>BSWB01000006.1:7500000-10000000 GCA_033239125.1 Fagopyrum homotropicum | reverse complement strand
CTAGGGAATTGTTAGATTCCGGGGCCGAGCCTTTGGTATTGATGTCCCAACTTGCCAGCCTCATCATGGACATTATTGCTGGGAATTACCTTCTAGATGGTGCCAAATGCAATACTTCACCCTATGGTGGACGAAGTTGTAAGTTTAGCCGTTATCACTTCATTTAGTTCAAATTCAGTTGTCTTGTTTAATTATGATGTGAAGATTGCGAGAAAAAATGGTTAGGAAAACATAGTTATAACTCCATTAAAGATCTTTGACACGGTGACATGTTCATGGGTTCACAAACTATTTTTTTCAAGTGACAAGTAGGTGCATGATGATAGTTGCTTCTGTACATAGAACTTGATGTTAGCTGTTTTTGAACACGTATAAGTACACTAGGTTTGTTTCCTTTTGGTTACTCAACTTACTCTTACCATAGTTTGTAACCAAACATGCACTTTGTATTTACAGACTTTAACAAGCTTATGTTTGTCAGTGACAGAAGTAGAGTTGGAGAAGTTTAAGAATGCTTTAAAACTTCTCTCTGAAGCTGAAAAGCATTTGAGAGTTTCAAGTGAACGTTCAACATGGTTTACTGCCATGCTTTTACAGCTAGGATCGTTCACTTCACCAGAATTTACTCTATCCGGAAGCAGTAGGAGGCAAAGTTCCAAAACAACTGAAGAAGACCAATCTAGTGCATCTAGGGATCGTTCACTTGAATGGAGGTTGACATCTCCTGCTTCTTTGCCAGTTCAAGGCAAATCTATGCATGGTGTTGATATGATATATTCTCCTGATGATGCGGTGGATGGACAAATTTTATTGAGGAAGTCAGACATGGAGAAGCTAGATCGTCTGTGGTTGCAGTGTATCGAGAGGTGCCACTATGAAAAGCTCCGGCAGCTACTTCAGACTTATGGAAAGCTCATTTCATTGTCTGAAGTAGATGGTATGTACATGATCTGTTTATGCATTATGTTCTTTGCTACACAAATTTGCTAAATCTGACATACTTGTCAGGTGTTTTGCTTGCCTACATTGCATTTGAAGATGACAAGATTAAAGCCAGAGCAGACCGTTACTGGATAAGTATTACAAACTCACTTGAGACGGTGTTAAGACGTAGTGTAGAGGTCAGAATCATGGTTTTGCCAGCTGGGTTAATTCCTATATCCGCCAGCAGAGAAGGTGTTGGGTCACCACAATCTTCAACGCCATTGCCCCTTGCAGCTGAGGGTACAAGGAGACGAGAGATACCAATGCAGAGGATAGAATCCATCATTGGGGAGCAGAGGATGGAGACAGCATGGTTGAGACCTGAGCGAAACCAAGTCCTACCCCGAAATCAAGTTGAACCCGTGAGCTGTTTGGACTTGCCTACTCAACAACAGCATGTAGAGAAGGATTGCGCGGAAATGAGGATCGAGCATCATCCCATCTCACCGAGCTTGCTTCATCAGAGTAATAGTGCAGGTCTTAGCAAGGAGTACCTGTGAGTGATCCTTTCCTTTCTTTGTCAAGATATTGCACTTTCGATATAACATAAAAGGTTTTGAAAGAATTTGGCCAAATAGGCGCTTTTCTATTTCCTTTTGTTTTGTGTAACCCTCTATTTTTTACCACTCTAATTGACTTACACTATTACTTTGTTGGGGTATATTTACTAAATGACATTATGCTATGAGCCTACTTAATAGAATAAATTGCTAAAAGGCCTAGGCCAAATGTTTTTAGTTTTATACAGTGTTTTGAGATCAATTATTTTGCCCATTTGCAGGGGATATGAATCAGGACCCGGAGGTAGAGGTTGTAATATGTTGTTCTGTTGTTATAACAGGCAGCGGAGAAAGGGAAAGGTAAGGAAGGCTTCCCCCTCTGGTTATATTGATCCTTGTTTCGACATTACGAAACCGTTGCCGGAGTTTCAGGTGATTCATTGCTGTGTGTATATTAACAGGTTAACCAAGGAACTCCTGTTCGACAACACAAAGGTGGAGTATTTTTGTCTTTTGGAGAATGTTGCAAGTCGAGACATGCCTGATGATTACACAGCTACTTCAATGGAAGTTTTCTTCCCCTTTTAGGCCTATTCTGTTAATTTTTTTGGCAAGGAAGTACTTGTTATGTAAAGATGAAACATTCCTGTACTCACAGGATTTCATAATAAAAGAAAAACGCCATTGTAACATAGAAACATAATTTGCCTAACATTTCTTGTGACTAAACAAACACGGGTCAATCAACAAAACCAAAACTAAAAACTCAATCAATTAAAAAACGCTCTGTTCCAGAGTTGGGTTGAATCAATCCCTTTACTTCGGTATTCCTTGATATATTTTTGTGTGTTTTCTTTTTCTTTTGTTGTGTTCTTCATGACAATTAGTGCATCCAACGATCTTTTTCGGCCTTTTGACCCACCGTCTGAACTGCGTGTTAGTCTAGTGTTTCGAATCGCTTTCCATTATTTAAAAAAAAACACGGTCAATCCATTAACAATTTTGGTTGTGCAAAATTTCACTATTTTTGGATTCTGCTGTGCAGTTTTGGTTGTGCAAAATTTCACTAGGCCAAGCCTGAATGAAAATCTTCAATTTTTAACCGCATGCAAAACATTGGCTCACCCAAGATGCTATTGATTTCAACGTAGTCTATGCAAGTATACATTTACTGTTTCTCATTCCCATCTATGACAGATATCATAAATACTATAAAAAATGTAAGTCCTCTTTTCAAGGCTTTGAACAAAAAAAAAATCCTGATTATTCTGCCTCACGTTAATAGGTTCTGTTCTTTCTCTAGGCATTACCTTTGAAATGCTCCGGCTTACCATCATGTTCAAGTGCAATAAGAAAGGATCTGCCTTCAGCTAATCTTTTTGCATTATCAGAACCTGTTTAAGAATATAAAAATGGTGTTTATTTTAGTGCAGATAGTTGATATTACCATAGAACTCTTGAGATTATAAAAACGTGAGGATATACATCTTGTTGCAAAGTCTATGAGCTCAAATTCAATATTCTCTCAGCAAGCAGCAAGTCATCTGGGGTTGTGACCTGCAAATCAAGTTGCGTTTATTTATTGAAGAACTTACATCAGATGAAGTTAAAACTCGATATAAGCTGAAATATGAAAAAAGTGTATTCACCTTTATGTTTGTGTAAGAGCCCTCGGTTATGAACACTGGATGTTTAAGGTGCTCAACGATAGAGACATCGTCTGTCACTTCAAGGCCCTCCCTGGACAAGATTAAATGACCCCCCAAAAATACTGAATTTTTTACAGTGTAAAGATGTTGAATGCTGATCATGTAGACAGTCAAGTACTCAAGTTACCTGTTAACAAGATCAAAACCTTTCTTCAGCAGCTCGGGCTTAATAACCTAAACATAGTGACCGCAAAAAATAGGCTTGATCATATTTGGTTTCTTTTACGCAATACTAATCTGAACCTAACATGTTAGACACCAAACCTGTGGAGTCTGCATTTCCCAAAGGGTTTTTCTGTCAAGTGTTCGTACAACAAAGGAATCAGTATTTGCCTGCAGATGACGAGGAAGATTTATGTTTAGTGCTCAACAATTAAGGAGGAAAATGCCTAGCTGAGGCACAATGGTTCGTGCAGCAGTGAGATGATCCCAATGTTACAGTAGGAGACAGGGCAGAAAGAGAAGGTAAATTGACTGGAAATTCACAGATATGTGTTCACAGTGCCTAAATGAAATGATATTTTAACTCGATCACTGTCAGTATAGTATAGCAGAACAAGTTCAATTCTGGGCAACATGATTTAGGAAAAAGAAACTATTTATTAGCAAGACACAGGCATGTAGTGCTTGCAATTAACTCGATAGACTAAATTACAATGCATACCTCCTTTATTGTAGCTTTTACAGGTACACCTAGCACAGCAGCTCCGTGCACCAAACCATCTCTAAGAACCTATCATAGCAATGTACCAGCGAATATTTACATCTTTTGGAAAAAATAGATTAAAAAAAAGGTATGTGAAGTTTTCATTTAAAAGGTCGTGCATTAGATGACACAAACCTTTTCCACGTCTTTAGACAATACCAAAGGCCTAGCAGAATCATGGACACACGCAAGTTCAGAACTAGGATCAATAACCTGTAAATTTGAAGTTAGACTTTGTTGGCTACACAAATGGCACAGAGTGAGTGAAGAGTGCTAGAACATTAATCCTTGTTTCACAAAGGTTCCTCAATCGTCAATTTTTTTACATAACATGTCTCAACTATCACTAAAAAAATTGTTGCTGCAATAATGATAAGACGTTCTTGCACCTGAAGTCCACTGAATACGGAGTCTTGTCTTTCCTTCCCAGGCAAAGCAAACTTGAGATCTACACTTATCTTTTCTTTTGTTTCTGGGGAAAAAGATACAGAGAGATAGTTCAGTTATCTTTCATAACATGATATATAAGGGTAAGATACAAATTATTATTGCAAAAACGGCTCTAGGAGCAAAGTAGAAATGCGAACCTTCAAAAATATCTCTATAGGATGGGTCACATACAACAACAATTTCCCTCACCTCGGCCATGCGTGAGAAAGTATACAAACTACAACCAAGTGATTATTAGTTATTACATGTAGCAATTGTAAGAACATGGAAAACTGATATTTGATGAACATAAATCAAAATAAATTTTACAAGGGATTAACTTTCCGTGCAACCACTTGGAAACAATGGGATTCCTTGACAGAATTTGAAACGGTGTTTATTAAGAACTGCCTTGATCGTGTTCCATTTAAGTGAAAAAATGCAGTTTAAATTACACAGTACACCACTCATGCAATATGGATGTCTTATTGCCATTGAGTACCTCAAATTGATTAATGATTCAGTATTCAAAGTGTCAAACTAAGTCAACAGGAAAAAAGTTCTGAATTAGCAAATTCTTTCTTACAAAAAACTTTCTTTAATCAAGTTCGGCATATGATATGAAGCCTTGAACAACGGCATTATCGTTGAAATGAGCAGTTTCCATTTACCTATACAAAGCAATCGGCTGGTCCAAAAGGGGAAGGTACTGTTTTGGCATGCTTGCCTATTCCAAAAGCGAAAAAGTTGTTACCCAATGGAAAAGGAGTATGATACAGGTGATACTACAAGCAGACAGCCAAAAGAAAGAACGCACAGATTCCAAGCCATGGATATCTCTACCAGGCCAGCAGCATACAAGAGAGATCATGATTAAACAGAAACAAAAAGTACTAGTAATGTCAATGAGCCACAACTAGAGAACTGGTGGAGCATAAGCCCAAATAACCTTCAAAGCCCAGCCCTACAACCCACAGAAAGAAAACTGATTGGCTTCATTGTCAATGCTAAAGAAAGCCTAAGCCCCCTATGCACAATTAACTGGTCGCGGGTTAAATCCGTGGAACCATCTTCACATGTCGTGCAACTTACGTCCTATACGGGCTCCAACATATGATTTTTGAGGTGCCTGTGACAGAACCTCGTTAAAAATAATATAGAAGAGCTACTGATCTTTTTCATGTTATGACAGGTTCCAAGTTACCTGAATATTATCATTCAAATTCCAAATCAACCAAACACAGGCAGAAAATAACTCTTATTTATGACATGTTGTAAACCAACATGAAATAGAGGCCACTCGGCCAGCGTACCATTGTCAGGCTTTGTATCAACTGTACAATACACACTCATTCAGAACGCAAGAACAGTAAAAGTATAATAAAATACTTGTCATTCTCACGTAGGTTTACAAAATAGCAGCAGCAAACCATATATTTGATCCATTTTATTCAATATTTTCCAGGTACTGAATCATCCATTTCAACACAAACCAAGCAACTAGTCCACTGAAACAAAAAAAGGAGCAACAATGAACTTGAATGCTAGCTATGACCTGGAAGTGTAAGGACTGCACTATATTCAACAATCTAGACTCTAGAATCACTTTATAGTGTACAAGAAACAAAAAAAAAATGTCAAATTCCTTGAAGAAATTAACAATATTGGCAAGTACAACAAGAAGAGTAAAATTAAAAAAACTTACACCCATTCTCTTGCCCTTGCCACCAGCAAGTAGAATCACAGAGACGCTCCTCTCCTTGACAGTCTCATTCCCCTGAACAAATCAATTCAATTTCAGCAATTCTTCGTTCTTGCAACTCCACAATACGAAATTTTTATCAATACCCACATAATCGATTACATGACCCAACAATTATGATCTTGATGTGATAGGAGAAGAGGCGTACCTTTGTAGCATCCGCAATTGCAGAACGCACCGTAGCCGTCGACGTTTTGAGCCGTCCCCCCTTGACTTGAATTCCATGGGTAGTTGACAAAGCAGGCAAGGGTGGTCGGGTGGAGAAGCGGGGGAATGAAAAGGAGAAATGGATGGGAGTTTGGAGAACAATCGAGCTCCCGGGACGGCCATTAATGGCGGATGAAAGCTGCTCCATTCCCACCAATCCCATATTCTCTCTTTATCACCGTGTTTCACAATTCCTTCGGCTCTTTCAAATTTCATTTTTAAATATTTTTAGGGTGCTAAAGATGCAGATTACAGAATGCATTTACTACAGTGGAAGAACACTGAACACAGCTTAATTTTCACTAAAAAATCAAAGAATATTAAGTTTACTTATGGAAAGTTCATAGGATTTTTTTCGACCGCGGAACAGGGTCGTGATCCGTCAAAGTCCCATATATAGACGGACCGAGTGGGGTGTGTGCATACGAGCGCACATGCGCGCGTTAGGTCCAAGCCCAACACATAAACCCGGCGAGGTTCCATCCTAAAACCAATTGGCAATAGGAGGAGTAGCTCACCGACCTTATATACTAGGCCCGGAGTGTCCCATCTTTCGACGTGAGACCTTATTATCTCCAACACGGCTCAAAATTAGAGGATATATACCGAGTTGCACTTGTCACAGGTTAGGATCACGAGCCGAATTGAGGCTAACCGCTCTGATACCATGTCAGATTTTGGTGAGAAGACCAAAAAATGGTGGAGGTAGAACCACACTTTTATTAATAATATAATGATTTTATATATATATAAGATTACAAGAGAATTAAAGGAAACTAATAAAGATTACCGAAATAAAATCAAATTGAAACTGACCTAATATATAAAGATAATATATCTAAATAGAGTATATGATATTCTTCAATACACCCCGACAGTCAAAGCGTGGGTAGACGGACGATGTTGAAGATTGAATCAACGAGTACACCAGTTGAGCGGTATGCGGATATATAGTTGATCTGTTATGTGAAGCTTATCTCCCTAGGGCTGTTTCTGTAATTATGCTTTCCTAGGGTTTAGTGTTTCCTCCTGAATACGTGTGTATATATATTGTTATGTTGTATGCCTAAAGGAGATATCAGTTTACCCCATTCACATGGTATCAGAGTTGTTCCTTAACAAACTGATCCTGCATATCTCTTAAGATATTCTCTCCTCTATTTCTCAGATCGTCACTTTGTTGACTGATTCATCTACTCAGATTTTTTTTCCCTCTACTGATCTCTACCATGACTACCACCACCCCAAACACATCAGATCCATATTACCTTCATCCCTCCGATCACACTGGTATGTCTATTATGGCTATCTCGCTGAAGAAAGATAACTTCCAGGACTGGGACGGATAAGATTGAAGATTGGACACAAGTCAATGCTATGCTTATTGGCTGGATGATTCAAGCAATGGATCCATCTAATCGCAAAGTGGTCTCGTATTTTGCAACTGCAAAAGAGTTTTACGATGATGTAAAAACTCGACATACTATTGGCAATGGTCCTAGAGTCCAGCAGTTGCGATATGATCTGGCTCGATGTACTATCAATGGCCAGACAGTGTCTGATTACTTTGCCCAACTCAAACGACTATGGGATGAATTGCACGTTCAGGTTCGTGTCCAATGTACCTGTAATTCTTGCACCTGTAATATCGGTACACGCCTGGACAAAGCTCATGAAGAGGAGATGGTTCATCAATTTCTTGCTGGTCTCGACGACTCATTTGCTACGATTCGTTCGAATATTGCTTCCCAGGAACCGCTTCCTTCTTTGAATAAAGCCTATGCCATGGTGGTTCAGGAGGAACGTCAGCATACTATAAACAAATCTCGCGAAACACCTACTGATGGAGGCGTTTTTGCTGTCCAGCGCCAACCTACATCACGCAAGGATGACCGACGTCAACCTGCACATCGAGATGAGTCTCGACGTCCTTCTAACAGACCTGTTTGCAGTCACTGTGGGAGACAAGGACGTGAAAAAAAAACCTGCTTCAAGATAACGGGTTATCCAGACTGGTGGCCGCGTGATGAGACTGGCCAACCTCGGGACGATAATGGACGCTATCCGCAAGGTACTCGGGAGACATCTCGCTCCCCGCCAGCCCCAACTACAGTGGTTGCCCATGCTGCTTATACACCATCTTCACAATCGAATTCCTCTTCTTTGAAAATTGGTGACAGATCTCAGTTTCCAGGGCTCTCTGAGGCACAATGGGATTCTCTTGTCAACATCTTTAATAACACACAGTCATCCGACACATCTAATGGTAAATCTCCTTCCTCTTGGCTACTTGATAGTGGCGCCTCGTTTCATATGACCGGAAATTTATCTCTGCTTGTTGATGTTAAAGATGTATCGGCTTCTTCGGTTATGCTTCCGGACGGAAAATTGACTGCTGCGTCCAAGGCTGGAACACTGGAATTCTCTAAGGATCTAATTTTGCACAATGTTCTCTATGTTCCCAAATTAACGTGCAACCTAATCTCTATATTCCAGTTAATGGATGAACAAAAATGTATTGTCATTTTTACTAATAAATTATGCCTTTTACAGGACCATACTACGATGATGTTGATTGGGGCCGGTGAAGAGAGAAATGGTGTTTTTTGGCTCCGACCGCCTTTGCAAGAGTCTCGTATTTGCTCGGTTGTGAGCTCCTCTTCGTCTATCCTTTGGCATCGTCGTTTGGGTCATCCCTCTCCTCTCGTTTTATCTCATCTTCCTGGTAATGTGTGTCAGGAAGGTGTCTCTAGTAAACCTTTTCTTTGCGATTCTTGTCATATTGCTAAACATTCTCGTTCTCGCTTTCCTATTAACATTTCTCATGCTATTGAACCTTTTGCATTATTGCATTGTGATGTCTGGGGTCCCTATCGGACGCCGTCTTCGTCCGGGGCCTCCTATTTTTTGACTATAATAGATGATTACTCCAGAGGTGTTTGGGTTTATCTCATGAAACACAAATCTGATGTTGCTATTTTAATTCCACAATTTCGTTCTATGGTTATCACTCAATTTAACAAGCATATCCGATGTTTTCGTAGTGATAATGGAACGGAATTCACATGCCTAAGATCATTCTTTCTATCCCATGGAATTCATTTTGAAACATCATGTATTGCTACCCCACAACAAAATGGTAGGGTAGAGAGAAAACACCGTCATCTATTGAATATTACTCGCTCTCTTCGCTTTCAAGCTGGTTTACCAATTAAATTTTGGGGGGAATGTATTCTTACTGCTGCGTATTTAATCAATCGTACCCCATCACCTATAATTGACCACAAAACGCCTTATGAACGATTGCATAACAAACCACCTTTTTACACTCATATTAAGGTTTTTGGTTGTTTATGATATGCAACAACCATTCCTAGATCTCGTGACAAATTCGCTCCTAGAGGTCGTAAGTGTATATTTGTAGGTTATCCGGTCGGAACTAAGGGCTGGAAACTTTATGATATTGACTCGCAAAATTTTTTTGTTTCTCGGGACGTGTCATTTTATGAACATGATTTTCCTTACTCTATCCAGCAGGTGCCTATTCACACAATTCCAAAACATAATCCACCTACTGTGTATGACCCACTTCCATCTCCAAATACATGTCATCTCCAAGCCTCGTCCAAAATGCCACATCATTTGAAAATATTTCCCAAGATTCAAATATCTCACGTACATTAGACAGGGGGAGTGCTTTCTCTCCATCATCACCACATAACACTCAATCATATAACACAGGTGATCATACTTCTATCAATTCTGCTCCAACAGACTTGATACCTCCACCTATACCTGAACCTACCCGCCACAGCACCCGTACTCGCACAACATCCGTCAAACTCCGAGACTTCGTTTGCAACACCGTTCGAACCAACATCACCCCTTCTCTCAACATCTCCTCAGCTTCGTCATCAGGTATGTTCTATCCTTTGGCTAATTTTGTTAATTATGATCGATTTTCATCTTTACATCGAGCGTTTCTCGCTTCGGTTTCGGCTGTATCCGAACCTCGGTCCTTTGCTGAGGCATTTACTTCTTTGCACTGGCGCAATGCTATGAAAGAAGAATTAGCTGCCCTTGATAAAAATCAAACATGGACTATGGTTGACTTGCCTCCAGGGAAACGACCTCTCGGGTCTAAGTGGGTCTTTCGCCTCAAATTTCGCTCAGATGGTTCCATAGAAAGGTATAAGGCCCGTCTTGTGGTTCTTGGCAGTAATCAACGTGAAGGTATAGATTTTCACGAGACATTTGCCCCAGTTGCTAAGATGGTGTCTGTTAGACTTTTTCTGTCTGTTGCAGCACACAAGGGTTATGATATACACCAAATGGATGTTCATAATGCATTTTTGCATGGGGACCTTGATGAAGAAGTTTACATGAAGCCTCCTGCAGGTTTTTATTCATCAATTCCTAACAAAGTCTGCCGTCTGAAGAAATCGTTATACGGTCTTCGCCAAGCTCCACGGAATTGGTTTGCTAAGTTGTCTTCTTCACTTATTCAGTTTGGATTCCATCAGTCCAAGACGGATTATTCCCTATTTAGCTATTTTCGACATGGACGTACTTTGCTTGTGCTTGTCTACGTTGATGATCTCATTATTGCAGGTTCACATCAACAAACTATTGACACTCTCAAGCGTCATCTTTGTTCTCACTTTCATATGAAGGATTTGGGTCTTCTCAAATATTTTCTAGGTATTGAGGTTTCTCGGTCAAGCGAAGGTATTTTTCTGTCACAAAGAAAATATAGCTTGGATATTCTAGATGAAACAGGAATGTTGGCTGCAAAACCAAGTGCTTTTCCCATGGAACAAAACCATCGCTTGGCTGCTTCTACTGCTCCAGATTTTGCTAAACCAGCTCAATACAGGCGGCTGATTGGAAGATTAATATATCTAACCATAACACGTCCAGAACTGTGCTACTCTGTGCATACTCTTGCACAATTTTTGTCTCAGCCGACTGTGGATCATTGGGAAGCAGCTCTCCGCGTTCTTCGCTATGTAAAGGCTCATCCTGGTCAGGGCATCTTTATTTCTGCAGCCAATCATTTTTCTCTTTCTGCGTATTGCGACTCGGATTACGCATCATGCCCCTCCACACGCAGATCAGTAACCGGGTATTTCATTCTTCTAGGTCTTTCCCCGATCTCTTGGAAAACGAAGAAACAACCTACAGTTGCTCGCTCCTCGGCTGAGGCCGAATACCGTGCTATGGCATGTGCTTGTTGCGAACTTCTCTGGGTTCGTTCCCTGCTTCTATCTCTTGGTATCAAGATAGCTCAGCCCATGAAGTTATATTGTGACAGTCAGGCAGCAATTCATATCGCTGCAAACCCGGTATTTCACGATCGAACCAAGCATATTGAGATAGATTGTCATTTTATACGTGATCTTCTTCTCGCTAAGCTCATTTCAACTCATCATATTCGCTCTCATGTGCAACCAGCAGATGTTCTTACAAAGGCCTTAGGCAAGGGACAATTCGAGTTTCTCATCCACAAGTTGCCTATTCGGGATCCTCATTCTCCAACTTGAGGGGGAGTATGCGGATATATAGTTGATCTGTTATGTGAAGCTTATCTCCCTAGGGCTGTTTCTGTAATTATGCTTTCCTAGGGTTTAGTGTTTCCTCCTGAATACGTGTGTATATATATTGTTATGTTGTATGCCTAAAGGAGATATCAGTTTACCCCATTTCACAAGCGGTGACACCACCAGTAGATCGACGACATCAATAGATTGATATGACCATCAGTAAATCGGTAGCAATGGTAGATTTAGACGCCAAAATGTTGACGACGTGCCTTAAGGCCAGCTAGCCCAATCGGACGAACTATTATTGTTCATGCCCGCATTTAGTGTCGTAAGGTCGACAAACCCGATAAGTCAGGATACTAGGGATCGAACCGCTCTGATACCATGATAGATTATGGTGGTTCTATCTCCACCTTTTGTGTGGTCTTCGATCTCCACCATAATCTATCATGATCTCACAACTCACGCTATGAACGATTTTAAAGGAGAAGAATTTATGAGATTTTTCAAAAAAAAAACAAAAGGTAGAAAACATGAAGAAAAAAATTAATTTTTTTTACAAGAATACATTCTTGTTCTTTTAAATTTGGAATAAAAAATATATTCAATTCCAAAAATATTTAAAAAATCAATATTATAAAACATCTTGATTATGTTTTGCACAATCGCGTACATTATATGATATAAGCTACTTAGCTAGATTCGTGAGCCAATTATAACCCAACTCGAATAAAAATATCTAACATCATTTCTATTATTAATTTGTTTGCAAAATTGATCATAAACCTTCATTTCACAAGTTTACTTCTTCACTACGATCTCCCATGCGATTCTTAGATTTCAAAGTGCAAATCTCAAGGCTTGATTTTAAAAATTTTACCGTTATTTTTCGCTAAAGTTATATATTTTGAAAAATAAAAAGAGTTGGTTACTTAAAAATTAAAACTACGCGAGGATAAAAATTAAAACTACGTGAGGATAAAATTTAATTTTGAACATAGGAAGTTTCTTTGGTTTGGGAAGACCAACATTTTAAACTAACGATTTATTATACGTAAATCTCAGTTTAAAGAACGGTTTTCTCTCTTTTTCTATATTTACATGAGTGTTTAGGGTAAGTAGGTAGTTTATGTTTCTTGGTGTATAAAGTAGGCACTTTTTGTTTTTAATTAACAAACTAGACACCCTATTTTATGTAGAAAAAGATAAATTGATAAATATTAATTGATATTGCTATAAATGTTAATATTTTATCTCCTTAAATATGTAACGGATTTGGCAAATTAAAATAATTGATAAACTAAATTATTACGTCAAGTTAGGAAAGAAATTATAAAAGCTCCTAAAATAACTCCTCACATAAATACAACAATCTTTCATTATTCTTCTTCGTCTACCTTTCTAATCTCCATTTTTTCGATTTTAAGAAACTCGAATATCGTCAATGGAGGTTTGCTCTTTAATTATTTATTTATTTATCATAATTAAAGAAATATGTTGTTATTAATTTCGTGGTTATGTACATATGTTGATACATAATTTCGTGGTTATGTACATATGCTGATACATAATTTTTGCGACTTTCGACATAATGATTACGTTTATGTAGTACAAGTGTATGTCATTTGACAATGTTTGGTTACACAAATTCGTCATTTACAGAATGTTTGGTTATACAAGTATTTTATGTATTAACATTGTGTAGTTGAAATTATGTAATTGAAATTGTGTAATAGAATATGTATGTCCAATGCATTTTATGTAGCTGATATTTGTGTATTATGTATTAACATTGTGTAATTGAGATTGTGTACGGACATTGTGTAATTGAAATTATGTATAAAAATTGTGTATTAAATATTGTGTATCGGCAAAAGAATACACGAAGTTTGATTAGTCTAACTGGTATAAGGGCGGGGGCAACTCGTCCAGAGTTCGATTCCAACCTTTGACACAATCTTAAAATTTCCATAATTTTGGCCATATCCACTCAATTTTATCTTTATTTTTTAATTATAAAAATAGGGTGCCTAGTTAGTATACAAGTTACAAAAAGTACCTTATTTCACCAATCTTCTCTATTTACATCAACCGTGATTTGGAATTGTGGGTTTCTCTGTTCTTGCAGCACATATACATAAGCAGCAATTTAAGATTGCGGCTTATATTATTTTGAAACTACGGCCCTTACTTTTACTATGTATTAGTTTAAACTTTTGTAATATCATTTCACAAGTTTACTTCTTCACTATGGCCATTACTTTTACTATCATGCCAAAAATTGATTGTGTTAACCTGTCAAATAACTCATTTTTTAAAATCAAATTTGAGGTTCATCAAGTTGTGTCATTGCCATGATGTTGACCATTTCTTTTGGTAATGAAGTAGGTCAAAAAAATTTCATGTATTTTCCTGTCACGACTTTTACTAAGATATTGTGTGTTCCGCAAAAAAACTTTCCTTATAAATTTTGTTTACAAAACTTTGTTCATGGTTAAGCTTTTATCAATCCAACCCTTAATTATTTTTGGATTTACATATCTCATTTCAAATAATGATAGGTTTGTCCATTTATATTGTTCTCCTTTATTCCAATTTTTTTTATAGACTTTAATGTGTATTCAAGTTTGTGATTTGAGAGTATAAAATTTGCATGGATAAAAATTAGTTTAGCAGTCGAACCGTGTTTGATGTGAGTATTTATTCTTTCTTGCGAGAGAGTTGATTTGTTGCTTTGTTTTTGTATTAATATGTTTAAAATTACTTTTTGTAACTATTCTATTAATGATTGAACGTCCAAAATATTTGTCAAGTGAGACCATGTGACTCATCCCAAGCAAACTTTGTACAAGTTCACTTGTATTCTTAGTTATTTGAAAATCTTGTTTATGAATTTTTTTAAATTTCGAAATAGAATAAAATGAGTTTTTAAGATTTGTTCGGTCCTTTGACAAGATGATACGT
Organism: Fagopyrum homotropicum; assembly: GCA_033239125.1. Taxonomy (NCBI): domain Eukaryota; kingdom Viridiplantae; phylum Streptophyta; class Magnoliopsida; order Caryophyllales; family Polygonaceae; genus Fagopyrum; species Fagopyrum homotropicum. The sequence continues at coordinate 9,985,196 of BSWB01000006.1, read as the reverse complement.
TTACTTGTTTAAAAATGACCACGTCATTAACAAAGGATAAAAATGAGATTGAAGTACTTTGTTTAAACAAGAAGAAATTGTTCAATAGATCATTTATCTACCAAAGTAGAGGATATTGTTGTAATACATTATTTAATTCACTCCATAAATTTCTCATTAAAACCAAATTGACTTGATCATAAGCTTTTCCATGTCCATTTTACCTTTTGTTTTTTTTTATGTTTAGTTCAATAATTATTCACCTTTCGGATCATTTTCATATCCAATGTTATGATTTTTGGACTATTGATTTTGTTTGGGGACAAGAGATGACTCTACCTTTCTACTCAAGGTAAACAAAACAAAGCCTAATTTTGCACCCAAAATTATAAATGAAGAAATGTCACGGGACGTGTGCGGTATAGTCCAGAAAAAACGGGCAGTTTGATAAAAGCGGTGAGACAGACCAACGGAGTTGGAATTTTGGCACACGTCACTCGCCACAGTACTCCAAATCCGGGAAGGCGTGAAATCAAACCCATACCCTTTCCTCTCGGTACGTGGGGAGCGGAGTCATTCACCATTCCTCTATCAATTCACCAATTCACCCATGCCCTCTTCCTCTACCATACGCTAGAATCTGCTCCACTCCCGTTCGCTTTCCTTGCACGCCTCCTTGGACAATTCCTTCCTCTTCTTGTCGCCGGTTCTCCTGCTGCTAGCTTGCTACTGTTGTCGGTTTCTTCATAGAGAGCTATATGGAGTCCATTGACGAGTTTTTGAACAAATGTCGACAGTCTGGCGATGCTGCTTACGCTGCGCTCAGGTCGGTGCTCGAGAAGCTCGAAGATCCGAATACCAGAGCACATGCCAGAGTCTTCCTCTCTCAACTTCATAAACGTTTTGATTCTGCTCAGGCTTCCGATGATTGCTTCTCCACTTACCATTTCCGAATCCAAGACGTCTATCTCGAGCAGTTCGAAGGTATATTTATGTCTTTGCTCGAACTTGATCAGCCATTGTTGTTCCGGTGGGAGTTTTTGCTGCGATTTGCCGTCTTATTGTGCTTCTTTCTCTATTTCCCTCTTATTGTTGGCGATTATAGTTATGCTGTACTAAAAGCTGAATTAGTCATTTATTTATGTTGCGATGTTGCAACTATATTGTTTGTTCACATGTTCATCATGTAATTACCAGGCTACCAGAAGAGGAAAAAGTTGACGATGATGGTAATTCCTAGTATTTTCATTCCTGAAGATTGGTCGTTCACGTTTTATGAAGGCTTAAACAGGCATCCTGAGTCTATCTTCAAGGACAAGACTGTTTCTGAGCTCGGCTGTGGAAATGGTTGGATAACAATTGCAATTGCAGAGAAATGGTCTCCTTCGAAGGTATCTATGCCATTTAGCATTGTAATTCATGTTTCTAATCTGCAACGTATTTGAAATGGAGATCTTCAAATTAAGGATTGGCATATGGCTCTTGTTCACAGTCTTACGTGTATTTTTTTGAACGTCCCGTACCTTTTGACGTATTGTAGATGATTGTTTACAGGTTTATGGCCTTGATATAAATCCACGAGCAATAAAGATTTCATGGATCAACTTATATTTAAATGCTTTGGATGAGAACGGCCAACTCATTTATGACGATGAAAACAAAACTTTGCTGGACAGAGTGGAGTTTCATGTGTCTGATCTGCTGGCCTACTGTAGAGATAATAAAATCATGTTAGAAAGAATTGTTGGCTGCATACCACAGGTGAAGGGTCTAGTATTTTGATGTTAACTAGGCCTTTTTTCTTCAGCTGTTCAGGTTGAGACTGTTGTTTGATGATAAAGTTCTAATTCCTTCCGTTTTTATTATGTTTCCTTCAGATTCTTAATCCTAATCCAGATGCAATGTCCAAGATGATCACAGAAAACGCTAGTGAAGAGTTTCTGTACTCACTCAGCAACTATTGTGCACTTCAGGTAAGTACTTCAATAAAGATCCTAGTTCCCTTTACCCTCCTTACTCCCGACCCATCAGTCCATGAGAGTACGAGCCAGACTGTCATGGTGAATTTGGCATCCTTTAGTTCTTGTTATCCCGCTATTATGGTCATTCAAGCTTGTTGTATTGCTACTAAAGCATTCACACCTAGTCTCCATGCCCTCTCTCTTCATTTATAGTCATTTGATTAGTTGATTTGCTTCATTGTGCCATATAGGGTTTTGTTGAAGATCAGTTTGGGTTAGGATTGATTGCAAGGGCTGTTGAAGAAGGAATTGCTGTAATAAACCCTGCAGGTATAATGATTTTTAACATGGGTGGCCGTCCTGGACAAGCTGTTTGCAAGCGCTTGTTTGAGCGTCGTGGTTTCCATGTTAACAAAGTTTGGCAGACTAAAGTTATTCAGGTAAATTTAATTATGAATCTTTTATAAAAGAACAATTATGAATCTGTTATGCAAAATATCTATCTTGATCCTGAGTTGGTTGATTGTTGTTTACAGGCTGCTGACACAGATATCTCTGCTCTAGTTGAAATTGAGAAGAATAGTCCACATCGTTTTGAGTTCTTTATGGGGCTAACAGGAGATCAACCAATTTGTGCTCGAACAGCATGGGCTTACGGGAAGGCTGGTGGTAGTATCTCGCATGCTTTATCAGTCTACAGTTGTCAACTCCGTCAGCCTAATCAGGTGAAGATCATCTATATATTTTGCCTCAATTTTACAGTTGATTTTATTCACTGGAAGATTTGTTGTTACAACATCTGACATTATATTGACAGGTCAAGACAATTTTTGAGTTCTTGAACAGTGGTTATAAGGATATCAACAACTCATTGGACTTATATTTTGGAGATGACGCTGTTGCTGATGAAAAGGTTCCATTTTTGGCTTATCTTGCTAGTGTTCTAAAAGAAGTCTCATTCATCCCTTTTGAGCCACCAGCAGGAAGCAGTCGTTTTCGGGATCTCGTTGCCAGCTTTATGAGAACATACCACCACATTCCATTAGTTGCCCAGGTAAATGTCTAATGGTCAGCTCTTTCTAGTTCTTTAAATAGTTTAATTTCTCCCATGAACTGATTTTCTCTACAGAAGCTCTTCTTTTGTAAGAGCTTCTACTTTCTTAAAATATATAGGAGCTCACCCTTCTGTGTATTATCTCTTGCCATGAGTATAATGTATTCACGCTTGCTCGACAATTAGCAACCACCTGAAGTTGAATTTACTGCCATTTGGATTCATTTCCATCTGCAAACGATCGTGTGTGTGTGTGTGTATCTACATATATAAATATATAATGGAGTCGTAAGTTTGAGGGGAATGTGGTGTATCTATAAGGGCTGAAAAGTTCTATCAGCTAATCCTTTTGGGTCTTAGAAAAAAAGGGCTCAAAAGGTGTGATTAGTAATTTATTATGTTGTTTTAGGATTTAAGAATCAAAAAGCTATAAGCAATCGATAGTATATTGTCACTATGCCTTTGATTTATTTACTATTAAATCAGAGAAGAAATGCTACTGGATTCTAATGCCTCCATTAAAGAGGTCTACTTAAATTTGCTGTCATCTTAGCAAGGGTTTTGATGATTGAACTTCATATTTTTTCCATTCTTACTGTAAATGGTAACATACAAATTTCGCTGGCTTAACTGGGTTAAGGTTAGATGAAATTTTGGCATGATTGGTACTTTACTAGTTCTTTATGTGTTTTATACCAATGAGATGATTTATCTAACCATACGGTTGTGTACATGGAAGAATGTTGTTGTATTTCCTTCGAGGACCGTAGCTATTGAAAATGCTCTCCGCTTGCTTTCACCCCGTCTAGCCATTATTGACGAACACCTGACAAAGAACCTTCCAAGGAATTGGCTGACATCTTTATGTATCGAGGTATAGTGTTTGATAATTGCTGCATTGTCTGTGTTTTTGCTTATGTTGTACTCTTATGAAAGTCTTACCAGCAACTTGCAACCACCCAATTTACCATGTTAACATTTGTTATTTCTCTATTTTTTTACTTGATGTACTATGTCATGTGGTGGTAGTGGGTGATGATGGCCCAGATGCACCAGATGATGTCTGTGCATAAAATTTGTTATTTCTCTATTTTTTTTACTTGATGTACTATGTTATTGTGCACGTCATTTTCTTAACAGAGGATATATACTCAATTGTTAAACAATGTCAGTGAAGCTGACATCTTTATTTCCACTATTAGTATTTTTCTCATTGCCTTTCTGATCTTCAAGTTTAAGTATTTTGCACAAATTCTGGAGCACCTTTTATGACAGCTTAGTTCAGGTTATTTGGATTCTTTTTTCTTGGTATGGAAACTTTGTCCAAACTTTATGCTGCAGATTTGACCACTTCTCATACATGTAGAATATTGAATCTATTTTTAGGTCATCATTTTTTGCGATGAATGGCTACATATATGCATGTAATCAGAGTCAAATTTGATGAGCTCAATTTTCTGGTAATGCAGAGTAAAGACATTGATCAGCAGTTAAATGATGTAGTCACAGTTATAGATGCTCCACGCCAATCAGATTTGATGGTGGAATTGATAAAAAAGTTGAAGCCTCAGGTAGTAGTGACCGGGCTTGCTAGTTTTGAGGCTGTAACCAGTGCTGCTTTTGAGCTTCTCTTGGATGTTACAAGAGAAATTGGCGCTCGTCTTTTCTTAGACATCTCTGATCACTTTGAACTGTCAAGCCTTCCTAGTTCAAATGGTGTCTTGAAGTTTCTTGCAGGAAATAAGCTGCCCTCACATGCAGCTATAGTATGCGCTTTACTGAAAAATCAGGTATATATATCAGCTTATACAGTAGGTCTCGGTAGGAGCTGCTACATAAGTGTTTTCTTTTCCTTTGTACCTCCCTCAGTTGACATTAATGGGCCTTTTAGTTGGATTTAGCTTTTCTTTTTGTTATTTGAAAGAAAATTATTATGAATTGACGCAAGATGAATTTCCTATTTAATGTTGGATACTGTCTTCATAAAGTTGAATAAATTTTTTCCAGGTTTACAAGGATCTAGAAGTAGCATTTGTGATCTCAGAAGAGGATTATATTCTGAAGGCACTATCAAGGACCGTGGAACTCTTGGAAGGAAATACTGCACCAATTAGTCAATACTATTATGGTTGTCTTTTTCACGAGCTGCTTGCCTTCCAACTTGCAGATCGACATCCTCCTGCAAAGGTCTGTCAACCCCGTTGTTATTATTGCTACAATGATAAATTCCCTTTCAAGCTTGACGCATAAAAATGATAAAATGCCTGTAATTTTGATGCCTGTACTTAATATTCAGATAAGAAAGAAGACCTGCTATATAAGTTACTTTCGCCTCTAAAAAAGAAGGAAGACTCATTATGAATAGAAACTTGTTTTAGACTTCACTTAACAATTTAAAGTTACTCCATTACTTGTGACACTTGCATCCGATTTAGGGTTTATATATCTACTAGCACGAGTTTGTGTACTCATTTGATTTCTCTACTTACATACATCAGAGGGAATGCTGGAAGCCAAGTTCTGTTGAAATGATTGGGCTGGCTCCCTCTGCCGTATCAGTATTCACTGATGCTGAACTCTCAGTAGATGAAGTCGATAACAAGTTTTCACCAATTCGAATGGATGTCGACCAAAGCTTCTTGCCGATACCTTCACCAGTGAACGCTGCTCTGTTTGAAAGTTTTGCAAGGCAAAATTTGTCAGAGGCAGAGAGTGATGTGACAAGCAGCATTAGTCGTTTGATCAAGAGTAGATATGGATTTCCAACAAGCAACAACACTGTAGAGTTCTTGTATGCAGACAGCGCATTAACTCTTTTTAACAAGTTAATTCTATGCTGCATTCAAGAAGGCGGAACTTTATGCTTTCCTGCAGGCTCTAACGGAAACTATGTATCTGCTGCCAAATTTCTGAAAGCAAAAGTTGCCATGATCCCAACCAATCATAAAGATGCGTTTAAGTTGGCTGACAACACACTCACAAAGATCCTAGAGACCGTTCAGAACCCATGGGTGTATATTTCTGGTCCTACAACTAATCCAATGGGGTTGCTTTACAGCAATGAGGAGATCGAGAAAATATTAACTGTTTGTGCAAAATTTGGTGCAAGGGTTCTGTTGGATACTTCCTGTTCGGGTTTGGAATATGATACTGATAGTTATAAACCTTGGAACTTGGAGCCTATTTTAGGGAAACTTTGTTCTTTAGGAAACCCATCCTTGTGCATCTCTCTGCTTGGCTCACTGTCATTGGACTTACTTACTGGAGGAATGACTTACAGATTCCTCGTCTTGGACCAAGCTCTGTCAGCTGACTCATCCAGCAGTTCACCAGGATTGAGCAAGCCTCACCGCACCCTTAGATATGCTATGAAGAAGCTGTTGGCTCAAATTGCGCAGGAAGCAGGAAGCCTGTTGGATTCTGTTTCGGAACATAAACGGATTCTGAAGAGCAGATCTCAGTCCCTGTGCGAGGTAAACCTCCTATTAATCTCTCCAATTCCATCGTCATTTTTGTCTTTTGATTTACATGTTGTGTACAACCAATTTGGTCGGAGGTTTGCACATGTAGTTCAAAATTAGTCGCAGTTTAAAATCTGAATGGTAGTTCAACAATACATAAAAAACTAGCTGGAGCTGAAAAATAATACCGCCATATCACTGGGTACAAGGAAGAGGTGTATTGAACTTCTTTACATCAAAATAGACTAGAAACTAGCTTATATTCACCCTCCGTTTGGTAACTCCGGGAACGAAATGAAAAAATGAATTTAGTCCATATATGTGCTCTCATTCATTAAAAGTCTTGGATTCCTCGTGGTTTCAAGCAATTGGAGTAGAATTTGATTAATTTAATAAATGCACAATGAAATGTAAGTTTACTAAATTCATTTCTGTTCCGTTTTCGACGTTGCAACCAAACGGCTCCTTAATGTTTTGGTTTAATATTAAACTAGTTTAACAACTAGAAACTAGTTTAGTTTGGTTTTGCAAAGCTATGAGTAAGGGCGTGTTAGGATGTTGCATGCACAAATACCAACTGCAAACATTACATGTATTAATCATACTACATTATACCTTAATAGTACATAGTATAGTATTACATAATTGTTTAATAAAACATGACATCCAAACAGGCCTTAAGAGTGAGAAAAACTCCAACTAGTTGCTGAACTAGTTTAACTCTGATGAGCTTTTACCATCTCTCTATGTCTCGTTATTGAATTCTATGTCCTGCACAGACTCTAGTGAAATGCGGATGGGAAGTGATTCTTCCACAGTCTGGCATTTCAATGGTGGCTAGGCCAGCTGCTTATATCGGAAAATCAATTAAACTCGAGCATCCATATAAAGCTGGAAAATCGCAGGAGGATGATACTTCCACTTATGAAGTGAAGCTATCGGATACGAATATAAGAGAAGCTATGTTGAGGGCCACAGGCATATGCATCAATAGCGGATCATGGACTGGAATTCCCGAGTTCTGCCGCTTCACGATAGCATTAGAAGAGAGCGAGTTTCAGAAGGCGCTTGATGGCATTTTGAAGTTCAGGGACCTTGTCGGAATCTCAAAATGACATGTTCTATATATCCAGTGAAGGTCTTTGGACCGAACTGAACTTTATGCTTTCTTGCCTATGCTATCCATTGGTCCTCCATTCATATGTGGGATACAATTTACCATAAACATGCCGTACGATATTACGATGTAAAAGAACAATGCCCCTGAATTTTGTTCAAGGGTGAAATACGATAATAATGAAACAACGTAGTCATTGTTTTCCTATGAATTACTTGTTTTATCTTGATGAGGGCTCGCCTGAAGAAGAGCAAAAAGAAAAAGGAGTAGGATTTTCTGCGCTCGAGTCCATGATTGTAGAGTACTCGAGTCGAGTGTGTTGGACATAAGAATACAACTAATTCAGTTGTAACAGAATTGTAATCACGGTCTATAAATACCTCATGTAAAGCAATTACACAATACACAGAAATTCATTCAGCATATATCATAAACCATCTCAAACTCTCTCTCTCAATTCTAACATGGTATCAGAGGGGATTTTCAGATCCTGAACCTCTGTCATGTCTTCCCCACACAATTCCGATGATGAACAAGATTCTAGTAAAGATTCTTCTGTTGATGAAGATCTTCTCCGTCAGATCAAATTGCATCATTCAGATGCTCCTACGCTTCGTCTTTCAACAAATTTACTCAGCAACACCAACTATTCTCGTTGGAAACGTTTTGTTGAAGTGTCTCTCTCTGCGAAGAACAAATTAGGTTTTGTTCGTGGTGATTGTCCCAGACCTTCAAGCGATGTCAAGATTCAGGCTCAGTGGGACCAATGCAATAGCATGCTCATCTCATGACTACTTCATTCAATGGACAGAGAGATTGGTGAATCTGTCTTGTTTTGTCACACAACTGCTCAAATATGGACTGAACTGGAGATCCGATTTGGTCGCTCCAATCGAACCAGTCTGTAACAAATCCAAAAGGAGTTGAACAATATATCACAAGGTAATCAATCTGTCACAGCTTATTTCACACAAATGAAGAAGATATGGGATGATTACTCCATTGCTATGACACATTTAACCTGTAAATGTGGATCTAATGAAATTGCTAGCACTATCGTTCGCGATCAACAGATCATTCAATTCCTCGTTGGTTTGAATGATACTTATGCTATGGTTCGATCTCACATTTTGTTGATGCATCCAAGTCCATCTTTGAATGAAGTCTACAAACTGGTTCTTCAAGAAGAAACTCAAAGAACCATATCCTACACACCTGTTCTTGATAGTGCTGCTTCCGTTCTATACTCTAACCACAGATCGACTACTTCCAAACCAAATCAAGAATATTCCAAACCAGCTTCTCGAGGATTTTTTTCTAATCCTTCCAATACGGAATCCAAATCCAATTCCACTTCTAAACGTCCCTACTGTGATCATTGCAAAGCGAATGGCCACACTGCAGATCGTTGTTGGAAACTAGTAGGTTACCCAACTACACCAATTCCAGGCCTTCCTTGGTGTCAACATTGCAAGATTGCTGGACATGACACCAACAAGTCCTGGAAAGTCATTGGATATCCACCAGGACACAAGATGGCTGCCCCTGCACTGACTAACTCCTTTACACCTGAGCAGATGTCAAGTATTCTTGCTTTGCTAAGCAAGACAAAAGAACCACAACAAGATCCTCTTACTTTCAGTGACAAAACAACCCTTCTTGCAGGTAAGCATTCGTGTTTCTTATCTCTTAATCTCAATTCGAAATGGATCTTGGACAGTGGAGCAACCGATCATATTACACCCAACCTTGACCTTTTCACTTCTTACAAACCTATCACACAATCCTCATCTATAACCATGCCCAATGGTAAACGAGCTGTTGTTACTCACCAAGGCACAATAGTTCTTCCTAACAGCATTACATTGCATAATGTTCTTCATGTGCCAGATTTCCAGTTTAATCTCATATCTGTTCACAAGTTGTCAAATGATCTATTATCTCATGTGTTGTTCACTGCTGACACGTGTATTCTTCAGGACCCTTTGATGAAGAATTCCATGGTGATTGGTCGAGCAATTAAAGGACTATATGTTGTTGATGATAACCATACCAAGACTTCTTCTATTGACTCTTTCTTTGCTTCTCCAGCATGTAATAATACAAATACTAGTAACATTTCTAATGCTAGTAAAGTTTCTGTTGAACTATGGCATTGTAGACTTGGTAACTTGCCTTTTGATCAAATGTCCCATGTTCATAATGATTTACATTTGTCTAAGAACCATGCCATTTGTACCATATGTCCTCAAGCTCGACAACATAGGCATCCCTTTCCTACATCTTCTACAAGGTCTTCTTTCATTTTCGATATTCTACATATTGACACATGGGGCCCTTACAAACATCAAACCTATAATGGTTTCTCTTACTTCTTGACCATTGTTGATGACCATTCCCGTTGTACATGGACATATCTCATGGCCAATAAATCCAATTTTTTGCCCATCATAAAGTCCTTTGCTCTCATGGTCAAGAATCATTTCCAAACCACCATCAAACACATTCGGACGGATAATGCTCTAGAATTTTCAAGCAAAGAAGCTCTTCATTTCTATTCCACAGAGGGTATTATCCACCAAACTACTTGCATATACACTCCACAACAAAATGAGATTGTAGAAAGGAAGCATAGACATCTACTAGAGGTGGCTAGATCTCTCTCTTTTCAATCAAAACTTCCATCACCATATTGGGGAGAGTGTATCCTAGCTGCAACCTATCTCATCAATAGAAGACCATCCTCTATACTTAATCATCTAACACCCTTTGAAGCCTTGTTTTCTAAGAAACCTACCTATGACCACCTAAGAGTTTTTGGATGTTTGTGCTTTGCTCACACGCCTAAACCTCACCACAAAGACAAGTTTGATCCACGTGCCATTCCTTGTATATTTCTTGGTTATCCATATGGTACCAAAGGTTACAAAATTCTCACTTTACACACTAGAGAAGTCATTATCTCACGTGATGTGGTTTTTCATGAAAGTTGCTTACCATTTCACCATATATCCAATGTACAACCTTCTACCTTTTCCATCATATCTTCTCTTTCTACCCTTGATTCACTCATTTTTCTTCCAGTCAACACACCATCACCTTTACTCTCACCTGATTCTTCAAATATTTTACCTCCATCTCCTTCTGTTTCACCACCACAGCTCATCTCCTCTTCTCCTTCTCCAAACCCTTCCAGTAACCAATCTTTGCCTCCTTTACAATCTGTTCGACGTTCAACTCGTCATACTCATCCTCCATCGTATCTCTCTGATTGCACGTATAGTTCATGCTCCCAATCACCAGGTATGTCTTCTAATCTTTCTTTACCTCATGACCATATAGCCTTTCTTACTTCTTTAACATCATTTGTTGAACCCACTACCTATGCTGAAGCTTCCAAAGATCCAAATTGGATTGAGGCAATGGATAAGGAGTACAATGCTCTCCAACGTAATCATACATGGGACTTAGTACCCTTGCCTCACAACAAAAAGGCTATAGGATGCAAATGGGTATACAAGGTGAAGCTCAAAGCAGATGGATCCTTGGAAAGGTATAAGGCAAGACTTGTAGCTAAAGGATACAATCAAAGAGAGGGCATAGACTATCATGAAACGTTTTCTCCGGTTGTCAAGATGACAGCTATAAGAAGCATCATTGCCATTGCTACATCCAAGCAGTGGATACTTCACCAACTGGATGTGAACAACGCCTTTTTACATGGTAATTTATATGGGGATGTCTACATGAAGGTACCCCCTGGCACTTCTAATCCTTTGAATCTTGTGTGCAAGCTAAACAAGTCGATCTATGGCCTAAAACAAGCATCAAGGCAATGGTTTCATCGTCTCACTGTTACCCTTATTGATCAAGGTTTTCATCAGTCAAAAAATGACTATTCTTTGTTCATAAAACGAGAGGATCATGACATTACTATAGTGGCAATCTATGTTGATGATTTGCTAGTTACAGGGTCTAAGGAGTCTGAAGTTTCTGCACTCAAAGCATTTCTCGACAATATGTTCAGTATTAAAGACCTTGGCATATTTGATAACGTGATTTATGAAGTTAGTATAGGCATACAATTAGATAGTTTTTCCCGTTATTCATGCACGGTTTGACATTAGTTTAAGACGTTTGCGCTCATTTCGTGCATATTTCTAGAAAAGACGTCTACACGAGCTTTTGTCGGTTTTGTAGGTATTTCGGGGATCTTTTGGACATTAATCAATACATTCGAGGATCAAGCCTCATGGTGGTACATATCCGTGACCTTGAAGGAACATAATTGGAGCAATGAAGGACACAAGGACCCTTGTTGGTGCAAGCAATGGAGCAACTCATGGCTAGATGATCATAACAAGTCTCTATTGAAGAAAATCGACCTACACCCAGGAAAATCGGCCGATTTTTCCTACTGGGTCGATTTTTGGGCCTTTGACAGCTTTAGCCACGTGTCCCACGATCTCTTGTCCGGCCTTGCTCTTGGTGGAGAATATAAGTGGTCTTGCAGGCTGATTTATGGATCCTTCTCTTTCCTTTGAACCCTTCTAGCATCTTCTAAAAGAATCTTCCAATTGGGAGCTCTCTTCAAGACACCCTTGTGGGTGTTCTTGAGGGAGATTAGTGTAGATTTCAATTTCATAGTGAGATTTGAGTGATTTTTGTGAAGAAGATTGTTGAAGGTTGTAAGATCCGACTTGGAGCTACATTTGGTGTGTTGAAAGACTTGTTTTGAGCTCGAATCTAGCTAAGTTTCATTGCTTTCATTTCCTTACTTCATCTTCTTGCTATGGATTCCATGTATGCTTGTATGATGATTCTAGATCTTGAAATGCATGTTATTGGCTAGTTTGTTGTGATTCTGGAGTGATGGATTGATGGTTATTGCTTGGGTGATGATAGAATGGACTTATATGTTAGTTTAGGATGATTTGTATGCACGAAACCCATTCCAGAGAGAAAAATCGGCCTGTTCTTCAGGTAAATCGGCCGATTTTTGCTATGATCCACCCGATTTTTCCTTCTGTTGCTCTTTAATTGATGAATCTGTATGTTAGGATGTTAGATTGTTGAAATCCTAGTGTTTGTTGAGCATGATATAGCTTAGGGTGACCTAATGCTAGCAAACTAAGTGAGGAAAGAGACCTACCCGGTGATTTCCGATCTTAGATACCAAAGATGATGAACTCTAGGTAGTAGTGAGCCTCATAAGCCGTTATTGGATCGAGTGTGCTAGGATTGTTGCTTGAGACTTACCTTTTCCGAGACTTACCCGGTAAGGAGAGGTTTGCCCCTTAAGTAGTGTCCGGTTTGTGTAGAATTCCCAACTTTACCTCCTTGAGACTTACCCGGTAATAGGAGTTTGGTGCGGGATTAGTGAAGCATGAGACTTACCCGGTAATTGCTTCCATTAGAGAAACACCCTTTCCCAACACCACAACGTTGTCCTTAAAATCTTTAGAACCTTGAGTCCAATGCCATAACCGGAAATCTTGACCTCTAGAATCCATTTTTTCTCTCTTTGATCTCATATCTTGTGTTTGTGTCATTTGTTTGCTTGCTAGCTTGAGTTGTTAGATTGTTTTATTTTCTTGCTTGATTTGTGATCTTTGCTTGATCACCACAAAAACCAACCAAAAACATCATCATTTTCATTTCTTTATTTCTTTCTCTTTTCTTGGACTAGATTTGCACTATCTTTGATCATTGAATGACTTGATTTCACCTCAGTCCTTGTGTTCGACCTCGGAATACTTTCCTTCCTACATAACGATCCGTACACTGCGGGTTTCGCTAGGTAGTTTAGGAGATTAGATCGAGTTTATAAATGTAAAGCTTTTTGTGCTATTTCCTAGCGTAACAAGTTTTTGGCGCCGTTGCCGGGGACTAGGTCTAGATTGAGTCATTTGCTTTTGATCGTTTTTAGTGTTTATCTTTCTTGTTACTTTTGATCTTGTGTTGTTTTTGTCTTTGCCTTTTCATGTTTGCCATGGACGGATTGTACTTCCAAGACGACCTTGACAACATGGAGTATGAGGAGTGGATGGAAAGCCAAGATCTAGGACCTCTCCATGATGAGTTTGAGTATTGGGAGGAGTTTAATGCCTATCATGAGTCCCATGATCAAGCTCACATGACTACATTGCCTTATGTGGAACCTCACCATCAACCTCACAATGACCGAGTGGAATCAATGCTAGAAGAAATATTGAGGAAGATGGATGATCTAGAGAGCAATCTTGCTTCCATTTCGAGTTCCCACATAGTGCTTGAAGAGGAAGTGTTTCAACAAGAGGAGGTTCACCATGAGGAGATCCAAGAATTACACGGTTCAACCATAGCCAATAGAGACCTTGAGGAAGAGTTGAATGAAGCTCGGGAGCAATTGTGGCTAAGGGATTTGGCCCTGGAGGATGCAAGAAGATTGAATGTTGAGAGAGAAGAACAAATGAGGAGGGAGATTGAGGAGATTAGGCATGCTCTTATGCTAGGAGATCCTACCATCCTTCAAGGCTTACCTCCACCTCCTTCACCTTTGGAGGAGTGCAATGAAGTATTCTCACCCCCGGACATCCTTGCCATCAACCCCGGAACCACACTTGAAGAGCTCACGAAGGAGAACCCTAAGTTAACTTCAACTCCTTCCAATCCTTTCTTGCTTGCCCGGAGTACACACGAAGATTGGAGTCCCTTTCCTAAGGAGTCTCCAATGTTGAATGATGGAGGCAAGCATGATGGATCCATGATGGTTATGGAGCACTTCAATGAAGAATTCTTTCCAAGAACCGGCCTTCTTTGGATTATAGAGGATGAGGATGGCAAGTATCTCACCGGTGTGACCGCGGAGTACCAATTGTCTAAGTATGGGGTGGCACCTATGGTTGCAACTCCATACTATCATCAAGGGAGCGGTGATGAAGGAGTCTACTACTCACCGGTGAAGAGAGAACTTAAAGCTTATTTTGGCATCAAGTGGCCCTTGCTTGTCATCATGGATTCCGGAAAGCGATGGTTGCTTGGACTCCTCAAGCAAAACATGGTATTCGAGGTGGATTGACACATCCTCGGAGTTTGGTCAAGCTAATGACCTAAAAGAAGCGCTTCTTGGGAGGCAACCCAAGGGTAACAACTCTTTCCCTTTTCTCTTTCGTTTTCGTTTTTGCTTTTGTTTTTGGTGTGCTTTGTTTTTCTTTTGTGTTTTTGGGTGCTAGATCTTGTTGTTGTCATGTGTGATGAGATGCTGGAGGTCATGTGAAAGCCTCATGGAACTGTTGAGAAGAAGGTGCAAGATCCGAGCACATGGACAAGGAAGAAAGCACCCAGGAAAATCGGACTGTTCTTCATAGAAATCGACCGATTTTTCTAGGATATGGTCCGATTTTTCCTCTGTCAAGGAAAGTGATAATCTCCAATCAAGCATGGGTGGAGCGGACGTGGAACTTGGACGGCTTGTGGTGTCAAGCGCGGGTTCCGACACCATAATGAACATCAAGAGCTCTTTACCATCCTTGATCGATCATTCACCATCATCATTCGATGTGAACCGAAATACCAAAGCATCACCAATTTTACATTGTGAGAACTCTCTTTCACTTCTTTATTTAGCTTCCACATTGGGGACAATGTGTTTCTAAGTATGGGGTGGGGTTTTTATGATCACTTGCATGATTAGCATCTAGGATAGTTTAATATTGTCACATGTTTCATTATGTCTTGCATTGTACATACATATTTCGAAAAATTTTAAAAATCAGAAAATTTAAAAATTTTTAGTGCTTCTAAAACTTGGGAATGACCCTTATGATGAATCTTGTCTTGTGGATTGGCTATGGATGGCCTTATGTGTTAAATAGATGAATGCATATGTGGACTTGAAGTACTTATCTTGAATCTTATGTGTGAATTGTGATCATGAATGTTTATCTTGATTGGATTGAGGATTGAAATTCGAAATTACATGCTAGTTCTTGCACATCATTTAGGAGTGATTAAGGCAATTCATCTTTCTCTACTTCTCATCTTGATCATGTTGTTTGAGCACCTCAATTGATGAAAATTTTGACCTCTTTTGACCCATCCGGGAATAGGAGCATGCTAGTGTGTTGATGTGTGTGAAAAGCAAGTGTGGGGTGAAGTTGTTGATGAAAGAATGTTGTGAATGAAGTGCTGAAATTGTTGTGAAAGTGTAGACAAAAATATAGGTTTGGGGACATTGGTTTAAATGACAAGTAACTCGGTACACTTCACATGATCGGGTGTTGGTGCCTTGCCAAAGTCAAATAAACCGATAGTCTTAACGAGCTTTGGTATGTGTGCCCGGTGTGGATGCACCTCGAAAAATAAAAAAGCCCGAGGACGGCTAATCACCAAGGTTTCGGCTTTTGTACACCAATGTCATTGTCTCAAAAATAAGTGAAAAAGAAAAGAAAACAAAGAAAAGTTGGAGAAAATTATACACTTGTTGGGAAGTTGAGCAAAAAAACGAGATTGTGGAGTTAGTTCCTTTCCCGGATTAGCATCACATGACCTAAAAATTCCCACCTAATCACAACGTTTCTTAGCCTCTTCTTTTCTAAGTCCTTGTGACCTAATTGCATGTGTGTAAGACTCAGTGATCTAGATTGGACATACTCATGATCATCTTGACATCTTCATTTTCACCTCTCATGCATGCTTTCTAGTTAAGTATAATTGTCTTTCCATGCCTTCATTCATTTGATGCATGATAGATTGTCCATTGCTATGAAACATGACTATGAAGGTGATCCAATGTTAGAAGCACAATTCCAAAAAGATTTTGTTGTTTTTCTGCATGCATAAATCGCGTCATCTCCTAGTCTATAGTTGGGTCTTGCTCGGGGACGAGCAAATCTTAAGTATGAGGTATTTTGACAACGTGATTTATCACGTTAGTATAGGCATACAATTATATAGTTTTTCCCGTTATTCATGCACGGTTTGACATTAGTTTAAGACATTTGCGCTCTTTTCGTGCATATTTCTAGAAAAGACGTCTACACGAGCTTTTGTCGGTTTTGTAGGTATTTCAGGGATCTTTTGGACATTAATCGATACATTCGAGGATCAAGCCTCATGGTGGTACATATCCGTGACCTTGAAGGAACATAATTGGAGCAATGAAGGACACAAGGACCCTTGTTGGTGCAAGCAATGGAGCAACTCATGGCTAGATGATCATAACAAGTCTCTGTTGAAGAAAATCGACCTACACCCAGGAAAATCGGCCGATTTTTCCTACTGGGTCGATTTTTGGGCCTTTGACAGCTTTAGCCACGTGTCCCACGATTTCTTGTCCGGCCTTGCTCTTGGTGGAGAATATAAGTGGTCTTGCAGGCTGATTTATGGATCCTTCTCTTTCCTTTGAACCCTTCTAGCATCTTCTAAAAGAATCTTCCAATTGGGAGCTCTCTTCAAGACACCCTTGTGGGTGTTCTTGAGGGAGATTAGTGTAGATTTCAATTTCATAGTGAGATTTGAGTGATTTTTATGAAGAAGATTATTGAAGGTTGTAAGATCCGACTTGGAGCTACATTTGATGTGTTGAAAGACTTGTTTTGAGCTCGAATCTAGCTAAGTTTCATTGCTTTCATTTCCTTACTTCATCTTCTTGCTATGGATTCCATGTATGCTTGTATGATGATTCTAGATCTTGAAATGCATGTTATTGGCTAGTTTGTTGTGATTCTGGAGTGATGGATTGATGGTTATTGCTTGGGTGATGATAGAATGGACTTATATGTTAGTTTAGGATGATTTGTATGCACGAAACCCATTCCAGAGAGAAAAATCGGCCTGTTCTTCAGGTAAATCGGCCGATTTTTGCTATGATCCACCCGATTTTTCCTTCTGTTGCTCTTTAATTGATGAATCTGTATGTTAGGATGTTAGATTGTTGAAATCCTAGTGTTTGTTGAGCATGATATAGCTTAGGGTGACCTAATGCTAGCAAACTAAGTGAGGAAAGAGACCTACCCGGTGATTTCCGATCTTAGATACCAAAGATGATGAACTCTAGGTAGTAGTGAGCCTCATAAGCCGCTATTGGATCGAGTGTGCTAGGATTGTTGCTTGAGACTTACCTTTTCCGAGACTTACCCGGTAAGGAGAGGTTTGCCCCTTAAGTAGTGTCCGGTTTGTGTAGAATTCCCAACTTTACCTCCTTGAGACTTACCCGGTAATAGGAGTTTGGTGCGGGATTAGTGAAGCATGAGACTTACCCGGTAATTGCTTCCATTAGAGAAACACCCTTTCCCAACACCACATCGTTGTCCTTAGAATCTTTAGAACCTTGAGTCCAATGCCATAACCGGAAATCTTGACCTCTAGAATCCATTTTTTCTCTCTTTGATCTCATATCTTGTGTTTGTGTCATTTGTTTGCTTGCTAGCTTGAGTTGTTAGATTGTTTTATTTTCTTGCTTGATTTGTGATCTTTGCTTGATCACCACAAAAACCAACCAAAAACATCATCATTTTCATTTCTTTATTTCTTTCTCTTTTCTTGGACTAGATTTGCACTATCTTTGATCATTGAATGACTTGATTTTGCCTCAATCCTTGTGTTCGACCTCGGAATACTTTCCTTCCTACATAACGATCCGTACACTGCGGGTTTCGCTAGGTAGTTTAGGAGATTAGATCGAGTTTATAAATGTAAAGCTTTTTGTGCTATTTCCTAGCGTAACAATATTACATTTTTTTCTTGGTTTGGAAGTAGCTCATACAGCAGCTGGAGTTGTTCTTGCTCAAAGAAAGTTTACATTAGAACTTCTATCAGAAGCTTCTCTTCCCCCTGGTCTTCCTACATCTACTCCATTGCCCTTACATCTTAAATTATTACCTCAGGATAGTACTCCTATATCAGATGCTACAGTTTACAGATCTTTGGTTGGCAAATTAAATTTTTTAACCAATACCAGACCTGATCTATGCTTTGCAGTACAGAGTTTGAGTCAATTCATGCAGGATCCTTATACATCTCATATGGAAGCTCTTTTACATACACTACGGTACATTCAAGGGACAGTGGGACATGGTATCTTATTAAATGGCAGTGATAATCCAAGCATCCTAGCATATACTGACTCTGACTGGGCATCATGTCCCTCTACCAGACGCAGTGTAAGCGGGTATGTAGTTCTTCTGGGCCCTTCTCCCATCAGTTGGAAATCGAAGAAGCAAACTACTGTATCACGTAGTTCTGCTGAGGCTGAGTATCGGGCCATGGCTCAAGCTGCAGCAGAGATTACATGGCTCATACGTCTACTGGAGGAGCTAGGACTCAAACCACCACAGCCAATTCGACTCCTCTGTGACAATAATTCAGCAATACAAATTAGCAAAAATCTAGTCTTTCACGAAAGGACCAAACATATCGAGATAGATTATCATTTCACGAGAGACAAGGTTATGGAGGGACTATTGGAGCTTCAACATATCTCCACAAATGAACAGCTAGCAGATGTGTTTATAAAAATTGTTCCTTCAGCTCATCAGAATCATCTTTTGGCCAAACTAGGAATAACACTACCTAGTTTGAGGGGGGGGGTGTTGGACATAAGAATACAACTAATTCAGTTGTAACAGAATTGTAATCACTGTCTATAAATACCTCATGTAAAGCAATTACACAATACACAGAAATTCATTCAGCATATATCATAAACCATCTCAAACTCTCTCTCTCAATTCTAACAGAGTGCACTCCAAACTTTGAGAAATCGGTCCTTTGCTATCTCTTGTCTTTTCATTCATAAGGAAAGTCAACCCTACCAGTCCGGTCTGAGTTGTGAGTTGTGTTAAGATTAGTGGTACTTTCATTTTCCTACCAGTCCGGTCCAAGTTGTGTTAAGATTAGTGGTACTTTCATTTTTCCTTTGTGTAATAATAATGTTAATAAGCATCACAATGAAGTTCTTGATGTCTCGTACTCTTTTTTTGTTGCCTAGATTAAACCTTTAGGCCAAAGGATTCCGTGGCGGGTTGATTCCGTCAAATTAAACAATCCTTCTTGAAAGGACGGTTCATGCCAAAGATAAAAGACTCTTTTCTTTGAGAGTGAACTATAAAGGAAGATATGGGTACAATGCTACAATCTCTTAAAGGCTTTTTACCTTGTCTATTCATTTGGTATTTGCTACCTTGATGTTCTCAAGTACTTGTAATTATGATCCATTTTCCCAATCAAGGAGTCTTTTTATGAAGATTTTTATGAACAATCGTCTTCTTTTTCTTTCTTTTTTTCTTTTTTGATTTTTCCGCTTCTAACAATTGTTCTTTCTACACCTTTGGCATATTTTGGTTCAAAATCGTTTGACTATCTAGCTCTCCATTTTTCAGCTTATTAAAGATGTGTCGGATTGTGGAAAATGTAGGGGTCTTTTATTTATGACTTATAGTCGAACGGGTCGGTATTATTTGGAATGACCAATGACAATTAATTTACAATTTGTATTCTCACGAAATATTTTCCTATCATTTAAGTCAATATCAAAAGTTTTGGATATAACAAGCAACTTCATGTAATTAAGGTGTGTTTGTACTAAAGTTTGACAAATAGTGACAGATTTTGTGATATTCTTAAAAATTAGGGGTGGTTCTATGCAAAGTGTAATAAACTTCCGGTGATTAGTGTAATTTGAATAGTAGAATAATTTTGTCAAACAAGCAATAGTCGATGTCATAATTGATTATTTGTCCTAAAACTATACAAGTTGTCTTTGTGTGTTTTTTTTTTTTAAAAAAATTGTATGTTAAGTCATCTACTTGTTACGAAATATCAAAGATATTTATGTTCACATGTCGGTTTTAATTGTTATAACCAATGTCTTTGATTTTTTTTTTTTACCAGAATTAGGGCCCGTTTGTTTCAAACTCCGGAAACGGAAATAGAATGAAAACGAATTTAGTCCATATCTATATCCTTATTCATGGTATTGTATGGAATCATTCCCCATGGTTTAAGGCAAAATGCACTTGATTCCCCACATTTTATTACCATATACGGTATCAAAAGTAATAAAACTCTACTTCAATTACTTCAAACCACAAGGAATCATTCCAAAAATTTTGATGAATAAGGGTATACATATGGACTAGATTCGTTTTCATTCCATTTCCGATACCGGAGTTAAAACCAAACGGGCCCTTAATGTATTATATGTTATTAGTCTCGAGTTAGAGGTTAAAATACAAGAAGGGCCCTTAATGTATTATATGTTATTAGTCTCGAGTTAGAGGTTAAAATACAAGAATTAATGTATTCTCTGTTATTAGATCTACTTTTAATTTACTTTCTCTTATTTATCCTTGATAAATTTTAGAATAATAAGTATAATTTTTAAAAAGAATATAATTGTTAACATTTTTTTCTAATATTAATCCTTGATCAAATTTTCACTTTAAACTAACTTTTTAATTTATATATTAGAATATAGATTATAAAATCAATATACGATAGTCATAAATTTATAATTTGATGAAGAAAAAAAAATACACCGTGCACGAGGACCCGGGGTGTATTCAAACGGTTGAGAGTCCACATACAATACACTCGTACAGTAGTGAAAACATATATAATTCCTGCATTGGTACTAAGCTTTTTTCTCCTTCCACTAGAGATGAGCAAAATATACAAAACCATGCAGAAGAATACAGCTTACGTCCGTGGCATTTTCATACAAGGCTTAGTTATTTCATAGACAGCAGCCACAACATGAATACTTGTTGGAAGGAATTCTACCGGTTTTCCTGATATACTCAGCTTGCTGCTCTGTCTTTTCTGCTTGCTTATTCCTCTTGGCTTCTGCTGCTCCCCTCTTAGCTTCCGCCTTCTGCCTCGCCGCTGCAAGCTCATTCATCAGTCTGTCTTGTGCTTGGGCCCTCATCCTTTCTATCTTGACCTAGCAAGGAATTAGCGTATCAAGGTCAAACCAACCGTGCAATTCATGCTGTACATATGGATATATGGCAATCACAAGATCAAGGTTTTAAGAGATTTGCTTCACTCGTAAGAACCAGAGCAGAATTGATGATCCTATTTACAGATAAGATTTGCATCAAAAGTGAATACATTTTGTAAATATATTTTAACCCATGCTTTCATTGTGGGGAATTATATACGTAGAGAGGGGTCTACAAAACAAAACAAAAGCCTATAAAAAAGAGCCTATTTAACCCAATTATTTCGTATTATTTTTATGAGACATATACCTCGAGTTTCCTCATTTCCGCCTCTGCCTTGGCCTTCTGAAGATTTTCCCATGCTAGTATTTTCATTTCTTCCTGCTCAAACCTGGAAAAAAAAATTCCTGGGATGATTAGCTTCATCAATGTTAAGATAGATTAATTTTGAAGGGAAAATACCTTGCCCTATACTTGGCTTTCTCAGCTTCTTCCCAAGTCGCTGCTCTTGTCTCTATAACACTTGTAGACACACGTTCAGCACCCGTATTTTTCAGTGAACTAGATGCATCCTTCTCCTCTTGTTCTTTACTGGCCCAAGCAGCTATATTTGTTTTACCCAGTCTTGTGCCAAGGACCATTATTTCTCTTCTGGTTTTCATTTGGATCTCCTTTTCAGAAAGATCCTTCTTGCTCCAGTCTTGATGGCTGTCATTCCGGTGGTCTCCAGGTATTGCCGATGTAGATGTTCTCCTAGGAGATGACGGCTGGGAACCGATAGGACTATGGAGTGGTGATGTCACCTTGACTGGAGTTCCATTCCGCGATGGCTCCTGACTAGCTGCAGGTGTCATTTCTGTACCCATGTCTCTCATTGATATGGATCGCGCCATTGATGCTGGTGGCATAAAACTCGTTGCAGTCTGGTATGAATCATGCTGACTCAGACTTACTGCATGAAGCAACATGTTCAATCATTTACTTGATATATGTTAATATAAACAACTAAGAAATACCTCAATTAGGAGGTCATCAAGGAGTGAAATTTATCTTTTTAGTAATAGCAGTAGATTTAAGTATTTGAAGAACAATTTATCTGTACACTTGATATTTGCTAATATCATTTACTTAGTATTTGCGTGTTAAAAACTCTAGGCTATAATGTAGATAGGGATCAACTGTACACTTCTTCTAAAGATGCCATATAAAAAAGCCAAACATTTATTTGTGCTAAAAAAAATTCTAAGTTATAATGTAGATAGAGATCAACTGTACACTTCTAAAGATGCAATATGCAAAAGCCAAACATTTATTTGTGATCAAGGAGATAGGATCTGAATCTTCAACATGGAACAATCACTATCGCAACATATATATTCCACATTGAAGTGCACCATACTACAAATCTGGAATGCTAGGTGAAGACTTCTTACAGTATAAGCTTGCAAGAGCTTACTAATAGATTCACCCTCTCAATCCAGCATTAATCACCATCTTTAAATAGCTTCTCAGTTTCATACTAAGTAACAGATCCTACCAATGTATGAAACACTAGTATATAGTACTTCCTGCAGCCAACCCTTTGTTCTTCAGCATAAAAAACATAACAGCTATGTGATATTGATATACGGTAAAGGTGATATCATAATTCATAAGGAAACAAAGCAGCTCTACAGATTCTTACCTGCTGGCATGCCAATAGATTTTTCAACGACGGCCATAGAGTGGCCATATTCGGCAGGTGGATATAGTTGAGATTCTGAACCATCAAAATATTGGGCTGCATTTTCCTTCTTACCTTGCCTTGGGTTGTCCATCCTTATAGTGTGCGGCTCTTCTGAAACAATCAATCTTTGATCCAATACTTCAACATTTTTCAAGGACAGTTGCCTGTTTCCAAGGCTAAAATTGTTAGCCTTCCGTGCTCCTTGCCCACCCTGAGACATTCCTGTTTTTGGACGGTTTGAAGTAGGACTTGCAATCCATTTTTGTGCATCGTCCCATTTTGATGGTGCCGGCTTAGAGAACGGTGCTGGTGGAACTCTTTGTTGGGTCCTCTCAGTCTTCTGAAACTCAAAAGCTGATGATGACATGACATCATAATCTATTTCATACTCATCCTGTGGTCTCATCCTTGTAGAATTTGGCTTACCATTAATAAGCATATCTGACTCCACCTTAGTTGAACTTGAACATTCAAGAAGTTCAGTGACAACATCCACATCTTTGCAGGTCTCTGAAGACGAATAACAACCTACAAAACATAACCACCATTGGAGGATTTTACTTAGAATTCTATTATAACAAAATCTAGATGAAACTTTTGCCCGCTGACTTGAAACTGCCAAAAGAATCCAACTGGAAGGTCAAAATCACAAAGATCAGAAACCCTATATTTGTTTGCAGGACACAACCCTCCTTAAACCTACAAAAACAATTTGTACAGGTCCAAAGATTGCTGCTTTGGGTTTGATTTTTCAGAAAATCCTTTTTCTCCATATCCCATCTGGGTTGAAATTAACATCCAAGGACTACTAACAGTGAAACTAGTAGATGAAATGAAATTTCCAAGAGTAAAACCCTACATTGGGCATACATATTCAGAACGAGCAAATTTCAAGCACTCAAAGAAACAGTCTAGGTGAAAAGGGAAAAACAAGGAAACCTAACCCGGGTCGTCGACATGAGATCTCAAGGAAGAATGAGAGTCTAACTCATCTTCTTCTTCCTGTTTCCTCTTCTTTTCCAAACCCATCAGCAAAGTTCTCAGCTTCCCAGGCGACAACCCTCCAGCCTTCTGTCAAACCAAAGTCCAAAAACCACATATAGGGGGAGAAAATATAAGAGAATAAAAGTTAAAAATGCTTACAGATCAAAAAGATTTGAGATGAAAACATAAACCCAATATCAGAAGAAGAAGGATATAGAAATGAGAAATGTCATGTGGAGAGCTGATAAATGAGTAAATACTATTAAACCTCAGGTTTATCGATTCTTCCATAATCCATCCAAAAATTGCTACCAAATTCACCCCTCTCTCAATGCCTTGTTCAGAGGAAAGGGGTGATTGATTGGGGGGTTAGGGATGCTGATTGGAGTGGGAAAGAGAGTGAGAGGAGGAGGGTCTTCTCCTTCTTCCAACGGGCAAAAATGGCAGACTGATAAAGGGTACTCTCCCTGACTATACAGTCTCCCTACACTGATTTGTCTGTCTACTGTTATCGACCCTTTCTCTATGTATTCATATAATACTATTATATTGTTGTTTTTAATACAAAACCACCCCTTATTTTGCCAAAATCACTCTTTTGTCTTGCTTTTTACGATATTTCCACCACTTTATCTTGCTTCCTTTATAAAAATCCACCCATGTTTATTTTTTATTTATTCTTCTTTTGTTAGTTTATTCAAAGAAAGATTAAAATATCCCCTAATCGATTAAGTCCGATTCGAGAGTATTTTCAGATCATCGGATACGGATCGAGATTTTGAGGGGGAAAAGGTCGAATCGGATATATCCGAGTAGTCAAGTAATAAATACTGTGATCCGATATTCGAATCAGATTCTGGATGGCATATTCGATCGAATAAAAGTGTCGGGTATCCGAATACTTTCGGATCAAACATTTTTGATAAAATTATTGGATATCCAGAAATGTTGACCCCTACATACCGGGGTTGTAATTTGAGACAAACTCTTCTATTTCGGCTCTACTTCGGCTTGGGCTCGGCTCGAGCTCATGCAAATTAAAAAAACATGTTTAATATGAGTTGAAAATAGAGTTATTAGGAACCCAAGCCAAATACAAAATTTTCATTTATAATTAGCATATAGTAAAAAAAGTACCCCTAAAATTCCATATGTTAAGATTTAAATGTTTAATGCACTTTAGGTATTCCTCTCTACTCTATCGCTACCTCTTCTTTTGTTTATCATGCATCGCGAAACACCGAGATTTCTTCTCCTTCTCGAGCTTGTTGATGGTTCTAGTCAGACCCGGCTCAATATCATGTGCAACAAATTATGTTGCACAAGGCTCCGATTTGAGATGAGCCTCCTATTTATGAAGCCCACTGTTTATATGTATATTAAAATTTAAAAATATCAAGTAAAAATAAATAGAAAAGTTGTGATAAATGTTGTCCCGCATACTCTACATATCTACATTGCACGGTCCTTTTTTTTCCAATTTAAAAAATTATAATCTACATGTGAGCCTCATTTTTAATATTTTTTCTATCAAAGGTTTACATATCTCAATTACACTTGACCTCCAAAACTATTGAACCTGGTGTGGTTTTAGTGCTCCACCGTTATGATTCTTTTACCCAACACCAAATTTTGCTTCTTCAAAGAGTTTGTCGCTGAGAGAGAGGAGGATGAGCTCAACATCGAAAAAAGCCACAAACTCAAAGAACTTCTTCAACAATCCATTTCTACATTTAGAGAACATTAATTGCTTGATTCCTTCTCGATTCTCTTCAACTACACCTCCCCCACTCCCCCATTTTACGACAGACCATAAACGAATACCTCTCGATCATTTCATAATTGCCTTAGATTGGGGGGATTGGGGGAGGATTGAGCATATTTGGATTTGTTTACGCTCAATCTTGATCTTCAACTGATATCTCGCAAATCTAGACTCGTGTAAGAGAATATTGAAATGACAAGAGAAAACCCTAGTAAATAGAAGAAAATTGATTGATGTTTTCACTTTTTTTTTTCCCTTTATATGTAATCTTTGAATCTGAATGAGTCCAAAACAAACTTGTTATTGACTCATAAAGAGCAAGCTTCATATGAGGCTCGCAAGCCAACTACGAACATAGTTCTAAGCTCGTATGAAAATTGGGCTCGATTCAAACTCACATCGTTTCTAAACTTGTCTAGCTTGAACATGTCATTACTCCACCCGAGTTTCTCACTTAACATTCTTGACCCATACCCTCTCACTTATTAACCTCAATTGACGTGGGATCCATCTAGACATAACCATCAATCGGTTTTAGATCAATTACTTTGGATTCCGATAAATTTCGGATTGATTACTTTAGAAGGAAAAAAAAAACATTTATTGGGTCAAAATGGGTTCGAACCAATCCAATGTATTGAGATCATCACCCAAACTCACGCTCTCCACACGTTTCATACTTAATAAAGCATGCTCATATGTACGTTTACCTAGCCTTGTCAAATGTCAAATCACTCCAATGACCAAATCATTCTCTACTTCTAGCTTTGACATCAAATAACATCATCGATCACGTAAATCTTCACCAAACCCTAATCTCCCAAATTCACTTGCCATTTGATTTTGTAATTTCAACTAATCGATAAACATACATAATATATTATTAGTAGTAATTGAATTCAAAGTCCAACAAAAATAATTTATTGACAGAGATCAGGTGCCGCCAAGAGTGGACTTCTTCCGCACCATCAAAACAAAATATTTACGTAAGGACCGATTCAAATAAACGACGTCGGAGAGTTTTGACATAGTTTCCAGTAATATAAATAGCTGATCGATGAAGCTCTTTGAAAGAACAGCACTCCAAATCGACATTCATCAATCAAGAATCAAGATCTCTGATTTTTAGCTTAATTAAAAATGGATGCTCGATTATTCGCATGCATCACACTACTGTTAGCTCTTGCTTCATTCATGGCCTACGCTGCTGATCCCACTCAGCTCCAAGACTTCTGTGTCGCGACAACAAACTCACGTACGTAACCCTAATTAACTATACTTAAATTCTGATTAATGTCGGGTAATCTCATTTGCTGTTTCTTTTTTTCAGTGTTTGTAAACGGTAAATTCTGCAAGGACCCAAATCAGGTAGTACCAGAAGACTTCCTTTTCAAGGGCCTTAACGTACGAGGAGACACCAACAACAATGTCGGATCGAAAGTCACACTCATCAACGTCGACATGCTCCCCGGGCTCAACACGCTCGGGATCTCAATGGCTCGTGTCGACTATGACCCATATGGGCTCAACCCGCCACACACTCACCCACGTGCCACGGAGGTGCTTACCCTTATTAAGGGTACCCTTTACGTAGGGTTCGTGACGTCAAATGACGCCAACGGTCGAAACAAGTTCATCACTAAGGTTTTGTACCCAGGAGATGTCTTTGCGTTTCCGCAGGGTCTCATTCACTTCCAGTTTAACATCGGTAACACTCCTGCCATGGCGATTTCCGGGTTGAGCAGTCAAAACCCGGGAGTCAACACCATTGCTAACGCTACCTTTGGATCAAAACCGCCAATCTCACCTGATGTTCTATCTAAGGCCTTCCAGCTCGACAAGAATATCATCAACTATCTACAATCCAACTTCGCTATGTAGATTCTATACTGCGCAGCGGAGGAATTCTGAAGATTGATCATAAATTTTCCTTTAATATATGTACTAATTGGATTGAAATTCTTTGTAGTATGTGGTTGATTTAAAAAAAAATATTTATATGCATCTTACTGTGATATCTATTTGTAAGGAAAATATAATTCAATAATGCTATTTTGTTTTGTTTTGTGTAATTGTTCAAATAATATCAAAAGTTTCCGCATACAAACAATTATGAAAATGATCTCGACCGACAAAGAATCTAGTTTATAAGAATCGATAAACTATTTATTTATCTTTAATCATTAAAATATGTACAATTCAGCAAGCCTAACGAGTAAGGACTAAGGATCGATACGATGTACAATCAATGAATAAACATGAATAGCTTGACATCTCTAAAATACATTTGAAGTTAAAGCGTGAAAATACAAATGCCCAACTTAAGAGAACGTTTATTGTTGACATCTCAAAGACTTTGTCAAGATAACAAACTAGTTCATACGATTGCACAAAATGGCGGTTTATGTTGAGCGCATTAAGTTTACGATAATTAAACCGGGATTGGAAGCAATGGGCTGCATGACTATCACGTTTGAGATGCATTGATGATCCATTACAAACCCTATTCGAACAAAGAAAGGTCTTTAGCCACAAAACTCACAAGAACTCACAAAAGAGTTGCTTGTCAGTGGGCATCCTTGGTAGTTTGCATAAATTGAGAAAAATAAGTACGAAGAACATAGCTAAGCTCCTTCACACGTGATCTCGATGACTAGAAAATAAGTAGGCAACTCAAGATGCTTCGTATGACAGCATGCATGCGGATAAGTGATCTGAACCACCATCGTGTACGTTTACAATCTGCCGAATGAGGTCTTCATTGTCACCTTAGGAAAAATGCTTAGGTCTCGTCAATATTTTACTTTCTAAGCAAGTATGTCATGATCCAACACAAGTTAAGGATTATTTAGTTTCTTCGACTCAAGTAATCACTTATCACTTGTCAATACTTGAAAATTAAGAGTCGATATCAAGAATAGAGGGAGATAGCTAGAAAGAAAGTCGAACTATAGGGGGAGATGATGATTTGTGTACCTTGAAAACTGCAATGAACAAACGTTCGAACTAAATCTAATTGACTAATGGAAGAGGAAAGATAATTACCAACCCAATTCAACCTTGTTAGATCAAACCATCTAAAAAATTCAGCCCATAAACAATTAGGGTATCAGCGGCACCAAGAGGGGAAGAAACCTTGTGATCCACAACTGCATTCACAAATGCTAATAGAAATCGAGTAGAGAAAGTGAAGAACCGAGTAGGGGATAAATAAGGCTATGAATACTCTAGAATGGGGTTGAATAGAGTATGAGAACTTTTCGCAATATCGGATATCAAGACTTTGAAATGAATCTCAAGGACTTGAAGTCAATCTTTGTAATCTGTGACAAAATTGTTTCTCAAGGCCTCGAAGTCAATCTCAAGGTCTTGACTTAGAAACCTACAGAAAGTTGTTAGTCACGATATAAACGATATAAAGTGCGGAAAAGAAAAGATCGACACACGATATGTTTACGAAGTTCAGCTCTAACAGTCTACCTCTCCGCCTAGGGTTTCCGACCCTAAGATTTAACTATCTATTATCTGCTTCGTTTGAGTCTTATACAACCTAGAAAAACTTCTCTTCTTTTCTCATTGTAGTATCACTGGTACAATCTAGTCAACTCAAATATAGCAATAATAGTCTGGTTACTTTGTAGAGTAACACTAAGTATAAAACAATAATTATACGTCAATGTAGCTATATGTGATTACCTAACACAAGTCAGCTTTTGGTGTAAAACTTTTTCACCTAAAATGTTAATTAATACGACTAAATTTTCTAATTAACATTGTTGAGTTTTGAAATTTAAAATATAACCCCCAAAACTTTTCATCTTTTCGTTTTAATCCTACTGTAACTTAAGTTGTTTTTGATAAAAACAAAATGCTATCACTTATTTTAAAAATATCATTTTACATTTTTCTTAATTCAAAACTAATTATAGCATATATTTGTTCACATAAGCCCATTTTCATGACAAGAGAATCATATTATATTATTCTAATCTAATATTGTTTTTTAATTAGATGAACTATTTTGACCTCTTCCTATTGGATTTGTTTCAAAGTAACAAAGCATATGCATTGTTTACCTTCTCGTTTGTCAAGTCACGTTCACATGACAATTATGGACCAATTCATCATCTGCTACTAGCTTTTAAAATTAACATCATTGATCACGTACTCTTTGCAACATAAGGTCCGTTTGTTTAATATCATCTAATAACCTCAAAACAACCAAACGAACCCATAACTAGATTCGAGATTAAGTCTAACTTAGGTAAGAATAAGTTTGTGTTCAATCCAACCCAGTAACGTGTTTGCTTTCTACTTGATTGTGTAGGTAATACCAAGTATACATCTTGCTGCGCCCAAATGAGATTAGTATTTGAATTCAAAGTCTAACTAGAAATAATTTATTCACAAAGATTTGGTGCCATGATTAAGAGAAATCTTCCACGCCAAGACCAGTTCAACTATAACGAGGGGAGAGTTGACAAACGTTCAAGTACTATAAATAGCTGATGAATATCAATCCATCAGCAGCCAAGACATTCCAATCAAGAATCAAGATCTCTCCTGCTTCAGCAATGGCTGCTCGTTTACTCGCATGCATCGCACTCTTATCTCTAACCTGGTCTATGGCCTACGCTGCTGATCGGACTCAGCTCCAGGACTTCTGTGTCGCAACGAAGGATCCATCAAACTCACGTAAGTATAAATTTACTCGACTCGTTTGTACGTATAAGGTCAAGACTTCTCATTTGCGGTTTCTCTTCTTCAGTGTTTGTAAATGGTAGGCTTTGTAAGAACCCCGACCAAGTTGTACCGGAAGACTTCCTTTTCAGGGGACTTAACGTACGAGGAGACACCAACAACCATGTCGGATCCAAGGTAACCCTCATCAACGTCGACATGCTAGCAGGGCTCAACACACTCGGGATCTCAATGGCTCGGGTGGACTACGACCCATATGGCCTCAACCCGCCCCACATTCACCCTCGTGCAACTGAAGTACAGACTCTTATTAAGGGTACCTTATACGTGGGCTTTGTGACCTCAAATGATGCAAATGGGCGTAACAAGTTCATCACCAAGGTTTTGTACCCAGGAGATGTTTTCGTGTTCCCGCAGGGTCTAATTCACTTCCAGTTTAACATCGGTAACACTCCTGCCTTGGCCATTTCCGGGTTGAGTAGCCAAAACCCGGGTGCCATCACCATTGCCAACGCCACCTTTGGATCAAAGCCACCTATCTCACCTGATGTTCTCTCCAAGGCCTTCCAGCTCGACAAGAATATCATCAACTACCTCCAATCGAACTTCGCCATGTAGATTTTACACTGGTTTGGTTAAAAAACAGAAAGAAGTCAGAAAAAGTAATCACAATATCACCATTTTCCCTTAATTATGTACTAATTTGATTTAACATTCTTTGTAGACCATGAAGTTGATTTTGTTTTTCTGCATGCATTTTACTGTAATATCAATTTATTGTAAGGAAGAAAAATAATAATGCCAATTTAGTTGTTTCCTGTAATTGCTGAACAAATAAGTATCAACAAAAATTTTGTAAACAAACATAATAACAAATTCAGAACATGGTCTGTGAGAGCTTCAACAGCTGCAAGCATCCACCAGAGCTATAACCCAGCCTCCCTGGTGAAGAAGAATTATCAGAAAATGATCATCAGATGATGCTGAATTGCTTCGGACAAGATCAACCAGGCAGGGGAAGTAGGATACGGATCTAGACCAATAAATATTCAAAATACTTTTTGATGTATCAAAGAAAACCTCCAACTGATTGAGGCAGGGTTTGGATAAAGTCCACATGAATTAATCTTCATGGAGGAACTCCAATAGTTGCTTCGCTCGTGTCATCATTTCCGATCTTGGATGATTGAGACATCAATAGGTTGTGAACTTTTTCTTTTAGCTGAAGGGGAAATCATATATGTTCATCAGTCAGAAGAAGCATTAAGAACTTCACAGAAGACAAAAGGATATCGAAACAATTTGGTTTACTAGCCTTTTTTTAGTTTTGTGTTTAATATATGTACCCCTTGAGAGAAGAGTGTGTAGAGTTTGAGAATAAATACAAAAGCTTGGGGTATATCTACTTAATTGAAACATTAAAAAGCCTAGTTACTACTCTAATTTCTCAAAAAGGCCTAGTTACCAAAATTACCCAAGGATATCACCCCCAATCAAAAAACACCAAGTCCATTAACCTAAAGTTTTTTACTAATCAAGCACTTAGCAATTCAAAAAGGATTAATTCCCACGATTGGGTCAGACTTATAACAAGGGACGTACTATTCCAATCTGTCACTAACGAAATAACATTTGAAAGAAATACAATGCTCACCTCATCGAGTCCTTCGCCACTCTTTACAGATACGTGAATTGCTCCTTCAGGCCCCAACCTTAAGTATTTTCTTACATCGGAATGACTAGGATCAGATCCTTCTGGATTGTTGAATGTTGAGGACTGTTCCAAGAGGTCACATTTTGAAACTACATCAAGCCAAAGATGTTTGCTGAACCTCTCTCTTACCTCTTTGTAAGTAATGAACTGCACATTTTAAGTTAGCCAAGTGAACATCCATACACTTGAACCAATAAATAATTCACTGATGCTTGCGGTGGGAGCCAACTTTTCAGTAAGTAGACGATTTTCAAACTTATCTTCTTAAGACAACCTATCAATTCATATGGGAGCTTCTTTATGTTTAAAACCCATCATAGCCCAAAATTCCACTGCATAACTCAATTCGAAGGAAAATTTACTGAGATCCATTGTAGTCAAGAAAACCGCATTTTCACCAAATAAAACGAGGGCAGCAGAAACTTGGCGAGTTAGAAGGCAATAATAGAATATAACACTATAAAAAATTAGTTTCTCCAACTACTATTTTTATTTTTAACACGAGATTATCAACTAAAATAGAAAAATATCATACCTGATCAGAAGGTTTTGTACCACATTCTCCTGTCAAATCATGGACATATAGAACAGCAGTTGGAAGATGGGAAAGGACAGCAAGTGTAAGCTTTTCCAAATTATTCCTGTCATCTTCAGGGAAGTAAGAGACAAACCTAATTACATACTGTACAGAATATCAAAGGGAAATAGATCTATTTTACCAATATCTAACCCTAATTCCATATCTCAATAGTAACAGCAGCAATTAGTTCTCGTACCATCATGTCTTGTTAGCAGGCCAGGAGTATCTGTGACCTGTACAAAGAATGAACAAATATATAAATAAAGTTAAATTATGTTTACATAACAGCTGAAAGAAAAGTCATTTGCACAGCCTCAAAAGTTTGAACATACTGACCTGGAATCGTTTAAAATTAGATACAATATGACCCATCAGAATGCCTCTAGTAGTAAATGGATAATTGCAAATCTGACAGTTGAAGTAAGAAGGATAGCATTAGCAGTGACCTATAATAACGAGATTCAAACAGATAGTATGACAATTTCAGTGATAAATTTTAATCTTGCTCGCCAATTAAAACAAAATTAGATATCTGACACTGACTTGCTCCCAACGTTGTTGACAAAGTCCAGAGCAAGGATACTGCAGCAATAGGGAATACACAGAATACTTATTAGGATCTGCTCATACCTCAGGTTTCCCCGTTGAAAGAACACGAACCAAGGATGACTTTCCCACATTAGGTGCTCCAACGAGACAAAGTGTTGGAGTTTCCAGATCAACTACAGGCATAGCTCGCAAAGTCTGTAAGCAAAGAGAAACATTGTAAAAAAAAATGCAGTTAATCCTCACTTATGCACATAAATTTGACCATTTTAGTTCACCAGAAACACTATTGTCAATGAAATGTGCAGATACCTTGGTGATGCCCAACAAATCATCAACAGCCTTTTTTTCGTGGCTAAAAACCTCCTCCACTCTTCTCAAACCCTATCATATGAATCAATTAAGATTATTTTAATCGATACACAATTTATAATTAGTATCTAAAATGAAAAGTCACCTCATTTAGACGCTCCTCCGCCTCTCTCTTTGTTGAAGACTGCCAACACATTAATAAAAAAATTACCAACAGGCAAATCATTAGAAGCCAATAAATGTCAGAATACTGCAATAAGTTCACCCCAAAAAAGATACAGATTAAAGAATATTCTAATTTATCCTGTTGCAGATCATTAATCATACTTGCTTTACGGCTAATTTTGATTGCATATCTGAACTCTGAAGAGACATACAGAATTTCACATAATAGTGCCAAGCACTTGCTACTCAAAATACAATCACAATTCACAACGGAATATAAATGCAGAGGTAACTGAACCTTAGCACAGAGTGAAGCATGCTCCTTTCCAATAGATACAACCTTTTTCCTTAAGTGATCTACCTTTCGCAAGACCTGCAATAAGTTCAATGAGTGACTACTACCCATATTGCAATAATATATAGTAAAACAGGAGTACAATATTAACTGTTCTGCAACACAAGGTAATGTTAATAATCAGAATGGAGCAAGATACCCATGACTCAATCTACCACTGGCAACAGGAAAAGAGATAATAAACAAGGATTGGGAAAGGCAGATAGTTTTCCATTCAAAGTATTTTATTTTTCACACAAAAGAATCTCGTATCTTTATGGAATATGTCACTCCCAAAAGTCCGAGAAACTAAAGCATATGGAACCAATAAATAACAAGATACTTGATTACCTCTTCATATTTCCCATCTCCAAGTGTTAGCTCAACAAGAGATCGTTCATAAGGATGCAGATACCTTTTGTTCGGAAACTCGTTTATGTATGTCCTAAGAGGAACTGCCAATTCCTGAATATAAAGAGATCAATATATGGACAATTAAAGTTGGATTATTTGATTAACCACATATGCAGATAAATAAAAGGAAAGTATAAAACAATACAGTTAAAACCCTACTTTCATGAGTGCATCAAGTTGCTTTGCACCTCTATTTTTCTCTCTCTTTGCAATATTAGCAATACCTACATTAAACAAGATAGACATGAGTTGCAATGACAATATGCATCATACAATTTTAGTTCGTGCACAGTGAAAATAAGTCAGACAAAGAGAAGAACTCAACTAGGAAAAAACAGTCATTAGCTCTTCAATTAGAGCAAATTTCAAGATAGATTACCCTTAGTTGGTGAAACCCTCCTCGCCTTCCTCAAAGCAGAAGAAAGAATGTCAACAGATGGCATCACCATAGGTAGCTTTTGAAAGGCACCTACATTTTCAGCCCTCTCAATTGAAGTGCCCTAAAGTATATTAAACAAAAAGCCTCCTGAATTATTGTCCATAACTATGAAACTGAAATGATCAAACACAAACTAACTAAATATTTCTAATTTGCACCAAATAATATAATCTGTAGGCCAGTCAATTCATCAGAAACTTGATACTTTCCCTGCAATTTGATTCTAGGAAAACCTTCCCTGCAGTTTCCTATTGTAATAAGACACTCAGGAGATGAAACACAATATGCCTCACAGCATGAATCCAAAGAAGCAGGAAAATGTCAATAATAACTATCTTCCTACGCAACCCGCCAAGCATAATGTCACTATGGCAGGACACGAGCAATAAAGTATCATTGCGATCTTTTCATGGCAAAAGAATAACGAAAGAGTACCTCAATGTTGCTCGTGCTGTCAGGCATGGGACGAGGAAGATAGCTCCCACCACTCACAACCTCATACGTAGAAGTCTGAAGTTCTCTGCAGGAGCAAACTATCGGATAGAAATTAGGACTGGAAATCGATTGGATACCTGCAAATTGCAAATAAGTGGTAGAATTAAAGTGCAGTCCGATTCAATCACACAGTGTGCCAGCAGTGAGGACAATTTTTTGTAGAAAAGGCGAACTATAAGCACCTTTTCCAACCATGGAGGTTCTGAGGAAGAGCTTGCGAGACGGGACCTGCCATAACTGGAACAAATTGGAGGTTGCTCCGCTCATTTCTAGCGGCTATGGCGGAAGGGGAAGGGAGAGATGTAAGGGAGGAACCGCACAAGAGGCCGGGGGTGTTTCTTTCTGCGGCTGGAGGTGGCGTCACCGCGCCGGGCCGACTAAGATAATTCGTAATGTATTTTTTTTTAAGAGAAAAGGTAATAGACTCGATCACTGTCAAAAAGGGTAACTCGACGTACCGAAATAAATGGAGGTCGAAGTAGGACAATAACATGTCAAAAAGGGTTGCGAAGGAAGGTCTCATGTAGGTGAAACAGGTGATAAACGACTCGATTATTTAATCGTCAAAGTAGTATAGTCGGAAGCATGTACAACAAGAATCAAACTCTTGGACTTAAACTTAAAGTTTAAGTCCAATTTCTTTAAGTTTAAATCCTTTTTTATTAGTTTATTTTCTTCTTTTTTAAGTTTAAGTCCTATTTTTTATTAGTTTATTTTCTTTCTTTTTTAATTTTAAGTCCAATTTTTATCTTCTATTTATTTTCTTATTTTTTAAAATTTATTTCCATTATTTTTTTAATAGTAAGGTGGCCGACCCGTCTACCCGTCGGGTCTGACCCGTGACCCGACGGGTCGCCGACCCGGCGGGTCAGCTAGATACACGGGTCCGGGTCACCCTCCCCGGACCCATGACCCGGCGGGGCCGACCCGTGGACATGCTTAGATCCAACGGTCTAGACTATGGCCTGTTTACCAAAGATTTGTGTTTTTATGAGTTTATAAACTAAATGGGTTTATACGGGCTTATGGTTTATTTTTGGGTTTATAAACTCGTTAAGTTTATATAGATTATTTCGATAAGGATGTTTACTTAAGGTTTTTTTGTGGGTTTATTTTAGTGCAAAAGACATTTTTACCCCTAAAAAAATTAAAGAATAATCCAATATAGATATGAATCGGAGGGTAATCGAAAAATTCAATCTCTAAGGTATAGTTGTGGAGGACAATGATGTGGTAGTTTTGAAAGAAAGGAACTTCATGGGTGTGATTGTTATGCTCGGATTTGTAAAGATGCAAACAATGACAATTTTGGGTATAAACAAAAAATAAACCCATCCATCAAAAATAACCTTGGATTGAGGAGGTTATTTTTTAGAGGTTTATAAACCCGAATAAACTCGTTCAAAAATAAACTCGATCACAAATAAACACACACAAAAAAACCGGGTTTATAAACTAAGGGCTTGTTTATCTGCGGGTTTATAAACTATCATTTAGTTTATAAACCCGAGGCTATTTGTTGGTGGGTGTTTACATGTTAGTGGGTTTATTTTTGAATGGGTTTATTCGGGTTTATAAACCTCTAGAAAATAACCTCCTCAATCCAAAGTTATTTTTCATGGATGGGTTTATTTTTTCTGTATATCCGAAATTGCCCTCGTTCGCATCTTTACAAATCCGACCATAACATTCACACCCGTGAAGTTCCTTTCCTTCAAAACAACCACATCATTGTCGTCCACAACTATAGCTTCGAGATTTGATTTTTCGATTACCCTTTGATTTTTAGGGGTAAAAATGTATTTTGCACTAAAATAAACCCACAAAAAAACCTTAAATAAACATCCTTATCGAAATAATATGTATAAACTGATCGAGTTTATAAACCCGAAAATAAACCATAAACCCGTATAAACCCATTTAGTTTATAAATCCATAAATATACAAACTACTAGTAAACACGCCCATGAATGAAAGGTTTATAAATATTTTGTAAACAAGCTCTTAATTCATGTCATTTATTGATTTCTTCAAATTTATGAATTACGCGGTAACAATCTTATAAACTTTGTGATATAATTGGTTAAATCGATTTTTTGTTGTGTTGGATGCAATAACCGTTAATGTTAAGTTAGTCAAGTTGAGTTATTTACTTGATC
Source organism: Fagopyrum homotropicum (assembly GCA_033239125.1). NCBI lineage: Eukaryota > Viridiplantae > Streptophyta > Magnoliopsida > Caryophyllales > Polygonaceae > Fagopyrum > Fagopyrum homotropicum. The sequence continues at coordinate 9,947,365 of BSWB01000006.1, read as the reverse complement.
TTTTATTAGCTTGAATTTTTATAATGAGAAAATACCATACATAATTATAACATTAAAGAATTATGTGAAATTGACAAAAATTCAAAATCACATAAAATTACTTTAAAATTGACATTATCTTTCCAATTTTCGCTCTATTCTCTCATTTTATGCATTGTAGTTGGTAAATTTCTCCTAACCTCATAAATTTATAATGTTGTTTTTCGCACTAGCTTCTCTTGAAGATGGTGTATAGCTACCTTAATTGGGAGGGTTCATTGGTCCAAACACAAAGGCTCCGTTTGGTAGGAAGAAAAATTAAGGAGATTAAGACTATGAGAATTAAAAGGAAGAAATAATTCTCGTAATCTCGTTTGGTAAGAGAATTAAGGAGATTAAAAATGTTAGATTACGGAGATTAAGGAAATTAGATTATGGGAATTTTGTAATCCTGCAAAAGTTGGATTATAAGGATTATGAAGATTATTGAGGTTTAAATCTCACTTTTACCCCTCATTTTTTTCATCTCTTTCATCTATAAAAAAAATTAACACGTAATTTTTTGTAATTTTACCCATAATTATATTAATTTTACCAAACACTCATTTCATTTAATTTCATACTCATCATCTTAAACAATTACATCCCATAATTCTTCATCTAAATAATTCTCTTCATCCTCATCTTCATCTACGTAATCTTACTTTACCAAACTGGCCCAAAGTGTTGTTAAACCAATGTTGTAGCTTTTAATCTCACATTCTTGTTAACTCAATCTTGTGCATTATTAGGAGTTAGGATCATCTACTTAATTTGGTTCAGCATGCTCAATCTTGTGCATTATTAGGAGTTAGGATTGTAACACCCCGAATTCTCAGAACTCGGAGCATTACTTGTTAGGACCTCACAATGGGTTCCGACCTTAGTTTGACAACAATATTATTAGGATTTTGCAACAAGACACAAATAAGAAAAACCGAAATTGATAAAAATATAATTTCAAAGGGATGAATGCAACAACATCTAACAACCTATAGTCCTTAAACAACGGAAAAGTCTAATTGTCTTTAACAAAAAGAAAGAAACAACAAGATAACACCCAACCCCACTCTAAGGAGTACGGAGACCCGGCTGACCACTACTTCCGGATCACTCAGTTGCTACTCTAACATGTGGTAAATCTAAAAATACAAGGGAACAACCATTAACTAGCTTTCTAAACATTAGATGAATAATAATAGCACACACACACATCATAACAAAAGTAAACACTCATCATGTTTTCAAACAATCCATTTATTACCTTTACTTAAGTCATTCACCCTTACTAGCGATACTTATTTTGTTACACGATGGATTCCCAAACCTCGCATCCGCCCCCGTGTAACCATCAGGAATGGATCCGATGCATCTCACCTTGTACCTGTATAGTCTGGGTATAGAGAACCTCCCAGTCTCCTGGCAGAGCTGGGCAGTGATGTCACGACCCGTTATACATACACCTGAGCCTTAAAATATAATAATAACAGTCGTCCTATCATGTTATTATTATAAACACACATCGCACACACCACTATTATCATTCAACTAACATCCAGAAACTAGCTAAGTAAGTCGCAAGGACTTACCTGAATCAAATCACACTCTATCAAATCTCAACTCGGTCCGTACTCGTGGTAACTCAACGCCTGCCAAACAAGGCATGTGGATCAAAATCACATCCCGTACTCTTAGAAGTTTATAACTTCTAAGAGGTGAAATCTCATATAGAGAAAATACGAACGTACAACTCTCTTAAAGAAAAAGGTTATTTTACCCCTGGTTCCGAAAATCCTAAGATTTTCCTATACTTATTTCCAACTCTCTTTTGGAGCCTATTTCCATACTCTAGTACTTACAGAAAAGTTTAGTACAGAAATATAAGAGTTATACAAAATTCTAGATTTTCATTAAATGGTCATTAAGGTCCGATTTGAGTTAAAGATCAAAGACTTAGATTAAAAGATAAAAATTCCGGAAACACTCTCTAGATCCTCTAAAATATGTATACTAAACATAGGGCAAAGGTCTCTCAAAAACTCAACCATAACTCATATATAAACCTACACATATCCATTCCTATACATCTATATATACTCATACGCGTCCACTGCACTTATATATATATATATATATATATATATATATATATATATATATATATATATGTGTGTGTGTGTGTATGCCTATCTCTTTCAACTCACCAATCTATATAAACGTATAAAAGTATACTGTTGACACATATATATTGTATACTCATCTCTTCAATATCTTACTTCTATATATACATATAATTACGCACACTGTACCGAGGAGAAGTAAGACTCACCGCCTACCACCACGTCACGCCTCAGCAGGGTAGAGGACCGTGGCTTCAGTCGATCGAAGCAGTCCCGGGTCGACTTCTGTCGGGCCTGCACCGCACCAGCCAACCGGGTCGACAATCCCGTTCGCAACGATTAGAAGTACAGCGGTTTAGTGACGGGAAAAAGGAAGGAAAGGTAGTCGAGTCAGCTTACCGGAAGTATGAGCAGGAAATCGGTGGTGGTTGCAGCTATCTGTACTCCGAATCACGAGGCGAGAACTCGGTATAAGCGGGTTGCTTGAGTCGCGAAGAAAAGCAGCGCCCGATCTTCTGTTTGGGGTGGCGGTTCGTCCGGAACTCGGTCGGCAGGAGGGCGGCAAGAAGAGAAGGTGCACTGGCCCTCTGGTTATAATCCGCTGCAGCACTCCGACGACATTGGCGGCGCAAGGACAGACCGGTAGGAGAGTGTCTCTCGCTGGCTGTGCAACACCACGCTTCAGCAACGGTTCGAGTCAGGAGAGGGAAGGGGAAAGCAGCACTTACCGGTCCGGGACGCTGAAGCAGGCTCCGGCGCAAGGCGTTCGTCTTCACCCCTCCCTGCGTGCAGTCCCGGTAAAGGGCGCCGGTGGTGTCCTGGTGCGTCTCAGCAAGTGGCTCTCTCCTGGCGTATCAATCGTGCAGCAGGGGTATCGTCTTACGTCTGTTTAGGTGAGATTAAAATTAGGTTAATAATTGAGTGAATTTGGTATATAGCTCTACTTCACTAATTTTGATTAGTAAGTGTGCAGCTCAATAATATTGTTAGTAAATGACCTTTTTTAAATTTTATAGACAAACTTACCCTTATACAAGAATCTAAAATATTCTTAATTGATTATTGGCTTTAATTGACCCACAATGATTATTGTCTTATAATTACCCCATATTCCCTAATTGAAGAAGGTATATATTGAAGTAGTTACCAATTTTAATCAGCTGAATCAATTAGCAATTATAAAATTAAATGTTGATTTTATAGACTGAAATCTATTGTTTTCTTCTACAAGTCTGAATTGTCGATGTTCAGTTTCTCGATCAAAAGGTTTGTTGCATACTCTGTGAGATCTACAAATGAATTTGAATGAAGGTAATTCTTGTACTATGTCTATACTAAATGGTAATTTTTGTATTTGTTTCTTCCAAATTTGACAGATCTATACTGCATTCTGTACGAGTCTACTTTCTGTAAACTTTTGATCTTCATGTAAATGGCTTGTAATAATTTGTTCGTTCCATGTAAGTCTTGTAATTTGCGTGCAACTAAATAGGAATTATTGTATTTCTTTCGGCCAAATTTGAAAGATCCACACTGCATAGTCCACGAGTCTAGTTTCTGTAAACTTTTGAGAATCTTTTAAATGGAGTTTAATAATCTGATATTTCCATGTAAATCTTGTATCAGAAATCATGTATCATGCTTTTGTATATTAAAGTTTCTTGTACGATCTAATATCCATTGTACCGAATTAATCTCTTGGACTGGCTTATTTTCATGTAACATGGTAGATTTATCAATTTCTTGTAAAAAGTTCTTGTAAGATCTAATATTCATATTACTGGATTGATGACAGTAAATGTTCTTATAAAGCATGTATCATTATATTATTTGTAGGTAAATTTCGTCTATAATGGTGGTATCTTGTACATTGCTCTCTAGAAATTTCACAGGGGTTTCTTCCAAATTTTACAAAAATGGTGATATCTTGTACACTCCTCTCTAGAAAGAAATCTGAAGCAACGATTCAACTACTCAAGCAAAGAAGGAAAAAGCAGGAAGACAAGTTGACGCTTCAACTTCTTTGCTGGAATGACGTTCAACGGTGTTGTGAATAAGATATTAAGTAAATGATTCTATTTATTATTTACCTTCTTAAATTAGGATTATTGTATAATCAATTAGCAAATTCTCTTGTAACTAATTGGGGTAAAACTGAGATATACTAGTAGGGGTAAATCAGATATTAGAGATTAAAAGATGTTATTTTGTTAATAAATTATCAGCCTATGTTAGTTAGTTAATGAATTTTATGATGGGGGGCATTTCATCCAATTTTCTCTTAATAATTTGATTAAGGAGTGGATTAGGGTTAGATTAGTTATAGTACGGGCTGGGTTGGTAAGGAATTGGGTTGGTCTGTTGGGCCAGAACTGGGCATGCTCTTCAATTAACACAAGAGGGCGGAAAGAATACTCGTTATTCGCCCGGAACCGTTAAAAGTACGGAAATAATTACGCGATTATTTACGGTATTATTTACTAAATTATATAAGTTATCATTTATGTGAATCCAGTTCACATAAAATGATAGTATTTAATATCATTTTATTTTTATTTAAAAGAATTTAGGTTGGCGGATCGAAACCCGATTTGATCTAGTATTGAACGGTGTTTAAAATTTTCGGTTATTACAGGGATCATCTACTTAATTTTGTTCAGCATGCTCAATCTTGTGCATTATTAGGAGCTAGGATCATCTACTTAATTTGGTTCAGCATGCTCAATCTTGTGCATTATTAGGAGTTAGGATCATCTTCTTAATTTGGTTCAGCATGCTTATGGTTCAAGGAGAAGCTCATTTGGTATGGCTTGATCAAGTCAAGTTAACCCAATGGCTAGCTTTGGATCATCCGATGAGTTGTTTAACTTAAACAAATGAGTGTTATACTAGTTTTCATGTTTAGTATATGTTGGACGTAGTAGGTTTGAGGATAATGGGCCACAAGCCCAGTATACTTAGGTCCATTTGTTTTATCCAATAAAGATCATCATCTTAAACTTTGCATTTTCAATTGGGTATTTAGTTCATGTGCTCTTGCTGTCTGAAGGTGAGGAGGTTACTATGCATCTCAACATTGCATCTTTACTTTGATCTTCGAGAGAAGAAAAAAAGAGAATAGATTAGCTATCATGGCAATGAACTCAATGATGCTTATGTTTTAGGGTTCTTCGTTGAGAGAGTTAGTATAGTTCTTTTATTTACTTTTTGATCTTGTGTTTTACGAAGCCCGTGTGCTTTTGTCTTCTCTATTTTCTTCTTCTTTGTTTTGCATTAGTTTTGTGTAACTTTTGTAAGGGATATATGCCGATTGCTTAGCGGACTTTTGATACAATATCCCTTGACATATGTATTCACCTCCCTAAATTGGTACTGCAGAATAAGTTTGTTTCCTTTTGCTAATATTATGTATTAGTATATTAGTAAACTAATCCTAGGTCATTTGTATATATACACGTATATCTCAGTGGAATAAAACAAGTTTGGCTTTCTAATATTTTTAGTCATTCTCACATGGTATCAGGCTTTCAAACGATCCTCTCTTCTTGAGTCTCAAAACTCGATTATGTCCACCACCAAAACACTCGATATCACAGATCCTTACTATCTTCACCCTTCGGATCATCCCGGCCTTTCCATATGCTCGGTGATCCTCAAAGGGGTTAACTACTCAGATTGGTCACGAAATACGACAAATGCATTTCGTGCCAAAAGAAAATTAGGGTTCATTGATGGTAGCATTACCGAACCTGATGTTGATTCTGCCGACTACATCCATTGGCACACCGTCAACTCGATGTTAATTGGATGGACGATACAATCAGTTGATTCTACACTTCGTTCTTCCCTAACATACTTTGACACAGTACGTGCACTTTGGCTTGATATCGAGCAAAGATTCTCGGTCGGCAATGGACCGCGTATCCTCAAGCTGAGATCCGATATAGGTCATTGCTCTCAACAAGGCCAAAGCATCACATCTTACTATGGACGACTTCGTCGCTTATGGGACGAACTTGCTGCGTGTCTCCCATCTCATAAGGATATCTGCAATCCTTGTGCTAAGATCTTAGCAACGGCTCGTGATGATGAGCGAGTCCACCAATTTCTCCTAGGACTCGATGACAACTACGTTCATCTGCGATCTTCCGTCATATCTAAAGAGGTATTACCCACCCTTAATAAGGTTTATGCACTTGCTATACAGGAAGAATGCACACATAATGAGTCAAAAGAAAGGGAGGTCCACACCGACTCACTCGCACTTGCTGTTCGAGGGGCTTCGCGCACAAATCAAGGTAAACCGGACAAATCCTCTCTCTTTTGTACTCATTGCAACAGATCCGGTCATGACAAGGCCTCGTGTTTCAAAATTATCGGGTTCCCAGAATGGTGGAACAATGGAAAAGGGGTCTCTAATCCCACCACCGGCGCACCACCATCTCGATCTCGTTCTTCTGTCAACAAATCACCCAATACTACTCCACTAGATGGCACTAGTAGTGCTATACAAACAGCACATGCCCATGCTGCAGTGACTCCAATTTCATCCCAGGATCGTATCCATCTTGGTTCAAATGTTACTGAGGACCAGTGGGCTGACTTATTTGAGAGATTCAAAACATATCATGCAACGTCCAATGATACACTATCAGGTAACAATTTTAACCCATGGATATTAGATAGCGGTGCCTCTTTTCACATGACAGGTAATCGAAAATTGTTGTTTAATATTACTAATGGATCGGATTACACCATTCAACTTCCAAATGGTATTTTAGCAACAACAAAATCTGCAGGATCGGTTAATTTTAATTCAAATTTTATTTTAAACAATGTATTATTTGTTCCCGGCTTAAAATGTAATCTCATTTCGATTGGATGCCTCACTAAACAATTATCATGTACCGTTATCCTAACTTCTAAATTATGCGTTATACAGGACCTCACTACGCAGACGCCGATTGGAGCGGGTGAGACTCGTGATGGCGTGTATTGGCTAAGTTGGTTCAACCCTCTACCCGTCTATTCCGCCGCACCCACTTCTGTTTTTCATTCCAATAAAACTGTCCTATGATACCAACGACTAGGGCATCCTGCTTTTCAATTACTTGAAACTTTTCCGGGAGTTACCTCCTCTTCTATTTCTCAAAACAAAAAGGCTCCTTGTGACGTTTGTTACCGAGCCAAGCAAACACGTAATGTTTTTCCTATAAGTACTTCTAATGCTACATCGGTATTTGATTTAATACATTGTGATGTATGGGGACCATATCGTATTTCATCTCTATGTGGAGCGTTTTATTTTTTAACTCTCCTAGATGATTATTCTAAAATTACATGGGTTTTTCTAATATCTAATAAATCCGAAGTTTCAAGAATAATTAAAAATTTTGTCAAAATGTGTCAAACACAATTTCAATCAACTACTAAAAAATTCCGCAGTGATAATGGATCCGAATTCATTTCTCTTAAATCCTTTTTTAGTGATAATGGCATTTTGTTTGAAACATCGTGCACCTATACACCGCAACAAAACGGGCGTGTTGAGCGTAAACATCAACATATACTTAACGTCGCTCGAGCCCTTTTATTTCAAGCTTCTCTACCAATCATTTTTTGGGGCGAAGCAATTTTAACGGCTTGCTACTTAATTAATCGCACTCCTAGTTCAATTATTCAAAATAAAACTCCTTTTGAAATGCTTTATAAACAAAAACCCACGTATACACACTTTCGTATTTTCGGGTGTTTATGTTACGCTTCAAAATTACCAAGAGACAAAAACAAATTTAATTCTCATAGTCGAAAATGTATTTTTCTAGGCTACCCTTTCAACCAAAAAGGATGGAGACTATATGATCTAGAAACTAAATCGATTTTTGTATCACGTGACGTTATTTTTCACGAAAATATTTTTCCGTTTAAACAGGAACTTATTCAAAATATTTCTATCTCTCCTAACCCTACCCCACCTAACTCATTTAATATTACTACCCAACCAGATCACACGGACCCCCCCTCCCAATATTTCTCTCTCTTCTAACCCTACCCCACCTAACCCATTTAATCCTACTCTCCAATCCAATCACACGGATCCCCCTCCCTTCCTATCCATACATAATGAAAATATTGCCCTACCTAATTCAAATCCCCCCAATCTCTCTCCTACCTATTCTATTGATTATAATCAAAATATCTCAGGAAAGTTTTCTATCCCCGATCCTATAATATTTGACGATCCTGTATCTATGGATACTTTCCAATCTCCTGCAAATATTATACCTTCCCCATCTACTCTTCCCACACATCCGCATATTCCGATCCAAAATCAACCAACTATAGATCCTCTTATGACCTCTTCCCCTATAATCTCGGATCAAATTTCTCTAGAAGATAATTCTATTTCAACTCAGTTGCCTATTCGACGCAGCACACGATCTCGCATACCAAACACATTACATCGAGATTATGTATGTAACCATACCACTACATCCAACACGAATCTCATTCCTACTTCAGTCAAGGCGCAAGGTAGGTCTTCTTACCCTATATCCGATTATCTCTCGTACTCTCATCTCTCTCCTTCATACACATGCTACTGTCTGTCTCCGCTGCTCATCCGGATCCAACATCATTCAAAGACGCTAATCGATACTCACATTGGCGAACGGCGATGAAGGATGAACTTGACGCTTTACAACGTAATCACACATGGTCTATCATCTCCCTACCTCCTGGAAAGAAATCCATAGGTTGTAAGTGAGTATTTCGTACTAAGCTCAACGCCGATGGTTCTATCGAACGATACAAGGCCCGATTGGTCGCCTTGGGAAACAATCAAACCGAAGGTACAGACTACACGGAAACTTTTGCACCTGTGGCTAAGATGGTCTCTGTGAAAGTCTTTCTTGCAGTAGCATCCATTCGGAATTGGGAGCTCCATCAAATGGACGTCCACAACGCATTCCTACACGGTGATTTACATGAAGACGTTTATATGAAGCTTCCTCCCGGGTTTCAAACAACCGACACCTCAAAAGTGTGTCATTTCCGTAAATCAATTTACGGTCTTCGACAATCGCCTAGGAACTGGTTCGCCAAGCTTCGATCTACACTCATCCGAGTTGGGTTCCGACAGTCATACGCAGATTACTCATTGTTCTCCTACACTAAACCAGGTATTGAACTACATATCCTTATCTATGTTGACGATCTCGTTATTGCAGGAAATGATCCAGCAACTATAGCACGATTCAAGGCTTATCTCCATAAGTGCTTTCATATGAAAGACTTGGGTGTCTTACGTTATTTTCTTGGCCTCGAACTCACTCGAACACCGAATGGTTTGTTCCTATCCCAACGTAAGTATACTCTCGACATTTTACAAGAGTCTGGTAATCTTGGATCCCGTCCTTCTCCTTTTCCTATTGAGCCAGGTCATAATCTGTCATTGGATACAAGTCCCCCGTTTTCAAATCCAGCACAATACCGGCGCCTTATCGGTCGATTGATTTACCTCACAATAACCCGACCCGACCTCAGCTATTGTGTCCATGTCCTCGCTCAATATATGCAAAGACCTACCGAAAACCAATGGCTTGTCAGTCTTCGAGTCTTACGCTATTTAAAGACGAGTCCCGGACAAGGTATTTTCTTCCCTCGTTCAAGTTCTCTACAACTCAATGCTTTTTGCGACTCAGATTATGCTACGTGTCCATTAACACGACGGTCTTTAACTGGTTTCTTTATATTTTTGGGAGGTTCACCTATCTCTTGGAAGACAAAGAAACAAACAACCGTTTCTCGATCCTTTGCTGAAGCCGAGTATCGGGCCATGGCTACCACAACGTGTGAACTCAAGTGGCTAAAGTCCCTCCTACGTTCATTTAATGTCAATCATCAACAACCCATGACGCTTTGGTGTGACAACAAATCTGCATTACACATCGCCTTCAACCCGGTGTTTCACGAGCGCACAAAGCATATCGAGATCGATTGTCATGTAATTCGGGATGAAGTTCAAAACGGCAACATTAAAACTGCACACGTTCGCTCCGCACATCAGCTTGCTGATATTCTTACTAAGGCCTTAGGTCAACATCAATTTCGTTTCCTCCTTCGCAAATTGGGCATTCGAGACATTCATGCTCCAACTTGAGGGGGAGTGATACAATATCCCTTGACATATGTATTCACCTCCCTAAATTGGTACTGCAGAATAAGTTTGTTTCCTTTTGCTAATATTATGTATTAGTATTTTAGTAAACTAATCCTAGGTCATTTGTATATATACACGTATATCTCAGTGGAATAAAACAAGTTTGGCTTTCTAATATTTGTAGCCATTCTCACAACTTTAGGTTGGGGTTCCCTCTCGGGATACGTTGAGTAGGATTTATACCTGAACTGTGTCACCAACTCTTGCGTGTTTTTTCCATTATCCTTGCTTCCTCAACATCTGATCAAATGCTAATGAGTTTATGAGTTTTACGAATTTTGAGATTACACAAAAACCGGCAATCAAACCTATTTATCTGATCTAGGTCCTAAAATAGATTTAGAAAATGGTTATTGTATAAACAATAAATAGATAAACAAAATCAAAAAATATAATTGTTTTCCAAAATCATGTCACACTTGACCAATATTCAGACCGAAGGGGACAAAAAGGACTGAATATCGAACCTAAGTTGTGTAATTTGGTTTGATCAATCCTTGATGCTGAGAAGGGTAAGCTATTTTTCCTTGTACACCAAGGTAGAGTATTCGGGACTCCACATGTTATGGTTGACAAAACCTAATAGTTCCTTCTGCAAAGTCAACGAAGTTCACATTTATAAGCTGTTTTCATTAAAAAGCTGTGTGTATCCAAAGAATAAACAGCCGTACCTGATTAAACTTATTAAGTTCCCGAACACTAGTACCGCGATAGCCTTCAGCTAGGTCTTCTTCTAGAGCTTCTTTTATGACAGCTGCAGCAACCTCCTTTGTGATCTCACGTATTCTGTCATTATAGAAATAGATTACAACACATGCAAATCTTGAGGGGAAAATTTTAAGATGATGCACCTTGATATAGAGGGGAAAATTTTTCCATTCTGCACATCTTTTTCAGTCATATACTCGGCCAAGCTGATGATTTAAGAGCCCAAGTGAGTATTAGTTGGTTGGTTGGTATATATAATAACAATCATAATCTTGAGTGTTTAATGTGGGTACCGTCCGGCTGCTGCTTGTAGCATACCATCGGAGACGATAGTGGCTCCAGAAAGAAGGGTACCGAGTCCAATCCTGTTATCAATACAAAATCATGAACAACTAAAAGAAATATCAAAATGTTTTGCATTTTAATTATTTTGATCGACATTTAACTCACCCTGGGAAAAGGTACATGTTATTCCCTTGGTTGCAACGACCAATTTTACCATCTCCTGCTTACATAAACAAAAGACAGATGATGATGATGCTATAGAGGATGATGATGTTATAGAGGATGATGATGATTTCAGTAGAAGAGGGCTTCCGTTGAATCTGAAATACGTACCCAGATCAACATCCTTAAACGGACTTCCACTAGCAAAAACAATGTTTTCGCCCAAAATGGAGAATGCTTCTGTAGGGGTACATTCAGCTATTTAACACAGAAAGCGAAATACAACAATTACTGTCTGTAAGAAAACGGAAGGAAAGAAGACACGAAACATGTTGTATTATGAAGCAATCCGGCATACCATTTTTTGTAGGGTTTGACATAGCAAATATTGCAGGCCTTGGAGAGGGCGAACTTTTAAGAGCTTCTAAGACCTTAACCATTTGTCAAATTCATGTGAAAACCATGCAGCTTTGGCACAATGTAAGGAAATGTTTTGGTATAATTTACAGTTACCTCTCTTGTGAACAAACCTCCAACTGCAGACAATCCAAGAAGGACGTCTGGCTTTACTTGATCCACCTGAATGAAACATACATAAAACAACAAATTAATGCCCGTATTCGATGATATTCAACAAATTCGAGTAGAAATAGCCGTATTCGATGATGAGTCATACCTTTCATCACATGATATTCAACAAATTAATATATAGCTATGTTTTTTAAACAATAAGGACAATGTAGCCCGAGGACTTGAGGAGGATTTCAAGTTCAATATTCAAAGGAAGTTTATATGCAAATATAAATGAAAAGAAAAAAAGAGGCTTAGGAAAGACAAACGGATTCTTGACTTACCACGTCGACTAGATTGGCTCCTTCCCTTAACCCTTGAGCTGTTAATTCCAAGGTTTTCCTCGCAAATGGTAGTGCTTCGGGGTCAATATTTTCACGCTCCTCTGTAACCAGCCCCTTATATCCATTCAACTTGATTAGCATGCAAAATATAAAAATCTAAAATCATAAGACTACGTGTCTTTTAGCATGTAGGAAGAGATTGGACGGTGCTTAAATTTCCAGTCTCACTTATGAATCTGTTAATGTAAGAGTAAAATTTATTAATAAATCTTATTATATGAGCTTATATGATACACGCTTATATTATAGGGCTAATAATTGTTAGTGGGTTATCTAAATGATTCGATTAAGTAAAGTCCCTAAATTCTAATTAATTAAAAATATACCTTGGCATCATGAAGGTTTAATTGAAAATATACCTTGGCATCGACAACCCAAAATTGGCTCCTTGCACTTTCGAAAGCAGTTCCGTTATTCCCCATCATCCTTGTCATTGCTTTTGTTGCAGCATTAAGGACGCCAATTCCTGCACTGAAGTGTAATGGACAAAATATTTCAAACTAACTTTACTTAATTATTTGCTTTGCCTCACTAGATGCAATCAAAGGCCGTCTATGTTCAAAGCACTAGATAGAGAAAGTTTTAGACCTCCCTGCCCCGACAACAACAATTTTTTGCTTCGGGAAGTCGGTCATTGGTCTTCCTTGAGCCCTTACTGCTCCTAGAAGTCCGGCAATTGCAACACCTGCTGTACCCTGAATTTTTACCAGTTAAACAACAGGCTAGATATCATCGTTAAACAAAACTTACTAGTTTTATTTGGAGGAAAATGTTGTTACCTGTATATCATCGTTAAACATTCTATAGTTATACCTATAGCGTTGCAGCAACGTGCACGCCCACTTGCTTTGGAAATCTTCAAACTGTACAAGACCCAACAATTTTCTATAATACAAGTTCAAAAGTCTTTAGTGGATAGTAAAGAAGAGTAAATGTAATAACTTCCACCTGCACAATAACATGTGGCCATCGTGTATAAATTGCCTCCATAAATTCATCAATGACTGCAAGATACTCCTCACCCTCAAGGCGAGGATCTTGCAACCCCAAATCTATCAACAAAAAATTATACTGTCAGGAAATGCACCATATCCAATCGCAAAATTTACTTTCAGAGGTAAGGTATTTAGTCTCAATCTCATCCAAATATACAAGTATTCTCACACATTGGATCTCTACGAAGCTTCTCATTGTTGGTTCCAACATCAATCATAACCGGAAGTACCTATTTTAGGGCAATAGTAACAAAGAAACAAAAGATTATCAAATTTATGATTAGAATATTTTGATACATGATTATGTACACAAATCAAAATAAATTGATCAAGATTTTACTCTTTGTGGGTTTATTCCAGCAGCTGCAACATATAAATCTAATTTCCCGATTGCAATTCCAATTCCCTGAACACCAAGATCACCAAGACCTAATATTCTACTTCCATCAGTTACCACAATCATATCAACCTGCAACAAGTCCAACAAAAATAAAAAATTCAACTGAACTAATAAATAGACATCCTTGTTATAATGCAAAGAAACAAAGAATTATTAATTCATATATTACATAACTGATAGAAAAGGTTACAGTATTAGCCTACCTGTTCAGCTGGCCAATTGTATACCATTGACATCATTTGTCCACGATCAGCCGAGCTAAAATACATTCCTCGCGGCCGTCTAAAAAGGCCACTATAATTTTGACAAACAAGACCAACTGTGGGGGTATAAACTATTGGAGCATAATCTTCTATATTTTCTATCAAAATCTGTCAAAAATAGCTTACAAGATGTTACAGTAAATTGTTAAGTGAACTATGAAAAAGACTAATAACCTGTAAAAATGCATGTTGGTGTCTCACCTTATAGTACATTGTCTCATTTCTATCATGCAACCGATTCAATATTCGCCATTTAGCTAAAGCATTTGAATCGCCATCTAGTACTTGCTTGTGAAGCCTTTTTACGTCATCCACTAACAAACAACAAATGTTAAAATGATTAACCTTTGAGTTTTGACCATTCTAACTCTTGTTAAAGAGAGAGATACAAACAGGTAGCTGATGGAGGAGCACATACAAAAGCGTTCAGTTTGCTGTTCAAAATTCATGATATTTGGTGGAAGAAGTCCTCGAAGATCAAGACGATCTCTCTCATTCATCGTAAATGCAGTTCCCTGCCGTTGACAGACACCGTAACAATCAAGCAATGGTAGTTAAGATTCATTCTTTATTTGCATTTTCAAGTTAATCTAAACGCATCAAACAAGCGCGCGAGTACAAAATCATTTACCAAATCACACTGTCGATATCGTAAAAACAAGCGAAATCACGAAATAATAAAATCCGACAGATCAAAATTACAAATAGAAATCCAAAAACCATATGAAAGAATCAATTGATGTGAGGATGGATAAAATCATACCTTGTTGAACCAAGGATCGTGGAGAATGTCGACACTGCGCTTGCTGGTAATGATAGGGCGGTGGCCTTCAGAAGTGGTGAAGGATGTTCGATTTGAAGCCATGAGAGTGGCCATTTGATTCTTCAAACGTTTAGCGAGAGACAAAGAACTCTTGAATTTCTTCAATTGATTCCACATTGTTTTGATTTCTTTAGGGTTAACTTGGAAGAAGTCGGGAAAGAGAGATCGTCGATGTGTGAGAGACTCGTAACTAATCAATATTGATACTTTGATAGACAGATGAGAGAAGAGCGGAACTTGATGGCCAAGATTACCGTTGAACCATTACAACTAGTTCTACTCGTAGATCAATTTCACTTAAGTTCCATTTATGGACAATCACATTGAAAATAAGTAAATAACATCCTTTTCATAAAAATCCTACTTCCCTAGTTTACAGAAGAAACTAGAAAATCATGACCGTGCTAAGCACGAGACTACTTATATTATTTTTGTGGCATTATATATCCATTGTCCTTTTATTTATATTTTTTGTTATTATTATAAATGCATTAATTACTTTTGTTATTACTAAATTATTATAATATCTATAATTTGTTTTTCAATAATTTATTTTTCATTTGAAAGTTTCTAAAACTTAATTTATATAAAATATTTGCTAGTAAAAATTCTTATGTTACATGTAGATATATTATGTTACAATTACCATAACTTTTAATCTCTCATAAAACTTAACAAAATATATATAATAATATTATAAATAAGAGGAGTTATTAAGAAAAATACTTATGTTATTTATATACATGTAGACAATTTTTAAAACTTATAATACTAAATAAATATGATTATATTGAATGAGATCATTTAATATTTTAAAACCCTATTTTACATATTTATAAGGATACTAGTGACATGGCCGCGCTTCGCGCGCGGAAGCAATGTGATATACACTTAATGACTAATTAGACTTATTTTGAAGGAATTAATCTTCAATGTGATTGTACAAATGGCTAATTATAAATAAGTTCTTGTTGATTAATATTCAAAATGTTCTAAAATAGGGTAGTAAGATTAGAGACAATATTTAAATAGTTTAATATAAGACAAAGAATGTGCTAAAAAATGAAAATACAATATAACAAGATAGTTAATAACTTTAAAATATTTAAAGTTATACAAAGATAAGCGATAGGGGAAAAAATATAAGGACGTCCTATTACATTTATAGCTCAAAAATATTTTTCTCATATAAAAATATAAACTCTCACCCGCTAATAAATTTTAGAAAATAAAAAAATCGACTATCTTAATTAAAAGGAAGTAATATTTGTGTAATATAAAATTTCAAACCTTAATATTCTCTACACTGATCTTTAGTTTCATCACTGCCAAGTTTCAAACCATATACGAAATATCATATAAAATTAAAGAGCCAAAACGAAAAGACAATCCAAGCTTGAGTTGAATTCAAACTTCCACCATCTTCTACTACAATATCATGTAATTGTCTTCTTCCTCATAACATAATTGTCTTCTTCCTCATAACATGTATATCTTATCAACTTTGACTACATGACAATAGTGTAGGTGAAATTTATTTGCAAGTTAGTCACTCTATGCTCAAACTTGAAAATAAACACAATATAAAATTAAAGAGACGAAATGAAAAGGCAATCCAAGCTTCTTCATGACAATGTTGTTCTTGAAATCCCTAAAGTAAGAATTTGATATGTAATACTATATTGCTACAAAGCAAAGAAACAATAGCTTACTATCAAATGAAGAACTTACTCGTTACAACCATGTCAATATCTTCAGAGTCAACAATTACTTGCTTGTTCTTTAGTTCAACTTCTCTAGCTCTGCATATTAAGATGAAAAACAATATCAAACAAGAATTTGTAGTTGAGTCAAAATGGGAGATAGTTAGAGATTAAGCCCGAAAACTAATCTGTGTGTCATTGAAGAGTTTTATCAAGCTCTTCAACAATTTTTCAACACTAAAAATGAAATTATGGGTTAGTAAGATTTGTTGAATATATGGATAGTCAAAGAGAAAATGCAATAATATAGTTTATTTTGGAGGTGTAAGAATTTGGAATCAATTGTACTTAATGGTAGGAGTTAAGTTGAGAGTTAAATAGGGGATTAATGGTAGGAGTTACAATTCATAGGAGTTTCAAAAACAAAAATAAGTGAGAAATAATATTTGGTTTGACAAAATATAAGATATTAATATGAATCAATTAGTGATTTGAGGAGTTTATTAGAAGTATACCATAAGTGGGTTGTTTTGGAAGAGTTATCTGTAACTCTCAAGTTAAAACAATTAGTAATTTTGAGAAGTTAATTAGATGTTATTATGAAAAAATTGTGAAAGGTCGTTTGTTCTTCAACAGTTGAAAATATAGAATTTTAATAAAAATCATTCAATGTCCTTAAAAACTAAAAATATAGAATTTAAAAGTTTTTTTTTTACCATAAACATCAAATAAAAAAGTGGATTAAATATATAATTATGTATAGATTTAATATAAATAGTTTACACATTTACCAATACATAAAGTGTATACTTTAATAAAATACATTTTCATTTTTGTGAAGATAAAGAAAAAGAAAGTGCAAAAACAAAAAAAATTAAGAGAGTTAATTGGATAGTATGTGGCAAAATAAGGCAAAAATATGAATCATTTAATGCTCTTCAAAAGCTAAAAATATATGATTTTAATAAAAATCAATCAATGTCCTCAAAAACTAAAAATATAAATTTTAACAGTTTTTATTTATCATAAACATTAAATAAAAAAATTGGATTAAATATATACTTATGTATAGATTCAATACTAATAGGTTATACATTTACCGATACACAAAAATGTATACTTTAATAAAATATATTTTATTTTTGTGAAGATAAAAAAATGAAGTGCAAAAAAAAACAAAAATTAAGAGAGTTAATTTGATAGTATGTGGCAAAATATGACTTTAATATGAATCATTTTACATATTTATAAGGATATTATAATATGAATTACTTTGAGTTATTTATTTTAAAACTTATTAAAATTTATATTTTAATATCTATAATTGTTTTCAATTATTTATTTTACATTTGAAAGTTTATAAAGCTCTCTTTCATAAATTTTTTTAATGAAAAATCTTTTTTTAAATGTAAACAAATATAATATATATGACAATATTATAAATAGGCCATTTAGTTCCCTAAAAACCTTGATGATAATAAATGTCCTGTTGTCGGTTACTACCGGATACTTTTAGAAAAAAAAAATATACCTTGATTTCATTATATTTAAATTGCAAAAATCTACATTGATTGTCTAAGTCATTTAGTTCTCTAAAAAAGTTTTTTTAATGAAAAATCTTATTGTAAATGTAGATAAATATATATATGACAATATTATAAACAAGGCCTCCAATTCTAGAAAGTGCTTACCATGCAAACTCTCCCTTCTGCTCCGGTTGCTCCTGGTGTTCCCTCCCCTACTCCACCTGTTCCACCAGATAAGCCACCTGATCAGAAAACTTACGCTGCGGTCGTTGGGGATGTCACTCCAACGGCGGCACCACTATGTTGCGATGCTCTTATAGAGTCAAGAAAAATGAGGATATCATATCCTGAAGGAGCTAAAGGACTTGCTGTTGCTGAAATCGATAATGACGTGATTGAACTCCTATCGGAGAAATGGAAGAGAGCGGTTATCGTCAAGGTGCTCGGACGTAATGTTGCCTTCCGCCTTCTTGAGAAGCGTCTGTATCAAGTATGGAGGCCGACGGGATTAATGACGATCCTCGACTTACCAAATGGGTTTTATGCGGTACGTTTCGACCAAGAAGAAGATTTTTTGAAGGCCCTCACTGATGGTCCTTGGGAGATCTTTGGCCATTACATCACGGTTCGCTCCTGGTCGGTTGATTTCGATCCGTACAATGATATTCTCCGATCCATCTTTGCATGGGCGAGGTTGTCAGATTTACCCATGCAGTTATATGATGAAGGGGTCCTTTACGGGCTTGCGTCCGCGCTGGGAACTCCTTTAAAAGTTGATCTCAACACACTGTATGCGACAAGAGGCAAGTTTGCCCGTGTCTGCATTGAAATTGAATTGGATAAACCCCTCATAGGGACAATTCTTATCGGTGATTATAAAGTCCATGTTGAATACGAAGGATTGAACGCTATCTGTCATCGGTGTGGTCTTTACGGACATGGGATTGAGCGATGTCCACAACCCTCCCCGATTAATCAACAACCCACAGTCCAGGCAGTCCCTACCGAGGTTCATGAGAAACAAAGTGCTACTCCCGCCACCGTCACACCGACGGATCATTCCACCTCATCCCATACCCCGGACACTGGTACGTCCTACCTTGGTCCCTGGATGTCGGTCACACCAAATCCTAGAAAGCCCAGACAAGGTATGGGAAGCACCTCGCCGGAACGTAACCTTGTTGTTGCTACTAATCAGTTCCAGACGCTAGCCACGGACAGCACCGGCGTTAGCATTGATGAGGAAAAAAAGAAAGTTAATGGCCCGACGGTTACAATGGGTGTAATGATTGACCCTAAAAGCCCCGTGATTAATAACATTAATCATAATCATTCATCTCCCCCCAAGAATGTAACAACCAACTCTTCTACTAACCCTAATCCTTCGCAACAACAAAATAAAAGGGAAAAAATTGTGGGACCCAATATTAAACCTAAGCCCAATGATCGATTAGTAAGCCCAACTTCACACAATACCATTGTCATAACTCAGTTACCCAATAACTCTACAATTAGGGCTTCGAGTGAATCAGAAACACAACCACCGGCAACTTCCGAGACCGCAAACATGGACATCACTATGGCTTCCGTTGTCAGTGATTCGTCATCACCAATGGATATCAATTCTGTATCCCCATGCCCTGTTCCCGAAGCCGTCCCACCGGATATTTCGGACTCTTCAATGGGTGATGTACAGGTTGAACAAGTTATCGTTGTGTCACCTGGGATTACTTCTTCGAAGGGTTCCCAATGAATACATTATTATGGAACTGTAGGGGTGCGGGTAACCGATGGTTCCGCAAGTCCCTGAACTACATGGTTAACCGTCATAAAGTTGATCTTCTTATTTTATTTGAAACCAAAATTTCTGGTGCTAATGCTGATGAGGTTTGTCTTCGATCCAAGTTTTCCGATTTTGCAAGGGTTGAAGCTATCGGTTTTGAAGGTGGCATTTGGATGTTGTGGAATTCCGATTCCTTATCAATGACTGTCTTGCACAGAGATATCAGCTACATTCATGCGTCAATTAAAGTTGCAAGTATGCAGCTTGATTTTTTGGCGGTCTATAACCCCCCTACTCCTCAAAGGCGTGCTGCCTGTTGGGCGAATCTGTCTGCTGCAATCAATAGATGCTCAGGCCCTGTGATTGCTGGGGGTGACTTCAATTGTGTGCTTTCACATTGTGAAGTTGGAGGGGTCTTACATTCTCTTTCCCTTGACACTGGTAGTTTTGAGAAATGGGTTGATGACTCACATGTCATTGATATGGGGTTCAGTGGTCCCAGTTTCACGTGGAACCGGGGGAAGAATCCGGAATGTAGAATATCTAAACGACTTGATCGCGTCTTTATGAATGGGACCACTAGATTGTGTTGGCCGGAAGCTTCGGTTCGACATCTTCCTGCGCTATCTTCGGATCATAACCCGCTTCTACTTCAACTCTACCCTCCAAGGTCCTTCAATAAGGGTCGTCGCCCTTTTAGATTTGAGGCCGCCTGGGCTATACACCCGGAGTTCCGAAATGTCGTTGCTGATGGTTGGGCGGTCAATGATAATAATCTTGGTCGGGCTCTAACCATTCTGAAAACCAGGCTGTTAAGATGGAATGTTGAGTCTTTTGGAAGAATTGAGAATAAGAAGATATTTTGGAGAGGCTTACGGCAGTACAAACTGAAATTGAGACTAACATGAGTCAAGGGCTTCTAGACCTTCATTCATCGTTACAAGCCGAGTTTGATTTTATTCTTGACCAGGAGGAAATTATGTGGCAACAGAAATCCAGAGAGAAACTTATTGTTGAAGGTGATCGGAACACTGCATTCTTCCACACTAGCACCATGATCCGCAAGAGAGCTAACAGAGTGGACTGTATTATGAATGAGGATGATATCTGGATCTCGGACCCTACACTGCTCCGACAGAATGCAAGAAACTATTTCAAACATTTATTTACGGCTGAGAAGTTGGTTGTCCACGGCTCCGGGCCGTTTATCGCTAAATTTCCGACTCTATCTCAACTTGACAGAGAATTTCTATGCAGGCCCTTCACTGATGAGGAGATTACGAAATGTATGTTTAGTATGCTGGGTCTTAAAGCTCCGGGCAGGGATGGCTATAACGCTATGTTCTTCCAGAAGGCTTGGGATACGGTGGGTAAAGACGTGATTGCAAGTACCAAGTTCTTCTTCAGATCTGCTACCCTATCAAGTGGTACTAACGAAACGCTTATAGCATTGATTCCGAAGAAAAGTAGTCCGGAAAGAATGGCTGACTTCCGGCCCATTGGCTTATGTAACGTCAGGTATAAACTTATCTCCAAACTTCTTGTCTCCCGTCTACAGCCGCTTATGAATGGTTTGGTTAGCCCGCTTCAGAGTAGCTTTATTCCTGGTCGGATGATTGAGAACAATGTTATTATCGTCCAAGAGGTGATACACTCGTTGGTTCGGAAAAGGTCCGGAAAAAAATGGATGGTTATTAAGATTGATCTCGAAAAGGCGTATGATCGACTCTCATGGGCCTTTGTAGAGGAAACATGTGACTGTATTGACCTCCCAACAATTTGGAAGAGTTGGATTTCTGCTTGCATTAGATCACAATCGATGTCGGTTTTATGGGATGGAGAGATGACGGATGGGTTCGTACCTTCCAGAGGTGTACTTCAAGGGGATCCCATTTCCCCGTATCTCTTTGTGTTGTGTCTTGAACGACTTGGACACGCTATTCAACATCTTGTCAGCTCTAAAGCTTGAGTGCCTATTAGGATCTCTCGGAATGGTCCTGACCTCTCTCACGCTTTCTTCGCTACGATATAGTTCTGTTTGCTGAGGCTTCTGTAGCCAATATTAATGTCATCAAGAACTGTTTGAGTGAATTTTGCGTTGTATCAGGTCTTAAAGTTAGTACTTCCAAGTCGCACATCTCCGTGTCTCCGAATATCGATGTGAATCTCAGAAGTGATATTCAAAATGCTGCGGGGTTTTCTATTGTTTCTGATTTTGGTAAGTATTTGGGCTTCCCGATCTTACATAAACGGTTGAGCAGGAGCGACTTTGGTTACTTGATCGATAAGACGAAGGCTAAGCTGGCTTCATGGAAGGGTCGATTGTTGAGCCTTTCCGGTCGGGTTACTCTTGTTAAAACGGTACTTTCCTCCTATCCCTCCTATATGTCGAGAGTCATCAAGCTACCAGTTTCGATATGCAAGACACTTGATAGCCTGTGCTGCTCCTTCATCTGGGGTGATAGTGAGAATCATAAGAAGATTCACTTGATTGCTTGGAGAGATCTATGTTGCCCTGTTGATCGTGGAGGGTTGGGCGTTCGTTCATGTGAGTCTGCCAATAGTGTTGGTCTTGGGAAGCTAGTTTGGAGGTTTACCCAGCAGGGTGGTGCACCATGGGCTTCCCTTCTGGCTCATAAATATGGCATTAAGGATATCCGTAAGCTATTCGATTGTAGTCCTAACAAACGTGGCTCTTTTATTTTGATGGGAATGATTTGGGCCAAGGACCACGTGTTGAGCAGAGGTGTAAGATAGGTGGTCTGCAATGGGAATTTAGTCAAGTTCTGGTCTGACTCCTGGTGCAGTGATGCTCCTTTGTGCTTGTCTATTGTTACATTGTCTGATGGTTGCAGTATGACAGACAACGTCAATAGCTACTGGATTAAGGGTTCAGGTTGGGACTGGAATAAACTTGGGGAATTGCTTCTGGCTCACGCATTGTTGAATATGGCCCATATTACGCTATCGGACTCGAACTCTCACTTGGACTGCATCTCTTGGGCGTTATCGCCTGATGGTCAGTACACGTCTTCATCGGCTTATGCTGCTGCCGTCTCGGATAGTCCCAGGCTCGATACTATAGGGAATGTTAACAAGGTTATTTGGGATGTTGATATCCCTGAGAGGATTAAATGTTTCCTCTGGCTGGTCACACATGGGAGGTTACTTACGAATACAGAAAGGGCGCGAACATACCTCAGTGATGATGCTTGTTGTCCCTTCTGCACGGGAGTTCCGGAGACCCTTCTGCATGTTTTGAGAGATTGTTCACATGTTGCGTCACTGTGGAATGGCTTGCTACCTACTGAGCTTGCTAGAGATTTCTACACCAATAATGTCAACAATTGGCTTAGCACCAACATGTCTTGCTCAATGCCTAGGATCGACAATATTCCGTGGAATATTTGTTTTGCAGTCACGCTTTGGTGGTGTTGGAGGTGGCGTAACGAGGCTATCTTCTGCGGGTCTGGCCTACCTCCCAACAAGATCTCCTTGGTCGTTTCATATGCTAAGGATATCGTCTCAGCTAGGCACAATTATAAGAGCTCCATTGTCAATATGAATGTCTCCTTGGTGGTTGTCCGATGGATTGCTCCACAAGAGGGTTGGATCAAATTGAATACGGATGGGTCGGTTCGAATGGAGGTAGGGACTGGTACTGTTGGGGGCGTGTTCAAGGACATGTTTGGTCAATGGTTATGCGGATTTGTGATGAATATTGGACCATGTTCTGTGCCGTTAGCAGAACTCTGGGGGCTCACCATGGGGCTCTATCAAGCTTGGGAGAAGGGTTTCCGCAAAATTATCGTTGAGATTGACTCGGAGTTGGTTGTTAATCTTGTGAATCGATCTATCCCTAATTATCATCCGTATTTTAGTCTGGTATCGAGGTGCCAAGGCTTCCTTCGTAGGAGTTGGATTGTCCAGCTCCGTCACACCTATCGGGAAGCTAATGCCGTTGCCGACCATTTGGCTTCCGCTGCTTACGACTACCCCTTATATTACTTTTATATTCAGAATCCCCCTTCATCTGTTATTTATCATTTGAAAAACGACGCCCGCGGAGTAGCGACCCGCAGGTCTGTCACATGTTAGCTCGTTTGTTGGATTGAATAAAATTACGGAGGCACTAGTGCCTTCCGTAGCCATTACCAAAAAAAAAGTATTATAAGCAGGGCATTTAGTTTTCTAAAAACCTTGATCATATTAAATGTCCTGTTGTCAGTTACGATCGGAGGCTTTTAGAAATGAATATACGTTGATTATATTTAAATTCCTAAAATCTACATTGATTGTCTAGATATAAGTTACTTTGAGTTATTTATTTTTTAAACTTATTAATATTTATATTTTAATATCTATGATTGTTTTTAATTATTTATTTAACATTTAAAAATTTCTAAAGCTCTCATTCAATAAATTTTTAATGAGAAATCTTATTTTAAATGTTGATTAATATATATGACAATATTATAAATAGGCCATTTAATTCTCTAAAAACCTTAATGATAATAAATGTCCTATAGTCGGTTACTACCGGAGGCTTTTAGAAAAGAATATATCTTGATTATATTAAAATTCCATACATCTACATTGATTGTCTAAGTCATTTAGTTCTCTAAAAACCTTATTTAAATTCTAAAATTTTATTTATTTTTTAAACTTATTAATATTTATATTTTAATATCTATAATTGTTTTTAATTATTTATTTAACATTTAAAAATTTCTAAAGCTCTCATTCAATAAATTTTCAATGAGAAATCTTATTTTAAATGTTGATTAATATATATGACAACATTATAAACAGGCCATTTAGTTCTCTAAAAACCTTGATGATAATAAATGTCCTATTGTCGGAGGCTTGTAGAAAAGAATATATCTTGATTATATTAAAATTCCATATACCTACATTGATTGTCTAAGTCATTTAGTTCTCTAAAAACCTTATTTAAATTCTAAAATTCTACATTGATTGTCTAGGTCATTTAGGGCTCGTTTGGTATGACTATAGGAATGGGGTTGGAATCAGGAATCGGAATGGAACGAGGAATTGGAATAAATCATTCCTGATACTTGGTGTTTGGTATAATGTTATAATTTGTTTCTATTTCGAGAACCTGTATAATTAAAGGAAGGCTTTAAAAAATTATATATTTTTTGGCATTTTGACTATTATCGAGTATAATATTTATACATATCGGATTAGTATATGGGTCGTTGATGTACGGTTTGTAGGTCTAAATTATCCCACATCGGATTAGTATATGGGTCGTTGATGTTCGGTTTGCGATTCTTCCACCACCATTTGTGTGGGTTCTTAAACCCTAACATTATCGTGGTATCAAAGCTTTTGCCTAATGGTACTTTCGATCCTATCAACTCGTCAGACATTTTTGACTCGGCTTGTGCCGGTCCAAACACAACACGTATGTCGGTACGATGTCAACTTCGTCGATCCAAACAACAATTCATCCGTACTCCGTTCCGGCTTGTCCAAAGCAACTAACTCAGATTGACATCGTCCAACAATATATCGGATTTGTCGATAAAAATCACACTAACATCGCCGTCATCCGAACACATTATCAGTTGTCTGACAAGCTCACTATCGGCTTTGTTTATTTCGTCATTACAGGTACCCTACGCTTTGACTGCATAAAAATATTAAAAATATAAATATATTTAGCAATTATAATATTACTAAGATATATTCTGTTATATTTGATTGTACGTTATTTTTTTATATCCTTATTTATTTATTATAAGCCGTTCTCAAACATACCCTAACATTATCTCAGTGAGAGAGTAGAGAGTTTTATCTAAACAAATGAATTGATAATAACTTACAGAGGATAATAGAGTATATGTGATTGTCCAATTCCAAACCTTTTCATAAGTTATCACTTGGTAGTATTAATATATAGGCATTCATTATATTTTGAATTTCAAATTTTGTACAATCATCAAAATAAATTGCGCAATTGATAATTTAACCCCAATTGAACGCAAAATATAGGTACATAAGAAAGGGTAGCTTTGACTGCATTATTTGCAAGTAAATGAATCAAGGTCACACTGACAGTCTTTATTATATTCACAATAACTATTTTTAGGTTAGTTTGAAGGTGAAGGTGAGATACATTATTTTGGAAGGGTTTATGAATTTTTTAGGAAATAAAATTTAATAATAGTTGAAATTAATTTATTAAGTTGTTGAAATAGATAATTGATTGAATAAATTTATTTTGGGCAAATTTGGTTAGTAGGCTATTTAGAGAAATAGTGATAGTAAGTAGGCTTTTTTGTTTTTCAATTAAGTAAATATACTCCTCTTATTTTTTTGAAACAATTTGGTTTACTAGGCTTTTTCTAATTTTGTGTTTGGTAAATGTACCCCTTCAGAGAAGAGTGTGTAGAGTTTGAAAATAAATATAAAAGGTTGATGTATATTTACTTAATTGAAACATTAAAAAGCCTAGATTTTACTATACTTTTTCAAAAAGGCCTAGTTACCAAAATTGCCCTTGTTTTTTTATTATAATTTTTTTTATGTTTTATCTATTCATAGATATCGAAATTGTATATATTATTCTTTTACTAAAAGTAATAGTTTTAGTAAATCTCAATATTTGTCTATATATACACTGTTATAACAATATGAGCCTACACCAAAATTACAACACAAGACCCTATATCTTCTAAATGGATCCACACCAAAATCCTATTCCAAATTTCTTTCCTAACATCAGAGGTTTTGTCTATCTCCATCGCTCCAATATTATAAACAAATCCTTGAGCAAAATCAACAAAATTCCTCTCATGTTTACCCTCCATGTTTTACTCAACAATCGCCCAATACCCCTGGCACAACTGGAAGTGCAGCTCCACATAGCTCTCAGTCTTCTGATATCCCATTATATAGCACCAAACCCGAGAGTGTTGACGATGAAATTGAAACTCAACCTCATCAAAGAGGTCGTGGACGTGGGCGTGGGCGTGGGCGTGGGCGTGGGCGTGGGCGTGGGCGTGGGCGTGGGGAGGCTAGTGTTCGTCGTCCTCGTGAAGCAAAAGTCTATTGGAGTCATGAAGATGATATACTCCTCATCAGTGGATATATAAACATATCTACTGATCCGGTTGCAAACACCGATCAAACTTCACAAACATTTTGGGAGAGGATACAAAATGTATACGTATAATTTTTATTTATTTTAAATATACTTAGTTAAATATTAAATTAGGATTTCTAAATTATTATTTTTATGATTACATGAATTATATTTTATAATGCATATTTTAGATTATACAAAAAAATAAATTAATGAAAGTATACATGTAATTCATAGTAAAAATAAAATAATAAAAGATATGGATGATCTTTTTATAAGAATGTTTTGATAAAATGGATAGAATTATAAGAGATGTTTGAATGAGTTGGAGGTGAAAAAAAAAATGAAAAAGGTATCCAAGAACCTAGAATAGGGTGCTTTGATAAACATGGCCTTAGGTGCTCAAGACATCAACATGCTAAACTTCTTCTCGGATTGTTCTTACCCTTGATGTAGTGATTGGTCATTGCATTGTAGAACTTGTAGGGTCTGTTGGGGATGGTCCCTTATCATAAGACCAATAAGAACGACGTTAGTTTTTCTTTTATATAATTTGTATCATTAATTTGTTGTTGTTTCCCCCCAGATTTTTAGCTTTTTTATTAAATAAAGATAATAATGGTTTGACAAACTTTATAAAATTGGGCAAAATTCGAAATTGTGTAAAGTTAAAAGGGCACCATTCGGACTACAAAAAACACACTTAGGCAAAATTTAAAAAACTCCAAATCATAAGGACACCATACGGAATTTTCCTAAAATAAATTAGTAACATTGATATATAAACACCATATTGTGCTTATTAAATACATTTTTTAAAATATTATTTGTTAATAAAGTTTTATTCATAGAGTTTTGTTATAAAGTTGAGAATTAAAAATCATCTCATTAATTATCTTGTGTGAATTCTTTTATTTCATTTATTCAGAACATCTCGATTTTCTTTTATAGAAAAATAAAAGTCTAAACCTATTGATTTTTGACCAAAATGCTAAGTCTTTGGAACGAAAAATCCAACAAAAAGCTTTTTTCGTTTTGTTATTTATTTTTTCAAACAATCTCTTTCAAGTCTGAGATTTTTCATCAATGCAATAAATAACATTGCCGAATATCAAATTTGACTTTACATTGAAGATTTTTAAGCTAATTAGAAAATCTAGAATTGTGAAATAGGGTAAAAAGCTCATTCCACGTGTGTAAATTGGTAGCTTGACTCAGAAACCCTTGTATACTCGAACTTTACCCTCAAAATTAAGGATTAAGGACGGTTTAACAATTGAAAATTTTCTTTGCTTCTTCTTGAGAGGAAGATTCATCGCTTAAACTAACGTGTTTAGGCCTCAATTAGAACTTAGATGAACTTATTATTAATTTTAAAGGCTCAAAAACCTGAATGACTCTCCTATAGTGCTTTATTATTGAAAAATAATTATCAATTTTTTGATAATTATAAATTAATTACCAATGTTATCTAACAATTCTAGCTAAATGGCACTCACATAAGGAGAGAAAAAAAAAACTCACACCAAAAAAAAAAATTAAATAAATAAAAACAAGCTCTCCATTAATCATAAAATACAACATGAAACAATTTTTTGGCTTTCAATTTGTTTCTAACCCTCTCTTACCAATGTTTTTCCTATTGCCTTCAAAACCCAAAAATAATTGCTAAGACAACATATATCAACTTGTATGAACAATTTTTCCCTATAAACACCTTTCTCTTATCCATCAAGTTTTACACATTTATTCATCAAGATATCCGTTTTCTGCAATCTCGTCTTCTGAGGTTTGATGTAGTCATTTGTTGGCGGTTTCGTGCGTTTGTCGAGAAGGAGGCGTGAATTTGTGATCGACTCATGACGACACTGTTGTAGTCCAAATCTGAGGTGCCCACAGTTGTTCTCAGGCTTCTTCCCTGTGTACTTTCTTCGAAGATGAACGTTTTTGCTCGTTGTCTCCTGTTGGCTAGATCATCCTGCTTTCCCATGAAGACTTTTTTACTTTCGGTTTCATTTTGATGTATTTTTGTGTAATTTTTTTCTCCTTTATTTGTGGTACTTTATGACGGTTAGACCATCTGCCGATTTTTTCGACCTTTCGACCCACGTGACGGCACGCCGTCTAATGGTTTCGAACCGCTTTTCATTAAAAAAAAAAAAAAAAGTTACACCAAACAATAACAATAACAATAACATTAGTCGCTTCAAAAGGACAATTTATATCCACTCTCATTAACGCATAATGTGTATTAATAATTTAAGTTTGATGGTGGGTACGTAAACTAAAAAGGTTGTTTTAACTTTTTCCCTAATTTTTGTCGTTTCTAGAATAAACTGATTTTCTATAAGTCAATGAAAAGAAATGAAGTGATTATGCAAAACCATGATTAGTAAACAGAATTTTCAAAAACTGATTTGTCTGCTGCTACTGCTTATTTTAAGAGGAAATAGCACTCATTTCCCTTCTTCCTCTGTGCTCTTTCATATTCACTTCAATCCAATTTCCTCTTCTTCACATTAGCCTGAGAAACCGAGGTCAAACATCAATAGGGTTTGATTCGGAAAATATCAATTATGAGATGCAAGAATCACTTCTCTGACGTCAGTAGCGGCGTTGGCGTCTGCGCTTCCTGCCTCCGGGAACGTCTTCTCTGTCTCGTCGATGCCGAGTCTCTGGCGCGCTGCCAACTTTCCCCGCCTGACGATCGCTACAACTCCGATTCTAAACTACAGCACCACAACCAGCCACCGCCGATCGTCTTCCCCAGCTCAGTCTCTCCATACATCTCCCGCCGGAAATCAGACGCCTCCAAAGCCACCGACGACATCTGCGACGAACTCCGGGCAAGATTTTTTATGACTCCACAAGTGGTCCCTACCGCTAGCAAGAAGAAAAGTAAATTCCACATGATCTCGAATTTCTTCAGATCCAGATCGATGAAATCGACGCAGCAGACCTCAGATCTGTCCTCGGATCCCTCCGTTTCAGTTTCCAATTCCGGACAAATCGCCGATCGCCGGAAAAATTCCCCACTCAAGCTATTCCCTCTCGACGAAACATCCGCTTACGACGGCCGGCGAGGGAAGTGGTTCGGAAGTCGGAACCGTGGGATGTCGCCGGACGTCTGGGAAGGCGATTCTTATGACGGATCGCCTTCTACGAGTCGGATGGCCCAGACGAGAGTGAAGGCTAGTCCAGCTCGAAGGAACGTGGCGAGTGGAATAGGCATTTGCCTGAGTCCATTGATGAGGCCGAGTCCGAGTCGCCATTGGAAAGGAGTGGGTCCCTGCGGTGTGGCGGAGTATTCCGGTCAGTTGAGGTCCACGGTGAAACCGCACTTGTCAATCGCAGCTTCGTTACGCGCGAACCGCTCGAAAAAACTCGCCGACCTTGGAATGGTCAATCTCAACCATTGACTCAATTTTTTCAAATTTATCTTTTTTGTTTCTTTGTACTTTTCAAGATTTTTGAAACAAGGATAGTGCATTATACAAAGCATCATTTTGCAATTATTTGTTTCCATTATTTCAATCTAAAATCAATTCCTTAATAATTTTGAGTCAAAATAGATACATGTCATGGTCTTGAATTGACATACTAATCTAAATAACGTACACGATACGTCATCGAGCAATTGGTGATCTTGATTACATAGGGTTAACGAACATATAAAATTGGGATGATGTCGTGGTCCTAATGTTTGATTAAAGGGGGAAGTTAGGGGTGTAATTAGAATGAGATTACCATTCACATTTCACTAGTTTATAAACAAGTCGAGTATGAGTCGAACTCAAATTTTATACGAGTTTAACATGTGTTCATATTCAGTTCGTTTAGAAACTGAACAAATTTGAGTTGAGCTTTTAATGAGCCGAGCCTAAATAGTTCGGCCAAAATAATGCTCATGTAGTAGCTGAGTTTTATCCGAGCGAGCCAAACATTTACATGCTCAAGCTCGGCTCGTTCATAAACTTTACCCGAGTCCGAGTCCTAAATTTTATACGAGTTTAAAATGTGTTCATATTCAGCTTGTTTAGAAAATGAACGAGTTCGAGCCGAACCCAAGCCGACCCTGAGTAGCTTGTCTCGTATTACAGTCTAGGAGAAGTGAGTAACATAAGTAAATGCTTTGGTGGTAGGGTTGCTATACGAGACAAGTTGCTCGGCTCACATTTGACTCGTCAAACGCTCGGTTCGAGCTCGTTCGGATGAAACTCGATTCGTACTGCTAAAATTATACTATAAGAGTATTATTTTTGCCGAGTTACACGATTCAGAATCCGCTCGTCAAATTAAAGTTCGGCTTAAACTTGTTATTTTTTAAACGAGACAATATAAATACATTTTAAAATTCGTATAATATTTAGACGAGATTAGTTTATAAACGAGTCCATTTTGAGTAGGTCATTGATAATGTCGCCCTTATGTGGTGATATGAAATTCCGGTGAGGGCAAAGTCCTCAAACCCTTATTAGGAGGATCAAATTCTATTTTTGCAGGCCACTTACGGGGAAATGGGAAGTGGTAGGGGCCAGTGGCCCACCACCAGACTACTCTCTAATTTATAGACGTGTCCTTCGCACAACACTAAAAAGTGTTTGGCATGTAACAAAACACTAGTTTCTAGTGTTTGTGAAAGTGTTTTTAAAACCCTTATCTGAGTGAGGGTTTCAACCTTAACCTAGTGTTTTAACCTACAAAATGACTATGTTGCCCTTAATAATTTTTCGTATTTACACAATTTACCTGGTACTTAAACAACACTCTCTCACCTCACCACCACTCAGACGACATTCTTAGACCTTCGTTCTGCTCGACGAAGAAGGTGAACACAGTCGAGGAAAATAAAATCCGTCGAAGAACATTGATGAACCACTTATTTAAAGATCCTTGTCTCACTCAAAGAACCTTGTCTCACTCAAAACCTTGCGAATTGAAATTGTACTGCTCGTGTTGCTCGTCGAAGAAGAAGACATTCATCGACAGACTTCTCCCATCTCTTGGGCTCCATCGACAGACTTCTTCTCCCTCTTGGGTTGCAAATCTACAAAAAATCTCTTTCTCCCATGTGTTATGTTTGAATTAGGGTTATTGTCTTGAAAATCTACAAATTATCCGTCTCTTTTTCTTCGCTGTTCTTTGGAATTAGGTTAGGAATTGGGGTTTAGTCCAAGGTTACTCTTTGTACCGGAATCAGGCTACCTGTGTGATCTTTTGGAATTGACAGTGTTGTTGTTTGATTAGTGTGTTATGGATTGTTGCTTTGTTGTTGTTTACGGCTGCA
The DNA here is from genome assembly GCA_033239125.1 of Fagopyrum homotropicum. Lineage (NCBI taxonomy): Eukaryota > Viridiplantae > Streptophyta > Magnoliopsida > Caryophyllales > Polygonaceae > Fagopyrum > Fagopyrum homotropicum. The sequence goes on along the minus strand of BSWB01000006.1, from coordinate 9,915,043 downwards.
TTGCTGCAATTTATTGTCCTCTTCAATTAATGAAAATGTGGTGTTGAGTTCTCAGTAAGTTGCTCATAGTGATAGGGGTAGAGTAAATTTGAGACAATGTCTGATAATGAGATTACACTCTTGTTGTTTCATATAAAACTCAATATGGTTTGTGTGCATTGTTGAAGAACAAAATCAGGATTCAAACCCTCCTTCTGAACCAATCACAGTAAAGCGTATGTGGGATCGACTTGGTGAAGTTGCTACGATGGATGTTGGACCAAGTTCTTTCAGTTGGAGCACACTGGAATTGGGGTTCGTTGTTCTCTGGAATTGATAGTGTTGTTGTTTGATTAGGGTGATTATTGGTAATCTCTCACCTGAACTCAAGAGTTTTGATCAGATTAGGTTCGTGAAGAGACCCGTGTTTGTGCCAGATCAGGCTGTTTTTGTGATCTTTTGTGGCCAGATCCGAGTAAGGACGTTTGAGGTTGGTGTAAGAGACCCATGTTTGTGCCGGAATCAAGCTTTTCATTGATAGTGATTATACAAGTTAATCAAGAAGAATGTCAAGAAACAACAATTCAAACTGACTGCGCGAGCGAAGTCATCTGTGCTACGAAGTCTCACCTTTCTCACCACTGGAGGGATAGAACAGCCTGCTCGACGGCTACTGCTCGAATCCTTGGAATCCACCTTTACTAGTCATGTCTCTAATTTTTGTTAATTCTGGTTGTTCCTTGCTTTGGATTTGCCTCTGTCCTCCTCTCTACTGTAAATCCTTCTATCTATACAAGTAATTTTTCAAAAAAAAAAAAAAAAAAAAACTAGTGTAAATTGTAAGATCCAACCAAACACTCCTTAGTGTTTAAAAACACTAAACACTAGTATTTTCCGAAAACCCTTCCAAAAACACTAGTGAACACTAACACTAGTGTTTTTCTGTTGCATGCGAAACATAGCCATAGTAGGAAAAATATTAAGTTCATAATCGTAATTATACCAATTTTACAAGTTCAAATGCAAAATGCCCCATAAAAAAGCGTCATTCATATCATATTCATATTAATCATAACTCAAATAAAACTATTATTTTCATCTAATCTCCATATGTTATTAATTGGAGTCATGTATCGATGTCATGTTGTTCCCATATTTGTGTGACATTCAGGTTTCTTCTTCTCCCACACATAAACCTATTTATCGACCAACAAGCAAAACTCTCCATCTCCCTTTCTTATGTTCCTCCATTGATTTAAGAGAAGATCCTCTGTATTGTCTTCAACCTAACGAAAGAGACAATAAAAATTGTGCATGCTATATTCTGTATTAAACACACATATTTCATGTATACAGCTACCTGTATACAGCTACCTGCATTAATCTCCGGCATTTTTGAGTTGACCAATTTGCAAACTAGTCCTGCACTTTTTTATTGCATGAATTTACTGCTTATACCAAAATAAATAAATAATAAAAAATATTTTCTGACCTCTAATTATAAATATATATATATATATATATATATATATATATATATATATATATATATATATATATATATATATATATATATAATATATATATATATATATATATATATATATATATATACTCTATATAGGGTGTGGTTCCCATGAGAACACCCTCTAACGTGAGAACATGAGAATAATCGTACACCGTTGGATGTGAGTATTAAGGGTTGAGATTTAGAGTAGATATCAAAAATAATAATAACTACGAATAATAATAATTAGGAATCCAACAATAACTACGAATAATCCACTCAACCAACAATAACTACGAATAATACATTAAACGATATGACACATTCATACCAAAACTAATAATAATTACGAATTTGTTCTCACGTTAAAGGGTGTTCTCATAGGATCTATACTCTATATATATATATATATATATATATATATATATATATATATATATATATATATATATATATATATATATATATTACCTTCGTAACAAAGCCGTAAAAAAGCACAACAAAACTTACTTGCTCAATATAATATACTCCATAACACTTTTGTGTTGTAGCAACTTTAAATTCAGGAATATAAAACTATGTCATATTCCTGCACAAAATCTTTCATCAAGCGGTTCTGTACAAATAAGTTTCAAGTTGAAAGCAGCTTCCATTATGGTAGCTTCTTCCATAAGAGGGAAAGAAACATATTTGAACAATGAATGATCCTCTTAAAATTTCAAAACGAAACATATTGCCATTATTAGTACCGTATTTTGTCAAAAGTTCAGCTAAAGAATGAAACAGAAATGCATATGATTACCAAATGAGTGGCGCCGAGCTCAACTACACCTCCTAAGAAAGGAAAGCATACTACAATCTGAATTGAAGCACTCTACAATAGACAAATTAGAAAATCAAATAAGGATTAACACATGACTTAGGGAAATAGAGGAAGTCAATTAAAACCCCTACACAAAACAGTAATCTGAGCAAGTAGTCATACCTGCTCAAGCGTATCTTAATCGAAAGGAAGGCTGAGGTCTTCTTTAGTTCCACCACTTTCAGCAAACAAATTAACCTAAGATTTAACTAATTTCATAACGGCCATTTGGTGGTGTTGCAACGTGCAAAATTTTCACAAAGCATTTTAAATCATTAAAAAAAAACTATTGTCTTTGTGTCAAAATCTAGTTGATTCAAGCAAGAATAAAATTTGTGTAAAAAAAGAAAAATAATTAGGAAATACTGGACCAATATAGCTTTGAAGATAGCCCTCAACAGACAATATTCACTTTGGATCCAAATGAATTTTGCGAAGACCAAGATCCCAGGGATATGGAATTACCATACCCATAGAAGATACAATCATTAATCAACAAATAAAGGCATTAACCATTTATATGGGCATGGGCTAACAGGGTTGTAACTTCAAATCATGTAAAATGTAGCAATCTCAAATACATATCTCATTTCAGAGTACATGCAGTTACCACGACTTAGTCAAAGGGAGGTAAGGCAAAGGTGAATAAAGGCACAAGAAAAGCTGAAAAAACAAATACATATTGTTTTATCTGACATGATACAACATTTTAATTGCTTGTTTAGTATATCAGAGATCGGTATTAGCAACGATATCAAGATATGAGTATAAGATTCATATCTGATATATGATACCTGTGTTTGTCAAAATGATTATGTATATCAGAAAAGGAAGACTTGGGAGAGAGACATGAGAGAAAAAGAACGTGCTAATTGTCAATTTCTAAGGATATCAAGATCGATAAAAAGTAAAGTATTGATATTTAGGTATGTCACTTTGATACCCATATACTCAAATACAAAACATCATATTAAATATGTGATATTCATACCCATATCAGGATATGGAAAACGAAGATACCCTATGCAGATTTGAGCATTCAAAAAAATGAATTAAAGCTTTTGTATGAGTAGGGCTGGACCTTTTGGGCATAGTTCATCATGGAAGAAGCAGGCAAACAGCATACAGAAGTGAAGAATAAAATGAACAATGGGTGGGGGAACACAATAAACAAATACATGAGTTGACAGAATAAGAAAGTGGAACAACAATTGTGAAATATGCAAATAATAAAGAAACAAAGTGTAAATTTAAATGGCTCTGAAGAGGTCTCCAAAGGTGATCATGGAAGAAGCAGGCAAACCCAGAAGCACATTAATGGTCTTCCTCTCCCTTCCATGAGAAAGAAACAAAACGAATTCCTTCTCAGGCAAGGTGACAGGGCCAGAGATGGTTGGCTCCCCCCAGCCGAAGTCAGTGGTGTGAAATGACAGCCTTGACCAAGTAGTTATCAGAAGAGTAGAGCTAAATGAATGAGTGGCTCTCGTCGCCTCGATGTAGTCAATGGCCGATCTCATGTACTCATCCGTCACCATCCTGACCGCCTTCTGGACCCGCCCGACTGCGAACGAGAGCGGGTTCTCCGCTAGCTCAGCCGCGGTCGCGATGGCATTCGTCAGCATAGCTCCGTTCCCAAAGTAGCCCCGAGGGAGGGGTGGGTGGAACTTGGACCTCCCATCGACCACGAACAAGAGCTTCGATTGCTGATAAGGTTTGAGTCTTAGAGCCTCAGTTCTGGCGCACCATATGAACCCCGAGAGCGCTTCGAATGTGGTGCACTTGGTGAGGGCGCCGTCTTCCATGGCCTTTGTTTTCAGCCTTTCTTGGAGTTGGGCGTCGAAGCAGAAGGATTGGTACTGAATGGGCTCATTGTAGAGCTGAGACGTGTTTGAGATGTCGTCGATCTCATCGAATTCACGGTGCTGGAATTCGATTCTCGGGGGGTTCCGCGCGGCTAGGATGGTTCGATCGAGAGAAGGGGGAGTGGTGAGAGCGAGGCCACGGGCGGTTTGGGCCCAAGAATTGACGAACTCTAAGGCTGCAATGCCGTCACATAGGCTGTGGTTCAAGCATAGGCCCAGCACGAAGCCTCCGCACTTGAACTTGGTTACCTGATACCACACGACACAGTTATAGATTACACGAGATAATATAAAATAAAAACTAATTTAAAATAATAAAATAATTTCTCTAATTATAATATATCATATCATTTTTACAATCCACACACTGATCTAGCTAGTACGAGTACCAAGGAGATTGATACCTGAGCAGTTAAAAGAGGCGCTTCAAATATATTCTTGGCCTCAGGTGCTTCATAAACCAGCTTCCCTAGAGTGGCAGGGTCAGGCTTGGTGGAATACCCGATAGCCTCGATGTCGCAGTCAGCTTCAGCCTCGACGAACACCACACCTTCCTTGCTGCAATCCACGATGAGCTTCATCTCGTCAGTGATGGTCAGCCGCCCAGCCAACGGGTAGTATTCCACAAGCACCTTTGAAAGGGCAGTCCTTATGACTTCCCCAGCATCCTCGTTTCCCTTTCCCTCCAACTTGAAGCCGTAGATTGTTCGAACCAGAAACGCTGTGTTTTGGTCCACACTCGACAGGAAGTATGGACCCTTTGGAGTATCTTCTTCTGGGATCACTAGAGTTGGTTGCCCCGCTTTCACTTTCAGATCAAAGCTTTCACCTCCCTTCATCACCTCGTTACGGCCTGTAAGATAATACTAGAATAAGAACAGCAAATGATGAAATGCAACCTCTGATAAGGAATTGAGGATTGATGATACAGACCAAAGAGAACAGCACATGATGAAATAAAGCAAATAAGAGTTATGTACATATAGTTGAATGACGAGCTTTGATGGTCAACTACTCAACTTTGCTGAAAAACGTGAGAAATTAAAAATTGTGTAAAAGAGATTTTATTCCCTATTTATTATATTTATATACATATAATATAAGTTTGGTGAATGAAGAATAGTGGGTTAACTAGACCACTTCTGCATTAAATGTTTTACTATTCACGCATTTGAGCTCGTGTTTTCCGAAGGCCATTTTTGTAAACCATAATATAATCTCAACAACATTATTTATTTAAATTATTTGTTAGAGATATTAGGGTTAATTAAGCCTAACATCTCTAGAGATGACCTTCATCTCTTCTGTAAAAATGCTTCAGTCTATTCACGTTAATAAACACAGCTTTTCTTGACTAGTTTATATGATATCAGACTCTTTCAATCCTTTAACAACTACGTCACCATGGCTGAGCATTCAACTACATTAACAAACACACATGAACCTACAAAGCCATTCATCATCGTCATTCTCACAAATATAATCAAACTCATTCCTACAAACTATATCATCTGGAAATTGGTAATCCCTGCAACCCTAAAGGGTTATGATCTGGACGGGTATCTCCTGGGAACGATCTCAACCCCAGCCAAAACCCTACCTAACTCAACTAGGGTTGTGCATACGGTCCAGACCGGACCGGACCGAACCGGATATTTTCGGTCCGGTGGACCGTAAATTAGAAAACCTTGGACCGTAGACCGGACCGGGTCCGGACCGGTCCAGTTTCGGGTTGGACCGGTTTGTACATAAATTGTGCAATTTTGAATATTGCGAACCAGACCGGATTGGACCGGTTTGTAACTTAATTGTGCAATTTTGGTGAGGTTTTCCGGTCCAAAACCGGAACAGAATGGACCGGATTGGACCGAACTGGACCGGACCGGAAATTCGTAGTTTATGGTCCAACCCGGGTCACGCTTTTATACGGTCCAAAACCCAGACCGGAGCGTAACCCAGATTTTTCAAAAAAACCTGGACCGTAGACCGGACCGGAACCGGTCCGGTCCGATTTTGCACAGCCCTAAACTCAACCATTGTCAATCCAGAATACAAAACATATATACGTGAAGATAGGTTGATCTACGGTTCACTCTTGGGAACCTTATGAACATATGTAGCCAGTTTTGTTGCTACAGCAAAAACATCAAATGAGGTCTGGGAAGCTCTTCGACTAACATATGGCAAACCTTCAAGGGGTCACATCAAGCAGGTTAAGGAGAGGCTTTGCACGATGACCAAGGGCACTGATTCTATCTCCATCTATATGCCGAATATACGGAAGGCCACAAACCTCCTTGCATCACTTGACTCTCTAGTCACTCATGAGGATATCACAAACTACGTTCTAAAAGGACTCGATGAGCCCTACCTTCTGGTTGTTCATGCTATAAATGCACGAGACTCATCAATTACCTTTGAAGAAGCTCATGAGAAACTCCTTAACGATGAGCTCTCGCTGAAACACAATCATAAGGAAGCAGGAGGTGTAATGACGACTTTCAATGCACAGGCTCGGTCTTGGAAGAACTCTGGTAAGTCGAACTCTCCTGCTTGTTCTGTCGCCACTCAATCACCTCCCTCAAACCCTCGTCCACACCAGTCCCAACAACAACACGTTACACCCCAACAGAACCAACAACAAACACAAAAACCCTTCAAAAGCCGTTGTCAATGGTGTCGCCAGATTGGACACGTTTTAGGACAATGTAGGGTTTACAAGTCTCATAATCCTAACATTGAGGTACCTTCATCCGCCAGATTCCCTTCTCAACCAGCTCCTTAAACCAACCTTATCACCAACCAGCAATCTACATCACCATGGATGGTTGACACCAATGACTTAATTAGCCAATTTGGCTCTACACTACCCCTACACTAGAGATGACGTAATGGTGGTCGGAAATGGTAAAGGTCTTTCCATTACTCATGTTGGATCTTCTCCTAATTGTTCCAAATTACCTTTGACAGATGTCTTATGTGTCCCTAAGATGACCAAAAACATTGTATCCATGTCAAAACTTACTCAAAACTCTCCATATTCCGTTGTCTTCGATGCTTATGGTTTTTATAGTGCAGGATATCCAAACCAACCAAACAATTCTTAGAGGTCCATGTGTTGACGGTGTCTATGTCTTGTCTCCACCTACTCCCATGGTTAACACAACAATTAAAGTCTCTTCTTCGTCCATGCATTACAAGCTTGGACATCCTTCCTCGGAAGTGTTTCACTATATCAATAAAAATGTTAACTTAGGGTGTAGTTCTTTTCGTCAACATGATTGTGTCTCTTGTCATTTGAATAAAACTCATAAACTTCCATTTCACAATTTTCCTCTTGTTTCATCCAAACCTCTTGAGGTGATTTTTAGTGATGTTTGGAGTTCTCCAATTATGTCTTTTGATGGGTATAAATACTACGTTATTTTTGTCGACCATTTCACAAATTATACTTGGTTATACCCCCTCAAATTCAAATCTAACACCAAACTCACGTTCATAAAGTTTAAGTCTCTAGTTGAAAACTACTTTCAAAACAAGATCAAAATCCTCTATTCTGACAATGGGGGAGAATTTATAGCCTAAGAGACTTTCTTGGTGTTCATGGTATCTCTCACTTCACAACCCCACCACATACTCCAGAACATAATGGTATAAGTGAACGAAAGCATCGTCACATTGTTGAAATAGGCCTTTCCCTACTCACCCATGCTTCAATACCATTGGATCATTGGTCAATGGCCATGATCATGTCTATCTTTTTAATCAATAGGTTCCCTCTCCATCAAATAACTTCACCTATCCATATCAATCCTTAACCAACCTTAAACCGAAGTACACCAAGTTGAAAAGCTTTGGTTGTTTGTGTTTTCCTTGGCTTCGGCCATATTCTAGTCACAAGCTAGCACACAAAATTGTACCATGTGTCTTCATTGGATACTCTTCCACACAACATGCCTATCAATGCCTTGATCCGGTCACTAAACGTGTCTACATTTCGAGACATGTTCGCTTTGTTGAAGATGATTTTCCATACAGTCGAATGAAACCAAACCCTAATGTATCTTCCACTGTTACCAATGAATGGACAACATTTGGCCTCCCAATATATTCATTGGCACCTACTGCAGCCCCACAACCCCAACAGAAATCACCAACACTTTCACACTGCAAGTCCCCGCACCAATCTCCCCTCCACTACCACCACTACAACCACCTATATCACCGTCTATTCCTCTGCCTACTGTCATTCTAGCCAGTCTTCCTGGAGTTGTAACTCGTTCCAGAAATAATGTTACCAAGCCAATTCAAAAACTAAAACTCCATACCATTGCCTCCAAGAACCGGCTGACCGAACCAAAACCATCACCCAAACACTAAAGAACCCTGAGTAGAGACGGGCTATGCAAAGTGAGTTTGATGCACTAAGTTTGAACAAAACCTGGGATCTTGTTTTGCTTACTGAGTATGTTAATTTGGTAGGGTATAAATGGATTTATCGAGTTAAATATAATCCAGATGGTAGTATTGACAGGTTAAAGGCTCGGCTGGTTGCAAAAGGGTTCACACAACGTCCGGGTTGTGACTACACTGAGACGTTCAGCCCAGTCGTAAAACCGGTGACAATGCGACTGATACTCCACCTTGCCGTGTCGAATGGTTGGTCCTTGAGACAGCTCGACATTAACAATGCTTTTCTGCAAGGGAACCTGATTGAGGATGTTTACATGAGCCAACCTTCTAGGTTTGTAGACAAGGATCGACCTGATCACATCCAAACCGAGAAAAGCAATTTACGGCTTGAAGCAAGCTCCCAGGGCTTGGTACAATGAATTGCGAGTATTTTTTATGAGTCTTGGCTTCCTTAATTCCATTACAGATGCATAGCTGTTTGTCTATGCCTCTAGGGACAAATTGTTGTTCTCTTGTGTACGTCGATGACATTGTCATTACAGGCAACACCAACAGCAAATTGGAGTCCCTAATTACTATGTTATCTCAGAGATTCTCTCTGAAAGATCTAGGATCACCGACATACTTCCTTGGTGTTGAAGTGCAGCATACTTCCAATGGTCTATTCCTATCACAAAGGAGGCACATTCTTGATTTACTAGACAAGGCAGGTATGACTGAAGCAAAACCAGTCACCACTCCTCTACAACCTGGGGATTTGCTTACATCCAAGACTAAGAATTTACTTCCATCTCCATTAGATTACATAATTATTGTAGACAACTTACAATATCTTTACTTAACTCGTCCGGATGTCGGATTCTCAGTGAATAACTATCTCAGTACATGCAAAAGCCAATGTATGCTCACTGGAGTGCACTTAAAAGGGTGTTGAGATTCCTTGTTGGAACCCTAGATTTGGGTATATCGATCTATATCAGCCCTACCACGAACCTACATGCTTTTTTAGATGCAGATTGGGCAGGTGACAAAGATGATTATGTATCAACCACAGGGTACATAGTCTACATTGTCACCAGACCAATTAGTGGAGCTCGAAAAAGTAGAAATCAGTGGCTTGGTCATCCACAGAGGCTGAGTACAAAGCTCTAGCAGACACTACGTCGGAGATTATTTGGATAACTCAGATGTTTAAAGAACTTCGACAATCTCCCACATTACCTCCAATAATATATTGTGATAATCTAAGGGCAACGTCATTATCAACAAACCCAGTTTTTCATTCAAGAATGAAACATATAGCTCTAGCCTACCACTTTGTGCGAGAACAAGTCAAGAACAGTAAGTTGAGGGTTAGCCATGTGTTCACGGACGATCAACTTGTTGATATTCTAACCAAGCCATTGTTCCGCTATTGGTTTCTGACCTTGCTACAAGTATACTTTTTATTCGGGTTGTTGACCTATTGTCTTGTGGGACGTTGATCTACTATTATGTCGTTCATTGACCTAGTGTTATGTGATAGTTTGAGAACTTGTATAAATAGAGGGTTAGAAGCTTAAACAAATCATATATTATTTTTGCCTTTTGACTAAGTTCAACTATAATATTTATACATATGCGACTAATATCCGTTATATGGGTCGTTGACCTAATATTTTGTGGGTCGTTGATTCTTCCTTATTTTTATTGAAGAATTATAATCTCAATTTATATTTCTTAAATAATTTTATTGTTTTTTCTTTTCTTTTTTAAAGTTTACACTTATAAGAAAAGAGGGAAATAATTTACAAAGGGTCTACTTAGACATGTGAGAGCAAAGAAACAAAGAAAACATATCATTACAAGAGATGAAGGAGGGGAGAAGGAAGAGAATGACCCAAAAGAGGGTGTCTGGGGAGCGTTCTACCCTCTTCCAAGAAGCAAAGCCAAACCATAAACTATGAATTGCTGGCATTCACGTCTACCAAAGCTTGTAGCAATCCTTAGTCATGGTGTCACTTGGATGAATAATATGCAAATTCAAGTTGAATTGGTTGCCTTCAATGTTTTATATACAGAACAATTTATAGTTGCTGTAATTTTTGTCAGCTAAATGGTGGGTTACTATTTTCAGGATGTATGAAATGATTTTTATTATATTTCATGGTGGGGATTTCATGGATTTTGGCTTCTGGGTGATTTTCAAACGATAAGCTCTCATGAGGAGATTTTCAGACGAACTCTAAAAAATTAAAAAATTATGAAATATAAATAATTTATGCTAGATTGCTAAGCTGTATATATGAACGCATTTAGCCCCTTACGTATATACGCTTTCTTTACTTTATGTTTCTCGTTCTTCTATCACATCTATTCGTCATATACATACAACCAATTCAATAAATGTTGTACATCTGTTACTTGTTTATTTTTTTAATAATTGTTTATATGTAAATGTTTACTGCCACTTACATTATCCATATTAGACATGGATAGAACTGTTCATATCCGGATCCGGACTGGACTTTATAAAATATTGAGCCCGTCTAGTCGGATTCGGGCCGGGCCTGAGATGGGTGCTGTACCCGGCCCGGGCGGGCGGACGGGCGGTTACCCGTTTTTCAATTTCTTTTAAAAAAATATTATGTAAAAAATGTTTTTAATTTAATTTTTTAAAAAATAAATTATATTTAAGATATTTTACGTAAAATATATTAAATTTATTATAATTATACTACATATTTTATTTTAATACTAAATATTTATAATAATTATACTATAATGTACTTATTTTTTATTTTTTATTTATTTACCGGGCTGACGGGTCGGGCTTTTCGGCCCTGTCGGGCCTATGGCCTTGTCCGGATCCGGCCCGCCCGGGCTTGCTCCATACCCGCCCGTTTTTCCGGACGGGCAGGCTGCCCGGATTTGAACAGGTCTAGACATGGATGAAAGGAAGAGAGAGAATAAAATAAATTATTAGGTAAATAAATTATTATAATATAAATGTTAAGATAATATTTAGAAGTTTAAAACTACCTAAAGTATTTTCTTAATTAAATTTTTTTTTATTGATTATCCAAATTTATAATTAATTTAATAATAAAGTTTTGATTATTTTTGGTTAATTAATTAAAATCATTATAGATTAATAAATTTTTAAAAATTATTTATTAATAAAAATTTAAATTTATACTCGTGTCAAAGCACAATACTACACTAATTTACTAACCAGTGTACTACCCGTACACCTCACGGGTGTTTTTTTTATTTATTTTTTGGGTCATATAATATATTATACTTAATATGTTATAACTAACAATGTAATATGTTTAATATCTGGAAAAAAAAAATTATACCTTATTATGCATTGTTTTATAATATTATCAATTTAAAAACTTTTTTAGTTCATATATTGTAAGAAAATATATTTCCAGCAATACTCATAAATATAATACGTACATCCAAAAATTAAATACAAAATACATGAACCATTCGTTAAAAAAAACATGAGCCCAAATCTTTTAATTTTCGGATAATCAAACATGAGCCAAAATCTTCTAATTTTCGGCTTCAACATGATTTTCTTCTCTTTCAAGTGTAACCCCGTCTTTGAAGAGCTTTCGGCGGTAACGATATTGCCGATAATACTGCAAAGAAATAAGCAGATGTGAAGACAGAATGAGAATAAATGTCAGATATGAAGATAAAATGAGAATAAATGTGACGACAACAATAGAGTCTAAGAAACAAAAATAAGTGATAGGAGAAGATAAAATAAAAACCGATGATGAATAAACATTTAAGTTGATTCCTTATATATGCCAAATTGTTAATTAGTAAAATTAAAAAGTAATTCATATTCGACTAAAACTAAACTTCTATTTAAAGATTGACAATTAAGATAAGAATTAGAGATTCCATTTTTTTTAAATCGGTAGGTAAGCTCGGAATTAGAGGATTTTTTTTCAAAGAAAAACCTCTTACAAAATATTATTTTAAATAAATTACGTAATTGAACAAATTGGCAGCTTGAAAAACTTTTATGTTAGGACACGTTTTTCTTATTAACTAGTTCAGTGCCCGCACCTTGTGCGGGTTTTGTTTAAATAAAAAAGTATTATATTTTTAATTTTATACATTATGTATTGGATTAATAAAAATTATGTTATTAAATTATAGATGACAAATTTGTAAATACAGTGTGACAAATTTGTAAATAAATTGAAAAAATGTTAATTGATGACTTTAGAAATTGACACGTGGGCAAAATGAGGTTGTTTTATTATAGTATATAAATTACTGAAAAATTCAAAATTAAAAAAAAATAATTTTTAAAAATTAAATTTAAAAATTAAAAAAATAAGAAATAAGAAAAAAATGTGAAGAAATTTCGAAATTAAAAATTAAATACAATAATTACCTTAAAAAAATTTATTTTGAAAATAGAAAATAAGGTGAAGAAAATGAAATAAAATTTTAAAATGTGCCTATATTATTTTTTTTTTGAAAAATTATTAAAACCGAGTTTAAAAAATATGAAGAAGATTTCAAAATCTTGTTTGTTAAAAATTTTAATATTTAGTTTGTTAGCAATATCTTATGGTTTTTTTATTTTAAAATTTGTTAGATATATTTAACAAATATGTTAATAAGCCAAACAAACTCTTACGTGGCAATTTTAAAATGTGATGCAGCATTGTTGATTGCTTATTAGTATTTTTAGAATTTATTTTATAAAATAAAAAATGGCAAATCTGTAAATATCTTGTGGCATATCTGTAAATATATTGAAAAAAAGTTCTAGGTGTCATACTTAGTGATCGACATGTGACCTTAAGGGTTCTATTTTAGTATGTTATATAGATTTAACACTAATTATTAATTTATTTTTCTAATTCTAGTTGGTTGTGGAGATTTTAATTATTTTGACCAAGATATAATTACCAAAATCTAATATTTTGTTACCATATCTCTACGTGATCTTTCTTTTTTTTAGAGATCCAACAATTCAATTTTAAAATTATATTTAAAAAATAATTTTTCCATTTAAATTATAATTATGAAGATTGTTTAAGAAAAATATGTTGTTATCCGTTTTTTTGAACCATTCTCCTTGTTATTTTTTGTTTTCATATCTTAACAAATTTCAAATCCGGTTAAAATTATTGTGATTTTTTCTTTAAAATTTTAATTTAAAATATTGTAATGATTTGTTGAATTAATATAAAGATATTAATTTTCAGATTTAAATCATAATAAATTTTAATTTTCGACTATTTTTAACAAATAAAGATTGTTGAAGAAGAAGGGTGTAATGTTATAAAAGAAAACATAATTATTTTAAACAAAATTACATAAAATAAAATTTATATTGCACCAAAATTAAGTATCAATTTGGTGGCAATAACTATCTTATAAAAATAAAATTAAATAAATAAACAAAACGATAAATTTGGAGTTTGCATTTAGATGAGATATGTTATGAGCTATAGAATTTTAGATTGATAAAGAAATTAAAAACTATTTAAAAAATTGTCCAATAAATTTGATGAGATAATATCACAATTACCAATTCTTTCTTAATTACAATTAGTTGTTAATTACCAACTTAAATTAAATGTGTTAATAAACTTAAATTCTTTTTAAAAAAAATTATGAATACATACTTATTTATATTAAAACTTTTGATATACTCTTTCATTTAAGTTGGCTAAGTAGGCAGTTTATGTATCAAGGTGTATAAACTGGCTAAGTAGGGAGTTTATGTATCAAGGTGTATAAACTAGGCCATTTTGTTTATAGATTGACAAACTAGGCCCCTATATATTTTTATAAAAAAATTTATTAAAAACATAAATAAAGATACTCAGTAAATCATAATTTTTCTCTCTCCTATTAATCTTTATTTATTTACCTAATTAAGAATGATAATAATTATCAAAAACCGTTAAAATAGGAAACAAATGTTAACAGTATCCTTCATTCGTGGACTCTGATTTGAACGTCCATTCTTGCTGAAAAAAATAATAATCCATATCATCCGTTGTTCCGTTCTTCATTATTCTGTAGCCTGCAAATCAATAGTTTTAGTCACATTTTTATATGTAAGATGTATGTGTATAATGTGTACACAAACATAACATAGTTTATATAGGATATGTACACAGACATAACCTATATTGTGTACAATATGTACACAAACATAACCTAGTTTGTGTACGATGTATTTGTATACTATGTACAAAAACATAAGATAGTTTATGTACATATAGTTGTTGTACATAACAGAGCTATACATAATTAAAACAGTAAAATATACATAATTAAAACATTAAAATTTATTGTACATAACAGAGTTATACATAACCTAGTTTGTGTATGATGTGTTTGTATACTGTGATACATTAATGCATTCAAAACAAAATAACGCTCATTAAATGCAGTCGGAATGTCGTCTTCTCCATTGTTAACATCACTGAAGAACTAGGTCGAGAAGTTTTGAATGTTGGGGATTTTACCATGAATAAACCGAAAATATGAGATCGAATTCGAATACTTACCTGGTTCGAATTAAACAAAAAATGGATGAAATATATACTAGGAAAATACGATTGCAAGACAGAGAAGACGACGCTCAACGAAGATACCTTCAATCGCCTTCAATGGAGTTGGAGAGAGAGTAGAGCGTATTTGTGATTTATAGAAGTAGCAGCTATAAAAAGATTTCGAGAATCTTTTATTTAAAGTTTCCATTTTTTTTAAAAACGTTTAAAAAATTTTTGGCAGCTTTTTTAATTCGAAAATCAATTCACTATCTAACCTCAATCCTTAATTATAACATTAATTCTCTATTTTATCTTTATTTTTTAATTTAATTTTGTTAGGGGCCTAGTTAATCTACGCTAAACAAAAAGGGCCCTATTTCACCAATTATATCTTTAAGAAATCACTTCTTAAAACAAATTTTTAGATTTCGAGAAGCGTGAAGTTGACACATACTTATCGATATATCTATATACATATATTAAAACACAAACACTTCATCCTACATGTCATATTCTCATTAACTTCATGCCACATGTTATTTTCTCGTGCATTTAAATTTAATAATTATACTAATTTATTTAATCATTAATATAGATAATTGATATATTGTTTCCCTATTTAGTCTTACCATAATCTTCAATATACTCTTAAGATATTCTTCTTATTTTATTTTGAAAATTTTTCCACTTTTAATTATAAAATGATTAGATAGTATTTTATTCTAACTTTAACATATAAATATATAATTCTTATGTTAATTAGAAAATATCATGTATGAATTATTATAATATAATTATTATATCTTCTTTGTTTTTTAAGAATATTGTTTAAAACTACCTAAGATAATTTTATAATTCAACTTCTTAAATATTCTCTATTTTAACATTTATACTTTAATTTAAAAAAATTATTTTTCATTAAATTCATGCCACATTTTATTTTCTTGTGCATTTTAATTTTTTAATTATACTAATTTATAAATAAATAAAAAATTATTAGTATAGATAATAATTATATTGTTTCCATTTTTAGTGTTACCATAATTTTTAATATACTCTTAAGATATTCTTCTTATATTTTTTGAAATTTTTTTCCACTTTTAATTATAAAATGATTAGATAGTTTATTATCTTAACTTTAACATGTAAATATATAATTATTATCCAATTAGGAGATACTCACTAGCTTAACAATCTATAAATTAATATAATATAGTTATTACATCTTCTTTAATTTTTAAAAAACATTATTTAAAACTACCTAAGAAGTTTTGTAATTGAACTTTTTAAATA
The DNA here is from genome assembly GCA_033239125.1 of Fagopyrum homotropicum. Classification (NCBI taxonomy): domain Eukaryota; kingdom Viridiplantae; phylum Streptophyta; class Magnoliopsida; order Caryophyllales; family Polygonaceae; genus Fagopyrum; species Fagopyrum homotropicum. The sequence continues at coordinate 9,898,597 of BSWB01000006.1, read as the reverse complement.
TTCTCTATTTTAATATTTATATTTTAATTTCAAAAATTTATTTCTATTTTTTAAAAAAAATTTTTATTCACCTTTATCATCTTCATAAATAGTCTACTAATATTAACTTTAAATAAGATATGGAATATTATATTTTATTTTTTAAGAAAAATATTTAAAATACCTAATATAATTTATTTAGTTGAATTTTTTTAAAAGTACTCTCTCATTAAAATTATTACGATACATCAATATTGTTTATAAAAATTTTAAGAATTATTTATCTACTAGTATAATACCCGCACCTTGTGCGGGTTTTGAAAAAAATGAGAAAGATTATTGTGAAATTGGTTTTTTTACGTGCTTTTGTTTTGTATACTTCTCTAATCTAATCGACTTACCAACATTACTTTATTAAGGATAAATTTACCAAATGAGATTATACTATGGACATACTTAATAGAATAATAATATTATTATATATATATATAACAACATTTTTGTTTATTTCCGATTATGTAATGAGTTTGAGGATTTTTTCTTGGTCAATGGTTAACAATTTAATTTTACAATTTTTTTTTTGTATTTAACAACTCTTTTTTTTTTTTGGATTATAATGCTTATTGGTGTATTAAAATTTTTTATTTTAATTAATTATTTTTCTATAAAATTATTATTTTAATAATAAAAGATTTTATGGTTTAAAAAATAGTGTAAAAAATAAAGATTTATTGGCTTTAATTGTGGGAGCTCAATTTCAAAAATCCTGCGTCCACAGCGCGTCACGTCATCAACCCGTGCTTTGTTTTAGTAAGTATAATAGATTTGGTTTCTATAAAATTATTATTTTAATAATAAAAGATTTTATGGTTTAAAAAATAGTGTAAAAAATAAAGATTTATTGGCTTTAATTGTGGGAGCTCAATTTCAAAAATCCTGCGTCCACAGCGCGTCACGTCATCAACCCGTGCTTTGTTTTAGTAAGTATAATAGATTTGGTTTCTATAAAATTATTATTTTAATAATAAAAGATTTTATGGTTTAAAAAATAGTGTAAAAAATAAAGATTTATTGGCTTTAATTGTGGGAGCTCAATTTCAAAAATCCTGCGTCCACAGCGCGCCACGTCATCAACCCGTGCTCTGTTTTAGTAAGTATAATAGATAGATTTGGTTTCTATAAAACTATTATTTTAATAATAAAAGATTTTATGGTTTAAAAAATAGTGTAAAAAATAAAGATTTATTGGCTTTAATTGTGGGAGCTCAATTTCAAAAATCCTGCGTCCACAGCGCGCCACGTCATCAACCCGTGCTCTGTTTTAGTAAGTATAATAGATTTGGTTTCTATAAAATTATTATTTTAATAATAAAAGATTTTATGGTTTAAAAAATAGTGTAAAAAATAAAGATTTATTGGCTTTAATTGTGGGAGCTCAATTTCAAAAATCTTGCGTCCACAGCGCGCCACGTCATCAACCCGTGCTCTGTTTTAGTAAGTATAATAGATTTGGTTTCTATAAAATTATTATTTTAATAATAAAAGATTTTATGGTTTAAAATATAGTGTAAAAAATAAAGATTTATTGGCTTTAATTATGGGAGCTCAATTTCAAAAATCCTGCGTCCACAGCGCGCCACGTCATCAACCCGTGCTCTGTTTTAGTAAGTATAATAGATTTGGTTTCTATAAAATTATTATTTTAATAATAAAAGATTTTATGGTTTAAAAAATAGTGTAAAAAATAAAGATATATTGGCTTTAATTGTGGGAGCTCAATTTCAAAAATCCTGCGTCCACAGCGCGCCACGTCATCAACCCGTGCTCTGTTTTAGTAAGTATAATAGATTTGGTTTCTATAAAATTATTATTTTAATAATAAAAGATTTTATGGTTTAAAAAATAGTGTAAAAAATAAAGATTTATTGGCTTTAATTGTGGGAGCTCAATTTCAAAAATCCTGCGTCCACAGCGCGCCACGTCATCAACCCGTGCTCTGTTTTAGTAAGTATAATAGATAGATTTGGTTTCTATAAACTATTATTTTAATAATAAAAGATTTTATGGTTTAAAAAATAGTGTAAAAAATAAAGATTTATTGGCTTTAATTGTGGGAGCTCAATTTCAAAAATCCTGCGTCCACAGCGCGTCACGTCATCAACCCGTGCTCTGTTTTAGTAAGTATAATAGATTTGGTTTCTATAAAATTATTATTTTAATAATAAAAGATTTTATGGTTTAAAAAACAGTGTAACAAATAAAGATTTATTGGCTTTAATTGTGGGAGCTCAATTTCAAAAATTTTGCGTCCACAGCGCGCCACGTCATCAACCCGTGCTCTGTTTTAGTAAGTATAATAGATTTGGTTTCTATAAAATTATTATTTTAATAATAAAAGATTTTATAGTTTAAAAAATAGTGTAAAAAATAAAGATTTATTGGCTTTAATTGTGGGAGCTCAATTTCAAAAATCTTGCGTGCACAACGCGCCACGTCATCAACCCGTGCTCTGTTTTAGTAAGTATAATAGATTTGGTTTCTATAAAATTATTATTTTAATAATAAAAGATTTTATGGTTTAAAAAATAGTGTAAAAAATAAAGATTTATTGGCTTTAATTGTGGGAGCTCAATTTCAAAAATCCTGCGTCCACAGCGCGCCACGTCATCAACCCGTGCTCTGTTTTAGTAAGTATAATAGATTCAATAAAATTACTTTTAACGATATATTCGATTTGTTTACCCGTGCCTTGACACGAGAATTACACTAGTTTATATTATAGGAGAAGCAATTAATTCTACATGTCACACCATGAGAACTCTAACTGTCACGTATCATTTTAGCAATTAACAATAGTCCTAAAAAAAACTTAATTATGTTTTTAAAATTTAAAATCTAATACATTTAACGGCTGCACAATGTAATTAAAAAAAAGTTTATAATTTGGTTATTTTCATTTTGTTATTTAAATTAAATCTGAATTAGTTTATCTATGTAGATTTTGTAAGCGGATTTAAATAAAATTTCAAATCATGGAACCGAATCCGAAATAAAAAATTTATAATTTTTTTGTTATCAAACCATTTAAATTTGTAGAAGATTTTTTTTGTCAATATATCTACTATATAACATCTTCCCAATGTTTTTGTAAGTATTACACTAGTTTTTGTTATTATTTTTAAAAATATCTTTGTTATTATTTCATTTTAGTTAATAGTTTAAAAAATTATTTTTTTAAACATCTTATTTTAAAATTAAAATTTTTATTGCATAATTATTCATTTTTGTTTATGGAAAAAGTTAAATGGTGTGGAACGTCAATTAATAATACAACTATACAAGTATTGAAATGACCAGTTTGTTGGAATTGGAGCCAAAATTTGCAGTGAGGTGATACTTTCTCCCTCTTCTCTAAGATCTGTTGTTCTCTCTTTCTGGTAAACAGCGATGTCTGTGCCAAATTCTACGTTCACGGTGACGCTCGATCCTGCACATATGTTCCTTGAAAGCTTGGAGTCGATGCAAGCGATGCATTCATGGGCGGTGATGGTTGTGTATACCAATGGAAAGATCAAAGTAGTTACTATGAATCAAGATTCGACGGTATTCGGAGCGCTCAGGATGAAGGCTTCTGCAATTGAGTCTTCTGCACCAGAACGCTGCGCAATTACAGTCGGTCTACTACCTTGGATTCAGAGGCTCCGTGCTGCAGTCGATCGTCAGATGGAAGCATCGTTTCGGATTTACAAGAATGATGATTCCCCTAATATTTTCTGTGTTGTCGGTAATGAACATCTCTTTCCCTGTTCGTATGATTAATCTTGCCAGGCTTTGATGATTTTGAATGTAATTGACAAATTCTGAGGGGTTTCTTCAATTGTGTTTGTAGGAGATGATAGTTCCCCGATTGATTTGGGTAAAGCATTGTTTAGGTTCATTCCCTCTGTTCCTGACGTACAGATTCAATCAGACGCAGTTGCAGTACACATGAGAACAGAATGCTTGCGAGAGGTTCTTTTCACTTTCGGTCCCCTATCTAGCTATGGTATCCATCTCCCTACAATTTTCTTCAATGTTATTGAACTGAATCTTGAAATGGGGGTTGAATTGTTTCTTACTTTTCCCAGTCTCCATTACCTTCAAGAACGATTCTATAACTTGGAGTGTAGCGTCATTAGAGCAAATATACGAGTCTCAGGTTAGACCCCATAACGAAAATGCATCTACATAAGCAAATTTGTGTGCCATTTTTTGTAACTTGGCGTTTGAAACTTACACAGACTGGAGATTACTACGTTCAAAGTCCAGGACCAATAAGATCTTCAGTGATGCTATTGAAGTGGCAAGGAAGTTCAATAGAGGCGTTGAGAAGAGCTTCAAGGATGACAGATATGTTTGTGCTATCTCCCTTGCCTTATCCTAATTGGAGTTTCAATGCATTTCGTTTCCTAGTCAAGGAAGGGAGTCACTTCACCGTTACTATGCGACGACGAGACTTCATGGAAGTGTGATCCGACTAATCACTTCTTTCCTGAGAATCACATAGATATGCTTAGCATTTTGAAGAAACAAGCTTAGCTCCAGATTGAGTTTTTGTTTTTTTAGTTTTGCTGTAACCTAGTTCGACAGTCTTGAAACACCAAATGGCTATTAACAAGCCAGGTTTTTGTGTGTACATACAACTCTACTACATAATCTGAAAGGCTGTTTTTTCTGTGACCAGCTGTGAACAAAGACACTTTCGGTATTGTTAGAATTAGAATGCAATCGAGAAAAACAACACAAGGATAGGTTAAGCAATTAGCCGCGAATCTATTGATGATGTGAACTAAGGGTCTTTAATTGACAATGTTTGTTTTTCTCGGTTTTTCAAATGGGATCTTCTTTGTCACCTCCAATAAAAAACTTAAGTATCGTTAATACTCGGCTTTTCTAAGCAAGTTTGTCCTAATCCACCACGTAGCAAGGATAATCTAGGTTTTTCGATTCAAGTAATTAAATTCAATGAATGAACTAATCCATAAACTATGAAAATAAAAAAATAAAATAACAGGAGTCTGGAAGCAGCCTACATCTCTTCACCTTTTTGAATTGCTAAACTGGGTTATATACAAACACAACAGCCTTGCAACAAATTTCGCTTGCTTTGCGTCTAAGAAAAATGCATGAACAACTAGAGCAAGCACATTCTCCAAATTAACCCGGTTCCCATCATCAAATTACAAATGAAGAAACTAATGTCAATTCCCTACGCTTCAAATCTAGAAGAATGATCAGCATCTTCAAGCCCGGTCGACAAATCTCGTGGCAGATCATCCCCTCCACAACCATCCAGATGTTGTTGATACGTGTAAGAGCCGAGACCCCATAACGCCTGAATAATCGCGATGATATTGACGCCGCTCATCTTGTCATGGAAGACGAAAAGGGAAGCGACGGGAGTAACAGCCAGCGCGACGGTGCTAATGACATTCGAGTACAGGGAAGATACGAGGAAGATCAAACCAACAACCCCAACCATACAGAACTGCCAACACACGGCACACCAAACCAAAGTCATGACATAAGAGTTTTTCCCGGATCGGAACCCTGACATTTCTCCATTTATGCTCCTCCATTGGCCACTTACAAGCAACCCTGCAACGGACAAGACGGTGGCCACCACCGACGTCCAGATTTGCATTTCAAGAACCACGTAAAACGTCTCCTTCCTCAGAACCCTCTGGAAGGAGAATTGCATTAGGGAAAGAAGGAGAGAGTATATAGCTGAAGCTCCAAGGGTGCACATGAACCCTAACGTGTATCCTAGCTTACTCACTCCGGGAGGCTTGTTGGAGCTCTCGTTAACTGCTAGTAATGCAGCTGAGATCATAACGATCCCAACGGAGTTGATGATCAACGGTGTTAGTCTCTGGGCATTTAGGAAATAGGAAAAGATTACATTGAAGAATAATTGAGTTGTGCAAATAAGGGAGTGGGTTTGAGCCGAGAGAAACGAGAGCCCGGTTGAGTATAGCAAGTTGTCGCCGGCTATTAGGACTCCGAGAGCAATGTAGATAAAAACGACGTGTTTTCTGAGAGGCGGGTATACTGGGGATGTGGGTTGATCAGTGGAGGGAGACGGGAAAGGGAAAAGTAGTAAAGGAATGAAGAGGATGGGGAAACCCGAGGATTGAACTATGGTAACCATGAATATGCTGTTTCCTCCTTCAGCGTAGTAGAATCTGCCAAGAAGAACGGCTGCTGTCTGGCCTGCTGTGACGAAGACGACATTGAGAAGTATGAATAACCACCATCTGAGTTTTGTTAGTGACAGGGTCTTTGATATTATTCCTCCACTTGCATTTGATTCCTGAGATTCTGCTCATAGGAACAAAAAGATGTTAGGATAAACAAATCTGGGAAGATTTACCAGAAAGAAAGTAAAAGTACTCAAATTGAAACTGGTTGCCATTACAAATTTGATCAGAAAAAAAGTCATCAAGTCAATCATGAGAAGATAATGTAACTAAGCATCATGTAAATTGTTAAGCTGATGCATAGATTCATAACAATCCTTGAAATACAGAATTCCCTTCCAATTTTCTTCATCCAATCACCAGACGGCCCCGTACATGGAATGCAACAAAGAAGAAGCCCCCCGAAAGTGTCGAAAACCTAATCAGTAGCAATGATCAAATAAGGAGTATTCTTCATTGCCATCACTTATGCATAACATATTGATCCAAATCAACCAATCATAGACTAGTAAAAACTCTATATTTTGCAAGGAAACAAAACCTAATTTTGCCTTTAGCAAAAAGCTTAACCGCAATGGTTTTAAGGGTCAAAGACACACATCTGACCCAGATTGATCGACGCCTGATAAGGCTGGTAGCAAAAGAAACACATTCAAAACCGATGAACACGACGTAGAAGAAGAAGAAGGAAGCAGAAATGGTGGCTCGATTTGGGGTGGGTGTTTGAAAAAAGACATGAATAGATGACCGAATTTGAACAGAAAAGAAAAAGGAGAGAAATGACGAGTACCTGACAACGACATTGCGATTGAAAAGCCGTGAGGTGAGTGTTGATGTTCTTAGAAATTAATTTAGAAATTGTGAAAAAGAGAGCGGGTTTTGAGGCAGAGCAAATGCGAGACGGTTATCCTCTTCTTCAATCACACACTCTTACTGGAATGCATGTCATAAACCTACAAAAGGGGATGAGTCTCTTTGTTGAGGGAAAACGGTGAAGAACAGCGGTTGATTTTGGAGAACGATACCCAAAAAGGAGCCAAACTTTATACAAGCCCGTACCCTTAGTTGGATTTGGATATTACCTGACTTGGCATCCCCTGTTTTTTCTTATTTTAATTTGGAAACTGAAAAGACAGTTTTAAGTTTTAATTTCACAACCTGGATGAGTCGTTGGCTTTTTTCCTTTACAATCTTCTCTTTATAGATCTTATTCTTAGGGTTTTGTTTCTGTAAGCAAATGATTAGATGTTTTTTTATGGGATTGCTGTTCGGTAAGATACAGGAGACAGCACAGACGACGCATTCGCGTTCTCTGGCCCACTAATCAAAACACTGAGTAAAGGCCCATGAGCAACATTTCCAAAATGGACAGGCAAAGCTGACTGAAGCCGGCCCAAAGTATAGTTTACCCACCACCGTTGTACAGTGCAGAGTTCGTGTAGCGCTCATCCAGTGTTTGGGTTTGTGCAGCCAGCGAGCAGGAGAGACACAAGGGAGATGGCGAATACACTGAGAAGGGCTGTTGTCGGCCACCTGAGAGTCCCAGTTGCGGCTCAGACCAGCCTACACGGATCGGAGACTAAGCTTTCAACCTCTTTGTTCGCTCGATTCATGTCTTCCCATGACGACCACATTACCCAAGACGAAGTCGCTCAACGTGTTCTCTCTGTCATCAAGGACTTCCCCAAAGTTGATCCCTCTAAGGTCTTTCTCTTCTTCGACCTATTTCTTTCCAATTTTCGGAAATGTGGCCTGTTTATTGTGGATTTGACATCTATATATTGTCAATTGCTAGGGTTTGATATTATTTGCTGAATCAGAGGGTTTTGCGATTTGACTGATATGATTATGGTTTTAATTTATTTATGATTCGACTGATCCGATTCTGGGTAAGATTTTGTATGCTGATTATTCAGCAAGCTTAAAAAGAAAGATTGTTTAGCTGACTTTTCCAGTGTGGGTCGAATCCCAAAAGAGATTGAGAAATCACGAAGATAAAGTTTAGCCAATATCCAACCCCTAAATTTTGGTATCCAATCAAAAGAATAGGATTAGGTAAGATCTAATCTGAAAGTTTTGGATTATCTGAGCCATCTGATCTATACGAGCGGCCCGCTCTTAAGTATGCCTGCATTGTGATATTCTAGTTATAGAAGCTTGCCACATTTGCTTGATATGAAATGGCAAACCATAAACACAGCCTCCCCAGCATCAGCCCAAAGCCATTCCCCAAACCCGCCTCAGCTCGGCGCCTGCGCGTGGTCTAACCAAATTTCCGGCGTTATATTGGCTGGAGCCCACAGAAAAAAGTAGTACTCGGAACCACAACGTTAACGCTCCCGTTTTCCGGCGTTATATTGGCTGGAGCCCACAGAAAAATTGCCCGGACAATCTTTCCGGCGCAAGTTCATAAAATTGATTCCAACAATATTAACATCTAATTCTATTCATTTCTAGCATATCGAGGTTGTATATTTATGTATGACAAAGAAGGGCCTACTTAAGATGGTTCCTGGCTGATGTATTTTCGTGAATCAGTTTGTGAGTCATTCCTTGCACAAAGGAATACATCAAAGAAACAAATAGCAGGGCAGTAAGCATTCTGCAGAGTGTACGCCCAAAGAGAAACGGTGAATGGATTCAAATGCTATGTTAACCTTTGTGTTTAATGGGATGTTTTCATGATTGCTCTCTGTATGTTATGCATATCTAGTTATCCCAACATTTTCCTTCTTTATGTAGTGAGATTTGTTGCAAATGAGCTCACAAGTTAGTCAACAGTTTACTTTTCTCCGACTAGAGTCCTGATGATATTATTAATGTGGCTGGCAACTCGTGAAACAAGTTGTTTTATTTCGTTTAGTCTTTGTTTTGCAGGTGACACCTGATGTTCATTTCCAGAAAGACTTAGGTTTAGACAGCTTGGATAATGTCGAGCTGGTAATGGCCTTGGAAGAGGAGTTCAAGTTGGAGATCCCTGACCTTGAAGCTGATAAAATTGACTCTACAAAACTCGCCATTGAGTACATCTACAGCCACCCTATGTCCAGTTAAACCTCTGGGTGAATGGATATCAGATGAATCTTTGCCATCAAAGTAGATGGACAATAAAACTTGTCTCTCTTTGCGAGATCATGTTAGAGCATTCTTGATTTCGACCAGCTGCTTTCTGTAGATACTTGTACTCTGTTGCTTTGATTTGAACGGTGATTCTCTTTTAACATACATGCTTTCAAGCTGAATTTGCTGTCCCTCCATTATCTTCATTCATATCTTCTGGGAGTTCTGTCACAGAAAGGTTGAACGTGTTAACTTGGATGTACAATGGTTGTGTGCTCCAACTACAATATTTGTGGTCTTGCATTACATCAATGCAAACAATTAGTAGCAAAAATTGAACGTAGTTTGTTCTATTTATTGGCATAAACTTGAATTTTTGGAGTACATCAACTAGTTTATAAACAAGATTCGGCTAGTTTATAAATGAAAACGAAATTTTAAACGTGTTCAGATCAATCAGACAAGAAATTCAATGAACATCAATCAGGTAAGAAATTCAATGAACAAAAAGATGCTATATGATAAAATTTTCGATTTAAAACCGGTACGAGTTGCAGACAGTAACCTAGTTACTTAGTTAGACGCTAAAGTATGAGCTGTCTTTTGGAATTTTCCCAAACTGAAATATGCAAAAACAAAGCCCTGGCCAAAGGAAGCATAAAAAGGCAGCCACATTTTCACAATTTTGAGAGTGCAAGCGGCGCTCAGGGGATAAGAGCAAGGGAGGCTCTCTCCAAGGAAGCACAAAAATGGCGAAACCCCAGCTAGCAATGGACGCTCTCTTCTGGGACCTCAACTTAGCCTCCCCACGCAACATCGACGGCTCATCACGCTCCGTCCCCGGCGAGTCATTTCCGATGGATGGAGCTCGAGCCAGCCGAGCCATCCGGATTGAGCAGTTGTCGTTTCTTGGTCAAGGATTTCCACTAGGCCTCATTCCTTCTCTTTCCCCCGTTCCATCTCGCAAGGACCTTGGCTCTCTCGCTTTCCAGTGTGTTCCCGTCAGGATATCTGTGGGTGAATGGTATATATTTCTTCGTTCGTTCATGTTTTTCTTGCGAAATTAGTTTATTGCTCGTTGCATTTTGATTTAGGTAGTTCTTCTTTGGTTAAGCTGAAAAGTTGTGGGTTTGTTTATAGTCTTTTGATGGCTGGTTTGAGTTTTTTTAAAAACTTTTGCGGTTTGACGGGGTTCCGTTGGGGCAATTTCAGTTTAGTTTGGTGGAATTGGAGGGGGTTCCTTCCTTGAGCTGACTGATTATGCTTACACTACCAAATTGGCATTGCTGAAAGGAGGACAAATAATGCAGTTGGAAAAGAGATTTGATGTTTAGCAAACATAATATTGACATCATGAACCCTGTAAAGAAAATTCTGGGTCATATGTTGTAACTGTAAGCAATGTTGATATGGGATCTCCCATTTCAATGAAATATGAATTTTGTGGATGATTTTCGGATAACTGAAGTTTTCATAACAATCTTGTTATATATACATGTCCCTAAAGAAGATATCTGAATCACTGAATGAATCACTATTGACAAGAAATAGATAAAAATTGTTCATCTACCTGAGGTTGAAACTATGATACACCAAATTGCAATTTGTTTGTTGTAGGTGTTCCTTATCTTTTTGTGAAGCTGGAAAATTGTGGGCTTGGGTGTGGAGGAAGGGTTTTGTTAATTTTTTTTTATGATGATAGTCTTTTGTAATATGCTTTGCTCAATTCATTTATTATATGCCCCATTTTGTTTTATTTATATCCTTCTGTATCGGTGAAGGTGGAAAATTGTGGGTTTGATGAGGGTCTTTTGATGAGTGGTTTGAGTGTATGGCTTTTAAGGGATTTGTGGGTTATATTTTGGGCAATTTTGAGTGTATCGTTGTGAAATTGGAGGGGGATTTATTCAGAGTACAATATCAAATTGACATCACTGAAAATAGGATGAATTATGAAGTTGGAACCTGCTCTTCAAAAGAGTATTGATGTTAAGTAAACATAAGAGTGACATTAAGAACCCTATGAAGAAAGTTCTGAGACATTTATCATGGAGCCATTGGTCCTTGCTATGAAATAATGTTGATATGAGTTTGCCTATTGCCTTGATATATGCACAGTGTGGTGATCCAATTCTTGCCTAAAATTTAACGATATTTATCGTTCAGTTGTGTACCTAAAGAAGATAGATGATGCACTATAGATGAGTAATAGAAGAAATTATTTCTTTTGCCTGAGTAAAACAATTATAAACCAAGAAGTTGGATGAGTTCTCATTTGAAATTTGAAAGTTTACCCACTTCAGGTCTAACAAAGTAACGATTGGTCAGAGGTGATTCTGACTCCTAAAATGTCTCAGATATCTTTTGTTAATCATCTCATAGAGATTTCCCTTTACTACATTGAATAAGATATCAGATGTTGTAGTCTTTTTTAACAACACAATCAACCAGTTTATTGCACAGTAAATGGATCAAGCTCCTCTGATCTTTGGTTACCTTTTTCAGGTGGATTGGATTAGTCGGCCAGTTCCGTCCTAAGAAATTGATCTCGAACATTAAATCACAGCTGCCTGCTAACAGTAGCTGGGACCTCTCAACTTTTCAAAACCTCGCAAAGAGTGCTCTGGATAAGACAATTTATGCATCAGGTGTATTTTCTGAGATCCCAGTGACAGATTCGTCATCTTTGATATTTAGCTCAGAAGCTCACAATGAAAGAAAAGGCAACACCAACAAACTTGTCTATTTTCACAAGGCAAGAGTTGCATTGAGTTTTGATTTCATTTTGGTTTAACCAACGCGTTTCATTTCCAACTGTCATTGATACAAACCCAAATTATTAATTTTTATTGATTTTTAATAGTTCTAATTTTATGTTCGGTTTCCCTATTTCCTAGTTACCTTAGTTTCTTTGATCTTCCAGATTTCTGTTTCCTAGTTTTAAGCACTTCTTGACTATATAGTCCATTCCCTCCATGTTCCCCACTATCTGAATTTTATTGTCTTTTAATTAGTATTAGGAGTTGGCTATCTTCTTTTTCTGTTATACTAGGAGGAACACCAAGAGCTTGTAAGATCAGATTTCAAAATTGAAATAAATGCATCACAAAATTGGAGATTCTCCAGCAAAATTTTGTGTTTATGAGATACTTGCATTGAGTTCTAGGTGTGAGTTATTTGCTTGTAGTGGGTTCTGTCGGACATCCAGTTTGTAGTGTTATCAATGTTTAACAATGTCGATAAATCGGTTACAACTGAATATAGGATTAACCTTTTTTGCTGATGTATTACCTTCTTGCTTTATCAAGAAAGTTGCTATTTCTAAATCTAGATTCAGCTGTTATACTAAATGTCTGCTGATGTAGGAGCAAATATTCAAAGCCATTGTGTCTTAGTTCAAAGATCGAGACTTTGTGATAGGGTTATGATATGATTTTAAAGTAAATATATGAGCATCGACCGTTGTGATTTGAACTATGTAGTTTATACTGTTTCACTGAAGCCAGAAGAGCTGATTTAGGGTTAGTGTCGTGTTTGGATGCTTAAATGAGCCATCTTACTGTAATACAATTTGAAGCTAAGGTTGTCAGTTGATCCGGGTCAATTGTATCCGGCAAGCAACCTTTGTTAATAATCGTGTACACTGCACCTGCTTTAGTTTCCTGTCATCTTGGATTCAATATACAAGTTTCTTGACGATTTCATAATCTAGTTACTCAATTTTGTTTAGGCTAAATCGTGCATAGATTGATCCATTTAACTGCATCATGCAAATCCCATTTATGTAGTTTGTGTAAAGAAGAACGAAACCTTGGAAACCGTAAACTTCTCATGTCATTAGTCTTCTTTGTTTTGGCATCAAAAAGATTTGTCCATCACTGAGGTTGAATTAATGTTTGTAGAAATAAGATTTATTTTGAGCTATATTTCCTAAAAAGTAATCATGTTCATTCATCTAAACACACTTTAAAATTGGTGTTTCGGATAATTTAGAGTAAATTTTTGAACGATTGCAGTTGTTTTTTGCAGCTTCCTGAACATGATGTATCTTTGGAGGCAGCTTGGCCAGATCTGTTTCTTGACAACAAAGGAAGATATTGGAATGTTCCAGAATCAATATCTTTAGATTTAGCATCCTTAGATTTTGGTTCAGGATTTAGATATCGCCTTGGAATACATAAGAACAGTGGTCATCCGCAAGCAGTAAACCCTGCAGTTGCAGATGTTCCGCCTCCTAGCTTAATGCCTGGTCTGTGTGCTAAAGCTGCCTTTTCATATGAAAAGAGCAAGGATTTTTGGAGGGAAAAGGAAACAAGAGATGATGTTGTCATAAAGACGGAAGAAGGCACAGTTCGACAACTTGCTTACGATGAACGCCTCAAAGAGCCTCATTCGACTGTATCTGCCATAGCGGGTAGTGTCTTCATTAGTATGCTTTGATTCAAGAATCTTTTGTGGTACAAGAAACTTTAGAATCAGCCCATCTTGAACTCAAACTTTGTGGAAACTTACTGGACACTTTGGTGTCATCCCCTGATTTGATTCATCATCTCTCTAAAAATTGCTGTTAATGTATGGCAGGTGGAACTTGTGGGGCTTGGTTTTGGGGTAACAAGAATCCTAAGACACAAACTAGGATAAGAAGTCCTGTGTTTGCTGATTTATTTGGGTCATTATGCTATACATTTCAACACGGAAAGTTTAGGAAGCCATATGGGGACCTCACAAGGGTAGATGCTCGTCTGGATGTTTGTTCCGCTACTGCATTTGCCAAAAGTATGCTTAATATCTTCAGCAGTAACCAGGAAGGTTGTCCGTCTTCACCCCGGTTCAGTATGATCCTTCAACAACAGGTAAATATATGCTTCTAACCACTTTTAGCTTTTGTCTAATTGTCTTAGCTAGAATTTAGCCAGATATAGCAGTTGGGGGAGTTTACAAGTAGCCTAGTGAATTAGCAATTGATTGAATATTGTGTGGATCGATGAGTGATAATGATATGAAATTGACAGCGTCACATGTTTGAGTGGTACAGGTTGCAGGTCCCATTGTGTTCCGTGTTGATACAAAATGTGCTTTACATGCACCTTGGAATGGGTTAGTGAAGGTTGAAGATTTCATGTATAGTTTGAACTACTCTCTAAGGGCTTTGGGTTCAGGAAAGGTGGTAGCATGGTATTCGCCCAAGAGGAAGGAGGGGATGATTGAATTGCGACTATATGAATTTTGATGTTCAGGTTCATCATGAAACCCTTTTTTTGCCTTTTTGTTATTCACTTATTCCTTGTAGGCAATATGAGTAGTGAAAGAATTTGGCTTCATATGGTGTGGTCTCTTGCCTGTTGAGCAAACGGGTTCATTTGATGAAATTAAGAGTCTCTTTAAAATTATTGAAAGGTTGGTGGTGAGTTTGTAGCTCTTTGAGGTGAATCTATGTTTCATTTGTTGAACAAAAACTAAAAATAGATGCCATATGAAAGGCATTCACTTTGTAGGCATTGCAAGTTTATAAATTGAACATTTAAAGGAACAATTAGGGCGATGGGATGATGTGAAGGCAGTACATAATATGTCATCCCATTGCCCAACATGTCACCTCCATCCATTTACTAGTCTCACTTGCACTGCATCCACCTCTCATCTACCCCAATCATATCAATGGTTCGGGTGAATAATTGAGTTTTACATCTGGCTGCATACGATACTAATTTGAGGGGGTCGGGTTAATGATTGAGTTATACATTTTTAGTGATTATATTCGTCCTAATAATGAAATATTTCCAAAACGTTCCTAAATAAGATTGAAGCAATATATTTTTTTTATAAATTATAGTCATATCTTAATTGTAATACTTAATACCTTATGTCCGAATTTTAATACTTCAACATGTATTACCGGATCTTTTTTTTTTTTTATAAAAGTTGTTCAATACTCGAAATCTATTACCCAAAACATATATCCGACAAATACACATTTTAATCATCCGATTTTAATTAGGGTTTTAGAGAAAGTCATTCATTACCCATTTTAATCAACCAAAATTGAATATCTAACTTTAGTTACACGTTCTAATGAGGGTTTAGGTAGTTATGGAAGACACCATTCTAGAGCCACCGGGACCGCACTCGTACTTCTTTTTCGCCATGGCCAACAGCCTTAAACTCCGAGAATGGCGATACTCATCTCCTTCACTTGCATGTGGGGTGTTGCCTTGGTCACCGATTTTCTTTGGGCTTCATATTCACCCTCTTCGCTTTCAAGTGAAGGCGGTTTCTTCTTGGTGTGCCCGTAGGGTTCGACAATAAATTTAACCCCAGCCCCATTCTCATTTCCGTTTATTTTCCCATCCCTTTCCCGTAACGGTGATCCTCATTGGATATCGGGGATTCTCTTTCTCATTCCCCTACTCTCGATTCCAATTGTGCATTCACATGTTTCTTTTTGTTTATTTATTATTTATTTTGAATTTTATATTATACATGTATTATTTTATACCAATATGGACAATACTTCGTACTGATATATGTAGAATTTTTGCAAAAGTATTTGTACCAAAATTCAAACATTGAACGATACATCAATGCAGTCTACTTTGACACACGTTGCACACTACACTCGTACATAGGTGCATTATATTCTAACACGTTGATGACTCTACACTTACACTGAGTTACACATACATGCATTATTGTCTCTCACATATGGCATATCATATGTCATATGTACATTCTATTACAACATAATCGACTCTTATTCCTTGCACACAGGTGCAGTTTATTCTCATACACATGTTACTATATTCTTACACATAAGTGCACTCTACTATTGTATATATGTTCATTCTACTCACATACGTGCACTTTACTGGTGCACTTTGCAATCGCACATATGTACATTCTACTATAACGCATATGTGCAGTATATTTTGACTCACATAGACACTCTATTCTAACATGTTTGCGGTTTACTCTAACATACGAAAATTTGTCAATAAACAAATTTCAACAAAGTATTTTTTATATATAAGTTTTTTAAAAATTGATTTTTTGTAAGGGAAAAAAACTAAAAAAGAAAAATAAATAGTGCATGTGTTTTCATTAATAACATAATGTAAATAATAAGAAAGTAAACGAGTTATTTATTTCCACAATATATGTTTTATGTTTTTATGTATCTTGGTCATGAACAACTGATTATTGTAATGTTCTTTAGGAGAAACAAAAATCACCAACAAGTCTCTTTAACTCGGCATTTTTGTCAATTCAACGCCTCGTTCTTAATCCGTTATAGATTTTTTTGGTAAAAGCATCCTTCAACGATGTAAACAATAATCCGTTATAGTCGAGATATACATAGCATACTAGTTTATGTTATTTACAATTTCAAAAATTTTATATTATTGGTTTTTGTATTATTAGTCAATATTTACTTTACTATTAGTTATATATTTTACTATCATTTACCGACTAGTGGTCTTCTAACGTATCATTGGGATCATTCATTGGAAGTCTTTCGTTATATGAAGAGGAAAACATGTGCCCAAAAGGGATTGATGGCTCTTAAGCTCGATATAAGCAAGGGTTTGTAACATTAAGGTTATGATACGTTACATGCCATTTTTTACATGGAGAAAAGGGTTGTGTATTGCCATTTACTCAAGTCCAACCACAATATAACTCCCAATTTAATGTGCATTCAATTTGGTTACCTGCATTTACAGTCATCGTCAAAGTGCTGACACCCACAAATAAATTATAATCGACAGACTATATAATGTATACCTACCTACTCTTATAAGAGTGTATATTAAAATTGCCTTTAGTAAATGTAGGTTTGGAAAATCTATT
The DNA here is from genome assembly GCA_033239125.1 of Fagopyrum homotropicum. Lineage (NCBI taxonomy): Eukaryota > Viridiplantae > Streptophyta > Magnoliopsida > Caryophyllales > Polygonaceae > Fagopyrum > Fagopyrum homotropicum. The sequence continues at coordinate 9,881,471 of BSWB01000006.1, read as the reverse complement.
AAATAAATCTTACTTCGAAAGAAATGCTAAGTTACAAAATTTAGAATGAAAAATCATGTTTGTTAAAATTAGGTTTTTGAATAGTTTAAGATTTTTGGATAGTTTAAGAGTGTATATTGAAAATGTTTTTTTTAAAAGTTGGTTCTTTTAATAGGTTTTATTTGAGTTTTGTATTTGTAAGAATTTAGTGAAAATTCAATACGTATTTAGTAAATGTAGGTTTGGAATGGAATTATAAAATACATTATTCGATAAAACAAAAGTTGCACCAATATAAATGAGGTAAATTCAGCCGGATGATAAATGGAATTACAAAAATCATGTTTACTTTATTTGAATGATAAAGTTTTTAAAAAATTGTATTGTTATTCTTGCAAAAAATTACAACCGAATAATAAATTACATCATTTTAATTAAAATGATGATATTATTTAATGATAAATTTATAATAATAAAAAAAGTATTCACTATATACTATTATTAGAATCTAAAAGGGCTGAATTTGCAAAATGTAGGCCTTTTACATTATTAAGTTTGGATTTAGGGCCCCCCAATTATTCTTTTAGAATATGGGCTCCTATGTTGTAGATAAAATCAGAAAAGTAACAAAAGTGAGTGCTCATCTGATTTGATGGGTGACATGTTGAATAGAATAAACAACCCAATCAATTCAGCCCATCTTCTTCCCTATAAATTCAGCAAACCCATGTCCCTTCTTCTTCCCTCCCTTCAAACGTAAGTGTATTTCTGGGTAATGTATCTTGTTGAGCTTCTTCTTCGCCGGAATCTGGATTGCTTACATATCCTTGTTCGTAATGTATTTGTGGGTAATCTGCAACTTCTCATTTCTTGTTTTTGTAAATCTAAAATACTGAAACTTCATGTTCTATTTGTGGGTAAGCAGTGTTTGTTTACATTTCCCTGTTCTATTTGTGGGTAAGCAGTGTTTGTTTACAGTTCCTTGTTCTATTTGTGGGTAAGTAGTGTTTGTTTCTATCCATAGGTAATCTCAAACTTCCTAGATAATGTATTTCTGAAAATTCTCATCTCTTGTTTTTGTGAATCTAAAAGACTCAAACTTTCTGTTCTATTTGTTGGTAATTAGTGTTTGTTTATATTTTTGGGTAATCTCAAACTTCCTGGGTAATGTAATTTCGGGGTAATCTGAAACTTCTCATCTCTTGTTTTTGTGAATCTAAAACACTCAAACTTCCTGGGTAATGTCAAACTTCTTGGGTAATCTATTTCTGGGTAAGCAACGGTAAGTAGTGTTTTTTTTCCCCAAAAAGTGAACATCAAATCATCTGAAAAAAAAGCCTACAACACCATTATTTCAATTTTATCAAACAACAGTAGCCTAATTTATACTTTTCAGACCTATTTTATATAGTTAACTTATTAGATGCCCATTTCACAAAATACAAATTTTTAGGGTCCTCTTTCTCTAATTATTTCATCTCTTCTAAAAGTTTCATTTCCTAAACATGATATAAAGTTAGAGAAATAAAAACTTATGGCTCATTCAAACCTTTCTATCCAAGTCCACCGATAAAGAGAGAGAATCCAATGAAATCTTATATGCATATTTATATATATTGCCCGGAGAAGTAGCCAACGATCATATCCACTTGACTCCACGACAAAACCCTTTTGTGGAGTGCTGCCCAAGCTTCCCTTTTCTAGAAGAGGTTGTATATACTATATACTATATATTAGGTTAAGGTTACTTTCCCCCTTTATCTATGGAAGTTTCCTTCTAAATTGTCCATGAAAATTCTCCCCCAATTATATAGTCTTTTCTTTTCTTTTAGAATGTTTTTTTCGTCTTTTTTATATCAATAAGGTGAGGTGCTCGACTACACCAAACAAACTTGGTGTATCGAGAGGGCGAAACCGGCAAACGACAAACCGTCATGTAAACAGAGCCAAAACAAGAGATAAAACGGAGCTCGAGGTTTGTAAACTTGCGGTAGAAGACGAGGAAGGCTCGGGTTGGCCAAACATATAAACTTTTTATTTATAATAGGAAAAATAACCCAAAATAATACCAACTATCACCATTGAACCGAAAATAATACGAACTTTGAAAATTAATAGGAGCGATACAAACTATCAATGTATTTACCAAAAATAATACGTCATATATTTTCCGGCCAAAATCCTAGCTCCGGCGATGACGTGGCAGCCGGAATGTTACATGTCATCAAATAAAAGGGTTAAATGTGTGACGTGGATTTTTTTTTAAAAAAAACAATATAATACTATTAAAAATATTAAAAAAAAATAAAAAATTATTATTTTTAAAATTTTAAATAATAATTTAAAAAAATATGTACAAATATTTATTTTAAAAAAATAAAAAAAAATATAATATTTTTAGAATATTTTGTTAATCAAATTTATTTTCGAATTTTTGTATAAAATAAAAAAATATTCGAATTTATTTTATTTTTTTAATCTTGTAATCTAATCCCTGTAGAATTTTTGTCACAAATTATTTTACAAATTCTTTTTTTTCCTAAGAAAAAAAATTTGTAAAAAAAATTCGAATTTTTTTTTAACAAATTTTTGATAAAAAAAAAATCATAAAAACCTTTTTTTATAAACCTGTTTAAAAAATATTCAAATTTTATTTTAAATTTTTTTTACAAATTTTTTTTATAAAAAATTTGTACAAATGTTTTTAAAAAAATTATTATTTAAATTTTAAAAATATTAAAAGTTTTATATTTTAATATTTTAAATATTATTATATTTATTTTTTAAAAAATAAAATCCACCTCACACATTTAATTCATTTATATGATGACATGTAACTTTCCGGCTGCCACGTCATCACCGGAGCTAGAGTTTTTGCCGGAAAAGTGTGACGTATTATTATTGGTAAATACATTGATAGTTTGTATCGCTCCTAGTAATTTTCAAAGTTCGTATTATTTTCGGTTCAATGTTGATAGTTGGTATTATTTTGGGTTATTTTTCCTTTATAATACGATTACTTATTGTATCCTCTGAAGTAATTAAATATGACGTAAATGAAACGACGATATTGCGATCTAAATACAGGGGCTAATACGTATATTCATATGCAAAAATGTAACGGAGCTCCGGTCAAAATTCGAAGCATGTACAAGCTGAGCAATTTTTCCTTCATCAACAACCTTGATCCATATCCACGAGACAGTCACCGAAATGACCAAAATGTCCTCCGCTACAGCTGGAATTACCAATTCTACACCCCGGATAACCATCTGAACATCTCTGAGATTTCGTCCCCGAGGTGAGTCGCCTCCAAGTCCACCTCAACAACCCTAGACTCATCCGTTCTACGACTGCTTCCGCAGAAGAACCTTCCAGAACTCCGGAAAGAAGAGGAGAGAGAAAACGGCATCCTGTCGACATAATCCTTTAACCAGCTGTTCCGCCATCTTTCTCCTCCGCTAGCTACTTCCGCTGCTAGCGTTTCCCCCGGAGGCGCCGCCACGTACATGTCAGACTCATCACTTCTTCTACCTCTCTTGTCTCCGCTGGCCGCCGATTCTGGCCTTCTGCGAGTCGACGCGACGGAAACTTCCGACATAGTATCGTCGACAATGTAGTCGAAAGAGCCGATAGAGTACGATCGGCGGTGGCTTCCGGTTGATCCGGATTCCGAGGGGATATGGCGGCGGCTAACGCTTCCGATTTCGACACGGAAGCTATGGCTCCTACTACTAGGGGAAATCGGCGCCACCGTGGTGGAAAGTATCTTTCTCATGACCTCGGATTCGGAGAGGAAGATCGCCGATCTGCACAACGGACAGGTCTCGTTTTTGGCTAGCCATGTATCTATGCATCCCGCATGAAAAGTATGGCAGCAAACCGGGAGTAGTCGAAGCTGATCTTGCGGCTCGAACTTTGAGAGACACACTGCGCAATCTCCGCGAGAATTATCGGCGTGGAATCCGGTAATCGAGGCGAACGTGAAGAGCGGTAGGGAGTCAATGACTGAGGAGCTCCCCGGAGCGACTTGACTGGTATTTCGGCTGTGGTGGTGGCGAGGGAACGAGTCGGATGACAAGGCGTCAATTTCGACCGAGGATGAGTGCCGGCGTCGGCGGGAGTGGAGGTGAACACACCGGAAGAGAAGGAAGAAAGAAGCGGAGACGATTATAGCGGCTGCGATTACAAGGACAGTGATGATTATGCTAGAGTTAAGACTTTCGGAGGAGGGAGAGGGAGTAGTCTGGACACCGGAAGCCGTTGCTTGCTCTGGTTGTGGGATGTTGTTCTGCGCCGTCAGCGAAGGCGGTGTAGGTACGAATACAGCGTCTTTACGGCGCATTTTGGAAGGGAGGATTTGGACAGTGGATAAGAAACGGAGAGAAAAGAAAGAAAATGGTTTTTACATTTGCAAAAGTGCAATATATTCTAAAAAAAAATTGAAATGAGAATAGATAAAATTTAATATTAATAATTAAAGTTTATCCAACCTTAAAGTAGAGTTCGATTTAAACTTCATCAAAGTAAATTATATATATATATATATATATATATATATATATATATATATAAGTGGAGAATCTCTGAATTCTTCGTCCTTATAAACGAAGTTATAAAACTTTTTCCGAAATTAAGCTCGGGTGAAAGTTTATTCCGAAAATACACGAGGCGGTAAGGTTCGGAACAGAATCGCGGTGACTTACCGCGTTTCTTCCGTAAAGAAACGCTATACATAACTGTCATCCTAAAAAATCAACTGAAAATTAAAAATAAAATAAAATAAAGTCTCATAAAAAAATAAATAAATACTAGAAGCGCGGTGACTCACCGCGCTTCTTAAATAAAATAAAATAATAGAAGCCCGGTGACTCACCGCACTTCTGTGCTTTTTCCGTGCTTTTTCTGCGCTTTTTCTCTACTTTTTTTGCCACGTGCAGAAACGCGGTGACTCACCGCGTTTCTCCCCTTTATTTATTTTTTTAATTTTCCGTTTGATTTTTAGGATGATGGTTATGCATAGCGTTTCTTTACGGAAGAAACGCGGTGAGTCACCGCGATTCTATTCCAGACCTTACCATCTCATATATTTTCGGAATAAACTTTCACCTGAGCCTAGTTTCATAAAAAGTTTTATAACTTTGTTTATAACGGCAAAGAATTCAGAATCTCTTAGGAATAGTCAAAATTTTGCTCCCTAACGCTAAAAATAAAAAAAAAAAAAAACGCATCCCTATCTTCTATTCTCTCGGCCGGTGTTTACTTCCATCGCTGACTTTGGCTTCCGTAACCACCCATTTCTACTCTCCTCAACCTCCTCCGCGGAGCCTAGTTGCTTGTATTGAACACCAGGGCGAGTAATTGGTTAAAACAATGAATGTAGCAAATAAATTTATGTAATTTGCTCTCAGATTGTGTACAATTATGTTGTTCCTATTGCATCCCCATATCTCTCATTTGAGTAGCACTTAACTTATTGTCTAACTAATTGTAAGAAAGAACTTTGTTTTATCAAAACAACAACTCAGATTCTAGCTACAACATATTATCCATTTATCTTGCATGTGTTATTAATTACTCTACTGATCTCGGAGCTCAGATACAGTAGTTGAAGCACTGCATATTGATCTTGCCTCTGGTGTTTCCCTAGAAAAGGAGAAGAGTGTGAAAGTGATGAAGCCACTGTCTAGGTATTTTGATGTATATCCACAAGCGCAAGATTAGGATCCTAACCTGCTAAATCTGGACTTGCTGATTTAAATAAACAAAATGTTTTATACCTTCTGGCTTTTAGTTAATTTATAATTTTTACTCATTTGCATTATCTCCTGCAAAATGCAACACAACTCCAGCACTGAAAAAATTGAACAAGCGTGAGCAAGAGCGTCAGAGGCTGGAAAAGTTAACAGAGACAAGTCGATAAGGTATATGTTTGATTGAGATGATGGGAACGAACTCAATTGGATAGAATGAACAGGTATACATTTGGAAACTTCCCAAACTTGACAAAATTCACTAATCAAAGGAAATCAAACACAAAGGGAAGAAACACAATCCAAAGAAAAACATTCATAAGGCCAAATTCCAAAGGAGGACAACACTGCTAAGGACCGAAGGCACCCTTTTTAAATGGAAATTTGGGTCAGCAAACCCGATGCTAATTTGTTATGTTTGTAGTTAACATGGATTGTTCTCTAACGTTCCTCACCACAATGTGATAATAGAATAACTAAACTCCTCCCACATGAACCCAAGTTGCCCTTTCAACAGATTCAGTTGACAATCAATCCTACCGCTCTAGGATGCAACCCATGTAACCTCTTCGTGGCATACTCTTGTAAAGGCCTTTCAAATTTAGTTCTAACAGTATACAAAGTCAATAAGGTGGTAAAAGGTATATAAAGTGCTTGATATTCTTGATTGTTTACTTGTAATAACCCCGGATGTCTGCCTGCTTGACTTAGTAAGAAGTTGAAGTGATGCACCTTGTCATGGTACCCTATGATACTAATGAAAAAAAATATATACGAGCATTCTTTATTGTACCGATTCTTGGTTTGTCATTTCATTCTATATGATTTCACATCCATTTTTCTTATGGTTTTGTTTATTGTAGACGGTATCGGCACAGTAGAAGTCCAAGCAGTGGAATGAGTTCACGGCCCCGCTCTTGGTCCCGTTCTCAATCTCATTCCAAATCTAGCTCCCCTTCTTCAAAGTTAACACAATCAGTTTTCATAGTTTATTGGATCAAACCAAACTAGCTTTACCCAGTTTAGGCTTAGGGTTTTCCATGATGCATGGGGGTGCTCAAGCTCTAACTCATGCATTACGAATGCATGGGTGGGCAGTGCTTATTGATTTCGCTCATTGCTAGCTAAATTGTTTTGTATCCTACAAAACATATGTGCTACTATTTATCATACGCACATATCTGCGGATATTCTTTCCTACTGGAAATTCAATCCCAGATTTTTATTTCTCTACTTTTGATTTTGTATATTGTTTTCTCTGTGAATCATTTTTCTCTATATTGGATCCATGTGGTTCTTCATTTCTCTTGCTGAGTTTGTGTATAGTTATTGTTTATTCTTAAGTATGGGGAGTGCGAATATTTGAGGGCTGGAATTTGCCTTGATGCTGATTGATTTATTCACTTGCCTATCATACCAGATGAGTGAGAATAAGTTGCTTCGAGAGAAGTCTGATGCATTTAACTCAAGCAAGAGGAAGACAAGGTATACCTCTACAACTGTCCTGACTACTTTTGCTGAACTTCTGGTTATGTTAACAGTTGGTTGATGGTACTGATTTTGGAATTTTAGATACGTGATCATCGTATCTACTAAAGGAACTGGTGCAAATGATACCCTTTTGGCCCAGGCCATGATTTTTTGCTTAATTACTGATGAATGATTAGAAATTAGAATTAGGCTGTGTTTAGTAAATTCGGTTTTGTGGTCGTGGTTGCGGTTGCGGTTAGGGTTGTGGTTGTAGTACGAGTTTTTGGTAGATTACGGTTTTGTTTACGAAACTGCTTGACGTATTTAGTTAGGTGGTTTACACTAGTTTTCGATATGTTTAAAAGACGTATATGCCCCCGTTAAAAATAACAAATTACAATATGAGGGTTTGTTAACTTTACCCTTTCTCTTCTCTCTACTCTCATTCGTCTCTCTGTTTCTTATTTCTCACCAGTCGAACGTCGAAGAACCCTAGGCGCACGAGCTGCTGTTCTGAGATCCATGGTTGCTCATTCGATCGATTGTGCACAATACGGGATCGATTACTGAGGTTAGTCTCCTTTCCTTTCATTGTTTCATTTGTTGTCTTTGTTCTTTCAAATTTGTCGATGATGCTCTCCCGAAATCTGTCAATGCTTGTTATCATCTTCGATGGTGCTCTCCCGAAATGTATGCTTTAATTCTTGTTGTTTCAGTTGTGATTTACGCTTGTTCCTATTCCCTCTCAAGAACTGCTTTGATTATCTGGACTATTTGGGGATTGCTTTGGTTTTCAATTATCCATGTGGTTTTGCTGTGAATTTTAGCTTCACAAATTTTAAAGTGGTTGGTGTTGAATTCAGCTTTTCTTGAGATCTTCTGCTACAGAAATCGCTAGCAAATATGGCTGAAAACTGAAACTAAATGATTAGGCAAAAATTGTTACTAAACACGGCCTAGGTCTTTGTTGATTTTACTTTTCTTTGCTGAGTTCAATAAAATTGAATTGTAGCTTGTAAAAGTATTCAACCACATATATTAGTGATATCATATCACCAAATATGAGACTCAAGACAGATTTCATAGAAGATAACTTGATTTCTCATTGGTCTAAGAGATTAATCTTCTCTGTTTAAAGTCTTATATTTTAATTTAATGCATATCATCTGCTCGACATAATGCTCAAGAGAGCTGGACATACCCTATTTTCATTGTATGCACGTACAGTAGGTGCTGAATATTGATTCTCAAGGGATTTGAGTAAATTTCTTTAATTTACAGTAGGTGCTGATTTTGTATGATGCCAAGACTCTTACTGGTTGCTTCATGTCTATACTACTCGATTTGATTAACCTATTAGCTCAATTGGAAGAGCAATGTGCTTGCGCACAAAGATATGGGTTCGAATCCCATATAGGTTATTTTGTTTGTTTTTCTCTATAACAGAAATGGTTAGCAGCTTACTAAAGTGATGCTAATTAGAATGCCAGAAACTTATGCTAGTTTCAATTGTCAGGAAGCAAATATATAGAGTTTGTAATTGGACTTATGGAAGATGAATTGCTCTTAATTATGGATTTTGGTGAGTTTGTAATTTGTTAATTCATTCTATTCTATCTTGATGGAGTTTGAAATGTGACATGAAACTAGTGAAAGGGAATTGACTCCTACAATCAGTAAACTAGTGGAAAGAGCTCAAACAAGAGCCAAAGAAGCAAGTCATGTCCCTTTTAGTTGGAATTTCTTGTAGTTAGCAAAACATTAGACCAATTGGATCATTAAAAGGGAGTGTGACTAACAAGTCATATGAATGCGATAAATTATATATCCCATCAACAGATACAAAGAAGGCTGATCAGAGAATGATTTGGATCGATCAATCTACCCTTTTCTCTACATTTCATTCAGAAAGGGGGTATTTGTTCATCAGTATCTAAACCAATTGCAAACTACATTCAGCAAAGGGGCAAACAACCTTGATTAAAAAACAAGACAGGAACAACTAAAAGAAAATCACCAACCAGTTTCAATAGCAAACTTCCCTTAATCGGAACTGAGAAATGGTCCGGACAACACTAGCAAGTCTAGATAGAAGTGATAAGAGCAGACAACCTTGAAACAAACAACAACTAGTTTCAATAACTCCAAACAACACCAATAAATCCATATAATATTAAATAATTTTAAATATACTTCTTTGTTTCTCCTGTTACAACCAAACTCTATACAAAACAACTCTCTTGAAGGAAAAAATAGCCTATATGGGACTCGAACCCATATCTTTATGCGTAAGCACATTGCTCTTCCATTTGAGCTAATAGGCTAAACAAAGAATCCACAAAGGTCATTACTGATTTTATATTGGCAGCTTTTTAACCAATTTTGGTGAATTTGTGATTGTAGATTATATTCACACCCTTGATTAAAAAACTGCAAGTTTTCATCATTTGAATCTCTAAGAATCTGGATTAGTATTATGCATTTTGGCCATCCAGTTTGCAAACTTCACATAAAGAATTTTATTGGTAAGCATGGTTATTGGTAAGCATGGTTATTCCTATCTTTGTTTTTATGCATGAAATCCACTGATAATTTTACATTCATGATCTCCCATCTTTTTGTTTTAACTGTTGTAAAGCTTTATGTTTGTGTATAGGATGCATTTGCAGATGTGTAAGTTCCAACAATGAAGTAAGCAACAAGGAGATGCCCACTGTAAGTTAGAGTGTATCAACTAAACACAAAAATTGACAGAAGATGCCCAAATTCAATCAATAAAAAAAGCTTTTGCATAATTGTTGACAGAAATCCCCACATTCTCAATTAAAAAAGCTTCTGCATAATTTATCACAAGTAAACCTCAACAAAATAACACCATTTGAAACAAAAAAAATTGACAGAAGAAGATCCCCAAATGAGTATGAAATTTCGAATCTGCAATTTCCAAATATGTCCCAATGTGAGAACAATGTGGAAGCACTGCTAATGATACAAGTTTTGTTATATATGAAACAAAGATAAAGCAGTAATTGATAGAAGATTTTGTTAATAATCACCACCATAACCTCGATCTAGAAAAAGAACATGACTTTTGGATGTATACCGGATAAGAGAAGAAGAACCCTAACCTCAGTGAAAGCATGATTTCGGGAAACCCTAGCACACACTTTTGGGAGAAGAATCGCCAAGTACGAGGAGTGCTGATGAGTGTGGAGAATCGCCAAGCTTTTCCTGTGAATGAGAGAGAGATATTTGAGGGCATAAATGGAAAAACTCTCGATGAAACTCCTCAAAGCTTCATCGAGTAGTTTCTGAAATTTGAGGGTTGAAACCCCATGTAACCACAACTACAAACCTTCTGTCAAACGTAAAAACTATAACTAAACGCCTCTGAAATTTTTTGGTTTGGAAACTGAAACTAAATGATGGGCCAAAAACTGTTACTAAACAGGGCCTTAGTTTTCAATGTCTCAATGTGCTTAGTTATTCTAAATTGCATTCAACTTCAAATGTCAAACATAAGTGGTAGGTGAACTGATACCATCTTGGCGAAGGTCATGCACAATGTTTGCTTAACTATTGATGAATGGTTAGAATTAGTTTTTTAATATGTCAATATTCTCATTTATGTATTGATGACACTTTTTCCAGTTATGAAATTACTATTTTGGTTTACCTGAAAGAGTGTTATCTTGTAATCCTATATTTTTATGATGTTCGATCAGATCAAATTGGGTCAGCGTGGATGGAAAGAAATGTATTACAAAGAGAAATTCTCAGGAAAATATCTCGAGGAGCTTGAAGGAATAAGAAAAGACGTTGTGAGTAATCAAATGTTATACTATGCTTTATGGCTTTGCCGAGATATCCCCATAGCATAAATCTTATGACCAACAAATGAGGATAATACTAATGTTGGAGTGTGATAACCTACTTCGTTGTAGCACTAAACTAATCTTCATTGACATGAAAGCATAGTTGTAGTCAGTTTTTGTTTGATTCTTTTTTCATCTTTAGAGCAATTGCTTGTGTTTTATTTGGATCCTTGAGTGTTTGCCAAAATACATGGAAAAATATTTCCTTTCCTTTTAAAAAAAGTTCTTTCCTTAAAAAAAAAGAGGTCCTTATCAAACCAATATTATAATGCATTGGATTATACAATATAAATACATAGAAACATACTTCCTTGCCAAAATAATGATTTTTGATTACATGAATATTATAAAAAAAAATATTTTAAAAAATTCATGATTACTAGAATAATTGACAATTTTAGGAAATTAAAATACATACAGATGCTACGATTTATTTATTTATTATGCATTGGATTATACAATATAAATACATGGAAACATATTTCCTTGCCAAAGTAATGATTGTTAATTACGTGAATCCTATAAAAAAATTTTTTAAAAAATCGATGATTACTAGAATAATTGTCAGTTTTAGGAAATTAAAATACATACAGATGCTACGATTTATTTATTTATTGTTGGCTTAAAAAAAGGTCCTAATCAAACCAATATAATGCATTGGAATATACAATGTAAATACATGGAAACATATTTCCTTGCCAAAATAATATCATTAATTACATGAATACTATATTTAATATTTTAAAAAATCCATGATTATTAGAATAATTGTCAGTTTGAGGAAATTAAAATACATACAGATTATGATTTATATATTTATTGTTGGTTACAAGAAAGATTCCACGATTTAGGATCATATGATAATCTTCTTTTGATTTGTATTCATTCACCACAATTCCCCCTATATATAGAACAATAGAAATTGTCAACTAAAAACACGATCCAAACTCTTCTTCATCGACTCTTAGCAAAATATCCTCAAAACCGAGATCGACATCGAAAATGTGTGGAATGAAGGGAAAGGATTCCCATGTCTGCAACAAAAACGGTGTTACCTCTACCAAGAAGCCGTCAACTCTTTCCATTGATCTTTCTACTGTGATCAACCTTGACCAGTACGTACTCTCTATCATTATATATATATATATATATATATATATATGTTTTTCATTTTTATTTATTATATAAAATGATGAATTGTTTTGCAGTGGAGATCCGAAGATGTTCGGGGCGTATTGGGAGAGAAAGGAAGAAGAATGTGCGATAACAATAGAAGCGTCAGAGTTAGTGAGTTATTTCAGTGCGGCGGGGAGTATATGTTGGTTTATGCAGCCGGAGTTTGGTGACGCCGTTAAGAGGCTTCATGGAATGGTTGGGAACGCTGTTACTGAGGGCCGTTATGTAGTGGTGGGAACGGGGTCGTCGCAGCTTTATCAGGCGGCGCTTTACGCTCTTGCTTCTTCTGAAGGAAATGCTGAGCCAATCAGCGTTGTTTCCGGTGTTCCTCACTACTCGGTAACATACTAACATGCATTATGTCATTTGAACATATGAAAAGACATTTTTATTATTGATGTTGTCTCCGATGAAGCTTGCATGTTTGATTTGAGCATTTAAGTCGATACAAACAAAGGGAAACTGGTTGTTTTTTTATTTGTATGCACATGGTATTGGATACACAAATAAGATATGAGTCTTTCTAGCGATTGAAGAAAGTGTCACGTGGTTATAAACAAAAAAAATGATTATTAATGGTCCGTTTGGTAGGTTTATTTGTGGTTTATTTGTACTTTATTTAGTTTATAAACTAGAGTTTAATTTTTGTTAGTACTTTTAAGAATTGATTTATTTCTTTATGAGTTTATAACCAATATGAACATGGAGTTGAAGTAACACTTGTATGAACAATGGTTGTTGCAGTCGTACCAACCTCTCACGGATTTCTTGAAGTCGGGGTTGCACAAGTGGGCAGGAGATGCAAACTCATATACAAGCGAGGAAGATAAGCCCTACATTGAGGTTGTTTGTTCGCCAAACAACCCGTGTGGGTCGCTTTGTAAACCGGTTGCGAAGAATTGTCAAGGAAAGAAGCTTTTAATACATGATTTGGCATACTATTGGCCTCAATACACACCTATAACTTCCCCAGCTGATGAAGATATAATGTTGTTCACCATCTCCAAATGCACCGGTCACGCTGGATCTCGTATTGGGTAAGCATTTATGCATCCGAGTTGTGTGGTTAAACCATTAGGGTCGCGGTTTTGACACTTTGAATTGTTTGATGCCGTTGAAAGGTGGGCGATTGTGAAGGATGAGGCAATTGCCAGGAAAATGGTTAAGTACATTGAGCTTAGCACAATCGGAACTTCAAAAGAAGCACAAATCCGGGCAGCAAAGATAGTGAACTCGATCTGTGATGACTACCTTGACTTCTCTGCTCCTGATTCCGAAAGGTTCTTTGAGTTTGGTTACCGTGTGATGAGTGAGCGATGGGCGAAGCTACGAGAAATTGTGAAGAGCAAGGAAGCTTTCAGCCTCCCTGAGTATCCGGAAAAGTACTGTCAGTTCATGGGCAAGTGCACTCGTTCGAATCCAGGTACCTAACAACGAGTAGCAAATCTCGTGTCTTGTTTGCTTCGAAGGACTGAGAAAATAATCAAATGTCGTGTTCTTTGTGCAGGGTTTGCATGGATGGAGTGCAAGGAGGTTGAGGACGGAGCAGTACTTCTGGGAGAGCACAAGATTCTGGCAAGATCCGGAGAGAGATTCGGTGCTGATAAGAAGAAAGTGAGAGTTAGCATGTTGGATAGTGATGAAAACGTGAACGTCTTCCTTCAAAGGCTATCTGGGCTTTAGGCATGACCTGCACCATTTTCTTACCTATTAGCATTTTGTTCTTCAAAAGTGAATAAGCAAATTTGCTTACAGTCGACTCATTATACTCAATACAATTATGCATTCACAACCAAGAAAAGACTACAATTTTTAGCACAAATCAAGGGATCACTTTTTTAGCTCAAACAAACTCACACTATTCACCCGCTGCTTGACACACTAACTGACCAAACTAAATAACTAAATTAAACAAATAAAACACATCAGTAGTTGAATATAGACTATTTTTGTCTATATCTTTGTTACTTCTGGAAGATGTTTACCCTTGCCATCATTTTAGGTGTTGCTGATTTTTTTTACAATTTTGCTAGAACGGTTAGACAGACCTTAAAAAGGTAGGCAGTAGGGATTCGGTTAGATTGATTGATTAGAATCATGGAGTATCTAAGAATGAGAACAGATGGGAAGAGTATGATAAGAGGATCCGAATAATCTTTTCAAGTCTTCGTAATTGAATAAAAAATATATAAGGGTGTAGAACAGACATTGATAATCAATGGTTATGTTTCATATGGACAAAAAGTAGTCTCTAGAAGGAGAGTCATTAACAAATTATCTTTGTTGAGTGTTAGCCTTGATTACTTGAGAAGGAAAATTATGAACTTTGTTGATATATTCACCTAATATCAGGCAAGAATAATATTTGAGCGGTCGTATGCTGAATTCTGGAGTAAGGCTTTATGGGTTGAGATGTTCACAATAATTTTGGATTTGAGTTGTGTTATGTTCTCGTTTAGAGTAATTTAACCATCTACATTAGTATGACCATATTTGTTGATATGGCATGTTGCAGACTGTAGCTGAGCAAAAGTTTGGTAATCCAAGGAATAATTACATTAGCGAGTACTTCTACGAATTGTGTAACATGGATAAGTTATGGTTTCCACCAATGCCAATTTACTGCTCACCCTGTGGTAGTTGCATCAAATATAGAGGCACATACTACTCCATGTTGGATGAAAATAGTTGTCAGATTTGCTACTGCTTTGCCTGTTATAACAAGTCACGTAGGCCAAAGAAGTCTAAAATGGAGATGAAAAAGAATGATGTTGTTACTGAAGAATCAGTAAGTAGAAAGCTTTGATTTAATTTCCCCATACTTGCCAAGTATTATTGTACTTCTGAAATCACTAATCTTTCTTTTGTCTATTGTGGGTTGTGTGATAAATGTGAAGGATGGCAACATCAGATATTTTCTCTCTTCAATGACAAGAGAGAAGTGGGTGGCAAAGCAGATTACATTTGTCCAAAGTGCTACTTAGCAGATCTGGAAACCGGAGACTACAAACCATTACACCATCTACATCTTGTTTTAGTGCAAGCAACCTTCCACGTACAAGAGAGACTTGGGTGACGAAGGAACCTATATGCAGAAAACTCACCGGACGGAGTAAAATTCGAAGACAATGAAACACCTGGTGACGGATTATCGGCTGCCGGTGGGCTGTGCGAGCTTCCCGGCAACCAAAGACCTTCGGGAAGGAAATAACGCAGGGACTGTATATATTGACGTTCCATGCAGTACGAGCGAGCAGTCCGGGTGAGCAAGGAGGGGGCGATCGTTAATGAAGTTGAATCACATATTGGAGAATCATTAACCCAACAATATGTCCAGAAAAGTATCTTTGTACCAGTTCCTAAAGACCATCGTAAACCCGGATGCACAATCTCAGTAATTCTTTAACAATGCCTTTCCAAACAACAGACGACGAGTAGTGCAAAACCCTTATAGATAGCACATATTTATGGTAAAGGACCCTTGCCCAAAGCCCATCCGAGTCTGTTAAAAAACAGGCCGGATTGCGTGCGGATGCTACGAAGAATCGCAGTAATACAATGAAAACTGAAGAAAATTGAAGATTGGACGTTAATAAGTGTCAACATGCTTACATGGCAAACAAATATTAACGCAACCTGACTTTGTCAAACTTGAAGTTAACGATGATACGGTAAGAATACAACAGAGACAGATTCCTGTTCATACATGTCCAATGTTAATATTCTAAGAATATGTCCAAGGATGGTTTTATGAAGCCAGAAGAGACTAATCAATCCAGGCCACGAATCTATACACTAATATGATATCTGGTTGCTGATCGAGTTGCCGAGAAAGGGAAGGGAAGTGATTTGCATATGATATCATGGAACAATCTCACCAAAATATATTTCCATCTGCACCAAGAGAAAATTTTAATAATCAGCACTCATAACAATTGCTAATGAAGATAATCGCATTTTTTTTAAAATGATTTGAAGAAAAGCCATAACCTTCATCGTCTGCTAGCAATGTGTGTCTTAAAACAAAGATATATACTTGCAATTGTAGAAATGTAAGTTGTAAGATATTTCAAACATATTAAAAAAACTAAATGAATGGTATAGATACAATTGCAATTGGTAGTTAAAGCTTTCACTTCATGAACCTGCAAAGCAATGGTCAAAATTGAGAGATGAAGAAAGAAGTAGTGGAAGAAGAGTTCCAGAACGACGTTTTCTAGCAGATTTCCTGCAAACATATCCATTCAGCACCAATGAGTAGAATTTCATAAGAGCACCAATTACTATATGACTACAGAAATTGCAACCGACAGTAAAGAATAAAGAGAACCAAGACAACAGGAAATGAGCATCTAGCAACATAAAGAAGTATCAGTAATGCTTTTGGTGAAACTCTCTGCTGAGTTTCTGTGAAAACTTGACCTTCTTCTGTGGGCATTCCAAGATCTAGTAGTGTAAATACAAAAGCCTATATAAACTGTTGAGATGTAATTCTTGAATTGGCTTTCAGAATTTACGTTGATACAATGCTTTCTTTGAACCGTTGAGCAATAAAACTAATAGTATAATTAGGAACGATAATATTTATATAATAACTATACACTTACAACCTTATACATGCCTATAATAATTATAGGATTTTTCCTCTACTTCACATCTAGGTTTAAACTTTTCCTTTTGGTATCCACTAAGTTTTAAAATTTCTCTTGGTGTCATGCCTATAATAATTATAGGATTTTTCCTCTACTTCACATCTAGGTTTAAACTTTTCCTTTTGGTATCTACTAAGTTTTAAAATTTCTCTTGGTGTCTTTAAGGTTTCATTTGTTTACTCTTTATACTCATTCTTAATATATTACATTAAAATTCATTAAAAAAATAATTTAAAAAACTAAAAAAAGTAAACTTAAAATATATTATGACCACATTAAATTTAATTAATAAACTTATAATAGAATATTTTTGTACTTAAAATATATATATATATATATATATATATATATATATATATATATATATATATATATATATAGAGAGAGAGAGAGAGAGAGTAGATCATATGAGAACAAACTTATCGTGTAATAATGAGAACACATTCGTAATTATTATTAGTTTTGTTACGAAAGTGTCATATCTTTTAATGTATTCTTCGTAATTATTGTTGTTTGAGTGGATTATTCGTAGTTATTATTGGTTGAATGGATTGTTCCTAATTATTATTATTATTCCTAGTTATTATTAATCGTGATATCTACTCTAAATCTCGACCCTTAATACTCACCATCCGACGGTCTAATATTGTTCTCATAATTACACGATAAGCCTGTTTTCATGGGAACCGCACCCTATATATATATATATATATATATATATATATATATATATATATATATATATATATATATATATATATATATATATATATATATATATATTTATAGGAAATTAAATTCAAAAAAAATACTATGTGTTTAATTTTTTGGAGTCTTAAAAAAATTTAAAAATATTATTTATTATTTTTTTTAAAATAAATATTATTAAAATAAATTATTTATATTTTTTAAATTGAAAATAAAAAGTAAAAAAAATATTTTAATTCAAAAATAAAAAATATATTTATTTCAACAAAAAAAATATATTTATATAAAAACTATATCTATTATGAATTTATTAATTAAATTTAATGAGGTCATAATATATTTTGAATTTATTTTTTTAAATTTTTTAAAAAGTTTTTAATGAATTTTAATGTAATAAATTAAGAATGGGAATAAAGAGGACACAAATGGAACCTTGAGGGCACCAAGAGAAATTTTGAAACTTAGGGCGTGTTTACCTTGCGGGTTTATAAACTAAATGATAGTTTATAAACCTTTGCTGATTTTTGTGTAACCGTTTACCTTGCGGGTTTATAAACTAAATGATAGTTTATAAACCTTTGCTGATTTTGTGTAACCGTTTACCTTGCGGGTTTATAAACTAAATGATAGTTTATAAACCTTTGCTGATTTTGTGTAACCGTTTACCTTGCGGGTTTATAAACTAAATGATAGTTTAGTTGGGTTTTTAAACCCGTAAAAAATAACCTTCTCAAGATGAGGTTATTTTTATTTGGGTTTTTAAACTCGTTAGTTTATAAACCCGAATAAACTCAAACCCTTAGTAAACAGGCCCTTAGTGGACATCAAGAGGAAAAGTTTAAAGCTTGATGGCACCAAGAGAAATTTTAAAACTTAGTGGACATCAAGAGGAAAAGCTCAAACCTTGATGGCACCAAGAAGAAAATCCTTTTTTTAAAAAACAAGTTAAGAAAACAAAAAAATTTTAAAATACAAATTAAATTATTTTTTACCTATTATATTTAAAATATAATTTTGTAACTATTTTTTTGATAAAGTTTTACAATGTTTTGTGTAAAAGTATTTTTTTAGAAAAATAAATAATTTGTTATATATATATATATATATATATATATATATATATATATATATATATATATATATTATAAATATACCTTTTTCTTGTGCATTTTTTAAAAAAAATGGGAAATTTTGTATATATTTTAATTATTTTTAATATAATTTTTTAAAAAAAATCTATTTTTATTTAAAAATTAATCAAAATATATAAAACTCCAAAAAAAGTTTTTGAAAAATTTTAAGAACTTTTTTGAAAGTACAAAAATTTATTTTTACAATTAAAATTTTATTTTATTTATAAAAGTTATAACTTTTTTTTATATAAAAATAGTTACGAATTTCTTATTTTAAAAAATATATAATTTATACTTTTAACATATTAAATGTTATTAACTTGATTTAAAAAAATAAAATCCACGTCACATAATTATTTAATGATGGCGTGTCAAATTCCGGTAGCCACGTTATCGCCGGATAGAGGTGGGTCCGGTTCAAACAAAACCGCCGAACCGGCGGTTTGTGAACCGGCGTAAACCGCCGGTTTGACCAAACCGGTGGTTTAGGTTTGCCGGTTTGGTTGAACCGGCGGTTCACGGTTTCGGTTTAGGTTTGGCTCTAGGCCAAACCTAAACCGGCGACCGCCGGTTTGAACCATTTTTTAATTTTTTTTTGCTAAACCGCCGGTTAAAAAGAGCCGTTGGCTTTTGCCAACGGCTCTTTGGCCCACAACGGCTATTAGCCGGTGGACCCACATCCCAACGGCTCTTAGAGTCGTTGGATGTGTTTTTTTTTTGTTTTTGTAATATTAGTTTAATTAAAAAAAATATAAATTAATACCCACAATTCCTATAAATACCATACAATTCTTCCATTTATCTCACACCAACATTCTCATCTATCTACTACTACTCTCCATCTCGTATTCTCTTTCTCGTATTCTCGATATTTCGAAATGGCAAACCCGGATTACCCAAGTGATTACGACTTCACTCCGACTCCCGCTTTCTTTCCTAACACACAAGAAAGCGAGACTCAACCGCCGCCGGATTCGGAAATGCCACAAGTTCCACAAGGTGAAAGGTCATTCCGACAAGCCCCTCCACCGAAAATGCTCACCTCCGACATATTCACCAAGCATTACAAGAAGGGTCCGGTGATGGACGATTATTGCCAAGTTTCGTGCAATTATTGTCCGAAGGTGTACAAGTGGAAGGCGAAGGGCGGATACGGGACTGTGCAAACCCACATGCAAAAGACTCATCCAGAGAAGCTCGGAATAACACGGGGACAAACTCAATTGTCCCACGGGTTTGCATCCTCTTCCACTCAATCTTCTTTATTTAATTATAATCATGTTGATAAATCTTTAGGATTAGCCAACTTAATTGCATCCGAAGTTTTTCCATTTTCTTATGCGGAATCTATTAATGTAAGAGAATATAACACTACTTATCTTCAACCGGCTTATAAACACTTCTCGTAAACAAGTTTCGAAATTAATTTCTCAATCTTATGAACAAAAGAAACAAAAAATTCTTACGGTTTTACAATCTTTTTCGCATCAAGTTTCAATATGTAGTAATATTTGGAGTACTTTATCACAAAAACATTTTTACATGGGCATCACTTTACATTTTATCGATAATGATATGTACTTGCATAAATTTGTTATTGCATTTCGACATTTTAATGAAAGACATAGTGCCGCCAACATTGCTAATTTAATAAGAACGGTTTTACAAGAATTTAATTTACAAAATCGTGTTTTTTCATACTCATTTGATAATGCTTCCGCTAACACCCGTGCGGTTAACCATTTAGTGGGAAATGCGGGTCAACTTATAAAAACTTCTTTTACTCACCAAAGATGTGCATGTCATATTTTAAATTTATGTGTTCAAGATGGCCTAAAAGTTTTACATGAAATGTTAGAACCTATAACCGATGTAATTGAACATATTTGGCATTCAACCGACTTAAGAAGAAGATGGAGATCAACTTGTATAGAAAAAAATGTTCCTCCGATTGCTTTTTCGAAAGATATTGGAACCCGGTGGAACTCAACCTATAAACTACTTACTCAAGCTATTCGTTATAAAGATGTTTTACAAGAATTTTCTTCACAATTTATTTCTTGGTCTATTTTAGATAATGAAAGTATTTGGCAAACTTGTTTTGATATTTGTAGTGTTTTAAAAGTTTTTAGTGATGCTACTAATACGTTGAGTTATGTTTACATTCCTACTTCTTGTTGTTTTTTAGAAATAGCGTAAATGTTGCCGAGGCTTTACAAACCGGTTTAGGTTTAGAATCACTTAAATATGCTACAAACGAAATGAGAACAAAATGGCTAAAATATTATGATGACGTTCCCCTAGTTTATCTTATTGCCGCCGTTTTCGATCCTAGACTTAAAATTGATGGTGTTACAGAATTTTAAATGCTTATTATAAATATTTAGGTTTAACTTCTATTAAGAACGTTAATTCTATTACTAATAGTGTTCGTGTTGAAATTGCTAAATTACTTACTTTATTTGAAACTAGTGCTAGTGCTTCTACCCAAACAACTCCTCCACCCACTTCTTCTTCTTCTTCTATTCTTTCTAAAGTTAAACAAATTTTATCTAAAAGAACAAAAACACCTAGACATTCATCCGCAAGTGCGGAATTTGAAGATTATCTAACTACTCCTTTTAGTTTTGATGGTGACATTGATAGTTTTGAAGTTTTACAATATTGGAAGAAGATGGCCCCAAAGTATCCAACATTAGCCAAGATTGTGCAACAAATTATGGCCGTTCCCGCATCAACGGTGGTCGTGGAGCAAGCTTTTAGTCAAGGAGGAAACATGCTAAGCTACAAGAGGAGTCAATTGAAGCCCGATAAATTGGAGGCTCAAGTATGTGTTCAAGATTGGATAAGGGCGGAGAGGAGGCAACAACGGAATGCACCCGTTTATGACACAAAATCGGATTCCAACTCCGATGATCCGGCCACTACTTCCGAGTCCGAGGCGCAAAGGTAAGGGGGTTACGAAAACAACTCGGAAGTCCGAAAAAAGGTAAGTAAAGGTAAGAGAACTACGTAGGCTTTGATTCCTCTTAAACCCCAAGAGGATACGTAGGCAACCGGGAAACCGGTTCAAGCCCTATCCTTTTTTTTCTTTTTTTTTTTTTCATTTAGTTCTATTCAAAATTTCAAATACTAATGTAAATATGTAATAAAAAAAATTAAATGTATAAAAAATTTAGCTTGCTTTATTTTATTGTACACTTGTAGTTAGTAATTTTTTTTACTATGTAATTATTTTATTCAATTTCAATGTATAAAAAAATTTGGTTTGCTTTATTGTACACTTGTAATTAGTAATTTTATTTTAGTTGCTTCTTTCTTTTATTGTAGTTAGTAATTTCTTTTACTATGTAGTTATTTTATTCAAAAGTTAATGTAATGAAAAAAAATTCATTGTATAAAAAATTTGAGTTTGCTTTGTTGTTTTTTAGTTAGTAATTTTATTTTAGTTGCTTTCTTTTATTTACTTACTAATTCTATTTAAATGCTATTGTAAAACAAAATTCAATGTATAAAATATAAATTATAAAAACATAGTTATGTAAAATTTCAATTTACAAAACTTTAAAATGTTCAAAGATTAACAAACTTTAAATTTTAAAATATAAATTATAATATATTTTAATTAAAATATATTATACATAATTATATATATATATATATATATATATGTATATATTTTTTTAAAAAAAATTCATGTGCCAAACCGCCGGTTTAAAGTGTGCCGGTTTAGGTTTAGGTTTGGCCAAAGGCCAAACCTAAACCAGCGGTTCGCAAACCTAAACCGGCGGTTTAGGTTTGCGACCCACCTCTATCGCCGGAGTTAGTATTTTCGTCGGAAAAGTAAAACATATTTTTTTTGGTAAATATGTTGATAGCTTGTATCATTTTTAGTAATTTTCAAAGTTGCTATTGTTTTGGGTTGAATGATGATTGTTTGTATTAATTTAGGTTATTTTTGCAATAATATGAAAGAATATATAGGCAACTAATACCCAAATTTATTATGAAATCAAATATACTTCAAAATCATTAAATATCTCAATTTAAAATTTTCTTATAACATAATTCAATAATATGTGCAAGCTTACTATAAGATCACTATATGAATTAAAATGAAGTAATGCAGCTTCAAATTGTGTTGGTTTTTTTTTTTTTTTTTTTTTTGTGTAGACGAGTCATAGGTTGGTAGGTTCAATTGAACATAACCAAACCGGTAGGTTTCAGTCCTAACTGAATCGAAAACCGCAACCTACGGTTCGGTTAGCGGTTGGAGTAAAATTAAATTTCGGTTTTCGGTTCTGTTCATAAACCGAACCGTCAAACCGAATGTTTAAAGAAAAATCGAAACGTAGTGAGGTGAAGGTCATGAGGTTGCCTCTTGAGTCCCGTCGCTCTCATCTTCCATCTTTTATCTTTCAGTGACGCAACATTTTTGTATCGTTCAACAAGGATTATTTCACCTTCAAAAGAGAAAGGGAGGGACTAAGAGAGACTACGCCGTTTTGTGAGGGCGATTTCATCTTTCATCTTTCGGTGACTCATACACTAGTGCTCTTACGAGGGCGATTCTGTGACTTGGAGATCACCACCGAATGATGATTTTGTTGGGAGGAGGCGGCGGCGATACGACTAGCGACAACAAGGGAGGCAACGTACGATTTTTTTAGGGTTGACGCTTTTCATTTTCGTATAACTTAGTTACGTAGCCATAAGGTCACCGAATCAAGGTCCACATTCACGGTTAACGCAACTGTTGTAATGATGAGTTTTGTTTGTTAGTGTCAATCAAATATGATTCGCGCATTCAAAAGTAGTGGTTCAGATTTCTTGGTGCCCCTCGTCGAGTACAGTTTAACAAAGTTGAACACCCCTTGGGCTCTTCAGCCCAGTGAGTATGAATAAATATCCGTTACGTTATATGTACGACTGAACTGTAACCAATTGTAACGAAACGTACATCATAAATAATGACCCAAAAAACGAATAATCACAAGAACCGCAAACGTTGACCCCCACGCGCAAACTCATAAATGACGACGAACCACATTGGGTCCATGGGCAGCGCAATCCTCATCCGAAATCAAGCGTCTAGATACGGCTGGTGAGCCCCTGGACCCACCGTACCAAATTACCAACGCAATGCCAATTATTGTGGTCCGGGTTACAGTCGGTGTCGATATGGGTCGGGTTTGGGTACAGCTAGCTGTGCTTGGGAAATTACGTCACTGCCCTATGAACCGCTCCAAATTCCCAAAAATACCATGTCTTGGTTTTCTTAAACAACAAGCCTAGGGCCCGTGGCTCGAGCTCTGCTTTTCTTCATTCGAATACGACAATCTAACAGAATAA
Source organism: Fagopyrum homotropicum (assembly GCA_033239125.1). Lineage (NCBI taxonomy): Eukaryota > Viridiplantae > Streptophyta > Magnoliopsida > Caryophyllales > Polygonaceae > Fagopyrum > Fagopyrum homotropicum. The sequence continues at coordinate 9,857,373 of BSWB01000006.1, read as the reverse complement.
TAATTTATTTAATATTAATTTACGTGTTTCTGCTGCTCCAAATCGAACCTTGTCAAGAATAGTATGAATCATTTTTCATGCCTTGAGATTATTATAATGAGTTTATATTTACTAGGCTCCTTCGATGTTTCAATTTTTTAATGCGTAGTTGTTGAGCATCAGAAATTTAGATGCAAAAGTCAAAGAGAAGTTGAAAGAGTATCACGTGAGATTCGTACAGGCTGTATGGTGGGGTTGGCGTACGTGGAACCCTTACAACTATTCTTGTTTATAGGAATTACAGAAGGGAAGTGAGGGAACATTTTTGGGATTTGTTACTTCAAATTATTTTCTTTATTAAACCGTACAACCTTTAGTTGAAATAACTACGACTGCATTACTGCGATCAATAATTCACTTCATTTTTCTATTGATTTATTTGTTCTAAACATTTACAAAGAAAATAATACGAAGTTGGATATAATCATGACTATTTTCACGGATAGATGTAATTTTGAATTGAGGTTGGATTTATTAAGGTTGGGTTTATGAAATTCAGGTTTTGATTGTTTTCATTTTATGTTACGTTTTTTTTAATTTGGTTGTTATTTATTTTTTTTTATGATGGTTTGATATTGTAATCGTCTTTGTTAATGATAGTGTTTTTTTATAATTATGGATTTGGTTTTTGCTGGAAGTCATTATCAAAGCTCATTACTAAATAAGATTTTGTCCCAAAAGAACTAGATGTTCCATCAGATAATTGCTAGACATGCGAATTTATTAAGTCTAATCTTGTTTTTTTTATTTCCTGTAGAAAGTCATTTGCTCTTTTGTTTTCATGACTAATGTTGTTTAATTCGATCGAAACTGACCAATTAATCTTAGCATAACAATGATTTATTTACTAAGGGAATAATCTATAAACAGGTGGAACAAGTCTTCAAGTTGATTGTTACACAATTCACAATGTCCTGTTACAAAAAAAAATTTCCTTAAGCATTTTAAATGAATAATTTTTTAAGTTTAGGTTAAGTGTCAAGATTTAAAATTTAATCGCAAATATTATTAGGGATAAAGCTCATATCCTCTCAATCACCCCGAAGTTGATTTGGTTGTAAATCATCAATTTTATTGAACCTCCAATATAATTTATTATATATTTTTTTTATCTAAGATGTCGTACAACTTACACTAGATTTCATTTTAAATGAATATAATATCTTTGTCAAATATATATAGCTATTTTAACTTTTAAAATTGAAATAAATTACTCAACATAAAAAAAATAATTCAAACTTTTAAAATTGTCAATTTATATACGATTATTATCTATTCAATAAATTTTAAGATAGATATTTTTGGGCAAAATTCAAGTTGTAATTGTTGATTTGTTGTTATAGCGATTCAATAATTAAAAAGTTTAGATCAGTGACAATAATAATATAGGATAATCAGTAAAATAAGTGACAATAATAGATTTAGACATCTAACAATAATAGATTTAGATATGTATAGAGATCACAAAATGTATTGATATTATTATGATTGTGTATAAAAAGATTAAAAAAAATAAAATGGAGTAATAAAGAATGTAAGAAACAAAAATCAAAATAAATTAAATAATATTCCTATTATTATTATAAGCAAGGTATGTAAATATTTGATTTAAAGTATTAATATCAGTACTACTGATACTAACTAGTAGTGTTAACTAAACAAGTTCGTCATTACGGACTACTAACAAAGTGAATGCGCATTTTAAAAAAAAAAAAAAAAAAAAAAAGTGAATGGCGGTCTGAAGTGTGAGCGGTGAGTAGCATCGAAAATTGTGAAATCAGAGCCGTTTATTTTGATGAGTGAAAACCATCTGGATATGGAGAGAGTTACAGCTGTAAGTCTGACATTGAAAGGGTTAGTCAAAAAAGAATGCAGGGCTGGGCCCACATGCCGTTTAGCTATCTCTACTACTCCGCATTTTATTAAGGACCGTCCATCACCTTTCGCCTTGCTGCCATGTTTTAAACGCTCCTCATCATATCAACCGCCCCGGTACGACATTCATTTTACATTTTTTTTATACATTATTATCCATCATTTTTCATTATACATTATTATCTATCAATTTTCATCAATTTATAGAATTATCAAGGTAAGAAGGAAAGAGGAAGCGGTGGAGGGCAAAATGGTAAAAGAGAAGGAGAAGGGGAGTTGATACGGAAGCAGACGCAAAACAAAGGCGACAAATCTGGTAGCAGAAATAACAAAATTAGCTTTCCGCCCCACTCCCCACCAACTTTACACTAACCTCTCCTTCCCAGAAGTACCCTTTTCGCTTTACCCTCTCCATCAAGGCTCAACTGCCCATGTATATATTCCTCCTTACTCGACACTTGCCTTCCATCCACACTCAATAGCTCCCAACCTTCAATGGAAGTTCTGAATAGAAGCTCCTCCTCAGCCTCATCCTCTGACGACTACTCTTCCTCCACCTCCGACTACACTACCACCAAACCCGACCGAATTAAAGGTCCATGGAGCGCCGAAGAGGACCGGATCCTTACCCGACTCGTTGATAAATACGGACCTCGTAACTGGTCCTTAATAAGCCGTTACATTAAAGGCCGCTCCGGCAAATCCTGCCGACTCCGCTGGTGCAATCAGCTCAGCCCAAACGTCGAACACCGCCCTTTCTCCTCCGCCGAAGACGACGCCATCCTCTCCGCTCACGCTAAGTACGGTAACCGTTGGGCCACCATTGCTCGCCTTCTTCCAGGTAGGACCGATAATGCTGTTAAGAACCACTGGAACTCTACTTTGAAAAGACGCCAGGCGAAAATCGGAGGTAATAATCGAGCGATCCACGATGCACCGCAACAACCCCATTCCGGATTGCACGATGATCGGGAGATTTGGGGATTGCAGTTGGGATGGTGCGATGACACTAGTGTAAGCAAATCAATGACTAGCGCTAGCGGTGGACGAACGGTGAGTGACGTAGAAGATCCTTTCACTGCTTTAACACTCGCGCCTCCCGGTGTTATAGAGAGCCGCTACATAAATACCCCGCCGGCGACGGGGTTTTGGGATGCGATGAGGGATGTTATCGCCAGAGAGGTCAGGGACTACGTTACGACGTCGTATTCGACTGATGAGACTTCCGCGTTTCATTAATTTCATACCGCGTTTCTATGTTGAACCAAATCGTGTCCAATATCGAATGTAATATGTTGAACCAAATTGAAATTAAATTATAATTTCAATAAATGTGTTTAGAGGCGTACCCCGTTATGATTAAATCAACAGCGAGCATATATTAATTGTTTTGGAGGAATAATTGTTTAGTCTTAAGTGAGTTGAACCGTGAAATTGTGCAATATTCCAATTATTGTTGTTTGATGTTGTGTCATATATGTTGGTCGTGAAGGAGGTTGTATTCGAGAATCGTCACTCATTAATGACGACCGACAGTCTACGTACGGAGAGATTATTCAAATATCCACAAGTCTTCGTCTAGGGAATATTTCACATATTTCGATTATGTCAAGCTCGTGAACTTATGAATTTATTATGTAATTTATAAACTTATGGATCATTATATAATTTAATAAACTTATGGATTATGATGGTGTTTAATATGTGAATTATTTTTCTGTTATTATATAAATACTAGATATGATATTTACGGGTAAGAATATTGTCATGTATAATAGAAAAAAAATATTTGGTATATATATATATGATATTCATAAGATAATAAAATAAATATTTAATTACATTAAAAAAAAAGGGTTAATTCTGGTAGATAATGTCGCAACAATTTCAATGAATTTCGGAGTAATTTGGGTTAGTCTCTTTTTTAAAAGAGGGAGACGAGGTAATAATTTTGTAATTTTCATGCAAAAAGTTTAACAGTCATTATTTCAGTTCATGAGTTTAGTTCAATTCGTTCAAAAATATATACTATTAGTTTTGATATTTTATGTAGTTATTTCACTTATTATTTGTTAATTTGATAGTTATGTTTTTTATACATTTTGTTACTTGCACATGTTTAAACTAATAAAACACAATGTTTGAACTAACATTACACAATATTTAAATTAATGATACCCAAATTTTGACCTAATATTATAAAAGTTCATGGTTGGTCGGTTGGCTAGAGGCCAGGATGCTTTGGTTTATCGGATCGATTGCATAATTTTAGTTCATTTCATTCAAAAATATACACTATCAATTCTGATATTTTTTACAGTTAGTTCATGTATTACTTTGTTAACTTTATTTATGTTTTTATGCACTTTGTTACTTGTACATGTTTGAACTAATAAAACACACCTTTTGAACTAATGGTACACAATTTTCAAATTAATCATACCCAGATTTTGAACTAATATTCTAAATATTTTGAACTAATTAAACAAAATACAAGAACCATTAGAACAAATAGTTTGAATAAGATAAAAAAGGAGAAAAAACTATAACAAAAATTTTTGAACTAATATTATAAAAAGTTTTAAATATGTGTTAAAAAAAACTACTAAAAAATCAGTTTGACCTAATCTATTATAATTACTAAAACAGAGCACGGGTTGATGACGTGGCGCGCTGTGGACGCAGGATTTTTGAAATTGAGCTCCCACAATTAAAGCCAATAAATCTTTATTTTTTACACTATTTTTTAAACCATAAAATCTTTTATTATTAAAATAATAATTTTATAGAAACCAAATCTATTATAATTACTAAAACAGAGCACGGGTTGATGACGTGGCGCGCTGTGGACGCAGGATTTTTGAAATTGAGCTCCCACAATTAAAGCCAATAAATCTTTATTTTTTACACTATTTTTTAAACTATAAAATCTTTTATTATTAAAATAATAATTTTATAGAAACCAAATCTATTATAATTACTAAAACAGAGCACGGGTTGATGACGTGGCGCGCTGTGGACGCAGGATTTTTGAAATTGAGCTCCCACAATTAAAGCCAATAAATCTTTATTTTTTACACTATTTTTTAAACCATAAAATCTTTTATTATTAAAATAATAATTTTATAGAAACCAAATCTATTATCTATTATAATTACTAAAACAGAGCACGGGTTGATGACGTGGCGCGCTGTGGACGCAGGATTTTTGAAATTGAGCTCCCACAATTAAAGCCAATAAATCTTTATTTTTTACACTATTTTTTAAACCATAAAATCTTTTATTATTAAAATAATAATTTTATAGAAACCAAATCTATTATAATTACTAAAACAGAGCACGGGTTGATGACGTGGCGCGCTGTGGACGCAGGATTTTTGAAATTGAGCTCCCACAATTAAAGCCAATAAATCTTTATTTTTTACACTATTTTTTAAACCATAAAATCTTTTATTATTAAAATAATAATTTTATAGAAACCAAATCTATTATAATTACTAAAACAGAGCACGGGTTGATGACGTGGCGCGCTGTGGACGCAGGATTTTTGAAATTGAGCTCCCACAATTAAAGCCAATAAATCTTTATTTTTTACACTATTTTTTAAACTATAAAATCTTTTATTATTAAAATAATAATTTTATAGAAACCAAATCTATTATAATTACTAAAACAGAGCACGGGTTGATGACGTGGCGCGCTGTGGACGCAGGATTTTTGAAATTGAGCTCCCACAATTAAAGCCAATAAATCTTTATTTTTTACACTATTTTTTAAACCATAAAATCTTTTATTATTAAAATAATAATTTTATAGAAACCAAATCTATTATCTATTATAATTACTAAAACAGAGCACGGGTTGATGACGTGGCGCGCTGTGGACGCAGGATTTTTGAAATTGAGCTCCCACAATTAAAGCCAATAAATCTTTATTTTTTACACTATTTTTTAAACCATAAAATCTTTTATTATTAAAATAATAATTTTATAGAAACCAAATCTATTATTATAATTACTAAAACAGAGCACGGGTTGATGACGTGGCGCGTTGTGGACGCAGGATTATATTAGAGAAGTATACAAAACAAAAGCATGTAAAAAAAACCTATTTCACAATATTCTTTCTTATTTTTTTCAAAACCCGCACAAGGTGCGGGTATTATACTAGTTGAATAAAAACATGAACTATTAGATTTATAACAAGCAGTTTGAACTAAGAGAAGAAAGAGTGAAAATTGGAATAAAAAAGTTAAGAACTTTATACTATTAATTTAAAAATATTTGAACAAAAATGTGTGAAATTTTGAATGAAAGAAGTGTTACAAAAAAAATTACTAGAACAGACAGTTTGAATTAATTTACAAAAATATGAACCATTAGTATAAACAATTTGAACTAAGCGAATAAAGGGGGAAAACTGAAATAAAAAAGTTCAAAATTTTTATACTATTATTTAAAAATCGTTTGAACGACAAAGTATAAAATTTTAAGCGGAAAAAGTGTTAAAATAAATAAGAACAAATAATTTGAATTAATTGAACAAAAATATCATTTGAACAAAATAATTTGAACGAATTGGAATAAACTCATGAATTGAGATAATAACTATTAAAATTTTCTCATGGAATATTATGTAGTTTAATTCTATTTATAAAAGTTCTCAAATCGTCATCTTTTCTTGATATACAATATCGGATAGCAAAATCCATGAAAATATGACCAAATTTTAATAGGCCAAATTCACTAACTATACCTTTTAGAAATATTGATCTATTAAATTGACACATAGCATAAACACATTTAGTAAATGTACCCCTAATAGAGTAATAGTGGTAAGTCAATTAGAGTGTAAAAATTAGGGGTTTATAATACAACGACCATAAAAAAGATTCTACTTCATCCAATTATTTTATTTTAAAAATAGTGGATAACAAATGACTTTTAAAATAATTATGAGAAAGAAGATTTATTAAGTTTGAGTAAAAGTAAAAATCCAAGTATATTTTTTGTGTGATATATATGAAAATGAGATTCAACGTTATATATTAGGTGAAGAGATGAATCAAATCTTTTACAAAACAATTATGGTTTAGTAATAAAGATTTGATGGCTTAATTATAGAATTAGTAAAAAAAAAAATAAATTGTGAGAAAAACTGTGAGACCGTCATGTCAGCATTAGTATCGATTGTTTTAGTATATATATATAATATAAATGTTGTAAATGATAGATTTATATGCTTTAATATATTAATAAATCTTTATATTTATTAATTAGGGTTACCTATCTTAATAGAGTAGCTCTGATTCAAGACCAATATTGACGTTCTATTGTCGTCAATCTACCGCGTCGTATTGCCTTCAACTTTCCGACGTCGTATCGTCGGCAACAAAACAGAGAGTAAAAAAAGAGGGAGGTACATGGAGTTCCTATTATATCTATTCACTCCAATATTCTCGCTCCATACCCGTTACTCAAATGAAGAAAGTACATTAAGATGCAAGTCATGTAAGATAAGTATATGAAAACCGAATATTTACTCATTCGCTTTGAGTTTCCACCATTTAATCTCGAAGTTATTGAAGTCTCACGTCGAGTTAGAGTAGATTGTTAAGGGATAGATGGTTAATGGATAGATTTATATCTTGTAAGGTCATCCATTAGTAGTGTCTATCTAAGATTTTGAATAATTGATGAAGAAGGTGTCCGGAAAATCACATGATTCGGCCAAAAGGTATTTTTGTAACAAATTGTAAATGCAAAAGAAAACAGTGTCCAAGCAAGGGCAGTTGGCTAACCCACACAAATTTTGCGACAAGGAGAATCTTTGGGTTGAAACTTGGAACATGTATAATAATGGGCGCTGTACGTGCAAACTTATATTATTATTATTATTATTATTATTATTATTATTATTATTATTATTATTATTATTATTATTATTATTATATCGAACACGACGTTGGATAAGAGCCGAATAAAAAGTTGAGCTCTACACCCTTTTTGAATTGTAAACGCAATCCTAGTCAAAATAAAAAAAATACTCCTACTATACCCGGACAACCTTTTCAGCAGCAACTCTTAGAGCATCTTCATTAGAGAAACTATTTTTTAATTTTTTAATACATTTTTACAATTTTATCTCTCTTCCACCTCTTCTAAAGAAATTCAATTCTCCATCCCATATTTGCATGATAATTTCTTAACTTATACCCTACTTATTTTATGTAGCCTATATTTTTTAATTAATTTTTTTATGTATTACTATTACTATCACTATTATTATTATTATTATTGGCAATACGCAATGCGGAGGAGATGAAGATGCGATTGGGAATTGAACAAACAAAGGTTAGAAAACAACGTCTTGCAACACTCCGAATTCTCATGAGTAAGACCACGAGAACGAGCATGGAAGAAAAATATCTCGAACGCTTAATGAAGATAGATTTCGAAGAAATGGAAGACCTTGCTTAACATGTTTTAGTTATTGTTATATTTTTGTTGTTTATTTATATTTCAAGTTCTTGTTTTTTTTCTTTATTTTAAGCATTAATATAATAAATGTTGTTTTTAATTAAAAAAGTTTAAAGTATTAATATTTTAAAAAGATTTATTAAAATATAATTAAAATATAATCAATATTAATGTCTATAGATAGATAAAAATATTTTCTAACTAAACATAAAGTTTTTATTTTTATTTTCATTATTTTTACTATATATTTTAAACCTTAAAACTTTATGTCTAATATTTGAATTAAAATTTTAAATAACTCATCTACTTCCCTATTTTATAGCAAAACTTAATATATAAAAAAAATAACTAAAAAAACTAACAATTAAAATATAAGAAAAATATTAAAAACAAAATTTACTTTGATTTCTGTGTTTTGTGCAGTAAATTGGCAGATTTCATCTCTTGAAGAAGAGACTTCTCTCCACTTATTGCCTCTATTCCCACACCACCTTATGACATTAATTTTTATTTTTAAAAAATTATTTAGGAAAGAAACTTTGAGTGTGTGGGATGAAGATGCTCTTACCGCTTTACTTAGATGAAACTAGAAAGGTTGGATGAAGTGAAAGGAGACGAACAAGTGATGTCGACACAAGTGTCTTTGCCTTGAAAGAAATTATTAGAAAAGGATGTCGGCGAGACGGAGCTCCCCACCATCCCTATCATTATTATTATTTTGGTAAAAGGAAAATATTTAGACAAACTCAGTAGAAGATAGAGTTTAGAAGGTACAAAATCGTGTATCATATTCATTATTAAGTGATTATAAAAAGTTGTAACGTAATTCTAGAGTTTCGATTCATGATTAATAAGTTCTCTTCCATTCTGTTATAAATTGGACTAGTTAAATCTCTCTAGATTTTTATTTGTACACGTAAAATATAATCGTCCAATACGTTTTTTTGTGTTGTTCTCACTTGTCTACGGGTGTATTTTGTACGAATAACAACTAGGGAAGCAAAAAAAAAAAAAAGGCGCACGATCGGTTGTACATGTAACACAATTTTGTACCATGTACTAGGGTCACGGGCCGAGTTATTCTCCAACTCAAAGAATGGCTCTTAGCTATATTGTCGCCCCCGACAAGATAAGATCAACCTTACTTCTCAACGCTCTTTGACTATGAGCACTACATTTAGATGGCTAGGTAAACTCAGAGGCTTGTCGGCAAACATTGCTTTGGATATTACTCATGAGAGTTTTACATATGAGAGCTTTGCAAAAGAGCTTTTGGTGGAATTTATGGGATTGTGGGATGATTGAAATGAGGGGTCACCTCTCCTATTTATAGCCTTGGTCAACTCCTCTCCGGGAAGGTTCCAAGTCTAATTCTCCCAGGCCATTCCGGATCTTTCATAACTTGAGATTATCCTAAAGATTGTAGAACTTTACTAAGAGTGTAGCTAAGCCACAAAGTTCCTTCGAGTTCTAGAAGTCTCCGCCGTCTTCTGGGAAGATCCGGTTCCATCCGGATTGTCCCACCAAATTCTACACGGGTCTAGAGACTTCTGCTGGTTCTTAGACTTGTCTCGATCCTTTCGGTGCCTCTGGGTCTCTTCTCTATACTCTCGGATCCATCTGGATGATTCCTCCATTGTAAGAGCCTTAGTCTTTTAAGGATCCCGCCCCTGCGCCTTAGCCTGGCCGCAGGTGCGGAGCCACCCCCACGGCCTTGTTGATCCGACCCCTGGGTTTTCATGTCAGGCGTCGCCTTTTGAGCCGTCTTGCTTTTTTCTTTCTTCTCCTATAAGTCTCGTCTTCTCTCTCACGTGAGAGAGGGTTTGCTCCAGACTTTCCCCTTCATCCTTCATCTAATTCTCTTCACGTTCTTCCCTTTTTTCTCGTCTTTCCTTGTTACCGCTCTTGCACCTTTCCATTTCTGCAAGTGCGTCTTTGTTCAGGACATACCAAGTGTGGTTTGTGTCCTTCCTTCCTTATGTTATAGTCTGAGTTTGGGAGTATGTTAGTGTTGTCTTAGATGAGAGTGATGATGTTATATGTTGAGGAATGCATGAGGCGTTTGTGAGATTTGATAAGATATCGAGGTTTAGTTTATGGGTTGTGATCTGGTATAATCTTGGGGTCTAGGAGATGAAATCTCCTAGCCTTGATAGAGTTTGATGTTGTGTGTCTTGCTTATGCAAGCACAAATCGTTTCCTCGAGGGGAAACTGTGACCACGGTTGTATAAGACTACCTTGTGACAGGTAAGCCCTATGAACTTACTTAGCTGGCGTTTATGGGTTTGAGTGATCTTGATAGTGGTGTATGTGCATATAAATGTTGCATCGATAACCTAACCGGACTAGGACGACCATATATGTATATTAATTGACCCAAGTGTATTGTATCAAGCGATGATAACTTGTATAGCTCAAAATGGGGCAACTAGGGGGTTCTTGGCGACCATTCCACCAGGTGGTGATGATTGACACCGATTCCAAACCTGTGTGGTGAAAGGGGACAGAGGCGAGATTGTTAACCTCCTCGTATCATAACGAATGAATTAGTAATTGTACAACGTAATGAAGATAATAAACGGTTGTTGTGTGATGCATTGCATATGATGATGTGATTTTGTGAGTGTATGTGCTATTACTATTATTCTTATTCATGAATTGTTAGTTAACGATTCTATGCCGTGTTGTAGATGCTTTGCAGGATAGGAAGACTGCAGAGTGATCCGGTGGGGTGATCAGCCGAGGGCTTCCGTACATTAGGATGTGTATGTGTTTGGGGGATGTTGATGTATACATATGTTTAATGTTGCCGTTTTGTACTCGGCTGTGGTTTTGTATATGTTTTGATATATGATTATACAGTTTTATGAATTTGGTTTTATATTTATTTGTGCCTTGTTGTAAGATCCTGTGAACTTGTTGTTATGCTAGGGTCAGAGTCCACTGTGAGATCCTAGCCCGTATCACCCCGCAAATTTGGGGTATTAAAATCATCTTCCAAAATATTCCTTTGCCTTCCTGAATATTCTGTCATCTTTCAGAATGTTTTGCCGTATTTCGGATTCTTCTTGATCGTCCTAGATCTTTCCGGAATACTTCGTGTCAACCTCTTTCCCTAATATCGTCATGAAAAAGAGGTGTGTGGTATACTCCCCCACTTGCTTTTGCAACATTTCCGTTGCGAGTCCGTTCCTAAGGTCTTCCTTCCTCGCCCTTGTCAACATCTTTCCCTGAATAGGCCTTGTCTTCCGAAGGCAAGCGTGAATCTCCTCCCGCAACGAGCCAACTTCTTCCGACGGCTCCCGTTGCATCTTGTTCCGAAACGGGCTAGCCTTGTCTACCTCAGTGCCTCTAGACGACTTGTCGTCCTCACATGCCTCGGATGCTCTAGAACCCTTCTCATATGGTCTAGAAACTTTGCATGTCCTCATGGCCCCGAACCATACTACCCGTTCACCCGGCTCCTCCTCGGGTGACAACTCTTTCCTTGTCTCTTTCTTTGGGCAGTCCCAGTTTAAATGATCATCGTCAAACCTGAGGCATTTGAATAGCCTCACTCTAGGGATACTCTTTAGCAAAGCCTCGAGCCTAAGAGGCTCTCTCTTGGGATCTTCTTGATCTATTGAGATTATTGTGGCAAGCTTGATCTTTGTTGGGCAGTTCGTTACAAGATGATCCTATCCACACAAGAAGCAATTCAAGTGGCATCTTTCTATATCTCACTCTTCTCCTTGTTGAACTTGCCCCTTCGTTACGACGGACCCTATTCCTCTCATTGTTTCCTTATTTCCATGGAATTCTCATCCTTCGTGCGAGACCTACTTCTTCGGGCCATGGGTCGCTCGTCATCGCTCCCCAATGACTCGTCATCTTGATCATTCGCCTAGCTTTTACCCTTGCTCCTCCTAGGATTACTCTGTTCTACGCTCGTGAACTCGAGCAATGAGTATGACTTGTGTGAGGGTTTGGACGTTCGATGTTGCATCTCTTGCTTCGCCCATGGCTTGAGGCCGTCTAAAAAGATGAAGAGGGCCTCTTCTTCTCCCATATTGGAGATTTGAAACATGATCTTCGGTAATTCCTTCACATACTCATGCGCGGTCCCACGCTACGTGAGCCAACAAACCTTAGCCCGTGCTTCCTCATTCGTGTAGGTTGGGTATAATTGCTTCCTCAGTTCCTCCACAATTCTCTTCAGGTTGTGATAGGGGTACCCTGACCCTATCACAAGTCCTACACCTCCACCACAGCAAAGCAACATCGGTGAGGTACATCGATGTAGTATTTACCTTGCATCCATCTTCCATGATTCCCACAGCATGGAAGTATTGCACCATGCCCCATAGGAAGTTCTTCACGTCCTTAACCGACCACTCGCCTTTGAAGTTCTTCGTCTTTAGTGCTTCCATCTTGTTCGCGGGCGGCTTCGCGAACATGCCCGTCCCGGCGACGGCCTTGCATGTCTCAAGCTCTTTCCTTAACGCATCTATCTACGAGCGCACTGCTGTCACCTTGTATTCCAATGCATCGTTCCAGTATCTCATATGATTTGTTCATGGTTCCTTGAAAGTTGTCCTTGAGGTTGTCTACTTCTTCTTGAAGGCCGCCCACCCGGCCATTGACGTCCTCAACTATGTCTACCATCTCACCAGTCTTATGCTTTGCCTTCTCAATCCAAGCTTCCATACTTGTCATCACGTCCCTTGACGGTTCCCTCGGGGTCTTTCAGCCCTTATTTCCTTAGTTTCCCTTGTGACCAACTTCGGATAAACCTCCACTAGCCATCGTGTTTATCCTCGTACCTTAACGTGCTCTATTTCTCTGCCTATATGCCAACCTTTCTCGCATACACTTGGCAATCCACAGAGAGTTCTTCCTCAATTTGTTCCCCTGTCTATTTACCTCCCTTGGTTGTAAGCGGTTGGCGCTCAAGTAGAACGATTTTCCAAACCTTTCCTTTAATACTACTTATCATGGGCCGAGTTATTCTTTAATTCAACCGCACGACTCTTAGCTATAATTACACCCCTGGCAAGCTAAGATAAGCCTTACTCCTCAACACTCCTTGACTAGGAGCGCTTCATCTAAACAGGTAGGCAAACTCGGAGGCTTGTCGATAAACCTTGCCTTCATATTAATCAAGAGAGTTTTACAAATGAGAAATTTACAAGAGAGCTTTTGGTTGAATTTGTGGGGAGATTGAAATGAGATGTGACGTCCCCTATTTATAGTCTTGACCTCCTCCTACTCGTGAATGTTCCGGAACCTAATTCTCCTAGACTAGATCCTTCCAAGATTGAGCTATTCGTAAAGACTCTAGAACTTTCCCTTAGACTCTAGTTAAGTCTTCAAGGTTCATTCGAGTTTTAGAAGTCTCTGCCATCTTCCGGGGAGATCCGCTACCATCCGGATCGTCCCACCAACTTTTACACGAGTATGGAGACTTTCGTCGATTTCTAGACTTGTGTTGATCCTTCTAGTGCTTTCTGGGTCTCTTCTCAATCCTCCAGATCCTTCTGGATGATTCCGCCATCATTTGGAATACTCCTCCGCCTTCCGGAATATTCCTTCATCTTTCGGAATGTTCCGCCGTGTTACGGATTCCTCTTAAGTATTCCGGATCCATCTTGATCGTCTCGAGTCTTTCTGGAATACTCATTGTCATCACGGTGTGCCAACTTGACAAGGTTTTTGTCTAACCTTTTATTCGGCCTTCTTCTCATGCCATTGCCACTTGACTTTGTCAAATGGTGACTTTATGGTGTCTTCTGGCTAGTTGTCTTGTTTGCCTGCCTTGACATTGTCACGGAAAAGCATTCTATAACACTAGCACAATGCTTCTTCATATTAAAAAAGGAAGACACGTACGTTCAACGTAAAATTGCAACCAACGCGTTCACGATCGTGAAAAAAACCTCTTCTTTAATATGTATATATGTATGAAAGGAGAAGTTCTTCTCCCACTTGTCTTTGACGATTTCTCCTGAACACACCAAATTTTTTAAATCACAATTTTATAATCGAAATTTGAAAAAATTCAAATCGTGTACCCGAAACAAGATTAAGGTTAGTTTTCTCAAAAAAAATTGTTTTGTTTCTTATTGTGTTTAACGCAACAACCTAATTGTTTTTTGTTATGTAATTTAAATCAATGATAACTTAACCTTTATACTATAATCTCTCAAGTAACAAAAATAATATGATTGAGTTTTGGAAGAAAATATAATTTAGAGTGATTATGTATATTTTAAAATTTTGTGACCTCATTTTTGAAATAAAATTTTAACGAAATTCCACCTCGCATCAAAGCTGATTTAACATAAAATATTTTGTATATCGACTAGTAATTCAAAAAATCAATAATATTTCTATTCATGTTTCGTTGTATTTATTTTTGTTATTTTCATATTTTTTGTATCCGCATATTTTGTATGAGCTTCGTATAAATCATTCTCCATCAATTAATCAACTTGTGATCACATGCTTTGTAATTTTTGTATATATGTCTTCACATAATCGTGCTTATATAGGAGAGAATTTGATGAAATGCTCAGTTCCATAAAAAAAAAATTTATATAATACTTTATGTAAATTAGGTTAACTTATTTTTTGGAGGTACGTTTCCCTAGGGCATCATTTCATATGAGATCTTCTACTTCCGGGGTGGTTGATGAAGAAAATGTTTGGTAGTCGTGTCCCAACTCTGCAAGCATATCAACAGCACCGTTGACTTTCCTAAAGACACCCTGAAAAATGAAGGATCTCGAAGTGATGGAATCTAGGAATTACGCTAAAGATATCTGATAAAATAAGGTTAATCTCCCATGGGTTTTCAATTTTGTTTAATTGCATTGATAATTGAAAGGTTATCCCCTTCAATTTCAATTTTGTTGATTTTCAACTTGCATGCTTTAATTAGACCTTCTCGCAACGGACATGCTAGTAAAGACGACCGATGTGTTTCCACATTGTCCATAGCCAAGGGTAATTGTTGAAGCATGGTGGTCTCTAAGAATAAATCTGAAGGCAACTTTGCCATTTCCTTATTTAATGCCATCAAAGTTTAATTTATTCAATTTATTTTTAGGTTTAATCCAATGAATAATACTCGTGTTCCTAGAAGTGTTTGATTTTCTTAGATTTTCCTTTTG
Source organism: Fagopyrum homotropicum (assembly GCA_033239125.1). Classification (NCBI taxonomy): domain Eukaryota; kingdom Viridiplantae; phylum Streptophyta; class Magnoliopsida; order Caryophyllales; family Polygonaceae; genus Fagopyrum; species Fagopyrum homotropicum. The sequence goes on along the minus strand of BSWB01000006.1, from coordinate 9,841,828 downwards.
TTTGCTTCTCCTCGGTCCTTAATTTGTGTGTTAACAACTAGATTTACATTTTAGTGGAGTCTTTTTATTCAAAATGTTTTGATTCCTCATAAACTAATTATTTCACCAAGTAGCAATCAGGTGTGTTAGAGTTTTTGTCATCTAGTTTGTCTCAATAAAGATAGCATATTTGTAATATATTGACATGCGGTATCTACTAGTTAGAGTTTATTTTTTATTTTATCATTTGTTAGATTGTTTACTAGAAAGTGGCATTTGAAGGATAAATGTTTGGTACATTCATAGGGGCGATTACAAAGAGTACAATGCATAGAGACTACCACTCTGTTTTTCAAGGTTTTTCTTAGTTGGCACATTCATACGGGTAATTACGGTCTGGTCCACCACGGTCCGGTCCGGACCGTTTTATTATCTTTTTGAAAAAATTTTAAAATTATATTTTTTATTTGGATTAAATCCAGACGGATGCTCTTTTAATTATAAACTAGCCAGAATTACGAACATCGAAACAGTCCCTTTGAGCATTTCTTGCCATCTTTCTTGAATTGAGCACCTTCCCTTCCAGTAGGCACTTTTGACAGTAAAGTTGTCATCGTAAGAGTAGTTACCCCTCCAAATCGGCATTTCAAGAATCTTCTCAGGGCCCGTTTGGTTTTACCTCCGGAATCGGAAACGGAATGGAAACGAATCTAGTCAATATGTATACCATTGTTCATTAAAATTTTTGGAATCATTCCTTGTGGTTTGTAGTAATTGGATGAGAGTTTGATTACTTTTGATACCCTATAGGGTAACAAAATGTGAGGAAGCAAATGTATTTTTCATTAATCACGGGGAATGATTCCATAAAATTTCATGAATATGGATATACATATGAACAAAATTCGTTTCCGTTTTCGGAGTTAGAACCAAACGGGCCCTCAGTGTACTCAGCGTCAAACAAGACATTGATACCTTCTTCATTCCAAGCTCCCTCATCATTCAGTAATGACGAGACTCTAACATCCCTATATATCCCTGCATAACTTATTGGCCTAGCAAGCACATAGGCTCCATCCCATATTCTAATAGCAACCCCCTTACCAACTCTCCATCCAATTTCTTCCCTCAACAACTCTTTAGCCCCCCAAATGCTCCCCCAAGGATAGCTCGGATTGGCACCCAACATTGATTTCAAAAATGAATTATCCTTATAGTAACATGCCTTGATAACTAGAGGTCGTGCATAATCGGAGAAGATCCCTTCAACACATATGAGTATTTGGACGATCTATAATTACACCACTCGCATAAGTAGTTTGGTGACCTAATTTACCTCCAACTGCTTACCATTTTCGTGATTTACACTAGACGCAAATCACAATTTAAACGTGGTTAAAATAATATTGGACCCTGGAAAAAGCTTCGGATGTGTTGGAGCACGTGGCGGAGCTGATTGATTGCTCTCTAGATATTGGCGTAAACAGTGTCATTTTCATGAGTTCAATTCAATTATAGAGTACAGTCCACAACCGACACGAATGATTATATATACACGATTAGTGTATGATAAAATGTGATTCTATCAACTTATAATATAAAGTAATAATTATGGTTTTCGAAAAGTTAATAAAATAGCGGACGTGCTTGCTATATTTGGTTTGCGTCACCTACTTCTCTATGACCATTTTGTCAGTGATGTCTTTTTCACATTTGTTGCCTTCAAACATCACCCACCATTGTTTACGACTTTATTTTTGTCTATAAGATTCTTCCTAACTCAAACAAAGGCCTTTATGGTCTTAACCATCGATAACCAGAACATTACAATGATCCTAAAAAACTACGACTTTGATAACCGGAGAATCGCAGAGGCGCTTCTTGACCTCCAAAGATTAATCTCAACCAAAGAAATGAACTTCATTGTAGTCATTTGGTGGAACATATGAATGGCTAGAAACCAATTCATTTTTAATAAAACAAAAAACCAAAAAAATCGAAGATTCAGCCATGAATCAAGTAGCATTGTAGGATCAAGCAAACATGAATCAAAAATATGAAGAACATAGTACATAAATTACCAAGAAGAAAAAAGAAAAATATAAAGTGGAAACGACCGGAGAATGGTTTTCACAAACTTAATTTCGATGCATCACAAAACTCGGCGGAAAATTTTTCCTATGGTTTTATCATCCGAAACTGATGCTATTTCCATTGATCTAGGAAGCGACAGTTGTTACACAGAATCTGTGTTGGAAGCAGGAGCTCTGGCTTTGCGGATAGGCCTGCAAAAGGCCAAGAAGATTGAAATTAAATTCATCGAGGAAGATAACCCTACGCTTATCAATTCGATTAACCGAATTTGGAAGCCACCATGGAAACTTGATATGATTATCAACGATATCTCAATTATCATCTCCAACTTTTCTGTTTCCACTGGACAACATGTTTTTTGAAAAATTAATTCGGTTGCGGACAAAATTGCTTGCATGGACACAATGCCGAGCTGCACATTCAAGTGATACCAGAAGATGTTCAAGACCGATTGATTTCTATAAAACTGATCGATACCAGAAGATGTTCAAGACCGATTGGTTTCTATAAAACTGATCGATACCAGAAGATGTTCAAGACCGATTGATTTCTATAAAACTGATCGATACCAGAAGATGTTCAAGACCGATTGGTTTCTATAAAACTGATCGATACCAGAAAATGTTCAGACCGGTTGGTTTCTATAAAACTGATCCTCCTATCTATTTTTTATAAAAAAAAAGGCCTTTGTGGTTTTTACAGTAGAAATCCCTTAATCAAGACCGGAATGGGCCATTTAAGGACAACGACCGAAAATGGGCTGCCAAAATTAAAATCTTAAATCTGAAATTTGGGTAAGGGCCGCGCGAACGCAGGCCCCACAGTAACAAATATTGACGTACACTCTTTCAATATGAAAGATGTTAAGCTAGAGCACCCACTTATAGTGCAATGTGGGCCCCTATCCTAGGCCACGGTCCTTCAAGATCGACCGGAAACCCCGTCCAGGTAAGTAATTTGCTAGGCCCTACCCCTTCTGCTTTAATATTTTCAAGTCTTCTGTTTTACACTTTTCCTTCCCGATGTGGGAATCTACTCGATTATACCTGCAGTAACTGAAACACGCCAAATCATCAATCAAGGAAGCCAAAAAGCCTCATTTTCTTCGACTTTCTCCATCCACTTCTATGGCAGAAAAACTCTCACCATAATCAGATTGACCCACTAAGTTTATTGCTATTTTTAATATGTTTTGGAACGTACTTAACAGGGGGAAGGATGCTGCTGTAATGGAGTAACTAGCTTATTAAGTTATGATTATAGAATCTAGGTCTCTGCTAGCCCACAGTGTTGTATTCATTTCCCTTACAATCATATTGTAAATTCGAGCCTAGAGTGTTAATTAGTTCGAATATCAACAAATGCCTGAGATGTTCCCTGTCATTTGTTAGCCCATACACTTTGCTTACCCTTTATAGTTTACAGTCAAATGGCCCGTGATGAAACACTAGTAATGACAGTAATTAAGGATATCTTATCACATATCAATCTGAAATGTTGATACTAAAAAACTCTTCATGAATGCAGAAACCACTGAAGACTTTCAAAAACACATTTAACAGATGAACGCCATGTGAAAAAGGGGAGTCAACAGCTAAAGAAAAGAATCACAATTTCGAACAAGGTTAATCTTGTAGCTCTTACTATCGGAAACTGCTTCAAGAATCCACATTTTCATGCTCCGCGGTGCTACTACTTGGAGCAGCTTCTACGCCAGAGTTCCCTTCACGACCGCCGTTGACGGAGCTTCTGACCGGAGGAGTAACTACTAAGATGGTACCATCAACACAAGAAGAGCATTTGGATTCAAGCCAAGTCTCCATATCATAATGGCCATAACCCATGATAGACCTCCCTGAGCACAGGCGTCCAATGATTACAGCCACGGCACAGAGGATTAGGACCGCCGCTAGAACTCCGATGACAGGCCCGACTGACCCGTGGGTTGGTGATTGCTGGCTGACGATTGCTGACATTCTACCAGAAATTGAATTTCTCGCGGTTGCAGGCAGATTGAGGGGGAGAGAAGGATTGTAAAAGGTGGAGGGAAAGAAAGGAATGCGGTCAGAAGTGGCATGGACAATTGGACTCCTATGAAAAGGAAATGCTCTTTTCATACGACGTCATCTCCCTCTCTGTTTGTAATTGTTGAATTGTGGGTGCAGAAACTGTAAATAGTTACAAAACTTTCTATAATGTGTAACTTGGTAGTATTTGAATTTTGTGATAAGTTCACGTGCACCTTTTTGCTTTGAAAAATGACAAAAGAAAATAGAGAGAGAGAGAGTCAGTCCTTTGTTGAACTATCTTCTTCGTTCAAATATGCCTCTGTTGCATATCTTCAGTGGTTCACCATTAGATGTTGCATTGCAAACTATGGTCCCAGAGCAAATTTGGATTCTATGACGAACTTCAATGTTGTACTATTACTTCTAAGTCAAGGAGAATTACAATTTAATACCAAAATTTGGCATCGTATTCATTTGCATCCATTTACTGATTCCGAGGGACCACGCCAATAATTCATGTACTTTGGCTCTCATCACCTTACAAACAATATACAACACTCTTAATCGGATCTCATCATATATTTCATTTGCCACTTTCCCCAACTCCAGCAGCTTGTTATTTATCATGCTGCCATTGTATATCCCCACAGAGGCTCCACTCTTCAGCTATAGTACATAAAAACAAAAATAAGAAAAACTCAAAATTTAAAGACGACTGATGTGAATATGCTAGATTTTGCAATAAGAAGAGACCTTCTCACAGGCTTTGAAGTATGTCCCGTGCTTCAGCTAGCAGATTCAATTCATCGACATCTGTGACCCATATATTTGGCATCGGGTGCAAAATTGGCTGATCCAATCTAAGACACTTCTCTAGTTCTATAACAAGGCTGGAATCCATCGTATGACCTGTTACCCTCTGCAATATGAGCGGAAGTATGTCATGTTCAACAGACCACTAATTGGATAACATCACATGGTCTAACTTTCTCTTCATAGAAGATAATGGTTTTTCCTCCATTTTCCACCTATTCTTATTTACATCTTCGGATCCTAAAACATATTAATTAGAATGTGAACGTACCCAAAGAGGCCCAGAACAGGCATTGAGGATAATAAACTTGAGAAGTTCCTCATCTGAAGGATTGATGACATGATCAGAACCACCATATAATTGAAGATCTTGACATAAGGAGTCCAAAAAGGACCCAGAGTTTTTCATAGTAACTGTTTGATGCTTTTCCAAAATCTCTTTAAGATGCAAACTGACGTCCATGTAGAGTTCATCCTTCTCTGACCGCTCCACTTCATACCACCATCTTTTATGCGGTATAAATGAAACTTTTTTGCGTAACCTTAACATCTTTGCTGCACTTTCGCCATAGATCCAGCCACAGTAAGGTAGTGACCCATCATCTGCTCCAGAAAAAAGAAGTCTCAACAATAAAGCATGCTGCTACATAAATATCATCCACATCCAACATGAAGAGTGAGCTACAAAATGAATGTGATCAAAGTATAGGTATCAACTATGTAGCACGGAAACGGACATTGCGAGATTTAATGTGTGATTTTATAAGACAAATATATAATGAAGCCAATGACATGATAAAATCAAAAGCGAAATGTAATGTGTGATTTTACGACTTATTTTGTGTAATTTGCCCCATAAATATATGAAAATGAAAAAAAAAAACTGATCGGATATCTGACCATCCGGATCAGATATAACTGACTAGTCCGGGTAATAATAACTTGGACCAGCCGGATATCCGCTGGATTCGGTTTTTCCTGGTTTCATCATCAGCGGCAAATACTAGAGATTCAAACAACACACTAAAAATCTTCAGAAAATATCTATTTTTATTTTAAGATATTATATTCATCAGGCAAAGTTTAGACAAGTCTGCAAGCTATACAAGGGGGATTTTTAAAACCAATTACCTACCGAGTATAAGCCTCGCAAATGGAATGCTCACATTTGCCAATATCACAGTGTGCACGGCAACTACCTGTCAAGTGAGGCAAAAGAACACGAATAAGAACTATGAAGATCAATATTTAGACTTATAAACAGACCCAAAAAGAAGGTGAAATCATAATCCTTAAAATGTAGAATCACCTTACAACAGAGCCTTATTAAAGTGTTCTCGGAGCATTGGATCTTATCATAGATAACCTTCGGGAAAGTGTTCTCAGGGCATTGGATCTGATCTGCAAGGCCCTTCTTGAATTCACTGATATGGTTGACGGTGATGTATGATACAGGCGTCAGCATCAAATGATGTTTGCCACTGGAAAGAAAATAAGGAATGATTTTTGCTACTGGAAAGAAAAGAGGGAATTTTCTGAAGTTATAATATGAAGCAATACTTGAGCCATATTGGCACAATAAGTGAATGACAGTAGCATCTGAGAACACCAAAATACAGCCATTCATAGAGACAGCTTTGATGGTTTAATGCTTTATGAAAATATTATGAAGAAATAATCACTCTCTTGCCTACAGGGTTCAAGTGTAAGCTTAGAATGCTACAAATTTGCAGACCTCACTCCAAGAATCCGATGAAAAGTAGCATCTGAACCAAGTCCCAGTCCAATAGGGCAATCAACTTTGCATAAGACACCTTCAATCTTCACCTTTAAAGTCCAAACATTTCAATATATTATTATTTATAACCTGCTAGAGAAAACAGCAACTGAAACGCAGAAGAAGGAAAAAAATGAACAAGCGGAACACAAGGTATTTACAATGTCAGCACCGGTCGAGATATGAAGAGAGATGACCTCTCTATCTTCTTGGTAAGACTTTAGCTGATGAACTGTACCAGCTCCCATGTGACATTGACTTTTAGAAATGACAGCAGACTCAGCCCATTGAAGGGCTACCACAGTCCCACAAATAGTTACTAAATTTCCTTCTGGCAAGCAACCGCCAGAACTCAAGGATCCACAGCGTTGCTCTAAGCCAAATACAATACTCCTACTCCCAACTGAATCACAGACACTAGGAATATCATCTAGAAGCAATAGTGGTGTGTTCACAACTTCCTTTAGGGGTTGAATACTTGAGTTAAAGAGACGAATTGCTTCAGAAGAGATCCACAGATTAACATCAGCCAAGCAATCATGATAAATGTTTGTGCAACTGTGAAACACAAGCCTTCTTTGGATAGAGTTTTCAGATGAATCGTCGATACTTTTACAGTAATCTGATGAATGATTTTGTGATGGATCAACATTTGAGGCATCCTCTTCAGAGAAGAATGATAAGCTCCAGAAATGCAAGTCTGGGTTCATAACAATTTTACGCTCATACTTGATGTCCTTAAAATCACAAAAGGATTCTTCACCACAGTGCTTTATGATGTAACAGGAACCAATTTTCAACAGCTAAAACAAGAAGAAAAAAGAAGTTAGCATATACATAAGAATTGAAAACATTGTGCCATTTTCAAAACCATAAGTAGGAGTTCAAATTTAGAAGACAAATACCTTATACTTTAAAATAGTCTCAAAATTAAACTCCAGCAGCACTTTTCTTCCGCTTGCCAAGCAAGGAGATCCAGCCTCCCCGTTAGTTTTTGTAGAAAATAAGATTCCAGGACCATGAGTGCTTTGACCTTGGGCGCTTCTAACAGTTACCAAGCTTCGAATTTCAACCGGAGTTGCACTTGTCAGTTGCTGGTTCACTCTAACATTGTTTAGGGACTTGCACAGATCTTGCAATTTGCTACATGATCTCATTTCAAATTCTCCAGACTTGCTATGAGCAGTAGATCCTAACGTGTGGAAGAGAGTTGATGAAAAATGAACATTACACCTTTTGTTTGGAATTTCATCTTCTAGACAGCACCTTTTCCTTTTTTGTACAGGAATACCGGTTGAAAGAGTGACATTATCATTTGAGGCAAGATAAACATCCCATGGCAACACTATAGCCTCGGCAAAGAAACTAGATCCATTGGATACAAGTGAATCACCTGAAATCTGCCACGATAAATCAAACACAAATGCATATAGTGAGTTCAAGTTGGATGTGAAAGATACTGAAACATCAGGGGGAAAAGGTGCAGTATCAATACACAGCATAACAAGTAACAAAGACATAGTAACTGTACGTAGAGTAAAACTAAAAAGAAAGAATATATTATCAAGTAGAAGAGGCAAGAAGGAAGAAAAGAAAAGACGGCAAAACAGAATCATACCTTTGGTCGTAGAGGAAATATGTGGGTCAAAAGAAATAGATGAAAGATTCCAGAGTCAAGCTCCATATAACCCTTTGAGCTATAGGAACTAACAGGAGCGATCCTACATATAACATTTCTCCATAAAAAGAACACATAAATGTCAACATTTTTATCTGTTTCTGATAATTTACATTGAAAGATATTTCTGCACGAGAGTGCATCCTCGTCGAACATTTGCAAATGGCAAATCCTCCCAGGCTCACCTTCTACTACTATGGTATAGTCGAATACCTGGAAAACAATATTCAAACACGAGCTCAGATATTGAGAAATAAACCAGGCTAAGAAATCACAAGAGATAGCTACTCTGATTGGCAAAAACTTATCAAAGAATAATAAACTTTATTTTCACCTAAATGAGCCAATACAAATTCTGGCGGATATCATAACCTGTCAAATAGGACAAGGTTTGAATATTTTATATTTTTACATACTAAATTGGGGAAAACACACATACAGACTATGATACGACGACCCAGTTGTTTCTTCCTATTTTATTTTATTATTTGGGCAAGAGGGACTGAAGAACTAACTACCTCAAAAATTTCATTGATGTTCCAATGTGATGGAAGATCTGGGACAACAACATCTATACTGCAAGTAGCATCAATCAACTGCAGCCTTCCAGTAGTTGGAGAAATCTACACAAAACAACAAGACAAGTACAAAAATAAAACACCAATCAAATATGTAAATGAATTAAGCAATTAAAAAAATCAAATAGCAACACCAAGACGGTCATCATAGCCAGGTGAATCATATAATCAATTTCTTCTCTAATTACATAAGCTTCTGTGTTTGTCATCTCATCTCTCCTCTATGAGTATATCGTAGAGCATAAACCTGCAGATGTAACGTAGAAAATACATTTTAGCTTCAGATTTAAAGCACCGACCTTAAAGCTGCCAAGCAGAGAAACCCCACTGCCTTCACTTGGAAACATCTTCCTGACTTTTGGGCCATGAGACTTATGCTCCCTAGAACAGTGGCCAGCTTGGTTGGTTGAATCTATTATACTCAATATAGATCTTGTCCATGTCATTTCACAGTTCTTAACAAAAATGACAAGAGGTACCACCTGCAAAAAGTCCAAGAGAATTTACCTCATCATTCAGCAACTGAGGTACACATGATTAGGAGAATTTGCTGCATAAAAACCTTAAATGAACAAATTGAATTTCAATGGTTGAGTAAAAACAGAGGATGTTATCTTCTTCAAACATATTTTTGTTACAGCTCTACTTGACCAAGCCAACTACAGCAAATGAAAGCACAAACAGCCAGAGCAGAGAAAATACCAAACTGAGGGTGGGACAACTCAACTCTCTAGAGCAGCCACATGAAGCATGCTTGCAAAATTCTGTGAATACTCCTCTCTGTCCTAAAAAGAGAATACAGTGAACTGCAGAAGAAAACAACCTAAATCTCTAATTGTTAAACTTAAAAATTTTATGAATCAGCTTACCTGTGAAGGATGAATCACTGATGTGGATAATATCGAGGTAGCATATTTTTGAGCTACCCCTTCTTTCTGGCAATTCCATGCAATTTGCGTGTTAATGCAAAAGGAAAATTGTACAAGAAGAGAAGAAAAAAATGTCATGCAAACTTATAGCATGAGATATTACTTTTTATGCAGGCCTGTAATATGAGATGTAATAGGATTAATGGCATACACATGCTACATATACAGGATTAATTACTGAATTGAGAGAGACATTAAATTAAATTACATGATTTGATCCCAATATCTCCTTCTCAGAGAACGATCCCACAAACTTCTTTCTAAAACACTGAACTATAAGCAATACCCTGAAAAAGAAAATAAATGGAAAAGGGAGACAGTTAAGCAAACCACCTGGTAAACTGATAATAAGCGTAGCTGCTGCTTAGTATTAGTATCCTCACCATAGTCTTGCAGGTAAAGCCAAAGATTCAATATACTTTCCTAACAAGCTCGGAGAGTGCAAAACCTGGTGGCATCTATATCATACAGCAAGAAATCAGAAACAAGGATGAAGAACAACTTTCCAGGAAGAAGGTACTTTACAAAGATAGCAGAACATTTACCCAGTTTCCAGTGGAGAGAAGGATACAATGCTAATGCTAGTCTTGTAACAAGCCCCTAGTATGAGCACTTTCCTCCAAGAGAATTTAGGATTCACAAAATGAACATTTCTAACCCTAATCTGACAAAACAACTTCAATCATTAGCATTTTGTTTTAATCCAAAGTACCACGCAGGCTGCGTATGAATGTAATGATCAAATTATACTTTGAGGTGTACAAGTATAGAAAGGTATGATACCCACCACTGCACCTACTCTAATACTATGTGGTAGTATCAGCAGTTTGTCCGTTAGGAGAAGCCAAACATCTTCATCCATTTCAATAAGCTTGCCTTGAACATAGATGTTTCTGACAACACCAGTATATACACCAAAACTACTTTTATCCATGACAGAGCTCTTGAGGGATAAACCAGTAAAATGTAACCTTGGAAAATGAAGACAAGTTTCATCTGTAGTTAAAAATACTATTTCTTTCTCTTTTTTGTCCATGTAAATCAGCTTCTTCTTCAATCTTGACAACGAGATGACATTTCCTATCAGCTTCAAAATTGCAAGATGCCAAGATGACGCCAATCCGACAAAGTACACAAAACATTCTTTCTTAAAAGAATGTTGATTACATCTTCTAATAAAATCATAAGGAATCGCTGATACATCATTTGAACAGCATAATTTACACCTACAAGATAAAATCTGCACAATGAACCCACACAAAGTTTTGGAATCCCCAACAATTTGACTGGATTCATTCTTGTTGCCGCCAATTGTACAAGGGACAACAGAAACCGGACTAACTGACTGTAATAAGCCATGAACAGAATGACAAGCCTTTTCAACATCATTCCCAGGCTTAAGTGAACCTAACCCCATGGAACAGTTTTCTGAAGAGGCAGCAGAATCAGCGGGAAATTTCCAATTGATTATTTCCAAGAACCCGCCGGGGTGTGTGAAGGGAATAAAGTTCCAAGACATAACGAGAATCTTTTTCCCTAACATTCGTACATCAAAATCAAGAACGTCGCAGCAGATAGAACCAGTATCATCAGAAAACGAAAAGCAATTGCGGCGACAGGGAGGAGAGGGAGACGTCTGGTCGCCACATGACGCGGGAAGATTTAGGGTTCCGACGATCAGAGATGGCTCAACAAGCGATTTGAGAACCTTATACTCGGAAGAATAATTAGGCTTTAGGGTTTTGGAGTTACCGGATGGTGAAGCAGAAGGTGCAGCGGGAGAAGGAGAGGGTAGAAAGTGAGAGCCGGAGAGAGCACGACGGCAGTGGACAAGGTCTTCGATCGCTGTGATTCTACCACCTTCCATACTTGCATTACGAGCTCTGGACTCGGTCTCTGGCGCCTGCAACTTTGAGCGGGAAATTGAAGCGTTTCTTCTTCTTTTTTAGGTGAGAATTGCAGTGCTTCTCGATTTCACTGATACTGAGACTCGAGTCATTCGACAATGTTCTCGGCCCATTTAAAATTTTTTGGGCCTATGATATTTCGTCAGATTTAAAAATTTATGAAAGTTTTTGTATCCGTATTAAAATTAGTTTATTATAAAATAGTTTGTATATTAGTTATTAATTTTTAAAGTTTATATCATTTTAATTTATGTTTCATAATTGATATTATTTTTGGTCATTTTTTTATATTAAATCACTTAATATAATTTTAACTAGTTTAGGATCAATTAACAGTAATAATTTAAAATTGATGGTGGTTTTATGTTAAAGATATATAAATAAAGAGCTTCTTTTGTAAATAGATGATGAAGGGTTGTTTTGTAACTTTCACCGTGAAATCACTAAATGGACGAGGTGATTATCTATCATGATAATAATTAATTGATGTTATCATTTCTCAACTCAAAACGGTTTACACATCACCCTACAAAAATCAACACTAACGAAAATGATGAGACGAAAAAGGAGAAACAAAAAAGTCAAAGTAAAAACTAACATTGACCGAGGCATTTGTGACGTGACTTAATTCACGTAGAGTGCATGGAAAACCTCAATCAAAGGCATAATTTATGTCCAAAAATTCATTAATGTCTAATATTACCCCCATGATCCCAAAATCCTAAACACTTGACACTAATATTGTGCGACATCCATGGATTCACCTCACACAGACGGACACATCTACACCGCCGCTCGTATTGGCGACCTCCTCCACCACTTCTCCTTAGACCAATGCTACCGTTTCCGTACACCCTCCGGCGACCACGTGATCCACCTCGCCTCTCGTTTCGGACACCATCCAATCGTGAAATCCGCCCTCGACGGCGGCCCCCACACACTCCTCTTCCAAAAGAACGCACGTGGCGAGACCCCGATGCACCTCGCAGCTGAGCACGGCCACATGGACATCGTGAGGCTCATAGCCGAGTGGTGTGCGGAGGTGGAAAATGAGAAAGAACACGTAGTGTTGTCTGTGACGGAGAACGGGGACGGGGATAGCTTGAAGCCTTGGAAGATACAGACCAAGGATAACGGTGATATTCCATTGCATAAGGCGTTGAGGAACGGGCATGAGGATATAGCGGTTTATCTTCTTGGGTTGGATAAAGAGGCGCCAAATATTGTCAATCATAGTGAGGAGAGTCCTTTGTATTTGGCTGCCGAGAATAGATGTGATTTGGTAATGGAAATTATTATGACGTTGAACGTTGATCGGTATAGCGTTTCTGGTCCGCTTGGTCGGAGTCCGTTACACGCTGCTACCAGGACTAATCGTAAGCTTTTAACCTTAATTGCAAAAAATTATCTCTAAATGGTGATTTACAGACTTATTGGCTTATTGCAGGAGGTGCAGTTGAACGTTTATCTGAAAAGAGACCAGATTTGGTGATTAAAGGAGACCACAAGAAGAAAACGGCACTACACTACGCAGCAGAAGAAGGACACAAGAAGATTGCGAGGATCCTTCTAGAAAGCAATCCAGATGCAGCTTGCTCACACGACAAAGAGGGGTTCACTCCATTACACAGAGCAGCAATGGCGGGTTTTCATGCTACGGTAAAAACCATACTCAAATACGCCCCTCACTCGATAGAGTTTCGCGACGGTAAGGATGGAAGAACGGCTCTTCACCTCACAGACATGAAGGGTAAATATCTTAGGTCGTGCCTGAAAACATCAGATTTGATTATTCTTCTGAATGAGCCGGATCATAAAGGGAACACTCCTTTGCATTTGGCTATCATGGAATTTGACGAATCAAAGGCCCTCGTCTTGCTTTCGACTAAGGGTATAAATTGGAGGATACGAAATCAGAATAAGCAAACGCCCATAGATCTGTGCATTTCTTCGGATGAAGAAACGTCCAAGAAACTGGTATGTTTTAATGCTTTGATCACACACCTAGGTTGTCTAATACGAGACAAACTACTCGGGCTCAGTTCCTCAAAAGTTCAGCTCGGACTCGTTCACTTTTTAAACGATCCGAATATGAACACATTTTAAACTCGTATAAAATTTAGGTTTTGCTCAAACTCGGCTCATTAATACCGATGCTTGACTCGTATTACACCCCTACACGGCTACACCCACCCCAGTTATGCAAGCATATATAAACAGATTTACTATTGCAGCGGATCATACACCTTGCACTAAAGACACACGAGAAAGCATGGCTCCATAAAGGAAAAACAAGGAAATTCAAGCATAAAGCAGTAAAGCGCATCGACATGTTAAGAGAACGGTTCAGGAAATACAAGGAAGGAGACCTAAGACAAATGATCAATAATATGGCCTTGGTGGCGACGCTTATCGTAACGCTCACCTTCGCCGCTGCATTTACAGTTCCAGGGGGCTACGACCAAACGAATGGTAAACTTCTTCTTCGGAAAAAGTTCTCCTTTCAAATCTTCTACTTCTGCAACATCATCGCATTATTGACCTCCATAACGGTCATCATCAACTACCCGTTGGGAGCTTTCTTTGCAAAGCCTGATACGTTATCGAAAATTGCACACGACATGGCGATCAGGCTGCATATATGTCTAGCGGTAACGGCAATGGCGTTTATATCCGGAGTTTATGCCGTTACTTCTCGTAATACAGTTTGGATAGCATGTTTGGCTTCCATTGCGACCATGTCTTGTGTTGGGATGCCACTCTTACAGAATTGGTATTGGGCATTCAAGAACCGGGGGTTGTTGAAGCGTGTAGGTTACGTTGCTCATCTAGGTGGCCTTGGAGCTTGATTATTGGCGTCAATTTGTAGATTTTTACATCAACTAAATGAGACATAAATATACATTTATTAATGGAGTTTAAGTTGTAAACGTAAGTTATATGATAGAATTTTTGAGGATAAATGGAAAATGTGGAAATTCGTTAGAGAAACAAATTGGTTTTTGAAATTCTTGGCTTTAAATTAACGTTACAAGTTCTTATATAAATAACAATATAGGAAAGTATGACCCTGTTTTACAGAATTAAATACAAGAAACTTAAAACATATTGATTTATATGTTATTCTAATACCTTGAATGTGAAATATATTCATATATTTTAAATCATGTTCACGTATGTATATATTCTTAGAGTTCTTAACTATTAATTAAGTTTTTTTTTCTTTTTCAAAACTCTCCTTTAAGCTTAAATTTTAGTACGTGATACCAAGCAGTGCACCCGCTCAACTTGATAAATGTCTCTGTAAACTTAAAGTAGGTTTGTTTTAATTTGGACCAAACTTAAATAATTTTTTTATTAAAGTACAGTACTAATGTAGTCACTTGGTTTGGTTCCAGTTCGATTCGATAAACCGAACCTAACATGCTCAGCCCGAGAAGTAAATATTCCTCCGCAAAAAATGGGGCAACGTATTAGTAACAAACGGAAGCACGATGGAATCTGCCACATAAAGAGAACTAAACTTCTATAATTCATCAGGCTCATAAAATTCCTTAAAAAATCAATTGTGTGTCATTCAAGCATTTCTTTAGTCCATGCACCAACTCCCGTCATTGAGAGTTTGAGACGGAGAGTTCAATACGATTTCTATGTTTTCGGAAAATCGTTGACATATGGAAGAATGAGGTATACGGAGAGTTCAATACGATTTCTATGTCTTCAGATAATCGTTGACATATGGAAGAATGGGGTATTCCGTATTCCTATGTCATCGGATAATTGTTAATAAATGTTAGTTACGTAAACAAAGGATGTGATGAATAGGGGAAAGATTGTTCCTAAAAAAAACGCCGGATTTCTCCTCTACAACTTCTACATCAAATGTGTCAAAGATGATGACATTAAGGAGGGTTGAGCATGAGCCCGTCGGGCTATAAATGCGTCCATCTCATAAATAGCAATGAAGACTTCCTCCGCATAAAAGAAGTGGGGTGAGAGAGGCTCGAACTCTCGACCTCAGGATAACTCTTAGCTATGAGACCTACGCGCTAACCAACTGCGCCACCACCCCTTGATGAATATTTAAAGCTTAAAACATATAATATCAAAAACACCCTCATACCCTATACAAGAATGGCGTCAATCTCGGCCTTTCTGGTTCTTTTGCCCTTCCACGTCTTCCACTTTTTGTTTTCTTTTGCTCAAGTCGTAATTACTATCGCCCTAAAAACAAAACCTGTAGGGCGAGTTGTTGTAACTTGTAAGTTTGTCCTTTTTATCCCATTAAGCTTTAAGCTTGGTGAAGTAGGTACTTACCGAGTCCGGGCCTTGAACACATTCTTGGATCTAATTCTCAGCATTGAAAAGTGAAACAATGTTACTTTCAGAGAAGCGCTCACGATTTCAAGCCAAATATTTCTAGTGTTCGTGCAATAGATGACGCTCTTGGCAATGTCTTTGGACATGGATCCTAGGAGCCGTGTTTTAACGAGTACATCACACTGCAAGACCAAGACTGCGCCTGACTGGTCGGAGTGGTGGAGAAAGAGAGGGTGATTTGAATCTTTCATGGTTCGGTGGTGTAACCGATCGCCATGGAGGCAGTTTGAGAGGATCAAATAAAAAAAAACTCTAAAGCCTCTGATACCATATGAAAAATGTAACTGAATAATAAAATGATTGATTTTCTGTATATATATTCTATACATCAGCAGAGAGTACAATATATCTACTATACATGTTAACGGTCATAAGATAAATCAACCAAATTAGCTAAATCTAAAATACTGTTGCCTAATGAAGATACAAAATCTCAAGTGAAAGGAAGGCTAAACTAATGATGAAAAAGAGGCGATATGTGTGAATAGAATCATATATAATAGAACTCAAGTGTGACATGTTTTGATGTTTATGTTCAAACTAGATCCGGTGTCCAGCTTGTGTCCGGTTTAAAATGATCACAACTAACCAAGTTTGAATCGAGTTCTCTGTCCATTGTTTAATTAGGCATGTTTACAACTAATCAACTATTTAGCCGACTAAAGGCTTGGCCTTTCCACAACAAATTGGCTTATTAATGACCTCTTTACATTTTGTGGCATCTCTTTGCTTTGACTCCCCAGGCAAGCAATTTTGAGAATCATCCAAACGCAATTCTTTTCTTCTTGCAACTTCACAACTCTTCCCCAAGCCATTGAAATAATTGTCCTCTATGGAAATATGCTTGAGCTTTGACAGCTGACACACCACGTCAGGTACTACCCCAGTAAGCTTGTTGTATGACACTTGAAGTTGCTCCAAGGCACATAAGTCTTTGAAACAATTTGGCATCAACCCAGAAATTGAATTCTTACTGATGTCAAGCACAGTCACCTTTTTAAGCTGACCCATTTGGCTAGGCAAACACCCATCAAGCTCATTGTTAGCGAAATTGATTTCATTAAGTGTCATGTTCATGTTTGCAATACTAGCTGGAATGAAACCGGTGAGTTTGTTGTTTGCTAAAACAACAACGGAGACCTTGGAGTTTCCGAGATTGTCCGGGATCCTAGAGCAGAATTTGTTATTGTTCAAGAATAAGGCGTCAAGATTCATGTCAAATAGCTCCCTTGGCAATTCTCCTTCAAATTGGTTGAAACGAAGGTCAAGGTACTTCAGAGAGGTGAGTTCCAGCAGGAGCTTTGGGAAAGGGCCGGTCAGGCGGTTATTGCTGAGATCCAACTCGTGTAGGAGTTTCAGATTCTTGAAACTATCTGGAATGACACCGGAGAAGCTGTTGGAGTTAAGGTGAAAGATTGCCATGTCGGTTAAAAGTCCGAGTTCAGCAGGTAGGAACCCACCAAGGTTAGCATGATTGAGGTCAATGCTGCCAACTACATTGGTGTTGGGATCATCAAGTGAGGAGGCACAAAAGACACCTTTGTAAGAGCAAACATCGGGACCTACCCAAGTGGCGGTGATGTTCAACGGGTCCGTGTGGATTCCCTCCTTCCATGCTTGGAGGGCGCTGTAAGCATTCTTGAGCCTTTCATTTTGGAATGTGAGATCATTGCCAAATTGTATATGGAAATCCAATGGCGGCAATTCGTGGTGGTGGTGGTGGTGGGGTGGATGCTTATGACCAAGATTAATCAATGTGGTTTCAGCATCCGAAAAGGAACCAAAGAGGATTAAGAGAAGGCAGCAGCAGCCTGAGAACTTCATCTCTGGCTATGGAATGCTGCAATGCGTTAGAGATTAGAGGAGGTGCCCATGACGGTGCTTTCTTTATCATTGGCTTAAAATTAGAATGATGAATAAATCTTGATTCACGGCCATCAACATTCAAATGGTTGGAAGAGAGATAACTAAGCCCCAATTCTATATTTACCAATGGAAATACTCCTAATAGTAAACCTAGCAAATCAATGCGCCAACATTAGAATTGTTATTATGAGACTAATCCAGTAATCAAACTAAGAGTGTACTTTGAATCTTATTTTAGAGAGGGACTCCATGGATTAAAAGTTTTTTAATTTTTTTATTGGAGAGTGATTAATGAACAGTTAATGGGTTTTAAAAAGAAATTGTGTAAGGAAAGAGACAAGTTGGAACATGTTTATTTAAATGAGTAGTGTAAGAGGGAGAAATGATAATTTAATAGAAGATATAGGTCTGGTAAATGCAGAGAGATTTGGGAAAGTGATTTGATTAAGAAATTGTGAAGACGTGCCAGATAATGCCAATTCATATCTACGAGGACGTCGCCATTAAAAAGGAAACTTGTTCAAAGCAAACACCACTAACCTCCATTAGCCATGACCACCTTTTGCATGGCGGTCTCACTTCCATAATTATGCAAACTTTATTTTTTTCCTTGTAAGCCCCACTCTCCGCTTACATCAATTGCGTTACACGGTGTTGAATATTTTTGCATTGTAAAGGAACTTATAAGGGTACGTTTCAAAAGAAATTAGGGTGAAATCATGTAATTTGAAGTTTAATGAAATATTCTTGGTGGGCAACTATGAGAATTAAGAATTAGTTAGTAAGCTCACTAGACAGATCCTCTTTAATCTTGACCAAAGATTTGATCTTTAAACTCACATTAGTCATAAAGAGAAAACATGATTATGTTAATGGTTGAGTCAAATTAACTAAAGTTGAATGAAAGAAGTCTGAAAAGAAGTCTGGCCAAGATTGTCGTTATAATTGCATTTTACACACAGCAAGCGCAGGAATTTTTAAAATAAAAACAAGACCTGCAAGCAATTGAAAAAACGAAAAGAAAAAGGGGGCCACCTCGAAAATTTGGAGATGTTGCGGTGAGTTGAAGAAATTAATGAGGGGTAGTGAGAGAAGAGAGTCCGCATTGAATGCAAACATGTCCAACCCCTATGCGTACTCACATCAGTATCGCAGTTTCAAATCTCTTTCGAAGATAAAGAGGGTGTTAAGTGTTTGGTGGAGGTGCCCAATTTGTGGATGAGCGGGGTCTGAAGCTAGCTGTTTTACCCTTTTCTTTCGTACCTAATTCGATTGAAGATTTACCAGTTGCTTAATTGGTGGGATTCGGGGCTCCTCGTTTTGCTTTTATTTTGTAATTAAAATTTCTAGGTTTTCTTGGGTATTTTGTATTCCCATCTGGGTTTCTGCAATTTGTTTCATCAGTTGCTTATAAGGGTGGGCAAATTACTCCTAAATTTATGCTCTTGACATCTGAGTCGTTTTCTTTTGAATCTGGGATTTTGTTTAGCTTTGGTGGAATGGTGGGTTTTTGAGATCTTTGTCTCTTTTGAAGCCGATTTCACTGGTGCTCAATTCAATAATTATCCCTCTTAATTTCCTTGGCTTTTATAGCTTGGGTTCACGAAATTTGGAATTTAGGAGGCTTCAGATTCAAGCTGTTGCATTGTTGGATTGCAACCACAGATAAGGTTCGATCGATGTCAATTTAGTCCCTTTCATTTACTTCTTCTCCGGAGTATTATTTTTTTTTTTATTGCTTTTGGGGTTCTTTCTCTCTCTCTTTCGGACCAAGCCTACTCGATCCGTCTCTCCCAATAGTTGTAAAGCCTCCATCTTTATTTGTTTGTTGATTTATGTGCTTGTAGGTAAGCAAAAGCTAGAGAAAAAGAAGCATTGCGTTCAGGCTGGTGAAAGCGTGGACTCTTCTTCAAATTTCCTGTCAAACTGTAGCTATGCTCCTTGGACTAAGTCTACCTTTTGCTAGAGCGTCCTGGTGTTTCCTGCTGATCTGATTTATGTTGAAATTGAGCTCTGTTGAAGGGGAATCTTGATGCATCTTTCATTATGGAAACCCTTATCCCACTGTGCAGCTTTGCTCTTCTTGGAGAAGAAGAAGAAGAGCAAAGGAGGGGCAAATGATATTAAGAACAACCCTTTATTTCTTAGGAAGTTGCGAGAGAGTAAGCTTAGAGAGGCTATAGAGGAGGCATCAGAAGATGGGTCTTTGTCAAAGTCCAAAGATGTTGATTCTGATTCTGAGAATAATCAGGATGAGAGCATTGGAAGATCCAGATCTCTTGCTAGGCTCCGTGCTCAAAGGGAATTCCTAAGGGCTACCGCGTTAGCGGCTGATAAGTCTATTTTGTCGTTGGAATCCTTTCCGGGTTTTAGTGATGCATTTAACAAGTTCCTGACCATGTACCCTAAGTTCCAATCAACTGAAAGGATTGACCAACTGCGGTCTGATGAATATGGTCATCTAACTGAGGCCTTTGCAAAGGTATGTCTTGACTATTGTGGATTTGGTCTCTTTTCTTACCTTCAAACTCAGCAGTACTGGGAATCGTCTGCATTTACCTTGACTGAAATTACTGCTAATTTGAGTAATCATGCTTTGTATGGTGGAGCTGAGGAAGGTACTGTTGAACATGATATTAGGACTAGGATAATGAACTACTTGAACATTCCCGAACACGAGTATGACCTTGTGTTCACTGTCAGTAGAGGGTCTGCATTTAAATTGCTTTCTGAGTCATACCCTTTTCATACAAATAAGAGGTTGTTGACTATGTTTGACCATGAGAGCCAGTCTGTAAATTGGATGGCTCAATGTGCTAAGGAGAAAGGGGCTAAGGTCAACAGTGCTTGGTTTAAATGGCCAACTTTGAAACCCTGCTCTAGAGAGCTTAAGAAACAGATTACAAGCAAAAAGAGGAGGAAGAAAGACTCAGCTGCAGGTCTTTTTGTCTTTCCAGTTCAATCTAGGGTTACCGGTGCCAAATATTCCTATCAGTGGATGGCTCTTGCTCAACAGAACCATTGGCATGTGTTGCTTGATGCTGGTTCATTGGGCCCCAAGGACATGGACTCCCTAGGACTGTCCTTGTTTCGGCCGGATTTTATCATAACATCATTCTACAAGGTTTTTGGTTCTGACCCAACTGGATTTGGGTGCCTTTTGATCAAGAAATCAGTGATTGCTAACCTTCAAAATGGGCAAGCTGGGTCTGGCATGGTGAGGATTCTTCCTCTTTATCCACAATATCTCAGTGACTCCATAGACGATATTGATGAATTTACTGGCATTCAAGAGCAGTCTGTCGACGAGAATGACGAATTTCTGCCAGAGGAGACCAACGGAGGATCACAGTTACCAGCATTTTCAGGTGTGTACACGTCGATTCAGGTGAAAGAGGTCTTTGACACTGAGATGGATCATGATAATAGTTCAGACAGGGATGGCGCAAGCACAATTTTTGAAGAAGTTGAGAGTGTTTCAGTAGGTGAGGTCATTAAAAGCCCAGTTTTCAGCGAAGATGATTCATCTGAAAATTCTTACTGGATTGATTTGGGTCAGAGCCCATTCGGGTCAGATCACTCTGGACAATTTAGCAAGCAGAGAACCGGTTCACCTTTAACTTCTTCGTGGTTTTCTAGAAACAATAAGCAACACTCTCCTAAACTATCTTCCAAATTTTCAAAGAGCCCCTTTTCTAATAACACAAGGGTGAATTCCAGACTGAATGAGGACCCTGTCATATCCTTCGATGCAGCTGTGCTATCAGTGTCACAGGATGTGGACCGAGTTAGGGGAATCCCTGAGGAGGAACCGTATCGGGACCCGGCTTCAAACAACAGAAGCCATGTTTCAGAGATTGAAGAAGAGGCATATGGTAAAGAAAAGCAGCAGCTGTCTGGATCCAAAGTCTCTGTAAATGGATTTAAATCAACGCATCATACTCCTGGTGGCTATCGTAGTAGCCCTAGAAATTTCACCTCCTCTGATATATGCCAGGAAACGAAAGACAGTGCAATTAGGAGAGAGACTGAAGGCGAGTTTAGATTGCTTGGAAGAAGGGAAAGAGACAAATTCGGCAGTGATAGATTGATTGGCGTCAGTGATGCTGACCAGGTTGGAAGCATGGACCGGAGAATATCCTTTACTGCAGAAGATCAACAAAGAGACCAACAGTTTGAGCACGGGGAAGCATCTCAGAGCGCACTTGAGAATGATGATTCCATGGGCAATGGATACTATGGTGATGGTCAGGACTGGTCTAGGAGGGAACCTGAGGTATATTGTCGGCATCTTGATCATGTTGACCTGTTGGGACTCAACAAAACTACATACAGATTGCGGTATCTGATCAATTGGCTTGTAACTTCATTGCTTCAACTGCGCTTGAGGGCCTCAGATGACAGCGAGGATTTGCCACTAGTACGGATTTACGGCCCCAAGATCAAATACGAAAGAGGGGCTGCAGTTTCTTTCAATGTAAGGGCAAACAATGGAGAAGGCTTAATTCACCCTGAGATAGTGCAGAAGCTAGCAGAGAAGAATGGAATTTCCCTTGGCATTGGAATCCTCAGTCATGTACGAATAGTGGACAGTCCAAAACAACATCACGGCGTGCCGGATCCGATAGACACCTCCTTGTTCAAGCCAATGGGCAATGGCCCGAAGGATGGTAAATATGTGTTTTACCGTGTTGAGGTAGTTACAACATCTCTTAGTTTCCTGACTAATTTTGAGGACGTGTATAAGATGTGGGCTTTTGTTGCAAAGTTCCTGAATTGAACCCTTCTTTTGTTGAAGAACTTGGCTTGTCGACTGTTCCAGAAGATTCCGAAACGTAGCACCAGGCTCCCATTGTATGAGATTTTAGCCTTTCTTGCACCAGCTCTAGCTATCATCTTGGGGACCTCGGCATCACATTGACAAATGCAAAAGAATCCGGTTCTCTTTTGGGCTGTGCAGAATTTTTCATTACCATGAAGGCGTGCTCGTTATATGGATGTTATCCGCGAGATGATCTGATTAGATGTATTGATTCTTGTGGCATTTTGTTGGGATTTGGTTCTCTTCTTTTTTTGGTGTTTCATTGTTAATTATAGTGATATAGTGGTAGGGTTGGATGTAAAAGATGCTTGGGAAGCTCTTTGATCAGAAGCACAAAATTTGTCAAATTCCATCTGGGAGCTGAGATTATTTCTTTTGTAGAGATGGTTTATTTATCTTCGTAGTTGTTCTCTTTGGTTCAGATTTGTTCATGGATGATCTCTTAATAAAACAAATGAGGGACAGATTAGGGATGGTGGGGACAGGGGATTCAACCCTTTCTCTTGTTTTGACTCTCAGTAGCAATTAGCAGCAACCCACGAGAAAATAACCATTTGACGACAAGAAGTTAGGTGTTGGCCTAACTGACTTCTTGTGGCTTCAGACCCACAATCTGTTGATTCCAACGGACAATTAGCTAAAGAATGTAGGACTCATATGTGGGCGGTGTCTCACTCTTCAGATCAATTGGCTCCCACGTTAGATGGAATAATCGATGAATCGTCCCTCTCATAAGCTGTCTTTAGTTGATTTTTTTTTTTCTGAATTGTATAACGAATGTATGCCATTATCTTGTTCTTCATGGGTCATACTTTGATATTAGTAGTGCATAAGCCATTTCTTTTTTTTTTAAATTACACGGTAAGTAATATAAGAGTGGTCATTTTCTGGTAGATCAGATGAGAACTTCAACTTCTCTCGAACTCCCACCAGTGACAACAGTGATGTCATGGTCTACGTGCGTGAGTTTGTCCGTTATGTCATTGACTTATATGAAGATGTGGTTGATTTTGACCTGTGTGAAAAAATTTTCCATGAAGACTTTCTGACTTGGGTGATTGAGTTAATAGTTGTGAGATTGTCACCTCTATCTCAATTTTTGTTAAATTCATGTGTCTGTCTCTTAGTAGTCCAAATGCATGAGCTTCAGTGTGCAAGACTGTTCAGGTCTGACATTTACCATAGTCATAGACTCATATGCAAGGTTTGCTTCATTATGATCTCTCAACGGGCGGTGGTTATCTTTGTTTTTTTATCCATTAAAATTAATTTTGATGGTTCCGACTTCTGGTTTCTTCCAATATATATTTCTTCTTTTCCTTTGTTGTATTGGTGTTCTTTCTAGGGATATATTTGCAAGAGTTGTGTCCTAGTCGTACATTTGATTACTGATCAAATTAACTTGATATCTTTTCGGTGGATGGTTGTTAAAAGTGCATTGGTTACTATGTATCACATATTCCACCGTGTAACCGATATTTTAGCCATTGTTCTATTGTCTAATATGCTATGAAGTTCTGTTAAAATTTCCTCTGCTGGTAGGCCATTTAACGATAATTTTCAAACAAAGTTTTTAATCTTGTAGAAGCTTTGTTTATATCTTTGGTCTTTCTGATTCCAGTAATTTTATTTCTTGAGGACAGAAGCAAAAGTAAGCCAATTTAAAATGAAAACAAGTCAAATAACAAGTGTTACACAAAATGATTACACGTGGATGTCATGCAATTAGACCACTATATATTGTTGAGGAGTTGGATTCTCCATATATCTTATTCCCCTGTGTGTTTCTATAAGTTGGAAGGAGGGATGAAAGACAAGTGTGAGGGATGCAGAGCAGTAAATGAAGAACTTTACTGGACCCATTTCCAAACCATGCATTTCTGCCAGTTCCTCACAAGAGACTTCCGAACCCGTCTTGTAAGTCAATCTTCTTCTCCGCTCATTCTGTGATGATTTTCTTACATGGGTTTTCACTTAATGAAGTTCTGAATATGATCAGATGATTCCAAAGAAGTTTGCAGATTGCAAGAAGGGTGAACTAAATGAAAAGCTGGTAATCAAGGGTCCAAGTGGGGTTACATGGGAAGTTAGTTTACTAACAAATGGTAACATTCTCTATTTTGGAGATGGGTGGGAGGAATTTGTGAGTGATCACACTTTGGAACAAAATGACATACTCATTTTCAAGTACAGAGGCAACTCTCACTTTGATGTTGTCATTTTAGACAGAAGAAGCTTGTGTGAAAAGGAAGAATCATATTTTGTCAGAAACTGTGAGCACAAGAAGCCTCATGCAAAGCTTATGTACAAAGACAATTCAGCTAAGAAACCCAGAAAGGAAGCTGTGCTTCAAGTTACTGAATATTCAGGTCCTTATCCAATGCTAGATGACGACAAAATCCAAGCTCAGGAAACAGTTGTTGCTTTGAGGAGCGTGACGCCTCTCCTTGGTAACCAAGTTTGTCTTGCAGGTGATGAACCGTTGATCCTGAAGAAACGAAGCAACTGTTCTGCAGTGACTTGCGCTTCCAGTAGACGATCCATAAGTGAAGCAGAAAAAAGAGCAGTCTTTCATAAAGCTATCGAGGAGTTAACCGATGATGGCTTCATTGTTGTCATGAGAGCTACCCATGTCCATAAGAAATTTTTCGTGGTAACTTTAACTCCCTCCTAATTATAAAGAAAGACTTTGTCTTTGAATTCAGTTAATTAAGAAATTTGGTGTGATTGCAGAGCGTTCCTGCAGGATGGCTGACAAAACATGTAATTCAGGAAAGTGGAGATGTGATTCTAAGGACTGAGGAGAAGTCATGGGAAGCGAAACTGTTATTTGACAGCAAAGGACGTGGAGGGTTAGCTAGGGGCTGGAAAGACTTCGCTATGGACAACTCGTTGGAAGAATATGACGTCTGCCTATTCAAGTTGGCTAATCGTAACCTAAAGCACAAGTCTTTCACCTTTGACGTCAAACTATTCAAAGTGGTGCCGGATGGGATTCCTCTGTTGTGCAAAGAACCTGACTCACCAATCACCATCTCTGATCTCTAGAAGGGTGTTTTGTTTAAATCTTAAGATATAATGTAAGGCTTGAGAAGAAGCAAACTGTTAAACTGGTAGAAACACTAACTACTTGTTTTGGTAGTCATCAATGCTCTGCATAAATGTTGTGATTTTGGACCCAATCCTGCTGTACAAGTCTAATATGCTTAAACCGAAGTCGAATAGGGCAAATCGGTAGTGACCAAAACCTCCACTGACAAGGTGAAAAAGGAAATAATGCTAGAACAAAGCAATGCAGAAGACAAAAGATCAGATTAATTCAGGTCAGGGACTTGAGATATGTGTAACCCAATTCATACTCTAATTCAATGCTTCACTCAGACAGGGTAAAGGAGATCAAATGTGACAACTAACTCAATTCTACAGTTCCAGTTGTATCTTCATTTTTCCAAATTAGCTCAAAGTTATAAATCTAACAAAATACAAGTTCAAAAAGAACAAAGACAAGGATAGCATGCAGCAGTATAGGAGGTGGAAGTGGCACGATATCACTGCCAACAGCCTGTTTGGAACAACGGCTTGAGTGAGGAGCAAAACTGGCTACAGCTTAAACGTCTTCTTAGAATGATGGTTTTTGACAAGCAGAAAAGAGTTGCCAGCTGATGAAAGCCATTACCAAAGAAGTGAACAACTCAAAGCCAACTACTTTTGGGAAGTGCCATCCCAAGCCCAGCCTCAAATAGCTGCAACAAACACAGCCACGATTTTCCATCAGCTCCACCATCTATCCCTTACCAACCATATTATAGCTCACAAAGAGGCTAAAAGAGCAGTGGAATGATAAGAAGCATACCTTGTGATGGAAGGCATAGTAGCTACAATCCCAGCACACAAGTAAATTATAGGTATCAACGTCTTCGGCTTGTTCTTCCTAAGCCACATCAAAGATCCTAGTGCAGCCAGGGAGATAGACAACACCTGACAGTAGAAGGGAACGTAACTGATTATTAATAGATAGCAAGAAGAGATGTAAAAACAAGGGCAGTCAATGCAATGGTGGCATACAATTTCCTATTTTAAATAGCAAACAAAGCATGTGGAGATTAATATAGAGACATGTCCCGTGTTTGAAATAATAGAAAACATTTGACAAGATTGGAAAGATATCATGGCAACCTTGGCGAGACGCAAAGAAGGGTGCAAGGTTAATGTTTTGATCATACCAGGTTTGCATTTGCTTCAAGGCCTTGTAGAATGAAATCCCACGTAAACTCAAGTCCTCTAGCTCCCACCCAAAGAGGAGCCAATCTATGTAGAACGGCATCAGCAAAAGCCCATCCTGCAGAAAGAGAAAGGACAAATAAAGAAGCTAAGCAAGTTGTTTTCCATATCTTGCTAAACTGTGCACACAGCTTCTAGGTGCTTATATTAAATGAATTAGACATGTCATCAGACAAATCAATGAATTTTACGTTGTCATCTTTTGTTAGCCTGACAAGGATGTTAAGTTACATAATTACCATATTCTGAAAATGAACTTCTTAATCTCAATAATGTTCACTCTGCTTTTATAAGGATGCTAACTACATAAGTTTCATTGTTCACAAAAAAAAAAACAGATTCAAGGTGGATAGGACTTAGAAGCATTGCCATCACAGTCCAAAAGAAAATGCAACAGTCAACAGGAGAAATTGAATAGGGAAACATAGCTTACCAAGTCCAACTGCTTGGAATTTGTGATTTTGGGAGATATTTCTGTGTGTTAGTTGAGTCAAGGCAAAATAAAGCCCAGCAACATCAACAAAACCAATCAAGGCTTTCAGCATTTCCTGAAAGTAAACTCATACGTAATTAGGTTGTTCTCATACTGGTACACACATATTAACTAGATAAGTGAATTCCACACGCCACAGTTCCTCTCGCGCGCATACTACCCCAAACACCAAAACAAAACAATAATGGTCATACAGAGAGATAATTTCAGCGATTAAAAATCCAGGGCAATCCCCAAGAAAAAACACGACATAAACTCTAAATTTTCTTTCATTGTATACTTCACACCATTGAACAAGATTAGAGCCCCCTAAAGATGGAATCTTTCTCTAATTAATAGAAGTCTCCATAGAAGATTGATAATTGAGGACTGTGCAGTACCTGATATGGATCAAAATTCTCATTCTCAGATACATTCAGAAATGTTGCAAGACAAACCAGCTGCAAAAAGTTCAAAAAGTGTTAACAGAGATGACACTGCCACAATACACTAGAACTTAAAGCTTGTTATACAGAACCGTCAAAATTCACAGACCTTGACTAAAGCTGTACAAAGGTAGACAACAGCAGCCTTAACGGATGTGCCAAGCGTATCATACTCAGATCTGCAGCACAAATCAACCAACAAAAAGTAAAAACAAGATCTTGCATTTCAAACCAACGATACAATTCCAAAAAAGGTCGGAAACAATCGAGTAAAAGTAAAACTGCGCACTAGTAGGTGGAACTAAACTCTAGATGACTCTTCCACATATTCAGCAAAGACCAGTAAACCGGACGATAAGTGACACGTTAAACAATCCTGAATTTCTACATCGTAATTGGCTATTCAATGCAGCAAAACCTAATCTAGTGGCACCCTGGTTCAGAGTAGGAAGCAATCAGATGTTAAACAAACAGGAAAGATATTCGCAAAGCATCTAGATCTAATTGCTATCAAAAAGACTCCCAAAATCTAAGTTAAATTGAAAAGAATTGCTCAAAAAATTTAGGTATGAAGTAAGAAAAGGAAGAAGACTGACAAAGGAGTAGCAGAGTAGTAAACGGCGTGCGGACCGAAGGTGAGAATAGCACAGTTGATGAAGTGAAACATCGTCATCTTCCTCTAGCTCTGCAGATCAGAGGTCGACAATCTGGATCCTGAGAGGCTGACCCGTCAAAGGGAAGAGACGGACGTTGAATAGAGCAAATTCAAGCCGGAACGCAGATGGCGATCGACATATCTACGATCTCAGATTCTCAGAATGTCTAGCACAATTGGGCTTCTTGGCCCGTATAAGTTCTTGGGCTTCGACACAATAACTAAGCTTTGGGCTTTCATGTCAAATTTCATCCGTCGGCATAACACAATCGGAATAATGTCATGTTCGAATCGCTCCGCCCATTATAATACATAAAAAAAATTCAGTATTTACTTTAACGTTAACTCAATTCTTCGAACTTGATAAAAATTACATAAGTCAAAGCGATCAATCGAGTTAAGATTTTCTATATGTTATCAACTAAATATTTCTCCCACCTAACAAAGTTATAGGGCGCTAAAGGTGTTGGATCAGGATGCATTACTTAAGGAAACCCGATTAGGTTTAAATATCACTTTGATTAGATGAAGTACTCATCTTTAAATTTGAATAATTAATCAAAGCACACAAACTCAACATCTAGTTACCTGAAGACCAAGACACAACAACATTCTCAAAATTCTAAGACACACGTGAATCCGATTGTACATCATCTCTCGGAAGATAGTCTTCAAGGTGAGTCCAATACCTACAAACAAGACCTAAAACAACAATATAGTAACCATTAGCTAACGTTTCAAGAATGGAGTCTAAACTCCGGAATCAGATTAAACCCGTACATATTAAGGGACAAGAAAATAAACTTATCAATAGTAATATTCCTATAAAAACATATAAATCAAAAGTATAAACTAATAAAGTGAAAGTGTCAACAAAAGAAGAAGCAAGCTAACAAATATGTACGATATAAACATATAATAACTAAAATCCATAATAACACTGAAAACAAGGTAAGGTAATGTAAGACTAATCCTAACCCTATCCATATCCATCAACAACTCTCATCATCACTAACTATACCTACTTTTACCCATACATAACAACCGGCATATCTTTGTAATCATCATCGTCATTCCTTTATGTCCATACTATACAACACATCTCACTCATAAAAATCAATCAACATTTGGTCTCTTGAGGTGTAATTGTCAGTGTGTAACATGATCAATTACCCTCTAGGCTTAATTGTAAGTGCGTAACATAATCAATTAGCCTAATCCAATATCTCATGTAACCCGTCTATCACAATTGAGTCTCTTGAGGGGTAACAATTAGTGCGTAACATAACCAATTACCCTCTACGCTTAATTGTTAGTGTATAACATAACAAATTAGCATATTCCAATCTTTCATATAACTCTTCTATCACAATTGGGTCTCTTGAGGCGTAATTGTCACTACATAGCATAATCAATTACCCTCTAGGTTTAACTATCAGTGCGTAACATAACCAATTAGTCTTGTCCAATATATCATAAAACCATTTGTCACAATATAGCATCATGAGGTGTAACTGTCAGTGCGTAACATAACCAATTACCCTCTAGACGTAACTGTCAGTTCGTAACATAATCAATTACCCTATTCTCGACATAACTCATAAATCAGTCGTAACTCGGTCTGCCACAATCTCAATCGCAATTGTGTCTATCATACTCTCAAGCACAACTCTATTTACTCCATTATCAAGCATAACTCTATCTATCACCATCTCAATCCTTGCAAACGCATCACAACAGAACTCTCGACTACTCACACTAACAACAAGTACTATCTAAGCCCCTAAATGTAATAAGGTCCACACACAACTTAAATTAAAACATTTGCAAACAATTAAAGATATCAGGTAAAATAATAATAATATAATTCATACTCCCAATCAACGACAAACTTAACCTGAAACAAAACGGAAACTAAGTAAGTCTAGTATGACTTACCTCAAAAAGACAAACTCAAAAATCATCGATACAAATCCAACCCCAAGTACCTTAAAATAACATAAACAAGTCAACTACACAAGTTTAAATTCAGTGGTTAACGGCTTCCTCCAACGGCCTTAGATCCGAAGCGGCAATCGAGGGAGGTGACTCCTTTCGTTTCTCTGCTGGTGGCAACAAAGAGCGGTGAGCGGCAACACGACGAGGCGGGTAAGGTAATGGCAGTCTCATTCGGTGGCAACAGTGGCGGTGGATCTAGGTGGTGAGTATGTTGCAACTCTATTCTTCTCCAACGACCTATGAGAACGAATAAGAGAGGAAACTCGGAGGCAACTATTGGCTATGGTGAGGCTAGGCTAGCGAAGCTCGGTGGCAGCCCTAGCGGTGAGGAGATGGCAGCTCGTGGTCCTGGCAGCGGTGAATCT
This sequence comes from Fagopyrum homotropicum, assembly GCA_033239125.1. Taxonomy (NCBI): domain Eukaryota; kingdom Viridiplantae; phylum Streptophyta; class Magnoliopsida; order Caryophyllales; family Polygonaceae; genus Fagopyrum; species Fagopyrum homotropicum. Next base: position 9,810,779 of record BSWB01000006.1, on the reverse strand, counting down.
TGTTTCCCGAGTCCGGCGTTGGTAGTAAGGTGGGTGTTGGGTTTCCGGTGGTGGCAACAACTCGGTTGCGGATATGGGGTTTCAACCTCTATCGGCAAGGCTCGATTTACGGTTTCTACGGGGAAGGAGATGAAACTTTCGGTAGTGTCCCGTAAGTTAAGTATTCTTAGCGAGATTTTTAATCCCGCAAAATAACGTCAATCAATTCCGCATCCTCATACATCATATTTTTTCCAATTAATTCGTTTTTAACCTCAAGCGATTTAATCCAACTTAACTCGATTATGAAAATTCTGGACCCCGGTATTGTATATACTACCAATAAAAAGATGTTTCATTCCGAAACTTAAAATTAGAACGTGCAGTTGAAAAGTCTCCAAAGTATCGGCACATTCAAGCCATTTCCAAGGCTTTTCTTCACCATTTTCACCAAATCAAACTTGTCTCAAAACATGCTCAGATTTGTATATATAACACAATCGTACCATCATAAGTTGTATTATTATCATACTTGATGTTATTACACATATCGGCTCATTTTCCATCTTCATCTCCAGCACTTGAGGTTGACCAACCCCGACTTCTTTGTACTCTACCTCTATCAAGTATGACAATATGCAGCTCGATGTCCTCTTTGACCGCAAGTGAAACAAATCACAATATGTCTCGGACAGTTGTTTCTCTTGTGTCCCGTACTTCCACAATTATAGCTTCTTCTATCTTTACTTCCTTATAACAAGTTTAATCGATTCGCTCTATCTTGAGTGAAATGACCTTGCGAAGTGGATCTCAATATACCATACCCACTAGCATCAAACACAGTCGTTTAATTTGAAAAGAGAAACTCAAGGGTTTGACGGGTTACACCATGTATTTTGTTATACTTTATTTGTAAAAGCTGTAATCTTTGTTTTTAAAAGCCTTTTTTCTCTTCATTGGTTAATATTAAAATGGAAAATTGAAGTATGAGCCAACATGCCTAATAGGTAGCTAAAATCCGGGTGTGGAAAGCGCATTGCATAAGTAAGAGAACCCTCGCAAAAGTCACCACCCGCGGCCCCAAAAAGGATGGTGCACGTAAATGACCTAGTTCGAGTCTTCATCTTCCTCCTGGATTGCCCCTCTATTAAAGGACGCTCCATTTTTACCAACTCCCATGGTCAAAGCTTGGAGCTTTCCGACTATGTTGCCACCCGTTTCCCAGATCTAGCAGTTCCTCCAAGCTTGTTGACGAAGAAGCTGTTGGAGGCTGGAGTTGAGTACAAAGATGGTCGTGATGATAAGTATGAATGTGCAATTCGATGCTTTGAAAACAACAAAAAATATACAATCTTTCTCATTAGATTTTTTTGGTTTTTTTTAAAATTGTTTTATTTGTTTGAAGCAATTCTCAACCAGAGCATAAAAAAGCTGCATCTTGGTCTCCTTCTTGTGCGAAAAAGAGTAGAAGTAGTTGAGAGTAGTGAATGTGAGGAAATAACCTTCGGAGTATAAAATATTGTCTTAGATTCAAAGAAAACGATGCTGGTGAAAGTTAAGTGATGGTACTTGGAAGGTATCAAATGTTGAGGTGTGATGGTTGAAGGTATCAAATTCAGAGATGTGATGGTACTAGGATAGTGATTTTGTAGTTTTGGCCGTTATGGGTGATGGTAGAAGAGTTAGAGACACCTATAATCAAGTTATTTACGATTCGTTATTATGAGTTTCCTCTATTGAAAGTCTCTGTTGGAAAAACATTGTGATTATATATTAGATAATGTTTGGGATTACTGTAACTGATCAAAGCAAAGTTGACTCAACACATATGTACAATAGATAGTGTTTGGGTCTTCGCTCCTAGTTTGTCTTTGGACCTTGTTTGTAAAGGTAATGTGTATCATATGTGTAATATATAAACAATTATTTTTTCTTTTCATATCATCGATTTGAGACAATTTCTCCATTTTAATCCAAATATGTGCATTTCACTTTGAACTTATACGTCTTATTTACACGTAAATCAATTCTTACTACGTGGCGTAGAAGAAGTCAATACTTCCACTCTCCGATATCGATAATATTCAAAGCCGATAAAAAATGTGCCCGAAAAACAAGGGAGGACACACCTACCAGAAATGAGTTCCATTAGGAAGTTGGGTCGGATAGTTTGAATAGTCGGGTAGATGTAGAGGTCCGGATTGACAAGTACGTATATGTGGCTTGACTTGAATACTTTGAATGCGACACCTAATCAACGAGTCATAAACAAACCCAACTATTTGTAAAACTAAGACGATAATAATATCAATATTTTAATTACTAACAAGTAGTCATTATTTTGAATAATACCTACCCAAAAAAAGAACAACAGTAGTCGCGGCTCGCGTTAGCCAAGACGGCGTACATTTCGGTGATTCTTTCCTTTCTCGTTTGTCCTCTCTTGTTTACTCCCAACGTTAACAAATATTACTCAACCTAAATACTAAGTAAATATTTAATGTATAATTATTGTGCAATAATTATGACTGGGGATAGCTACGAAAGGGACAAAAGAGTAAAAGAAGGAATATATAAGACAAGAGCAAGGAATATGGAATAATAGCCCCAACCCAACCCAACCATTTGACAACATTCAAAGCCATCCATTTGGAGACATGTTGACCGGATATTATGCTTCACCTAAACTTCTTTTTTACTTATAAATTATTATTTCATTCACGGTAAACCATCCATATCACTTTTAAATTACCCCACTCATTAACAATTACCACAAAACTAGGATTAAATAATCACTATCGCTTTTTTTGTACTCTTCTTAAGCGAATCTTACACCGCATCAGCCGCTCATCACATTTTTCGATTTTCATTAACAACTAATTTAATACAAAATACATTTTTATAATTATATTTTGTAATAGTTATAATTAAAATTATAACACAATATATTGTAGTTTTTGATAGTTTTAAAAATATATTTTTTAATTTATTATAACAGTTCCTGAATACTGAGAATCGAAGGGGAAGGTAAAGATTGTGTCGGGTCGGGTCCGGGCATTTAACGGGCCCTAGAGTGCCTAAGCTCTGAAGTATAGGCATCGACATGGTCACGTGTTTGAGCCCTTTTAACGGCGAGGAACAAGGGCTGGTAGCGTGTGAGTTCCCACGTGCCGACCCCTACTGCTTTATCAAGATATGGAAGGATGTTATTATTGTTATTTGTCAATGTAACAGGTAAAGAAACTATCGATGGATGTTAATTTATTTATAAAAGATAATAGTAGGTATGAAAACTTTGCAAACTGGTACACCAAATTAGTCAACTACGTATCTCGATTACTTCATATAAATTATCGTCACCTTTAGGTATCTGGTTTCATTTAATATTATTTGGAGTGTTATATTCAAGTGACCAAATTAATCAACAACGGTAAAAAAAAAAAAAAAAAAAAAAAAACTAACATCTCGCAATATCTCGGACACACATCATTGTAAAAAATGTAAAAAGATGCACAAGAACATCACTAAACTTATAAAAACCTAAAAGAAAGTTGAGAAACTTCAAGAAAAGAGGGGAGTTGGCGGAGAGATGGATAGTAAGGATTGCATAATATAAATCTATCGTCATCGAAAGCGGCTACTAATTGATCGGAAATTCTCAGTTATATGGGAGCTTAGATAGTGAGCAAAAACAACTTATCAAGAAATTGGTAAACTTTTGCATGAAAGAAGGTAAAAGAACGAATGTTCGTGCTATTGTTTATCAAACTTTTCATCGCCCAGCTCGAACTGAAGACGATGTAATTAAACTTATGGTGACGCCGTAGAGAATATAAAGCCTAACTGTATGCAAAGTGGAAAAAAGTAAAAGTAGAAGGTGCAATTTATGATGAATAGTTAAATTTTTACAAAGCAAGTCTTGACATTTTAGTACTAGGCTAAAATTCGGATGTAATATTTGAATATGATGTTTCACACGAAAACTCTAGTAGGAGAAGAGTGATGGGAGCACGTGATGATAATTATATTTATTACAAGAAAAACTCAATCTTGTATCTAAGTACGATCATAAGATTAAAAATGATTAAAAAAATCAACTGAGATACCAAAATGGAAGTACGTGAGGGTCGAAATGCATGATCTTAATAAAAAAACAGAATAGTAGTATAGTGGAAGAAGAGTGATGATTAGGAATCATAGAAAGCGTTAATTTGCTACGAATATTTCGCCTGAAGGATACACGTAAAAAGGAATATATGGATAAGCTTGGTGGTCAGTCGAGCATGTGCTGCTCGGCCCCGCTATGTTTCTTCATGCACACCCTAAAACGCATGATTCATTATGTTCAACCATTTTATCTACACAAGTAGCTAAACACCAAAAAAATATGAACCTGGAACTGGATTTAAGCGTCCAAATGAACAGCATTGAGTGTCGCGCGCGCAGAAGTAGCAACTAGGTACTTTGCTATATTGACCACCCTTATTTAGTTGAACCTAGTTTTTGTTGGAGGTAATAAATTCTACGTTAGCAAATGAGACATATCGAGCCCAATATATAAGGTCGGTAGGTTAGTTTTTCTATTGTGAATTGATTTCAAGATTGAACTCATTTGGGTTTATGTGTTGGGTTTGTACCTAACGCGTATATGCACTAGTATACACATGATACACGCTCTAGGGTACGTCAATACATAGTCCTTGGATACATTCAAGATAAACTTCGGATCTAAATCGAGCTTAACCTTCAATTGTCATGCATGTACACTCGTGTGAAGTCTAATATATAAGGTCGGTGAGCTACTCCTCCTATAGTCAATTGTTGAAGATAATAAGTTTCATGTCAAGACAAGACATATTGCTTGTCGGACCATCCTAAGCGGAACATGGGTGTATCATCTTCTCTGAGGTTCCTCGGATTTTGACGGTTTTACAATTGGAAAAAAAAAAAAGATTCTTGATAGACATTCAGACCAAAAAAGAAGAAGCTGTTCATAGTTGACTTGTCGGTATTTATATAAAAGTGTCAAAAGTTAGCCAAGAAATTCGCCTTCTCGAGCTTTCTATACCTCTCTCTTAATTTGGGAAAAAGACGGACAAATTTCAGATTTTAAAATAATTCAAAATAAAACAATGATAATAATCCTAGTATACATGTTTTGTTGGCCGTCTAGAATTATTATATATTAATTATTTCATTAGAGACAAAAAGTTGTTGTAAGAAAATTTTGACCTAGCTATCCACATATCTCTATCATAAAGGGTAATTTTAAATCAAATTTACTTCTCCTTTTCTAATTTACGTGATGGAATTTGCCGTAGAATACGGACTTTTAACTCTTTTATTTTTTTATTTTAAAATTTAAAGATTAAAACATGCAATTTGGATTGAAGTTGAAGCATTAATGAACACGGCTAATGCATGGTACGCAACTGCATACTGCCATGTTTGTTTATTCATTTTAGCAATACGACATGATATGATAGCTATGTCATTTCCGTGTGTACACAAATTGGTAAGTTTGTTTTGTGAACAAGGAATTGACACTTTTTTTTATTTGTTAAAATTTATGAATGGGTTACCTACTACTGTACAACATATGTTATTCCTGGGGTGGGAATTACGACAACAAAGACTTGTTGAGGAAATATAAAGTGGAATATTCTAATTCAGGTATAGGTGGAACAGAGAAAAACCTAGCGATTAATTAAAATAAATAAATTAGTATTTTCTCACAACACACCAAAAATGAGAGGACTCGGGATTCAAACGGCTACGTTACGTACATTCATTGCACATCCCAATATTTACTATTTGGAAAATTTAGGATAATGTCCCTATATTTCGGAGTTTTTCGAATTTTACCCAAATATTTATTTTTAGAGAAAATTGTTCAAACAATACCTCATCTTTTAAACTGACTGAACTTTAATATCCCATCGTTTAAACTATCAGAACGGTACATCAGCTATTGAGTCCGACCAAAGAATTACTTTTTACACGTTAAGTTAACACAACAACTTTGCTCCTAAAACTTTCCTTATTCATGTAGGCCTCATTGCAACTGTCTTAACCATTTTACTTAACATGTGAATAATAATTTAGATACCAATCGTTGGTCGGACTCAATAGGTGAGGTACTGTTTTGATAGTTTAAATGACGGGGTACTAAAGTTTAGTCAGCCTAAAAGATGGGGTACTATTTGAAAATTTTTCTCATATTTTTTTTTATTTTTATTATGCTATTGTGTTTTAGTGTTTTCTAAAAAATAATCAATTTCGCTTAAATTGTAAGAGATGTCAAATTAAAGTAATTTTTTTAAAAGACCTATGTACAAAATGTTTAGTCTCTTTTATCAATTTTTTTTCATTATAAAAGTATTTTAGTTGACACCCTTTTACAATTTAAAAGAAATTAGGCATTTTTCAAAAATACTAAAATACAAGGGCAACGTCCGAACTAAAAAAAACATAACAAAATTCGGAAAACTCCAAACCACAACAGTACCAACCGAAATTTACCTTACTATTTACTAACAACACCCCATATTTCTCCATATTCAAAATATCTATCCGCAGATTCAGCAAATTACTACAAAGTAAATCCCTAATCCGTTCCTCTGCAATCTGTGCGATTTTGAGAAATTTGGGCTGATATTCATCTTTTAATCACTGTAGTTGTTGTACCTATCTATCTCTTTCCTTTTCCATTCCCCATTAAAAAAAAAGTAACAAGGTCTCATCTTTTGTGTGTGGTGTGTTTGGGGTTGTGGGCTTTTGCTCCCTCTGCAATCTGCATTCCTTGAAATTTAATGCCCCAAGTTTCCTCTTTTCATTAACTTTGCTGTACTCTTCCTTCCTTCATTCCTGCAAGAAAAGAGAGGAAAAAGGAGTCTGTTTCTGTTTACCCATCTCATTCTTGGCCTTTTACGTTTCAGTTTTTGCTTCTCTGACTAGTAGTAATATTAGGGGGAACTTCCTGCTCTTCCTTTTCCCCCTTTCTTTGTTTATTTATTGTTCTCTCTCCCTCTATCCATCTCTACCCAGTACCCAGTAGCCATAGGGGAAACCTACTTTAAAAAGCCTACACCTTTTTTCCTTTTTTCTTTTCACACAAATCGAGTTTAAAGGTATCCATGCAAATCATAAGGCACTCATGATCTAATCACCATCCCCACTTTTAAAAAGACCCTTCCTTTTTTTTTTCTCATCTTCCCCACCCACAAAAAACACACAAGAGCAAATTGAGCTGAGTAGCTCATACGTTTCAATCTCTTCTTTGCGAGGCTAACTTTCTGTTGATCATCATCGTCTTCATCATGTATTTCAGCTCTGCAACTGAAAACGCCATGCCTAACCTCTCCTTACACATCAGCCCACCATCGATTGCCGATTTTGAGGCGAGGGAATTTGTGGGTTTTGACGGATTCTTCCCTAGAAGAACCCTAATTCGAAGCGACCCTAGCTCAGATTCAGGAAGCAGCACTGGTGGTAGCGATTTCAGCCATGAAAATGGAGTTTTTAATGTGAATCAGAATTTGGGTTTACATGGAACTGAACCTACTTTGAGCTTAGGGGTTGATTACGGCGGTTACATGATATCCGCTTCTCAAATTCCGAACACGAAAGGCATGATGATGATGATGACTGATCCTCATGCTCATCATATGATTAACCCTCAACCGCCACAGATGTATGGCCGAGATCAGTTCAAGAGGAGTTGTTCAGCAAATCGGATGGTTAGTCACGGCGTTAAGAGGAGCGTCAACAGAGCTCCTAGGATGAGATGGACTTCTACACTTCATTCCCATTTTGTTCATGCTGTTCAGCTTCTCGGAGGCCATGAAAGTGAGTCTTTTCATCAATATCTCGCACTTGCACTTTAATTAAGAGATCATTCATGACAAGCTTGTGAAACTATTTTCATTAAATTTGTGTTTGAATAAAATCAAACAGGAGCAACTCCAAAATCAGTGCTAGAGTTGATGAATGTCAAGGATCTAACCCTTGCTCACGTGAAGAGTCACTTGCAGGTCAGGAAATTCTTCATTTTTCTTTTTTTTTTTTTTCTGGGCATCATGATGTTTTTCTCATCAATCCTTTCAGTCCTTTGGTTCTGATGTGGTATAATCACGATGTTAAGAACAAGACACTCAACAGTACCAAAAACAAAAAACAAAAACAAGGCATCTGGTTCAATTTTAAAGAGTATTCACAATGGGACCTTGCTTTCTCTTTATAATTTGTTGTCTGGTGTGTACATGCAGATGTATAGGACAGTTAAGAGCACTGAGAAAGCACCATCTACTGGTAAGCATGTATATCTAACCTTAACTTTCATCCTCTCAGTATTCTTTTTAGTACTAGTAGTGTATATATCTACGCTCTTGCAAGTATCATATCAGGAAATGATTTTTAATGATATAATACTGAAAGCCCCAAGCTTGGATACATATATGTGACTGTGACTGTAAGTATGTGTCACAGACAAACAAGTGTAAATTTATCATCTGCTGTGGATTGCTTAATTTTGCAGGGCTGCTTGAGGATGAGATGGGTTTTAACCAAAGGACAGAAGACGCAAGTCGTCATGAACTAGATGAACCAGATCTAGTCTTGTGTGATAAATCTGAGACCAATATGTAAGATTTGCTTACATACATATATACACAAACTCTTGTTATCAAATAACATCAATTCCTTTAGCTATGATTCATCCTTTCGTTTAGCCATCCCTAAGCATCCTAAAAAGTCAATTAAACTAGCAAAAAGCATCTCAAATCTCAATGCATAGACTAACAAAGTTGTCCCTTTTTTCCCCATGTGTTTGGATTTGTAGAGTGCAATGTAGGGTGCAATTACTCACTTATGAATGCCTTTTGTATTTGGTTGACTTGCGTTTATTCCTTTTTGTTGGTCCCGTTGAAATTCAATGAGCTAGCCCTAGCTAGGTATACAACTCTACATTTCATAATCAACGTTTTTCAAAATGCCCATGTTCCAAAGTTTGAATTATCCTACATTTCATAACTAATAAATGTATCTTATATTGATCAAACAGAGGCTCGAGGTTGTTTGGCCAGGAAGGATCCACGTACTCGTACTCACGGATCAATGACGCTGAGGTACTATACGCCTTCATTACGCCTTCATTCTTTTATTCGGAGTATTTTATAATCTTGATCCTGATCATATGGTTGTTGGTTTGTAGAACAATGATCGGGATAATGCGGGGAATGGAAGAGAGATTCAGAACAGAAAGCGGGGTCAGGTGTCGCCGTCTGCTGGATCGCTGTCGTTGTCATTGTCGTCGTCGGATAGTGCGGTGAACTTAGAGTTTACACTTGGAAGGCCAAACTGGCAAGTTATGGACAGTGCAGAGTCGTTGAATCATGAGCCAACTCTCCTCAAATGTTGATCTGAACTGATAGTATTAACTAATAGCTAGCTTAGTTCGTAGCTTAAGTTGTTTATGAGAGAATTATCATGTCTCTTTAATTTCCTTCCCTTTTCTCTCATATTTATAGCCGTTGATTGCCCTTTTTGTATCTTTTTTTCAACTAACAAAGTAATCTCTACACCGTATTTCCTAACAGAAAAGGCAGTTAACATCATTTGTATATTGTTTAAATGCGGAATTGATAGGGTCACGGACAACTATCTACAAAGTGCAGAATACACCACCTTGTAACGATGCCGATACGTTTCAAAAGCGCTAAGCGACGGTACTGAAGTTGAAACTCTATAAATAGCGATGCCGACAGGTATTGTATGGAATCAGGATGCATGAGAAACAAGTCTGACGCTCAAGTTAACAAAACATCTTTCAATATTGAGTGGGTGTCAAATGACCGGAATGCATGTCCCTATAAATACTAAAGAAGTTTATGGTTGTGAACTCCGCATCTTAACCTCAATGTCCAATTCTCATGATCATTATGTGAATTCTCCTGTTCAAACTGACTCCCGGTTTTTCTTGACCTATCAACTCGGGTTATTATGATCTGGACCGGCGTCATTTTTCGTCCTAGATTCTCCGTAATGTTAGCATGTTAAGTGAATCGTACACAATCGACTTTTTGTTTGACCATGATGATTTCGTCCTAACACCATATTTTTTGAAGTTTGATCTAGCCATAGATCAAGCTCAAATACAATATTCTTCCTATCATGGAAAAACCTGTGAAGTGACAATTTATATTGAAATCATACGGATAGTCGGAGAAACTCTAATTGCAAACAAATTAATTAATATTAATTTCTACAATAATAAATGCATTTGTTCACATTCCATTTAAAAGAATTTACCAATACCAATGCTAGAAATTAATCAATCATAAACAAAATTTTAATGTTAAAAGTAAACGTTCATAAAATGACATTCTAATAATCACAACTTGAGGAGATAAATTAGCATTCTAATACTTACAACTAATCATTAGATATATAACATTAGATATATAACATTCTAATGATGACATCTAATTTTTTGTGGGATTAATTCCTAATAATAATAACTATTCATTTATAAATATAACCAGCAACTAAAAGTTAAAGTATATTACAAACTTGAATATGACGACCAAATTGATTTAAGATATTATATCTAGAACCATAGAATGAAAATGTAGCTTCATCTTCGCTTTTCTAACATCGTCCTTAAATTGATTCTTTTATTAGTATTGAAACGTATGTTATATTCACAATTTTTGGGTCAATATTGTACTTATTTTTTTGGTGAGAAGGAGAGTCATTACTCATTAGTATCTCGATGCATGTAACCGCGCTTCCATAACTAAAAAGAGCTATGTAGTGCGCAAACGGGGATAACTCGACCTCTTACATCTTGCAATAAAAAAAGTCATAATATCCTCGAGAGGGTCACACGATACATGAAAATTCAAAGACAAGTCATAAGCAAAAGAAGATAAAAAAGAAAAGAAAAAAAAGTCGTGGCGTTATTCACCTTGCGGTAAGCAAGTCGAAACTTGATAGACGAGCATTTTTTGAGTAAGTCCTAATACCGAAGTATCATAGTGACAAAGGGATGGTAGCGAGGAAGACTCTGCTTAAGTAACATGGAAACAAGAAGCGAGTCCGTCTCCAATATTATAGAACGGAATCCACTATCCCACGCAAACGTTAAACCATGTAGCACTCCCATAGCTCTGCCACAGGGACCGTACATAGTCCAATATTTGCGCAAAAATCCTGTTGCCGCTCCCCTACATTGTTCCTAATAATACCCGTTGTCGTAGTATGACCGTCAGTACGACGCACCCCATCTATATTGAGTTTTCCGCTTCCCTGCGTCGGTCGCTCCCAAGCAACATATAGGGTCACAGTAGTCAGCCGGGAGGCAACCCATATTTTAAGCTTGAAATGTAATCCCGAGAGTGCGCCACAACTTGACGGGCTTGGTCAGCAAAGTCACTTCATTGATTGAGAACAACATCCTTCCGCATTTTCCATGTGTCCCATAAACCTACATAAAAAATATCCATCCATAAAATATCACGAGAAAAAGAGAGGAAAGAAGATTACCTTGCATCCAAGTAAAAGGCACCACCAAAAACCTCGTCCGTTATTGGCACCACCAAAAACCTCGTCCGATCAATAACGGTGAGGAGTGTAGACCACATCGAAGTAGAAGTCACCCAATCACGAAATAGATGTTCCAAATTTTCACCAATTCACCGACAACATGCACAAATATACGACGAGCTCAAATGATGGCGTTGACGTTCTTGATTAGTTAATATCCTACATTTGTGTTGAAATTGTGAAAATGTCTCACATCAATAATACCATACTACATGAACCTGTAAGTCTCAAACTACTCGTCTTATTGTCAATTGATTTTAGATGAAACTCAAAGTACTGCCTGGACAGATAATGCGTTGAAATGTCCAACATGGATAATTCGATATTACTAGAGGTGTAGACTGTATAGGCCCAAACTATATATGCCCAAATCTCATCTGAGTGGGCTCTACGGTATATCGGGTTTGCAAAGGCCCTATAGTTGCATTGGCCTTTACGACCGGCACTGTCCCTTCTTTTTGCGTTTCGGCTTTAAGGAAGAAAAATCGGAAATGCAACCGGGTCCTCGACGTGATGTACTGCGATAGCAAATCGTCGATCGCGAAGAATTCAGCAATCAAATGCACACATTGCTCGTTTCTACTTCCGTCGTCAATCGACATGCTGGATGTTAAGGTCGATAAAGAGAGAGCTTCTGGTGAATATTTCTTTATTTCTTCGAAATATTGTGATTAAAAATTCGATAAATCTGTCGCAATCCATCTAATTCGGATTGTGCATCCATTGGAAGCCTATTTCCTAGTTCATTATTTGGTTTATGGATATAAAATTCGGTCGGAGATTGTGGATTTGGCCATTGTTCCGATCGGAAATGTGTGCGCGCTAAATCATCGGTGATATGTGCTTCAGTCTACTAATTGTATTTACTGCAATTTTTGTGACTCTGAGATACTTAAGTTTTGTAAGCGTTTGAGGCCTCTTTTACACTAATCTTCACCAGATTGGAAACAGTAGGGAGAAGATCGAATGCATGTGCATTTGGTGTGGTACTCAACTACTAGTAGGGGGAACCGATTAGGGTGTCATTTACCTAAAATAATTGGCTGAAATGTGACTAGGATGTGTTTGGCTGCAGATTTTTAAACTGTTTTCAATGAAAAACATTTTTGAATCAACTCACTTTTCACTTCTTTGACAGTTTGACCCACAGTTTTGCAATGAAAAACAGCTTATAATTTATAAATACCGGCTCAGGTTTTGAGAATATTCAAAAGATGGAAATACAACTTTGCCTTTGGGTTCCCTTGATGGCCAAAACACCTGAGCTTAGCAAATGAATTCAAGATAAGTGGCAATCCTACTACATTCCTGATATCTCATTACTTCTCTTTGTTAGCTGATCTCTAGTGTGATGATATATTGATGTTTCAGGAGGAGACTTGTTTGGACCAGCTCATTCTTGTGCAAAACTCGCTACTCCTAACACAAACTCAGGTACCTTTTCCTTATTATCTTGATAAAAACATTGCGAGTTGAAAGTTTTCTTGTTCAGTAGCTATGATGGAAATGTAGAAAAGGATCCCGACCCATTTGATGAACCGAGATACTTAAATGATCATGCAATTTTGTCACTACTGAAAATGTTTAGTCTTATACAGACATTACAATACTACATGTATACACAATGCTGCCTTTGTCCTTTTCCTTTGAGCATATTGCTGTTGGTTGGGTTGATTTAGTTTGGTGCAAGCAGTGTTGGTCTTGTCTAAGAAAAATATGTTACATTGACTAAAACCAATATATCCAAAATAAGCTAGCTAACAGCCTTCATCCCTAATATGCCATCCTTGGCATATTTCATATTTATCCGACTATCCCTTATAAATTTGACATCTCCTTAACTATTAGATGCCATCCCTTGTGCTTTCAACAGATCAACCAAAATAAATCAACCAAGTCGGAAAATACTACTGTCAGAGCTGAACTTTTCTACACCAGAACCAACATCAATTGCCTGATGTTGCACCATCCCAACTGACTGCTCTCCAACACTCCACACCTTAACTGACTTGTCTAAGCTCCCACTATACAACTTCCACTTTCCCTTCTCCTTGTCCTCTTCCACCGCCAAGCATTTCACCGGTCCTGCATGCCCCGACAGCACCAAGATCCGCATGTGCTCCATCCCATCCCGCCTCCACACACATATACTCTTATCTGTAGACCCACTAAACACCAGCGTCCCCCTCGCGACCAAGCATAAAACGGCTAACTTATGCCCCCTCAGTGCCCCACCATGCGCCAGGCTCCTCTTCCTATCCCAAAAGTTCACCAACCCGTCACTTGATCCACAATATAAAACTGACTCCGTGGGGTCGACAGCAAGCGCAGTTACTGCACACTCTTGCTTCATTAGTGTCCTCACTAAGAAATGCTTCGTCACCTTCCCTTGCATTTCCCTCCGCCACACCTTCACAGTCCCGTCCGCGGACCCTGTGTACACAATGGCATCGGTTCCGCTCACGACAGCGTTCACGGAGTCCTCGTGGGCCATGACTGACTCGAGACACTTTGAGTCCGAGATTCTCCAAACCTTAAAGGTTTGATCCCACGAGGAAGAATATAGGAGGCCTTCATCCTCAACCAAGCTCAAGCAGGAGATCGCATCAGAATGCTTTATCCACACGGAACGACGTCGTTTAACCTCTATGTAGTTGCTTGGCCTCATCGAGTACTTAAACAAGTCCTTCAACGTCGGTAAAGAGCCGTAGCGTTTGTGCACGCTTGCATCCTTGGGCGATACCTTCCAGACACGGATCTTACCGTCTTGGTGACCAGTGAAGATCTTATCCCCGGAGATAACAATAGCCTTGACGAGTCCACTAGCAGATTTAAAGCCTCCATAATCTTTAAAGTTCTTCCATACTCGTATATTCTTACTATCCGAGCCGGTGTAGAGTAGGTCTCCGGGCTTGGTGGCCAGGGAGTAGACGTGGCCTTCCTCCCGTACGAGGCTTCCAACAAGAGTGTAATTCCCAGGAAACGGAGGGATCGGGTAGACGAAGTTTGGTTTATTTAAGGGGGAGAGCACGTTGTTCCAGGGCGAGGCCATCATGGGGGATCCTTGGAGGCTATTGTGTGCCTCGTCGTGGGCAGCTGCGTTGGTGTAGAACGAGGAGAAGTCAGAATCCATATACATGTTGTTTGCTTGCTTTGGCTTTGGAAACCCGTAGCTCGAATTGCTGTTAACAAACATGCTTTTGTTCTGTATGAAGTTGATTGTGTTTTATGTTAATGGTTTGAGACTTGAGAGACAGTATATAGGTAGGAGAAAGGGAATGAAATGGTCATGGCATGTTAGGAGAAGAGAGGGGAGGTGCGTATAAATATAAGAGAGGGGAAGTGCGTTTATAAACAATAATAATAATCCGCAAGTGTTTAGAAGTAGAAAATTATAGTAAAGGTGCAAAAATGGTGAACCACTAATACAGTCTCCCCCAAAGGAGGGAAACTAACATTAATTAGATGCTTTGCTTGCGGATTGGAGAATAGTGAGAGGGATAGATTGTTTTGTCTTGTGCATGATTTTCAACTAGAAAAGCTCAATTTGCAGGATAGCATAATGTAATATCATCCATATATACACTTATTACTCTACCCAATGTCCAAATCAGTTGTTAATTGCAAAGACGTCACATTTTTGCAAAGATTGAAACTTGCATTGCTTTCCAAGGTTGTAATTCAAACTTGTTTATACTATGATATCATGATACAAGACTTATCATGATACAATTCAAGTTATTCAAACATCATATTAAATATACTACCAGTTTGGTAACGTCAATAGGGATGTATAAACATGAATGTTATTGGGGATAAAATCATAGGAAGCCGTTAAGTGAAAGCAGCGTATTTAGACAATATCTATTCATAGGCATGACACGACAGCAAGCAGCAGAAGGGCGGCTAGTGAGCCCAATGTTCCAACCTATCACTGTCCACCACGTAGAATCTGTTTTCATTTAGCATCTCAAGTGCACCGTTATTCTTCGCCCACTTGTACACCTTTTTCTTTCTTTTCATTTTTCGGGGTCTGAAATGTCAAGTATTTTTATTATTTTATATGTATATATTATATACTCCGTATGTAACTGTGTTATGTAAAAACACCAATTTTAGTGTTTTTGGCACTAATCTTGCAGCCTAACGGTACTGATCTCAGCCTAAAAGCACCAATTTTCACCAACATTGATTACAAAGGTTAGTTCAAGGCTCAAATCTTTATTCACTTAGAAAATAAAGATTTTTCAAATAAACTTGAACAAAATCATTACAATAGTTGTTCTCTTGGGAAGCTATTGCGTGTTTAACCAATTTTTTAACTCGAAAAAAAAAAAAAAAAAAAAAGTTGTTCTCTAGAGAAGCTATTGTGTGTTTAACCAACTTTTAACGAATTTCTTGACCAATTTCCTCCGTATAAATCGTGGCTCTTTTAACTTTAAATTAACACACATTTTTATATCATGATACCCGGCTTCTGCTGCATCGTCTTCCCAGTTTTGATATTGTCATTTGGTTGCGATTCGAGTAGTTTGTCGAGAAGGAAGCGTGGATTTGTGATCGACTCCTGACGGCTTTGTTGCAGCCCAAATCTGAGGTGTCCACAGTTGTTCCCCAGGATCCATACCTGTGTACTTTCTTCGAGACGAATGTTGTTGCTCTTCGCTTCTTGTTGACGGGATCAGTCTGCTTTCCCCAGAAGATCTTTTAGCTTTCGGGTCTTTTTGATGTATTTGTTGTGTGTTTCTTTTTCTACTTTGTCGTGTCTTGTTCGACGGTTAGTCCGTCTGCCGATCTTTTTCGGCCTTTCGATTCACTAGACGACATGTCGTCTAAGGTTTCAAACCGCTTTCCTTTTTTTCAAAAAAAAAAAAAAAAAAAAAAAAAAAAATGTGTTATGTAAAAGGTATCTTACGGATCAACAGATGAGAAGATAACTGCGTTGAAACTCCTTAGAAACAAGGTTTTCTGTCCGTTTCGTCTTTTCTTCTAATAGACTTGCAAAGTTACAAGAAGCTTCATTTGTCATGTTTTCTTATAGATATATCATTATACGGGTAAATACCTGGTCCTTGTATTATTTGCCGTTTTCAAATATCTTTAGTGTCCGTTTATTTGGAGGGGTGGAATGGAGATGAAATGGAATCGGATAAGGGCAAAGAAAGGAAATGGAAATGATGTGATCGTTTCGTAAAAATGAGCCCCCTCCGCCAAACTTTTGTTTTAAAAAACCTGTAAACAAATATAATTTTTTTAATTTATTCGGGAATGATTCTTAGAGATTTCAAACAAGCCCTTAATGTTCCGTGTCATTTCCTATATTGATTATCTTCTACGAGTAAGAAATGGCAGAGGAATTGCATTGGCATCTTTTAAACAATTCATTCCTTTTTTATACTTTATGATAGCATACGGATGTAGGGAAAATTTCACATCTACAATATAATAGTGTATGAACCTAACATATAAGAAAATTAATGATGACATCGGGCTGGATAGGGTGGCTGTACAACAAGAAGGCGCATTGTGCCTACACCCCAGTGTTAATGATGACATCGGGCTAGATAGGGTGGTTATACAACAAGCCGGTTGGTAGAGTCGGCACTAGGGCGTTGAGGTTTGTGTTTAGGATTTGTTTAAGGCCGAAGCGTGTTCAGATATCATAATCTCTAATAGCATGTAGAATTTGGTTGTGAATGTTTGAACTCTTGGCCGTTTTTATGTTTATATTAGTTGGAAGGCAAATCGGCTTTGAAGCATACTACTCAAAAGTCAGAACTATGTGGTTTTGAAATTATAGACATTGAGAATACCAACTTTATTGAGGCAAAGTGGGAAATCCTAGTTTAGCTCCATAACCCCTAACCCACTAATTCCCTTCACATTCCTAAATCTAACAACTGACGTCTCCATATACAAACTCCTGTTTTGGAAAACAGAGCCACGTCTACAATGTGGTAAAATTGAAACGAGAAACCTCCAAACCTAAGAAATATCTTAATGTCCTCAAACCCAAACTATTTGGTTATAAATGCAATACGTAAGGTTGTCTTATTGAAGTAATTTTGTATAAGCTAAAACCGGCTAAAATACAATCTGCCATATAAACCCGGGCTACAGTAACATCTTCAACAGTTTGTTGGATGAATAAGGAGTAGTCATACTTTGACTCTCCAATTTAGTGTTCCATTGACGTGAAGCTTGCTTTAAGCCATCAATGACCTCTTGAGCATCCAAATTTGATAAGGTAAAGCTTTAGTATAACCTTCAATGATCTCTTGAGCATCCAAATATGATAAGAAAGCCATGTAGAAGACATTATTGACATTTAGTTGGAGAATGCCGCATTTCTGTAATGTTTAATAAGCAAGGAGAAGTTTGGTGAATTTAGCTGCAAGGAAAAAAAAAGTGCTTCTAGTCTTTACGTTATACCTAGTTAGGTTCGGATTTGAACCGAATGCATAAATTCGTGGCGGTTTGATTCCGTGTGCATAGACTGAAATTTGTTCTTTTAAAACCGCTAATTCCCGTAATTATGTGTATAAAAGTAGCTATACATATAGCCTAAAAACACGAAATTGTAATCACATCATTGCACGTGGGTCGTGAAAAGAGCTACTTACAAATTTTACTTATATATATTTCTTAAATATTTACAATCACATTCGTGGCGGTTTTGATGAGGTATTAGTTTAAGTAAATGGACGGTGGAAAGTTTGCTAATAAACCACTCGTTTTCTTAAGAACGTGGGAGAATCGTTGCATTGTTAAACCAAACAAAAACAAGAATAAAGAGAGATGTGGATTGTGAACCGAACGCGGAAAAACTATACCCGACTATCAGGGCTCCGAACCACCTTTCCGGCTTGGGTGGGATCCGGATGGGAAAGACCGTTTTTTTTTTTTTTTTTTTTTAATTATAGTGGGATGATTATCTCCTAGAGGTAGTCAATGCTAAAACATCCTTGAAAACGCAAAGTTTGGCAACACAATTTATCTCTTTGACAATATATCTGATATTGATTTTGTCGAAAGAGCGAAGATCCAATTTAGAGTCGGAAATAATCATCTCGATCTCCAAAGGATAACTCCACAAACATTGAAATGTCTTAATAACACAAAGGTTATCACCTTTAGTGCCCGTTTGGTTTTATCACTGGAAATGGAAACGGAATGTAAACGAATCTAATCCGTATGCATATCCTTATTCATCAAACTTTTTTTGGAATCATTCCTTGTGATTTGAACTAGTTGAAGTAGTATTTGATTAGTTTTGATACCCTACAGGGTAACAAAATGGAAGAAAATACATGCATTTTACATGAAACACATGGAATGATTGCAAAAAAATTTCATGAACAAGACATGCATATGAACTAGATTCATTTCCATTTTGTTTCCGTTTTCGGAGTTACAACCAAACGGGGTGTTAATTTCAATCTTTTTAATTTGTAGTCTTTTAGGATAACTAATTTCGCTTTAATAACCGAGTTATAGTGATTTTCAAATTAGTGTTTTTCTACCCGATCCGTACGTAGAACAACAAAGCCAATCGAACCGGTGACGTAAGTACTCTTAAAAAAAATAAATTTAGTGTTTTTCTATCTCTACGCTCCCCGGTGTGGCAGTCACTCACATGCCTTACAAAAAAAGTAGAGCCCGCATACCTTTTTAGGGGGAATCAAGAAGCCATGAAACAAAACATGAGCTGACATCTCTATCTATTAGGGTATATATACTCTCTCCACTTTGCTTTCATTCACTCCTACACTCTTCTCTTCACTCACTATGCCTTCAAATGCAATATTGGTGTCTAAGAAACACGCTTCTGCTAATCACAACCCAGAAGACGACGCCGACGAGGGAAAGGTAAATATAAGCAGACATATAAAGTTGATGTCAAGCCGGTCATCTGAGAAGCTGGATAGAGACGTAGTATTAAGGAAGATACGACAGCGTAAGAGACTCAACAACCTCAAAAACGCACTTCGTTTCCTCTTCGTCTCGCCTTTTACTTCTTCATCGTCATCTTCTTCAACCGCTCCTGCTGATAACAATAATACCAAGAACAACATATCTCCTCAACAACGTCCAAGGAGATGGGTCGACGATGCTTTCGCTGCTCTTTGATTCTTCTTCTCCCTATTCGTGTTTTGGATCGACTTCAAACTTTACTTCAAATAGTAGCACAACTTCATACTGTTCTTTCACCGGAGCTTCCACAAAGAATCTTGTAAAGAAGGGAATAAACATGGAATCTCTATTATTGTTCGCTTTCTACCACATCTATATTCTTCCTCGCAAGTTTGGTTAACCTAATTATATGTATTCCGTTATGTGGCGTTCACTCCGTCTATTCAAAAAGTCATTTTCTTAACCCTAGCATATTAGAGTTGGGTGAGTTGGTTAAGTATGCACTTAAAATTATGTAGAAAAAGATTAATTAAAAAATAATAACAGATATTATCTAGTTTGGAGATATTCTCTCCTATATTAAATAAAAGATTCCTAATTAATAATGTAAACGGATTTGCTGATATGTTAAAATAGGAAATAGTAATTAAATTTTCCTATAATCTCTCCTTATATTCTCTTCGAACTCTGGACGAGTTGACCCTCCCTCCCGCCCTTATACCAATTGGATAAACTTTGTATATTCTTTTAATGATACACAATATTAATACATAATTTCAATTACACAATAGTGATACATAATTTCAACTACATAATGTTAATAAATGAAAGACTTGTGTAACAAAAAACCTTGTGTACGAAATACTCGAGCATACACAATTTCAATTACACAATAGTGATACATAATTTCAAATACATAATGTTAACAAATAAAAGACTTGTGTAACCAAAAACCTTGTGTACGAAATACTCGAGCGATATAAAATGACTCGAGTATACATAATGTACCTACATATTATTCAGGAAAGAAATTCAGTGAAAGGTATTTCGTACACAAGGTTTTGGTTACACAAATCTTTTATTTATTAATATTGTGTATTTGAAATTATGTATAAATATTGTGTAATTGAAATTGTGTATTAATATTGTGTATCATCAAAATAATACATAAAGTTTAATTAGTCCAACTGGTATAAGGGTGGGAGGAAGGGAGGAGCAGCTCGTCCAGAGTTTAAATCCTACCTTCTACACAATCTTTTACTTATTATAATTAATAGGAGAAAATAAGAATATTTAGTTGTTTTTAATGATTATCCAACTCATTTATCTTTATTTTTTATTGTTAAAATTAGGGTACCTAGTTTGTATCTAACATACAAAAAAAATACCTTCTTTCACCAATATTCTCATTAGAGTTTTAGTCGTATTAACTAATATAAAAAAAAATGTTATCTCTTTTTTTTTTTTTGAGTGTTTGGACACAATCGGTTTGACTAAGGTGGTCTTAAAAACCATGTCAAGTGTCAATTTAATATTACAATTGATTTTAAAGCGATAAATTTGTTGGAGTATATAAATTTATAGGAAAGTAGTATGATTGTAATATGAGGGCAAGCTACTCGGGTTCGGCTCATCAAAAGTTCGGCTCAAGCTCGTTTTATTTTCTAAACGAGACAAACTTAAGCCCATTTTAAAACTCGTATAAATATTAGGTTCGGCTCGTTTATAAACGAGTCAAGTTTGAGCATGCCGATACTCGTCTCGTTCGGCTCGTATTACCCCCTGTTAGTAGGAATGGAATAGTCCCATAATCAAACCAAACCAATAATACAATACTAATTTTATTTCGGCGTTCAAAATATTGACCATAATATCAGTAATTTACCACCGAATGAAAGTCGCCAAAATCCTATACTACACCGACATCGTCCAAATACTGGAGGTAAATTACAAGAGTTTTGGTACGTAATTTGTCTCCTTATAATAATAAAAATCTCATTTATCTAACTTGTCTAAAATAAATTACTAACCATTGCATAAATCTTATGTAATTTGTAAATGAGTCCATTTTAATATCCATCCTTGTTCTAATGGAGTAATTAGGAACCAATTAAGATTTATGTCTGATGGATTCAAGTATAACTAATGGATGTTATGATACAATACTATTTTATAATATAATTGTGTATCGATATATTTGAAGGGATAATAATTATAGAAAAAATTGGGTACAATACTCTTTTTTTATAAGTTTTTATTTTGTATATCTATATTTTTATTTGGTCAGTTTTTAACCCCTCTACTGAAAAGGAAACAATATAAATAATAAAGGGAGAGTACAAATTAGTGTTTTTAAGATATTTTGGTATCATTTTCGATCATAACTAGTTTCTGTTATGAATTTATGGTTGACTTTCTGTTATGGTTTTGTGGTTGAGTTTATGACATGTTTCCGGTTGAGTTTTTTGTATGAGTTTCTAGTAAGAGTTTTTGGTATGGTTTCTGATTGAGTTTTTGGTATGAGTTTTTGTATGAGTTTAAAGTAAGAGTTTTTTGGTATGAGTTTCTAGTAAGAGTTTTTGGCATGGTTTCTGGTTGAGTTTTTTGTATGAGTTTCTAGCAAGAGTTTCTGGTTGAGTTCCTTATATGTTTTTTGGTTGAGTTTCCGGTAATGTGTTAACAAAACTCCCGACTCCGCCAACGCTCAGTGGGCGCCGACGCCCATAATGGAAAAAAATTGTCATTGGCGCCATCCGCCAGCTCACGATGGGTGTCCGCGCAGTAAAAAATTTAGGAGTATGTTTACTTAATGAGTTTATATTATGGGTACTCTTAATAGAGTAATATTGTTAAAATGCCTACTTAGCTAATTTGCCCTTAAAATATTGGACATTACATTGGGTATTAACATATTGAGTATCAAACTTCAATATTAACATATTGAGTATTACGGTTAGATATTAACATATTGAGTATCACACTTGGCTATTAAAATATTGAGTAACAAACTGAAAGAATATTTTTTTCTTCATAGGATTATTAAAAATATCATTTAGCTAAAATAATTATTTTCTTATTTCTTTTTTTTCTCTATAATTATTTAAAAATATCACTCATCTATAAAAGTGCATATTTTATAAACTCTATAAATAAAATGCATACGTTGGACTCATTATAAAAAAGTGCATACTATATAAACTCTATAAAAAAAATGCATACGTTGGACACATTATAAAAAAGTGCAGACTTATCAAATTCACCCTTAACTACACACAATAAAAAAAAGTGCATAGTAACCAAATTTATCAAAAAAAAATGATATGATACCTATAACTTTTAAGGGTTCAAATTTTCACCCTCTCATCAGTTGAGATAAAATCTGTAAGCCCATATCATTAGGAGGTACTAAAATTAGGAGAACAAAATATATTAACATAACTCTACAAATAAAACTACTGTGAAAAATTATGGTCAAGCCAGAGAATGTTTGGGTTAAAATAAGGAAAAATAACCCAAAATAATATCAACTATCAACTTTGAAGCGAAAATAATACGAACTTTGAAAATTACTAGGAGCGATACAAACTATCAATGTATTTACCAAAAATAATACGTCATATATTTTCCGGCAAAAACCCTAGCTCCGGCGATGACATGGCAACCGGAATGTTACATGTCATCAAATAAATGTGTAATGTGAATTTAATTTTTTTAAAAAAATAATTTAATAATATTTAAAATATTAAAAAATAAAAAATTATTATTTTTTAAATTTTCAATAATAATTTTTTTAAAAACAATTGTACAAATATTTATTTTTAAAAAATTATTTTAAAAAAATAAAGTTTGAAAATTTTTTTAAATAGATTTGTAAAAAAAATTTAATAATATATATTTTTTTCAATCAAATTTATTTTCAGGATTTTTCTATAAAATGAAAATTTTAATTCTAAAAAAAATTTAGGAAAAAAAAAGATCAAAATTTATTTATATTTTCGAATATTTTTTTACAATTTAAATAAATAAAAAATTTTAGGAAAAAAAAAATTCGAATAAAATAAGATCAAACTTTATTTTTTTAAAAAAATCGAATATTTTTTAGGAAAAAAAAATTACAAAAGCTTTGGGAAAAAAAATCATTAGGGATTAGGTTACAAGATTAAAAAAAATTTAAATTTTTTTTAGAATTAAAAAGAAAAGATCAATGAAAAAAATTTTTTATAAAAGATCAATGATTCAATGATTTTTTTTTTCCTAAAAAAATAATTTTAAAAAATAATATTCGAATTTTTTTCGGAAAATTTTATTAAATAAAGTATTTTTACATTTTTTTACATTGTTTAAAAAAAAATCGGATTTTTATAAAAAAAAAAATTAATTTTTTTAAAAAAATTTGTACAAATGTCTTTTAAAAAAATTATTTTTTAAAATTTTAAAATATTTTATTTTTTAATATTTAAAATATTATTAAATTGATTTTTTGAAAAACAAAATCCACATCACACATTTAATGCATTTATTTGATGACATGTAACATTCCGGCTGCCACATCATCGCCGGAGCTAGAGCTTTTGCCGGAAAAGTATGACGTATTATTATTGGTAAATACATTGATAGTTTGTATCGCTCCTAGTAATTTTTAAAGTTCGTATTATTTTCGTTTCAATGTTGATAGTTGGTATTATTTTGAATTATTTTTCCTTAAAATAATAGAAAAAGTATACTTTAAAGGTACATCGTTAAGGAAATATGAATGCGGAAAAAATATGTCATGCCAATGGAAGAAGTTGATGAAGCTACATGAAGAATTTGACAAAGGAATTAGATGGAAAGTAGGTGATGGCAAAACAATCCGTTTTTTGAAAAGACAAGCGGGTCACAAATAAATCCCTATTGGAATACGTGATGACTGATGAACAAACCACTCATTGACCAAATATCACTAACATGTACTTATATCTCTGACAAAAAGTGGAATCATCACCTATTAAAGCAAATAGAAAATTTTCTCCCAAATATATCACAAAAAAATAAAAAAATTGAAGCATATAACCTCCCAAAATGTGATATTAGAGATAGCGTGTTGGACTGTAAATGAAGAAGGATGATATTCGACTAAATTTGTTATGAAAATGATCCAAAAACGGAAGAGGTAACATCAGACAAAACTTGGATACGGAAAATCAACATAATGTCCAAAGATAAAAATTTTATATGGAAACTATCACTTGAAGGTATCCTAACAAAAGAAAACCTTGATAAACAAAAAGTATCAATAATGATACAATGTGGATTTTGCAACCATCATACATAAAATGCTATACAACTATTCTTTACAAGTCCTTATACAATTCAAAACATTGATAACGCCAAAATAACAACAATAATGCAAAACTATGACTTCGATCGAAAAACTAATGACATCCTCTCTAACATTCGACAAAAATTTGGCCCAACTGATCTAAGACAAGTAGTGATTACTTGGTGGAACATCTGGCTAGCAAGAAACCAAAGTGTTTTCAATAAAAAAAAAAGCACCACAAAACCTACTACAAATTGTTTCCATTCAAATCAAAGAATGTGACAAAGCAAATATAAAACAACTTGTGAGTAAGAGAAATCAACCAAAAAATAATAGAAAAACTCTGAACATCTTTTGAAAAAGACCAAAGGAAGGAGTTATCAAGCTGATGTTCGATGCATCTTAAAAACCATTTGGACCTCTTCGCATTCGGATATATCCTACATGATAGCATGGCTAGACCGCTAGCTACATGGAAAGGAAGATGTTGCGCAAAATTCGTTCTGGAAGCAGAAGCGTTTGCTCTTCGAGTGGGCCTTCAAAAAGCCCCTAGTATCGGAGTTCAAGCCATAGAGATTGAAGGTGATAACAACATGCTCATCAATAAAATTAATCAAATATGGGAAGCCACGATGAGAAACATATAGATTATCTCTCACATTTCCTTGTGATATTCGGATTTAACCGATTCGGTCTTCAACATATTTTTAGTAAAATTAACACTGGAGCAGACAAACTTACAATACATTGCTTCAGCCTATCGATAAGAGGCGAGGTGATACCAAAAGATGTTGAAACTTGTCTAATCGAAAGTAATTCATTAATGATTAAACTAGAGAAAACTACATAAAACCACCCTTAATTTTCACTCTTTTGCAATAAACCACCCTTTATAATAATTTTAGCATAAAACCACCCTTAATGTTCAACTATTTACAGTAAACCACCCTTACTATTTTTTTGACATAAAATCACCCTTAATTTTTAAATGTTTTCAATTAACCACCTCATACTAATTAAAATTACTTCAAATAATTGAAAATTTAAGCATAAATAAAATAAAGTTTCATTATTAATATCATAGATGATTTCAATAGTTTGATTAATTATTATAGTTTGGTTAAATATTACAATTTATACTAGAAAATTAAAAACTAAAACAAATTTATTACCTAAAATAATCCAAAATACTTGCTTGTTATCCACAAAATTAAACGTTGTCTTTTTAGTTTATTTTAAAAAAAATTTAATATAGGCTTGTAAAAATGAAAAAGAATATAAATTACCAAAAATAAAATTTGTATAATTTTTTTAAATTTTTTGTACATGGGCAATAAAATTTCTATAATTTTTTGATTATTTTCCTAGTGTAAATCGTAATACTTAACCAAACTATAATACTTAATCAAACTATATAAATTAATTGTGATATTCATAATGAAAATTTACTTTGTCAATGATTTAGTTTTAAATTATTTGAAGTATTTTTAATTAGTATGGGGTGGTTGATTGTAAGTATTTAGAAATTAAGGGTGGTTTTATGCCAAAAAAATTATAAGGGGTAGTTTAGTGTAAATAGTTGAACATTAAGGGTGGTGTTACGCTAAATTTTTTATAAAGGGTGGTTAATTGTAAAAAAATAATTATTAAGGGCAGTTTTATGTAGTTTTCTTATTAAATTATCGTGGGTCTAAAGACGTCACCGCAACACTTTCTTAAAAAGAAAAAACAATTAAGCGTTAATTTAGCTAAATATTCACCTCAAAAGCAACCCAGGGATGATTTACAACGAGGTTCTTTCTCTACAATTCACAGAAGCAGACTATAAGCAACGGACTATATTCCGCCATTGGAATGCTGCTTTGATCTTCCATTTCCCATTTAAATGATATCTATCTCCATCCATGGCTTACTCCTCCTCTCCTCTCTCATCTTCACCACCGTCTTTGCCTGCAACTCCACTTGCGGGACCCACCATGTCCCCTACCCCTTCGGCTTCTCCGGCGACTGTCCAATCGTTCTCCAGTGTAACCCACAAAACACCAAAATCCTCTTACCCAACTCCGCCGGAGCTTTCCCCGTCCACTCTATCACAACCGACAGCTTTCTAATCTCCCTTAAACCCAGCTGCACCCGCCCAATCGAGACTCTCCGGCGACTATTCACCCCCAATTTCGCCCCTACTAGCAGGAACGCCTTCCTTCTCACTCACTGCGCCCTCTCCTCCACTTGCACCCTTCCCACCACTCTCGTCCACACCCGATTCCAACTCTCCGATTGCGGATCCCTCAACAATAATCTCACCTGTTACTCAAAAACGAAACACGGCGCTCAATTCGTCCAAATTGAGGAGTTGAGAAAGAGTGGATGTAAATCTTTGTTTTCTTCCATTTGGTCCGATGCGAATAGTTCGGCTGTTGCGGAGCCGAATGAAACGGACTTGGAGGTTGATGAGACGGTTGTTGATTTGGAGATTGAGGTTGTGGAGCTTCGCTGGTGGTTGAATGGGCGGTGTCATGAAGGTACCGACGGCTGTTCCACGGGTGCGGATTGTGTCAATGTTACTTCTCCGGAGAACGGTCAGGGCTTCCGCTGCCGCTGCCGAAACGGGTTTCAAGGTGACGGGTACCTCGACGGACATGGCTGCCGGAAAGGTAAATTTATCCCAATTATTTTTTGTGTGAATTTTAACTTTTTTGACAAATCAATAGTGGAACTGAAAAAGATATCACTGCGCCATTCCATAATTTGCAGCGTGTTACTTTATTCAATTCAACTTTTTTATGTTCTTCAAATGAAATCAAGATGTTTAGGGGTTTGTTCTTTGATTTTGCTTGGTCAATGTTAATAATTTTAAATCAATTAGCAAGCTGAGAAGTCAAGATTGAACAATTTCAAAGACAACAAGGATTACTGCTAATATTCTGGTAATGCCAAGATTATAGGTTAAAGAATCCAAAGAAACCGGGTCAATGTTCTACAGAGTGGCTACAGAGCTGTCTATACATTATTTTATGTTCAATTATAAACTGTGATGAAAGCACATTGAATAAGGACTTGACGGGACATATGTATTATGATGATGCCAATTGCCAAACATATTTGATGTATTGATAGATCGAAATCATCCATGTAAAACCAGTAACTTCATTTATCTGTTGGCTATGACTTTATGAGGAGGGTCCTAGATGTTATCATTTGGTCTGCATAGTTGTGGATGAAGTCAATAACGTAATTGATTCATCTACGACTCCATAATTACCTTCTTTCACACCTTTATTCATTACACTTCATTTGGGTCGTTACCTGTCTGGTTTTAATATGTTTTTGCAATCTGTATAAACGTAATTGTACACACACAAAAGTTGATAGTGGTTCACCTAACAATTTTTATATTTTTCACGATGGAGCTAGTTTGATTTTTGTGGTCTGTTCTTTTGGATTATTCTGTTTACCTCAAAGTCAGCTTATGACTATTTGAGTATCACTTATTTAGCATTAATGACAGAAATCATTTTTCACTACTACTGTACTGGTTTTATATTTCTTTATCATATAGATTGTCAAAGATGCGAATGATAACTTGAATCTCTCAAACATTATTCAGTAACTTCAGATCGAGACTGCAATTCGTCGAAGTACATAAATGGAAAGTGCAGTGGATTAACAAAGGTTAGCGTACTGATCACAGGTAATGTGAAGTTTGTGGTCATTCTTTATGAGTTTATAAATAGTTGATGTGGGATCTGTGAGAATGTTTCATACGACAGGTGTAGCTACTGGAGCTTCATTAGCATTGGTGAGTTTGGTATCGCTGTGTTTATGTTTCCGTCGAAAGCGACAAGTGACAAAATTCAGAAAAATTACGAGGCACCACGTCTCAGAATCAAGTACAATCTGCATTCCCATCTACCCTTACAAAGAAATCCAGAAAGCAACAAACGGTTTCTCTGAAGATCACAGGCTAGGAACCGGTGCATATGGCACAGTCTACTGGGCAAAGCTTCATAATTACGACGTTGCCATCAAGAGGATCAAGCATCGAGAGACGGGCGAATGCATTGAGCAAGTAATCAATGAAATCAAGCTATTATCATCAGTCAACAACCCTCACTTGGTCCATCTTCTTGGCTGCTCAATCGAAAACATTGAAGAACAAATCCTTGTTTATGAGTACATGCCGAATGGAACTCTTTGCCAACACTTACAAAGAGAAAGAGGAGACGGGCTTTCATGGCCGGAACGGGTCAGCATTGCCACGGAAACCGCGCAAGCCATAGCTTATCTTCATTCGGGTATCACCCCGCCAATTTATCACAGGGATATCAAGTCTAGCAATATTCTCTTGGACTATAACTTCAAAGCTAAAGTGGCGGATTTCGGCCTCTCTAGATTTGGCTTGCCGGAATCCTCACATATCTCAACTGCTCCTCAAGGGACACCGGGTTATCTCGATCCTCAATACCATCAGTGTTTTCATCTTTCTGATAAGAGCGACGTCTATAGCTTTGGAGTTGTTCTTGCAGAGATCATAACGGGGTTAAAAGTAGTCGACTTTTCCCGGGCCTCTAATCAGGTGAACCTGGCTGCATTTGTCTTGGATAGAATATCCAAGGACCGGGTCAGCGAAATCGTTGACCCGTTCTTGAAACAAGATATGGTGGATCCATGGACTTCATGCTCAGTCCACAAGGTGGCCGAGTTGACTTTCAGGTGTCTCGCGTATCATCAGGATATGAGGCCTACCATGGTGGAAGTCGCATTTGAGTTGGAGCAAATAGGATCCAGTCGACAAGCCTCTGTTGATGAAAATGATTCATTAGCATTGTTGAAAGGCGGATTGTCGGTGTCGGATGTTGAATTCGGTTTAATGGTAAAGAAAGCGAGGCTGGGGAGCCTCGCTTTCTTTATGAAGGAGACGAGTTGCGAGAGCTCGGTTGTGGACATGGAAGATACTTCCCATGTCTCGACTCAGGAATCATGGTCTAGCCAACATAGCTCCCCTCTGATCAAACAAGATTCACATTTTTAATACATATGTAAACTCTAAACAAGTCCTAAATATGTGTGTTTTATTATAAATGTGTATGATATAAATGCGATAGTGTAAGTTAGGAACGAGTCGAATAGACGTGCATGGAGTCCTCGTACAAAACATGTGACGTTCGGAATTAATAAGGTAGCGTGTACGTAAATACTGTAACGTTTTTGGGTGAAACACAGAAGATGAACCACAGCAAATAAGGATAATGATGTATTCTGCAGTCCCACTAACGTACAGCATTATCCGGCCATGTCGCTACCTATGGTATGCGTTGTGCAGGTCACTTTGGTCTACCCTACCTTTTCGAAGAACAATAATATCTTAACACATTTTTCACGTTAATAACACAAACAAGTACTTTATTAGTTAGTGGTTTATATATACGGTCGCAATTATTAACCTACCTTGAAGATACATAACGATTTCTTAAGATATTTTTGGTGTATGTTAATGATACACAAATACTTGAGATTTGAAAACCACCGGCAACGAGTTCACATGGAGAAAAAAGTGTAACGGACCTAATAATATCCTAGAGAAACTTGACCGTGTCTTGGTCCATAACCAAGTTCTTCAATGGTACCCAAATTTAACAACAAAAAATCACGCATTCACACTATCAGACCATTGTCAAATTTCACTCGATATTTCCACTACAAAAACTTTCACCCCACAACCATTTAAGTTTGAAATGATGTGGACTAAACGAAAATCTTTCGAAAATATAGTTCGACAAACGTGGCGGGCTAACTTCATTGGAAATGAAATGTATAAACTAACAAAGAAAACCCAACTAATGAAAACAAAAGCAAAAGAGTGGAGTAAAACAAACTTTGGCAACATCTTTAAGCAACTCAAAGACATTGAAATAAAACTTGAAGAAATTCAGGGAATCAACCAATCAAACCCAAACCAAAGAAATGACCTCTTGCAAAAAAATCTCCTAATAAAACAAAACCATCTACTCTCTTTTCACCAGAGATATTGGAGACAAAGAACCAAAAATAAACATCTAAAAAATATTGATACAAATTCTAAATATTTTAACCGCATTGCTACGGGTAGAAGAAATCGCAAACACATTAAAGAATTGATATCTACAAATGGAATTCTACTTTCATGTGAAAATGAAATCCGATCAGAAATTAGGACGGATTTTATGAAAAATTTTTCAAAAACACAATTGGACAAACCTCTACTTGAAGAAAAACTCCAACTTATTAAAAATAAAGTTAGTAATGATGATAATTTAAACCTAACAAAGACCCCTACAAATGCCGAAATCAAAAATGCTATGTTCGACATTGGGTGTGATAAATCCCCGGGTCCTGATGGCATGCCAGCTGGTTTTTACCAAAAATACTGGCACATTGTCGGCAACGACGTTACAAAAGCAGTTAAAAACTTTTTTAGGAGTGGTAAAATGCTCAAACAAATCAACCACACTTTTATAACCCTTATCCCAAAAGTGGATAATCCAACAACAACGAACCACTTTAGACCAATTAGTTTGTGTTCAACTATTTATAAAATCATAGCAAAAATAATAACAAATAGAATGGAATCAATCATACCAAAACTAATCCATCCGTTGCAAGGTGCTTTTGTCTCAAACCGATCAATTCATGACAATATTCTTATTGCACACGAGATTTTTCACTCATTTAGATTAAAAAAAGACAAGGAAGGGTGGGTGGCCATCAAACTTGATATGGAAAAAGCTTATGACCAAGTTGATTGGAATTTTATCTTCAAAATTTTGGAAAAATTTAGATTCTGCAATAAATTTGTCGGATGGATTAAGGAATGTGTAACCACGGTTTCCTTCTCCGTCCTTGTTAACAATTGACCAACTGAGCAATTTTTCCCAGAAAAAGGACTTAGACAAGGTGACCCCTTATCACCTTACCTATTTATTCTTGGGGCTGAAATTCTAACACAAATGTTACAAGATGATAGTAACAATTATGATAACCATATTGGATTCCCTGTCTGTAGACAAGGAACCCCAATTCCTTTCCTATCCTTTGCTGATGACATGGTCATCTTTGCTAAAGCAAACATGGATTCATGCCAAAGAACAAAACAGATCTTGGAAATGTACTGCTCCATATCAGGACAAAAAATCAACTACCAAAAATCTGCTTTCCAAACAACAAAAAATACTAATGAAAACAATATCACCCAACTAAAAAACATCTTGGCTATGGACCATACCAAGTCTCTTGACAAATATCTTGGTTGTCCTATTATAAATGGTAGAGTGACAAAAGAAACTTTTGGGGATATCAATCATAAAACTAAACAACAACTCTCGAAATGGAAAGCAAATTCCTTATCGCAAGAAGGTAGAAAGACCCTCATCAAACATAATCTTGCGACCAAACCAACTTTTGCCATGCAAAGTTTTATGTTACCAGCTTATAATCTTAAAGAACTTGATAAAACCTAC
The DNA here is from genome assembly GCA_033239125.1 of Fagopyrum homotropicum. Taxonomy (NCBI): domain Eukaryota; kingdom Viridiplantae; phylum Streptophyta; class Magnoliopsida; order Caryophyllales; family Polygonaceae; genus Fagopyrum; species Fagopyrum homotropicum. Next base: position 9,778,484 of record BSWB01000006.1, on the reverse strand, counting down.
AAAAAATTCTTTTGGAACAAAGGAGACCAACACAGGCCAATCATAAGCTGGGATGTAATATGTAAATCCAAAGAAAATGGTGGTCTTTGACTAAGGAGAGCTCATACTACAAACAAAGCACTACAAATAAAACTCTTGTAGAAAATCCTTGCTGAGCCAAATAACATATGGGTAAAGGTCATAAATGAAAAGTACCTTAAAAATATAAATATTCTAAATTACAAAAAGAAAGGCGCAACATCTTGGCAGTGGAATAACCTCATGAAACTCAAAACCGAGTTCAAGAACGGACTTATCTGGCAGGTTGGTAATGGTAATACTATAAATTTTTGGCATGACAATTGGATAATTCCTTCTCCGCTTATAAAAATGGCACAAAATACCAATTCCATTGACACAACCATAACAGTCAACCACTTCTTTAATAACATCGGACAATGGGATGTCATAAAAATTGAAAATGAATTGAAAAACATCTTAAACCAAGATATTAGGCGAAAAATAACGGAAATAATAATCCCAAACAACGATATTCAAGATAGACTTTACTGGAAAGGTAGCAATAATGGGTGGTTTTCTACAAAATCTGCTGCTCATATGATTGAAACACAATCATGCTTTAATCAGACAAATGCTTGTGAATGGATCTGAAAACTTGATACCCAACCCAAAATCAAAAATTTTCTCTGGAAATTTTCACAAAATGGTATCCCAACTAAAGCAAAGTTGGACGAAAGAAGAATAGCAGTTACAAGACATTGCGAACTATGCAACCACCATTGCGAGGATTTGATCCATTTGTTCCTCGAATGCCCTTTTAGCAAACAAGTTATTGAAAAATTTGACAAAACAATGTTATTCGAAATAAACAAAATTAACTATAACAACAAAAAACCCCATGAAATTCTAATTGATCTTAAAAATATACTTGGACTAAACAAACTTGCTTGCATCGCAACCATTTGGTGGAGTATTTGGTACTTTAGAAATAAAATCTGGTAGTGAACCCATTGGGTCATGTAACAAGGTCACCGGCTTCATCAAAGACCAAATTCATAGGTGGAAAGTCAACACGCTCGATGAAGATGATTATGACTTTAAACAATTAAAGAATGTAAATCCTATAACAAGGAAAAAACATAATATCAAATGGGATAAACCAAAACCGGGCTTTCATAAACTTAACTTTGACGGATTGAAATTAGATTCCGGAATTACTTCTATTGGCTACGTGATTCGGGACCAAAATGGAAAAGTAGTAAGCCTTGATGCAAAAAAAATAACTTCAACTCGGTTTTAAAAGCTGAAGCTTTTGCCCTAAAATCAGGCCTTCACGAGGCAATTAGACTACAAATCAAAAAAATTGAAATTGAAGGGGACAACCTCTGTGTTATTAAGGCACTCCAAGGATGTTGGAGTTGTCCTTAGGAGGTCGAGATGATTATTTCCGACTCCAAACTGGACCTCCGGTTTTTTGACGAAGTCCAGATTAGGCATGTATTCAGAGAAGTAAACTGTGTTGCAGACCGACTAACCCATTTGGGAATTTCGACACCCAACACCAACTTTTCTGATGATCTTGAACTTTGTGTTCTCATCCGTAAGGATGCTTTAGGATGGACTACCTCTAGAAGATAGTCCACCCTAACCGCTTTCCATTATCAAAAAAAAAAAAAAGAAAAAGAAAAAAAAAATGATACACAAATACTTCACGATCAACCCTACTCCTACTCCTACTCTTCTTCAATTTAGCTTCAATAGAGGTCTAGGGAATTGGCAGTGCGAATCCCACCATTATCTCTCTCCGTTTCACCTCTCTTTCACGAGAGCTTTTTCAAAGCTTCAAACACAATTACTGAGATTAGATTTTTCGGTAAAAATTCAAACTTCGGTGATAGCATAATAAATATGTAACATGACATTACCAAAGTAGGAGAAGGTGTGTGAAGTGAATTTTAAAAAAATTAAAAAAAATCCTAAAATAAATAGTTATAATTTTTATTAAAAATGGTTTTCAAAGTTTTCTTGGAAAAATATCAAATTTATTTTCATACAAAAATGATTTTTAAATAATAAATCTTTTTAATTTAATCCCTGTTTAAAATAAAGAAAATATATAATTAGAAAATACAAAATAGACATATTTTAAACAAATCATATGAAAAAAAATATATATAAATTCCAAAAAAAAGGATTTTCATTTAAAAAAGATATTCACATCATATGTGATCTTATCTATTTTATGACTGTCACGTAATCTTCAAAGCTAAGATTTTTATCAGAATAATAAGTAGTAGTGTTTTTGGTAAATATATTTATAGTTTGTATATCTCATAATAAATTTTAGATTTTCAATTATTTTAGGTTTAATTTTGATAATAAATTATTATTTTGAGTTTTTTTTAAATAAAATGAAAGTTTATACTTTGAAGTATAGGATGAGATCATCCCCGTACGTACATGTGAGTTATATGTATTATGCAAATAATATGCATCATATCCTGAAATAGATACGTCATAAAATTCCTATAAAAAGAAGGCTTTATTCAAGCTAGTGATTGACCACGAATCGTACATTTAAAAGAAGACATAATTGTATCTCAACAAAAGCATTACATGGATATGTTCAAGGAATATGGAAATACATATCACTTACCAACCCAATTACAAGATAGAGTTTGTAAAGTCAATGTATATGTTTTCACTTTTGAAGAATGAGAAATTTGTCTAAACAGTGCCCCATTTTTTTGCTGACTAAACTTTAGGACCCTATTTTTTTAACTATCAGAACGATACCTCATCTCCTGAGCCCGACCAAAGATTAGTACATAGGTTACTGTTTATCCGTTAAATTCAAAGAATGACGTTAATTCTCAGGGGCAAAATTGTCCACTCCAAAATAAGCCCGAGTCAATAGAGTATGTCACATCTGATCTCCATAAGCTCATTTTCAACTGATCAATTGTGCTGGTGGTTTTTTGTTGTTCGATGCTTTGATCAATCACTCCTAACCGGCGGAGACATCAAGCTTGACAACAACCGCTCGAACCGACAAATCGATCGTTGTCTTGTTGATTTCATCACAGACAGTAGTGAGACGCTCGATTCGGCGAGCAGCGGCAATGAGCTTGCAACCGGCTTTAGCGAGGTCAAGACAAAGCTCAAGGCCAATTCCAAAGGAAGCTCCAAATTCCTCCAATGACCATTATAACCTTCTTGTCTAGATTCTGCCATGGCTCCGCCATCTGCAGTTGCCGAGGTCCCCAAACTACACCAGCCAGAATGAAGCAGTTCAACATCATGGAAAAAAGATGCAAAAGAAGAAATAGTATGTAAGAGATCGAAGGAATCAACGGAACGATTACACAGATCTATGAAGGCGAGAGATGATGGAGAATTTTTTTTTTTAGAAATTTGGGGCTTAGGGTTTATTTTGGAGTGGACAGTTTTCCTCCTGAGAATTAACGTCGTTCTTTGAATTTAACGAATGAACAATAACCTATGTACTAATCTTTGGTCGGACTCAGGAGATGAGATACCGTTCTGATAGTTAAAAGAATGGGTACTAAAGTTTAGTCAGCGCAAAAGATGGGGTACTGTTTAGATAATTTTCTCTTTGAAGAATGCAATTATAAGCTTACCAAAAAAAAAGAATGCAATTATAAATATATCTATTTATTTATCGGTCCAAACTCAATCTGATCCGGTCCAGCTTTTTGGCATATTAATATTTTGAGAAAATTACACGAAACTACCCTTAATAATCACTATCTTGCAAATAACCACCTTTATAAAAATCTTAGCATGAAACCACCTATAATATTCATCTATATGCAATAAACCACCCTTATAATATTTTTTTTAGATAAAATCACCCTTAATTTTTAAATGTTTGCAATTAACCACCATATATACTTAAAATTAAATCAAATAATTTAAAATTGAAGTATAGACAAGATATATTTACATTATTAATATTAATACCATTAATAGTTTCGAAAATTTGGTTAAATATTACAATTTATAATAGAAAATAATCAAAAATAATAATATAAGTTATTACCTATATACAAAAAATAATTTAAAATTAAAATTATTAAACTACATACAAATTAACGAATACAAAATCAATTCTATTACAACCTCAATTCCGACTAAATTGATGACTTATTACCGGATTTAATTTATTTTTAAAAAAATTCACTTGTTTTAGTTGACCAATAATCACGTTGTTACCATTTTTTCATTTTAAAAAAACTGAAAAAAAAAATTATGGGTTAAAAAATTTTCAAAATAGTAATGACAATTTTTAAATGAAAAGGTTTTAAACTATTGAAAGTTTGAAACTAATTATGATATTAATATTAATTCAATATAATAATAAAAATTTACCTTGTCAATGCTTCAATTTTAAACTATTTGATGTAATTTAAAATAATATAGGAAGGTTAGTTGTAAACCCGTAAAATTAAAGGTGGTTTTATGTCAAACAATTTATAAGGGGTGGTTTATTGCAAACATATGAATATTAAGGTGGTTTTATGCTAAAAAAATTATAAAGGGTGGTTCTTTGCAAAAGAGTGATTATTAAGGGTGGTTTTGTGTAGTTTTCTCTAATATTTCATATTAAATTAATTAATTAGTTATTATTTCATATTTACTAATTTTAAAATAACTATCTTATGTTAAATTAAGTTTTTGTATATGTTATAAAAATACAAACCAATAAATTTTATTGAAATTTCGGACCAAATTCTTTGTACTTTAAAAAAAATTCTTTTTAGATTATGTCCATTTTTTATTTTCCAGTTTTTGGGGCAGCCTGGTGGTCGTGGAGCTTTTATTGCTTCGTCATGACATCAAAATGATGATCCGAAGAGAGAATGTAATGAACTGACGTTGTTTTGGATAATAGGAGATAGACCATGTGGTCTTTTAATTGAATTCAATATTTATAATAATTAATTATTTGATAATTATAATCTCTAAATAATTCCATCGTACATCAACAGAACAAACGCGGTCTCTAATAGTCTGATTACTCAACAAATAATCTTATTAATCACATGATTAAACCCACGAGGTGACTAGGTGAGGAAGTGAGTCAAGTGACGGTGCACGTGAGAGCGCCACCGCCCCCAAAATTTACTGTAATCACCTGCCTTCTCACGTGTAAGAACCCTTCCCTATATTTAGCCTAACACCAACACAAATAGATGTACATCAAACATAGAAAAAGTCCAAACAAACTGAATTTCAGAAGGAGGCTCGTTTCAACGAAGTCACCGTGATCTTGGAACCCAACGGCGAGTATCCCACATCGATCTCAAATGAATCATACCTTAAAAAGAATTCCACTAGAAACAACCTTGCTACTAGCACAACGAAATCCTTACCGGCGCATTGCTTATCGTTCACCGTCGGCGAGGAAGTCTCCGGTCCATTAGACCAGAGCACGTGCTTTAACAATTTCTCACCTTCTCCAATAAACCGATCCGCAACAAACTCTTCGGGTCGGTCAAAAATAACTGGATCCTTCGTCGCAAATGGTTGAAACCCGAATAGCATTTCTCCCTTTTTCACCTGAAACGCAGCGTCGTGAGACTCCACTACGAAATCCGTCTTCGCCCGCCCGTACTGTAATGCCACCGGAGGCTCGATCCTCAACGCCTCGTAAACCACCGACTTCATCAACGGCATTTTCTCCATTGCCGACATCGTTACTTTTCCGGTGGGCCCCACGGCCGATCGGATCTCAGCTGCTAATTTGGCGTGTAGCTTCGCTCCCGCCCGGCCGATTTGCTTGATCATGTTTGGGAAGAAGATCTTCATCCCCCCGAATGAATTGAAGCACGTTGTGAATACCAGATTGTGACAAGCTTCGTCTCTTGAAATCCCTACCCTTGCAGCTTCTTCTAAAATTGGACCGGAGTTTTGGTAGAAAAAATCATAGAGTTTGTCGTAATCCTTCTTGATCAACGCCGGAGGTAAACGGAAACTGCGGATCGTAGTTTCCTCTACACACTTGGGAAGACCCAGAGACAGGATGGGGCCGATTTGGAACAGAACCCACTTCCCGATTATCTTCGGGCCGTCGAGCCCGATAGCAGAGTTTTCCGGGTTAGCTCCGAACCAGGCCCGGGCTAGGAAATTGAAAGCGGCCTTCTCCCCGGGGTCGTTATATTCGGCTTTGCCTTTAGTGGCGAGGTCGGACTCGAGTGTGTCGAACAACTCGGAGTAACTGTCGTGGAACTCGGGCATGACTCGGTCACGCGTTGATTTCAAAAGAAAGAACATGAGACGCTTGAGCTTCTCGTGGGATGGCTCGGAGGGGTCAAGGTAGGATAGGAGACGGTATCCGCCGGTGAGATCGGTGGAAGGCATGAAAGTTCCGGTGAATAGATCTTTCTTGAGGACCTTGGAAGTGTCGAAGAGAACTGGAAAGGAATTAGCGTCGAGGAGGACGACGACACGTGGGTCATCGGCAATTGGCGGCCCAGGTGGCATGTTTGCCCGAAATACAGTGGATTTGTATTTATTGATTCTGGATCTGAAGAACTCCTCCTTGCCTTGGTTGTAGAAGTAGTCCAGTCGGTCCTTAACAGGGCCAATGATGGGGGGCCCGTAGTCCCCGGGGATGGGTCGGGTTGGCTTGACGGGCTCCCGGCCAGGGTTTGAGGATGTGAGGGAGGGTGGAGGTGGAATGGTGGTGGTGGATGTGACGGTGAAACGGCGTCGTGTGACGGTGGTTGATCGGAAACTGACACGTGGGTTTATGATGAGAGGGGAATTGGTTTGATTGGGAGATGAGAGAATTTGGTGAGAGAGAGAAGGAGAGAAAGGGATTGCCATTGAAGATTCTTCAAGTGTGAAACTTATTTACTTGTTGGTCGATGTGGGAAATTGCTTGGCGATGGAATTGAAGTTATATAAGGAGCAAGTAGTTGGGAAGCCGAGGGCGGTTGTAAGCAGGAAGACTGCGATAATAAAATAAAATTAAAAAAAAAAGGTCAAATTTACAAACTTGATGGAAGGCCGGTGTTTGCATTAAAATATAATATACTAGGGAATATTTTAATTTTATAGTGACACCCATTAAAATAATAGCGAGATTGTCGCTCTTTGTTTTATATTTTTTAAAAAAATTGTTACATCTATTGGGACACTTTAAATTTGATAAAATTATATAAAATGACGAGTATAATTGTACGTCCTTGAAAAGTTGGAAATTCCATCCCTTTCTTTCTTCATGCTTTCATATATGTGAGCCATTGACGTCAGCCACGACGACTAGTATAAAAATCTTCACATTTTGAATTGCAGGCCAGTGTAAGCATATAGGAATAAACTGCTAAACAGATCGAAGGGAGTTCATGGAAAGCCTCCAATTAAAATTAAAACTAGGACAAATCTTTTTTCTCAATTTCATGTTACCCTCTTTATTTTTTTTTTAAAGAATTTGATCAAATAAATTTTTTTATATTTTTATTAAATTTATGTACCTTTTAATTTTTACCATTTATATTAAATTGAAGTTAGAAGATAGGATTTGAATAGGGGTATATTTACTAAATATATTATATCATGAGTCTAATTAATAGAAAAATCTCAAAAAATCTTACTCAGCTAATTTGACCTTTTTTCTGATTATTATTTAATAATTTTAATTAAATTCTATTATATTTTAAGATAAAATTTAAGCGGTCATAAAGTAGGATATGAGGGTGGGATAAATATATAAAATAATAGGGTTGGACACAAATTTCATGAGCACTTGTTGTCTCATTTGGTTATCTTCATCTAAAAAATATAAATTCCGTCCTACTAAAAATTTCGGAACAGTGTACGGAACTTTCTTTCGTCCCGCTAGATCCGTTCCGTCCCGAATATATTAAAAATTAAAAATTTTGAAGTAAAATAAATATTTATGTCCAAATTTTAATTAGTATTATGTGTTTAATTAAACATAAAATGAAATAAACCTAAAATAAATATTAATGTTCAGAATATGAACTAAGACGATACTCTAATAAAATAAAAAAAATTATAATTATTACAATTTTAGTTCGTATATTTTGTACTAATAATTTAACATTTTTATTAAACACTATACACCTTTAACACTATTATGTTTATAAAACACAAACTTTACAACTAATGAATAAAGTAAAGTAAAAGAAATGAATGATAATCCTTGCACCATCTACAAAAATTCCATCATACAATTTGTGTGCGTAATATTAAAAAATAATATAATTTGATTAAAAAAAATGATAAAGTTGTTTATCGACAATCGAATAAGGTTGAGCGTTAAGAGCGGGGACAGTGCGCACGTGTTGCAATGCACCTTAGCTACACCCAACACTACATAATACATATATAGTATCTCACCAATTTTAGCGTATAATCCAATGATAAATATAGCAAATCGTCACAAACGTTTTTCAACAAGGTTAAATCAATTTTGTTAACATATTTTGGGTCACCAAAAAAAATCGGCCAACATTAATTCCGTATTTCCAGTATGTCGTCTGGTCGGTCCAAGTAGCAAATGTTTTGGGGTGGTCAAATTTTTATTTTTTTATTATAATGAAAAATGGTTCGATCATGTAGACCGTGCAACGACTATTGGATCGAAAGGCCGAAAAGGATCGGCAGACGTACTACCGTCATGAATGACCACAACAAAGGAGAAAAAGAAAGCACAAAAATAGAACATAAAACCCGAATACAGGGACGTCTCCAAGGAAAAGCTGAATGATCTAGTCAGCCAGAAGCGACGAGCATGAACGTTCATCCTCGAAGGAAGTACACATGTAGAAAGTTTGGTGAATAGTTGTGGACACCTTAAGTTTGGACTACAACAGAACCGTCAGGAGTCGATCACACACAACATCAAAACAGAGAAGACGAAGTTGCAGCGCACGGGTATCGTGAGTAGCGATTTACAAGGAGAACATTGTTTGAGAAGAGTTGGTAACCAACACTAAATCTTTGGTGGTTTGTGATATTGAGTTTGAACTCACTCGATCTTGAATTTTATTAATTCTTATCATACATGGTATTATTGGGGGCCGTTATGCCGATATTGGACCAGTTGGGCCACAAGAGAAGCCTTATGGCGAGATAGACCTCCTCGTAATTTTGATTCAATTGTTATTAACTTCTTTAATTGAAGCATCAATATATTAACTGAAGCATCAATATATTAAACAAAAAATAGTTATTAACTTCTTTAACTATCTATCGTTATTTTAACTTATTCTGAAATCGTTATTTAATTTATTATGAAATGATGTTTGAACTTTGTTTTACTCTATGCAATTTATTGAGAAACATTGAAATAATATATACTTTATGAGCGTTGTATAGAGATCATAACGTAGTTTGACGCTATCCAGGGTTTTTTAGATTTTATCGAGTTTGACGCCGTCTAGGGTGTAAGGAGATAGGGTTTTAGAGTTGGGCTATCAAATCGACCTTTGTTTTAGCGCCTAGAAGATGGATAAGAATCGGAAAAAAGTGTGGGAAAACCTCTAACTAACAGGTGATGAAGAATCGGTGGTGGTGGTGGAAAATCATAGAGATACAAAAATGAGCATCTCCTAATTCTGAGGAAATTGATGTGGATGAAAACATCAACAAATCACTGTACGACTCTTCCCCTTTTTTATGGGTTAACGATTTGCCGATTGGTATGCACATGTCTGCAATGGGAAGAAGCTTGGAGAAGGCTGGAAAGTTCCCGATGACGGATGAGGAATACATAAAGGGAATACAAACCGTCACGAGAATAAGAGTGGAGGTAAACATCGGCAGACCTTTGAGAAGTGGAGTGCTCGTTTCATATGGGGGTAAAGACTTATGGGCGTCATTCCAATATGAACGTTTGCCAACCATCTGCTTCCGATGCGATAGAGTTGGACATACGATAAAAGGTTTCACTTTCAAAATGGATGACGAGGAGAAAGACAACCCAAAACAATATGGCACATGGCTAAGAGCACCGCTAAGGACGCATCACCAAGGCGAATCTAAAGGAGATAAGGAGTTGCACAAAATATGGGTGGAGGTCATGAAGGACCAAGTGAGAGAAGAGGAACAAGTATAAAGAACTGAAGAGGGAGATAATATAGAAGAACCGAGAGATAAGATGGAAGTGATGGTTGAACAACAAGTGTCCGAAGAGCTACTAAGGAAAGATGATGAATCGATGGGTGAAAAATCAATTAAAGGTTTCAAGCGACTAGCTAAGAACAACAAGCGTCCTAAGACCCATAGAGGTTCTTATTATAGACCATAATAGGAAAAGAAAGATGAAGGTAGAGAAATACAATGATAAGGGTAATCCAAAAAATGCAAAGAATCACGTATGGCTGAAGAAATCACAAGGGTTCATGCGATATTTTATCAGAATTATTGGCACTTGATAGGCGAGAAAATAACGACCAATGTGATAGATTGGTGGAAGGGAAACCTGTTGGTAAAAGATGCAAATCGTACTGTGGTGACACTCATTCCGAAAGTCAATAAACCGATTTCTATGTCGGATTTTAGACCCATAAGCTTGTATTTAGTCTTGTACAAGATTATGTCGAAACTTATGACGAATAGGATCAAACCATTGATGTCAATAATTGTAACATAAGAGCATAGTGTGTTTGTTACCGGCAGAACGATAACTGACAATGCCACTGTTTCACTTTAAGTTTTCCATCATACGAAGAATAAGAGGATTGAAAGGGTTGGAGATATGGCTATGAAACTCGACATGAGCAAGGCTTAAGATCGTATCGAGTGAGATTTTCTTCATCAAGTAAGGATGAAGGTTGGTTTTGCTAATGGTTGGGCGGGAAGGATTAGGGATTGTGTGACTACTCATGCCTTCACTTTCAATGTCAATGGAGAACATAAGGGTTTAGTGGTGCCAACGAGAGTCCTAAGACAAGGATATCCCATTTCTCCTTACCTTTTTTATTATATATGTGTGTTGATGTTTTTTTGACGTTGAAAAAAGAATTGAATGATGGGCATGTTATTGGAATTAGAGTAAGACATCGTGGCCCTATTTCTCAATTTTTTATTATTATTATTTTTTTTTTTGCAGATGATAACTTGCTTTTTATGCACGTAAACCTCTAAGAGTGCTCAAGGATTGCTAATGTTATTAGCCGCTATGAAAGAGTATCCAGACCAAAGATTAATTGTTCAATCTCGAAGGTGTCTTTTAGTAGAAACTTGTCAGAGATTTTAGAGAGATATTTTGTTACTGTCTTCGGAGTGTAGAGTTAAACACAAAAAAAAAAACAATTAATCAATCTTCACGATCAAGAGTTCAACACAATAAAGTATAGTGGAATTAAAAATAATTATTGTTTTAGGTGCACTAATTTATATTGTTTTAGTGATATGTATTACTTAATGAAGCTAATACATCCGATCTTGGGCAATTTTGGTAACTAGGCCTTTTTGAAAAACTAACTAAGCTTTTTAATGTTTCAATAAAGTAAATGTACCCCAACCTTTTGTATTTATTTTCAAACTCTACACACTCTTCTCTCAAGGGGTACATTTACTAAACACAAAATTAGAAAAAGCCTAGAAAACCAAATTGTTTCTCCGATCTTTATGAAATATTTTTTTAATAGTTCTCCTTATTTTAATAATTGTTAATAAAAATATAGTCAAACATAATGACTCGACAAACCTCCGAATATATTGACATTTGTGTGATAAATTGTGTAATGAATTCCGCATTCATTTTACATCATTGGTTGGTCTCGTTTTCTAACTCAATTATGAACATACATCTAACCAATTATAATCGTAAGTTATATTTTAGAGTTTTTTCTCTTGCTATCCTTCAAATTTGAATTTTTTTTTGTTATTTATTATTTTTTAAATTTTCTCTTCCTACTCTTATGGTTTGATTTATTTCTTGTTTATACCCTTTCTTATTATATTTTATTAAAATTTAATTATAAAACTTAAACATAATTTACTAGGCTTTTAAAATTAAAAAAAAATTTAAACGGAACCATTAAGGTGCTAAGAAAAAATTTATAAATTTATAAATATACTAAAAAAAAATTCAAAGAAAAATAAGAGGAAAATTTTTATATTTTATTAATATAATAATAATATTTAAATTTTCTCTTGATAAAAAAGGGCACGTGTTATACATAAACCAGGTCGTGGAGATGATTTATATGAAGTCTTGTCAGTAGCTTTTTATTCCATTTAGCAATAAGTTAGTTTGAGTGGATTAGATGATGATACCAATTGCAAGAAAGGAGTGTTATAACATTATTGGTGTCATGTGGTGCATATTTTAAGCATGCATAATGCACCACACCGCACCTACGTACGAGAGATGCTGAAACACACGTACCTACACGTTGTTTTATCGCTGTAAATCATATATCATATTATTATAATCGATTTACATTATGTATATAATGTTGTAAACAGTCAATAAAACAAATAAAACATATAAAGTAAACTTTTTTTCTTCTAATAAATATCTTATTAACTATGATCACAATTATATATATATATATATATATATATATATATATATATATATATATATGAATATTTGAACAAAACAATCGTGATTTTTTCAAATTAATTAATAGTTATTGTATACTTGAATAAAAATTTAGTTGAACAATTGAACATATAAATTAAATCATCTTTGGATACCATGTTTTAATATTTGGATCAAACGAATAATTATCCGGGTATACAATCCTTTCTAGATAGTATCCGGTTAGGGTTTTCTAAAAATTTGAATTCGGTTTGGAACGATTTGTTGCCTAAACTTTGTCATAATTCATACACGATTACCCAAAAATATTTTATTAGATCAAAATCTTCACATAAACTTTAATGAAAAAGTGTATATTTATGAACTACTTGACCAAACCAAGTAATCCGGATTCAACTCGACAAATTGCACCATCCAAAACTGACCAGAATCAAGATGCTAGAAAATCATATCTTGTTTTGACCCAATTGAACTTGATCTACCTTAATTGACACCTCTAATCAAAAACATCAAAAGTAAAAAATAATCCGCCCCGAAATGACCCGAGAACCAACTAAGCCGATTTGTTATGACCCAAGAACCGAGGCTACCCGATAACCGTTCAAACCAACACCACTACTACCCGACCCATATTTCCCCAACCCGAAACAACCCGCTGAAAAACCAAACCAAAATTTACCCGACCCGATTCCAACCCAAGATTGTTGTGACCCGACCCAAACTTGACCCGCTTACCCCGTTTGACACCACAAAAAGAACCGATGCTAACCGCTAACCCGTTTTAACCTAAACAATTGGTACCCGACCCAAACTGAAACAAACCATTTAAAAACCAAGCCTATTTTTTACACGACCCAATTCTAACCCTAACCTATTGTGATCCGACCCGAACCCGACCCGCCAGCCCCGTTTGACACCTCTACTTTCGTATGTTAAAAAGCTTATATTAAGTAAATCTTATTTTATTTATTTTTTTTGAAAAATAAATTTATTTTCAAAATTTTCATTTCCTGAACTTTTTTTTAGAAAAATTTTATAAAAAAAATTCCTTAATTTCGGAAATTCAAAAGTAAAATTTCTAGAAAAAAAACTAAAAATTCTGGTATTGTTTTTCCTCTTATTATATTTTTTCATTGTCCGAAAAAATTAGGAAATTATTTCCCCAGAAATTTTATAATTTTCTGGAAATTTTGTGAATTATTTTCCGATTTTAATACAAAATATGTAATAAAAAAATAGAAAAGTATATTTAATAAAAAAACTATGACATTTAAGAAATCAATTCTATTTAAAAATATATGTAATGCAAAATTTGAAAATTATATTTAATAAAAAATATTAAAAAAATAAAAAATGCCTCTCCAAAATATATGTAAATTTTTTTAACATTGTTGTGTTGTAAATATTATTAGATATATTATTGTAGTAATATATAACATAAAAAGAAAGATATTTATAAAATTTTGGCGACGTACGTGCAGCAGGAGACATTTGAATAGAACAAAGGGCAGCAGACAATGAAGAAATAAATGTGTGGTGAAGATATGTGTATTTGGAGCGAAGCTTAACATCTTCTCTTCATCGTTTTTTATCCATTTTGGCCTTCTTTCTCGGAAGGATATGCATGATATTGATATTCCACAATGGGTGCTTATTAGTAGCACGTTTTAATATCACCAATTAAAGCTACCACTCCACTGGCGAATGCTACAAATTGTGAAAGCTTTATTCTTCAACATTATCTCATCACTCCACTCACTTGTACCATCAATTATATGGGTCGACCAAAATTGCGAAACTAGATGATATGATTGAGCACTTCTGTCTTATGGACTTAATACCGTGTGATGAAAAAAATTAAGCTCGCTCTAAGAAGAATGAGAGTCGAGATCGATTGAGACGAGGAAAGAAGATCATCTCGATTGAGACGAGGAAGGAAGATCATCATCTCGGATGAGTGAAGACACTTAGGGCCCTTTTGGTTTTAACTCCGGAATCGGAAATGGAATGGAAACGAATCTATTCAATACGTATACCTTTGTTCATTAAAATTTTTGGAATCATTCCTTGTGGTTTGTAGTAATTGGATAAGAGTTTGATTACTTTTGATACCCTATAAGGTAACAAAATGTGAGGAAGAAAGTGCATTTTTCATTAAACCATGGTGAATGATTCCATAAAATTTCATGAATATGAATATACATATGGACTAAATTCGTTTCCATTCCGTTTCCGTTTTCGGAGTTGGAACCAAACGGGCCCTAAAAGTTGAGATGTCCAAGACAATTTAGAGATATTGAATTTGAGTTAAACGTTATTGGTTAATCGTGTTCTACTCATATATAGTGAGAGAGATTGAGTGAGAGATAATCTTGCTGATTTAGGGCTTGTTTACTTGTAGTTATTTGCCTTGTGTTTTTTTCATCCCGATATTATTTTTTCATTCTTAGGTATTCAACGTTATTATTAGATTTTTTTAGAGGTATGAGTGTCTTTTGATGTAAAATAAACCAAAAAAATAAACTTCAAGTAAACAACGTTATTAGGTTTATTTACATAAACTCATTGGGAAATAAATCCACAACAATGACAATTATACAATCTGGAAAGCCCAAATAACTCCCTTTTCGCAAAGCTCATGATATCTTTGATTATGTTAAAGGCTCTTCCAAGTGTCCACCGGAAACTGTTGTGTTGGCTACTCCAACTCGCAAAAACTATTAAAATGTTTATTGCTCTCCTCACCGCCTTCCTCACAGAAGTAGTCATGGTACAGGTGCTTGACTGTTCTACATCGGCCTCCATATGGTCTCGCCTAGAAGATATTTATGCAACAAAATCCAACACTCAAATCGTGCATACTCACCTCAAGTTGGCATCTCGAAAGAAAGGTAACAACTTAGTCCCCCCTTACACCTCCTCCAACATCTTGGGTGACCAGTGGGTCTACAAGACCAAAAAAACTGGATGGCACGATAGAAAGATGCAAATCACGTCTATTAGCCAAGGGATTTCACCAGAGGCATTGACTTTACCGAAACCTTCAGCCCAGTAGTCAAGCTCTCCACTATCAGACTCATCATTTACATTGTTGTTATGCGACGGTGGGTGGTTTGGCAATTGGATATCCATAATTCCTTCCTTCACGGTGACTTATTGTAGGAGGTTTACATTCAACAACCCCCAAGTTTTCCTCATCCTTCTCTCCCACACTACATTCGCAAGCACACAAAATCATTACATGGTCTGAAACAAGCTCCTCGAGCTTGGTTCTCCAAACTCAGCAACTCCATAGTCACAATGCGTTTTCACCCTTTCCTTGTAGACACATCCTTATTTACCTATTGTCATGGAACTGATTTAGTATTTATCTTGGTGTGCAAGGCCACACCTATGACAACAACATACTCGAGTGAAACATTCTCCGTAAAATTCTCTGAAGACACTCTACAAGAGCGTCATTGGGAGCCTTCAATATCTTGCATTCACGAGACAAGACATCTCATATACAGTTAATCAACTCGCCCAACATATTCATCACCTAACACTCACCAATGGCAAGTCATCAATCGTCTTCTTCGATATTTGAACTCGACTCTTGATCTCCAATTTCACATTAGCGCCTCCCCATCTAATCAGTGATCCACCTACACTGATGCAAATTGGGGGTTTGGGGGGGGGGACCTCATAGACCGACGCTCCGTGAGTGCCTACTGTGTCTTTCTTGGCCGGAATTTGATATATTGGACCTCCAAGAAGCAATCCACTATGTAAAGATCTTCGACAGAGGTTAATTATCGTTCTCTCACACTAGGTACGCGTGAAACTCTCTCCTCACTTGAACTAATATATATATATATATATATATATATATATATATATATATATATATATATATATATATATATATATATATATAGGGTGTGGTTCCCATGAGAACAACCTCTAACATGAGAACATGAGAACAATCACAGACCGTAGGATTGTTTATTATTAAGGGTCGAGATTTAGGGTTAGTATCGTAATTATTAATAAAATTTCAACACACACGCGCTTCCAAATATAGCACAATTTGGAATCCCTAATTTCACTCCATACAAGCTGCATATTGGGAAAGACGGTTTTAGGGTTGTGGCGGTCGAATAGGGTGTTCAGAAGCCGAATCAACGAACCTCCCGGTGTTGGTGGCGCAACAAAGACGACGAGGAGCATTCCGGAACTCAGTTGCGGTTGTCCTGTACTGCGTCCGGCTACCTCCAGGCGGCTCGTCGTGGATCTAGATCAACCGGCGGCTCGTTTGCCCTCTACTGCGTCCGGCGACCTCTAGGCGGCTCTGCGTACGGTGATTCGGTTGTGGCCGCACCAGCAGCGGTTTTTCTGTCGTTGTAATTCGCCGGCTGTTCAGGATCCTGCTTACCCTAAATCGACTCCTTTACAAATCAAATCTCCATCTTCCAATCGATCTAGGTTTTTTTGGTCGCCGCTGAAAGGTATCGTCTCCTCTCTCCTTGTTATTAGATCCATTTCGTTTGTAGACTTCTCTGCACATATATCCTAGATCGACTGAAGCGACGAATTCCAACACCAATAATGGATGATAACAGGGTATCTGATGGTTAATTATGAATAATTTTTGTTACCTTCAAGTAATGTTCTTGGAATATGCTGAGAAAATATATTCTATAATTACGAATGATATTGATACTGCATTTTTTGTTATCAACATGATAGTTTGTAGATATGATTCATAGTTATTAAATTGTTTTATGAGTTTTCAGTTTATGTCCTCTTTGTTTTATGTTATTCCAAAAATTATGAATAATGCGAATATGAAGTGCATTTTAGATTTGAAAACATAAACTAACTACGAATAATTATTGTGTAGACTATTTATGTATGTTAATACAGTAATTATATGGAACACATATTTGGTTTGAAAAAACTAAACTAACTATGAATAATTATTGTGTATATACTAATTATGTATACCTTTTGTTATAGTATGTACCGGTCGTGAAAGAAGTTGAGATAGGGTTTGACCGCAGATATAAAAAGTTTACTAGCGATTTGGATGTTGTCCTTCGCTTTTGTGAAGATCGTGTTGATTTGACTGATTTTGACATGGTCAGTCCTCATATTGTTAGTTGATTTATTGTATTTTTCTAAGCTTCTACTGAGTTTTTTTATTTCTTGTATTTCTTTCAAGATAATGTTCTCACTGAGTTGTAAGATGCATCACTTTGTGGTGTGTTTCCATATGAAGACTGTTGTGGCTGAGATACTTGATATTCGTAGAGCTTCCGACATTGATTACAACTACTTTGTCACTCGACTGGTACGGATTAGTTTGAAATATCAATTTAATCGTTGGATTCGTAATTATTCATTGTTTGTTACATTAATTTCAGGCGTTGCTCTTTGGTCTATACCTTATTGATGTTGGATTAGACGTGATGGGTGGAAGGATACGAGAGGTAGAGGAAGTCAAGGTTTTGAAGATGACGTGGAAAGATAACAGGGTATCTGATGACATTGAAATATATGCTATGAGACATATGAAAACATACAAAGGGAATGCTAAGTGGGAATGTGGCTTCAAGTATCAGAGAGTACAAGTCTAAAGACATTAAGGGTTCAATATCTGCACCGAATCCTTACCAGTGAGATCAATGAGGTTAAGGAGAACCTTTTGAATGCCTTGGAGATGGGTGCTAAACAGATTGACGAGTGGACATCAAGAATGGATGATAATGATGATCGTTTAGATAGACTTACTTGACTTAATGTAATCTACTAGTAGCAACTTGACATCTTCAAATTTAGCTGTGTTTTTTGTTTTTTAGGACTATTGTTGGATTTTATTTTATTTATGTCTACTTTGATTTGACTGATTGTTAATCATGTGGCGTGTGTTTTTTTAGGATATGTGTTTGACATAATAACAATTATTCGTAATTACAACCGTTTTTTACGTGAGATATTATAATGTATACAAGCAGTTATTCGTAATTACAAACGTTTTTTAGGTGAGCTATAACAGTGTATACAAGCATTAAGTTCGTAATTACAAGCGTTTTTTTTAGTGATACACAACAATGTATAGAAGCATTAAGTTTGTAATTACAAACGGTCAATGCTAAGATCGTTTAGATATACTTCATTTAGTTAATGTACTCTACTACTAGCAACTTGAAATCTTCAAACTTAACTGTTTTTTATGGTTTTTTAAGATTATTGTTTGACTTATTTTGTGAATGTCTACTTTGATTTGACTAGTTATTAATCGATGTGTCGTGGATGTTTGCATAATTTACACTATGAAGTTTCAAAACCAAAATGCCAATAATATATTATTTACTTGTGTTTGACATAATAGTGATTATTCGTAATTACAAACGTTTTTAAAGTGAGATTTAACAATGTATATAAGCAGAAAATTCGTAATTATAAACGTTTTTCAAGTGAAATAATACATTGTTGATAAGCATTTATTTTTAAAGATAAAACAACAGCTATTAATCAAAAGCCTTAAGTCCTAAATGGACTGAAAGGTTTCAATAATTACGAATTCAAATAATATAAAATAACACTAAATATATTCTACATAACTTCCTTGCAGTCGCTTACATTGACTTGACGAGCTATCAGCAAATCCTTGTCTACTACACATCAAAATCCTATGCTTCATAGTTCCATCCGTATCCTCACGAGAAGCTCCCCTTCTAACATCAAACCCAACTGTAGATGCATAGCTCTTATAAAAAGTTTTTCCATCCTCAATTGCTTTGAACCTCTTTCCAATTGTCGGTATCAACATTTCATCGCATGTTGGTATCCTCATCACATTCCAAATTTTGAAAAATGAAATCCATATATTCGCCTTCTTGAACTGCATTAGACTTATGAACCTCCCATTGTTTGGTTGTGCCTGAAAGATCAAATACTCTATTAGACGTCAATTTATTTTATTCGTAATTATAATGATCTTTTCAACTGAAACTAAAATGATACAATTGTGTTATTCGTAGTTACTCTGTTTATTATATTTATCATCAACCTGTAATTTGTTTATTCGTAATTATAATGATCTTTTCAACTGAAACTAAAATGATACAAGTGTGTTATTCGTAGTTAAAATTTATTATCAACATCGAATTTTTTTAGTCTATCGGTTCTTCGTACGAGTTTCAACAATGCAACTATACAATTCTATCGGTTATTCACACGAGTTATGTCAACCCGATTTGAATTACAAAGAGTAAATTTGAATACATACACTTACTCAGATTTGCATATGGAGAAACAAACTGCTTTCTTGACTGGATATGACAGCTTGTTGAATTCTGTTGTTATGATCGACTTGAACATATGTTGTAGAGAGACGGAATTGAATAAATTTGCAAATGCACACTCAATCCGAGTTTTCCATTGTTTCGTTTTTTGATTTGACGGAATTGGGGAGAACTGTTAATGGAGTTTACGTATAATAGAAAGGAGGAAGGAGATGTCTGGTGAATTTTTTTTAACTAACGGTTTCCTATAATACAATATATATTTTTAAAAAACAATTAAGAGAGAGTGGGTTCACTCTCTTTTAATGAGAGTGAGTAATTATTATACATTAATTGGTATTCTATTTATCATTTTCTACCATTAATCTAGACCATTGAATTTTAAAAATTGGATGGTCACGATTTGTTCTCATGTTCTCATGTTAGAGGTTGTTCTCATATGATCTATCCTCTATATATATATATATATATATATACACACACGCGCGGCACTACATCATGTTATGGATTTAGGTTTGCTCTAAGTGAAGGAAAGTATTTCTTATGTTATCTCAATTGCCTTAGCATTGCTCATTCCCTTAAAATAAAATAAAGCCTGTGCTCATTCACGCCTTCAAATTCGTCAACATTTTTTTTATGCTTCTTTGTAATTAACTCACCAATTTGTACTTCTTAAGGCCAATGAGATGTAAGAGAAATATGGACTTGCACGACCTACTGGGCTGTAACATGTTCCGCTTCTAGATCGAAAGATTATCGCCTGAAGCATTGGCCCACTGGGCTACAAATTTGTGACTTCGTATTTCATTCTACCTATTCTCGACTGCGCGTTACTGCGCTAGGCTAGCAGTTTCTCTGTGAAGCAGAACAGAGTGTCAGAGGTTTAAGATGTGTGCAAGGAGATAAACCCTCCAAGTACGCCCAGATGGCCTTGCAATCTGTTTGCTCTTCTGTGTTCTATCCCAAGATTAAATCCTCCAACCGGCGTTCTATATGCGAACAATTCGTAAGTTCTTCCCTGTTGTCCGCCTTTAAATTCATCTTACATTTTTCGGTCACTCTAATTCCTTTTTACTTGCTCGGATTGGATGCGAGCAGTGTCCGGCCTCCGGTGTAATTTCCGCCAGAAACCAAAGATTCCAGTCAAATGATGCCGGAATATGTATGTCTTTATGTCCTTGACTTGAACATAGTTTTATGTATTTTTTTTTTGCTTTCAATTCGCAGACTTCAATATCGAGTACTTTCGGGTGATTCCTAATTTTTCTTTTGAATTTCGTGCAGCTTCGGCCACGAGTTTGCAGTGGGTACATAATGATTTCCCATATTTTAGGCTTAATAGGAGTGCTAGAGTGAGTGCTTCAATTTCTGATTTCGGAAAGAATTTTGCTCAAAAGAGTGAGTTTGAGAATGTAACGAGAAGAGGGAATGATGGGTTTGAGCCGTTTCGGGGCAAACCGGGTTCCATTTCTTTCTATGGGCTCACCCATCAGAGTGTGGAAGAAGGCAAATTGGAGTCTTCCCCTTTCAAACCTCGAACCGGTTCTTATCTTTGGACTGCAGCTCCTCTGGTGCTGCTAATGTCTTTGATTCTCCCGCCTCTTTTGGTGGGAGGTGTAGTTAATATCATGATCAGTGATGTGGTCATCGCAGGTGAAACTCTTGTTCTCTATCTGGTTTATCTTTGAATCCTCAATAAAGCATGACATCAAAGTACTGTTTTTTCTGTACTGAGCATTGGCTGTTATATAAGTATTATGTTGTCTTAAGGTGATCATGTTGAGTTTTGTGTGGTTTTAGAGGACATGCCTGTGGTATCTGTAGGTTGGCCTGAGCTCTCTAATTCAAACTTGGAGATGCATATTTAGTTGATGCTTGCAATGTATTTTTTATTTGTTGAGAAGTGCTGGCATTGTATTTATCTCTTCATAACTGCATGTGTTTGTTCTTCCATGACATATTACATGAACACAACTCACTGTCAGCTTTCAAATAGAACGTGATGAATAGTTACATTGGCTTAGCTTTACTGATTGACACGCCTACAATTTGCTAATTGGTTTAAGGTCAAATTTGTTAAGTAGGCCTTTTACGATATTTGTTCTATTAAGTAGGCTCATGCCATAAACTCAATTAGTAAATGTAACCCTTATAGAGTAATAGTGGTAGTCAATTAGATTGATAAAAATTAGAGGGGTCTACAAAACAAAATACCGTAAAAAAGAGCCTAGTTCACCAAATTCTTTCTTGGTTTAATTGTTGGGGCTTGTTGATGAAAAATTATATTCAGTAGTGGATTACTAAGTGGAATTTTGGTTATAATTTGTGAGATTGGAACTTTGAGGACTGCAAATGCCAGTTGTGAGAAGGAAAAAAAAAATCTGAATGAATGGGTGATTTATCAGATGGACAAAGAAATACAACTCGAATCCTATATTCCTAGACATTCGTAAGCTTTACACGGTTCTCGTATGCAACCTTGGCAATCCATTTTCTAACTTCCCTTTTGTCTAGTTTACCGCATGCTTTCCCCATGGAAGATTCTTAGGTTTCTAAATTGGCAGATGTTGTAAATACTAGCAGTTAAGGAAGCATTTCAGGTGGCATATTTGAGGCTTCTTCTCTTTCACAAAGCAAGTGGATCTAGTTCTTTGTATCTTGAATTCATAGCACACCATTGGCAATTGCTATACTGTGCATTTGTAATTTCAAACATTATTCTTGAGTTCAATGCAAATATGCATATAATTTTACCGCATAACTGACAAGAAATCATGTCTTGCATGGAACTAGAAATTGTGGCATCCCTTTCTTCGGAAGCAGCATTCTATGCCGGTCTTGCAACTTTCCTTATAATCACTGACCGAGTTCAGAGGCCATACTTGCAATACAGTGCAAAGAGATGGAGCCTTATCACCGGCTTGAAAGGATACTTGTCATCAGCCTTCTTCACCATGGGACTGAAAATTATTGCCCCTTTGTTTGCTGTGTATGTAGCATGGCCAGAGCTTGGAATGGAAGGCCTAGTCACAGTTGCCCCATTTCTAGCTGGTTGTTTTGCACAATTTATATTCGAGCTTTCTGTCAGGTTTCGGGGCTCATCCTGTTGGCCTCTTGTTCCTATCATCTTTGAGGTACTTGTATAGTCATATTTGCATCCTTAACCTTATTCTCCATTGCCATAACTCATAGCAAACAATTCGTTCTAAAAGACCTCTGGAATTGATCTGGCAGGTTTATAGAGTGTACCAGTTAACGAAAGCTGCTAACTTTATTGAGAGATTGATGTATGCAATGACTGGGCAAGCTAGTACCGCTCAACTGGTGGAAAGAAGCAACGCGTTGGTTGGAATGATGGTGACACTTCAGGTTCTGGGTGTGGTTTGTTTGTGGTCTTTGCTCACATTTCTTTTGAGGTTATTCCCTTCTAGACCCGTTGGGGATAACTATTGAGGTCTGAAATGCCACACAATCTCTGCTTCTGTTGAGAAAGCCTTTGATACTTTTAAAAGAAGTGAGCTGGTCCTTCTGGAGATGTTATTTAATCCCATACCCACACGAAGGACTTCGTATATTTTTTCTTCCAAAATTGGCATGTAATATCTCCTGCTTAGATCTTTCAAGCTTTCAACTTCGGCTATGTGGCTCTTTTACACGCGTTAATGCCGGTATAGATTTTGGGAGATAATCAAGGTGATGAGTAGATTTTGGGAGAAAATCAAGAATAGGGATTTTAAGTACACTGTGATGGATTTATATAAGGAATTTTCCGTTTGGTGCCCTGAGTTTTTGTTTTTTCTGGATGGTGTTTAAAGTTTCTCACGTTTCCGTTTGGTACCCCTGAGTTTTTGGCTTTTTCGGATGATGTCCAAAGTTTTTCACGTTTCTGCTTGGTACCCCTGAAATTTCGGTTTTTCATGATGATACCCTTATTTCTTATTATTTGTCTAAAATAACGTTTCTTATATTAAATTTATAAAAAAAATGATCACAATTTTATATTATATAAATTTTGAAGACAAGTATATTTGAGTTAAACCAATTTATCAACTATTAATAAATTATGATATTCTTTAAAATATAAGATTTTACATATTATTTTATGATTTTTAATATATTTATTACTATTTGATAATTTATCATATTTTGCATCATAACATGAAAAAAAAATATTTATACAGAATAATTTTTATAAAAAAACATTAGTTTTGTATGTACATTTCAATAGTTTTATTAAAATTTAAGTAGGAATTTTTATTTTTTTTCATTTTGAAAAGTGAAAATAGTATTCAAAACGGACATTTATCAATAATTATTAATTTTTTTTGAAAAACTGAATGTCAAATTTAAATATTTTGTGTTATACATTTATCAATGATTTATTTCATATATCATTATAAATAAAACATTAAAATTATTTTAACAAATATGATAAAAAAAAAAATTGTATAAAAATCATGGTTTGATGCAAAATAACGTTTCTTATATTAAATTTATAAAAAAAATAGTGAAATTTTTTTTTATAAAAATTATTTTCTATAAAACATAAAAAAAATTTCATGTTTTGATGCAAAATATGATAAAGTATCAAATAGTAATAATTATATTAAAAATCATAAAATAATATGTAAAAACCTTATATTTAAAAAAATATCATAATTTACTAATAGTTAACTAAATTTGTTTAATTAAAATATACTTTTCTTCAAAATTTATAATATAAAATTGTTATAATCTTTCCCCCTATTTTTTTTTATAAATTTAATATAAGAAACATTATTTTAGCATATAATAAGAAATAAGGGTACAATCCGGAAAATCCGAAACCTCAGGGTTACTAAACGGAAACGTGAAAAACTTTGGATACCATCCGGAAAAGTCAAAAACTCAGGGGTACCAAACGGAAACGTGAAAAACTTTGGGCAATATCCGGAAAAGCCAAAAACTCAGGGGCACCAAACGGAAAAATCCTTTATATAATGCCAACTGCATGCACATTCTGAATCCGTCACATATTTATTTTTCATAACCCGTAACCGCTACGATTACGGGTTCTAAAACCATGATGTTTTTTTTTCATGCCTTCACAATGTGTAACCGCATTGGGAAATCCATCACTATGCTTTTATGACTTCCTATCTAGAAACACCTTTTCCCGGCTCAGGGAGACTGTGGCCCCACACATACTTTGTACACTAAAAGTTGCCAAGTAACTAGGCAGAAAAGGTCACATCTTTCAAAAGTCTTTTTATACATCCATCATGAATGTTTAAATTATCCACGAATCTTCCAAAAGGCATCGGGGTTATACTACATATATGTCATTGGTGGACCGCTCAAACCTCATTTTTATGAATGGTTGAGAGAAGAGTCAGCATAGATTTGTTGCAAATGACTACCAGCAGGCTATTGTTTAAGCCTTCTGCTGTCCATGCAACTCAGCGCTCTTGGTCTACGCGCCTAAATGCACTGCAAACTCTTCAGAAAAGGATAGCTGTCAAACCTCGAGTTTAGATTCAAAAAGGCCAAGCTCGAACACAGATCGCAGGAGTTCCACAAGGGTGAATGTAGGCAACCAAACACCATTTTTGCAGCCAAGGTAGCAACACAGCCCGTAACGTCACAAGGGATTGATCTGGTTACCCTCTGGGATAATGCAGTCGGTTTACTGTCAAGCTTTGCCCTTAATGCTGCAAATTCAGGAGTTAACTGAAAAAGTAAGTTGCAATTGTTGGATCTTTACTCTTTCATCTGATTTTGAGATTGCTAATTGCTCTGTGCATGTTGCAGGTTATAGTAGACTGTCGATTCTTCACCTTCATTGCTATTGTTGGCTCCTTGCTTGGTTCTGTCTTGTGCTTTGTGGAGGTAGACAGTGTTCTTAAGGTTAGTTACTTAAATGCCTGTTTTCAATGTTCTTGATGTTTAACGAAAGTTGTTGCAGAGATTCATAATAGAACTAGTTTTGTTTATAAAAATCCAAAAAGTTGTTGAGGATAGAACATCCAATTGATAAATTTGAACATCCAAAACTTCTTTATGAAACAAAATCATCTCAAGCTTTTGCACTACTGAGCAATCTACAAACTTCCTTATCCAACCATGCTTTGAGCATCATACAACAAGAATCGAGCCGGAAAAAATGTTGTAATCACAATAACAATGTTAAGGCTTGCTTAATTCGATCATCAAGCTAGCCTATGATTCCTTTTTACTCCCTTGGTTACCAGATCCATCACAACTAATGATCTGCCAATGATCCTCCCCATTTCCGAACGCGGCTCTCTGCTTCATCAGCCTACATACATATCATGGAACAAAAAATCATTAAACATTTGTCTCTTAAAATGGTTGTCAATACTGTGAAAGAAAACTCACTTCTTTACTCCAGTTTGTGAGCGAAACAATGACAACTAAGATAAGGGTTTGCAAACAGATCCCTCCTATCATCCCACTCCAAATACCCTGCATCAAAATTGTAGTGATTAATTGAAAATTCATGACACAACCAGCACAAAAGTAATTTAAATGATGGTCATGATACTTACCACAACTCCAAAATCAAATGTGAATCCTAGTACAATTCCAGCAGGTAATCCGACAAGGTAATAGCAACCTATGTTGATGTATGCAACAATGTGTTGCCATCCAGCTCCAACCGCAACGCCTGAAACGAATGAATCAAGGGTTTGTTAGTCTGTTGTGCTTTTTACCCATAAGAGGATATGCTTTTGGTATACTTACCAGATAAGACTGGTTGAAGACTGTTGAGAAGGACAGTAATTGCAAGCAAGAAGGCGAGTTTGGTGGTTAGTTCAGCCACAGCGTCACTCGTTGTGAAGAGGTATGGGAACCAATCTCTAGTTATAAGTACCACAGCAAAGGCTACTATACCAACACATATTGATGTTCCTGACACAACCATCACTGCTATTTTCGCTTGTCTAAAATTTCCGCCTCCTAGTTCGTTTGATACTCTCACACTATCATAAGCAACCAAGACAAGATCAAACAGAAGTTCCTTACTATACTTGTGAAATAAGAGTTCTTGAAAAACAAAGGTACAATATTGGGTCACCTGATGGCAGCATTGAAACCAATTGCAATCATTGCATCCCATCCTTGTATGTTCATGCTGCAGAACAAGAACATTCTATATTTAGCAGAAATGTTTGTGACAGCATTGAATCTTGGAGAATTTTAGTTACCATATGGAGATGGCATCCACAGGAATCAAAGGGTTCTTGAGACGGCCAGTGATGACAACCAGAATCATAAGGTACCAGAATTCCAAGCTGCAAATATGACTCGTGTCATCATATTGAACAATGAAACAGCTAATAGGTAACTGTAAGAAGAGATAATTACCATAACATAACAGCCGAGGCAAGGGAAAGTTTGACGAATCCCCACAAGTCAGCAAATGCAAGCCATGAGAATCCACTCCAAGCACCATCTGACTTAGTGATGATAATATAGAGAAGCTGGCCGATAACAATGAGCCACCATGAAGTGTTGAGCATGATAGCGGCTCCAACGAGTCCCCATCCGAGCTTCAAAATTAACAGCCAGCTCAAGACTGCATGGAAGACGAGCACAAACCCTGAAATGTAAGCCACCACCCACACTTTCCTCTGTGATTGCAAGAACTTTTGGATTGGGAAGTTCAATGCATAAGCATACAACTGAGGAAGCATCCATACAGCAAATTTTCCTGCCATGAAGATACAATGTTATCTGAATGGTGCATAGATTTCCAAATGATCAACTGGAAGAGAAGTATACCAGCAGCCTCAGAGATTTCAGTGGTCTCCCCAATGAGCTCAAGGATAGGAGGTGACCATATGTAGATTGGAGTGAGACATACAGCTGTTGTGAGCAGGATGACCCACGACCTCTGCATGTATATACCCAACATTCTAAACTTGCCTGCACCAAATGCCTGCCCACACAGTGTTTCCAAAGCACTTCCCATTCCCAGCTACATATCATAACATATACAAATATCAGACATTAAGAAATGATGAAATAGGGCAACTTAATGCAACAGTTACCATGACACCGAAGGCAAGACCAGCAATGACAGAGTTTTCAACGGAAACAGCAGCAAGTTCAATCTCTCCAACAAGACCAGCAAAAGTCTGAGTTAAAGCACCCAAAGAGTACTGACAGAGTGCGGTGAAAATAGCAGGGCCAGCAATATGCCATAGCATCTTAGACTCCTTCTTGAACTCCTGGCATCGAGTGAGCTTCGTTAGGTCCCCTCCATTCAAACCCAACAAGGGGGTAGTATCCATGGTCACGTTCGGTGCTCTGTTTCTGAAACTCAAGTAGCTGAAACAGAGGTTTTTGAATGCATTGATTTGGGAGTTTGGGGTTTTAAATATTTCTCTTGCTGCATACCAAATTTAAGTGAGACTGCAAGTACCAACGGGGTGGTGGGAGTTGAAGCTCAGGTTTGAAAGGTCGATATATCTGCCTCCTCTTCATTTCCTAGTATTCATTTAATTAGAATTGAGTGTTGACTCCTCTCTGTTTTCAAATGAATCTACGCTGAAAAGGACCTGTTTGCAAGACGATAAAATAATCAAGTCTGAATTTTATGCTGAAATAGACAGAAGGGAAGAAGGGGAGTGTAGTTAGGTATACCTTAATCTGAATTATAACTGTAATTGAAAAAAATAAGAAACAATTAAAATGAAATTAGAGAAGTTGACCAGCCGGTGTAGCAGTACTGTTAATTCGCAGCAAACCTAATTTTCTCCCCCAATAGAAGAACAGTAAATTAGATTAGTGGCAATTATTTAACAATTGTAGTCGGGTGTACCAACTTTGCTCAAGTGTCAAAGTGGCCTGGGTTTGTTACCACTGTACTCCTACTGACTACTCACTTCCTGACACACCAATACTGCTGCTTATTACATTCCCATTTTACACCAAATTTATTATAGTAGTTGTTAAAATGAGTTTTTTTTTATGGGTAACTTTTGTTGTTGCTAGATATTTTTCTTTTAGTTTAATGAGATTTTGTAAATTATGAAATACTAGCGATGGTTTGGTAGGGTAGATTTATGAGTAGATTGTACAATGAATTTATCAAAAAGAAAAGTTTAAAAAACATAAAAGAATACATAATCTGTTATAAGGGTATTTTTATCAAAATAATTGAAAAATATAATAAAATTATTTTCCACACCCCTTACAAAAAACTATTTAAAAACTCCGCCAAAAATAACTAAATTTTCATAAATATCTCCCCATATTCATCTATTAACTTTTTAACATTTTAAAAACTCTCCGATAATTCAAAATTTCTAATAAATGTGGACTGAATAGAAACACTTACATCAACTTTTTTTCAAGATATTTGTTATGCGGCACAAACACTTACCCCGTATAACTTGTCGTTCATTTAATATATATGATGATTTTTGTCTTTTTCGATTTGCTTGTATTGAAAGTCTTTTAACCATTTAGGACAATGGAGTTATCAACCAAGTTGTTTTTGACCGGCTCTTGCTTAAATTGGAATCAAGTTGTAGGCTTTAAATTTCAACTCAATATATAATAGCCTCCCTAATAAGGATGAAGACGAGTGATTTTGAGGTACCAATGAAATTTGTATACATATGTGATATGGAGCCCATTGTCTATAGCCCACAAGAGAAGCCCAGTAGAGTATAACGTGGAACTTTCAAGACAAAGAAAAACTAGTGTATTAAGTTTTAATAATTATTTAATACTTAGAAATTTATATTTATATTTTTATAAAATAAAAATTCGGATAATGAAATTATAATTATTATTATTATTTTAATTTTTTTTAAATTATTTATCTCTTTTAATTTATTATATTTTTAAATTGATTTGTTAAGATATGTTTGTTGATTTATTTAAAAATCAATTTCCAATTTATATTAACATTTAGAAATTAATTTTTAAAATAATTTTTTAGGCTTCGAGAAACATGACGTTGACACGTGGCAATAGAGGCTTCTGCTTTAATAGATACTAGTGTATTACCCGCACTTTGTGCGGGTTGAGTTTTAATAAATACTTAATACTTAGAAATTTATATGTATATTTTTGTAAAATAAAAATTCGGAGAATGAAGTTATAACTATTATGACTTTTAATTCTCTTTTAAGTATTTATCTCTTCTAATTAATTATATATTTAAACTGATTTGTTAAGATATGCTCATTGGTTTAAAAAAATCCTTAAAAGTTTAAAAACTACTTTTATAAAACTATTTATTTAAATATTTTTAAAAATTTAGAAATCAATTTTCAATATATGTTAACATTTATAAATCACTTTTTATAATAATTTTTTAGGCTTCAAGAAACATGGCGTTGACACGTGACAATAGAAGCTTCTACTTTAATAGATACTAGTGTATTACCCGCACTTTGTGCGGGTTTAGTTTTAATAAATATTTAATACTTAGACATTATATGTATATTTTTGTAAAATAAAATCCGAAATGAAATGATAATTATATGATTTTTGATTCTGTTTTAGGTATTTATCTCTTCTAATTAATTATATTTTTAATTTGATTTGTTAAGGTATGCTTGTTGGTAAAAAAAATTGTAAAAGTTTAAATATTTTTATAAAAATATTTATTTACATATTTTTTTAAAAAATTTAGAAATTAATTTTCAATTTACATTAACATTTAGAAATTACTTTTTAAATTAATTTTTTAGGCTTCGAGAAACCTGATGTTGACATGTGACAATAGAGGCTTCTGCTTTAATAGATATAAGATAAGATAAGGCTAGTGCAAGTTGTGGACACAAGACCATGTGTAGAGAGCTTTTAGCCTTTTATTTTTATTTTTATGTTTATATTTATTTTCTATAAATTATATATTTATATATTATTTTATTATTAAATAATAATATAAATAATGCTATAAATAAATGTTATTTATAAAATTTAAAATATAAATTATTTTAATTAAAAAATAAAAATATTTAAATAAAACAACTCATAAAAAAGAATAACTAACAGATTAATAAAAAAAACATAATTTAAATAATAACCAACATAACAAAAAAAATATATACTAAAATAAACAACAAGAACGAAAAACGTAATTTAAGTAACAAACAACTTAAAATTCTTAAGTTTAGGGTCCATTTTAGGTTGATATTGTATTTTTAGAGTTATAGGTAATGTTTTATTTCAGTCTTATGCTATAAGTTATGTGTACGTTGAAGTTAATGTATCATTTTAATTTTTTATTAAATTAAATTTTTATTTGTAAGTTAATGTCTCATTTTATGTATAAGATCTATTTTAAATTGGAGTTTTTAATTATAAAAAAATACAAATACATATAAAAATAAATATCTAATATTTATAAAACTAAATTCTTATGAAAAAAAATAAATTTAAAACGCTAGATATTCACCACGTAAAACTCTATACATGATAAAAGAAGTCAAATTTTATATTTTTTTATCGAAACATATGCAAAGTGGGTTGCATTAGATAGCTAAACTTAAATCATATTAAAAATAATTTATTTAATAATTAATATTTATACGGAAAATGGGATCTAAAATTAATTAAAAGCCATGTAACATGGCGCGTTGTCACTAACAAAAATTCGGTAAGTGAGTGGGCAAGCCAAAACGACGTCGTTTTGAATCATTAGGGACAAAACGACGTCGTTTTGTTTAAAATAAAAGAATAAATAAATAAATAAAACGAAATAGAAGTCAACTCGAATATTGTCATCGACCCCGGGCTACTAACCACCTTTCTCCTCCATGTCATCAAATTGATGACATGGTTCGAGGTTTGTAGCCCCCAACCCTCCATTATGGAGGGTCTAATCCGCTCCATATCAACATAGCATATCTATATACATCTACTAAAGTAGCTTACGGATTGCTGATGTGGCACGCTCAGAATTCGGTATTTAAGCAAATAACCATACATTACTAAGCTACCACTCCTCTAGAATTATTTGTTTTTAAGCCTATTTATTTTTACTAACAATATAGACCAAAACCATCAGATTTAAGGATTTACGGTTTAAATTTTTACTTTTAAAATTATCTATTTTTAAGGGCTCCTTTAAATTTACTTATTTTAAGACGATATATTTGTCAAATTATTTTTAAGTGCATTGTATGTTTATTTCATTTGCAACGATAATTATATTGGTATGATAAGTAAGTAAGTTTTAAAACCAATTTTTTTTATTTGAAATATTTATGTAACTTGATTAATAATGCGAATTTGTTTTGCTTATATATTATGAATACTCGTGCATGGGACCGGTATTGCTACCGTGAACGGGACAGACCTACCGAGATGAAAAAGTTAAGGTTCATTCCGTCCCGAATATTTATTAGCGGGACGGGATTGCTATTTTTTATTAAATTTCGTCGGGATTGGGAAGGCGGAATGGGGACAAAATCGGGTTTTGTTCAACTCCTATTTATATGTATTAAAAATAAAAAGAATTTGGCCAAATAACCCTTTTTCTATCCCCTTTTCTATTTCTACTAGGGTTGTGTACCTTTTCAATGTTTACCATTTTCTTAAATTAAAGTTGAAAGATAAACGATTTAATTTTAATTACTAGAAAGAAATCTCAAAAATACATACTTAGTTTCGCCCTAAAAATACCCATACCGTGTATGGAGCCTAAACCAATTCTAAATAACAAGTGCTGACAGCAAAATACCCTTTTAACAGAAATTCTATTTGATGATATCAGCATCTGAGATTCTAAATTAGTTTTTTACGAACCTTAAACTTGAAGTATTAACGGTTGGTGAGAGAGGTGAGTGCCGTGTAAAATACCCTCGATCCTCAAACTCAGCGACTGTCAAGAACTAAACTTTAACGCATGAGGATTGTGTGCACAACACGTGTACTTTAAAATTGTAATTGGTGGAGAGGTGACAATCAAGTCTTACAAATATATTTTTACCCATAAATGACAATGAAGACTATACATAACTATTGAATCACAAACGACAATGTGTATTAGGCTAGTTTTTAAATATTCATTTCTTAATTAATACTTCCTCGATCATAAATAAATAATGTTTTAGTATTATAAATTTGCTCACAATTATCTGTTATTTTAAGTATTTTTAAGCTAATAAATGAACAATAATTATAAGAAATGTTCTTGAAAATTGATATAAATAATTAATTTTAGTTCTAAAATCTTTCTTATTTGTTTAAAAGAAGCTTGAATATTAAATAAGTGATAAGATTTAGAAAAATTTTACAAAATCTACGTTATTTAATATTTTTTTTAAAAATTGTGTCAAATGCTAAAATGACAGTTAATTATGATCGGAGGGAGTATTAAATTAGAAGAATTTCAAACTTATAGGAAGGCTTTCAGACGGCTTAATAAGTCTTAGAAATACTGTGACCTTAAGATCAAAGTTAATATCAAATCTTTAGTAATTTTTAGTCAATGATCTAATTCAACAAGTCACCTAAAAATGAAAGGTCAAAATTAGAAGTAGTGTATAGATAAATTCAAAATTTTTAAAAGATATCAAACCAGGTGGGCTTGGTTGGCCACTGATTCAAAATCGGATGACCAAAAAACTCATTATTTCTACACCTAATGTGTAACGTAATAATTCAAACAATGCAAACAACATTGTACTATAAATAACATTTACTTCTATATTTAATAACATTAAATATAAGAATAAAAAATATTTTTCAAAAAATTATAGATAAAATTGAACAAAAAGGTTTGTAGGTATTGCTACTATTTGATAGGTATTTGGTTTTTTAGGAACAAAATAAGTTTAAAAAATGAGTCTTTTGACAGAATAAATAACACAATTGTTTCTAAGAATCAATTTCATGAATGATAAAATATTGTAAAAAATGAAGACAACTATGACTTTAGATCACCACCAACAAACAACATCACATGAGATAAACCAAAGTCTAGATTCTTCAAATTTAACTTCGATGTCTCTAAACTTGGTTATGGGGTTACCTCATTAATTTTGTTATTCGGAACCACAATTTGTGTGTCATCAAGGTCTTTCAAATTGTCCGTGGAAGGTCGAGATGATTTTTTCCAACTCAATACCGGATCTTCGTTTCTTTGCCGAAATCTAGATTATGCATGTTTTTGGAGAAACAAACAAGGTTGTTGACCAGTTGACCATTTGAAAATCTCGACATCCAACACTAACTTTTATGAATATTCCAAATTTTTTTTTCTTATCCATATGGATGCTTTATATTAGACCACCTTTAGAAGGTAGGTCAACTTAACCGTTTTTCATTATATAAAAAAACATTGTGCTATAAATTTATAAACTACATACTTTTCTGTTAAAGAGTAAATTACGTTTAAGAGAGTTAGAAAACAATATTAAAAAGGGGTAAATATTTAAGAACAAAAATAAGTGACAAAAAAAAAAGAGCTTGAACCATTAATCTATTAGACTTAAAAAAACCGTAGTAACTCGGAACCCACCAAAATGAAAGTCACAACCTAACATTTATCGTAATTACATAATAAACTTTTTCAATTGTATATTTATAATTCTCTATTTTGTATCCAAACCCCTCTTTTCTCCAGATTTTCTCTCAAATCTTCCAATTGAAATTTAGGGCTCAAATCTTGGTGAAATTTAACGTTCGAGTACTTAATATACATCTAGACCGAATAATCTACGTGTTTTACAATACAATCACTTCAAAAAAAGATAAAATGGCATTTATTTTGCTTGATTACAGATTCAAAATTTAGGGTTAGATTTAAAATTCTAAATTTGATCATTTTGGTGTTGTTATTTATGAATGAAAGGTTGAATCATGTTAGAAATGTATCAACTAACATTAATTGACAAAAAAATAGAACAAAAGCGATCAAAATTTGGATTTAGAAGCAATCAAAAATTCGAAGCCGTTCGGTTAGTAGTCAATATGTTTGCCCTTGTTCATTGTAGAACAAATCTCACGTGGCATGAATTTCACATATCCGGCCCCATCTCGTCTGGTTGTTCACTTCACATCTAGACCATCGACAAGCTAAATGTTGATGTCTTCGGGACAACAAGTCTCAAAACCATTCATATGTTTACGTGGATGTGTGTATTACCCTAGCGATGAAAAGTGCACATGGATTCATAACTGCATGAATATTTTTTTAATCTTATTCATATTGATCTTTCTATTGAATAATGAAACGAACTTTTAATTAAATGTGTCAAAATTTCATAGTAGAATTCTTTTACCTGAAATATCTTCTTCTTCGTTTTTTTATTTAATTTTTGAATGTTTGAGGGATTAATCTATTATCATGTTCATTTAATCACAACTAATCACCTTTTATGAATAATTTTTAGATATTTTCACTCCTATTAAAATGTTCTCGTTAAATTTAATAACATTATATCTAATTTCATTATTTGTATTAATTAACATTCATATTAGTTAACAAAAATATCGCTTAGTAAATTTCGGGCCCTAGTCTCCTAGATGACCATAAACGCAAGCCTCCTCTGAAGTAGATTTCACTCAACTCCACCACCTTACTCATCATATTCAAACTAGTAACATCCATACAAAAAAAAATGAAAAAAAATGGGTGGATTAAGTTAAAGGTTGAAATTGGACCGTATGTTTGATATGATCAACCTAAATAGTCCGGTCTAATTAACAAAAAGGAAAAATCAAATTTTTTCGAAGGAAAGATTGCATATTTCATTAAAGAAGATCAATGGTCGCCAGTTCAGTGATATTCGGCGGGAACTGATCAAGCCAAACAGTAGAATCATTACAGTTGAGAAGTCGTGCGGCGTAGTGCGCAACACAATTCGCAGAACGCTTAACATGACGGAAAGAAAAGGACGAGAGATAATTGATAAGGTAAAATACGAGAACTAATAACAACAACATATGATGAGGCTGCGGGGCCTGAAGTTGATCATGTAGCTGCTTGAGCTGCTGAATCAGGGCCGAAGAGTCCGATTCCAGTATAATAGGGAGCTGGAAGTGAGCGGTTGCGACTTCGATGGCGAATAAGGCTGCAAGGGCTTCACCGCAGCTTGGAGTAATGGTGCCTTGAAACCTTTTGGAGACAACTAAAAGTACTGAGCCAGTACAGTCGCGCAATTAAAATTATTTAGAAAGATATATTAAGTATGATACTAAATTTTGAAATCTTAATTAAAATTATTAATATCAACAATTAGCAAAAACGAGTACGGTTCATATTATAACCTAAACATATAACATCCATTCTATTTTCCCTTCAACATTCTACAATGTCTTATTGTTAATAACAAATTTGAAGTAAGGAAATGAACATATCATTGTTCACCTTTGTATAGACTGCGACTTTGGAAGGTGGCAACTGACAATACAGAATGATTGTCAGATAACACACTACACCCACCAATAAAACAACATTAAATGAGAAGCCTTTCATATTTACATAGGGATCCTTTAACATCTCAATTTTCCAAACTCTCTTTCAAATAGAGTTACTCTTTGTTTTTCTGTCCCTAGATTTATCACCAGTAAATTCATATTTTACGTCTTAAATTCGGTTACTTTTTCTTATAACCGTCCCGGAACCAAATGACGTGGAGGGCACACGTCCGTTGAACGACACATGCAAGTACACGGGTTCCATCCTAAAATCAATAGACATTAGGAGGAGTAGCCAGATGCTTATATGGTTGGGTGTTATCGATGTGGGAACTTTTTCCTACATCCCAACACTCCTCCTCAAGTGTTAACTAGGTAAACACATTTTTCTTTCTCGGGTCGAACATCTCATTCTCTTTTTAGCTCGCCTACAATTTCTTTTTTTTTTTTTTTTTCTTTCGACGGGTTTCACATCTTATTCTCTTTTTAGCTAATCCCGAAGTCAGGAAACCGGACCCGGATCGGACCTGCTCTGATACCATGTTACTTTTTTCTTATAACCGTCCCGGGACCAAATGACGCGAAGGGCACACGTCCGTTGAACCAAACATATAAGCACACGGGGTTCCATCCTAAAACCAATTAACAATAAGAGGAGTGGAGATGGAAACTTTTTCCTACATCCCAACAAATTCTTTATAGCCATCAGTATTTGTTTTACTTTACCGACTCCTTAAAATTTCAATTATGTTAATATTGACGTTGCTACACATTTCCACGTCATGTACCAACAAGCATTTACTAAATATATTGACATTAAGTGGTGCATAGTTTGGTCCCGATCTACAAATATCTTCTTCGAGAGGTACCGAATTGTAATATTCCAAATAAGACCCCCTGACACGTTTTGGAGATCGGATCAAAATAGGGTTTTCCATGCTCACCATTTGTCTTTTATTTAGGGTGCTGTTTGGTTGGAGATCAAATTCAATTGATGCGTCCAAACACGGCCCTAACAGTGGAGCAGTCTCTTCCTTCTTTCCATTTTCCCGGGTTAAAATATTCTCGGCCTCTGACCTTAGCCACCACTTGGACTTTCTCTTTACAAGCTCTCCAAACGACGCCGTTTCTGGATCAGACTCGAACAAATCTTCCCCGGATCCTCCCATTCTGCATAACCATAAACAGACAGATAGCAACGTAACGCAGCTGGCGACTGCAACCTCCCGTGGCGAAGCTGAGTCCACAAGGCGCAATTGAGGCTTAAGGTCATTTTCTTATCTCTTCTGCTTCTCAAAGTTGTGCGGTTTCTTTCTGCAAATTGAATTGTTTCTTGGGTTGGTTGATTCATATTGAAGCAATGAATCTTGATTCTGCAAATTCGACGAGTTCTTCTCTTTTCGCGTCATTGCTTTCTCTATCTGGTTGCTTTTAGGTTAGTAATTCAGTCTGTTTAGTTCATGGATCCTTCCGCTTCTTGTGAAATCTTTTAATTATTCCTTCTCGGCAGCATTGTACTGTTTAATCGAATTTTGAAGGCAACTCCGCTTTCGCTTTTTAATTCTAGAAGGAATTCGTTCTCTTAAGCTTCAATTGTAAAATTTGAATTGTCTGGCTCGGTCTGCATTTTCTTTAATTCACTTTGTTTAGTAACTTGCACTTCTCCAAATCTAAGCTCAATTCTCATAAAGTCCTGGTTTCTTTTCATCGTTCAAATGCATCTTGTATATTATTCACGTTGCTAGATTTCTTCAATAGTGTTTGCGTGTGGCATTTAATGATCTATGGCATTAGTAGAATGGTAGCGTTAGAGGTTGAGAGTATTTGATCCGTACAACTGCATCCTCATTAGTTGCGTTGATTGACATGTGCAATTGTTCACCTGAACTTCTTTAAAGCAACTAGATTCGAGTTATCCTATCTTAAATGCGATGTTGGTTAAGCAGAAGGGTATGGCTATGCTATTAATGTTTCATTCTTATCCTCTTCCCCTCTCAATTGATGCTCAGCTTAACTGGTCTTTTTCCGCTTGTGTTTTTCAGATGAGATTCAGATCAGGTTGACCTTGTTTGTAAGTATCTGAGGGGCTTTAGTCTTCTATAACGGAAATTTGAATTTGATGTGATAAAGAAGATGGAAGCTCGCAAGCCACTCAGTTCAAAGCACCGCCCTCTGACTCCATTCAGATATATACGGGGTCTGATATGTTTGACAATTATCCTATCGACTGCATTTACATTCTTGGTTTACTTTGCTCCTCCTGCTGCAGTGTTCTTGAGGTTTTTCAGCATTCATTTTAGTAGGAAAGTGGTTTCCTTAATTTTCGGTTCATGGCTAGCATTATGGCCCTTCTTGTTTGAAAAGATAAACAAAACAAAAGTAGTATTTTCTGGAGACTATGTCCCTGCAAAGGAGCGTGTTGTGGTTATTGCTAATCACAGGACAGAGGTTGATTGGATGTATTTGTGGAATTTTGCTTTACGAAAAGGACGCTTGGGCTTCATCAAATATGTGCTTAAAAATAGTCTAATGAAACTTCCTATTTTTGGCTGGGGATTTCACATATTTGAGTTCATCCCAGTCGAAAGAAACTGGGAAGCTGATGAAAGGATCATGCACAGGATGCTTTCACAATTTACTGATCCCAAGGATCCATTATGGCTAGCTCTTTTCCCTGAAGGAACTGATTACACGTAATATTTCATTCCTGGTCCTTGCTATTGCTTTGAAGCAAAAGCTTCATTATCTTCTAGATTTTGCTGACAAAATAGATCATGTTTCTTGCAGTGAACAGAAGTGCTTGAAGAGTCAAAAGTTTGCAGATGAAAATAGACTTCCTGTGCTTAAGAACGTTTTACTTCCAAAAACCAAGGGATTTTTTGCTTGTGTGGAAACTCTTAGGAAATCTCTGGATGCAGGTTGCTCTTTTTTCTCACAATATTCTTTACTTGTTTAGAAGTCCTTCACTTCTGATTAGTTTCCCTAAATGGTCATGCAGTGTATGATGTGACGATTGCATACAAAAATAATTGTCCAGTTTTCATGGACAATGTCTATGGGGTGGATCCATCAGAGGTCCACATGCATGTACGAAGGATCCCCATTAATGATATCCCGACATCTGAGGATCAGGCTGGGGCTTGGTTAATGGACTCATTTCAGATCAAAGACAATCTCCTTACAGAATTTAGCGTTCAAGGCCATTTCCCGAATGAGGGGACAGAAAAGGAGCTTTCAACCTTAAACTGTTTGGTAAATGCTGCCTTGGTAATAGGTCTAACATGTGTGTTTACATACTTTGCGTTGTTCTCTAACTGGGTTAGATTGTACTTAGTCTTAAGCTGTGCATATCTTGCATATGCTACCCATTTCAACGTCAGGCCATCGCCAATTTTGGGCTTTGTCAGGAAAGCGTTGTACAGGGAGAAGCACAAGATGTAAAGTTGTGCATTTGATCATGGTGTCTGACCTCTTATTACTCATTTGGTTAGGCATTATATGTTTGAATACTGTTATAGGGAACACTTCTATAAGTACTTCAATGATTCTTACTGTTGGGTTACTTTCGGAACTCCACAAAATGTAAAACCAGGA
The DNA here is from genome assembly GCA_033239125.1 of Fagopyrum homotropicum. Lineage (NCBI taxonomy): Eukaryota > Viridiplantae > Streptophyta > Magnoliopsida > Caryophyllales > Polygonaceae > Fagopyrum > Fagopyrum homotropicum. Next base: position 9,738,656 of record BSWB01000006.1, on the reverse strand, counting down.
TTTTCTTCTGGATTCTTTAGCTTGACCCAATTGGCATTTGAACATGTAATCCGTGGCTTTGATTGAAATGTAATCAGCTATGGTTTATTCTTGATTTGGCTGGGTTAACACCCGACTTAAACAATTGCCTTGTGAGTGGAATGGGAATTACTCATGTATTAGGCAGTGCATGGTTGTGCTCATGCACATGGAGCAACGAATATGAATACTCAATTAGACTATTGTAATCCGAGTTCAATTTCTGATGGCGGTCACAGTCTCTGGTCAAGTTTAGACTTGTTGTATGAGATGACTCGAGCTTGTTTATGAACGACATAAATATGAGCATGACAAAACTCAACTCATTTGGATAGAATAATATTCTAGAAAATTTGTTATATTAGTTGAGCTATTCAGGTCCCGCTTATGACTGGTTCGAAAAAAATTCGGTTCAAATATATTTACTTTCTAATAAGCCAAATATGAATACATTTTTAAAATTCGGATTAAGTTTAGACTAATCTCGGAGCAGGGTGTTATCGATGCATATAACAATCCTAGTGAAAAAGTAGGGCGACGTTCACCATCAAACTAAATTCTTAAGAAATAATAATGTTAATTATGCTCAAATTAGTCCTTTTTTTAATTTAATCACTCCATGAGTTAGTTAAAGGACGAGGACAATTTAACTCTCAACACCATTAAACAAAGAAATAAAAATGACATTTTTAACATTGGAAGCGAAAAATATTTTGGCCTTGATGGCATGTCCCTTGACTTTTACCAATATACTGAAATATTGCAAGTTCGATGTCACTAAAATTGTCAAAAGTTTTGTTTGTAAGAAATGGAAGCAACCTCAAACAAATTAACCACGTATTGATTACCTTAATCTCGAAATGTTATAGCCCTAACCGAGTAATAACTTCAAACTCATAAAAAAAACGCTCTCTTTTGGAAAACCCTATTGCGAAAAGATACGGTTACCGATCATCATTCAAAGAGACGTTTCCAGTCTCCGACGACCGGTAATGGAGGTTGAAATTTCCGTTCCGGAAATGGAGGGCGTTCACAGTCATAGAGAAAATGAAAAAGATCAACGGGATACTGGTATAGAAAGCCCCATGGAAGAAGAATCAGTTACTGTGATTACAGAAAATAGTATTATGCCCCCTAGTGATTGTTCAGAGGTTAGCGAGAAACAGAACGACAATGTGAAAGAAGCAGACGCTACGGATAACAGACCGGAAACCACAAAGGAAAAAAGTATGGAAACTACTCCAACTTTTGTGCTTGGAAGCAATGACTCAATCAAAGGGAGGAGCACAGAAGAACCAACGAAAATGGCAGAGAAGACTAAAACCTGGAAAGATGTCACGACAGGAGCTACTCGAATTATAGGAAACGCAGCTAACAGCGGAAGAATAGATATGAATGCACTGGTTGGAAAAATGAAGCTGACGTTTCCGTTTGGACCTGAAGGAGATCCATGTTTTGAGATTGATCCAACCATCTCGGAATCTCTCGAAAAAGATTGGAAACAGTCCATTGTTTTCAAGGTTCTAGGATTTCCAATAGCGTTTCCTGTAATGGTAAGGAAAATTAAGGAGATGTGGAAGTTTGGGGAGAATATCCAATTGATAGATGATGCGTCCTTGGACACGTCAATGAAGTATTCCGGATCTAGATCAAGCTGAAGCTCAACTACTCCTTAGTTGAAGTGCGAATGCAATTGAAGATGGGTTGCGGAAGCTTAGAGATGGAGGCGGAAGTTGTATGATTGAGTCGATCTAGATTGATCGATCAAACCTTGAAGTGGGTCGGTTGAGTTGGTTCTTGAAGAACCCTCGAAGATGGTTGAGTTTGGATCGAAGATCCAAAAGAAGAACTTTGAGAGGAGTGGAAGAGGGATTGATGCTCAAGTAAGTTGGAGGAAAATACTTCTCTTTACTTAATCAAATTGAACATGCTTTACAAATGAGCCAAGCATCCCCTTATATAGTGGATGAAGGCTATACAAAGAGTCGGAAATTAAATGACGGAAATAAAGTCGGAATTTAAGTTCCGGAATGAAACACCTAAAAATGAAAGGTTGAGAATTTAAGTTCGGAATTAAGTTTCCGAATTAAATTCCGAAACCAAAAGTCTAATCTTAAATTCGGAAAATTAATACCCGGAAGTAAAGTCCCGGAAATTAATATTCCGAAAATAAAAAGACTTATTATTACAAAACGCTAAATTACGGAAAATGCGGAAAATGCACCGGAATGGTGCCGGCTTGACAAGCTTCAAGTCATTGTGGCGTAGAGACACGGTTTGCATCCAATGGGTCCGTGACAAGCAATGGTGCGGCTAATGATGGAGCCGGTAGCTTGGGCGATTGCCTTAGCACGTGAACGGGTGAGCGGTCCATCGGAGCGAACCCGGAGTGCCTCGTCTTCCTCATGTTGGGACATAGGGGTCAAGGGCGCATCAGTCCCCCCATCTTGGATGTGAAACGTCCCCGTTTCACCTTCGTCGAATAGGGGCTCAATGTATGGTGCAAGGTCCTTGACATTGAACGTCGGGTGCACGCCATAATCGTCCGGAAGCTCCAACTTGTAAGCATTCGGGCCATGGCGGGATAAGATGCGGAATGGTCCATCACCGCGGTCCGAGAGCTTGCCTTTGCGGCGGGATGGAAAACGCTCCTTCCTTAAGTGGAGCCAAACTAGATCACCGGGCTCGAATGACATTGGACGACGCCCTTTGTTGCGTTGTGTGGCAAGTTGATCGGCACGCCGTTGGAGTTGTGTCCTAGTCCGCTCATGAAGCTCAATGATGTGAGCGGCACGACTTGCTCCGGTGATGTGTTCTCCGTCTTTGAGTGGACGCGGAGTGAAGTCCATCGGGGTGTGTGGATTAAGGCCGTAGACAACTTCAAAGGGTGAAAGCTTTGTTGCCGAGTGTCGGGACCTGTTATAAGAAAACTCCACAATCGAAAGTAAGTCCTCCCACTTGCGTGGGTTGTTCCTAAGGGTCGCTCTAAGTAGAGCGCCTAGAGTCCGATTGGTCACCTCCGTTTGACCATCGGTTTGGGGATGATAGCTACTTGAAAACAACAAGTTGGTTCCAAGTTTCCCCCATAAGGTTCTCCAAAAATGGCTCACAAACTTTACGTCCCGATCACTAAGGATAGAACGCGGTATTCCATGTAAGCGCACAACATTGTCAAAGAAAAGGGTAGCTACTTCACTAGCATTTTGTGTGCTCTTACATGCAATAAAATGTGCCATTTTCGAGAAACGATCGACTACCACAAAAATGGAGTCTTTGCCTCGTTTTGACATGGGTAGGCCAACCACAAAGTCCATAGAAAGATCCTCCCAAGGTCCCATTGGTATAGGCAAAGGAGAATACAATCCATCCGGACCTTGGCGCGATTTTGCATGTTGACATGTGATGCAACTTGTGCAAAACCGTGTCACATGCTTCCGCATACGGGGCCAAAAGAAGTGCTCTTGTAGAGCGGCGAGAGTCTTGGTAGCACCAAAGTGACCACGACCCTCATGGGCCTCCTTTATCAACAAATGACGAATACTCGAGCGCGGGATACAAAGTTTGCCCGCACGGAATAAGTAGTCATCGTTAATAAAGAAAGACTCATGCTCTCGGAGGTCAAGGCATTGAGCAAATATATCCTTGAAGTCAAGATCCGTGGCATATAACTCTTTGATAAGAGCAAAACCATGAATCTTGGCGTCCATATGCACAAGAAGGATATATCGGCGAGAAAGGGCGTCGGCTACCACATTCTCTTTACCTTTCTTATGTCGAATGACATAAGGAAAAGTCTCAAGAAACTCTACCCAACTAGCATGGCGCCGACTCAAAGTAGTTTGACCCTTGAGATACGAAAGAGCCGCATGATCCGAATGAATCACGAACTCCTTCGGCTACAAGTAGTGTTGCCATGTTTTGAGACAACGAACTAAAGCATATAGTTCCTTGTCATAGGTTGGATAGTTGAGTGAGGGACCGGAAAGTTTTTCGCTAAAGTAAGCAATGGGCCGATTCTCTTGTAGGAGAACCCCCCCAATGCCTACATTAGATGGGTCACACTCCACCTCGAAGGTTTTCGAAAAGTTTGGGAGTTGGAGTAGTGGCGCATTACAAAGACGGTCTTTGAGCGAATCAAACGCTCGAGCATGGGTGTCACGCCACTCAAACGTGACACCTTTATTAGTAAGCTCATGTAGCGGTGCCGCTATCGAGCTAAAGTCCTTGACAAAGCGTCGATAGAAACCCGCTAAGCCGAGAAAGGCTCGAACCATGGTGGCCGTAGTAGGAGTAGGCCACTCCCGAATGGCGCGAACTTTTGATTCGTCCACTCGTAGTCCGTCCTTAGACACGACATAGCCAAGAAAAACTGTGGTGTCCGAGCAAAAGACACATTTCTCCAAATTGACATATAATTGCTCTTGTCTAAGGCACTCGAGCACTTGGCGAAGGTGCTCGATGTGGGCATCCAAAGACTTACTAAAGACAAGGATATCATCAAAGTAAACTACTACGAAAATACCCATAAATTTGCGCAAGACGTGATTCATGAGGCGCATGAAGGTGGATGGTGCGTTGGAGAGGCCAAATGGCATGACAAGCCACTCGTAGAGACCATGCTTCGTCTTGAAAGCCGTCTTCCATTCATCACCTTCGGCCATGCGGATTTGATGGTATCCGCTCCGGAGATCGATCTTTGAGAAGATAGTGGCGCCATGGAGCTCGTCCAACATATCATCAAGGCGCGGGATCGGATGGCGGTACTTGACGGTAATTTGATTTATGGCTCGGCAATCGACGCACATCCGCCAAGATCCGTCTTTCTTGGGCACAAGTATGACCGGCACGGCACATGGAGACAAGGACTCACGGACATAGCCCCGGTCTAGGAGCTCTTGGACTTGGCGTTGTAGCTCCTTGGTCTCCTCCGGACTTGCACGGTAAGCGGCACGGTTGGGCAAAGACGCGCCGGGCACCAAATCGATTTGGTGCTCAATTCCTCGGATTGGTGGCAAGCCGGGTGGTAGTTTGTCGGTCAAGATGTCCTGAAATTCGGACAACAACAAGGACACCTCGTGCGGCACATTACTAGGGTCATGGGAAATAGATAAACAAAAAGGGACAAGTAAGAAACAAGGAAACTTACCTTCCATGACCGGTGTCAAGTCATGTCGTCGGGCCAAAAGAATTCGGGGCTCACATCGCCCTTGAATGGTAGGAACCGGGGGTGCATGTTTCGGGACAATGCTCTTACTACCTCTTGCTTCGGTAGCATTACCCTTATGGCCGGAATTACGGGAACCGGAAGTAGGCACATCCACAACATCGGGAGAACGACGAGAAGGGTCCGATGTGGCCGGCGGTGTAGTGGTGTCATCGATCACTTGTTGCCTCTTTCGTTCTGCATAGTCAACTAAAATTTCCTGTGGAGTCATAGGCAAAAGTGTGATCCGTTTTCCATTGTATTGGAACATGTAACGGTTGAGATAACCATCATGAAAAGTTTTTCGCTCAAATTGCCATGGTCGTCCCAACAATACATGTGTGGCGTCCATTTTGATAACATCACAAAGGACCTTATCAACATAGGCGCCAATAGAAAACGTCACCCACGCTTGTTGTGTGACGGTGTCACTTGCCTTATCGGAAATCCATTGGAGTCCGTAAGGTTGTGGGTGGGGGGTTGTAGGCAACTTAAAGTGTTTCACCACTTTTTCGTTGATAATATTACAACACGAACCCCCATCGATTATAAGAGAGAGACTAGTGTCATTGACCAAGCAACGAGAGTGGAAGAGATTCTCGCGTTGGTCAATAGGGAGATGCTCTTTTATAGCAAGAATGCGACGAGAGACAAGAGCAAACTTACCTGGTTGTGCCGGACCGCAAGCAAGTTGGTCGTCGCATGGCTCCATGCCATAGTATGGGTCGGCATCTTGGTCATCTTCCAAGAGGATATCACCATTATAATCCTCTTCGCCATCGTCATATGATGGGTTGGCAAACATCACCCGCTTGGTGTTCGGGCAGTCACGTTGGACATGACCAAACCCGCTACATTTGAAACACACGGGTTCTCTTGGGCGGGCCACCGTTTGAGAACCTTGTTGGGGTCGGCCCGGAGGCGTTTGTGGTGGAGCAACGGTGCCACGGTATGGTGGTTTCTCGGTAGCCGCTTGCCGGGTGGGTTGACTCATCCGTGGTGATCCTTTAGCGGCTCCGGAATCTTGGGGACTAGAAACATCTCGAGAATGAGAATTAGTGGTATAAGAGTATTGACTAGTGGAAGAGTTATACCTTGAGTATCGAGGCGTTTCCAGTTGTTGCTTGTGAAGTTTCATGGCGGCATGACATAAGCCTCCCAAGTCCTTGTATGGGACAATCTCGAGGGGGCGCCGGATTGACGGATTTAGGCCGCTCATGAATTTGGTTCGAAGGGCGGAGGCGGAGGCCGAAATGCCGGCCTTCATATGCATGTCCTCCAGCTTGGCTAAGTAAGCCACCGGAGTAAGGCTTCCTTGTTGGAATTCGGCAATTTACAACCGCATGTCGTTTTTGAAGTCGTCGGGCACGTACTTCTTAGTCATGACATAGATCAATTGATCAAATGTCGCAACCGGTGCCCATCCTCGGTTCTCACGGTTGGTCTCGTACCGGTTCCACCAAGATTTTGCATCACCTTCAAAGTAAAGTGTCGCCGCTTCGATTTTCTCGTACTCTTCATAATGGCAATGCTTGAGAGCTCTTTTCATATCCTGTGCCCAATCAAGAAACGCACAAGGATCATATTCACCATAAAATACCGGAAATTTAACCTTACCTTCCCTACGAGCTCGGTAGGGATCCGGTCGGGGTGGTGCTATATAGGCGTCGTCGTGATGGGCTCGCCGGTGGCCATCGTTATGCCTTTGGCGCCCATGATTATGTGGTGCACGCCTTTGTGGGTTAGGAGGAGGCAACCATTCTTCTCCTCGATCCTGGTTCTCAAAAGGCTCTCGGATGGGTGGGTGCCATGGACGGACATGTGCCACCCGTTCCAAGTCCGACTCATCATCGGAGAACTCGTCAAAGTCATCTCGTTCATCATACTCTTCATAATCATGATACATCGGTTGCCGGCTATGCCGTTGGCGGCGTTGTCCGGACCGATCATTCTCGGGACGTTGAGAGCGGGCATTTGTTTGATGATTGTACCGGTCATCAATCCGGGAGGGACGGTTGGTGCGTTGGGCACTAGATGGAGGAGGGGAAGTGCCATACTTACGTCGGTTATGCTCATAGCGTTTGTGCCGATTCTCCGTGTCAACATATAACAAATCGTTTGGAGAAGGGTCGGGATTCTCGTCACCTTCATTGTGGGACTCATGACCGTCATTTTGGGAGGGACCGTGGTTCTCAATGACGGAGGCAAGCCGTCGACCGTTAGATGGTTCGGCTCCCAAGATACCTTTTCCTTTGCGACGTCCATCGGATGTGGAAGCATCGACCAAGGTTCCATGTGGATTTGGTGGAGCGGTCGTAAGTGCAAGCATTTGGGCCTTCAACGTTTCAAGCTCTTGCCTTAGGGAGGCATTTTCTTCGGTCAAAGTAGTGATCTCATGCCTTTCACTAGATTCCTGAGAATTTTCAATTGTGACGTTAGTCATAACTCCAATATTGGACACAAATTTGCAAGCAATCAAATGAGCAAGGTGACAAGATAAGTCAACGTTACCCAAGTTCAAGTGCGTTAGGGTTCTACCTTTGGGAAAGCCGTTTGGCGGTTAGGCAAGGAAGGCAAATCCAACAAATTTGAACCAAAATGCACACAATTTCAAGAGAAAAATTTGCAACTTGTGAGAAAATGGAGAGGTAGGAAATGGACGGATCGTTTATCGGCAAGTTTTACTTGCTTTGGTCTTTGACCTTTTCAAAAATCCGATTTTTCGGATGGACCGGTTTGCCGGACGTCTTTTACTTTTGTTTTTGTGGAAATGTTTCTTTTTGAAACTTTTGAATGCAACCTTTGGAATGCAAGAGATGAATCCACTTTTCTTTGAAACAAATCCGTTTTTTGAAGAGTTTTTGCTTTGTTTTTGGTTTTTGGAATATCAAAAGGCGTGATATCCGATTTTGTCAACAAAAAAATCCCAAGAAAATGGTGAAATTGATTAACAAAAATGTCGGATTGGGTAAGGAAAAATGTTTTGTTGATTAATGGTTTGATGGCAAACCAAAAATCTCCTAAATTTGCTTTGAAAATGGATCGAGAAAATTTTTTTTTCAAGAACGTGGATGAAGATGCGAAGAACAAGATGAAGATGGTGATGAACAAAAGGCAAAAAGGATGAATATAATAACGCACAAAAACAAGAGTAAAGATAACTTAGCTTAGATCCCTTTGCTCTGATGCCAATTTGATGCGTCCTTGGACACGTCAATGAAGTATTCCGGATCTAGATCAAGCTGAAGCTCAACTACTCCTTAGTTGAAGTGCGAATGCAATTGAAGATGGGTTGCGGAAGCTTAGAGATGGAGGCGGAAGTTGTATGATTGAGTCGATCTAGATTGATCGATCAAACCTTGAAGTGGGTCGGTTGAGTTGGTTCTTGAAGAACCCTCGAAGATGGTTGAGTTTGGATCGAAGATCCAAAAGAAGAACTTTGAGAGGAGTGGAAGAGGGATTGATGCTCAAGTAAGTTGGAGGAAAATACTTCTCTTTACTTAATCAAATTGAACATGCTTTACAAATGAGCCAAGCATCCCCTTATATAGTGGATGAAGGCTATACAAAGAGTCGGAAATTAAATGACGGAAATAAAGTCGGAATTTAAGTTCCGGAATGAAACACCTAAAAATGAAAGGTTGAGAATTTAAGTTCGGAATTAAGTTTCCGAATTAAATTCCGAAACCAAAAGTCTAATCTTAAATTCGGAAAATTAATACCCGGAAGTAAAGTCCCGGAAATTAATATTCCGAAAATAAAAAGACTTATTATTACAAAACGCTAAATTACGGAAAATGCGGAAAATGCGCCGGAATGGTGCCGGCTTGACAAGCTTCAAGTCATTGTGGCGTAGAGACACGGTTTGCATCCAATGGGTCCGTGACAAGCAATGGTGCGGCTAATGATGGAGCCGGTAGCTTGGGCGATTGCCTTAGCACGTGAACGGGTGAGCGGTCCATCGGAGCGAACCCGGAGTGCCTCGTCTTCCTCATGTTGGGACATAGGGGTCAAGGGCGCATCAATAGACCTGGATAACGGATACTTTGTGGCAAAATTCAAGAATGAGAATGAATTCCTCATGGTGCTCACTGGAGGACCTTGGTCTATCTTTGGCAGATGTCTGAGCATGAAAAGATGGACATCAAACTTTGATACTGCAGAAGATATTACTTCAGTACCCACATGGATCAGATTAACTGGCATTCCTCTGCAGTGATTCAATGAAGCAGTTTTGTGGAATCTTGCAACTGGAATTGGCAAACCTATAGCCATGGATCAAAAAACACTTCACCTAAATAGAGGGAGATTTGCAAGGATATGTGTAGAAATAGATCTAAGTCGTCCATTGAAGAAAGCCATCTACATAAACAATAATAGATGCGCAATTGAATATGAAGGACTGTAGTTATTATGTTTCAAATGTGGCGGATACGACCACTATGCATCTCAATGCTCATTCACAAAGGAGGAACAGAACGGTGGAGGGAAGAAAGATACGTCCACTAAAGGATCTACTGATGAAGTCATCGAAAAATTGACTCATGAAGAGTCGGCGGCGATGGGATCACCGGAAAAACAGGACCAAGAGGGTTTTGGACCATGGATGATAGTGGGAAGAAAAGCCAGACATCAAAAAGAAAAGGATATATCATATTCCCAACAAGGGAAATCGGGTGGGCACAGTAAATATCACAATAATACGGGACAAGGAAAGACTGGATTTGAAAGGGGAAATCAAGGATCGCAGGCTTCGGACAGTAACTTGGGTAAGGATCCTGAGGTAAAAGTATCGGTAAACAAAGGTAAAAAAGCGATGGTTAATGAAGGAGTTACTGCACGGGAGTTATGTACGGAAAGTAGCAAAGGAGAGGCAAATAGAGTAGACAGGCCATCTGTCATGCAAGGGCGAGGTGATGCTGGTGCAAGTACAAGTAAAGCTGGGGGTGCAAGATTAGGAGAAGGTATTATATTCGAAGAAAAAGAACTGTCAAAAGAAGAAATGGATGTTGAGAAGAAGAAACACCGAAACAAGGTAAGGAACTTAAGACGTAAAAATGCAAGGAAAGCAAAGAGTGATATAGTAGCTAATATGGAGCAAGGCTCCTTGAAACGACAACGCCCGGAAAAGGATAATAAGACAGTGACAAACTCGGATGTTGAAGATGGTAGAGAAGAACCAGAGGACAAAAGAAGGGTAATTGAAGGAGAGCGGGTACATGGGGTGGGGAATGTGAATGAAGGTAGAGAGGGTTCGGAAGAAATGGACCATCAATTGGACAATGAACAAGCCAGGGTAAGACATCCCAAAACAGCAACAGAAGATCATGGAGGGATCAACATGGCATATAAGTCAAGCGGGTCTCCACAAACACAGGTGGGGATGCAGACGGAACAAGGGAGTTTGACAGGGCCACAATGGTCTAGTGAACCTCAACCACACCAACCAAACGAGTTAAATAGTAAAGATACAACCATGGAGGAAAGAAATGAAGAGAAAAACCTCGAGAAGGAGCGAGGGGACAAGAGGACATCGGAGACATAAGGGATACATCCCCAGCATACACCCAGGTGCGTAGCCACACCTCTTTATTTTTGTTCAAATGAACTGCATTTTCTGGAATGTACAGGGAGCAGGCAAGGCCGGCTTCCGAAGAGCTATCAAGTACCTCTGTAGACAGCATAAAATAGACATGGTCGCAATATTTGAGCCTCGTATCTCAGGAGATATGACTGACAAAGTGTGCTCACGTATGAGATTTGGAGGGTGCGTTCGTGTGGACCCAACGGGATTCAAAGGTGGCGTCTGGCTCCTTTGGGATGATTCGAAGCTACAGTTGATGATCATGAACACGTGCTCCTATTTTATCCATGCCAAAGTGGAAGTGTCCAGGAAGGTGTTACATATTATAGTTATATATGCACCTCCCACCTACAGTAGAAGACAACCGTTTTGGGAATGTCTAGACAAGGAGCTTGCCCAGATTGAAGAACCCTACATTATTGGAGGGGACTTCAACTGCATCACTTCCATTAATGAGAGTAGAGGTGGCAGGAGAGAACTTCATAGGGACTCATCTACCTTCATTGACATTATACATAATTATGGCCTTTTGGATCTTGGATTCGCGGGACCGGAGTTCACTTGGGATGATAGCAAAACAAGAAATAAGGGGATTCAGAAGAGACTTGATAGAGTTCTTATGAATCAAGATGCTAGATTGGACTGGCCAGATGCGTCAGTACGACACTTAGCCCGATTCTCCTCGGATCATTCCCCTATTCTCTTACGACTACAACCCCCGATAGAGAGGAGAAGAGATAAGAGACCATTTCGTTTTGAGGCCGCCTGGATGACTCACAACGACTTCATGCCTATGGTCAAGCGATGTTGGGACTTGCATGCGAGCACAGGTATACCTCTTTCCATTCTAAAAAGTTGGCTTTTGCTTTGGAACCGGAGGGTGTTTGGTGATGTCATGTGTAGGAATGAGAAGATCATGAAGGAATTGAGCGAGCTCCAAAGCAACTCAAGCTTACTGTCAACCCATGGAGGAAGATCTAAGGAGATTACCTTACAGATGAGACTAGAAGAAGCCCTAGAACAAGAGGAGATCATCTGGTTTCAGAAGTCGAGGGAGCAATGACTCACCTTTGGGGACAGAAACACAAAATTTTTTCACACAGCCACCGTTATCAAACGGAGAGGAAACAGGGTGGATGGTTTGAAAAACCCAAAAGGAGAATGGGAAGAAGATAGAGATAAGATGGAAGCCATTGTCGTTGATTTTTTTAAGGAGCTCTATGGGACTAATGAAAGTAATTGCCCCACCTTAAACCATAATCTGAACACCAATGGATTCCCCATGAATTTACTACAAGGGGAGGATGAGTTCCTGAAGAGCATTACGCAGGATGAAGTTTGGAGGGCTGTTAATAGCATGGGGGCGTACAAGTCTCCAGGAGTGGACGGATTCCAGCCAATCTTCTACCAAAAGTGTTGGAGCATCGTTGGCGTATCGGTCCATAGAGTGGTCACTCAATTTTTTGAAAGCAGGAAGCTCCCTGAGGGCCTTAATGACACCATATTATGCCTCATTGCAAAAGTGGGCACACCGGAGCTGATAAGCCAATTCAGGCCCATTGCATTGTGTAATGTGCTATACAAAATCATTTCGAAAGTGATGGTACAACGAATGCAGGTCAGTATTGACAGTCTAATAGGGCCGACCCAAGGAAGCTTCATCCCGGGAAGGTATATTCAAGATAATATCGTCCTAATGCAAGAGATAATCCACTCCACAAGAAAAAAGAAAACGGGAAAGAAATGGATGATTCTGAAATTGGATCTAGAGAAAGCGTATGACAGGATCCGGTGGGAGTTTGTCGTGGATTCAGTTAAGGCTGCAGGCTACCCTCAGGCTTGGTGTGACATGATAAGAGAATGTATTACCACTACAAGGATTCAAGTGAGTTAGAACGGAGAACTCACAGAGAGTTTTACCCCGGAAAGAGGACTTAGACAAGGAGATCCGCTATCACCGTATTTGTTCGTGTTGTGTGTAGAGAGATTGAGCCATCTCATCTATGAGGAAGTAGGTAGGGGGAGATGGAAACCCATAAAGCTCTCGCGGACTGGACCCAACTATCGCACTTATTCTTTGCAGATGACCTAACTTTCTTCGCTGAGGCTAGCATGGAACAATTAAAAGTGGTACTAGACTGTATTGATATCTTCTGTCAAGCATCAGGCCAGAAAGTTAGTGTCCAAAAGTCGAGGATATTTGTGTCGCCCAACGTAAATAAGGACATGCAGAAGAGTTTGCAGGAATTGAGTGGGTTCGAAGTTACTAATAAGCTTGGCAATTACCTAGGAGTACCATTGCTTCAAGGAAGAGTCAAGAAGTCGACATTTGCTACCCTACTGGATAAGATGAATGGACGCCTTAGTGGATGGAGAGGGCGGAATTTGAGCTTCACTGGGAGAGTAACTTTGGTTAGGTCAGTCATCTCCTCCCTTCCAGTTTATACCATGTCCTCATTCTTATTCCCGAAAAGTGTCTGTGAAGAGATAAACAAGATGAGTAGAAACTTCATATGGGGCCATAATGGTACAAACAGACGCATGCATACGATATCATGGGAAGTGATGTGTGCGAGCAAGGAGCATGGGGGACTGGGCATCAAAACTATGGAGGAGTACAACATGGCTCTGGTGTGGAAACTTGGTTGGAGATTTCTTCGAGATGATGCCAGCCTCTGGTCGCAGACCCTCAAGAATAAATATATTCGAGAATCTGGCAGAATTCACTCGGCCCCATCTGTTATTTGGAGAAACATTCAAAGAGGGATACAAGAGGTTATTAGACCAGGGCACAGGTGGGTTATAGGTAACGGAGAGAGTGCTGCATTCTGGGAGGATATATGGGTCCAGGACATACCCTTGATTGAGTCGACCACTGCTAGTGTTGACGAGGAGCTCAAACAGAAGCGGGTCTGCGACTTCTGGAATGAAGACAGTGGTTGGAAATGGCACCTCTTTGATCGATTCCTCCCACTGAATACCATCCTTACATTAGCTGCTACTGGCCTGGTGAGCAGACTAGGACAAAGTGAAGAAGGATGTAATAGGTTAAGCATGGCTGACGAGCTATCCTGGAAGTGGACTGCTGACGGGAGTTACAGTGTCGCCACCGCATATCAAATGCTGAAGAGACAGGATCATATCCACTGTGTTGACAAGCCTGTGTACCAACGTTTATGGAGGTTGGGAGTTCAAGAAAGAATACGAACGTTCATTTGGAAGCTCATGCAGGGAGGCATTATGACTAATGTGGAACGTATGCGTCGGAAGATTAGTCGAAGCGATAAATGCTCGCTTTGTACTGCCTTGGAAGAAACATATGACCATTTGTTCAGGAAATGCACTGCTAGCAGAGGGTTCTGGATCAAAATCAATGCACGGAGATACGACAGGAACTTCTTCCGACTTCCCTTCGCTGTTTGGTTAAGAGGTAATATCCTATCTAATGTCAAGTTCAATAATTATTGCGATTGGAGCGCTTTGTTTGCAGTAGGGTTGTGGTGGCTTTGGAAGTGGAGGAATGAGAGAGTATTTCATAATACCAATACGAGGACGGATGGACACACTTTCGTCATCAATCAGACGTTGGAGTATGGAATTGCTTGGAACAAGAATAACCACACTAAAGGAGAGCAGACCCGGAAGGTAACTCAAGTCAAATGGGACAATCCACCAAAGACAATGATCAAGATCAATACGGACGGAGCGGTTAGAGGAGATGGAAAGGCCACTGCGGCGGGTGTTTGTAGGAATAATGCGGGGGAATGGCAACTAGGCTACGTCGTTAATCTGGGTATGTGCACTGTGCCTATGACAGAACTGTGGGGCATATACTACGGGTTAAAGATTGTTTGGGAAAGTGGCAGCCGAGCTGTGATCCTTGAATCGGACTCACAACTGGCTATTAATTTCCTTGCGAATAAGATGCCTAGATGTCATCCCCTTGCCAGTCTGGTAGTTAAGTGCCAAGACTATATCAGAAGAGATTGGACTATCCAAACCCGTCATGCTTTCCGCGAGGCGAATAAAGTCGCGGATTTTCTAGCTTCTCTTGCTTTTGACTTCCCACTGGGGCTTAATGTATTGCGTGACCCTCCCGAGGGTGTAGTGGATCTTTTGCATGACGATGTAAGGGGTCGGGCTATCCCCCGTGTGCGTACTACTTAGCCTCTTTTCATATATAATAAGCGCGACTAGATGCGCCGGAGACCACTGACTCTCCTTCCTAGCAAAAAAAACATCAAACTCATAAGTTTATGCTCCACAATTTACAAACTATTATTAAGATAATTATATGAAAAAATGAAAAACATAACCAACAAGCTTAATCACACACTTTAAGGGGCATTTATTGCAAACCGATCAATTGACGATAATATGTTAATTGCGAGCAAGACTCTCCACTTCTTTAAAACGATAAAAACAAGGAAGGATAGATGACTATTAAACTTTGACATGGAAAAATCATTCAATAGAGTTGATTATGATTTTATCCTTACAATTTAAAGAGAAAATGACTTTTGTCGTAAATTTGTTAGTTGCATTCAAGAACGCATCTCCACGGTGTCTTTTTCAATTCTAGTCAACAACAAGTAGTCACAACAACCCTACTGAACAGTTCTTTCCTTAAAGAGGTTTACGGCAGGACAACCCCCCTCTCCACATCTATTTATTCTTGGAACTTAAATCTTGACCAACATGTTTAAAAAGAAAAAGCATTGAAAACACCAAGTATATTAATTAGGATTGCTATTAAGAAAGATGGAAAGTAATCTCATTCTTATCCTTTGTTGATGACACAAATATTTTTTTTCCTAAAAGCTAGTGTAACAATAGGTCAAGAAAAACTTGATATTTACGGTGCACTATCTAGACAAAGAGTATATTTTCACTAATCGGAGTTTTAAACCAAAAAAAATGTTAATTCGGATCCAAACAAGCAACTAAAAAACATTCTAAATATGAATCATTCAAAATATCTAAATCAATGAGTCGCTGGTGTTCAGATTTATGCAGGCTTGCTACTTTAAAAATAGCTCATTTACTGAAGCCCAAATTGGAACAAATCCAAGCTTCTCTTGGAGAAGTATCTGGGGAGCAAAGGGATTACTGTTGGAGGGATTAGCTTGGAGAGTGGGTAATGGGATTGACATTAAAGTTTGGAATGATGCGTGGGTACTGGAAGAAGGTGGAAAATGCATCAGAAAGCCAAATGTTAGTGGTGACATGGATATGAATCTTATGGTGGCAGAGCTAATAAATGAAGGTCAAAGAAGTTGGAATTTGGAGAAAATCGGTCAAATTTTCTCATTGGAGGATCACACTTTAATTCAAAAAATACCTTTGGGAGACCCTACTGCTAGAGATACTCGATGTTGGTGGCCTGCTAGTGATGGGAATTTCAGTGTGAGAACTGCATATTGGTTAGGGAGATGTAATGGCCTATCACAATGGCAGGACCGACAGGCCGGTCTGAATCTCAATGCTGCTGGGCTGGTGTGGAAACTCAGACTTCCACCTAAGGTTCGTGGTTTTGCATGGCGTTTCAGCAATGGTTCACTTGCGGTCAAGACAGCCCTTAGGACTAGGAGAGTTACTGAAGATGTTGTTTGTATACGCTGCAATGAATTCTCAGAGTCGATCAATCACGCCCTCTTCCTATGCAAAGCTGGAAAAGAAATTTGGGTGGGAACCCAAGCTCTTAACTTTGCCCTTGATTTTATTCCTTGCACTCCAGAAGACTTGATCACTGGAGTCTTTTCAAGATACGGACTGGAAGCACTGGAAATGGTTATTTCTCGGGCATGGATTAGTTGGTGTTGCAGAAACAAAATGATATTTGAAGATGAACCAGTTAACATTCCAGTAATGAGAGATGGGTTCTTGAGGATAATCATGGATCACAGAAAGTATAAGGACAAGGAAAGGGAAAAGACTCAAAATAACCCGGTGAAATGGGAAGCTCCAGAAGCAGGGACAATAAAGATTAATGTGGATGCTGGACTGATTGATGACGATGGCTTGAGCCTTGCTGCTGTGTTTCGTGATCACACGGGGAGAATCGAGTTGGCTAAGGTGCAACACATCACCGGACGATGGCCCGTGTGGTGGGCTTAAGCAGCTGCTATACGTATGGGAATATTTGAAGCAATAATAAGAGGTGACAGTAGAGTTATTGTGGAAACTGATTCCTTATATGTGGCAAATGCTCTCATTTCACATGTGACAGTGAGGTCTCATGGAGGTTTGATACTTGAGGAAATTAGAAGGCTGGGGCAAGTGTTTGATTTCTTCCTGGTTAAATTCATTCCCCGTATTTTAAATGAAGTTGCAAATTATCTAGTAAAGGTAGTACCAGGGGATGGAGTGGAAGAAACCTTTGTGGGGTATGTACCCCTATTGTAATTGACCTCGCTTTGCAGAATTTAGCTTGAATCAATTTTAGCCATTTCAAAAAAAAAATCAATATCTAAACTACATGATTATTATTTGAACACATGAAAAACAAAATAAAGTAAAAACAACAATTATCTAAATAGAAAGACAAATTTTCTTTTATCAATGAAAGGAAGTTTTTCTGAACTAAAGAGAAAGGCATGGGCCATTAATCAACTAGAGCAAAGTCTATTTATCCTTGGAGTTGAATTTATGACTCACATACTACAACAAGAACCCAATAAAAACTCCGATCATATTGGGATCATATTGGGATCGATCGTAAGAAAAACAACACAACAATCTCATCCTTATCATTTGTATATGACATGAGTATTTTTGTTAAAACTAATATAACATGTAAAAAAGGTTAAGAAAATTCTTCATATTTATGGTGCACTATCTAAATAAAAAGAAAATTTTCCCAAATCGGAGTTCCTACCCACCAAAAATGTTGACTTGGATCTAAATTATCAACTCAAAAACATTCTAATCATGGATCAATTGGAATATCTAAACCAATATCTAGGTTGTTCGATTATTAACTTAAGAGCTAATAAACATATCTTCCCTTACAAACAAAGCATCAATAGGTAAATGAAAAGACGGTCTTTTATTACCATTTTTTATCGAACAAAGAAAAACCATAGACCTTTGATTAACTAGAACAAAGTATGTAAACCAAAAAGCGAGGATGGGATGAGACAAGGAAAAACTAGATGAAAGAAGAATGACAATTATCATGTACTACAAGCTCTACAACCATCACAAAGAGAACTTACATCACAATCTATACGAATGTCCATTTGTTAACCAAGTTTTAACAATAATGATCCAAACATCCCGAACATTATCAACATTATCACAAGAAGTTTCAACTTTGAAGTGCTTGACGAACAAAATGAAAGCGGGTAGGGACGCAAACAAACTCTGAGATTAGTGAGATATAACAAGAAACTTGGAGCTTTTTAGGCCTTCGGCCAAAGCTCAATACACAAACATCCATTTTCATGTTTTCACGCCTTTTTCTTTGCTTGTTTTTTTCTCCAATGCCTCTGCATTTTTCTACCTATACATTTACAGACACGAGGAAAAGCAAAAAAAAACCTAAGGTAAATAATCCAACCCAGAACCCTTGATAAATCACAACCAGGTTGGGTTGGAAGTCTAAATAATCCTACATTGATCTACAAAGATGCACAAAAGGCACCTCCCCTTCATTTTCATCCTACAGATAAACAAGTCGCCTAGAAAACTTTGAGACCGCCGAAACACGGAGCTGCCTACCTTTACACATCAGATGCTCCTGAACCATTTATGCTGTGGTAGAGCCCACTCCGAAACCGATTAAACCAAGATATCTTCATCTCGGTCGCACCGGTGCATTGACCCTCCCCTTCCTCCTCGCTACTGAACAGTGTTTGATCCGAGCAGTCGAGTGATGCCCCGCATGCTAGGTTGTATGACTGACAAGATGAATGACAAACTCTTAATCTGTTGTCCCCATCCCTGTCACATTTTTGAATTGATATCTGCATAACCCAAAAATACCCAAAATACAAATAAGATTCAGAAACTATCATAAACAACAGGATTCATCGTTGATTAGGCGACTTACCCAGCAGGCGAGTCGCTTTGCAGCCACATCACAATAGCTACTACCGAAAAAGCTAAGTAGCTTCCTCGGACCCCCTGGGAAGAGCCTATGATAGTTTGGCATCACAACAACCTCTTCAAGCTGTTGAAGAATACTAGCTTCACTTGGAGCACAATGTTGTCCAGACCAATCACTTTGTAGCACATCTTTGCAAACTGATAAACTAGAGAGCAATTTGGAACTGTTTTGACATGTATAGCCTGCATAATCTGAGCACCGAAACTCACAAACTCCGTCATCACAGACCCCACCATGAAGACTACATTGCTCGTCACAGACAGCTGGGTATCAAATATCAATGTCCAACAACAAACGTCAATAAGGTAAATAATGCTAGCAATATCCATTATCATATATATCATACAATCAGTTCAGTCATCCACTTACCGGTAGAGCAATCAATGCCAGTATATCCATTATGACATTGACAAACCCCATTTTCAAGGCACTTTCCATGCTCACCACAATTTCTAGGACATGTGCCTGCAAATAACAATCGTGATAAGCAAAAGGAGAGGGCACAAAAGAATTGATTTTTGCTTTCTGAAGCAGACAACTTACGTCTTCCACAATCATGTCCATGAAAACCCAGAAAGCAGGAACATTTTCCATTTACACAGTCTCCGTTGAATTTGCAAGAATTGGGGCATTGTCCAGGAACAGGAAGCATGGGTGTGCTACACAGTTCATGGTAAGCTGGGCAGATCAATTCACCTAATAAAAACAGCAATATATCTTCAGAAACACAGTCGATGAGTCCAACCTCTTTAACAATTGGTTGAGCATTAACCCATCCACTTACCATTGAAACCAGGAAAAGGAACTGCTCCACCAGCTTCAGGACACACTTTCCACATACCATCTACCGCAACCTAGAAAAGAACCACCATTAATGAATTAACAATGGAGGGAAACATCCATTAGCAAACAAGTGTGTCTCCAACTAAAATTCTTAACTATATATATGTTCATTCTACAACCATCATAACTAAATCGAAACTGCGGCAGAATTTCACTTAGTTTAAAGGAAAAGGATTTGCAAGACCATACTTATTCACATTGTACATTACAATCATCATGTGAACATCAAATCCTTCTACTTCAATTTGATTTCCCGAAACTCGTAAGTCGGAATTCATTTTTAGCCACACCGATGATACACTATTAATTAAAATGAGTAGGTTATAAAGAATACCTCCAATGTGTTATTTACACATCTGTGCTGGTAACAACCATTGCCTTGGGTCATAGAACCCCTCACAAACCCAATTCGAACCAGGGAAGATGCCATACATCTGCAGAGAAAAAATGGATAATAATTAGTGATTCGCCATTCATAACAAATGTTAAAGTGCATTTGTGTAAGATCGAGCACCGTGACAACCATAACAACTATCCAGCTTAAAATAGAGAGCACTAGCATCAAAACTACCTGGAGCTCCTTCCTCGTACTTCTCCCAACATTCTGTCTGGCGTCCTTGCACTGTTGGTATCTGTACATGACCCATCAGAGTATGGCACAAAATAAGCACAATAATCTGCCAATGATGACTGTCCACCTGTTTCCAAAACAATACTTTCAGCTAAGATTCTAGTAGGTAGAGCCAACAGAGAGAAAATGCATATCCAAAGAGGTATATCAATACAACAACATCCTGGAACAAAACCGAGTCTCTGGAATAATTTCATCAGAAGTGACATACAAACAGGAAAATAGAGCCCCAATCAGCAAATAGCTCATTAGCTGCAATATCTGGTAGACAATCCTTTATGCCCCCAAATTTTTGTAATAACAATATCTTATGACTGAAGCTAGTCCTCAACACAGAGCAACAGCTCCATGATAGTACATTAAACTGATAGAAGTACTCGCTAAACTTGTTTAATTAGGGTGGTTAACAGTATCACTCCATAACAAAATAATATAAGCACAGCCATACTACTATACTAGTGCTTTTTAGAATATGCATAATCTTTGCACAGAAGACTGACACAGATTAGGGATTAAATGCTACTTAAAAGGCAACGAACTTTGCAAGCAAGACATACCTTTATTAGCCTGTGGAAAGTAACGAGCCCACTGGGGAAGGTCACCACTATAGCTGACAATTGGACAATATCCCTCAGCCTCCCTGTTATACGTACAGCCTGACAACTGCGTATTATTGCAATAATATGCCCCCTTCCATTGATTGCATGGAGAGGTAACAAAATTTGTCCCTTGATTGCGGCCCCAATCAAGACGCTCAGCCATACTATAATTAGCTTTATACCATCCACTATCCTCTAATAAAGCTAAAGTCATTGTCGAAACGACTGATCTTGTGTCTACAGAACCCGTCATGATCTCATTCATCAAAAGTCTTTTTTCCCAATGAGATCCTGTAAAGAATTCATGCTCCATAAGTTGCAATGAAGTTAGAAGTCGCAGCAAATACAAAATGAGACATCAAGATGAACAAGAGATACAAACCAGATGTACCACGTCCTCCTCCATCTTCTAGCTCCAAGCCGGTGAAGTTTTCTGAGAAAGCCTGTGCAGGAAAGGAAATAAACATTTATGCTGTGACACTTCACCTTAGTAGCAACTACCAAGTGCCCACATGTTTTACAATATTAAGATACTTTTTATAGCATGAATTAGCAAGTACCCCATAATGATTTCTGGCATGCATGATAACCCGAGGAAGCACCACACGTGTTACCATCCGGCCAAGTCTTTCATCCATAGTTTGTCGTGTAACCTACAAGGTTATACATAGCAATGTTTTAATCTTCAAACTGAAAACAGGTGACCTTGAGCAGCAAAACGTGATAGAGATCAGGAAATAATGAAACAAAAACTTCACATTTAAGAATCTTAATCAGTGAGATAGGACAACTTTAAAGGAAATTTATAAAGGAGGTCAAATAGATACAATACAGCCAACAAGTCATGGTACTGAAGCAAGCTCCTTTGTGAAAGGTAGAGCATGACTAAACTATCAGAAATATAAATAGCTAAAGAAAATGACAAGTTATAGTATTACCTGTGATCTCCTCCTCTTCCTCTCATCCCGAAAATGTGAAAAAGCATGCGGATCAAAGCCAAGGACATGCATTACCTGGAACCAACCATATCTAATCAGTAAATCACTACCAACAATTTTGATTTTTCTTAATCAACATCTATCATACCTCATGTATAAGAGTAGCAGAAAGCAAAGTCTCTGCTTCTGCAGTCAAATGGCGAGGAGCAACATTTACATGTCCTACAATCACGATAGTTTTATCATTATTAGATCTAGACATATGTCATAATCAAGAAAATGCATAAGGTCACTTACTCTATTAGAATAAGACAAATGTCCATATCAAGAAAATGCATCAGTTCACTTACCAGCAATAGCACGGCCCCATTGATCACGCTCACATGTCACAGCCCATGCAAGAGTATTTCCTGTAGTAGGTCTAGTGGTCACCAAAAGAACTAAATCCGCATCGGCAACACCCTCTGACCATGAGAGACAATTAGGAAATGCAGAAGGCATAAGAAACTTGATTTACCCATGACTGACAATGAGAACAGAGAAAAAAAAAAGAGGAAAGATCAAACAAACCTTCTACATATTCACGTGGAAGCTGAACACCGCCATCTTGACCACAAGCCGAGTATCCACTTAACCGCAAGTTCCCCCTGACAGGCTCAACAGCTAGAGCTCTTCTAAACCAATCAGCTGTTTGTCCTAAGGCCTGCAAAATTTCCAATTCAAGTCACATCGCATGGGTTTGATCTGTTAAATGCATAACACAAGGAGGGTTTAAAATACACTTTCACATTTTAAGAGCATTAATGCCTGCAGTTATAGAATGCAAAATAGCATCAAACCTTGTAAAATAGCTTGTATATTTTTACTGTTTGGCCAAAGAACATGTAAACATCATCGTACAAAATAACTTTTGAGAACAATAGAAAGTCAAGTAAAAAATTGCTTTCAATATATCCTTGGATTGAGCAAAAATGCAAGAAACCAATCAATTATTCAATTAGGATTAGAGATGCAACCTTACGGAGGCGATGCCTTTTATCCTTTCCAGATATGTCATCCAGAGTACAATTATACCAGCAATCACCATAAACTGGAGGGTTACTGTGAGGATTGCATGAAGGTGCACTAGAAAAAGCAGTCATGGGAGGCTCCCCGAGCTGCTCAATCAAATTGAAAGAAATCCTAATAAGTGAAGGGGTGAAGTGCTGCGCAAAACAACTATCCATTAAAGTTCTCCAGCATCTTTACCTTAACAATATCACCAACATTATGACAATCTCTATCCTGTGAGTGACCAACTGCGTCATAATTTAAATAAATTCTAATAGGCTGTTTTGCCTCACTTGAAAGCTCGACAGACTCTGGATACCCAAGCAAGGACCTTCCCTTGCGGGTTGGCCCTTTTAAGTGACCAGACGCCTTGTAAACTTGTGGGGAAACAGAATACACTTGCCGACCAGGCCGTCTCCGCTGCTCAATAATTTGATCATGTATGCAAGAATGGGAATCAATACTTTCCCCTTCCCTTCCCTGCCATTGTAGCTCATGTCCTACAGATTTTGCGTAGACAAAATGGCTTGACACGAATATCAGACTAATCTGCAGCACAGTGATAACCAAAAACAATTTACTCCTTTCACTGGGAAAAAGCAACACAACTCAAATCAGGAAAGAGGAATGGATGAAGGATTGAAGAAAACATCTTTGCAACATAGGACCTTATAATTCTTTAAAAATCAGGAAATTTCTCTTCCTTAATTAGGTCATCGACAATAATTTCCATTTACTTGGAACTCCGAGCAGGTGAACAATACAACACACTTCACTAACCCAAACGAATCACCTACAAACCCTCATAAATCGTCCAGATATGAGCTGGATTTTTCAGGATAGCTAAAGAATAGGACAAATTCAAGACTTTCCAGAACCCTAAATTATACACTGGCAGTGCCACAAAAAGGCGAAAAAGGCAAGTACGAGCTTCACCTGAAACAAAAGAACGGCGAATCGAAGCTTGTCGTCAAATCTTGACTTTGAAAACCCAACACATTGAGCGACGTAAATCTTCACCTCCATGAAATGGGTTGCTGGTGATGGCGGTGAAAAAGTCGTTGCGTGAATATACAAACGACGTCGTGCCCATCAATTAACAACACCCTAGCAATTTCCCGATCGGCCTCTTCACCCAGAAAAACCGCCGGGGACTCGGCATTTACAGTCAGAAAAAGCCCTCAAAATGAGAAGAGATTTGAAGAAAATGGTATCTCAAATGAAATCGAATTGATCCGAGGGAAAGATAAAATGGGTCTTCGATTTAGATTTATTGTAACAAACTATGGCTTTGAGTGTGAACAAAGACTGAAGACTGGTTCTTGTGGAGAATGAGGTGGTGTCTGATTTTAGCGAAAAACTGAAGAATTTTGGGAACTTTTTCTCTATTACTCACACAAGAAAATGGTTCTGTGGAAGAAAGAAAAGGGAGACATGTAACAGTGCGACTGCAAATCAAGTGCTCGACAATATAAGATTGTGTTTGGGTGAGGGTGGGGGACGATTGTTTTTCTTTTTTCTTATTTTTTGCATTTTACGCATGTTATTAGCCATTGAAGAGTGGAATTTACAAAATAAGATGTCCATTGTTTGTAAAATCTAAGATAAAGAGCAATTTATGATGAAATAAGTGAAATAAGTGGTAGCTTTTCATAAATACCTAACAAAACTGTTTCCATTTGAGGTACGATTGTAATTTATCCAGAATTCATAGCATATGATATGGAGCAGATTTGATCTTGTCGTCTTATAATAATTTAAGGTTAATGTAGATTAGAAATACAGCTCATAGCTTGCTCAAATCTCATTTTAATTGTTATTAATTAAGCATATTGTTAAGCTAATTGACCCACCAAGAGGACTTGTTTGTTTAGTGATTTTACTCCTACTTGCTTTTGGAAGTGGTCCAAATCAGAGCCACTTGCCCCTTCATATTATAGTATCCTATTTGCAATTTTTTATAACTTTTAGGCCCGTTTGGTTCCAACTCCGAAAACGAAAACGAAATGGAAACGAATTTACTCCATATGTATATCCTTATTCATGAAATTTTGTGAATTATTCCTTGTGGATTAATGCAAAATGCACTTGCTTCCCCACATTTTGTTACCCTATAGGGTATCAAAAGTAATCAAACTCTACTCCAATTCTTTCAAACCACAAGGAATGATTCCACAAACTTTTATGAACAATGGTATACATATGGATTCGTTTCCATTCTGTTTCCGATTCCGGAGTTAAAACCAAACGGACCCTTAATTTGGTTCTTATAAATCTTAATGTAGAAAATTTTCCAAATATATTGATAAATTTTTAAGTAAAAATTAAAAATGAGATTAGATGGTTGACATTTATTACAAAGATTAAACTAAAGTTAGTTACTTATATTTTATGATTATAAGTTAGAAATATTATCTATTAATTTTGTAAACATGATGGAAGAGCTTATTAATTACTTGAATTGGGCCCCTATAGCTTTATCCATAACACGAAGGAATCCAACCTCAAACCGTATCCATCCATGTAGAGAAAGTACATACGTATATTAGATATTCTCTATTTAATTTGCAAATTGAATTTTTTTTAATATACAAACATGGAGATTTGTACAATTTTAATTGAGGAGTATGTGTTCTTTCGAACGGATGGTCCGGTCAGTAGAGGGGACGACTTTGCCTTCCCGGAAGAGCCACGCTCTCTAACCGACTGATCTCGTTGATATAGCGCCTCGCTATGAGGATGAGGCTTTGCTAACACGTTGCATTGTTAGCTAGGGTCGGTTTGAGTCCTCTGCGTTAATTTGTATTATGTTGTTAGATTGCATCAAAATGTATGAAAACATATTGTATTTATATAATTAAATGGATAAATTATATTCAGTTGAATATATATATATATATATATATATATATATATATATAATTTTTTTGGAATTTTTTGGTCGGTACCAATGTATTTTAGGGCTTTTCGGATTTTACACAAAAAAAAATTATTTTGTCCGAGGGTTTGATGGTTAATCTGTTGTTGATGAGTGTTTGACGCGTATTTGGTTGGAGATACACCATTGTTGTAGCTACGATGAAATTGAAGTTATTGATTTTTGTTGTCAAATAGTGGAGGAGTCGGCCCTTAAAATGATAAGGTTCGTTTATCAGAAAATATTAAAGCACAAGGGCCCGACTAGAACAAAATAAACTCTGAAGCAATATCCGAAAAATTCAAATGCAAGAGTACAATACGAAAAATCTCATATTTTAAGGTTTGAATTATAATTAGTTATTAATGGATATAATTAAATGATTACAAAGTAGGCAGCTCGTAAAAACGACACGTGACATTGAAGATATAAAATGATGGCACGCTACGAGAAGGGCTTTCGCTTTAATATAAGTATATAGATCAATTTATGTTTGGTCAAAACAGATAATTAAGAGAATTGGTCTTATAAGATCATTTTGTTACAACGAAACAAACTAAACCCTTATCCGTTGTTGTTTTTAAAATAATTAATCTAAATAAATACCAAAAAAATTAATCATCCTAATTGACAGGTTGATAGGATCCATTTTAACATCTTTTTCACCATCATTTTTATTCGTCTCTAAAGTCTTGTTGGATGAGATTGTAGAAAAACCCACAAAAACTCTATTTTTAAACCATAAATCCAAACCGTGAAACTCAAACCAAACATTTTAAAAACTACTAGGTTTTAATGACGTATTTAGTAAAATTAGATTTGGGGTCATACCTTTTTTTTTTGTTATAAAAGGAAAGTGATTTGACAATATCAATCAAATATATTCGGTGTTTCGAGATACAACAAATTCAGCAAACGAACAAAAGTATTAAGGAAATAACAAGAAAAAAAAATAAGAAGAAGAAAAAGCAACATGCATAGACACTAGTAGACATGAAATGTCAAACAACATCCCAAAAAGGACGGAACAAACAAATGAAAAGTGGTGGTGATAAAAGCTCAAGGATTGCGAAACATGGAGAGAATATAAAATAAAAAAAATTAACACTACGTCTAGCCACCGGAGAGTATGAATGTAGAAACCCTTTATGAGGGGATATAACACCATCCGAAAAAATGTGAATCACACGACGTTTCCCGCCTATATAAAAGATCTTCGAAGACCTCGAACACAACCTCGATCAATAAAGTCACTTGACTACAATCTCATCGGATACAATCACTCTCATACCACACTCAGATCATGTTCAACTTGAAAGTCTTCCCAAAAAATTGATAGAAAATTTTTCACATATTAAAAATATATTTTTGTTAGAAGACTTAAGGGTTTGTTCGGCAAGTACAACATATTATTTTACAATATTATTTTCAATAACCCTCCAATAATCGACAGTTCATGTGTATTTGGTGTAACACTCCGGAGTGAGAAATCCGGAGTGTCATTAAGATAAGATCACACAGTGAATTCATTAGATTTAGTTTGGCAACAAATTCACTATCGGACCTTCTAACAAGAGCACGACAAAATAATAAAAGATAAAGACCAACTAGTAAATGACCTTCTCAAAACCTAAGGCACGCGATGGTCCGGTTTAATCACCAATTATGAGAATTTCTCGTGAACATACCTATAATTGAAGCTTATAGTAAAAACAATAACGTATAAAATCATTAGCTAGTGTCCCAAAATTAGAGTCACGACTCAAGAATTAGATCAAATTTATACGCATCATATGAGGAAGGTCAAAATAAAATACTAAAAATATATACTCATGTTCACCTCGTAAAACTATCACGATTAAATCTAAACCAACCAAATAATGCATAGGTCACGGTTCATCAAATAAAATTGTGTAACATCCTAACATTAGCATAATAACAATAAGAAAGAATATGAATATTGTAACACCCGTAAAATTATCATCTCACGTCATTTGAATGGAGATTTATGGTTAACTTATATAGATGGGTTGTTATCCATGTCAACATGAATTCTTCTTTTCCAGTGGTAGAGTGAGGACAAAACTTCTAGAGTTACGCGTGCTCGTGCTGGAGTCATTTTTAGATGGGTGACCTTCTGGAAAATTTTCGCTCGATCATAATTAGTATGAGAACAGCGTTCCTAAAACCTCGTACCTTAAACTCCGGGCAGAAAACTAATATTTGGGTGAAGTATTAAATAAAGAATCTAATATATTTCAGCTAATGCAATTACATGAATATTCTCAATTTCTCAAATTGTTTAGATGATGTTAGAGAAGTTTGACCTTCTCATCTCTATGATAATATTAATGATATACCAAAATTATATATTTACAGAAAGACACATTTTTTAAGAGGGGTAGGCAAGCTTCTGTTGATCCACCCTATTGTTTCTTATGTGACAATACCTTCGATTGGTCGGTTTGGTCGTTAAGTTTATATCATTTGTTTATTTTAATATGTATTCCATATTAAAATACCATATTTGTTTATGGCTAATTTGTTTATATATATATAGTTGGTTGATCAATCAAAGATTTTTTGACGAGCAAAGTTTATTTTTCATATTGATTAAAGCATCTTAGAGGGAATTGGAAAATAAGTGTTAAGTTTAATCCGCAAAATTAGATGTTAGTCTTTTTTACCTATGTAAATACCTAATTACCTATAATGAGTTGATATAATATGATGTTGTTATAATTAAACAATCTAATTAATAGTACACTTTCTAAATAAGTATCTAACTATAATTAGGTTTAGAAGATATTCTAGACCATAAGATATAGATAATCCAATTGTTCAACAAATGAAAGATTATGAAGTTAAGGCAATAATTGCATGATTGTTTTAGTTTGAGGATGAACAACATCAAATAAAATATGATAACTTAAGAATGAACAACATTATATATTAATTTATTAAATCATAAAGCATTTAAAAATAGTTATTTTCTAAAATGTTGTATTTTTCTGAAATAAAATTCCAGTGTATCATGGGTCCAATAACTAAAACATTTAAAATAGGGTATATATTTTATTAAAGTGCAAATATTTAGTTAGTTAAACAGTACATATTACTTTATTTAACATGTTATATACGAACAATGTGTTATATGCTCGATCATATTTAACATATTAATTAGCGGACATTAACAATATAAGCTCCGTTTGGTGGTTGAGAATTTCAACCCAATAAATCACTAACAAAATTTTTTTTTTGAAAAAGGTACTTAGATCATAAGTCCGGAGATTTGAGTTAGACTAACCACTTAAGGAGAACCGGCATAAAATGTGCATTAAAATTTTGGTGTTTTAAATATGAATGTTCGACGTGAAGTTGCAACTATTTAAATTCTCGAACGGATACAATAAGTATGTTTTTAGCTTATACGTGATATTAATAATACTTAATATGAATATTTAGTATATGGCATATGTATACAATTATATAACACCATAAATTAAGCATGTTCACGGATTACCCGTGACCCGGCTAGTTACGGTTGCGGGTAAGGGTCGAGGTGATCCTTACTCGCAGACCCGGCGGGTCGATCTGCCAATGGTCAATTTTAAAAAAATAAAAATAAAAAAATCGAACCAATAGCCGTTGGGCAAACTCATTGGCGGGTTGATCCCCAACAAGCCCTTTTCTTTTTTTTATTTTTATTTTTTAATTTTCGGGTTTGAAAAAAGAAAAGGGTCAACCTGTCGACCTCCCGGGTCTGACCCGACGTGTTGGCCTTTTATGCGGGTCCGAGTCACCCTTCCCGGACCCTTAACCCGGCAGGTCGGACCCGTCGATCCGGCGGGCGTCGATCCGGCGGGTCGGCCCTGAACATGCTTACCATAAATTGTGCATATAATGCTAGGAATACAAACTACTCCAATTACAAATATTTTGTGTATCGAATACAATAATAGGAAGAAATACGAATATTTTTATATTTTTGATATGTAGTATATGTAAAAACAATATCTTACGTACTAAATTGCAAACTATGAATATAAAGTACATGAAATGAAATTTAGTATGTCAAATACGCATATTAGGATATAAAATAAAAAATATTTAGTTCAGGAGTACAAACGGTGTGAAATAAACGTTATTTAATAAAATATATATTATAATATTCTTAAAATATCACATGTTTATAAACTTTCTATTTAATATTCAATAAAATATACTCCGTATTGTTTTTCTTTGAGGATACAAAACGGCCATCAACATATTACACGAATCTACGTACATATATTAAAGCCAAAACATTTCCTTCAACGTGGTTCAACCTAACTTATTTTATGTCACGTGTCATTTTCTTAGAATTTTGATTTTTGTTAAAAAAATTATATATACATTTAACATATTTAAAGGGTGAGTTGGTTAAGTAGGTACATAACGTATTTTTGTGTATATAGTAAGTATGTTTTGTAATGTGTAGACAAAGTAGGCACTTAAAATTATGTAGAAAAAGATTAATTAAAAACAATAACATATATTACCTACTTTGGAGATATTCTCTCTCTTATATTAAATAAAAGATTCCTAATTAATAATATAAACGGATTTGCTGATATGTTTATATTCTCCCTCCTCTTAATTATATAGGATTCGAACTCTGGACGAGATGTCCCTCTCTCCCGCCCTTATACCAATTGGACTAATTAAACTTTGTATATTTTTTTGATGATACACAATATTAATACACAATTTCAATTACACACTAGTGATACATAATTTCAACTACATAATGTTAATAAATGAAAGACTTGTGTAACAAAAAACCTTGTGTACGAAATACTCGAGCATACACAATTTCAATTACACAATAGTGATACATAATTTCAAATACATAATATTAACAAATAAAAGACTTGTGTAACCAAAAACCTTGTGTACGAAATACTCGAGCGATATAAAATGACTCGAGTATACATAATGTACCTACATATTATTCAGGAAAGAAATTCAGTGAAAGGTATTTCGTACACAAGGTTTTGGTTACACAAGTCTTTTATTTATTAATATTGTGTATTTGAAATTATGTATAAATATTGTGTAGTTGAAATTGTGTATTAATATTGTGTATCATCAAAATAATACACAAAGTTTAGAGGGAGGGGCAACTCGTCCAAAGTTCGAATCCTAACTTAGTTGCCCGGTATAACAAATTATAAAATTTAATTGATTATTAATAGGAGAGAGAAGAATTTCAAATCTTTCCTCCTTTAATGATTATCCAACTCATTTATCTTTATTTTTTATTGTTAAAATTAGGGTGCCTAGTTTGTATCTAAGATACAAAAAATATCTTCTTTCACCAATCTTCTCATATTTAAATTAGTCAATAATGTAATAGTATAATTATCCTATAATAGAAGTTATATTTATCTACTTACCATACATGTCTTTTTATATATCTACATATATACATAAACATAGTTAAAATTATACTAATAGATTTATTATTCTACGATAAAAATTATACCAAAATAACTTTATATATATATAGTTATACATATATTTATCTATACTAAATATACTTTTTTATTTTATGTATAGATGCTAATGTATTTTAATTTTATTAAAAAATTAAAGAGATTATTTTTATTCACGCGTCGTGATCTTATAAATTTCACACCACGTGACCTTTTCTTGCGCATCTTAATTTTATAATTATAGTAATTAACAAATCAATAAAAAAACAATGATATAGATAATAGATATATTATTTCTATTTATAATTCTATCACAATCATCAATATATTCTTAATATATCCTTTTCATAATTTAAAAAAAAATTTCTCACTTTTAATTATAAAATAATTAGATTATTTATTATTCTAACTTTAACATATATATATATATAATTTTTATATTAATTAAAAAATAATCACTAACTTAAAATTTTATAAATTTTTATAATATAATTATTACATCTTTTTTTTTGTGGATATTATTTAAAACAACCTAAGATAATTTTGTAATTGAATTTTTTAAATGTTCTCTCTTTAAAATTTATATTTTAATTTTGAAATTTATTTATATTTTTTCTTTTGAAAATTTTTATTTCACTTTTATCAACTTTATAAAATAGTCTACTAACATTAACTAAGATATGTAATATTGTCTAAATTAGTCTATTTTTATTGTTTATCTGAAATAATAATTAGATTAAATATAAGTTTTAATTAATCTTTCGTTGCTTAATTAAAACCATTATGCTACATACATTTTTTTATAAAAATTTTAAAAATTATAAAATTCAAATTATATCCGTGCCTTGTCACGGGAACTACACTAGTATACGTATAGATATGAACATATTTGGATATGTTTATTTTTATCGGATATCTCACGTATAATTATCAATTGGGAAGTATTTGATAGGTGGATAACAAATCCTATTTTTTTTAATAAAATATAAAATATAAAATATTAAAGTTATATAAAATTGTTCCAACACAATACCACTAAGGGCCCGTTTGGAAGGGGTAGGAATCATTCCCGGTAACGGAATGATTCCGAATGAATCAAAATTTTCGTTTGGTTAGAGGTTTTTTAACACATGAAAGTAATCTTATCATTTCCATTTCCTTTCCTTACCCTTATTCGATTCCATTCTGTTTCCATTCCACCGCTCCAACCAAACGGACACTAAATCTTTTAACAATAAGATATTGCAATACCATTATTTGTGTCTGCTATATTTTTGCAGTTGAAAACCATAAAGTTTCCCTTTGATTTCTTATTTTTTATAATATTCTGTTTGCCATTACATTTTTTTAGAATGTAGATTAATAATTTAATACTACATTAATTTATTGCTCCATGAAAAAAAAAAAAAACTTATCTAAGTTTTCTCCTAACGAATGGGCCTTTTGGTTGGTTGGTGAACCTATAAAGCGTTTGTTCCTCGTCTTAGTTCTTACTTTCTCTTTATTGGCATGACAAAGAAAGATAATGATGTGATTCAAACAATTATTATATATAATGCAACTCATAAGTCATGATTATTTATATTACAAATATCCATTTGGCCTTAAATAAATATCTCCAAAGTTCAAACAAACCAGGATAATCCAAAAATCAACATTGCTACTCGGATTCGGCTTGCGTTCGACTCATTAAAAGTTCAGATTGAGCTTCTTCGTTTTCTAAACAAGCCGAGTATGAACACATTTTAAACGTTATATGAGCATTGTTTTAATCGAGCTATTCGGGTAAATCTCGGCTCGCTCGACTAAAATAACGTTATATGAGCATTGTTTTAATCGAGCTATTCGGGTTCGGCTCGTCAAAAGCTTGGCTCGAGCTCGTTTACTATCTAAACGAGCCGAATATAAACACATTTTAAAACTCGTATAAAATTTAGGCTCGACTCGTATTTGGCTCGTTTATAAATGAATCGAGCTTGAACATGTCAATGTTCAGCTCGTTCAGCTCGTATAACATCCCTACTCCCACGAAAATTGCGACGGATCATTCGAGGTTAATTAGGTCATTGTCTTACAACAATGCATTTTGGATTAATTATGAGATAAAATAACATTTTTATGGCCGGAGAATTATAAAATAATGCATTAAATTTAACGCTATGCAATAATATATATATGTATCTTATATACTAAAAGTAGTTTGTAAGCTGACATTTGACGTAGTTTCATGCAATCACCTTATCAATTACATGTGTTGTATATTCGTTGATCCACATCACTGACATCTAATTAATTAATATCTTAACAATTCTTATTTAACTTCGAGATTCTAACAAACTCTAATTTCATTTTTTTCGTTAAACATATATAACAACAATTTTTTTTTGA
Source organism: Fagopyrum homotropicum (assembly GCA_033239125.1). Classification (NCBI taxonomy): domain Eukaryota; kingdom Viridiplantae; phylum Streptophyta; class Magnoliopsida; order Caryophyllales; family Polygonaceae; genus Fagopyrum; species Fagopyrum homotropicum. The sequence continues at coordinate 9,704,898 of BSWB01000006.1, read as the reverse complement.
TATTATATAATTGAAGTTAGTTAATATTTAATTTGTAATGCTCTGGATTTGGAACTCGATTGTCACTAGGACGTGAACCACACCGTGGATCCACTAGAATTAGCTTGACAACAAATTCACTATTGAACCTTCCAACAAGAGCGTAACAAATACATCAAAACACCCGACCGTTATTATCAAAACAAATTATATAATGCTAACTTGAAACCATGCAAAAAGAAATACAAAGACAAACAATCCCACGACTCAAACTCAACAACCATAAAACTCGAGATCAAGACACAACCACCTTCCTAAAATCATAAGGCACACGTGATTCCGATTGTACATCATCTCTCGGAAAGGTAGTCTCAAAGGCAAATTCAATACCTGAATCAGGTCCTAAAACAACAACAGAGGCGCACATGAGTCCAGTTGTATATCATCTTTCTTAGATTAAACTCATACATATCATGTAAGGACACGAAAATCAAACTATCAATAATAACAACTAAATATAAGTACATACTTAAAAGTGTAAACCAACCATCGTAATCCGGGGTTTTCAGAATTAAGGTTAGAAATCTCATATCTCGACTTTGAAATTATTAACGGTATTTTAATTATCGTTTTTCTATTATTTATGCCCTCTCTCTTTTTTTTTTTTTTTTTTATAGTTTTATCGGAAGAGTCTCCGAAAAATCATCTATACAAACTGAACAATATCATAAGCTTCATGACACTTTGAGATGTTGAACCTCACACGTTTTAAGTAATTAAATTGTGACTATTAAACTCTCAAACAACATTCTTAGTTGCCATCAAATTTGGATTGCTCCATGAAATTGAAAGGAGAATATATTCCCTATCTTTGCTATTTTTGGTGATACTATAAACAACTTTTTTTTAGGTTAAGCTATAAACAACTTTTTGGTGCTACATATGATGTATGCTAACTTGGAACAAAAGGAGCCGTGTGGAATTGAAGGTACGTACATTAAATCATTTGTCTTCTTATATATTTCACCATCATAATTGTGTATTTAGCTAAATATAAATAACAATTATGCATGTGATCCTCCTATGTTGCTATCGGTGGACGAAAGGCCGACTTCTCGCCGTTGCTTGCTCACCCGATACAATCCTTCATGTTTGTTTAGATAAGGATTCCACCTCATCCATACAAATTTGGTGATTGAATTTGCACAAAGACTAAACACTTATTATCCTGCAAAAATTTCTTTACAATTTTAACTTGTTTTTTTGACACCATAAGTCGCTCAACTTATGAATATGTAACCATTTATATGGGACGATCATAAGTGTAGACATTTTAGAAGAACAATATATATACTAGGTTGCTCAACAACTCAAGGGTTAAGGTCATTTCGATTGTTATACACTAAGTGTTCCTCAATTCTTACAATTCCCTGCCGAATACAAAACGACTGCAGATGCCCCAAAGCCCCCAAGAATTCAATTAGCCTAAACTACAAACAACCTCACGAGTCACAAGCATCTTATCATGCCATTTTCAACTAAAATTGTGTCATCTACACTTGGGTTTTACTCCTGTCGTATGAACAAAATCTTGAACGTTCCTATGAGAGAACAAACACCTCAATCGGCTCCAAGTTCAATGTTAATCTATTGTTGCTGAATCATTGCTGCTGTCAAGGCTACAAGGGAACCTCTACCAGTTATGGGCTCTCTGTGTATGCAGTTCCTTTGGCCGTAAGTTAGTTATCATTGTAGATCAGAAACACCCGGCAACCAATTTACATATACAAACTCGTATTAGCTTTGAGATAAAATACCTGCAGGCCACAAAAACAGTGACTTGAGGATGTGATGTTTGTAAAGCTACCAAACAAGAAGCTATGATGGTTGGACACTCAACACAAGTTCATGAAATTGTGAAGGGTTATTCTAGTGTGTGTGCATAACGCACATGTGCATACATTAGAAAAACCGAACTATCAAATAGAGACTAGGTCAATATAGGGAAGGCATTTATTACCGTTTAGAGCAGCGTGATAAATGCGCTTCTCGGGCAATCCAATATCAGACATTACCAAGTTTCCCTGCATGAGAATTTAGATCCTTTAATGTCAGTCCACCCTAAAGCTTGGATTACGTTTAAGTAACAACCACAAAATTATTTGTGTATTAGGAGATGATTCATCCAAGCTTAACTGCACCCCTCATGGAAAGGGCGTTACTGATATTAGCAACACTTTGCAGTTTGCACTCCTGACAATTCCATTAATTTGCTACATATAAAGACAGCTAATTAATGAACTAGAGGTGCCGATAAGAGCGCGTTTCCCTAAATGATGTTTAGATGTTGATTGAAGGATAATGAAGATGTTAAGCAACGCCACAGTATACAGGATGCATTACTAGTGATAGTAAGCAAGAGATCAAATACCTCACTAGCCATTAATCTTCGAACATTATTGGCAAATAGTTTTGGATCATCTTTTTCTTCCTTTGATGGGCAGTATATAGGCAACCTTGTTACCTCCATGTAGTTTGCAAATTGGCATAAGAGAATAATAACATGTCGGGCCTGAAAGATAAACATTCAGAATGTAGTCAAGAGCATAGTAGTTAAATCTTGAACACCCTGCATAATTGGGGATACAATCTATTGCAAATAATCCAAATATATTAGGTGGGAACTAGCATAATTTGGCTTAATACTATAGCACCTAATGCTAAATGCTCAATGATCTACTTGTACAACCATACAGTAACCCTCTCCTACCAATTAGTATGTTTAATAAGGCTTTTGTAGATTACTTACCACAATTAACAAGCAGAATAAGGAAAACTTCCCATTAAGAACAATGCAATAAACGTTGCGCATAATGCAAAACATTTTCCAGCTCAAGATCATTCTCCTGATAAAAGCGACTCCCAAAAGATATCCTTTTCGACTATTTTTTAGTTGCCCTCCATAATGCAAACCAGAACAATTATTACCATCAAATACCCAATAAGGATATGCATACCATAAATTCTAGAATAATTGTTTCATAGATCCAGCTACTGTTCACAATCAGAAATGAAGTCAGATCACTTACTCCAGCCATGGAATCCCATGCAGGACTAAATCTTTGGTAAGGATACCGCAGAATCACAGGAAGAACTGGCAGTCTTGCTAAAAATGCACCTGTTTTGAATGGCAGCAAGAAATCTCCATTTGTGGTAGTGCCCTCTGGAAACAAATTCAAATGCTAATCAAATAAGAGATTTATATTGAGTTACAAGGGAACTTTCTACCAATTACACCGCTGGAAAACATTTCACAAGTTTGATCATACATTCTCGGGATAATACATCTATGCAATAGGATGAAAGAAATTAAACCTGGAAAAAGCATCATCAACGGGGCTTCTGCATTCTCATATGCCTCTTTAACTCTTTCTGTCACAAGACCTTCATACAACAAAAGAAATCAGGATTATTTATAATTTCCACATTGCAAGGCTATCTTGATATTTATTTATAATTTCCACATTGCAAGGCTATCTTGATGTTTCCTCAGTCTAATTTGCAAAAGTTTGAAACACCCCCTAACAAGATTATGTGTGCGTAAAAATGGAGAATCTACTAATAGAAAGGAACTCAAAGGCATTAAAATAATAAAATGCCACAGTGCCACAGATACAGGGCATATCAAAACTAAGGGGAGAAAATTTAATTTATTTGCCTTTAGTAAGTGGATAAGAAACAAAATAACATAATAAGGAACTTATCCAAAACATAAGTACCTGAAACTCCGTGGAAGTCAGGTGATTTGTATTCCCGCTGCACGTAAACACAACCAAGGCACTTGCTGTGGGGAACAGGGAATGACATGATCAGAGTTTAGATTTACCTACTACATATAACATAAAGGGCAAAGTCCACCATGGACTACAAGATGAAAAAACACTTGAAAAGAGCCGAAAGGAAGCACACAAGTGAATGACATCTGTAGAAGGTAACAAAAAAAACATGCAGCAATGAAGTAGGGATACATTAGGAAATATGCAATCAACTTGCATAGAAACCAATCAGCAAGCAGGCAAGACCACCTAGATTTTGGTAATTCCAAGGACATTGACAACAAATACACAGGAAAAAAAACAGTTGCTGATTCAATCTCATCCAGGGTCTTTGAGAGCCTGTTATAAATCAAATGTCCAATCAGTGATTCACTGATATATTATAATCCATCCCTTTAACCCTAGCACTGCTGGCAGAGTGCCAGTCCAAGTCTTCAATAGTAACACCACATGACATCGCTGAAGTTGACAAGCTTATTGGCAGCAGCCAGCAGAGGGTCAAGCTTATCAAAAAGATACTATGTCAATAAGTTCCTAGATAAGGCAAATGTGTGCAAATAGTAATTTAATGTATTTACGCATTGCCAACCAACAGGTTTTAGATGAATGTGTTTCTGCGAATGGAACATCTCCAAATCCAACAAGCAGCAAATAAATTAGATAAGAAGAAAATAAGCATAATCAAGGCTGACCTGATCAAGCCAACTAGAGGAAGTTTCGCTACTGATCTCTTCAGCAATGAAAACATAAGAAAGAATAAAAGACTGTTAAAACAGGAACTCCACGGAATTTTAGAAAGGTCAATTTTACAAGTACTTCAATGAAGAAGTGGGACGAAATCAAGTGACCAACCTTGGCAACAAAACTTGAAAATGATGATGACATGTGATACAAAATATCCAAATATGAAATATGATTTGATACTATCACTCCAGGTCTCTCAGACTCTTTAGATTGGTCTTTGTCCTCCACCTGAACAGAGGAAAAGGGTCGGTGTTATTTTCCAAAGGCAGGTCAATTGCACCCTAATACTCACCAACAGTCATGAAAGTCACACAAGTATCCATTAACCAATTTGCCACAAAAATGACATACTGAACTATACAAATTGAAAGATCAAACGGACAATATGTAAGTCCCGCAGATTCCATCCTAACAACAACTGGCAATAGCTCACCAACCTCATATAATAACATTTTTATCCTCCACAGAAACATTAAATGAAAGAACTCTGCAGAATGAGTGTTTAACCAGTTTGTAAGGGATAAAATTTTGCAAGATAGTTGTCAAGCAAATGAAGAAGGTTGCAAAACTTACCTCCTTCATCAAACGATCTACATTTCCATTACTACAAGGATCTCGACGGGTTTCGTGAATCCAGTAAAACCCAAACACAAACAACACCAGCCTTGAGAGGAATCTCCCACATCGAACGATCACATATCTCCTCCACCCAATTAAGTGAGCGTAACCCTCCTGTTGCTCATTTTCCCGATTTGGGGCCGAGAAGAGCGTGCAAACCCTACAAATCAAGTAGTATACCACCAATATGGTCATCGCGAGAACAACTCTAATCGGCACCATTGTGACCATAGCCAAACACAGCAATAACTTCTCCTTCAAAGGCACGGGACCCCCGCCCAGCGGGCCGTATACGTCGTGACGGACGTAAGCGGCGTATTTTTTCTCCATCTCCTCCAGTTCCGCCGCTGTGATGGTGGAGGCGGAGGGGCTGGAGGGGGATTGTGCAGATCGTGACTGGTCTTCGCGGTGGGATTTGAGAAGAGGCCTATCGCCGCCATCGTCGATGACGTCTAGAGGATTGCTGGTTATTTTTGAGGTTGGAAGATCGTTAAGCTCAGTCTCCATTGTTGAAACTTGGGAAAGAGAAATTGAATCGATCGAGGATTGATTATATGGTGCTGTTGGTATACACTAGGAAGGGTTGAGAATGTGGCATCAGATCTCAGGTAGATTTGGGGGAGAAATTAGGGTTCTAGAGAGGTGGGGGAAATTGTAGATTGTGAAATTGTGATTCTGCCAGGTAGGCGATGGTTGAGTTGACGGCTCGTGATCGGATTTAGATTGCGGTTAACGTGGGATCAAAGATATTCAAAAGAAACGTTGATTCTCATCACCCTCTGAATTTTAGGTCACCGTCGTTTCTAGGATCACACGTCTCCATCTATTTATCTGGTGCAATCTGGATTGTCCAAATCAAAGTCTCGCCCTCTGTAGCATCCGCATCCAGCTTTCCTTCTATTTACTTGTGGTACCATCAACTTCATATTTATGGTGGTCGCGTCGCCTTCACCTTAACTGAATTCCCTGCTTGTTCTTCTAGATCTTCGAAGGACCAAGGATCATCCACTCTTGGACTTGCTCATTTCACCTTAACTGAATTCCCTGCTTGTCGAATTTCTTCTTTTAAAGCCCAAACTTCCGAAGCCCCTATCGTAGTGATGAAGTACATGAAGTTGAGTTTCTTCTGGACCAAAAAACTCACACCATGGGCCAGATACAATCTAAATGTACATTCTAATTCATCGAAACTGTGTTTCCAGTGTTATCGGGCCGTCTCATTACTTACAGCCTGGGCCAAGCCTGTCCTACCTCGCTTGGGCCAATAGTAACTCGTTTTGCAGCTACTGTTTGATTATCAAAATGACATTATGACAATTTAATTTTTATTATTTTTATTTTTATTTTTATTTTTATTATTATAATTATTATTTTAGTTTTTTATTTTTATTTTTATTATAATTATTATTATAATCGAAAGGAAATCACTTTACACGCCGTTGGATGAGAGCCGACTAACAAGTTGGGCTCCGCACCCTTTTGAATGGTAAACGCGATCCTAGTCAAAATAAATTAAGTACTCCTACTATATCCCGGTAGCTCTTTAGCAACGGAGCCCAATCTTTTAAGTATCTCCACCGCGGCATCACCTAGATCGCCAAACGTTGAGAAGGAAAAGGGGAGAGAGCGATAACCCTTGGAGCTACAAACACTCGCATACTTCTTTCTCTTGTTATCAGCAGTGACCCTAACAGCATTACTTGGGATGAAGCTAGAAATGCCAGGTGACGAGAAAAGAGATGTACCAGTGATGTCGACACATTTGTCTTTGCCCTGAAACCAATTACAGAAAAGGATGTCGGCGGGGCGCAACTCCCCACCACCACCATCAACCATACTAGTATGGACCTCATTTCGAATAGAATCCCCAATCTTAAGACACTCAAAAAATGACACCACGGAACATGTTGCCCGTGTTTAATGTCAACCTAAGCAGCACAAGCAAGAGCATGGTCACCCCAAGCGTTCAAAATGCCTTCTCTCACAAGCAGGGCACTTGAAACCCTCTCTAAACATCTCAATGCCAATGTGGTACTTAACGACAATCCGAAAGGTGGCCGGGTTCATAACCTGACCAAGACTAGAAACCGGGACTACTTTAAGCCACTGCTGAGTCAGGGGTAATCTCAGGTTTTTCAACTAAGGTTTTCTGCCTAATCGAAAGGTCAAAGTCACTCAGAAAACACGAAGTTGGATGAAAGCCTACTAACAAGTTGGGCCCACATCCTTTTTGAATGATGAAATCAATTCTAGTCAAAATATAACAAGTACTCCTACTATAACCGGAAAACACTCTTTAGCATATGTATTCAATCTTTTAGGGAGCTCCACCGTATCATCTCTGAAGTTACCAAACGTGAAAAAGGAAAATGGAAGAAAGTGATACCCTTGAAACTACAAATATCAATTTTTTTCTTTTGTTTTCAGCAGCAACTCCATAACTTTACCTGAATTAAAACTAGTAAGGCCTTGTTCGATAAAGCGAGATTTTTTGAGTAGTTTAAACTTTTTGAGTAGCTTTAGCTTTTTGGGTGAATTTGTTAGTAGAGTTTCAAAGAGCTTTGTAAATTCCGAAAATCTAACAAATAAACTAATGATGTTTGATAAAAGTATACTCGTGGATAGATTTGTATGGAGATTTACCAAAAAGGACAAAAATGTACAAATTGTTAAAGATTTAAAAAGAGGGGTAAAATTGTAAAAAAATTTTGATAATCTACCCAAAAAGTTATGCTAGAAAGCTTTTTCAAATCTCTTCGAAAAACTCCTAAAAAACTCTTTAAAAATCTAATTTTTTTAAAAATCTATGATACCAAACACCATATAACTTTCAAAAAAAACAAAGCTCTACACTGATCTATACAATAATCTTCGTCCAATAGGGCCTAAGATCAAATGAAGAGAAAGAAGACGAATTAGTGACGTATCCAATTTGATGCATTCGAATGTAGACAAATCTCAGTGGGGAGTGACAAACTCTATATAAAGAATTAGGGTGGGTCCTACCTCCACCACCCTTGGAAGTGTTTACCTACGTCAACTGCTTTTGCAGGCCATCATGGAATTGCATGAATGAATCTTCTTTAAGATTCTTTAGTAGACTTTATTTTGCTCTAACAACATACAGTACTAAATTGCAAACTTGGAATATGGTCTACGTACGGAAGGTAGGTACGTACGTGCTCAATTATTTTGATTATAGAATGCCAAAGTTTATCCAGGTTAGACCGGGTTCACTAATCACATAACATAGACTTTATAAAATGAAAACTTGTTCAGTTTACGTGTACGACAGAATTTGAATAACAAACATCTCTCCCATACTTCTCTTCTTTGTAATCACATATTGACGAATTCTTGAATCTCAATATTGACAAACTTGAAATGATATCATAGCACTAGCTCATTAGATTCCTTGGGTCTCTGTCACAATGATATTAGAGAAAATTTAGGGTTCACTAATCTCATAACATAGAATATATATATATATAGATAGATCTTGACTCATATATAAATAGCTCTTAGTATGTGAACACGTAAACACCGAATATATGTGACTATACCGCCGAATATATAAGTCAGGTCCGGCGAATATTTCTTCCACTAATCACACGATTTTTTTTCCCTTTAATATCGCATAATCTCAGTCATCTATTTAACGATTTAACGAATACAATTTGTTCTCATTTTTTTACATGGTAAAAGATGTTTACATGGGAGTCAACATCTATACATATATATATTAGTAATAGTGATAGCTAATCTATGTACATGTATATATATCCCATCGAAATATTATTATTTTCTTATAATGACTTTTGTCTTCAATTTGAAATCAATTTTGTGTTTTTAGTAGAATTATAAAGGAGTGACCCTTTAAACTTGTGGTGGTACGAAAAATAGCATATATTATTATTATATCTTACTTGGCCTACAGATTGACACCAAAACACAAACGTACTGACGTACATTTATATTGCATATTATTGATATTCCTGCAAGTAAATCTATGAATCGGAACCTAATTCTCATCATCATACGTCATTCATTCTACGTACAATTTAGGCAAAACTTCATCCTTCTTCCTCAAGTTTGTATACGTTTGCGATACCGAATAATAAATATAGTTTTATAATAGTCCCTACATGTTGGAAAGAATGAATCAAGTTGGGATTCGATGGCTATTTGGATTCCAAGTAGACATTCCATGTCTATCTTACGTTTTACAAGAATCTATGTTTTCAGATTCTTTTTTTTTGGCCCACATATATTCATTACAATAAACGCAAAGAATTTTTATATCTTTATCTTCCTCTACTCAAAGGCCTTCTTTCGTATAATTGTTTTTTTAAATATTGTTGAGATGTAGGGAAAAAAATCACACATCGATAACACGTGAATCTATTATATAAGCATCCGAATTACTTCTCCTATTGTCAATTAGTTTTAGGATGGAACCCATGTGCTTGTATGTGTGGTTCACCGGATGTGTGTCCTCCGTGTCATTTGATCCCGAGACGGATATAAGAAACAGTAACAAATATACATGGCTTCGTCATCTAGCTAAGTAATTCATTACTCCAAAGGTCTAAGTCTCCCTCAATTATCATGCCTTTTTTCTTTGTGGGAAACGAGCAAGCTTACACTTGGTCACTATGCATTTACTAATCTATAAAAGAAATACTAATTAAGCGCAAAGTGTCAAGGTTTTGTCTCCCTTTGCATGTCTTACTATCTTACGTCTGCACCACATATTTAATTAAACCGACACTTAATATAATTTAAGGGTCCGTTTGGTTTTAAGAATCGGAAACGGTGAAAACGAATCTAGTCCATATGTATACCCTTGTTCATGCAAGTTTTTAAAATCATTCCTTATACTTTGAAGTAATTGGAGTAGAGTTTGATTACTTTTGATACCCTATAGGGTAACAAAATGTGGACAAACAAGTGCATTTTGCATTAAACCACAATGAATGATTCCATAAAATTTCATAAATAAGGATATACATATGAACTAAATTCGTTTTCGCTTCTGGAGTTGGAACCAAACGGTCCTAAGTGGATTATATACTTGCTTTTATTTGTCCATAGCTTTGTCTTAATTTGCATTACTTGCTAGTTGTAGTCCACTTTTCCTCTCAATCCATTTTAATCTAGGTGTGTCATTAATCTAGGTGTGTTTGGCAGAGAGAAACAAAAACTATATTATAAAATATAGAAAAGTTTTTAAAAAGTGTATAAGTTTTTTTTTTAAGCTTAGGTTCGTTCTATAGACATCACAAGATTATTGGGAGATTATAATACCACAATAATTAATTTAGCTACCGGGTAATTTTAGTAACCAGGCTTTTTTAAAAAAATTATATTAATAACTAAATTTTTTTTAATATTTTAATTAAGTAAATATATCCCAATCTTTTGTATTTATTCTCAAACTCTACACACTATTCTTTCAAGGATTATATTTACTAAACACAAAATAAAAAAAATCTAAGTAAATCAAATTGTTTCATTTTGTAATTCAAGTATATATAAAATTATTATTTTTAATTAAGGGGAAATAATTGTGATGATATATGAGGCAATACCCAATGCCATTGGGTAATGTTGTTGTCTGACCTAATACATATATGTTTCATGACAACATCAAGCTTTTCGACATGAATGACCATTAAGTTGTAAACACCTACACAAGGCCACTATTGTTTGCTCATTTGGATTGAGGATCTGGCCACCACTATAACACGTTAATTGAAGATTCACCTTTTAGTCCCATATATATAAAGAATAATAAAGGTCTATATATAAAGAATAATAAAATATAATTTGTTCCTATAATTATTAATATTAATAATATACACAAAAATACGTCAAAATGACACCGAAAGTAAAAAAAGTCTTCAAGGGAAAGCAGGACGATCCAGCCAGTCGGAGGCACCGAGTATAAACGTATAAACGTTCATCTTCGAAGGAAGTACACAGGGAGGAAGTCTGAGGAACAACTGTGGACACCTCAGATTTGGACTGCAACAGAGCCGTCAGGAGTCGATCACAAATCCACGCCCCCTTCTCGATAAACGCACGAAACCGCCAATAAATAACTGCATCATACCTCAGAAGACGAGATTGCAGAACACGGGTATCTTGATGAATAAATGTGTAGAAAAATAAAATAAATAACCCATATTGATATCATATTTCTTAAACTAAAGAAAACTCTTCTATTTCTTTTCTTCAAAAAATTCTCAACAAAAACTTTTTTTTATAGGTCTACATTTATAGAAAAATACCGTTTAAAATTATTCATTTTTGGGGGGCAAACTAAAAAAAAAAAACCTTAGTTCCTTACTATGTCACACTATTACTTTATTTAGGTGTTATCAATGACCAAATATGTTTAGGGCCCGTTTGGAAGCGCTAGGAATCATTCCCGATAACGGAATGATTCCGAATCAATCAAAAAATGCGTTTGGTTAGAGGTCTTTTAACACATGAAAGTAATCTCATCATTTCCATTTCCTTTCCTAACCCTTATCCGATTCCATTCCGTTTCCATTCCACCGCTTCAACCAAACGGGCACTTAATGTACTAAATAAGTTTGGTAGATGAGGAGACAACGGAAACATGGTTGATGGAACAAGAGAAGGGAACACTTACGGCTTATTTGATACATTTGTCGGAACGAGTTTTAATCAGGAATCGAATTGAAATAAATTTTTGAATATATCGTTTATGATATTTGTTTCGTATGATATTGGAATGAAAGATTTTATTAATTATATATTTTTTTATTTTATATGAGTTATTAAATGAGAAATCATATAAGAAGAATGAGTTATTAAAACTTTTTGAAAAAATTTGGCATACTAGTCTTTTTTTGGTTTTTGTTAAAAAAAATGTACCCCATATTTTTTACTACTTCGGTAGGTAAAACTATTAACCCTTCTATTTAAAAAAAATGTTTGTTATTTGTTATTTAAGTGTAAGTTTTAATTTTTAAAAACTGAATTTGTTTTTTTTATTTACTTTTATTAATTTTTTTGTCTTTTTTATTTTCTTTATTTTTTTTATTTTCTGGAATGAAGAATTTTTCACATACCGGAATTTCGCATACCGGAATTTCACATACCGGAATTTCACATACCGAAATTTCACATACCGGAATTTCACATACCGAAATTTTCACATACCAGAATTTTACATACCAGAATTACATATCAGAAATTCGTAACAAATTTACATACTAAAAATTTATATACCAGGAATTAATTCGTACCAGATTTACATTCCAGAAATTTACATACAAGATATTCGTTATAAATTTGATGAATTTACATACCAAAACTTAAGTGTCTGTCCATTTATAATCTTAACAATTCACAAATTCTCAATCTTTCACTCATTTCATAAACAATACAATACATACATCTTTTCACACTACAGTTAACATTCATATTATGTTACCAGCACGCAGCACACAAGTGCAACGCAAAATAACCTTACCATCATTCTTCCAGGTGGATTGATGGATAGAGCATAGTGGTTGAACCCATGGTTCCCAATTTCTACGAGGTTTCCTCCACCCAACAAATTTGACTTTCAAAGTTTCAAAATCCTTCTTCATTTTCTTCTTTGTTCTCTTCTCCTCCATGTGTTCCATATTATGTCACCTGCATTTGCAAAACATTTCACTAATTACTTAAATTATCAGAAGATTAAAAACCCTACTTACCACTCATAGTTGATTTTATTTCTTTAATAAAATCAAATTATAGAGCAAAGATAAGAACTTTAAGCTAAGAGAACCAAACCTCGTATGTCTTCGACTCACTCAACATCAATAACCGATTTCAGGAGCAAACTCCTCGAACAAACCATCGGTTAACAACAATAGTGAAGTTGAGGTCGAAATCGAGATCCACGAGTTCCAAGAGGTTGTTAGAGGACCGGTTTGGAGGAGCTATTGTAACGGGAAAAAGTGTGGGTTCGCGACCAAGCGTGAACCTGGTCCAAGAGAGTAGTGGCTGCAACAACCTCCTTTGTCGAACCTTTCTACCGGCAACCACCACCCCCAGAGACATGAAGCCCTTCCGCCCACTCGAAGCTGGAGAAGCACCCCTACAACCCAACCTCGATCTTCTCTCCCGTTCTTCTATCGAGCCTCTTTTATCGAGCCACCAATCGTTGAGATCTACATCCACCGGAGAAGCGCTTCCTCTGCCTTCGTCGTCGGAGCCCTGTGTAGTCCTTCCACCGCCAAAGAAGCCCTTCCTCTACCCTCACCTCGTGGAACACCACTTTCAGACTCTTCATCTCCTACCTCATGATCCTTGTCAACAAGCCAGATCTAGATCTATATATGGATCTCGATCTAGATATGGCTAGTTTAAGATTAGATTTCGAACGAATTTACAATATAGAAAGACAACGAGGAGTCTCTACTTGCAATTTGCGGCTACCAGAGAGGGAATAATGGATAGGAGATTTAGGGTTCACGAAAGAGTTGAACGATTAAAAAAAAGAGGGGCCTAGTTACTTAACAAAAAAAAAATAAAAATAGTCTTACTAGTTATAAATTAAAAAAGCCTACTTACCAAATTAGCCCAAAAAATAATACCAAAATTAGAGATAATGTGCAATACTAGAAAAAGACCATGTATGCTTACCAGAGATGAGCATACTAGAGACATGTTAAATCAAACATATTGCCTAATATCAAAATCACATCAACATACTAATATTACCAGAATAGAAACTCAATATTACAAGAATTACGTCATTGAAGGCGAATATTTTGTTGCATTTTTTAGCGTAACTGCCATCAGAAATAAGAAATAGACAAATACGTAGAGAGAGAGTATAAATTTGAGAAACACGGTATTTTTGGCACAAAATAGCATATGAGTTAATTATTTTCTCACTGTTCTAGTAATAAAAAATTTAGGGGTATATTTACTTAACGAGATATGTTATGAGAACTCTTAATGGAGTAATAGTGGTAAAAGACATAGTTAATTGTTTTATCATATAATTTTAAATATTTATCAATTATAATGTCTATATATGACATAATAAAATCAATATAATTGAAAAGTGTAGCTTATCATGTCACGATGAAGATGGCAAGAGATTACATATTGAAACTCTCTACAAGTATCCATCTATTGTCACTAGGGATGACAATGGAGCGGGTGCCGGGTGAATGACCTTAACCGCTATCCGATTCATCACACAAAATTGTCCGACTCATCACTTGCTAAAGGTCTCATTCGTATCTATCCGATGAAACGGGTGAATCAGGTGAGATTTCGGGTGTTTTACATTTTAAAAACATGTAAAAAAAATCAAATATTTTACTAAAGATCAAAAGGCATAATTAAATCAAACTAAAAATAATATAAAATTATACACGATATCAAGTACAAGTGTACAACACTATAACCAAAGAAGATCCAAAATAAAAATTATAATAATAATAATAACGGTCGAAATATATTAGTAGTTGATATAAAATAAACTAAGATAAAAAAAATATAGGTTTTATTTTAATAAAAATTATATAGTAAGGAAATAATAGTAAAGTTTTATAATATGATACTACAAATATTAAAAATATATATATAATTTTAAGTAAGTGAAGACATATCAGATGGAAGGGTGGATGAAACCTTTATCCAGATTATACCTAATTCACCCTCCGCTCTCACTAGTCTAAAAATATATATAATTTAATGAGTTTTCACCCTTTTCGCTGAATCGAATTTAGGTGATTAGATATCCGTCGATTACAAATGAAATTGTCGTCCCTAATCGCCACGGGTCTTAGCAAACAATGAGAGTAACAAAGTACCTTTCCAATAAATCTTTTGGTGAGAAAGAATCGAAGAGAGAACTACATACCAAATTGAAAGAGTATACGTATCTTACATAAACACTTGACAAGCCACCCTCTTCTCCAAACTAATAGGAGCCGCCCTCATTTTCTAATTTCACATTGCATTCTCCAAATATCATGCTACATCTCCAAACATCGTATCTCCTAAGTTTTATACCCGACTCTTCTAAGAATCTAAGGTAGGGTGTGTTTTCAATTTTTAAATAAAGTTTTAAACTTTCTATTTTAGTTCTTGCTATATAAAAAATAAAGTCAAACTTACCCAATTAGGTTTATACACCGGAATTGGACGGATGCACTTGGGTGTTCGAACCGACGTGTGCAGCCAGTAACCCACCAATATATTAACCTATCAAAAATCAAAATGCTTATAATACGTGTCTTTAAATATGTGTTGGAAATTTAAATTTGGTAAGCATATTCAAATTATTACCTTATATTAAAATATTAAATCTATTAAAGTGTATTATAAACTATATACTTACTAAATATAAGCTAACCAAATATTCCCTATAATTAATTTATAAGGCATGTATATTAGATTATTTTACTTATTTTATCCCCCAATTTATAGCATGATTTTGAGTACCGTTGTTTGGGGTCTATTGTCGTCCACTTCGTTGGGGACCTATATAAACTTGCCACCCTCGAGTCCTTTCTACACACCAATTTCAGCCATTAGAGCCCCCTCGGGGCCCAAACGGGAAACTCTCTTCTCTCTTAACTCTCTCTCTAAAATGGCGATCCGAAGGGACCTCACAAAGCGCTTCGTCTCCACTGTTTCTCCGGCGATTTTTGCTCGCTGTACTGCCGGTTCTTCCTTCCGGCGAAACTACGTGGCCTCCCCGGACATCGCGAGTCGCGGATTCTTCCAGAGGATACTTCAGCGTAGGGCGATAAATCAATCCTCCTCGACCGTAATGCTGCCGGAGTTTATGTCCTTGCCTGTAGGAGATAAGCTCCGGGAGAAGCTTTGGGAGATGAGCCGGTTGAATGGGGTTTCTCACATTCCGGCGAAGCAAACGGTGAATTGGAAGGCGATGACGGTTGAGGATGCGAGGAAGATCATGAGAGCAGCGTTGGTGGAGAAGGTGAAGGAGAGGTTAAGAATGGTGCCGGAGACGGCGGTGTCGTACTCGGAATTTGTTCAGATCTGCAGTGACGCTACTGGCAGCGAACATCAAGGTTTGGAATTCGCGAAGCTGTTAGACGACTCTGCTAACGTCATCGTTTGGGGCAACGTCGTCTTCCTCCGTCCAGAACAGGTATAGTTTATTCTTCCGTCATCATTAACGGTATTTTGCTTTTATCTTCTTTTCCTTTTTTAGTTTATTTACCTACACTTTGTATTTTGGCATAAAAATCTTCGAGAAAAACCCAACCATTCTATTTTAAGAAAAAAGATATTAATTGACTAAAATATTTTTTATTTAATGATTTTGAAAGTTTATTTGTATTTATTAATGATATTTATTTCCAAAATCGACCCATTTAGAGTGTGTTAATCAATGAATGATATTCACAGGTAGCGAAGTCCATGGAGAGCCTAATAACGGAGTCATTACCCATGCGAAGCGATTCAAGAAAAAAGGAGCTGGATGAAATGGAGAAACAAAAGGCCCACATCGACAACAAGGCCCAAACTCTGGTGAAAAGAGAGCTATATTATGGGCTGGGCTTTCTACTGGCCCAAACCGCAGTCTTCATGAGGCTAACGTTCTGGGAGCTCAGCTGGGACGTAATGGAACCTATATGCTTCTTCGTAACGTCCATGCACTTCGCCCTTGCTTACGTCTTCTACCTCCGCACCTCCAAGGAGCCTTCTTTCGAAGGCTACTTCGGCCGTCGCTTCCGAACCAAGCAAGCCCAGCTCATGAAAATCCACAACTTCGATATCGATAAATACGAGCGCCTCTTCAAGGCTTTCTATCCCTCCAAAACATTTCCTGCTCTTGTCCATACCTAGTTCTTCAGATCTTATGTTTGTTTTATAGGAAAAAATCCTGCAGAATCAATAATTGAGCCATCTGGGTAACAAGTAGTGATTGTTAGTTGTTACATACGTATAAGACGTACTTTAATTAGAAGGGTGATGATAGATGAAGTAGAGCTATATATATTGATTTTCCTCTTTGCTGTTTCAACTGTGGCTGAAATGGCTTTGGCTTTGGCTTTATATGTCCAAACCTTGATGTCTAATGACTTGTAGGAACTGTAATTTCAAAGTGTACAGTATGTGAATATACATACAAATATGATCAATAGAACAGAGACTTGTAGGAACTGTAATTTCAAAGTGATCCGAGATTGTTGAAAGTATCCCAAGCCTCCTAAATTGCAAAAAGAAAATCGCAAAGGTAGTCAGATACTGTACGACAATCTTAAACTGAGTTAAAGAAAAAATGACTTTGTTATTTCTGTTTACAAAGTCTATTTTACCTGCAAGATATCAAAAACCTTCTCAGCAATATACTTGTGATGTGAAGTAACCCCTTTTTGCTGAAGTTTATCAGGGTGTATGTATAGTAAAGCTCTTTGGTATGATCTCTTCACAGCATTTGCCTCTATTATATCAACAAGCGGAACAGGTTTCCATCCGCTATTCGGCCAAAGAACCTGATAAAGTATATTGGGTAACAAAATGCATTTGTACTAAAAAACCCATTCAAGCTACAACTAGAATACCAATATGGCTTAGTGTTATGACACAGATGTACAATCAGTATAGACTTACATATTGTAAGGTTGAAAGCAGTGCACGGATGTTTCCTTCCTTCCCTTTAGACCATTTGAGTACTTTACTTTCATAAGCCTGCAATATAAGAGTTGGTCAAACAGGCAGAGCAACCCATGAAAAATAAAAAGCAAGCTAAGTGTATCCATACTGTAAATAGAATTTGGTTATTTAAAATCTTGAAATGAAGTCTAGAGCATTACTCCAATATCTTCATCATTCTCAACGTTTTTGGATGTTTTGTCTTGGATTTCTGGTAATTCTTCAATCTGCACAGGAAAATTTGCACATTATCTGCTGATCAAAAGAGATGAACAACAGTTGTGAAGAAAACTTTACCAGTTTATCCTTTGAATGTAGCAAAAACAATTAGAAGTTTGGATTTATACCATATTAGGATGAATTAGAAGAGTCACATACCAGAATGTTGTCGAAAGCGACATCAATATTTGCACTTGAAGATTTAAAACCATCAGAATCTGATCCTGAAATCATCAAATAGCAGGGAAAGTAGTGTCAGTGAATAGTAGACAAGTAAATAAAAAATATAAAAAACTCCATGGTGCATATCACATCTATATGGTAATTGGTAAAAGGAATATCCAATGCTGTGAATGAATCTTCATTTACAGTGTAAAACTGAAAGAAAGGAAGGGAGGGGGTGAGGGAAAGTACACAAAACTGAAAAGAAAAACAAACCTATGGTTGATCCCATATTTTCGCTCTCTATGGACGAGCTTTGACAAGGTTCTTGGACACTGTTCGCTTTCATTTGTTTTCCACTTGACACTTTATGATTTTCATCGACCTAAAATAAGATGGAAACAGAATGAAACAAATACATATTAAAATGATAGACTATCTTTTGAATTCAATGTTAGTGCAAGCTTACCTTGGAAGACGAATCCAACCTACTGTTCATATCAAAGCCTTGCATCTTTCCTTGTGTCTTGGTTGAACTCAATGTTGATTTGCTATGCTCTCTTAAGCTGTCAGTGTTTCTCCATCTACCATCAATATCTGCAGCTGTTTTTATAGAAGGCTCCTGATTGAAAATCTTGACAAACTCCTTGACTTTTCCTCTTGCTCCATCCTTTCTTTTATCTACCTTTAAATTTTCTCCAACTCTATCATTTCCCGTGCTTTCCTTGACATTCTCTCTAGCTGTATCATTACCCAAGTTCTTCTGAAAATTGATGTTGTTTCTCTTGTTGTCATCTTTTAAACTTGATTTTTCCTTCGTTTTAGCCTTTTCTTCACCATATTCTCTTTTATCAACCTCTGAGGATTTGTTTTCGACCACCATTTTGTTAACTCTAGTTTGAGGAATTGCACTGTCATTTCCTACAAATTGGAAGAGAAAAAAAGAAGATTGCAAGAAATGATGACTCGTCCTTTCCAATTAAATGAAGGATCAAGTCATGTATAGAAAGTTAGAAACATACCACTTGTTTCTTCAACTCCATGTAACTTGTTAGATCTTTGCTTCAGATCAGATTTATTAGTATCTATCTTAGGCTTTGAGACATCTTTTGACACACTGTTCTTGAAAAGAGCAGGAACTTCACTTTCTTCTGCAGGACTGTTGCCATCTTCTAGTTTGTAAATGGGACTAAACTTAGGTACATCAATTACAGACTTATCAACAATCTGATCTGACTCTTTCGTTTCCTTTGCAGCAGGCACCACGTGTACGTTGAAGGAGAGAACGCCATCCGTGTTCACAGCTGCTGGTTGGATTTCATCAATCAAAGTATCATTCTGATCTTCGACATTTCCATTCAAGCTCAAGGCTCTTTCAAACTTAATCTTTGACCTCAAGCTATTTCTTTTTCCCAAAGACATGACTAATGGCATTCCTCTGCTCGCCCATTTGTGTATTGAGAAATGAAACTGGTTCCCTCCACTTGGAGCTTGCGCTCCATTCAAATTGACGTCTTTCCCGAGCTCTTCACCATTCGAAGAGGTTTTATGGGATAAAGGACTACGACGATAGGGTGATAATGCATCACCGCCTTGGTATGCATCATGGTTTACACCCTGACTCGAGAGTCTTGATAAATTACTCGAGGAATGTGAACTCGCTAATCTGGCTGGAAGACTGGAATAATGAGAAATTCAAAGGGTAAACTTCTTAGAGTCACAAAGTTATCAGGTACAAGGTTGTCCATACAACATAGGCATCAGCTTAAAAAACTCCCTACCTGAATTGGGCCGGAGATCCAAGAGGAATAGCACCAGGAGGCAAAGGCCGGACTGGACTCAGAACCCGGGAACCCGGAGCTGAAGAAATTGGATCCCTGACACTCATTCTAGGGGATGAGCTCTGAGACTGATCCGCTCTAAATATATCATCGAAGAAATCCCGACTCGGATACCGTCGCCGGTTGGATACTTCTGACCCAAACACCGGCTTTTCACTCGCGTTAACGGACCAGGAGCTCCGACCCGGTAACATCTCATCGTTTCCGTCGCCATCACCGCGCCACGTGTCATCGTTGTGGTTCTTGTTCTGCATCTCTTGGAGGGAAGCTCGCCTCGGCGGACCTCCGAAGACGTCGCTGAAGTCGATGTCGGAGCTCCGGGATGGGGTTTTGGGTGAAGAATTTGGTTCGTACCCTAACTGGATTTTTTCCTTTTGCGGAATCCTCATGATTGAGAGATTCTCTTTGCCTTTATTGAGTTGAATTCAAACTGAAAAGTTTGGCGGGAATTGTTCAAAAATCAAATCGAAAGAGCAAAGATAATAAGAGAGAGGTTTTACAGTTGGAATTTCAGAGCATGATCGATCAATGCTCAAAAAAATCAAAACGAGAATAGCATTCCGTATACAGTGGAAGCAGCAAATCGATACTAGACTGGAAGATCTGTTTCCACTGAAATAAATGTATCGAATTCTTCCAGTTTGGCGAAGTGAGAGAACATAACTTCCGTTTGAGGATCATGGGGATGTGAAAATTCACGGAATTTCATTAAAGTTCGGAGGGACGAGAAAAAATATGTGGGGGAGGAAGACCAGTGAGAAAAGGACAAGACGGAGGTGGGGCTGGAAATTACGACAGACAAATTTGCAATCAGAATTTCAAGCCACAAGTGAAGAGAGGATGGTAGGGGAAGGAAGAAGATTTGGTAGGGTTTGGATAAGGAGGGTGGGTTAGAATTTGAGCATCAACATATTCAACCAAACGACAACCAAATACTCCAAATTTTCTGCCTTTTTGGAAGCTTATCATGGCCCCATGGATTTTCTTGAATTTCCAGAAAACTCATTTTACAGAGAGATCATAGGCTTCATTTTCTGGGTTTCTGTAATGATTTTTTTAACCTTAAAACCAAAGGATGGCTAGAACAAAAACCCGGTTTGCGAACTCGTATATAACAAAACGAAATACAAGTGACATAAAGCCGAAGATGAAAAGAAGAACAAAGGATTCGTCAAGTTTGATCTAGTATGTAGAACCATCAGGGAAAGAGTCCAATGCATCTTGTTTACCATTAACATAATACTCAAAAACAGCTTTCATCCTTTCAAACTTCTCAGGGTGATAATTGATGTGAACAACCACTGGCTTCATCTTCTTAAGTGCACCATCTTTCCTCACAGTCTTAAACAACACCTTACTGTTCATGAACAAATAGAAATCCATGGTTCTCGTGGAAGCATAAAGCCCTTCATACCCCGGATGCGAAGGATAGTAAAGCTCCTCATTGAAAACAGCTTGATCCCATGCTTTCTCTTTCAAAAGCCGACTAGCCACACGATCCAAAAGCTCTATAGCAGGAATTGTTGGCCTTATGTAGAAGAAACCCGAATTGTAAACCCAAATCCTCATCGTGTGTGCATAACGAGCCCAACCCAAGTCAGGATCATCATACACATCATCGTATCCATAAGCTGTTCTATTATCATGCCCATCTGTCATGGATTCAACATCTGAATCCCTAAAAAGATGATCAAAAGGGTTCTGTAAATAAACTATGTCGACATCAGAAAGAAGAACACTGTAACCCAGTTGTAAAAACTCTCTCAGAATCCGAAACTTCAATCCGGAAACAGCGTGGTTATCTCCCAGCTTGGCGATAGAATCAATATCTTGATCAGGATCTCTTTTATAAACAGGAACATCATTAGACTTGCAGAATTTTTCGATCTCGTCATCTAACGCCACAACCAGATAATTCGGTATTCCGATCTTCTTGATGCTATTAAACCACAACTCCAACATGTCCTTTGCTTTTGAATTTGCTAGTGCAACAATGAGCTCTTTGTTAACAGAAACTTTCTGCAGGATTTGAGCCAATCTAGGGTTATCAGATTCAATAGGCTCCACAGTTGGGTTCGTCCTTAGAGCTTTGACTGTGCCAAATGGCCCGGCTTTGGGTTGTACCCCCAATGAGAGGAATTGCTTATGAGCACTGTCTTCTCCTTGCTTGGCTAACCTCAGCTTCTCATTTAGATTTCTTATTTCCTTCTTTAACATGGAATTCTTTCCACTCAGTTCCATTATATCTGACTTCAAGATGTCAATCCTCTCGGTAGGTTCACATTCTGATGCACTTACCTAAAAACATGTAATTCAACAGCAAATTTAACCAAAGGTTCTGAACTAACTCATTTAACTATTTGAAATAAAGGCTGGTTTTGCAAATGAATTGTAAACTGTGGGGTAATTTAGCAATGAAGCAGAGTAATTGGATGCAAACCTGTTTCAAGTTAAGCTCAAAAACAAAAAAGCCAAGCTAGAAGCATAAAATTCAAACATTCTCAAACCTGAAGATCTGATTTGAGGAGACTGTGAGAAGAAACGGGTGGGTCAGGTACGAACAGCCCATTTGGGCATAAGTAAACAAAGAACAGACCCACAAGAATTCCGAGAGCCACAGCTGCTGCGATTTGCGGGAAGCTAAAACATTCTCTGTTGACGCTTCTCATCAACCCCTCTCTACGTCCTGCCATGATTTTTTGGACTTGCCACTGAAAAAAAAAAGTTGGGTGGTGGAGCTTTGTTCTTATGAGATCAATGGAGGAAGATAGGTTTGCACATTATCTCAACGGATCTTTCTTCTTCAAGCTCCTTATCCGCCTGCCCCTGCTGGTCCCGGAAAATGAAGCAGCTAAATAATACAAGATATTTTGTGCAGAATAACTACAGGCATGCTTTGTTCTATAACCTCTATTCTTATCTCTCACAAGAAAATTGCCAAAAACGTGGAGATGGAGACTTGTCAAGTAATCATTTTGCAATACTCTTCGGTGCAGGAATTTTACAATGATTTCTTTCCTCTATAGTCTGTAGTAAACCTTTTGAATTTCCGGTGAAGGAAAAAAATGTTGCATACTCTTCGGTGCAGGAATTCTACCAGTGAGGATAGTAGAAAACTCGTTGAGATACAATTTCAACTGATTGTGTATAGTTGCATAACGTCCGTGTAATAGGAACGCGACCAGAGTTATCAACCAACATCCGCGACCCTACATATACGGGGTGTTCACATACATACGTAAGAAGGCATTTAGGGACGTTGAAGACCGTTGGAATCTATGTGCTCGAGATTTTGGTTAACTCATTGTAACCGTTGAGCTGGTCTTAGACAAAGTGTAATGAGTTGTTCACATGTGTCTATGGTCCGGGTTGCGGGAGGCAAGCCAAGTAGCGCTGCACAGGTTTGGACCGGACGGGAAATTACGGTCCGGTCCGATCCTTGACTGTAATTATAAATATCCGGTCCGGTCCATAATATTA
Source organism: Fagopyrum homotropicum (assembly GCA_033239125.1). Lineage (NCBI taxonomy): Eukaryota > Viridiplantae > Streptophyta > Magnoliopsida > Caryophyllales > Polygonaceae > Fagopyrum > Fagopyrum homotropicum. The sequence continues at coordinate 9,681,344 of BSWB01000006.1, read as the reverse complement.
CGATCCGGTCCGGTCCTGGACCGTAATGTTCCGGCCCGGTCCAGACCGTTAATTTAAAATTTAAATTTATTTGAAGAAGAAGAGTATCCGGTCCGGTCCAGTCCGGTTCAAACCCGGACAAGGCCAGATTTAATCCATAAAAAATGTTTTTTTTTAAAAAAAGTAAATAATAAAACGGTCCGAACCGGACCGTTTTGGACCAGATCGTGGTGGACCGGACCGTAACAGTCTGGTTCGGTCCGGTCCATGGATCGTTTGAACAGCCTTAAAGTCAATTGACCGTCACTAAGAGCAACTATTATTGTAAAGGGAGTTGAATCAAAGCAAGGTGATTCACGACAAGGTCAACTTGTGTCAAATTTTAGAAGGTCGACATTTGGGGCTTTTTAACCACATTTCGTCGGCACACCTTTGGTTCTTAGGCCTATACAGGCTAAAGAATATGTGGTTAAAAATTGGGAGCAATCCAAGCTCAAATGCTTATTGAATGTCAATGAAGCGGCTAGTGAACTTCTTTAGGAGCTACACTAGCTTGAGCTAAGACATCGAGTATTTGTGGATCGTGGAGCTTACCCTAGCTGTATTAAACTGAATGAAGCTCATTGAAAGTATTTGGACCAAGAAAAATAAGCTAGCTCTTGTGAGTGTTTTTGGCTCCCTATGTGAGCCTCGGGTCTCGGGCTTTTCTAGGGCTTCAATGCCCATCTTCCAAGTAACTTCCACATAAATTACATAACCGATTTTAATCGCTTTTTGGCGGTTATAACTCCCCAAAACCGTGCCCCCCTATGCCTATAAAAGGGAGAGCCATTTGCACTTGATTTCATATTTGTTTTTGCAACAATAAAACTTTTAGTTTCATTGTATTGACAAGCTTGTTTGCAAAACTCGAAAGACCAATATTGTTCCTTTGTATTGACAAAGAATAGACATCCATCTTAGTTTGGTTTTGTATTGACAAAACCTAAAAATACCCTTTCTACAAAGTAAGACGAGTAAGTCTCTTACTTAGTCTTTGCAACGTGTAACGTTTTATCCTACTAAGGTATTGAATATTTCCGTGTAGGGGCAAATACACTTAGAAGAAAATTTCATTTATGAATGACCCATTACATAATTCAAGTCAATGGTTTTAACATATAACAATCGGTTTATAAGACTTGCAAATTGAACTTAAATTCTATTAGAGTTTTGTCCACTCCTTTCGGAGATTACAAACTCTTGGTTGAGTTTGTCTACTCCCTTGGAGATTACAAACTCTTGGTTGGGTTTTGTCTACTCTTTTGTGGAGAGTACAAACTTTTAGTTTGGTTTTGTCTACTTCTTTATGGACATTACAAATCATTGATCAATAACTTGTTTTCACTTCAAGATAATTATATTAATTTAATTGTTCATTGAGAGAACTGTCTACTCACATAAGTGAGACTACGACCCTTTGCTCTAAAACCGGACACCGAAATTCCAACACTGTACATCAGTCTATTCAACAAAACAAATATTATTACCAACTCTTGAAGTTTTGTATGTAAAGTTTTTAATAAAATTACGAATAGAAACTTATGTTAGACATCGGGTCAAACCAAATAGCTATCGTTGTATGCATCTCATAATCTATCAATTTTTCGTTGGTGACAAGTTGTCCAATATGAAAACCAAGAATAATGTGTGGCCAGCTATTAGTTGGATTCACATCGGATTGTAAAGCACAACCCGATAGACCAGCAAATGAGGGACCCGCATCCAATGAATGAAAGTAAAGTTAGGGATGAACAAGTGGAAATTACACCAATGACTTTGATATGCAAATGTTCATACATTCAACATTTAGGTTTCTTCCCTCTCGGCCTCGGTTTGAATCATTTTTCACTCTCGGATTTTTTTTCTAACACTAGTAACATAGAGATATTATGTTGGAGAAAAAATTTTCAATTTCTTTGAACGAAAATTTGTGAAAGAAGTGAAACACTCTCAAATATTATAGTCGAAGGGAAGGGATCACGAGTTATTGAACACAAAATCCCTAGAAAAAGTACGGTCAAGGGTTAGTAAATGCATTTTTTTTTACCAATTTTTGGTCTCGCGCTGATTATGAGAGATATTCTCCCGATGCAATTAGCGTCACCTAGACAATAATCCTAGACCTGTAAATTTGACCAATTTTGGCCTTTCGTACTTCATATGCGAGACTAGGACCCGAGGCAATTATTGTCACCAGGATAATAATTGTAGACTGGTAAATTTTCGGAGTCTCTCCTTCTCTCGCAGTGTCAACGGGAGACAATATTTACTCTCTAAAACTTAATTTTGACGTGGGATATATTTTTTTTGATAGGACATTTTTACTCTCAAAAGATAAGTGCGGGAGGCTAGAAAAATTTTTGAGGGCCGATAGTAATGTTTAATGAGATAATTGGGCTAAATATAACTTTTTTGTATTACATATACGAACTAGGTCCCTCAATTAATATATTTTTAAGTAGTTCAAATAAATAGGACATAAATTTTGTTTAACGACCCATATCCCTAAATTAACGATGCACCTAATTGTCTCTCTACTTCATTTTCCTCCCCCATATCTACACTTCGTGTCATTCGCTCTTACAGGATTTCTTCACTCCATAACCGCCAATGCTTCTCGCCTCTTCCGCCGCTCACTTCTCGTCGGGAACGTCGCAGCCTCCGATTCTCATTGGGATTGTCTTGCCGCCGCAATTGCTGAACAAAGCGATTGCTTCCATTTTGCAAAAATTGGTTATTAAGAGTGAGTAATTAAAATTGGGTATTACGAAAGTTGGGTATTACAAAAATTAGGTATTACGAAAATTGGATAATATGAAATTTGGGTATTGCAAAAATTGGAGATTATGAAACTCAAGTATTATGAACATTGGGTAACTAAGGGTATTTGACTTTGATAATTATTGGATATTACAATTAAGATTTAAGTATACTTTAAAAAAAAATAATATCAGAATATTTCAATAAGTCTGACGGGTAATAGGGAAAAAAAATTCAAAACCTACAGAACTACCATTTTTAGAAATCGGATAGATTACGTAAATCAAAAACGGATCGATTGGATAATCCAGATCGACTGGTGTTGGATATAGAGATTCTCAAATGGCTCGTACCAAAAAAAAAAAAATCTCAAATGGGTCAAACAGTCAGCATCATAGTTAATTTCTCTACTGCATCGTAGTTAATTTCTTTAAAAACATGCATAATCTAAACTTCGTCATCCAATCATTATAATCATATCCGCGCCTCAAGCACAACTCAAATATCTTTAAGAGTTTCTCGATTGCAGCTAATATTATACTCTGCATTCTTTGTCAAGAAAAATTGAACTCTGCATAATGACACTGAAGACAACGTGCTCCAGTCGTAACAAATTGAAGAACTATGATTCGAACTTCCCTATTTTTGCTAATGCAAGGGGGTTAATTATTTACAAATACGTGCAAGAACAGCACAAAATGAAGGCATTGAATTTGAACCCTTCTTATCCAGCAAAAGATATCGTACCATGATTCATGACATTTACCAGCAAACTACTACTTTGAAAAGATCCTAACTTGTATCACTCGTATAATCGCAGGCTCTCGTGACATGCCTAACTTGATGATTCCTTTTCCTGCTTGATCAAATGAAGAAACCAGATGAAGAAAACCGAAGAGAAAGAAAAGAGATGATTGTCAAGGGATAGAAAATCAGAGAGGGTCATACGTTGCTGGAGCTGGTGATATACGAGACAACGACAGTGATGTCATCGAGCTTGCCACCGTGATACCGGAAACCAGCATCCTGGGCTGCAGTAGAGAAAGGAGTCTGTCTGTTTCTATCTAACGCTCGTTGTCGTGCAAGGGCTGCTATCTTCTGGGCAGTGACTTGAGGCCCAAAGCCCGCCCTCTTTGCATGAACCACCACTGCTGTTACCTCATTGTTGTACAGATTGTCAAACAAACCATCTGTTCCAGCAATCACCACATCACCAGGAGCAACAGGGACAGTGAAAACCTGCAATATGAGAAAGTGGGTAATGGACTTTAAAGAAGACCAGACGGTAAGGAGAAAATCGGCTCTTATAACCATGATAGGATGCTACAGTTTGAAAACTGAAAAGGCTCAAGTGTTTGGGTGATCTAACCTGACCAGAACTGGGCAAGTCACCACCGGTTCCACTCTCCAGCTGATATGTAAAATTAAAGTCATGCTGCTGGGTTGGGGATCGAAATACTGTGCAACCGTCTCTAACAACTATAAACCCACTGTCGCCTAAATTGATAGCATGAAGACCCTGCAGAAAGAATAGATTATACAGTTGTACATACAATGATTACATTCATCCACAAGAATGAAGCTTCAGAATCAATTAATCAGTCGATACAAATGTGGAAGCCAAGAAACATACAGTGTAGCAATCAGGAATACTGTAGGACGCAGCTTGGGCATTATTTGGCTTTTATATTCGGGGGAGGTATATATTAAGAATGAGCATGTATTGGCTCACAACACTTACTTTGTGCGCATATTGTCAGGATAGAGAGTAGTTCATTCAGATAACCTCGTGCGTGTATCACTAACAACATGGATAGAGAGAAGATACAAAGAAAGAAACAATTTCATAGAAGCTGAATATGTTTCCATACAGGAGATGCAACTTTATCATATATTTTAGCTTTTATTTCATAAGACAAGCATCTTCAAGAGATATTATCGTTAGTCCTAGCAAATATGCGGGGTAACTGTTGATGCAACTAAATGATTCTTCCGTAGTCAATACAATCCACTGATTCAGCATACCTCATTAGTCAATGCAATTATGCAAGCAGTAGAGGAACCTTTAGCTTTCGTGCTTGAGTGAGCTTTCTCCAGAACCCTAGCAGGGTCAATATAACCTTTTGGCTCATCTTGAATAGCATTAACTGAGTTTTCCATAAGCTCACGGGCAAATACCCCAGCATTAATACCCACGTCAGCCCAGCCACCAACACCATCAGCCACACCTATGGCATGTTCTTCTGCACAAATGAAGTGAGCATCCTCCCCACCAGTTTCTTCTTTGTCGGGATGTGGCAAATAACTTGATCCGGAAAGTAGCTTGAGGGTTCTTTCCACAGGGATTTGTCTGCATCACCAAATTGTGCAACATATTAATCAAAATGTTTTCATACACACTGTAATGACAACATGATGTCACTTATCAAAATTTAGGGAAAGATTAAAGAGATCTGCTTTACATACTGGTTAGATGTAATGTTTGGCATGGCCTCTTGATCCTCATGTGAAAATTTTTCAAAGGACACATCAGCAGCAGTGCCAGCAGTCTGACATGTTGAGCCAAAACGATAGAAATCCTTTAAACCAGACCATGAATCTAGACTTGAGATGTATTTTGACCTCAAGGCATTATATACAAGATAACCATGAATAGCAGAATGAGAGTTTTCCTTGTTCTTCAAACTCATTCTAGCAGCAATGCAGCTATCAGGAATTCTTCCACGGATTACAGTAGTAGCACCGTTCCTTGACATGATCTGATAGCATCGCTTTGTACTCCAATTATCTACAACACAGCCAGAAAGTACAGCTTTGGTACCAGAAGCGGCCATGACAATATTTGGCTTCACAACACTGAATAGAGGCCTTTTGGACTCTGAAAACAAACTATCAATGTGATACCCACAGGTCTGATATGTAGGCCCTGACACCGACGGAATAGAGAATGTACGAGAAAGGGCTCCAACGATTGTCAAGTTCTTGCCTTGTTTAGAGACAGTGTCTAATCTACCAGAACAAACAGCACCATGTCGAAGAATACTACTCAGGTGTGGAAGAGTAGAAGATGATACTGCTTGGAATATGCTATAGTTACCGATTAGAAATTTCCTCTGCCTAATCAGTCCTTCAGCACGGTCTTGGGCAGAAGCTCCCTGTCTCAAAGTGGGGTTCCTCCTAATTCCATCTAGAGAAAGTCTCCTTAATTTTGATAGTTTGCTTGATGGCATATTAACTTCTTAGCCAGAAGATTTCCACTTTGAAGCCTTCGTTGCACACAAAATAAATGCCAGATATATGCAGAAGATAATATCTCATAACTTTGAGCACATCTATAGCAAGCTAGAAAAGTAGTCCCCTTTGCTTGTCCACAAGAGACAATTACGATGTGCAAATTGCACCTCAACAATAGAGACCCTGTGCAAAATAATAAGATCAAAAAACAAGTAATTCGTAATAATTAATCTTTATTATACTAAATCTAATATGGAAACTTAATGTACAAAGTACAGCATAAACTCATTTCTGCCTAGAAATGTCAAATCTATCCTGCACCCGGACGCAGAATTGGCGAGGCAACAAGTAGGTCAAACCTTAAGACAACTATAGATAAATCAACTAACCAAAACGAAACTAACCTTGTGAAACAATGATACACTTCTGCGATGTTAATGCGAGTTAAAATGATAACGAAATTGAGCAGAACCCCAAACGATGGCCAGATTTTATGCAAGGCATGCTCTTCAATCACATGGGCTTAAAGCAACAAGCACCAGAAAGAAGGGAGAGATACAAAGAGGGATCCAGCTGAAGCTGCAACTTTTGGGGATTAAACAAGGATGCTACTGCACCACAGGATCCAAAAGACCCACAAATTCACCTAAAAACGTGTATTATAACCGACCGATAAAAAGATCCAAAAACGTGGCTCTAACGAGGGATTAGGTAAGATCAACAAGAAGCACAGCTGAAGCGAAGAGCCGTAACAAATCAGACGGTCAGCTTCTGATATACCAAAGAAAGAGTTTTTCCCAACCTAGCGTCTTCCGATTTAGGTGGAACGACAGCGCACCAATCTTTCTCCTTTCAGACCCACCTTCTTCTTCTTATGTCTTTTCTTCGGATTTGTGTGGCGTTGTAGCGATCGATTACTGTAACGGAAAACAGCGGAAGCTCGTGGGGACCTACCCCGTGAATTTCGAAAACCCTAGATGGACAACTACAAATTTTACAAGCACGAAGTTTCCGGAGAAATGAAATATTAAATTTTAAAATACATCCTATTGACTTTTACTCTTTCCTTGACGTAGCTAGATAGATACCATCGGATTTCTCTTTCTACTATGGCAATCCCTGTACTCTGCAAGGATTTTTTTTAAAAAAAAATAACATGAAATATTTTATAAATTTTAATAAATACTATAATTAAAAAATACATTGTATGTGGTTTATGAAAAATGTAGTATCCTAGAATTTTTGCTATGTTTGAAATAATATTTAGCAAATCTATTATATAGGAAAGAAATATATAAGATTTTATTTATTAGAATTAAAGTCTATTTAGATGATAAAGATATCAATTAGTTATATGCTGCCTTTTTAGATTAGTAAAATTTTATTTTATCTTAACTTATATGGTAAAAATAATTACATTTGTAGTTAATGAAATATATATATATATATATATATATATATATAATTAATTATTAAAATAAATATAATAGATAAAATACAATAAATAGTAAAACGTAAATTATGAGAAAATGACACGTGTCATCCAATGTATAAAAAAATAACACGTTAGTATATAGAATACAGATATATAAATATATATAAATGTATATCATCATTACACACATTTTAATTACATCAATAAAATTGTATATGTATATGACATTATTTTGTTAATCATATAATTTTAACATATATAGTATAATATAGATATTTAAAGAGTAAGTTTGGTAAGTAGGATTAAACGCTTTGATTTTAATATAGTATATAGTATATAAATATAAATAGATTATAGAATTGTGAACACTCACTAGGTTTTTCTTTTACCAATCAAAATTGTGTCACAATATGACCCATTTGAAAAAAGCTCAAAACCTGTTTGATTTCCAAATATATACAGAAATTAACATACTTTCGACCTGAGTTAAAATTTAGGTTCGGCTAGATTATAAACAAGTTGAGCATGCGCATATCAAAGCTTGGCATATAAGTCGGGTTGTTCAGGCTAATCTACCTGTTATAATGCATTACATATTTTGATCCCGCGTCCCACTGTTCATGTGCAATTCAAGTGAGCAGCGGGCTTGAATTTGACACACAAACCAAATAAAAAACTGTACACATAGTTGGTCTACATTTTTCTTCGTTTGGTGAGCCGGTGACGCACATTTCATTTTTCTTTCCAGTGACGCAAATTTTATTTTTTCATTGTTCTATTAAAAAAGAACATAGCATAATCTCATTATGCAAAACAAAAACCCCAAAAAAAAAAATTATTCACCAAATTCTTTTCATTGTACAGTAACCATGGAAGTAACATCACCCTTCTTATTATCCACACCCAAGTAGTATTAAATACCAAATAATTTTATCAATTAAAACAAAAAGATACATCCACATAAATCATTATGTACGCATATTATTATCTTTATTATTATCTAATATTTTCCATCCTATAATACTTTTGTTGTTATTATGCCACTGGGAACTTCAATTGGAATTGTAAAAAATCAAAGTGACTTATTGGAAGGAATGAAGAAAATCAGTGCTCTAGGCGCATAATTTGGTGTCCGAATATTCCAACTCGACCAGGCAGCATTTTCTTTCAAACTGAGTTTTGAACAGCCTCCAATAATTTAATGAGTTTTGAGAACAAATATAGTTCACTTTTAACTTAACCAGACACTCTAAACACCAAACTTGCCAAATCGATGGCAAGTATAGTTACATCAGAGCGTAGGGTCACAACTTACAAGGACCACCATTAACTGCACTAAACTGGATGGTTCCAAATCATAGACAGAATATGCTTTAGGCATAAAAATAATGGAAATTGAAATGCATCATTATATGGTCTTTTAAAACTTCAATTCAAGCTGATAATAATCCATCATGCATGCCCAAAAGACACGTGGGACTACATGACAACATAATAACATAAAGAGGTTTTGCTAGTATTGTGGAAATGCCACCTTATTCAACAAGCACGGGAAATATAAAACACCAAACCAGGTTTTGTTTAGTTTACCATCTCATATCCATACTCTGAGGGTAAAAGCCATTTGATCATGGATTTGTGTACGCATCCTGCAGAGTTTGAGATTCAGAGGATGAAGAACAAGCATTGCGCCTCCAACAGCCAGAAGCCGCTGAGCATTGTTGTTCACGAACCAAAGTCGCCACCTCAATGTTGCATCTACAACATAAGTCACAAATCAGATTCAAAATGACAACTAAAAGACAAATTTGAAGACGATAGAGTTAACTATTTGGAGGTTAACTGACCTCAATAAAGGCTTCGTCAATACATGGCACTTCAGGTCATTTGAAACAGCATGGGAGTTTGGGGCACTCGAAACAGCAGGCGTGGCGCCGACTGCCCCTTGTGTGCCAGTGCAGGCTGATTTGCCCCTCTCCTGCACCAGCATTTGGGAAGAGTTGATTAATTGCTATTCAGATTCATATACCTCTTCATCGGACAACTCGTCAAAGGTCCTCATATCAAGCTGGTAGCGGAGAATGCCGCCAATTCCACCAAACCCCCTACAGAACTGTGAACCCTCTTGTGATTTGTTGGTTATAAACTCGAGAGTGCAACCAAACTTCCTATAGTTATTTGCAAACCACTCAAGCAGGGAAGTCTGCTCCTGAACCTCCAGATCACCATTGGAATCTGAGTCATGGAAATTCTTCTTATCAGCCTCTTGCTCTTTGTTCAGGTGTTTCACTAAAACCTCATTAGTGGCACTATTTTTCAACTCGTACCTCGCAATGTCCAAATTCTCCCACACAATTAGGGTTTCCACAGCTCCCATCTCCAGAGCCTTCAGTGTGTCCTCTACTCCAAAGACATACTTACCTGTGTCCTGACTTATTTCCTCAAAGTACTTTCCAATCAACCTCTTCTCCTGGATGAACTTCACATTGGAAAGGATCTCAGCAGACAGCTCAATGGCCTGATTGAATCCATTTTCACCACCATAAGAAACATCTACTACATTTAATATCTTTGCCTGAAGACGAGGATCAAACATGTCTGACTGACTGAGCTCAGTCTTGAAATCTGCTGACCCAGCAAGCACGAGTCCTGAAACATTAGGCTGACTAGTTGCAGGATTGATGTAGAACTGTGTGGCCAGTTCAGCTGTCTTCCTCACATAGTTATGACGTTTTTCCATTCGAAGACGAGCAAAACGCAGAGCTGACTGACCTCCTCTTCCATGCTTCTTTGGAAGGTCAACAGAGAACTTATGAAGCACTTCTCTAGTATTGCCACTGAGAGTTCCAAACAGGGTTCCATTACCATCCATCACAATGAAGCCAAATTTATCATCAGATTCCAGAAGTTCATTCAAAGCTTCCGTGTGAAACTTGTTGTCACAGAGGTACAGAGATGCATTGATGGGCTTGAATGGCTCAAAATCAATAGTAACTTTCTTCTCCTTACCATCATCAGTAATAATGGTTCCAGTGTACAGAAGAAGCCCGTTCGGAGGCACCTTATTGTACAACTTCAGCCTTTGTTGAGCTGAGGTTATAGCACCAAGGACAGACTGGCGATTAACCCTGCTCTTGATGTTGGAAGCAGTGCCATACTCATCTCCAAGCATTTTTGCAATACGAGATACTTGATCACGAGGAGGGATGATCAAAGAGATCATACTAGTTCCATTTCCTCTAGCTCCATCCAAAGCTTTGATCAACTTCTTGATTTTCCATATTTCAATGTTCTTGTCAGTGTCGTGAGCATCAGCCATTGAGACAGATCAAGTGAATAACTGCACAGAAGTGCAAAAGAAGTTCAATAATGTTAGTTGAGGATGCGTATTGCAACTGGAAATTAAATAAAATACACCAATAACAGTAATGCTTATGCACAGGAACAAACAAAAAAACTAATACAACTGTGCAAGTTTAAGTATTGACAGACCAAAATTGAAAAAATGCATGTGCGTTGAAAGAAAATCTAATGAACAAACATAAATCATTCATTTATATGTCAAACACAGAGACACGTGTAAATTCAAAACAAAGAAGGATAACAAATTCATAGTGCAGCGCAATAAGCATTGAGATAAGTGACATCATGCATCACCCTTAGCTGACAAGAGCATACCAACTCCACCTATTTCTATTCTACTGATCTAGCCTTGCTGTCTGCATACAAGGCACATTTAGCATTATTCAAATACCTAGCCTGTTAGCATATCCAATTAGTCTTTAAATTATATAACAAAACACCAATTGATAGGTGTATCAGTGACTTTTCTGTTTTTAGTTTAGAATGAACTTTCATCTTTTTATAATTAAAAAGCAATCACTTCAATATTACTACCACTACATTGAGCTTGATTTTCCAAACACCAAGTTCACAAACCAGACAAACTTGTTTGCAAAAACTGTTTCCAAAGTTCTGCAAACAAATATATTAAATTTGACGAACTATAGGAACCAGTTTCCATAGTCAAGATAAATCTCATATTAAAGCCGTATAATGACAAAACCCAACAAAGTCACCCACGGGAATATAACCATAAAGCCTAGAGTTCATACAGAATGCATACCACATAAGATAATTCAACAAAGTCCCCCAAAAGATTAAACACTATATCAGAATCTAAAGCACACACCCCTCTCCTGCTAAAGAAGCAATTTCCAATAATTCAACAAATCAGCTGATAATGCCCAGTGAACCAAATAAATTTCAGGAAATACCAAAAAATAAACGTGATAAGACAATCATAGCATATCATAGAAGTCAAATCATTCTTCATCGACAGCACACCACATAAGATAAATCAACTTCATCACACCCTGGATTATAACCTGGCTTCACGTAATCTAAATCTCACCAATTCCAAATTCAAGAGCACTTCCCTCAACCAAAACATTAAACCAGTCGAACGCCAGGCAAAGGAAAACGACGGAAAGTAAAAGAATCAAAAAAAGAGATCGAACAAAACGGCATAACAAAAAAGAAAGCAGGCTGCTTGGTTGAAGCAACGGAAACGCGACGCAAATAGGAACGCGGCAACAGAATCCCTGATTTAAATAACAACAACATGCAACAGTAGAAAGTGAATAAACGCTCAAAACCTAGAATTACAGCGAAACACACACCGGAATTAAACAAGCCGAAGCAAATCTAAATCAGAGAGGAAAATAGATAAAACCATGATCGAAAAAGGTTACCACAAGAGAGCGAGAAGAGTACGGAGATCAACCGATCGAAGGACCGACCGATCAATGGGGCCAACAAAAACCTAAATTCCGCGACGAGTAGAAGGGAAGCGCTTCTCGCTTCTCGCTTCTGTTCTCTAATTTTATAGCGGGGATGAGAATTATGGGCTTCAAAGGAATAAAAGAATAGAAACGAATTGAAGCTTCCCAACGCTGCGTACCAATTTTTGCCGACTCTAATAAGATATTTCCGTAACTTTTACGCCTCATAAAAAATAATCAAACAAATGCTAATTCTTCCATAGAGAAGTATTGCCAATAATGACTCAATCTGGATATCCACGGAGTCACGCCCATTGTTTAAATTACTTTTTAATTTTTAAGGATTTACCGACTACTAATTACAAACTACTTATAAAAATTATTTTAAAACGTTACTGATATTACAATTTACACATTAAATAAACTTACGGGTATAAGTATATCTAAATGCCGATTATGATTACTTTTAAAACTGCACACAAAATAATCAAGGAACACACAAATAAATTGTCTTTGATGAAATTATTTCGGCTCCGAATGACATTCAGGTTAAAGTTTTTGTTGGAGATAATAAAATCTTAAATCCAAAAGATGGGGACACTTCGAGTATAGTATATAAGATTGGTGAGCTACTCCTCCTACTGCCAATTGGTTTTAGGAAGGAACATCGCCGGCTTTATGTGGTGGGCTTAGGCCTAATGCGCATGTGCGCTCGTATCCACACGACGCCCGCTCTAATGGTCCTTTCTATTCGTTCCATTTCCGTCTACCCGTCCCGTCCCTTTTCCATTTTATTGACTTCTTTTTTAATTTCTTCGTAGCTTTTGCTTTCCTCAATGTACATTTTTTTTTCAACCTCTTTATTCTTTTTGCTACACTTCCTTTTATACCCTTTCGAAAAATGTCTTGTATTCTGTATCGGACTTTGACATAGTATCAAAGCAGTTAGCCTCAATTCGGCTCGCGATCCTAACCTGTGGACAAGTGCAACTCGGTCTATATCTCTAGTTGCACCTGCGGGGACGTGTTGGAGAAAATAAAGTATTGGTTTTAGGATAGAACATCGCCGGTGTGCATGTGCGCTCGTACGCACACGACCCCGCTTTAACGGTTCGTCTGTATCAGACTTTGACAGCTTTAACAAATTCAACCCGCTTTAACGGTTCGTCTGTATCAGACTTTGACAGCTTTAACAAATTCAACCCGCTTTAACGGTTCGTCTGTATCAGACTTTGACAGCTTTAACAAATTCAACCCGCTTTAACGGTTCGTCTGTATCAGACTTTGACAGCTTTAACAAATTCAACTCGCGAGTAGTTTTTCTTTCAACAAATTATTTCGGCCAAGAAAATATCAATTTAGCTAGCGAGTATTTGCATCCGGTTGGCCATGTGTATCACACTTGTACAAGTATTTTGTAGGATCATAAGAAGAATAAGGCAATATTGGAAAGTCTCCGTATTCATAAGATTGAGCAACAAGAAGCCCATTCAAAGGGCACCATAGGAGATTTGTGAGAAACAAGCAGATAAATTGTGTTCATCCAAGGATGAGCTAGCCCATCAACAAAAAAGGTGAACGAATATTTTCTAAAATAAAAATAAAAAATCTCAAGGGGAAAATATTAAGAAAGCTTTTCACCTAGTACAAAATGAATTTAATTACATATAATAATTATGAGATATAAAGATGAAAATAATCAAGGAACCGTATGATTCGGCTTCCTCCCACTCCCAGATGGGATTTCCCACGAGTTCCCACCTCCAAAGGACCCCAAATCCAGCCCGTCATTATAAGGCGTAAGTAAACTTGATAGCCCATTAGGGGAACTATCATTGGGCCTAACTCCAAGCCCAAGTAGATCAAGTGTAGTGGGCCTCCCTGCAAACAACCCATCCGGCCCATTCATAATGGATCCCGAGCCCAAAAAAGCATGTCCAAGTCCACCGCCACCATTGTCATTCTTCATTGACCCCTGGCTAGCGTCACCGATCTGCACAGTCGAAGAAGGCAACCCAAAACCCCAGAGCAAAGAGGAAGCGGAACCCATTTGAGCGGCTTGTTGGAGCAATGCCGTAGCTGACATGGATGGCGGAGGTTGCGGAAACTGCTGGTGGTGGAAGAGCGAGGGTGAATTCTGGGGGAAATGGTAAAGAGAGGAGAGAGAGAGGGACGGTTGTTCTAAGGGGGAGAACTGGGATACTTGTGGTTGGTGGAGGCCGGATAATGGGGAGAATATGCTTCCGAAGACAACGTTGTTGCTGTTAACGGCTGAGGAAGAAGCCGGATCTCCGTCGGAGGCGGTGGCGAGATTGTGGGTGTTTGATGTTTCTGGAGCTTCTGAGTTGGCATCCACCCATGTGAGGAAAAAGGTTAGAATCCATTATCATAATCTCAGATGCAGAGAAGGAAAAAGAAGGCAATAATAGAGAGATTATGGGGGAAATGGGAGTAAAAGCTAATAGTGTACTACAGTAGCTTATTTGATGATTGATATTTGTATTGTATTCTTACTTTTTACTGTCATCATATGAACACACACCCTTCATCAGAGAATCAGAGATTTTGTCCTCTAAACTAAAAGCCTAACTTAGTTAATTCAACTTTCATGCTCCATTAGCCCTCACAATCTGATAGACTTAAACAAAACAACAGGAAAGCCTTAAATGTATTTATAAAACATACGTACCACCGACAAAGACAAAATAATAGAGTAGAGTATATACCTGAACTTTGTATGGATAAAACAGGAGACAAACCCGAGCTAGACGGGGCCGTCACCGGCGTAGCCTCGGCAGTGCCGTTGCTTTTCCCATGTATGCGCTCTCCTTCACCGGGAAATATCTCCCCTTTAACCTCAACTTGCACCTTCACAGACTCTTGAGCTAAAGCATCACAAAACGCTCTGTGGGTCACAAAGCTATCCCGCCTATAGACACAAGTACAACCATACCAAAATCAAACATGAAATCATACCCATAAATCCAATTCTCACTTCATTATTTTAGTTACCTAGAGAAGACGGTTCCACAGTCGCACTTATACTCTTTGGTTCCACAGGTTTTCATATGAGCCTTCCAATCGGACTGAACCGCGTACTTCTTACAACACCTTTCGCACTTCCATTTCTTCTCCCCGTGTTTTCTGCTAAAATGTTTCTTGATCCCAGTCAAATCTCCTAGCGCCCTTTTCGGGTCGTGGTGTACGCAGCTCGTCTCCGGGCACACGTAAACCCTTCTCCTAACCTCCTTCGTGCCCCGTTGCTTTAGTTTCCATGGCAGATTGTGTCCCCTCCGGTGCAGCTGGAGGTTTTGGTCCCGTTGGAACCCCTTCCCGCAGATCTCGCACACGAACCGGTTCGTTGCTAATAGACTTTGTGGTGACAAAGCGACCACTTCAGCTTCTGGATCTGAATTTCGAATTTTCTGATTTTTGAACAAACTGAAATAGAAATCGTTGATTGAGTAATTATGTCAAAAACTTACCAGGCATGCCGGGCTGGTTTCGTTTTTTCTTTAAAGCTGGCTGCGAAGGGAGCTGCTGCTTATGGCGATCATCTGCTGCTTGATTCTCGGAGGATGAAACCGTGCTGGCTTCAGCTGAAGCTGTTGATGTGGTTGTTAATGGCGGCGATGAATTCCCTATCTCCAACATCCTCCTTCAACATCCAATTTCAGAATGATCGAATCTTTTCGCCAATCACCACACAATGGGGATATAAAATGGTTTGGAGCCAGAAAAGCTTGCTATGAAGATTAGCAAAAGTAGATACTCGGTGCTTTGAGAATATACACGGCCAGCTAAAAAGACAAGAAGCAAAGCTTTGTAGCCTTTCTCGCTATCTTGTGCTCGAGAATTTCAAAAGGAATCGACAAACGAAGCTCGAGTTTTGATTGTCACTGTGGAAGAAATGTCACATACGGCGGCGTAATTGGAAATTTGGGTGTGTGTGGGGAACTGCGAGGTTCAAAAAGTGAAGTGTGAAACTGAACCAAGTTACAAAAAATGAAAAAATGAAACTCAGTTTTAGCAGCAATTCTTTTTCCAAGTAACCATGGTTATATGTATACAGAGGTAAAGGTTAACCGTGGTTAGGATCACCGCTGGCCGGGTTAAAAACTCAACCCTCCGGTCCATGTTCTCTACCAAACTTTAGCAGAGGGAGAGCTCTGTGTGAATCCTAACGTATACGTGTCGCACCTAGGAAACCTATTGAAACTTGTCGGGACGGTTTTGTCGTTTTCTACGGAGATAAGTTTGAAAATTTTCTACCAATGACATTTCTGAAAACAAAATTAATTTATAAATGTTGTTTCATGACATTCTATATGCAACTAAAAAAAATATTACTGTGTTTATGATGGATTTATTTATCAGAAATTTTAAACTCAATTCGATTTTTTAACAATCTTGAATTTTGTATTATCATCCGTACGGATGTTATATGATGGATTAACTCTAGAATATAGTGTTATCATCCGTACGGATGTTATATGATACATTTTCCTACAAATGGCAAAAAGGTTTTATTGTGTTAGGTTTGCATAATTGTCCCAGGAACCGAATAATAAGGTTTAAGTAAAATAATATTTTGTTTGTCACGTATAAAATGTTAAGAGATTTGGGAATCTTACCAAAAAGGGAAAAAGACAGATATGTTACATGAATGGAGGAGGATTAGGTTGAGGGTTACGGGGAACAGCCAACACGAAGACCCTCTAATGTGGCACCGACCCTTCCTAAAAGTCCAAATTATGACAAGGAAAGGGAATAAAAGGAAGGGGCATTTTCGACATTTCATGTCTCTTCACCGCTTTGTTGACTCCCAAGTTGCTACCTCTCTCAACGACTTAAATTTATTATTGTTCTTTTTAATGGAAAGCACCTAGTTCCGTCTACATCCCTACCCTAGTTTGCGTAGTTTAGAATAATCATAACCAGACGAATGGGAACCGCTCGAATCACTGTAGGATCAAATAAACGAAAATTCAGTATGAATTTGGATATAATCATCTTTACCTCTCACATACAACTCCACAAGTTTTAGAGTGTATACACAAATTATCATACTCAATTTCGATATTTGTGATTTGCAATCTGATAGTAAGAGCAAGCTTGATTTAAGAGCAAAAGTTTCATCTATTATTATTGACGTGAAGTTATTTTTTTGAGCACCTTGACTAACAACTTCTTCATTGTGATTTTCAAATCATAAATTCAATGGATGTTAATCCCGAATCGAGTTTGAATCCATCAAATTTAAGTTTATGGAAACTATGTTTTGATTTTTTCCCACTAATGTTGTTTTTTTTCGTCTGATAGTCTTATTTTCTTTGGTTGTGGTTTAATATCGTAGTCGCCCTTGTCAATGATGATATTTTTCCAATTATGGAATTGATTTTGATTAATGGAAGTAAACCATTGATAGGACCGATAGACTCGTTACTAAAAATGATTTTGTTTCAAAATAATCGAATGCTTCACCAAATTGTTGTGAGGCAAGTGAATCTGTCATGTCCATTTTTTTTCCTTTAGCATGTCATTTGCACTTTTGTTTGCATGACTAATGTTATTTATTTCGACCAAAATTGACCTATTAATTTTAGTAATAATTTATTTATTAAAAGGTCAGTCGATAAATAGGTGGACCAAGTCCTCAATTTGATTGTTGCACAATTCTCAATGTCACATGACTACACTACTTATTTCGCGTGATTTTACTTTTTGTTGGAATCTCGTTTTTTAATAGCTTTCAAAAAAATTCTTAGTTTTATGTTGTATATCAAGTATTAAAATCCAATCACAAACATTTTTGGAGGCAAACTCAATCGTCTCACAATGCCTAGTAATTTTAATTTCCCACGACATTCCGAACTCCACATATCAAAAGAATATACTTCTCAACGCGAATGACTATTGTTTATATAATTGACAAATAAAAGGTCAATATCACTAACTAGGCTTTTTAGAATATTGTTTTATTAATTAGGTTCATAGCATAATTTTATTGAGTAAATATACTTCTAATAGAGTAATAGTAAAAAGAAGACGGAGTTTTGATTGAAAAAACCATAGAATGGCGATTGCGGCGACAGCGACGGCGCCCGAGACTGCTAGTGCTCCCCCTCCTGCGGCTCCAGATCCCGGAGCCCCCCATTAATTCCCAGTCTTGACACGTTGATACCGAATGCCCAAAACGATTCTCATATGAATGTGGAAGAGAATGCAAATACACAGGCCCATGCAGAAAAAGACAAATCTTGGAGTTCCATGCTGTTTGGGAACGAAGCGTGGAAGCAGTTACCTCTGCTACCGGACAACCTTGTGGATTCGGGTAAGATTTCGATTGAATATCCGAAAGGGCATGATGCTACTCCAGTGATCAATGTGGCTCCAGACATAGTAAGTATCTTAAATGCTCCATGGCGTAATTCGGTGGTTCTGAAACTGCTTGGACGTATGATATCCTTTCCCACTATGGAACGCTCTCTTCGGCAGTTATGGAATGTGAAGAGTGGATGGTCCGTGATTGATCTGCCGAACGATTTTTTCCTGGTTAGGTTTGAACAGGAATCTGACATGTTAGATATACTAACCAGTGGACCATGGAAGATCTTCGGCAACTACCTGATGATGAAGCAATGGGATGCGGATTTTGATCCAATGACCTCAGTCATATCCTCTACCGGTGTTTGGATCCGTATCTTGGGGTTACCTTTCGCTATGTATAACATAAACGTGTTGAAAGCTATCGCTTCTGCCATCGGGGTCCCTATCCGCATTGATGCTAATACTATGGGGATTTCAAGGGGCAGATATGCAAGGATATGCGTGGCAGTTGATCTGACTAGACCGCTCAAGGGTGATGTAATTCTAAATGGGAAACGTCTATTGCTGCAATATGAGAATCTTCACACAATTTGTTTCCACTGTGGGTGCTATGGTCATACACAGGACACGTGTGTTTACAGGAACCATGTACCGGCCTCGCCTACTGAACAAGTTGGGGATTCGGAGCCCTCTTCTGGTAGACAAGAAACAACCGGCGAAGGCCAATCTCAACGTGATGTTGGGAAGGATCAAGAAAATGATGGTGAAGGACATGGGCCCTGGATGGTCGTTCCCCGACGTAGGATTAACCCTCCTGGAAAGCAGACCAAGTTGATACGTGAGAATGGAGGGCATATGACGGGGAAGAATACAACATATAGAGGAGTGTCAGATGGGGAAGTTGGGACTGTGAAGATGTCGAGCCCTATTGCGCAGAACTTGGTACAGAGTTCTGATCCCCGAGACCAAGCCAGAAAGCGTGTTCGTATAGCCAGCAGGAAGCGTGAGGAGAGTCCAATGCAGGCCAAGGGTGTTGTAGGCGATCCCAACATGAAGGGAGGGACTGAGACACAGTCGTTGGCAAGTTCGAGTAGAATACCTGCACAACAAGTCAAGGTGTTGTTCAAAGCTACACCTAGGGACATGATTTTTAATGCAACTCAAGCTGTTGAGGGAGATAAAAATAACGACGCCAAGATGGATATAAGCGAGGCCTTAGGGCCTGAGAAGCCCAGTGGCGGGATGGAGGTGTGTGCCCCCCTTGCTCCCGATCCAAGGTCTTAGTAGATCTTGAGGGCTCGTTATCTATAACCGTCTATATGATAGGTCTTTTTTGGAACTGCTTCGGGGCTGTTAAAGCTAGCTTTCGAAGATCTATGAGATATATGTTACGGAAGTATCGACCTTGCTTTCTTGCACTTTTTGAGACCCATTGTTCTGGCGAAACAGCGGATAGGATTTGTGAAGGTTTGGGCTTTGATTCAAAGGAGAGAGTGGAGGCCGTAGGTCACAGTGGGGGAATATGGCTCCTGTGGAACTCGACGGAATGTCATATCTCAATCTTGTCATCTAACAGACAATTTATCTATGCTAAGGTTGTTCATGGGGATGGAGATTTTGGGCTCATTATTTCTTACATTGCACCGGATCCTAGTCGGAGAGGGGGGGGTGTGGGATGAGTTAACATCAATCATTAACTCAGCGGTATATCCGATTATTATGGGTGGGGACTTGAATGTGATTAAATCACTTGATGAAAGTCAAGGCGGGGCTCGTAGGCTGTCCCCGGCTTCCATAGCTTTCGGTCAGTGGATAAATGACACACAACTAATTGATATCGGCTTTGTTGGGTCGAAGTTCACTTGGGCAAGAGGGCGAACATCTGAGCATAGAGTTTCTAAACGACTTGACAGAGTACTAATGAGTCCGAGTGCACGTATCAGATGGCCAACCGCATCTGTTAGACATCTCCCCCGGTTGTCGTCTGATCATAACCCCCTGTTACTTGAACTTGTTCCCGTTTCTCAAGGTAATCCCACAAGACGGCCGTTTCGGTTCCTTGCGTCATGGTTAACACACCCGGAGTTTGTTCCCTTAGTGACAGCAGCTTGGGAGGCTGCTGCTCCTCATCCACAGGCCCTCAAACAACTGCAATCTTGGCTCCATGGTTGGAATAAATTCACCTTTGGTAATATCAATCAGAGGAAGCTAGCCCTGGTGAAGAAAATTGAAGAAATTCATCAACTGCTGGATGTACAACCATCTGATGACCTACTTGCAAGTGAACGGGAGCTGGAGGCTGATTTCGCTCAGGTTCTGGAACAAGAGGAGATTCTCTGGTGTCAAAAATCAAGACAGTAGTGGCTCGCTTGTGGTGATCGAAACACTTCATTTTTTCATCTCTCGACCATTATTCGAAGGCAACATAATAGGATCGAAGCTCTCAAATTGGAGGAGGGTGATTGGTGTTTTGACCAGGTAACATTGGAGTCTCTGGCTGTTAATTTTTTTCAGAACCTCTATGGGCCACACGCGCTCGAACCTCTTATTTCATTACAGAGGGGTGGCTTCCCGAGGCTTTCCAGGGATCAACTGAAAGATCTATCCAATCCATATATGGATCTTGAGATTATTGTGGCGGTCAAGAGTATGGGGGCTCTAAAGGCTCCGGGTCCGGATGGATTTCAGCCTATATTTTATCAAAAGTTGTGGTGTACGGTCGGACCATCTTTGATCCGTTTCATTCGTGAGTTCTTGGATTCGGGGGTTCTTCCTGAGGGAGTGAATGATACGTTCATTGTGTTGATCGGGAAGGTTGCCAAACCAGAAATGTTGAGACAATTCCGGCCTATTAGTCTTTGCAATGTCTCTTATAAAGTTATTACTAAGATGTTCACTAACCGACTAAAGCCTTTCATGGATTTTTTGGTTAGCCCTATGCAGACGAGTTTTATCCCGGGGAGAGCTATTTATGTTAATACAGTCCTGGCGCA
This sequence comes from Fagopyrum homotropicum, assembly GCA_033239125.1. NCBI lineage: Eukaryota > Viridiplantae > Streptophyta > Magnoliopsida > Caryophyllales > Polygonaceae > Fagopyrum > Fagopyrum homotropicum. Next base: position 9,659,787 of record BSWB01000006.1, on the reverse strand, counting down.
AGAAGTAATTCATTCGATGAGACGTAAGAAGGGTGGAAAAGGTTGGATGATTCTCAAATTGGATTTGGAAAAAGCTTATGATATGCTTAGGTGGGAATTCATTGAGGATACCTTGACGGATTTGAACCTCCCCTCCGAATGTGTTACTAGAATTATGAAGTGCATCACATCTAGTTCAATGAGTCTTCTTTGGAATGGTGAGAGAACAAATACGTTCCCTATGACTCGGGGGTGAGACAAGGTGATCCCCTCTCTCCATACATTTTCGTGCTTTGTTTGGAAAGACTGTGTCACATGATTGAAAGAGCGGTGAGTGATGGTAGATGGAAACCGATCAAGTTAACTCGAGGAGGTCCTCCGATTTCCCATCTATTTTTCGCGGATGACATCCTCCTTTTTGCGGAAGCTGCGACCTCGCAAATGAGAGTGATTAAAGAAATTTTGGATAGCTTCTGTGGGGCATCAGGACAACGGGTCAGCTTAGCCAAGTCACGTATTTTTGTCTCCCATAATGTGTGTGGCGTACTGGAAGAGCAACTGAGTAATGTATGCGGGATTCCCCATACTCGGGATTTAGGCATATACCTTGGGATCCCTCTAATTCATGAAGGAGTGACCAGATCGACATTTAACCCACTGATCGAAAGGGTGACGTCCAGACTTGCGGGATGGAAGTCAAGCAAACTTAGCCTTGGAGGACGTACGACTCTTGTTAAGGCTGTTTTATCTACTATCCCTCGGTATGTTATGAACACAATTCTTCTGCCTGTTAGTATCACTAATAAGCTTGATCAATTATGCCGGAATTTCATTTGGGGAAGCACGGTTGAAAGAAGGAGGGCACACTTTATCAGCTGGGAGAAGATTTGCCAACCTAAAATTCATGGGGGATTGGGTTTACTTCATGCTACGGACATTAACCTCGCAACTATCAGCAAGACTGGATGGAGGCTATTTGAATTTAAAAATCAGCTATGAGCTAGAGTGCTTCTACGTAAATATGTTGTGGAACATCTTGAATGGCCGAGTTTTCTACACAGAAAGAACGGGAGCTCTTATGTCTGCAAAGGCATAACGGAAGGATACAACCGTGTGATTGTTCCTAACATGGGATGGAGTGTCCGGGATGGTCGCACTGCTAGGTTTTGGAGTGACCGGTGGATATCGAATGAGCCCCTTTCTTCCTCCTGTCATGCAAATCTCGTACCTGCAGAATTGGAGCTTAAAGTTAGAGATGTTTGGGGGGTTGACGAAGAATGGGACTGGTCTTATCTTAGTTGCAGACTGAATAACGCGAGTATGTTGAGGGTTATAGCGTAGAGGCTGGGGGAAGGATTGGGAGCTGACTCACCTAGATGGATGCTTTCTTCAGATGGTAGTTTCTCTATTGCTTCTGCTTCTTCTTTTCTCAAGGAGTCTCGTCCTCATTTTCAGGTTAGGGAAGGCCTTTTTGCCCTAATCTGGAAGCTGACGGTCCAAGAAAGAGTTCGGTTTTGGGTGTGGCAGCTTGCCTGGAGGGCTCCTTTAACGAACTCGGAAAGACACCGTAGACATATGGCTGAGAATGCATATTGCGCAGCATGCCCAGGAATGGAAGAATCGTTACTTCATTTGCTAAGGGACTGCAGTTTCGCAAGACCAATCTGGGCAACGTTGGTACCAAGGGACAAATATCAAGTGTTCCTCTCTCTTGAATGGGAGGAATGGTTGTTTGATAATTTAAGCACTGGTATGATTCCGGATATGCAAATGAAATGGTGTGATTTGTTTGCCATTGCTCTATGGTGGGTATGGAAGTGGCGAAACGCGAGGATCTTTAATGAAGGACATATTGCATCTGATAAGGTGGCCTTTATTAGAAAGAGATACAAAGAGTATGAAGCTGTAGTGAAGATTAATTCGAAGGGGCCTTTAATGCGCCGAATTGAGAAGCTAGTGCAGTGGTCGAATCCAAGTGATGGGTGGGTAAAATTGAACTCAGATGGGCATCTAGGGGGAGTCAAAATCTTGCTGTTGCTGGCGCGGTGATCAGGGACAAATATGGCGAATGGGTAGGGGGTGTTGCGATGAACATCGGGGAGGCTTCGGCTCCGGCTGCTGAGCTTTGGGGAGTAAATGAGGGGCTACAATGTGCATGGGATCTAGGGTTCCGGAGGGTGGTGGTGGAGCTCGATTCGACGTTGGTTCTTGGCTTTATTGAGAAGGGGGTGAATTGCTCTCACCCGCTTTCTAGCCTGGTAGTCCGTTGCCAAGGCTTTATTATTCGAGACTGGATACTCAGTTTCAAGCATATTTTGAGAGAAGGTAATCGGGTAGCGGATGCTATAGCTAATTACGCTTTTTCCCTCGATTTTGGGGTGCATAATTTAGTGTGTCCACCGCCGGCTGTTCGTTCTTTAATTTTAGAGGATATGAGAGGGGTCGCTCTTCCCCGTCTCACTTGTTTGTAATGTTTCGGTTTGCATAATAAAATGCCTTAGGGCAGGGAGCTGTTGCTCCTTTCTATAAAAAAAAGAGTAATAGTAAAAAGATAATTAGAGAAGTAAAATTAAAAAATATACAAAATAAAAGCTCATAAAAAATAAAAAAACCATTAAAGTATATATGTTAATCTACATTATTTGCGTATCTAAACCTGATTGTAAAAAAAAAAAAAAAAAAAAAAAAATATATATATAACGTAAATTTAGAAAAATCAAAGTCTAAAAGCAGTCTATCTTCATCGCGACAGTAAACGACGGAGTATACGTATTTTCAACCAATAAATTAAGTCTAAAGTATATATAATTTATCTATTTATTATAAGAAAATATTTTAAAATCAAAACTTAACTTATTATGTCCTAAATAAAATATTAATATATTAGGGTTATTCTATTCAAAGATATATATCTACTGACATCGAAGAAATTGTATCTAAATATTGACCGTTGACCATTTATTTTTATTTTTTTTGGTAGTTTACAAAGCTGAAGGACACAAAGTGAAAATTCAAAAAACTTAAAAGATTGTAGCGAGAATAGATCAAACCACAAGGGCGCTAAACACAATTACCCAAAGCTTTTATAATTATTAACCTTTGAAAAGTCGTCCATAGAATTACCTTTGTAACTATTTGAATTCCGACCGAATTAACTGAAACAGTGATTAAATAGTTAGTTACTATGTAAAAGTTGTGTGGAAAAAAGTGGTCATAGTTGCTTTTTAATTATTATTTTCTTGAGTGAAAACTTGGTTTTTAAGTTGAGCAGGTAGATTGTGGTAGAGGTCGTGTAGGTGATAACCTAAAAGTGAATGTTACTTTTTCTTATATCTATCTCGGAACTGAATGACGCGGAGGATTCACGTTCGGTGAACAACACATACAAACGCACGGAGTTTCATCCTAAAATCAATCGACAATAGAAGGAGTTATCAGATGCTTATACGATAGGTTCATTTAATTGCGTGTTATTGATGTGGAATACTTTTACTACACAGTAAACTCTGAAATAACCATGTCACCCAAATGTGTTGGCAGACGGCCCACTTAATTCAACCCTATCAAACACATCTCATCTTCGTTATCGTGTATTACAGTAATATGTAAATAAGTATTCCATAATATGAAACATAACAAATTTACAAGTTTCAACAATGTATACTCAAATAGTGTAATAACAAAGACACTTAGTAATCCATAAAATCCATATATAAAAACAGTTACACTATTGGTCACTCAATATGTCTTAATTAATGGGTTGTTGAAGAAAATAACTTATCAAATATAAAGTTAAAAATATTCATGCCTATCTTATAAGGTTGATGAGGGGCTCTTCTAATAACATAAACTCGCGATCAAAAGTGCTTTTTCAATGAACATCTGCAATAACTAACACCTTCAAATAAGTTTCACCATTCTTTGTAAGTAACTCGGTATTTTTTTGCAGTTGTCCGATTATCAATGCCTGGATTAATGATTTAATAGTGACACAACATGCCAATTGCAAAACTGATGTATGGTTTGGTGCAAACCATCTACAAGAGTGAAGAGACACATAAATATAGTATTACATTCGATCACAAATTATTTCGTGTATCGAATAAGAAAAAATCAACGATTGAGTCTTTTCAACTACGATTTTACCGCCTTTGAAGGTTGTGATAGAAGCAAGACACTAAAAAGTTACAATTCAACCCCTCTCACCTAAATCCGAGAAGGTTTTATGTGTAGGATAAGTCAGCTAATCTTTTAATTTCCAATCATGATAGATTTTGATTTGTTGACGCAAATATTTAAACGGCCAACTCAAGCATCATAATGAATTGATTTGAACAAGTGCAAAACACGCCGTATGAGATAAGTGATCACATGCTCTTCACACGGTCAATGTAGACTAGACTGGATACATCGCCTGACTCGATACATCCGGAGGAGGCCATGCATGCAAAGAAAAATAGAGCGTTTTAACTTATTTTGCTATCTCGGTTGGTTGATTTTTATGATTGTTCACATATAATCATCCATATAGCTAAAATCATTGTATGGTATTAAGCTTCAAGGTCTAGATCAATACACAATCCAAATATCCACAAATGCTTAATAAATAAGCATAAAACACAAAATTTTAACTAAATAAAAACCAACACTTCATACATAAAACAGTGCCTAACATAATTTTAAACCGGTTCTTGCTATTCGTACCACCATATACATGCTATACATACCACATATACGCCTACACCATGCGTAGGCGTAGTAAGTTTTCCTTCATTTTTCGAACTAAATATATGTTACGGACTACTACGCGTACGTTATGCGTAGTCGTAGCCATTTTCTTTTATTTTTGGAACGAAATGAGCTTCTTGCTACGGCTACGCATTGCGTACGCGTAGTCAGGGTACAGATAACATGAATATGTGGGTACGAATAGCAATCTCGTTTTAAACCTGAACATAAAACTGGCTAATTGAGCTAATAATTTAAAGTGCATGACAAAAGTAGTAAATTTAGACAATGATTGGAATATTAATGATGACTCATATCCCCACCGAGAACAAATCTAATCTAACCCGTTGTCATCCTACTACAAGTAGGATGAGAAGCATGTCAAAAAAAAGAATTTCAACTCGTAATCATGAACAAATTGAAATTCCATTTAAATAATAAAAGCCTACCATATATTTGTAAAATTATCTTCTGTTGACCGCCAAACATTCTGCATTTTATTTTTCTTCTATTCACATGTTTGTAGTTGAATTACATGAAGCGGTTAGTGAATAGAGGCAGCCAAGCCAAGCATGCAATCATGATAATTAGGGTGGGTATAGGACGGGACAGGATATGGGTTGTTCCGTGTCCCATCCCGCAAGTTATTTGTGGGACGGGACGGGACATGATTTATATTTTTTTCTTCGTCCCGCTCGAACCTTGTCCCATGTGGGACGGAACGGGACGAATTCCGCAAAAGTTATACACCGATTATATTCAATATGTATACATGTTTTCTCTCATGTTTAAAGACACAAATGATCGGGAAAAAAAACTCGATACCTAATTATCGATTTATGACGCCTACATTAGTAGTTAATACATTGAAAACAAATTCAAGTTACAACAAAGTGTCTTACCGATCCACAAATACAAGGGCGATGGAACGGACTAGAGCAAAGGCGGCGATGGAACGGACCCGAGCAAGGCGGTGAACGGACTAAATCAAGGGAGAGCATAAACTCTAGTATTTTAGATCCAACCAAATAAGTCGTAAAGAGTGAGTGAATGACTGATGAAAAATTATCGATCTTATAATTCTGAAAATATAAAAATATTTTTAAAAATAATAATTTAAAATTTATAATTTATGTATATTTTTTACCTATATAATATTTATAAAATATAAAAAAATATTATTTATATATATATATATATATATGCGGGACGGGATTAACCGGGATGGGAAGTCTCCGTCCCGCGTCCCGTCCCACAAATTTTTCGCGGGACGGGATACACATTTTTTTTTCCAAATCTCGCCGGGATCGGAACGGGACCGGGACGAGACGGGATTAAGCGGGATTTAATGATAACAACACTGTAGAATTGCTGTTCAACTCATGCTGGCTACGTACACCTCTCTCTAGATCAAGGGTGTGTTTGGCATGTTTAGAACGACGTGCTACTACCGTCATTTTCAGTAACAAGACAATTGATATACGTCTATACGACTAAGCAAATACAAACACGGTGTCGTTTTGGACAAATGATCGATCTTCTTATCTAAATAAACGTCTCATTTTGGACAACCTTTATAACTCGCTTTTGAATTGATAGTTTTAGACTTATCTAACTTGAGGATTTTAATATTCTTATAAACTTGTTTACATGTATATGATACTTACTGTAGGTTATGATATGTATGTATTCAGTAATACCGATATTTTTATGTTAATTATTTAATTTTAAATATGAAGTATACACAATAATATATTATTTATTACATTCAAAAATAGTTTTTGGGACAAAAAAAACTTGGTATTGCTAAGTGTGGCTCCCACCAGAAGTGGGCCCATAGCACGTGACGGACGATTACCTCTCAAGAACCCATTGGGCCTATGACAAAGCCCATGGTAGGGCCCAGTTGAGGTTGTGAATAATTATTTTCCTGTCCAAGCTTCAAACATTTACCTATAGGAGGAAAGAGCGGAGAAGCCACTTAAAGTCGCATGCACCTGAGAGAAGTAAATATTGTCCTTGTTGCTTCTGCCTAATCCCACCGAAACCGAGATTGCTATTCGTACCACCTGAAACATGTTATTCATGCGTACGCAATGCGTAGCCGTAGCAACAAGCTCATTTCGTTCAAAAATAAAGGAAAATGGCTACGACTATGCTTTGCGGAATCGTAGTCATACTACGCATACGTCATGCGTAGTATGACTACGATTCCGCAAAGCATAGTCGTAGCCATTTTCCTTTATTTTTGAACGAAATGAGCTTGTTGCTACGGCTACGCATTGCGTACGCATGAATAACATGTTTGAGTTAACTCGGAGCAGCCCAAGTATGAAGCTATAAGCATTTCAGCATAAATAATTGACTAAATTAGTGAGAAAAATAACAACTTACATTAATTATTAAGGCGAATAACTCATCCAATTCTCTCTTTCTTAATTTTGTGCTTTTGTTAGGGGTGTTATACGAGCCGAAAGTGTCGAACCTTAGTACACTCAAACTCGGCTTGTTTATAAATGAGCCGAGTCCGAGCCGAGTCCAAGCTGAGCTCGAGTAACTATTCTAAAATAATGTTCATATAGTATTATTGTAGACGGACTTTATCCAAATGAGCCGAGCTTTTGACAAGCCAAACGCGAGCCGAGCTTGAGTAGCTTGTCTCATGTATCAACCCTAGCTTTTGTCTATCTATGCATGAAAATAGGGTATATACTTATTCATTTTTTGATGGGAAGAAGAGTTAATTGTCTCCGGCACATCTAGACGCGCTTATATTGCATAAAAAGAGCTAAGTAGTAAGTGGGGATAGCTCGACCCTTTACATCATCATCTAAAATACAAATGACACTCTCCGACGGATCAAGCAATATATGTAAGCCCAAAGACAAGCCATAAACGATAGAAGTAAGAAAATTTGCACTTTTATTTACATCGTAGTAGATATATCGAAACTGGATACACCGGTCTCTTTAAAGAAGTATTGACACCTAATGACCATACTAGCAAGGGTGGCGAGGAGAAAGTGGTTGGTTCAATAATGTTGTAACCAACAAAGAATCCGTTTCCAACCCTACCGAGCGATAACCACAATCCACGCAAGCATTAAACCATGAAGGGCACCCCATAATTCAGCCATGGAGACCGAACATAGTCCAACATGTGCGCATAACCCTTTATGACATTCCCCTTTGTTATTCCTAATGTCACTTGCAACAATAGTGTGCTCATACAACTGTCGTGCTCCATCCTTATTGATCTTCGTGACTCCCATCGGTGGAGGCTCCCATTTGATATATATATATATATAAGAGACTTTGGAAGGGTAGTGGCGCTGAGGTTGAACTTCTCCCAACTACAATGGTTTGTTTCGCGAAGGTATGTATGTGTTAAGCACGATTTCCTGCATCCACTTTGATTGCGAAAAAACAAGTCATTCTGACCTACAATAAAAAAAAAATCCTTACATGAAAATACCGAGAAGGTGAAAGAATATTATCGGGTAGCCACAAAGCAAAAGGTATATCGAAGAAACCGCCCAAACCCGTCGGAGTAGATACTTGCATCCACATATACTGAGTAGGAAGACAATCATGAAAGAGGTGTTCGAATGTCTCAGTCGATAACCGACAACAGGGACATAGGGTTGTGGTGCTCAAGTGCTTGCGCTCCCGTTCCCCTACAGCCAACACACCACCCTGGAGGAGCTTCTACACAAAGGTTTGAGCCCGTTCCTGTGCGCGAGAGGTCCACGGCGCCGCAAATATAGGTCCGTCACCATGCATGCTAATAGTAGAATGCCGGAGAAACTCATAGGTTGTTGACACTGTATAGACACCAATCGCAGTCAAACTCCATGCCAACGAATCAGTATGTGGTGACGTAAGTGAAGATCCCATCGGCGAGGAGGTAGTGTGAGGAGGAGCCAACACCGACAACTGTAAACAAACTCTGTCGGGAAGGAGAAGACGCAAAGCATGTCAGTCCCATCTTGTGTTGTCGGTCCAATAAGTATTAGGGCTCGTTTGGTTTGAACTCCGGAATCGGAAATGGAATAGATAGTCCATACGTATGCCATGTTCATGAAAATTTTTGGAATCATTCATTGTGGTTCGAAGGAATTGAAGTCGATTTTGATTACTTTTGATAGCCTATAGGTAAACAAAATGTGTGGAAGCAAGTGCATTTTGCATTAATCCACAAGCAATGATTCCATAAAATTTCATGAATAAGGATATACATATGGACTAAATTTGTTTCCACTCCGTTTCCGTTTTCGGAGTTGGAACCAAACGGGCCCTTAACATGTACACTCCGGTTCAGCATAGACAGTTCGATCAGTCTTGTCGCAGAGTCCCAGCGAGGAGAGTCGAGAACTATAAGCCAGTCGGTCCAAAATATAATGTTCATACCAGCTCCTAACGCCCAACAAAGACCCGGGCGAACAACTTCAGCAATCCCCTAAGAAGGCCTTTCCAAACAACAGAAAGGGGAGAATAAGAAACTATCGTGCGGCACATATTTATGGTAAAAGACTCTAGCCCAAAGCCCAATGCTTTTGAGTTTTAAAAACAACAAATTCTCAGTAAAAGTAAACTACCGTGTATTTGGTAAAAGATAAAATTTTTTCAGAAAATTAATCTAGATGTCAAATATTAGGGATCATAAATTATAAATAGAGTTTATTGTAGAAAATAATCATGTTATGGTGTTTGGTAAGGGATTTTTAATGGATTTATCTTCTAACAAATTATAATAATATATTCAAAATAACTCACCTTTCTTCTTACATAAATGTCTCATGCTCTTGCACCGAAGAAGATAAATTCTGTTTGAAACTAAAAAGACCAATAGTAGAATGAAAATTATGACATATTTGAAAATTGTGCGCTTGAATGTATCATGACAATTTACAAAACAAATGATCTTTTATATGGTATTGAAAGAAATCAGGACAAATTAACAAAAACCCGATTGTTTGGTTGCTCTTGTTCATACAAAATAGTAGAATGAAAATTACATCACTAAATATGTGTATTTGCATTAAACCTACGTAAGACTATTGTCAACAACCTAAACTATCATCAACTGAATCAATTGAGCACATAGATGTTTCATCACTTGGTGGTGTTTTCCCGAGCTTTGCAATACATATTATTTACATCAAATGATAGCTTAGTTCATTCAATATTCATGAAAATTTGTATTTATGAAATATATAGCGGTGCAAAATTAACAAAAAAAAAAACAGTCTAAAAAATTGCTCATAAATCTGTTGTCCAATTTGGTTTCCATAGCTCACAAACCTTAGTCATAAACACAAGTATTGACACACAAAAATCTGATGTTGTAGTGCAAAATTAGGTTTTCATTGCAAAATGGACAACAAAAGAACGAGTATTAAATCACAGAATGAAATTGACAGCAAAACAATCAATAGCTCACAAACCTCGGTTATAAACACGGGTATTGCTAGCTAATCAAATAGTGAATGAAATTTGTCTGTATCAAATTTGGTTTTTTCAAAAATATGATGTTTGTCGGTTTACATTAGATTTCTTCACTATACACTAATCATAACAACAATAAGAACGGAAAACAAACAAAACACTATGTTTTTTCACAAACATTAGGTTTCACACAATGGATCACGACATCAATGAGGACATGTTTAGTATTCATAATCTACATATCAGACATGAGTATCGACATAAAAAAACTCATACCTACGTTTGGTACACGAGTATATGGATATCAAAATGATATCTTACTATACTCATAATATACATTTTTTTCATATACTCAAAAAATTAGTGATGTCGCGTATCTTATATTGCTCCTCATTTTTCAATTCTTTCTCTTTGAAACAAATATATCAGATATCAATATGATACCCATATATTGATACCTCATACCCATATATATGACATTTAGATATGGATACCAAACATGCCATGAACGAAGGACGGAATGTGAAAAGATTTTAGAGGCATCGGTTCACACCTCTTCACCTATGGATGGGTCAGAATTTGTTTCTTCCGGAGATGAATCGTTCGCTTTTTCATTTGGTGGAGGAGCCATCTTTCGTCTCTCTTATTCTCTTCGACAATCTGAATTTTTCTTGTGAGGACGGAAGAATAGAAATGAACATGAGTGTAATAAAAGTTTATAAAAATAAATTAATCTATATTAACTTTAATGAACTAGATTATTTTTACTTTTTTTAAAACTCATTTAACCTCGTCTCGAATCTCTCATCAATTTATTTTGAAGTAAATAACCTTACCCTCAATGCAAAGAACTATTTATGCAGTCTTGTGTAATTATATTTCCGTAACGAAGAAAAAGGGAGGGAGACACGAGCAAGAATCCAAGAAACAAAGCTTCGAGTGAGAAGGGTTTGCTTCTCCAATTCGATTGAATCTCTCCTCGGCTTGCTCCGATATTAGGGTTTTAATCCAAGTCAAGAGTTTATTACGGAATTTCCTTATCTGCTCGCAGAAATCCAAAGAATTCAACCATGGAAAGCGCACTCACGAGTGCATCCGCCATCAGTGACCAGAGGCAAAAGATCGAACAGTACAAGCACATTCTCTCCTCCGTCTTCGCTTCTAATGACATTGTTCAAGCGAAGAAGTTCATCGATCACAGTTAACTCAAATTCTCTGCACCTTCTTTCGCTAGGGTTTTGTTTTGATTTATATGAAAGTAGCCAGTTTTTCTCAAATTGATTTTTGTTGATCGTATTCTGCTTGTCGATGATTGTTGCAGTGGTGTCAGATGACGTTCCGTTGGTTGTGTCACGGCAACTACTTCAGACTTTCGCGCAGGAATTGGGGAAGCTGGAGCCGGAGCTTCAAAAGGATATTGCTCACTACACGCTTAATCAGATTCAACCACGCGTTGTTTCTTTCGAAGAACAGGTTGATTTCTCCCCCACAATTACTTGTAGGTCTCATTGCATTATAAACATTGATTGAAATGGTTGAGATAGAGTCATGGAGATATCGTTGTCTAGTTTTTATGTCTCGGGATGCAAAGACAATGTTTGCACTCCAGTTGACTTTGAATGTGAACAAGACTTACCTTTGAGGTTTAGTATTGCATAGTCTCACAAATAATGTTTAAGTGGGGAAGTGTATTCGTATCCTCTGTTGCTTCTATGCTTGGATGTTTGATACTGTGGTATTATACCCGGAGTAATTCATACTTGCATTGTGTGTTCCCATGTGACGAGTTTGTACAAATGTTAGTCCATGGACTGTATGATTTGGTTGAAGTTTCAGAAGTAAATAGGCTAGCTCGGATGATCAGACATACATCTCTCATGAATGATTTGACAGATGTATATAAGACTTACATGAATGTTTAGCATGTAGCAAAGCACTGGTTTTCTATCAGCTGTAGGACCTTAGGGCACAATATTACAGTATATATGGTGCACCATTTTACCTTTTGAAGATTTACTCGATCGGGGTTGTCACTGCTTACAAATTACAACCAACACTATGTTCTTTTGAGTCACTAGTTGCCACAACCATTAAAGCAAGTTTCCTGCCTTTGCTTAAATCTGGTTTCCATTGGTATTGTATGTCCATTTCAGGTTTTAATTATTAGAGAGAAGCTTGCAGAATTGTATGAATCAGAGCAGCAGTGGTCAAAAGCAGCTCAGATGCTTAGTGGGATCGATTTGGATTCAGGAATGAGGTAAGGAAGTTGCTGATGATAATGGAAAGGGCTAAACATTAAAAATGTTGGTTTAGATTCTACTTGCTGATATGAATGATAAATCTCCTTGTATCTCAGAGTGATTGATGACACCTACAGATTGTCAAAGTGTGTCCAAATTGCACGTCTTTATCTAGAGGTACACGCTTCTAAAATTTTCTTTCTTTACCTTTTGCTTGCTAACTGCTAAAGAGGTTTGAACAAACAAAAAATTACGTGATATGCGGATGTGCCTAAATGCATTTGTTGGCGCGTAGATCATGATTGTAGAAAGAAGTATTGTGTTCCTCTGCATAGGTAAATCTTTTGAACTGGCCTCATTGACTGTGTGGTGGAATCAATATGTATGAAGACCTTTTTTTTAAGACATCCAAGGCTTATTACTTTTGCGAAGCTGTATTCATTGAGAATTTACTTACTCACACTTTCTTTGGAGAATTATTACTTTCGTGAAGCTCATTCCTATCTATTCTTAGTCTTAGGCTTCTTGCCAAAATTGGACCACTTCCTTAGTAGATAGGTCCCATTTTGTATATTTCGGTGGAGATGCCAGATGGTTGTATAGTTGTTTTTATTTGTGATACTACTTGTTTGTTTCTTTTTGTATTTATTCACATTGGATTAAAGTGTATACTTTTAAGATTGGCAGTGAACATGATTTTACCCATTAGTATGGTCACTTTTGTAGGATGATGATGCCGTAAATGCCGAAGCCTTCATTAACAAAGCTTCATTTCTTGTCAGCAGTAGTCATCATGAAGTACTGAATTTGCAATATAAGGTTGAAGCTGCTACTCTTATACAATTAACAGGGATTCTTGTGCGAAGTTTCTCAAGATTTAATAAATGACCTGTTTTCTTTTAGGTTTGCTATGCAAGAATCCTGGACTTGAAAAGGAAGTTCTTGGAAGCAGCATTGCGTTATTATGACATATCCCAAATTGAAAAAAGGCAAATTGGAGATGAGTATGTCTAGTATTCTTCACCTTCAAAGTTCTTGTTATGGATTGTGTTCTGGTTTTATTAGATAGTTGTACGATCATTCTCTTAGAATTTCATACACGATGAGATGCCAACAGACCTTCTTTATCACCTTCTATCCAGATCTATCCTTGTCTGAAAAGCTTTGTGCGCCCTTTGTTTCTTGTACACTTTGTCGGGTATCAAAGGATTGGTTTTGAAACTTTCCTCTTCCCCTCCCTACCAAGTCACCACCCCTCAATGTGAATGAAATAACTGGTATATCAGAAAGAAGAACACTTTAGACTTCTAGATGTTAGGTTTAGCCGATTGACCTCTTTCAATTTGTTATAGAGAAATTGATGAAGCAGCCTTGGAGCAAGCCTTAGCAGCTGCCGTCACATGCACAATATTGGCTGCTGCAGGTCCTCAAAGATCTCGTGTACTTGCAACACTGTACAAGGTACTTTCCCTTGAGTTAACTTTTCAGTAAAATCTCTGTTTGTTTTGGCCTTTAAACACTGTTGGAATTTTTTTCAGGATGAAAGGTGCTCAAAGTTGAAGATCTATCCCATTTTGCAGAAGGTTCTTTCATCTAAACGCGCTTTTGAGCATGAGTCGTATTCCTTTATTCACTTTGCAATATTGGAGCAATTCCCGATAATTTTTCCTGTCAGGTATATTTGGAAAGGATACTAAGAAAACCAGAGATTGATGCATTTGCTGAAGAGCTAAAACCACATCAGGTCATATTGAAATTTTCTATGAACTATTGTGTTTAATGTCTTTTTCAACTGAAATTCTTGTTTGGCGTTGCTTGTTGGAAATTCTTACCTTAAGCTACATATGCAGAAAGCTCTCCTCCCCGACAATTTCACGGTGCTAGATCGTGCTATGATTGAGCATAATCTTCTGAGTGCTAGCAAATTATACACAAACATAAGGTTTCACACCATGATTTCCGTATTATATTATTGAGTATTCTTACATTAAATGTATGTTTTATCGACGAATACGTATTTGTGCTTAGTTTTGGTGAGCTGGGCACTCTGTTGGGCATCCCTCCCCACAAGGTATGTTTCTGAGTTTTGTGGGGTTATGTATTTTCTGTTATATGTCCCATATTCTTTGTTCTGACTTCTGTAATTAATGTGGCCAGTTATTGCTTACTGGGTTCAGCTATAAGATAGTAACATGTACTGTATATTTCAGTATCCATCTTTTCTTGATTTGACTTTTTTCATTTGGTGTGGTTTGAAAACAAATCAGTAATTCAGTAGTCCACCCAGGGTTAGCCTCATTTGGTTGATTCTATAATTTTCTCTTATTGTTACCTTTCTATTGTTACATTTGTTCTTTAACTTGCAATCTTTTTACTTTTAAAGTTGCATGTTAAAATGATGAAAACTCTAGAGTTAGATAGTTAGGGTGAGGAATATCCGAATATCTGTTAGAATGACAGGGGGTGATGTTAGGCAATTAAATAGTAAATAATGGAATAGTCCTTGGTTTGTAGCATCCTTTGCCAATCTCTGCAATTGGCCTTTTAACCTACAACCGGAAGCTATGAAGCCTGCAATTACATCTTTGAGCCGAGCAACAACCATTGGAAGCTTGTCACCCAGCCTTCAATTCCTAGCCTTGGGGACATTGCTTTTTCAATAGAGACTGGAATAATAGAGCAAGCTTAATACAGGATGGGAGAATTCTGATTCTTAGGTTAGAAGCTTACCCCCTTGTGTCAATTGTTATCTTGTCACATCATGCACATGCATTATCCTGGCTGCTACTTTGTGGTATGCTACCAAACTGAATTCATCTCCCCCCAAGACTCGTCTTGGGAAATACATCTATAATGAGTCATCTAAGGTGTTTGAGCCCAATCCAAGGTCAAGGCTGTTCTTATGCAAACTCTTACAATGCTTATTCCAATTACCCTCACCTTCATTGGGTATTCCAGTGGTGCCCCAATCCAATTAAACGGCAGGAAGGAAGCTGCTAGTTAAGACCCCAGAGGTGTGAGCAGCTCTGAAGCACTTCCTAAATCATTCCCCGGGCTTACTGGGATAAAATCACTAATCCCTTTGCCCTTTTGGTTGCCAGCTCTATGGTTGAAAGGTATTTGAATGTCCTGTGGTTCACTAAATGGAGAGCTGGTTAGTTGCTGAGAAGACTGCCTACACCAGTGGACAACCCTGAATGCTCTTTCTTGGGTGCATGCACTTTAACATTTGTATTTATGTAATTTAGCCTCGAGGACAAGGCCACTTAAGGAGGCTAAGGCATTGTTATGTATTAAAATGATGAAAGACCCTAGAATATGGCAGTTAGGGCTAGGTCTGTGAGGTATGTTTGTTAATGTGACAGTGAGTGATGTTAGGCAGTTAACTAGGACAAGTACGGAGCAGCCCTTGCTTTCTAGCATCCATCTCCTATCTTTGTATTTGGCTCTTAGCCTTTAACAGTTTATCCAGTTAGGATTTCTTACTGGATTGGGAGTGAATTCCATGGATCGATTCCTTGGCTGTTTTTTCTCTCTTGTACTGCATTCTTGGTGTGGTTGTGAATGATTTGTGTGTAAGCTGGAGGATTGCATCTATATAAAGTCTTATTCCTTTTTGTTCATTATATTACTTTGCCTTATACCTGTCCGAAATTCCAGAAGCATATTGTTACTTCTCTTATGAGCTTAATAGGGTTATTAGCATCAATCCCTGTTCGTTATTTAGTCGTATTGTATGTTCTTTTCCCCACACCAAGTTGAACTAAATGGGTCTTTCGTCTAATTCAGGCCGAGAAGATAGCATCAAGGATGATCTATGAAGATCGGATGAGAGGATCAATTGATCAGGTGAGATTAATAATTTGTCAATGTATTCAAGGGGAACACAATGAGGAACTCAAGATGATACCACTGATATCTTGTTTATAATTTATAAATGAATGGAACCAATTGAGCTTAACTAATTCTGTGAGATGAAGACCAAGTTTTCCTTTGTTGGCGTTTCTTTTACTTTAAACGAGTAGCTTTTTGGTTGAACAACAATATTCTCATCTATTATTGCTTCTTCAATGTGAATGGTGTTGAAAACGTGTTGTGTGGGCAGGTGGAAGCTGTCATACATTTTGATGATGATACAGAGGAACTGCAGCGGTGGGATCATCAGGTATTAAATCCAACTCCGTCGTGACAAAAATTGTGAGTTTGCTAAAAATATGCCATAGTTAATGTTGCTCATGGGTCCTGCATCTAAAAACTTGCAGATTGTTGGTGTTTGTCAAGCTCTTAACGAGATTCTGGATGGCATGGCGAAGAAGGGGTTCGTAATTCCTGTTTAATATACATCATTGTGGTGGTTAGTGCGTAAATTATGGGGTACTTGGCCACCTTTGTGCTCCCATTTTTTCACCATACTAGAGGCAAACAGATTAACACTGCAAGTGAAATATTGTCAGTTAAGGGCTATTTTTGAGCCGCCATTTTGCTTCTCAAATACGAGTCCACTTTGGTCTAGCAAGGAAACTTGGATTTTGTCAGTGTTGTTTTTTTGAATGATTTTTATTCATCTCTTTATGGTACATCTACTAGGGAAAGCTTAGGGTTTGTTCATTGATGCATGTATGTGGATGTTCTAGGAGAAAAGATCCAAAATTTCTGGAAGAAATGGACAAAGAAAGTCTGTGATATATACTGATGAGCTCGATATTGCATATATATACAATCTATATATATACAATCTATGATATACTCATTTGAGAAACTCCTATGTACGACTGGAATTCACAAGAATTTGTGCGATATCACAATTTACAAAGGGTTTAATTTCTATTAGGAGTTCCTGATGGCGTCGGTGAACACTTGCATGAATCCTTTCCGCTTCGCAAGAGCACGTCATGGTTAATAGAGGCTAGCTGTGATAGATTCTGCAATTTAACGGCCAACCATATCAACAACACAACACTAATATGATATTATAGATAATAATAACATCACAGAGGAAGTAAGGGTCACCTTGAAGGAGAAATTGATTGAAGAAAGATCGATGGGTAAGGAATCAAACTCGTCAAGGCTATTGCATCCATCCTCACCGTTCCTCTGTGGACAAAAAGAGATTAATGAGACAAAGCAATGTTGGATGAGGATTTGATCAAGTTACGGGTAAGATGTTCTTGTCTTTCTTATTTCAGCTTGAACCAACCTCAAGTTCGTCAATTGTGCACGAACTGCTTGTTTCAGAGGCAGAACCACTGAATGTTTCGTTGCGTGACATTCTGAAACTATGTTCAAAACGTGACACGAAGTAGCTTGTGTCATCTACTTGATCCAGTTGCGGTACGAAAGCAGCCTATGATGGGATCAAAACGGAGATGGAAACAAATTAGTCATTCACAAAATAAAACAAGTGAAACAAGCTGAAACCGGTTGCAAGGAATAGAGGCTACCTTTTGTGATGCTAGGGTATCCCAATTAATCCCCTGGAAAAATGGATGTGCTTTCACCTGCAAAAATTTTGTTATAAATGAGTACTTTGGGGGAACGCGTTCCATGTTTCTCTGTAAGCCCTTTTTGAACAAAAATGATCTCGCAAGAAAGCAAATCGAACATTCGAACCTCTGATGCTCCTTTTGCTCCAAGCCGCTCGACTGGGTCTAGCGTCAGGAATCTATGAAGACAACGCAAAATTTAATCTTCAGTTACCATCACATAGATTTCAGTAGATTTAGTTATATGGGTTTATCATGTGTTGGTAGATAAATAAAATTTTCTTTATTGGGTTTATTAGCCTATGCCCTGATAGCTGAAGCATGATTAGCTATCTGAATGTAGATATACATCAGGAGCAGTAGGATGTGTCCATCGTAGTAGTCTTGTAGTCAAATTTAATCTCAATAAGAATAACTGCATCCTCATTACATGGTGGTATGAATTACAAGCAATAGAAAATCTTAAAATAGTTGTATTCAGCAAACCAACCTGCTGATTAAATTTTGGGCCTCCGAGGACATGTAAGAAGGAACTGAAGGCCAGGGAATTTTCCTGTTCAGAATGTTATCGAATATGATCTGTAAAGTCATATTTGTCCACAAAAAATTAACTGAAGTTAGCAACTGTGCAAAGATAATCTGCATTTTCACTAAAGTTCTCTGGAACATCTATGAGTTGCCAATCAAATGACTGAAAGGAATATTTAGTTAAAGCAGCTATAACTAGTTTAAGTTTCTTCTTGCTTGTGATGCAAAACGTTATTTGAAGTACCTCTGGAAGTTGAGCAGAAAAAGGAGGAATTCCGGTGATTAACTCGAATAGAATAATCCCTACAGACCACCAATCTGCAGCATGACCTGCATAATTTTAAGAAAAACATGTTTATCCAGCACAAAAAAGCACATGAACGGATATCAAAAAATAAATGCCAGTTCAAAAAGGCATGAATTACAGGATAGAAGCACTTTTGGCTCAAGTGAATAACATTTTCAAATAGACAAGAGACATCAATTATAGTATTACTAATATGTGTAGAAGCAACCAAGTAAAATTTGAACTAACCATGGTCAATCCCAAGAAGGATCTCAGGCGCCAAGTAGTCAGGTGTTCCTACTGCTGACTTTCTGCGTTCACTTTCTGTTTGCTCATTTAGGGTTTTGGATCCTAAGCTGGTCCGATCTTCAGTATCAGCTCCATATAAAGCAGTGCAGTTTATAAGACCGATTCTTGACAATCCAAAATCCGTAAGCTGGTTAAAGAATGAGCATTTGTTATTATATGTCAAGTGTCAATAGAAAAACTTGCATCCCCAGATATCTCTTAGATCCTCAGCAATCATGTATAAGGGTATGATTATTTACATGGAAATGGAAATGCAAAACAATATCGTGATAAATAAAATATTAATGTGACGATGTAAAACACCCAAACTGTAATTTTAGTAAAAGAGCCACAGTGGTAGGATTTTGTTATACCTTGATGTGACCATCCTGTCCGATCAATATGTTGTCTGGTTTCAGATCACGATGCACAATGTTGAGAGAATGAAGATACTCCAAAGCAAGGACCTGATAAAAATTAAAATTTTGAGATGTAGTGAAGAGTTGAAGGAAGATAATTGGACTATATACATATAAGATGATTTTACTCTACCAGTTCGGCAACATATATACGAGCCACATCTTCATCAAGGCATCCAACTTTTTTGAGCAAAGAATACAGGTCACCACCATTGAGATACTCCATGACTAGGTAAAGATTATCTTTTGAAGTAAATGAATAATAAAACCGAACCTGCAGTGACAGAGTCATCACTTTTGCATTGCTGCCGAAATATAAATGTAACATAAACATTGACAGGGACAAAATATCTGATCTAGAAACTGATTGAAAAACTCTGAAGAAAAATTTAAAACTCGCCCTTTATTGAACAACTAAATAATACCATGAAAGGATTGCGAACTGCAATTAGAATGTTACGCTCAGCTAATATCCGTTCAATGTCATTTTTGCGTATCATATCCATTTTCTTCAGCACCTACAAAAGAAATGTGATCACAATTAAATTAACTAGACTAAAATTGATCATAGTAAACATTTTGTATGGAAGTATCTCATATTTGTTTCCAAGTTTGTCAAACAGATTCAGATGTGTAAAGAAGCATTCACCTTTATTGCAAATAGATCTCCCGTGGTCCTCTTTCTAGCAAGAAAAACCTTGCCAAAAGCACCTCTGCTAATAGGTTTTATTATCTCAAAATCATCAATGCTTATCCGCTCTCGATTAGATAAATTTACTGGAGTGGAAAGAGAACTGCCTTGGGACGTGTCATCTGATACACTCCTTGAATTTTTGCTGGGCCTTCCATCATGTTCTTGATCCTTTGAATCAATTAGATCAGCTGCTAGCATGTATTTTTCTCTGCATGCATTATAAAAAAAAAAGAGTCATGATGAGTACCAGTCTACCCGACCAGTTCGAAAATTTGGAAACTTCATTAAAAATAATTCCATCATGAATGTTAGCTTACCGTAAAAGCTGCTCCACTCTACGGCCAAATGTATCTATCACCAATGCCTGCAACAGACTTCGCTGCAGAACGTCCTGCAGATCCTGCATACAGGCTACTAGAAGCTCACAGGACCCATCTTTGGATACATCTACTGCTGCCACACAGCGAGATATATCTTCTAGGATAACCATCTGAAATAGGGAAAGAAAGGTAACTAAGTGCTTTAATTAGTGACAGGCAAGTAAGGTGATGTAGTAAGGCACCAACATTTACAGCTTATAAAGCAGTTTGTGAAATCAATTATGAAGACAATTTTTGTTTGGCAAAAAGGCTATCAAATCAATATATATACTTCTTGACACCCAACCATCTTCTTCATTTTCAGGTCCTTTTAATATTCTTTCTCGGCAAAAATAAGTACTTAATCTGCACAAACCAGTTTTTATAAGTATCTTATAATGTATGAGATATTTGCACCAAAGAAGGCTGCATTTTTCTCAGGTAATGGATAGTACTGACAGCAGTCCCATTGGACATTATCATAAAGTTTCACAAAATATTATAACTAAACATTCCAAAGCTGTATGAGTGTTTGTAGAGGATCCTGAGATTATAATCCCCATACCTCCTCTTTATCATTGAGTCATTGCTTTTTTCAAGCACTAAATAAAACAGAAGCAAGTTACGTACCTGTTGCACATCCTCTGTTGTAGAAGGATTGCACTGTTCCAACCAGAAGTCAAAATGAGAAGCTGTAGGAGTGTTTGTAGAGGATCCTGAGATGCTTCCATTTACTGAAGCAGGACTATGATTGCTAAACTTAAATGCAAAGGGATACTTCATGAACATTGAAGCAGCTGCATGGGCATCCTCAATACATGCGGTGTCCATCTCATGGAGGTCTTCAAACATTTCTTTGAAACATTTATTTTGCCATTCAATCATATTTGGTGAACAACCTTCATGTGCAGTTCCAGAGTTTGTTGGTGTCATTGCATTACTTTCTGGACTGGACACTGATGTGCACGGGTTATGGTTGTGTGATTCTATGATCTGCCCCAAAACTTCAGCAAGTTTCAATAGACGTTCATCCAGAGTTAAGCACGCCATATCACATTTATCCGCATATGCGCATATGTATGAATGTAATTCCAAGTGCAATACCGGAACAATTTCTTCACATATCCGACAAAGTACTGTGTAGTCTGTGTCATATTCATTTAAAGTCCGTTC
Source organism: Fagopyrum homotropicum (assembly GCA_033239125.1). Taxonomy (NCBI): domain Eukaryota; kingdom Viridiplantae; phylum Streptophyta; class Magnoliopsida; order Caryophyllales; family Polygonaceae; genus Fagopyrum; species Fagopyrum homotropicum. The sequence continues at coordinate 9,638,163 of BSWB01000006.1, read as the reverse complement.
GTGTTGATGAGGAGAATCATAAATTAACTGTGCATTTTCAAATGGTAATTGCAGGTCAGAACGCAAGTTATCTTCTTTTCCCAGAACTTTTTCACTATCACCATTGGCTCCTTTTAATCTGCAATGACTTGCCTCACTGCTTTTAAAGGAATCACAGGCAATGCTCCTATCGTGCTTAGAAGGAACTTCCTCGACTGAATTATAGCTTGTATTTGAAGCATCAATTTCTGAATCAGGCAGCCAACTCATATCAAGAGAAGGGACACTTTCTAAGACCTGCTTGAATTTATAATAAGCCATTCCACGAATGGGTTCAATATCTTTCTGAAATTGCAGGAGTCTGGTGCAACGAGTCAGTATGTAGAGCATGTGAGTGACCAACCACTTCAGAAGTCCTGTCTGACAAAGTTGCCTTGTTTCTCTTAAACCTTGCACAATACCTTCACATTTCTCCCTCAACTCAACAGAGGTCATCTGAATACATGTTTCAGCCAGAACCAACAATTCCTGAGCTATTGTGTGTCCTTTAAAGGAGGATTCATCCTTCTCAAGATAATCAATGACATCACGCATAAAATTAGACAGCTCCGCATTAACCATTTCTTTGGCCTCGTCAAATCTCACATGCAAGGATCCAAATAGCAACTGGCTCCCAATGCAAAAATAAAAATTAGATATCGAAAGATATGCAATAAGAGGTGTAATATTGAACATTTAGATGCAAACACCTTTTAGAGGTGAAAAAAGAGATCTGCTTGAGCAATATATATTAGTATCACACAAAGCCAATCACTGGTGATAAAAGATGTTGCTATATTGCCCATCCTTAGTTTGAGGTTTCTTGAGCCGGCTTTATGAATTTCATTTTTCATCCAGACAATATTATCATGTTTGATCATGAGAATTCTCCAATAATGTGTAACCTAACATAACCAACTTGGTTAGCAACATAAGCACTGAGAGTATCAGAATCAATATACCACTAGATGAATGATTATCCCAGACGAGAACTAAGCAGATGATCGTTTGAACACAGCAGGAAACATGCAATTAAAGTTATATTGTGCATAAACATAAGCATCATACACCAACAAAAATGCACCAATCACATAAATATATAGATAACCAATACTAGTTTGCAGGATTAGATGATAGCATTCCTGATCTCAAACTGTGTGAAAGACGATGTACCTTCAAGTCACGGTAACTCTGGGCCCTTGGTCTGCCATATGTCAATTCATGCCCTCGTCCAATTTCATGGGAGAAACTTTTCAAATCAGGAGGATGTGCATTTCCTCGTCTAAGTTCATGTGAGAAGCTTTTAAAATCTCTTGGAGCTTCATTGCTGGATTTACTATATGATGAATATTGTGGAGCAGGTAAATTCTCCCCCGTCTTGCGCAGCACACTTCTCTTGAGACCATCCTTGTTAATTGCCCTGCCATCAGATCTTGTGACCTGAAATCTAATTTGCATGTTAGCGCATGACATTTTGGACAAACATTGGAACCAGTGACCTTAACTGGGAAAGAATTCTCACCTTGACAGTAGTAGTTGTTCTTAATCCTTGCTTATTATCCTTTGAAAGATATGATGCTAGCCAACAACTTATCCTCTTCCCTTTGGGTAGTCCTTTATCAAGGTAGGAAACAGTTAATGACTAGACCATATCTAACTCCTTAGTTAAAAGTCTGAAGCATTCAAATACAAGCAACTCTTTTGCAGTTTTCTAGTCTCACCGTAATGAAATCTGTCAATTTTGCCATCATCCCTTCATTATTCAGTTAAAAAATTCTACTGGTATGAGATCATGATCGGTGTTCAACTGAAACAAAACATTTACTACTAGGAGAATATCCCATTGAAAAGAAGACAAAACCATGTGTCATACTGCCAGATAAACTTGAAAACCCTAAACTTATTCAAACTTACTTTTAGGATCACTATCTAACTTTGTTAAAACATCGATAATTTGTTGTTTCCACTTGTTCTGTTGGCATAATTACAAGCAAATTGCTAATCACTAGCGAGTAGTGAATAGTCTCCACATTCAAAACAGCAGAATAAAAAAATCTAAAAATAATATTAAACTAATAGAACTGAAAGAGGGCGGCGAAAGAAAGCAGAAAAATCAACAGTTGAACACATACCTCGTCTGAAGTAATTGAACTTGCCTGAGCCGGTGGCTTTCTTTGATTTCTTCACCGGAGCCGACGAAACCGAAGGCTTTACCGAACCAATGGCTTTTGAGCCCTGAAAATTGTGAATCGGCTCTCTACCAGTCTTAATCCGATTCAGCCCCGTCGGAATACCACTCTCCGACGACACACGCGTTCCTGAACCCGACATGGAATATGGATTTGAGGGGGGAAAACTGACCTCTATTGATTATTATCTCTCTATATAAATTGTAAACCTATAAACAATTGATAAAACAACAAAGACAAAAGAAAACAAAATCCGAAAATTTCGTTTGGGACAGCTTAGGAGATGGGGATCTGGTGTTTGGGACAGAGGAAAGTGTCAAGCAAGGATAGAAATTATCATCACAGAGATGTATTCGGTATATGAAAAAACAAAATTCCTACGTGAATTAAACTCGTGGAAGTAAGGAATATTTAGCTGATTTGTGAGCGATGAACGGATAAGTCTGATCAGAGATGCGAAGACACAGAGAATTCAACACTAAAGCGAGAAAGTAGAAATTTCTTGGTTAGGTTAGTAGGTTGGAGGATTTTTCTGTTGCAAGTGCAATATCGAAAGCGAATTTTTGACTTCGTCTTGATGAATTTGAAACAAACCGTTAGGTTTTTGGATTTTAGGCTTTTGGTTGTTACCATCCAAAGTGGAATAAGAAATTTCCTCGGTGGCCAGGAACATGATCGAGGACGTTGAGCTGTATCTTCTCTTCTTCATTTTTTTATCTTTTTTTTTTTTTTTTTCATTTCATCTTTTCTTTGTTGTGGTGACGTCAGAAAAGGTTGTTGCCCTTTCAGCTGTTTTGAGATCACGTGAAAGGCCCGTGTTTGAAAACAGACTAGTTAATACCTTTGAAATTTATATCTTTTAACAATTACAATATATATTTCTTAGTTTATCAAAATATATTATATTAATTTTTGGTAATTTAAAAATTAAATTTTAAAAAATGAATATATTAAAAATAATTACCTAAAAAATAATTTAATTATCAAAATTAAAATGTATTTAGTAGGTAAAAATATTAATTAGGTAGTTATTGTATTTTTAGATTAGTAATATTATTTTATCTTTATTTATATAGTAAAAATAGTTAAATTTTAATTAATGTAAGGTGTAAAAAAATAAAATAATGACAAGTTTTATTTGTTATATAATTAAATAACATCTACATATAAAGACAACTAAACTAAGAGCAGACTTCGAGGTATAACTAATAGATTAGCATGAAAAGTAAGTTCCGGAGAATTTCTTTCCTACGGGTATTTAAGTTTTTTTTGCTTTGATCCGGGGTGGGCCCACCAATTATCTATTTGTAAAATTTTAACTTAACATTTTTTATTATTGTAGATAATATCTTGAATTTTTTTAAAATATAAAATATAAAATAAATACATTAAAATCAAAATTTTAGAATGAAGTATAACAAAATTATATAAAAATATTAAACGGTAATCAATGTGTTTAGTCGGACGGTAAGACAAATGTTGAAACTAATTACACTAAAAAAAAATATTTGTACGAAGGTAACATGTAATTGGCTAACTATATATTAACTATATAAATTAAAAATGAAAAAAATTTAAAAAAGAAACCATATAACTCAAGATATATATATATATATATATATATATATATATATATATATATATATATATATATATATGGATCACCTATAATACACCTTAGGGCCCGTTTGGTTCCAACTCCGGTAACGGAAACGGAATTGAAACAAATTTAGTTCATATGCATATTCTTATACATGAAATTTTATGGAATCATTCCTTGTGGTTTAGTGCAAATTACACTTTCTTTCCCACATTTTGTTACCCTATAGGGTATCAAAAGTAATCAAACTCTACTCCAATTACTTCAAATCACAAGGAATGATTCCAAATACTTTCATGAATAAGGGCATACGTATGGACTAGATTCGTTTCCATTCCGTTTTCAATTCCGGAGTTAAAACTAAACAGACCCTTAGTGGCTTGAGCAGTTTTTTGGTCGCAATACTAATCAAATATTTTACTTTAAGATTATTGTAAATATAACTAAGAAATATTTTACTTTAAAATTAGAAACAATCATCTATGTAAGTTTTACCGTTTATATTCATAATTATATTCAATTTATGGGTCTGATTATTGTAATCTTCAAATGTAATTAATGTCAGTATACTTTTGGGATGATATATTTTTACTCTTATTATTTTTTAATAGATGTAACTTTTTTTCCAAACACTACTAATATTTGACGAGTGAGGAAAATTAAGGAGGCAAACCTACGCATGTTAACGTTAGGTATCGTATAATATATTATCAAATAAAGCTCCAACGATAACTATTTTACGGGTGTAGTAAACGCACAGCGATAAAAATTTACAAACGCACGTCGGTTACGAAACCTGTAACCGTCATAGTTACGGGTTCCGAATCCGTGACAGATTATTCACGGTGATTTTCTTTGTGAATTCTAACAAAAAAAATCTGACATTTGTCACGGTTACGGGTTGACGGAATCCGTAACCGTGATGTCAGAAATATATATATATATATATATTATATATTTTTACGGTTACAGAACCAGTAACCGTGGCGGTCACAGATTCCGTAACGTCGTGCGTTTACGAAATCTATCGCCTCGTCCCCAATAATACCCCTTATTTTACCAATAAAGGTGAATTTATTCATCATTCTATTTTTAAATACTACAATTTTCAAGAATATTTTTGTCAAACCTTTTCCAATTAAAACGATTGATATGTTTATTGGTTAGTCATTTATGATCCCCTCCTCTAAATATCGACTACATTATAGAAACTTTAGTTCAAATGAACACGTCATACTATATATATATATAGCTTATGTTAATTGAATAACGGACTTGGCATGTCGGTGAAACATGAGCACAACACATATTAGAGAGGGGAAATTAGAGTAATGACTAATGATGTTCTTCTGAAGTTGTAGTACAATAGTTGATGACTATTGTAATCTTAGAGTAAATAGTGTAATGACTAATGATGTTTTTCAAACATCTTTAACAATCAACTTGAGTTCTGCTCGAAAACTGGACTTGTTGGTTTTGGTCCGATATAAAAATCGAATCGAACCGGTCAATGTTCAATCCTAGTTATATAAATATGTTAATATCATCAAGATGCTTGAATAGAGAAAACTAATAAAATTTGTAATCTTAGAGTTCTGAACTGAAGTTGATTGTTAAAGAAAAATTTTTTCGGCCACCTTTTTATCAAATTGACAAGTTGAATTTTTTAATTTTTTTCTTTTCGTAAATAATTGTGTCTTACGGATTTTTCTTATTTTGACAAATTAGTGTTTTGTGCAATTGTATTTCGTGTAATCAAAATACAACTAAGTTTGTATAATAAATGAATTTGTGTAATCAAACTCTTTTTTTTTCTTCCATTTTATGTAGTGATAATAAGTCGTATTGTGTAAATGTATAAAGTTCACTAATTCGTCTATTCGAGAAATATTTTGTTTAGTAAAAATTAAGTTTGCGTTAATTATGTAGTTTATTATAAATAATTAGTGAGTATTTTGTCCCGTAAAGATATTTATGTAATATAGTTAAATTACATTAATTTATGTAAGAAAATATATCATAAAGATATTGTGAAATAATATGGTAGTTCTAATAAAATAGATTTTAGTTATTCAAAATCGATGGAACGAGAATATATGGTTGTTTTTATGGCAATTACACAGTATATATGTTTTATCTACTTAAGTTTAATTTCGTAGTAAAAAATAATTTTAAGGGGGTAAAAAAATTTTTGTATAAGACATTTCGCATATTAAGGTTAAAAATTAAAGAAACAACTAGGTTTTTTCTAGTTTTGTGTTTAGTAAATGTACCCCTTGAGAGAAGAGTGTGTAGAGTTTGAGAATAAATACAAAAGGTTAGGGTATATTTATTTAATTGAAACATTAAAAAGCCTAGTTACTACTATACTTTTTCAAAAAGGCCTAGTTACTACTATACTTTTTCAAAAAGGCCTAGTTACCAAAATTGCCCTAAAACACTAAGGGCCCGTTTGGTTCCAACTCCGAAAACGGAAACGGAATGGAAACGAATTTAGTCCATATGTATATCCATATTCATGAAATTTTATGGAATCATTCCCCATGGTTTAATGAAAAATGTACTTGCTTCCTCACATTTTGTTACCCTATAGGGTATCAAAAGTAATCAAATTCTCATCTAATTACTACAAACCACAAGGAATGATTCCAAAAATTTTAATGAATAAGGGTATACGTATTGACTAGATTCGTTTCCATTCCGTTTCCGATTCCGGAGTTAAAATCAAACAGGCCCTAAATCTATAAATTGTTAAATTAATTATATATATTTTTTTATTTTATAAATAAATTTTTAAATATATTAAATTATGGTTGATGAATTATTGTATTGATTAGAATAACTATAACTGAATTTATAATAAAATTCACTTAACCTCCATCTAAATATATGCATATTTTCTTAAAATAAAGATATAAAATAAAAAATTTTATTTTGTATATTATTTTAAAATTAAATGATGGTTAATAAAACAATGTATACAAAATTATATTGAGTTGATTGTATTAATTAAAAGATACTGTATATAAAATTATACAAATAAAAGGAATCATTTGCTGCTCTCGGGACTTGAACCAGCACTCCAAGAACTTTCTCCTTCCGTCTACCAAATGAGCTAGTAGAACGGTATATACTATATTCGCATAAGAAGAATTAATTACAGTCCCTTCCGTTACCCCTTATCTCCGTCATTAATTACATGGGTATATTATTGAATGAATTGATATGAGTTAATTTGGGATTACTTATTTTATAATAAATTTCAATTTTAATTACCAATAAACTTTAATTTCAGCTTCAATAAGCTAATGACTCCCAAACGAATTTACAGATGCAAAGATTTGGTGACGTGCTTGTACACCTTCAGGCTTCAAAGGCTTGTCTGTACACTTTGCACTGTTTCACATGGAAATCCTCTTGAAAGTGAAGTCTTGATTAGTTACCGACTAGTGTATTACCCGCACTTTATGCGGATAGAGTTTTAATAAATACTAGTTTATAGTCCGCACCTTGTGCGGGTTTGTTAATAAAATAGCTTATCATATTACATTTTTACTATATTATATGTTGTTAACTTTATTAGTTATATGTTATGAGCTCGTATAAATTAAACGCTTCAAGTGTTACATAGTAAATGAGACCACGTAGCCCATGTGTTGATCATTAATTAGTTTTATGTTAATAATTTTTTTTAAATCTAATTTATTATTTGATAAATAATAATTTTAATACAAAAACATAATCATATAATTTAAAAATACCATAACCTGATATGAAATCAATTAGTAAAAAAAGATTAATTGGCTTAATTTGTGATTTAGTAAAAGATTTAATCTTAGAAAAAACGTAGGAGCGCCACATCAGCATTAAGTTTGTATGTTTTAGTAAAGTATATAGATGTATATTTAGTATATTGATAAAATAAGAATTACGAATTTAATAGTTCAACGGTCCACAAATCAGGTTACAACGACCCACAAATCATTAGGTCACAACGACCCAAAAATCATTAGGTCAAAATGACCCAAAAATCAGTAGGTCACAATGATTATATACAAATACTAATTCGATATGAATAAGTATTATATTTTATTCTGACCAAAAGGTTCAGAAATGTATGAATTTTATAACCCTCAAACACTCAAAATCTATTTATACATGTTCTCAAAGTGTCATCCTTTTCTCATAATCGATGTGGGAGAACAAAAATCATATTTTACAAAATAATTATGTTTAGTTAAAAAAAGATTTATTAGCTTAATTCGTGATTTTGTTAAGAGTTTAATCCGAGAAAAATCGTGGGAGCGTCACGTCAGAATTAGTATCTTTTGTTTTAGTAAAGTATATAGAATGTATATGTATATTTAATATATTGATAAAATAAGAATTACAAATTTAATAATTCAACGGTTCACAAACGACCCACAAATTAGTAGGTCACAACCACGAATCAGTAGGTCACAACGACCCACGAATCAGTTGTACACAACGACTCACAAATCAGTACTACACAACGACCCACATATTCATAGGTCACAACGACCCACGAATTAATAGGTCACAAAAACCCACGAATCAATAAGTCACAACGATCAACGAATTCATAGGTCACAACGATCCACAAATTCATAGGTCACAACGACCCACAAATCAGTGGGTCATAACGACCCACAAATTATTAGGTCACAATGACCCACAAATCAGTGGTCAGTGGTCATAACAACCCACTAATTATTAGATCAAATCAACCCAAAAATGAGTAGGTCACAACGACCCAAAAATCCGTAGGTCAAAACGACCAAAAAATGAAAAATCATTAGATCAAAACAACCCAAAATCATTAGATCAAAACGACTCACAAATCATTAGGTTAAAATGACCTATGAATGAGTAGGTCACAACAATCCACATACAAATACTAATCCGGTATGAATAAGTATTATACTCGATTCTGACCAAAAGGTCAAGAAATGTATGATTTGTATAATTTTCAAACCTTCTAGATCTATATATACATGTTGTCTAAGTGTCAACCTTCTCTGATAACCGATGTGGGATAACAAAATTCATATTTTACAAAATAACTAAGGTTTAGTAAAAAAAATTATTGGATTTATTCGAGATTTAGTAAAAGATTTAATCCAATAAAAATGTGGATCCTGAATTTTTTTTTTACAAAAAAATTAAAGATTTTGGTAAACAAATTTTTTTAAAAATATAAAAGAAGCCGCAATTTTTTTTTAAATATTCTTAATTCTTTGTGTTTGATAATTTATAATATTTATTTAGTAATTCGACATCTATTTTTTTAAGAATGACAATTTAGTAATCTATCATAAATTTTTTTAGGAGTGGCATTTCAGTAAATATTTTACAAAAATGCTGAGGTGGCATCCCTCGTTGATTGACACGTGGCATTAGTGTCCTTTGTTTTAGTAAGTTATATAGATTTATCTCTTCTAATTAATTATATTTTTAAATGATTTGTTAAGATATGCTTGTTGGTAAAACAAATCCCTAAAGAGTTTAAAAAATATTTTTATAATCATATTTACTTAAATATTTAAAAAAATTTAGAAATCAATTTCTAATTTATAAAAACATCTAGAAATCACTTATTAAAATAACTAGTATAATACCCGCACCTTGTGCGGGTTTTGAAAAAAATGAGAAAGAATATTGTGAAATAGGTTTTTTTTACGTGCTTTTGTTTTGTATACTTCTCTAATATAATCCTGCGTCCACAGCGCGCCACGTCATCAACCCGTGCTCTGTTTTAGTAAGTATAATAGATTTGGTTTCTATAAAATTATTATTTTAATAATAAAAGATTTTATGGTTTAAAAAATAGTGTAAAAAATAAAAATTTATTGACTTTAATTGTGGGAGCTCAATTTTAAAAATCCTGCGTCCACAGCGTGCCACGTCATCAACCCGTGCTCTGTTTTAGTAAGTACTAGTTTTAATACCCGTGCCCTGCACGGGTTAGACGATAATTGTGTGTAAAAAAAATGTATGATAATTTACTATGTTAAGAATTGTCTTAATTGTTATGTGTTACTTGTTGTAAGATTGTATTTTTCACATTATGAATGTAAGTCAAGCAAGAATTCAAATCCTGCAATAACAATCGGGAAAGAGGATTTCAGGACAATATCCTTTGAGATACTCGAATGCCGAGTTAGTATCAATCCTAGAAAAAGTTCGAATTTTATTATATAAGATAGATAAGAAGTCATGTGTAAAACATATACTAAAAAAAAAGAAGGGTAAAACAAATCATTAGATTTAAATTAACAATATTAAATTATAATATATTAAAATGTAAGTGAAATAAGTTTATATAATATAAGTAGCATGTCTAAGTCAAAATTTACAATATCAAATAGTTAAATTTAAATAGTGAATTATCTAACCATTAATAAGACTAATAACATATGTCAAGTTACTAAAATGATAAATTTTACTAAATATTTTTTAAAAAAAAATTCAAAATAATAACAACTATCAATTAAACTCAAAATAATACAAACTTTAAAAATTATAGAAAATGATACATACAATTTCAGGAGTTTTTTTTTCTGATTTTTTAAATACTTTTTGTATTATTTTTTTCTAAAAAATAAACTACTATGTAAGAAGTCATAAATTAAGTAAAATATTTTTAATATAAAAAAAAATTTTGAAACATTTTTTCTGATTTTTTAAATAATTTTGTGTAAATGAAAAAAAAATTTTAAAAAAATTTTGATTATATTTTTAAAAGCCGATAGTTTTTTTAGAAAAAAAATGAATTTAACGTTTTTGGGAAAACAAAATTCGATTTGTTCCATATCTTTTTTAATATGAAATTATGAGTTTTTATACAAATTATTTTAAATATATCTGAAATTGTTTTCAAAAAATAATAAAATCAAAAATGAAAAAACACTTATTCTAAAAATACGAATTCTTTTAATTATAAAAAAATTTTATTCTAAAAAATGAATAAATCTTTTTGTTAATCGTTTAAAAAATATTTTAGAAATTTTTTTTATAAGTTTAGAAAAAAAATGATGTTCAATTGAAAATTAAAAATATATTAAGATCTTTAAAATTTTATATAAAAATTTTTTTTTATCAGTTCAATTGAAAAATATAAGAAAAAAAAACAAAATTGAATTTAAAATAAATTTTATAAGTTTAAGAAAGTATAAAGTTCAATTATAAATTAAAAAATATCAGTTGACAAAATGTTAATATCTTTAAAATTAGATTGCAAATCTTACCTATTTCGATTTTTAAGCTACAAATAATTAAAAGTCAATTAACAATATGAGAGAATAAAACAAATATTAGTTAGTAAAATATTTAAAATAATTCATAAAAATATTTAAAATAATTTGGTTTAACATGGTGGGACCGGGATCAACAAAAAATTGACACGTGTTAATTTAATGATGTGGATTCATCATACGGTGCCATGTGTAAGTTCACGGGCTGCTTTAGTATATAGATAGATAATAGATTTTAGTTTCGAAAAATATGGCGTTGACACGTGGCAATAGGGGATTCTGCTTTAATGAGATAAGATAATATAAGATATTGCAAGGTAGGCTTTATTAAAATATATTTTTTATACCGAGAGGCAAATATAATAATCAACTATATAACTTTTTTTAGTTTACTCTTTTAGTTTAAGTTTTTTTTATGTAATGCGTGATCTGTTCACTTATTTTTACTTTTTTATTTTAATTTTATAAATTGATCTTAAAAATCAGACTATTTCTCGTTGTTTCCAACTTAACTCTTTTTAAAAAAAAAAGTTATTATAATTAATAATGCACGTTAAAATAAAAAAAGTTATCGCTCCTCTAAAAAAACTAATATAAAAAATGGTTTGAAGCAAGAAATCATTATCAAAAATTGTAGGATGCGGATATATTATAATTTGACTAGTATACAATATTGCGGATATAATATTGTGGAAAAAGTTGTATACTTGTATGAAAAAAGAGTTTGAAAATGTGCGATAATATTGTTTTAAAGATCACTTTAAAAATACAATAAAGTGACTTTTTTTTTTTAATATTATTTAATTACATGTTTGTATACTTGGCGCTCCCTAAAGGAGGACTTGGCATTCTAAGCTTCAAAATTTGAAATTTTAAAATATGCTTTACACCATATTATAATATATTAATATATGATGACATAGCTCAAAATTTTCATATAACTCCCTTTATATGGAACCGACACACTTCTTATCATACAAAACGATTTAATGGGATATTTAAAAAACCCTTGATTATTCAAAACTCAAATGCAAGTATACGATTAAACTTGAAATTGTGTGCTTTTAACTTAACGTGTAACGATTAAACTTGAAATTGTGTCCTATTAACTTAGTGTATAATATTGGCTAGTGTTTTTGAGATTGTATGGTGATAGATCTTGGTTATGACTTGGATAATAATAGGTGAGCTTGCATATTAGATTAGATTGGTAAATTGTATAAGCCCTAGAGTTTGTTGAACTAAATTTAAGTTAGATTTGTCTAAGTCGGTAAACTAAGTCAGGATATAGACTTACCCGGTAATATCTTTACTTGGATATAGATGATGAATTCTAAGTAGTAGAGATGTGAAGACCCTCTATTAGATTGTGTGTGTCGGTTTTCTATATGAGATGAGCTAAATTTAGAGACTTACCCCGAAATCTCATCCGCTTCATCTGTTGGATGCAAGCAAATTGACTACGGGGGAGACCCAAAGCGAGTGATGGTCAGATGAAGTGGACAATTTTAGGTAATGGACAATTTTAAGTAGGGTTGGACATGAAACAAGACGGAATTGAGGTCGTCCTGCGTCCCGTCCCGCAAATGATAACATTCTTTTAGTATTTTATTACTTTTATAATTCTTATCGATATAAAATTATAATTTATATATTACACTGCAAAAAATAATTAAGTTACCCACGCTTGTTGACGACGCGAAACCTTTGCCGTCGTCATTGATCTTTATTTAGCGGCGACAACATCAGTGTGGCAAAAATACCAATTATTTGTGTTGGGGTGTAGGGTCGTCGCTAATAGTCGTGTAATTTGCGTCGGCTAATCTTTACTAGGTTAAAGATTTAGTTTTGCTTTTTACTAGTTGTTGAAGGAGAAACTAGTTACGGGATCCTTTACGAATTAGTTGATTAAATTTCATCTAAGTTAAGCGCATAACTCAAGAATAACTTTAATTAGAAAACGTATTTGAATGAATGTCATACGATAGCTTATATCTCATTGCGAACACATGAAAGAACAAGAAAAGGTGAAATTGCATTAATCCCACGTCAAGTTCTAGTATATTTTTATTGATCACAATCAAGATAAAAAGAAGTTCAATATTCTAAATATAAAACACAACATATGTCATATACTTACAAAGCGTAATTCAAAGCAATTGTAATTGCAATATTCTCAATGTCAAACACAAAATGTACGTGATAAATACTTATTGTGAAGCATAATTCAAAGTTTGTGGGGGGTTTCGATCTGCAGCGGAAGAAGCAAAACAAGCCAAAGAACGAAAAAATGTTCACTCTCGCGAGAATTCTAGTGTTTTGGATTTTCTTTTGAATATGAATTATCTTCTAGACATGATAATCAGACGGTTGTGGAGAGAATTATAGCGTTGGATCCGGCTAACAATTTCGCTGCTAACCATATGTTCGGATCCAAGATCGGAAAAGTGAAGTACATATACTTGTATGACGGTATCACTTCGTTCGAGCCGTCCTACGATTTCGAGAAGAATGCTTAATTTTTTTGCCTTGTCTCGGTCGATTTATGATATTTTATTAGGGCTTCTTATCAGACTAACAATCCAGTGTTGTGTTGGAGGTTGGGTGGGATAGGAATTCTAGTACTTGACAGTTGTTTCAAGTATACTTTCTAAACATTGTTCATTTCTTGTGTTTTTAGGGACGTTATTATCTTGCTGACTAATTGTTTTCATTCTTGAGCTATAACTCGATGTGCAAATGACAAGTGATGCAACATTATGCATATGATAAGACTCGTTTCCTCTTGTATGTGTATGCCGCTAGTGCTTAAGTTTTTTTTATCGCTTATGTTGATCGGTGAGTTGTGACATAACGTTGAAGACGTGTATGCTACCAGTCTTATTATCCTGTGAATAACTTAGGAGAGGTGGTGATATTACATGAATGAGCCTAGATGTGCACGGCTAAATGTGGTCAAAACCAAAATGTTGAGAGTAACAATTATATAAACGTGGGCGAAAACAAGATTACAAGAGTGGATACTTTCCTATTTTGAATAAGATGTTTCATTATAAACTGATGCATTGTACATCCTTAAATGAATACTTTGCGGGATGGTGATGGCCCACAGGGAACTATATCTACATGAATTTCATACGATTCAAAGTGATATGAGCAATTTACTCGAAGGCCTATTTGTTGGAGATTTGTGCTAAGTTTCAACGGAACCATTGAGCTTGTTGTCGAGACAAGGTGCAATAAGTTACTCACATGTGTGTCACGATGGTATGAGTTGCGGGAGGCAAGCCAAGTGACCGGCACTTAGAGTAACTAATGATTACGGGGTAAAAATATGGAAGCTAATTAAATTGAACTAAACAAAAGGACATGGCTATCACGGCTTTGTTGAAAGTTGGTTTAGTTGAGCCTCATGACTGTCATGGGATATTGTCTTGACTCAGTCATGACATGCCATGACTTGGCAAGAGTGTTATTGGCCTTGCCAATGCCTATGCCATTTTACGGCAGAAATTGAGAGCCCGACGCTTTGTGTTTTTGGGACACATTATGTGAGCGTTCTTTCGAGCATTCCTCATTATATTAGCTCAAGAAATTTGTTACAAAGTTTGAGAGATATCAAAGCACAAAATGTCCATTGAGCTCCAAGAAGTTAGCTAGAAGCTAGCTAGTGAGCTGCTTAGTGAGCTGCTCGATGAGCTAACCTAGTTTGAGCTAAGCTCATGTGTGTTAGTTGACCTTGGAGCTTCACCTAACTATAATGAGTTAGTCAAAGCTCATTGATGAGAAAAAAAAGTCGGGCCGAAAAAGCTAGCTGAAATTTGGGCTTTTTGATGGCCCAATTGAGTTGGGCTTGGGCCTTGAGCTTGGACCAAAAAGTGGTTATGAGACCCTAACTTCTCTCAACCGCCAATAACCGTTTGTAACCGCTCTCAACCGCTTTGGTGGCGGTTATTCTCCCCAAAATCGTGCCCCCTTTGCCTATAAAAGGGAGAGCCATTTGCACTTGAAAAAGAATCCATTTTGCATGAATAAAAATTAAGCCATTAGTTCCCAAGTTTTGACAAGGGATAGGAAATCTCTCTTTGGCTGATTTGTGCAACTTGGAAGACCAAAATACTTCATTAATATTGAAGAAAGATAGGCATCCATTAGAAGGATCAAGTTTTGACAAGATCTAGAAGAACTCCTTTTACAAACGTAAGACAAGGTATGTTTCTATACTTTAGTCTTTGTGACTTGTTGGTCTTATCCCACTAAGGTATTTGGATCCCGGTGTAGGGAAAATACACTTAGAAGGAAAACTCGATATTTGAGTGATTTCAACATTATCCAAGTCAAGTACATACAACATCCTAATAACTGGTTTTTGCATGCAATTCAATCTAACTATATAAGGATGTTCGTCTAATCCTTTTGGAGACTACAACTCCTTGGCTTTAATTTTGGACATTGAAAAAATATATATAATTCTGGTTTGTTATTTTAAGGTTACTTGTCTACTCACTTGGGAGATTACAGCACTAAGTTGTTAGTCTACTCCTTAACGAAGATTACAACAACTTGTAAGTCGCTTGTCTACTCACCTGTGAGATTACGGTGCCTTTGCCTAATTAAGTTGTTTGTCTACTCCGATTGGAGATTACAACTTGTGAGTTGTTAGTCTACTCCTTGGAGATTACAACAACTTTGACATAAAACCGGACACAAAATTCCAACACTACTTTATATTTCGAAGTGTTATCTTGCTAAAATCAGCTGATCCACTACCTTGTGTTGCTGATTTTTTTCGAGCTATCTTGTGATTTGTTTTTTCACAGATTTCTGCTTCAATGAATTTGGCCGAGGAGGTTAAAATGCCAAAACTAATGGTTGAGAGTACTTTGAGCCTTGGGATTTTATCTCCTGCATACCACTACAAAGTCCAAAAATTTGGTCAAAATAAAGCTTATGTAGTTTAAACTTTAAAACCCAAGTGGTTTTTGATTGTTGTATAGACTTTTTCGTCCTGCGTATTAGTTGGTGTCAGATTGGCATATTTGTAAACTTGTGTGGTCGATTATCATCTAGATTCGTTTAAGAAGTTAGAAACATGTGGATATGTTGGTACCCTGTTCTGATTTTTGCTGACTCTATAAGTTCCATGCAAACCCTTAGAATCTATACTCTTTTACCATGTTTCTGATACCTTGTGGAACGAATTGCAAATGAGCTCGGAACTTGGATGGTGCAAATGAGGGACGAGTCTCCTGTTTATAGCCAAGACCACCCTTATCTAGAAATAATTTGGATTTACACAAGCCTGTGACTTTTTCGGATCCTTCTTGGCTAGAAAACTAGACAACTCTACTAAGTTTCAGACTATTCTGTGAGGCTCTAGCCAAACCTACATGATTCTGTACGAATCTATAGAGTTTTGCCGGGATCTAGACAGGCATGGTATACACATGTCTAGTTCTTTTAGTGCCTCCTGGTCCTATCTCGAATGATATGGCCTGATACGGGGTCCTCTACGAGCATCCGACACATTCGTGTCATATACACAAATATGCTTAACCGTAGCTTACATTCTAAAATTTGCTCTGTTGCCAAGAGTTTCTCCATCTACAAGATGCAAACCAACCTACCAGGGCGGCAAAGCCACTGAACCAACAATCTTTACCATATAATACAACAGCTAGAAATTCAAGCCTGTAATTGTCAATTCGTAACGGAATCGTAATGCTGCAACCAGCTTGAACACGCTATTAGGTGCGGTATATATCATATATGCCAAGGAAAAACAAGTCCACAATATTTCTCAAGATGATAATACACAAGAAATGACAACACACTAATAATCTTTACTTCTTTCTTGGCTTAAGTTTACAACGTACATTCCCTTAGTTCAAATTCTATACTCAGCCAGATTCATCCAAAACTTGACTGCTAACATACATATTCTCTCTTCTTTTCGGATAGCCACTGGATTCTATATTGGACCCTCTAAATTTTAGCTCCGGTGCACCTCTATAATTGGGGTCAACAGAAGGTCTGGAGGTCGTATCTACGGAAGTTGGCCTAAAGGAGCTACCGCCTCCAGCAGGGTATCGAGTTGGAGACCCATACCTCCTTGAAGAACTAAAACCGCTGCTCCTAATGTCCACATTGTCAGAGTTTCTTGATGATAAATCTCCAAAAGACCGATCTCCTGACCCTGAACCTCCGAACGGAGCTTCACTTGTCATCGAGGTTGAACTAAAAGGATCATCCACGTCCCATGATGTAAGAACTTCCTTTTTCTTAGCAAAAAAATGCCAAGCTCCGAACAAGAAGAGAATGAAGAACAAAACCGGGGTGGTCCAAAGCATACTATTAGACTCTCCTTTCATAAGTGGAAGGGTTGAGTGATACATACCGACACATCCACTGCCAAAACCGAGAATAACAAGTTTCTCACGATCACTTGCTATCAATGGCACCCTTTTTGCCATTTGAGGATCTTTGTTTATTTCTTCATTATCCGGGCATGGGAATGTGATATCCTCAATGCCTGATGAGAATACAAGTCGAGGAGCACCGGAACGAGTATAGTGTTGAGATGAGATATTATACACATGAAGCTTTTCCTGATCAGCAATGAGTAGGTACCCCCTGATTACTTGAAAGGAAAGCGGGCCATTTACATCGAGATTCTTCCAAGGCTTAGCCCTACATTTGAAATTCGTTGCATCACCCAATAACGAAACATGAATCAAGTCGCCAGCTGATGTAACACCGTATGCTTTCAATCTCTCAGTTGGGTCAAACACATAGTTTCTGGCAACAGAATGATTCAGGCCTTCACATGGAACCTCCCTGATCTTCATAGTCCTCAAATCCAAAGAACCCGCCCCAGTTTCCGTCAAGAACAGCAGCCTCTGCTTCAAGAACGCAAGTGGATGACTTGTTGGTATAGCTAAACCATACAACTCTCCATTCTCCTTGAAAACCCTTATATTCCCACGACTGTCAGCAGACAAAATGTACTTTGATCTCCCTATATGGTGAATTTCCAATGTAGATATGGCAGTCCCAGTTTCTGCAGCCGAGTCTATCACCACCACCTTTTCCATGTGAAGCACACCCGGCTCATTAATGGAGGAACTCTCCCAAACCCTATGAACCACAATTGCACCGTTACTGTGCCCTGTTACGATAACACTTTCATTCTTATAAACAGACAAATAAGATACCATAGTAGTGACAGCTGATTCAGAAAATGTTAAAAACTCAACCACAACATGCCCATCTCTTAACACATAAACCCTACCCTGATCATCACCAATCGCAAGATACTTGCTTTGACCCTCGAAATCTCGAAGAGGCAACACAATTATGCTCGTAGCCATGGAGTCCAAAATCACAGCAGAAACAGACCGGAATTGCTCGGACCAAAACGAGCTGTACTTGGTCACAGTTGCCAATTTCGATCTTACTCCCCCTTGAGATTCAATTTGTATGTTACCCGATCTCCTTTCCCTATAATTCGATTTGGATCCATCAAACATAATATCTTCCCTGGCAAAACCTGGGGTTTCATAAAGTTTCTCGCTCCTGGGAATAGCATAGTAATGAGACTCTAATTTAGCGACTAATTCAGTTAGATTTTTCACAAGCTCTTCCAACCTATCAATTTGAGATTGATGCTGATGATACAACGGAGTCGAAATACCATTATTATCATTAGTCTCGAGGTTACAATCAGTTGCAAGAACCCAAGGAATGTTTCTGAAAACAGAGACGGAAAAGAAGAGTAAAATTATACAGATCTTGCCTTTGACATAAGTCGCCATTTTTGAAGCTTGGTTTTCGATGAAGAGAGTTTTGTGTGTACGGGAAGGAAGCAGGGACTTGTGTTCACCTCCGATCTTACTTACGGTGGCATCATCACTTGTGCCAGATGCTTAGATGGGGACAAAGTCTGGGAATTTACGGTGGGGGAAGAAATTGAAAATCTTTGGATTAAATTTTGACTTTTGGGGAACAGCAAACAGGGTCCGGGAAAATCTCAGGAGGTGCTTCTTTAGGGCAAGAGATTTTCGATTTCTCAAGCTAATTTACAACTACATTGTATTTTTATAACTGAAATCATAAAGCATATTTGAAATTGGCCGATACTTAAACAACAAATACTTGCTAAAATTACAATTTGTAAGACTTGCCACATGATAATACAATTGAGTCCCGTTATTTTTTTTATTCTACTTTATTTACTCAATAACCTCTCTTTTTTTCAAAAATCAGAAGTGAAAACAGCTTAACTTTTGATCCTTAAAATGACAGGGCTACTATTCGAGCGGACTCACTCAATGACAGAGACAAAAATATTGTTAGAGATTGCGAAATGGTAGAACTTATTTCTGTAGCAGATATTCTCTCTACTATGATGCCCATTAATTGTTTTATCTCAAAACAAACGTAACAGAATCAGATTTCAACAATGAAACGAGGTCGAGAAAATATAAGGATAAAAACTGAGACCTGCCTAACATGTTGACACGTATCATTCCAACTGTTTTGTGTTTAATCAAAGCCATGAGGATGGTCAGCGGCAAGGATCTTGCTTTCAAAACACTGATCTGAGCTCATCTGTGATTTCCTTCCACAAGTATCAGAAACATGGTAAAAGAGTATGGGTTTTAAGGGTTTGCAGGGAACTTATACAGCCAACAAAAATCAGAACAGGGTACCAACATATCCACATGTTTCTATTTTTTAAAACGAATCAAGATGATAATCGACAACACAAGTTACACATATGTCAATCTAACACCAACTAGTACGCAGGGCGAAAAGGTCTATACGACAATCAAAAACCACTTCGGTTTTAAACTACATGGGCTCTATTTTAACCAAAAATTTTGGACTTTGTAGTGATATGCAGGAGATCAAATTTCAAGGTTCAAAGTACTCTCAACCATCAGTTTTGGCCTTTTAACCTCCTCCGCCAAATTCACCGAAGCAGAAATCTGAGAAAAAAAAACAGATCACAAGATAGCTTGAAAGAAATCAGTAACACAAGGTAGTCAGCTGATTTTAGCATCACTAAAGATAACAATTTGAAATTTAAAATAGGCCTTCGAGCAAATTGCTCATATCACAGGGACAGGAACCTACGGAAAGGGTCCTGAGAAAGCAAGCTACCGTCAAATTCACTTTGAATCGTATGGAATTCAAGTAGACATAGTAGTTTCCTGTGGACCATCATCATCCCACAAAGTATCCATTTTAGGATGTCCAATGCATCAGTTTATAATGAAACATCTTATACAGAATAGAGAAGTATTCACTCTTGTTTTTGTCCACGTTTATATAATAATTACTCTCAACATTTTGGTTTTGACCACATTTAGGATAACAGGATTGGCAGAAGACATATCTTGTACATTGAGATATAGCGCGGATGAGGCTTTGCTCATGACCACACGGGTCCTACGGAAACAGTCCTATCAGTTACCTATTGACCATCATCTCAAAAAGAAACCATTTAGGACATCCAACGCATCAGTTTATACAGAAACAACTTATACTGCATAGAAAAATACCCACACTTGGCTTTGACCAAATTCATGAAATTGGTAGCCTCAACACCTTGGTTTTGACCACATTAAATATTATCTTAATATGCAAATCTAGTGTGTCATTCATGTGATAGCAGCTTCATTTTCACCACCTCTCGTAAGTTATTCATGTAACAGCAGCTTCAGTTTCACCACCTCGTAAGTTATTCATGCAATAACATAACCACACACATCTTCAACGGTATGTTCACAACTCATGAATCAACATAACCCGTAAAAAGAAACTTAAGGACTATAGCAGCATACAAATACAGGAGGCAACAGCTTATCATATATATAATTCTGCAGTACTTGTCATTTGTACATTGAGATTTAGCACGGATTGAGCCTTTGCTCATGACCACATGCCTACGGAAAGGGTTATGAAAGCAAGATACCGCCAAGTTCACTTTGACCCATATCAAATTCTTTTAAATACAGTTACCCGATGACTATCATCTCAAAAAGCAACCATTTTAGGACATCCAATGCAGCAGTTTATACAGAAACATCTTATACTGTCTAGAAAAAATAGAGACTTTTAACTTTTTTACCACAGTTAATGAAATTATTACTCACAACAATTGGGTTTTCACCACATTTAGTCAAGCAATACCATCTTAATTTGCACAGCTACTGGGTCATTCATGGCATGGCAGCTTCATTTTCACCACCTCTTGTAAGTTATTTACGCAATAACAGGAATGGCAGCACACACATTTGCAACTCTATATTCACAATACACAGGAGCAACAGTTTTATCCTATACATAATTTTGCAGTACTTGTCATGTGTACATTGAGATTTAGTGCTAGGACGAGGCTTTGATATATCCCTTATTTCAATCCAAAAGGTAACACAACTTTTGCATTACATACAATCCATAACTAGGTTGAAGAATTAGATGTTTTTTTTTGGGTCATGCATACTCAATCGTCAAGGTCTTCCTATTAACCTATATCACGGGGATGGGTCAAGTGACAACTACTCTTATAGTAATTCCTTACCAAAATAAATCCTAGCTTCCAAGAAATGAAGCCAACAGAGGTTCAGACTTCGGAATGCAAGTATGAGTAGAAGTAATCACCAAGATAGTACCGTCGCTGAAAAAACAAGAAATGCAAAAGGTTTAGAAAGCAAACCTTGAAACAACCATGAGTACTGGAATTCCTAGTACACTCAAGTCCCAACACTTGGTTGGAAGTATGATAGGAAGCCCTAACAGCATCATCATAAATCTTCCGAGACAAGGCAAAATCCCAAGCATTCTTCCCGAAATCATAGGACGGCTCGAACGAAGTGATACCGCCATACAAGTATATGTACTTCACTTTTCCGGTTTTGGATCCGAGCGTATAATTAGCAGTGAACTTGTTAGCCGGATCCAACTCCAAATCCCCTCCACAACCGTCCGATTATCATTCATATTGTGAATGTAAGTCATATTTAAAGGAAAATCTAAAACACTAGCCGAGTTCCTAAACTGAAACTTAAGGTCCTGCAAAAAACCAAATTCAA
Source organism: Fagopyrum homotropicum (assembly GCA_033239125.1). Taxonomy (NCBI): domain Eukaryota; kingdom Viridiplantae; phylum Streptophyta; class Magnoliopsida; order Caryophyllales; family Polygonaceae; genus Fagopyrum; species Fagopyrum homotropicum. The sequence goes on along the minus strand of BSWB01000006.1, from coordinate 9,615,983 downwards.
CAAATCCAACTTTTAATTCTTTGTTCAGAAAAAAGCAGTCCACAATTTTTGAAATTAACAAACTAAAACAAGGGAAATGGGGAAGGATATATGAGACAGTACCTTCTTGCGAATGTTGTAGTCGACGGTGAAGGAACCGGGCTTCTCGAGGGCAAGATTGAGGCCGGTGAAGGAAGGACCGCCGGAGAAGGTAGCGTCCGTCATGGAGGCGCGAAGTTTGAGGTCGCCGACGGGAAAAGTGAAGGTGGAGAAACCGGATAAGTCATCGGCGGAGTCATTCTCGTACTTGCCTCTCAAAGCTGCTTTCATTTTTACAGAAAAGAGAGAATGGCGAAGAAGAACGGGTGAGCAGGTGCTGTTCGGTGGCTTCGTTTAGTTGGCGTCTTCGGTTTGTAGTTCGCTTGGAGCATTCCCAGTTTTAATCTACTTTGTGGGTCAACACCGAACTCTATTCAAATTCATTTGTAGACTTGTAGGGTCAATATAAACTTCAAAAATTATGTACTTAATGTCATTTAATTAGAAAAGATAACTAAAAATACTATTAACTATAAAATTTTAAACAAAAATAATATAAACTTTAAAAATTACTTATTTATATGTAAAATATTTCACATCAAATCAATTTTATTGGGTTGAATTATATCAATTTTATTATAAAATTTGACCATAAATTTTTAAATCATACAAAATCATCCCTAGATTATATTTTCTTTCAAAAATCACCTATATTATTTTTATAAACCTATTAATTATGTAGTAAAAGTTTAGTTATCACTTTATTCTTAATATTTTAGGTCATTTATTTAAAATATAACTATTAAAATGATTGAAAGATTTTAAAAATAAAAAATTGGTTAAAAGACCCCTACTTTGTGACATTTTCGATAAACTTTGGTATATAATAAGATTGATTCGAAAATTTTAAAACATGAAATGGAGAAAATTTTCCACAAATGTACGTTAAATATATTATTTCTAAAATTTTAAATTACACGAAAATTTTGATAAGTGATATATTATTTCATTAAATTTTATTGACAAACTTGAAATTTTTCCTCAAATTGTCCGTACAATAATAATGTCATCAAACACGGGTCTATTAACCAAAATTTTATTTAAAATTTTTTTAAAAAATATAATTTTTATTATAAATAAACCAACCTAAAATATTTAAGAATAAAGTGATGACTAACCCTTATTACATATTTCTTTAAGTATATAAAAATAACATGGGTGATTTTTGAAAGAAAATACAATATAGAGGTTAGCTTGTGGTTTTAAAAATATATGGGAGTTTTTGTAATAAAATAGGACCACAATCTTCAAAATTGATTTAATGTGAAAAAATTCATATATTAAATAGTAATTTCTAAAATTTGTATTATTTTTTATTCATTTCTCATAGACTCATAGTTGATATTATTTTTGTTCATTTTTTTTAACTATAAAAAATAGTATATTTACCTACTAATTACTAAATTAACAAGATTTGATAAGATTATTTATTTCCTTCTCTCACTTATATCATTCTCAATGGAATTAGACCAAGATTATACAAAAAATTGTATGACAAGAGGACAAATATACAAATAATTTTAATTCAACCACTATTTATTTTAAAAAAGTAGCCATTTCATTTCAATTCTTCTCCTTAATTTATATTTTCGACTACTTTTCTTGTAAACCATATTACCTTAGACTTCGTTTGGTATGTTTCGAAAATAGATAGAAATCAAGTATCAAATATTCATGAAGATTCACCTGACTTGATTTCAGACATAAAATGTTTGAAATGTTGTTAAATAGTCTATATATTTAATCACAAAAAATAGATTACAGATTTTTGTAACCATTTTTATCCTTTATTTATATTTTGTTTACATATGTATCCTCAGTCACACGTTCCTTAATGGTAGATTATTGGAGTTGAAGGTGAAGTTGAAGCTTATTGGTAGCTGAAGCTGAGACTGAAGTTGGAAGAGTAACTGAAATAAGTAGCTGATTGACGAGTTGATAATTTTTGATAAGCTTAGTTGGTGTTTGGGAGAACGAAACTTATAGAAGCCAATGTAAATGTAAAATTACTAAAAAAAGACATCCTTTTAGTTATCATTAAATGCTTACCAACAACGAAAGAAGAAACAAAAACCATGATTTATAAGTTTAACTGAATTTAACAAACATACTAAATAAATTATAATTACTCATAACTATTTCATTTATAGTCCAAAAATTATGTGAAAATAATATTTAATAATTACTTTAAAATTTTATACTAATTTATTTTACAAATTTTTATAGTGTTTTTTTTTCCATAAACAAAATTATTTGCTTTCATATTTTTCTTTTGCAATTTGGTGCAATTCTCACAAAATATCATAAATTTATATGAAATTGTGAATCTGTAAAAGATTGTGATATGTAAAAATTGTAACTCATTTAATAATTTTAGCTTAAGAGTCTTTTCAACCTTTCAATGTGATTCACAAGTTCAATAAGCAACGAAGCTTCCAAATGACATATACAAATGCAGTTACACTACTGCACACATCCAAACAACAAGTATCCAAGCTTGGAGAACTCAACAAACATCCAAACAGCTTGCACACATCCAAGCAGTTACACTGCTGCACACATCCAAACAACGCTCTTATATATAAATGTGCAACCAAAATCAACAAGAATCACAATCTCAATACAAGAACTAATAATTAGAAAGCTCAATACATTTTGTATATACATAAGTCAAAGCACATGGTTAATCTACAAGCATATCAATGTCCCTTGACACTGAAATGTGAACTATTAAACAATTGTCTGATATGTTGTCATAACATCAGTTAATGCTTCTAACATTGCCTGAAACGAATAAGTCTTTCCGTTGGTGCTTCTCTGTATGGCTCAACCTGAATTGATCAAGAACATTTCATTAAGGACAAAAGACTAACAACTAAGAAAGAAACTGAACTTTCACTAATAGGGCATTAATGCTTTGTGAATTCTCTTAAGGACTTCTTTGAATTATGGTATGCTACATGCTTACTAGAAACAACATTTGAGAATTAACAAAAAAAAAGAAAATAAATACAATAATAACATAACCGATTACAGAAAAAGGTTTTTTAAACTAACCAAGAATGCAAAACTACTTGTCTAATGTGCTTGAGTTCTTACGAAGCATAACTCGTATACTAGTTTTATACCATTAGACTTTTTTGCTACAAGTAGGAAGATGATTAAAACTCTTTAGAGTTATATATATATATATATATATATATATATATATATATATATATATATATATATATATGTTAATCTGTCGATGACTAATGAGAAATGTGCAAAAAAGAAAAAGTCAGCAACAAGTATCCAAGCTTCGAGAACTCAACCAGCATCCAAATGACTTGCACACATCCAAACAACTATCTTAAATCTAAATGTGTAAAAAAAAATCAACAAGGAACCAAAATCAGCAAGAATCACAAGCTTATACGATGAAGTCAGCAATTAACGGTAACAAGCTTAGAGTTAAGATTTGAGTTGTAGGAAGTAAGCTTAAGCAGTGAGAGAAAGTAATGTTCCTCCATGACAATATAAATTGAGTAGTGAATATAAATTGATAACCATACTTTAGAAGGACGAAGAATTGAGGATTGAAGGAAGATTAGAGTGGATGAACTTGTTGCTAAGCGTCCAAGTGTTACGTATATGTTGAGATTCATTCATATCATTGTTATCATTATCAATGAGAGACAGTTGGTTTTTGTTCCCTATTCCAAATGCTATAAGACATTGTTGATGATTATTATGAAGTAGTTTGTTGTTGTTGTTGTTGTTTCAATGTTGAATCCATTATTCATGATGTTTTGAGCAATAAAATTGGATTGCGAAATTCAGTTCACAAGTCATCCTTGGTATGTGCTTGAACTAACTATAACCAATAACATAAGTTGTGAACCCTCCTTCCACAATTGTCAAATAGCAAAAATCAAACCAGAATACGAATGGAAGAATGAGGAAGGGTTAACAAAATCGAATCAAGATTCAGACGATAGAGCATATTTGTGTTAAAATCAGGAGTGATGAAATGCTACATGTGGATTATGGATGAGTCAATTGGATGGATGCTCCCCAGAATACGAATGGATGAATGAGAAGGGTTGTCTTGTCGTTTGAACTGAAATGCAAATAACAACTAAAAAGGAATCTGGAAGATAAATTAAGGAAGCGGGAGTTTTCAACTTGAAGCTCATGCTGAATGGAGAGCTTTCTTCCCAACCCCAACGATGAATCGAAGGATTGAAGAGACGGTAGACACTAAAATTTATGGGGTTAATTTTGGAAGAAATTTGGCCCTTCAGCTCCATCATCACCGTAATCTAGCGAGGAGTAGTTTATGGAATTGGGTGTTTTATCAGCTCCGTCATCTACCTTCACCTACTAGACGTTGGGATTCTCACACACCAAATACTCTGAAAATTTAATCTTCATCATCTACCTTCAGCTTTGTAAGCTCCAAAACGCATTTATGGGGCTCCCAAACGGGCCCCAAGTTGTTACTTTCAACTACTCTCTGGCAAACCAACTGCGCTTCTTACTCTTGCCGATCCACTGAAACTCAACGCTTTGTTCGATTGAGAAGGAGTACAAGGAAGACAGATTCTCTTAGCGCACAAAATCCCCATATTTACTCTAGTTAACTTTAATTTCATAAAATTAGTGCCACTTGAACCAATTAAACGAATGGAGTAGAGAAGGCAATACGCGATGGCAATAGAGGATCCGGACTCGTAATTGAATGGTTTGTCTACATTCATTTGTAAATCGAACTAGTTATATGTAAAATGGCGGCACCAATCTTGGATCCATGAACGCCCAAATTCACTACTTAAAGATTACATCTAACGATTCTACCCCCTTTCGACCCAGGTGCTCCTATTCCGATTTTTCAATCCGGGTGTTCAAACCCCTCTTTCAAAATTCGATCTGGGAGAAGTCTGATGGCTAGATCCCTTTGCCTTTGTTGAGCCTCAAAAGTCAACTCAAAGTTACAGATTGAAATGAAACAATGAAAACTTATTGGAGCTCTTTCTTTTGATCTCCTTTTTTAATCAGGTCTAAGACCATCCACAATGGTGGTATGCAAACAATATAATACTATAGATATGCTAAGAATAGTACACTTTTGCCTTCAAAATTTGTCTGAAAAATGGAAGCAAGAGGCCCGTTTAAAACTTGAAGAGAGAAGATTCATTTTATTTTCCTTTTTTTTTTGTCCAAAACAACTTTCATTTTTTTTTCTTTTAAGTGGTGGAGCATGAAACTTTTTGATCCATTGGATCTAAACAAGATCAAAGGTTCAAACTTTTTCATATTTGTAATAATTTCATTATTTATTTGTGATAGTTTTAGGTTTAGATAAATATATTTTGATAATTTTTATTTTATAAATATTTTTATTTTATTTTTATCTACCATAGAGTTCAATATTGAGAATATATTTAGAAGAATAAACAAAATATTTTTTTTTATCTATTGTAGAGTCCAAAGACTTTTTTCTATCTATGAAATCTAATATTGGATATTTTTAGAATAATTATTTTTTTTAATTAAAAATATAATGATATTTATTTTATAAATACATAATAAGGATATTTTTTTATTATAATGATTATAATTACTAACTTTACACACAAAAATCAATATATTACGTGTTTGGGATACCAAATTCTATGGCGGATTACATAATCAACCGTGTCCAACTTCGGAGTAGCACTACACACGAACAATTGAAGCACGATTTGGTTCAACATGTATGGGAAAAGTTTGGCAATACTCATGTTGGAAATTAGTAATTTTATGTATGATTTAATACGTAGTAGTGCATTTGTATTTTCATGTTTTGCATCTTAACTTTGCGATTATTATTTTAATGTCTTTGTGTGTTTTAATTTTTAATGAAGGTTTTATTAAAAACATTTTTATTAATTGTTTATACATTTATTATTTATTTATTTTTTAAAATAAAATTAATAGTATCAAAATTTTAAAAATGTATATAAATATGGTGGGTACATAAATATAGAGTTAAGAGATTGAGAGTTAATATACCATGAATGTGGAAAAAAAGTAAATTGATTTTTTAAAGCTGATGTGGCGGAGAGAGGATGTTAAAAGATTTTGGTAATATATTTACCATTGTGTATGGTCTAAGGTTGTCTATTGACGCTATGAATGACCTAAAAAAAAAAAACCAGACTTAACCAACTTATTATTATCCCAAACCAATCAATTTTACAAGATCTTATACTCCTATGTGTTCTCTTGGTGTGAAAAAAAAATGGATTATTTTTTACAACCCGTAAATATAATAAACAATTCAAAACAACAAATTAAAAAAATGAGTAGTTATTCTTGTGATTTCTTGTCCCAAAAAGGAGAAAAAAAGAACTAAAAGTATATTTACGGACAATTATCCCCTTTTAAATCTTTGATCTTTAACTATCAAAGTTATACACTTTTCGTGTCTTGACTCTCGTGTCTTTCAGTGTCGTCTTTTTTGTTTGATGCTTGTTTGTGGTGGCGTTTCGAGTGGTTTGTATAGGAGGGGGCGTGAATTTGTAATCGACTCCTGATGGCTCTCTTGCGAGTCCAAATATGAGGTATCCACAGTTTTTCCCCAGTTTCCTACCTGTGTACTACCTTCCAAGACGGACGTCGTGCTCGCAGAAGAAGGTTACACTTCAGAAGATAGATGTCGATGTCATCCAGGAAGTCAATTCGTATCGGTTTGAGCTATGCGTTCTTCATGGTATGTATGTATATATACACTTAATTGCTCATTTCATGAATTGATAGTTAAACATATGTATATGATGTCATTGATGTGTATAGTTTTTCTATGATAGAATGCTCATTTTTATTATTAAAAATGAAAAAAAAATTCCATTGCCGGGAATCGAACCCGGGTCTCCTGGGTGAAAGCCAGATATCCTAACCGCTGGACGACAATGGATTCAATGTACATTTTTCATACATAATGAATAAGTATATTTACAAATATCACAACTTGAAGCCACCCTAGTTAATACTATTTTCTCTGTTTTTCCACTTTTATACTCTAAACTCTCCATCTCCAATGTGATTCGTTTGTCTTCCGTTATAAGATCTATAAAACTCTTTACTGAGCAGTAGCTCCAGCCTCCAACGATGGAATAAGAAGGAACTTCTTAAATGGATACGGGTATTCGATCAAGTAGACATATATATAGTGATTCATGTATACTGTCAAAGCAGAATATTTGGAAAAAAAGAAGGTAATTTTAGCAGAAGAATTTGTTTGATACTGCAGTATGGTTCTAAGTTCTAACACTTGTTTCTCCCAAAAGAAGGAGAATGTTATACACTTATACAGAAATACAACGAAACTATGATAACCCTGGTCAGGTACTTGTACTAGTGTCATCCCCTGCGTTGTTGCTGCTGAGTTGTGACAACACATTACCAAGGTTCAACGGTACAGTTTTTAGTTTTACCACCACAAAAGCAAGATAAAATGGCCTTAATCACATTCTCGAGAACTCGGCCTCGTTTGGGAATGAGACGAGGAGGGAGAGCTTGTGGTAGCTTTGTGGTCTTCATCATCCTCAGCTTTGGTAAAATATGTTTTGCAAAATGCAAGGAGCAAATTCACTGAAGGGGGAGAAATTAGAAGAATTTTGCAAAATGCAGAAGTAGGATTATGGAGATGTTAATTGCAGTTTGCAGGACGATGCTTTTATATAATGAGAGGAAATTAAGTGGGGGCCTACAGAACGCGTCTGCCAAAACGAGTAAACTTTAGGTCTTCATAGGAGGATGCACTTGGCATAGGAAATATGTATAAAGAACAAGTCTTACAACTCCTTTCCTGTATACAAGCAAGACTTGGTAAAATTGAGATCCTCTAGATTCAATACTAACACATCACTTAATAATATAGCATGATTTTTCACCGTACAAGCTAAGTACAAGACTCATAACATAAATACAACAACATACACTACTGCAACTAGATATATACTGCAGATTTTAGAGCTTCGAAACAAAAGATTCTTAGTATAAGCAGAATTAGATACAACCTTTGTGGGTTTATTATAGCAAGCCCCTCCTGGTTGGCTCGGACTGCAAGCTGCCAGCGCACTGGAATTAGACGGCGTTAATGATGGTGAAGACACAACCGGAACCGGAGATGCTATTGGTGTAACTGGAGATGCTGTTGGTGTAATTGGAGACGCTGGAGATTCTGTTGGCGGTATTGAGGGGGCCTGAACACTACTCTTTGACAGTCCGGCATCATATGTCATGGTAAGATCAGGATTGAATATCCCGAATGATCTCTCAGACGTCGGCCCAGGTTTTAGATCCTCGTCGTACAATGCAAACAAGTATGTCTCCACTGCTTTCCCTGGCATCAAAGGAGTCCCTGACATGGATCGAAGGTGGGAGACTAGATTGCCGACATAAGCTTTTGCATTATCTACACTAGCTCCGAGCTCGTTGCTGTCTCCTTTGTATGGCCATCCGGTCTCAGCTACTAATATTTCGACATCCTTGAAACCCATAGCGTCTAGCGCAGACCGAACGGCGTCTACCTACACATTTCAAAGACTGTTTTTACTCTCTGCTGTAATAACACTCATCAAACAGTATGCAATTTCAAAAACTGAGTCAACGAGTAAGTAATCAGCAATTAATTGATCAGACAACTAGTTTCTCTCTACTGTACTAGAACTGATCAAATCAATATCCAATTCGAGCAATTATTATTGCTGGATGCAGCAGCAAGTAAATTTTACCTGAGCGTCGAACATGTTCATATACTTGATGCTATTTCCGGAGTCAACCCGACCCGCATTCTGCTGAAACAGACAAAAAGACAGCGTTTCGGGTCTCGGGTCGCTCTGGTAGGCGAAATACGGGTACGGGTTAATAGCAAAAGGAGAGCCCGTAGCATTCAAGATCTGCAACTGAGCCGTCAAAAGATCGGTCAAACTCGGATTGAACCGGCCCGCAGAGGGAGGATCTGATTGCTGCAATACCGTCATCGCATTAACCGTCGCCAGCCTCACTTTCCCGGAGAGCCCTGCTCCCTCGAGGGCAGTTTGAAGATTCTGCATCGCCGGAGCAAGCTGGGTGATCAGATTCTGGTCGCCGGAAAAGTAAACCTCGTTTCCGACGCTGATCATGACGATTTTACTAGTTGGATAGGCGGCGACGTTGGCGGTCACCCAGCCCTTGGCGGCGTTGGGATCGGCTGCTAGACTCGGGATATCGCCGTTAGAGACTCCGAGTACGATCCCAGTACCGGTGTTTGCGAGGGCCTTTATTATTGCTGGATCGGATCCGTACAGTCGGACGTTCTGGATGGTGGTGGACTGGAGGAGTTTGGCTGTCGCTTCTGGTGCCGGGAGGTTGTCGGCGACTTGTCCGTAGTTGACGCCGATGTACGATTGGGAACCTGCAGAACTCAAAATTTAAAATTGCTAATAAAAAATGCACCGCCATGGTCCCGTAATTTGAGAGCTTTGAAGGGTAACTGTAGTTCAGGGCGTGTTTGGTAGCTAGCCGCTTTAAAAACTACTAATAGTGGTGACTGGTGAGTAGCGACTAAGTAAACAAAAGCAGCAGCAGCATAATTGATGAATAAACAGAGCAAGTGCAATTTGGGGCATTCATGAAATCGTTACAGAATATCAGGAATAGAACAAATTATGAGGAACTAACTTGTAAGTTGAAAGGTAGCTTGTAGCGTGAGGAGGAAGAAGAAGACCGTCGTGGGAAATGAAAGCCTGGCCATCTTGAAATTGGCCGGCAAGGCGTTCCTGGTAATTGCAATACGAAGACGAAATGATTTAAAAGGAAGAAGACAGAAATATAGGAGTATCGATAGGTATGAGATGTTTTTATATTGTTTTCTTGTTTGGAGATCCGTGAAAGAACATCAGACAACGTACGGTGTGAGAACTATGTTCCAGTGGAAAGGTAGTTGAGTGAGAGTTGTGCTGTGGAAAAAGAAAAAAAAGGAGATGTGGAAGCTCCATAGTCTCCATGGAAACTAGCAAAAGATTATTCTGATTTTGCAAGAAGGATACATATTATATATAGAATAATATAACATAAATTTGGGTAAATTATCTAAATTTATAGAAAATTAATGAAAATTCTTGAGAAAATCATGTATTGAAAGGTTTCTTTAAAAAATTGCTTAATAAACTTTTGAAAAAGTTAAAGCTAATAAAAATTGTTCTTACCAAATACTGTATAGGTTTCTTATAACTCAAAGCTTCACCGAAAACTATTCAAAAATTTACGTCAAACACCTTAACTTTGTGTGATAGTTTGCTTGATAACATCAAATTTGGAAAACAGAAAGAAAGCAGTGACGTAGGTTAGATTTTGTCTTTCAACATAAATCTCAAATTTATTTGTCGCAATAAAATCTGATTAATTTTTATTTCAAATGTCATTGCTTTATTTGAAAAATTATTTCATTAATGTGTCAATTAATCACATGTAATTGATAAACTCCAAAATTAATACTTTCTATTTACATTTTTAAAGTTGGGGTCACCAAACATAGTTTCCCCTAAAAAAGCCTAAAGAGAATGCTATTTGACAAGATTTACCTTGGAAATAGAGCTAAGTGATCAATTATTGACCAAAACATAAATCATCCACAGGAAAGTGCTTCTCTTCCTTTATTTCCTTTTTTTTTCCCTTAGGAAAAGCGTTAGAAATGATTATCTTCTAGAGGTAGTTCATCCTAATCCTTTTAGATGAGAATACGAAGTTCGGGGGATCGTCAGAAAATGATGTGTTGGGGTTCAAAATTACTAAATAGGTAATCAGTAAGCAACACAGTTGATTTCTCTAAATAATGCCTAACCTGAACATCCTCAAAGAAGAGATTATCTCCATTATTTCGCTTTCGTCGTGCTAAATAATGTATTTGCATTATTTTATTAATTTTTATAAAACAATCACTACTCTATTTCATCATCATCCATAAAAAAAACATAGTTCAATAGGAAAGATAGAACAATCACCGAAATGAAATTGAACGCTTTTGAGAAGGGAAATAAGATTCCATCGACAATCGGTCTAAATAATCTCCTCATTCAAACATCCAGACTCTCATTCAATAAGCTCAATAACTCTCGTATCATCATTCCCGGCATCTTGTATAATCAGTCTAAAACCAAGAGGTTTAGGGATCCGTTGTTCCTTCCATACCGATAATCAAACACTTCCCACACTCCGGCAGGGGACGTTGATCAAAATCTCATTCCCCTTAAAATAATACGCCGTATAATTAGGACGGTATCCAGCTACCGCCCGAAGGAAAGAAGAACGTGGATAGTACCTTGCTTAAGCAATCGAGCAATGAGCGGGTCTGTATTATTAAGGATCCTTCAATCTTGTTTGGCTAAGAGTGCCAATTAAATGCCCGCATATCCCGAAAACCAAGACTACCTTCATCCTTTCCACGACATCAGAAGATCCCTACCAAAATTGAGAGCAAACTCCCTCGGACATTTAAAAGTAGGAGATAGTATAAGAGGGGATAACTTGAATAACTAATTTCATAGGAATCTCCTTACCGGCTCTACTCAACATTGACTCTTTCCGGCCCTTCAATTTCTTAGACTCTTTCCCTAACTTTTAGCAAAACTAAAAAAATTTAAACCTCCTGACCATTGTTAAAGACCAAGATATTTCCCGTATGTGCTAACCTCCCAAACTCCCACAATCTGCTGAATTTAGAATCTTCTCTCAAGAGTGACATTGTTGCTAAAAGATAATTCTGATTTTGCGAAATTAATTTGTTGGCCTAACGCTAATTGTTCCATAAGCACGAAGGATGCTGACAATTTCAATTCTTTGTTTACAGGACACCTTTTGCAAACATCACACTATCAACTAAAAAAAATTGAGAAATTCACGGAGCTGCGGGGGCAATTATGATACCTTAAAGACTCTCGCAACACTCCCGTTCCTTAATCAAATTAAAAGACCCTCCGCACAAATAAGGAACATGAAGGGGACATGGGATATTCCAAACAAACGCTTTTGGCCACATCCACGAGAAAATCTGAGTTCATTGCTTTAGATAACGCGGTTAAGTAGCTTCAAAATTTCCTTGAATATATTTCTTTATAGCACAACCCTATGTCAATAATATGTGTACACTATGATAGTCAATCGGCTATAACTCGGGCACATAATGGTATGGATAATGGAAAGTCTCATCACATTAGACGGAGATAAAAGATCATTAGACAACTACTCTCGACATGTGTGATTGTGATAGATTATGTTAAATCAGCAAACAACCTAGAAAATCCATTTAATAAGGGTATGTCACGAGACCAAATTGCAAAATCATCAAAAGGAATGGGTTTACAACCTATTATAAAAGATGATGATTAACGGTCAACCCACCTACGTGATTAGAGATCTCACAATGTAGGTTCAAAGGAAAACCTACTCAAGCAAAATCTAAATGCGCACTGGAAGACCTAGGTCTTTGCCCAATTCCTCGATGATGCTAGTGTTGCTTGTCAAGGCATTGATGTTAAACTTTAAGTTTTTAATGATTTCATATCCTTGAAATATAAATGGGGTATGACATATACTCTTTATGATATCACCATGTGAGTGTGGCATGGAGTCGTGTCTAGAAGAATCTTTGGAAGATTGCATTTCTCCAAGTTTACTAATTCACTACGAGAGATTCAAGGCTGAAAAATGCTACCGACCCAGATACCATAATTTTTTTTTATTGTACTCTCAAAAGTCTATTATGTTTTTTTTTAATAAAAAACAAAACATGTTTGAGAATCATTTCTAATAATGAGGGATTGTTGGAATCATTTTAATGAACTTGCGCCGGAAGAATTTTCCCGGCAATTTTCCGGCGTACTCTGACCAAAACCAACACCGAAAAACGGGAGTGTTATCTTCGTGACGATTACTACTATTTGGTATACTAATATGTATAAAATGATGTTCAGATAAATGATATATTAATGTCCAAAGATGTGTGTATAAAATGCACTTTGAGAAATTTAATTGTGAAAGAACTTGTTTCACATCGACAATGTGAAAATTGGCAACGTTACGTCTCCTAGGTCTTCTAATGTTGTTTTTAGGAGGATCGGATTCGCTATCCAGAAAGGATTGACGGCACAACTTGTTGCCCGTCTTCCTTCTATCTCTTTGTAAATTTTGAAGTATCGACTAATGACAAAAGGGATATAGAGTTAACTAATTATATGTTCTTCTCTAGGTTAATATGAATCTGATATTAGGCCGACTAAAAGTCAAACACAGGCCCAATATGTCCGGAAGGATCTCCAAAGAGAAGGAAAGAGTTTACCGATGCTTACTAACCATAAATACCTCATAGTGCTTAATCACTTCTATTTTTTTTAATGCATTTGTATAGACGGTGGTGGGAATTGTGAAGTTGTATTAAATGAATAATAAAATACTCCCTCCGATTAAAAAATAATTGTCGTTTTAAATTGGAAATTTGATCAAAATTATCTATCATTTTAAGTTTTTTACGTCAATAAATGAACAATAATTATAAGAAATGTTCTTGAAAATTGGTGTAAATAATTAATTTTAGTTATAAAATTTTTCTTATTGGTTTAAAAAAAGGTTGAATATTAAATAAGTGATAAGATTTAGAAAAACTTTACAAAATCTATGTTATTTAATATTTTTCTTAAAAACTAGTTCAATGCCCGCACCTTGTGCGGATTTTGTCTAAATAAATTTTAACATATTTTAAAAAAGATAAAGATAAAAGAAATTGTTTTATACGTTAAACAAAATACACGGTATAATCTTGTAAAAAAGATTTATATTTAATTATTGTTTTATTTATTTTTTTTAAAGAAAAGATACATGGAACCGGTTAAGATAATTTATCAATTTTGTTAAGTATTATTAATTATTTAACAGGTTATAAATTAAATTAGAAATAAGAAAACAAAAACATTATATATATATATATAAAGTTATAAATTAAATAAATAATTAAAATAAAATTTTCAAAAATTTAAAATAAGAAAACAAAATATGATATACAAAATTAGAAATTATAAAATAAATTTAAAAGTTAATTTTCGTAAATTAAAAATGTGCCTACATTATTTTTTTGAAAATTATAAAAAAAAATCTGGATATGTTTTTATTATGTTTTTTATATAATTTTTTTTAATTAATCTTTGAGTAAAGTTGATGTGGCATGATAATTTATAAGATTAAAGATGATTTGGCATGCTGACTGTTTATTAGTTTTAATGATTTTTTGATTATGAAAGATATTATGGCAAATTCGTAAATATCTTGTGGCAATACTGTAAATAAATTGAAAAAAAGCTGATGTGGCTGGCCTTAACACGCGACATGTGGACGAAGTGGGTTCTATTTTAGTAATATATATAGATTGTGTCAAAGGTTAAAATGACAGTTCATTATGATCAAATAGAGTAGGTATTACGGAGTACAAATTATCATGAAGAATTTTTTAAATATTGAAAATTTAAGGTTTGTATATGGCTGTTGATCAACTTTTCTTGTTATTTTTGTCAACTAAAAGTTGTACATGATCAAAAAATATTTTTAAATACCGTATAGTATCTGAGAAACCAACTTAAAACAAAGGAATAAAGTTTAGTTGAAATAAATAAAGGAATATACTTTAATTCAAACTAGTAAAGTAGGATTTTGGCGCTTTCGGTAGGAGGGGATCTCGAAGTTATTGAGAATTATAACCTTCCGAGATTATTTTGGGTTATTATGAGATTATTGGAGACTGTTGTGAAATACTTTCTCCGATCATAAAAGAAACTAGTTCAGTGCCCGTGCCAAGCACGGTTTTTGTTTTATTTTTTTTAATAAATAATAATATATTTTATAATTGAAATTTAATTAATCAATTATTAAAATGAAAATTTTTCGTGACTTGTGTGTTTGATTTCATTTATTTTTCAATAAATAAAAATATATATTATAATTACATCATACTTAATCAACAATTAATATAAACTTTTTTCTGACATGCATTTGTTAAATTGGACATTTAGCAACATCAAGCCAAATTATACTACATATTGAGTTCCATGAATTTTTTTAAAGGAAGATTTCGGGAGGACTACGATGTCACCGAATTCCTTCCACCTGCAAAAAAAAATAATTTCTATTAAAATAATCATACTGTGCAAAATATCTAACCAATTTATCAAGCTCATTAATCATTAAAAAAGAGAAATTGTGAGATGATCCAAAAGTTTAATGGGTGATTCGAGTCGATATGTAAAACTTTGCCCTCTACCCGATCTCCAATTCACACTCATCTACTGCTTATGAGATATTGACACCTATCGATAGATCTTTCCGAAACAAAAATAAGCATATGAATATTATCAATAAAGAAGATAAAATCTAAAACTAAAAGAATTACCTTCGATCAATGACAAAATGATTATGATTTTTCAGATTGGTAAAAACGTGCGAGATAGATGAATACAAAGCAATTAGGTGATCCTTATATATAGAAAAATTGAAGACAAAATTGTGTATTGCTTGCTCGAGAAGATTTATATAAGAAGTTTATCAGATAAGTTTGTTTGATTGCTCGAGAAGATTTATATAAGAAGTTTATCTGATAAGTTTTGTTTGATTCGCTTAAGATTTGATTTACCGAATCTTTATACTGAAGCATTCAACTTATATTTTAAATTTTAGATTTATTTATTACGAAATGAATTTTGAGTTAAACGGCACCATAATGATATTTTCGGTTAAGATTTTATTGATGTAATATTCATATTGAAAAAACTTTCGGCTTATATTTTACATTTTAAAATTTTATTTTGTTTTAGAAATGAATTTGTGTTATTTATTGATTTAGTATTTTTTTAATTAATATTGATAATTAGGTGTGTTATTGGTGTATCAAGTTAATTTAAATAGTATTTAATAAATATATTAATAATTAATAATTAATAAATATGATTAGTACTTAATATTGATCAATTATTTTATTTACCGTTAACAAACATTAGTTCATCAACAAAAAACTAAAACGTAATAACATGTAGTTATTATTAAACTGTTATAAAAGTCTAAAAGGAATACAATTATAATTTGGGCCAGTTTTAATGGGTGAGACCCGATTAAACTATTATAAAAGTCTAAAATATGTAGTAATTTGACTGTTGATAAAACATTATTAAATAATTTTTTAATAATTAAAAGAAGATTATCTAATAAGATTTATAAGACATAAGATCCATTATATATCATATTGCATGGAATTTAGGGTGAACGTTTAACTGATAATTTGATTTAGGTCATCAAATCGTTAAATTGTTATGTTAATTTACAAAATTGACTTGTAAATTCCATAATTAAATAGATTTTGTTCAATATGATTTTGTTAAACCTTTTTTCATGTTTATAATTACAAAAATTAAATAAAATCACATAAAATTTTAAAATATAATTTTTAAAAATACTTAAATATTTTGAATAATTGTGTTAGTTTATGAGAATAAACGTTCCATATGCGGAATTGAACAAAACCATAATTTATATAAATATACTCATGTATCGTTTGTAACTTGTGTGAAACTGTATTTAGTAACTTCTTTGATATTTATAAATATTATAATGAAGGTGTTGATTCTTAAAAAGTGGATCACTGGATTAGTTATGCCACACTTTTCTCAAATTGAAGTCCTTTTTTTTTTTTTTAAGTTTTTGGCTTTTTAATACTCAAAAGCTCGTTGCATTTTGAAATTCTTTTCTTAATAATATTTTGATCCCGGAATCATGAATTTTAATCTAAAACTGTTACTTAGGGCAATATTTTGAAACATACAAACAAAATATAGCATTTAGTTATCAATTGAATATCGTAATTAATCTCACTGTTTTTTTTTTATAAAAACAAATCTGATTATTACGATAATACAAAGAAGATTGACATTAGTTCCTCAATTTATGTGTATATAGTGAATGTATATATAAACAACAATATACATAAGATGAATTGGATCAATTGAAGATTAAGAACAATTTATGGAATTAAATTATTGAATGTTATATAAAGGCCAACACTTTAAACAAATTAGGAGAACGTGTGAAAAAGAAAAAAATACATAAAATCAAATCAATAACTTTAATCCGTTCAAGGAGCGGAGTATTGAGAACGGACTATTGAGAGATTAATTAAACATATTAGAGCCGATATTTCACAATGAGTGAAAAAACTTAGAATATTAAGCTTTTTGTTGGTAGATTTGCAAAAAAATTTGTCAAGTTAATAAAGACGAAGACAAACTAAGTTCGAGGGAGGTTTGATGACGTTGGAATCGTCATTAAACGCCGCCGATGAACATTATACAACCGAGGAGATCGTCGAGGATGATAGAATGGTGTTTGTCTCTTATATATATTGAGGATTCACCAACGGATGAACATGAACCTAGTTTGGAGCAACCTGCATTTCAAAATATAAATATATTAGTTTTAAATAAAAAGTAAATAATGAAAGCACCGATATAGTAGAATATAACGAATGCATAACAACAAAAGTAATGAAATCGCCGAGATAGTAGAATATAACGAATGCATAACAACGAAAGTAATGAAAGCACCGAAGTCTCACCTCTACGAATATATATACCGCAAAAAATTAGGGTTAATTAGGATTAACAAAACTTGTTGAGAAAGCTTCTTTAAATTAAAAATTACCTATTGAGATTTTGAAGAAAGTCAAATGTAATTATCTAAATAATTTTCTTTTAAAATTTTTATGTTAAAAAATAAATTGTAAAATGTTGACGTTTAAGAATAAATGTATATCATAACTATTTTGATTTGGATGAGATACGTTCCGTAACAATATCGAAATAAAAATTTGCAAAAAACCTGCAACTATCTATTAACTTCAACTCAATTAAAAAATATATTAAGAAATTGAAAAGGTAAAAAACAAACGTAACAAAAAAAAAATCTGTTTTTTTTTTTAACAAAAATAGTTATCTAAAGAACTTGTACTGAGGATAAGTTAAGGTTAATCTACTTTTGTGAAATTTATTAAGAATTTAAATTATTCTACTGTTAATCTACTTTTGTGAACTTTATAAATAATTAAATTATTCCGTATCCACATAATATTTTCTTTGGCGAATGCTATATAATTATTTCAAGTTTTATAAAAGTTAAGGAACTTCTTAAAACTTTCGATTTTAATAATTTTTTGTTTTCAAATTTTTGCTTTTTTAAATTTTGTCTTTGAAGAGATATTGTGGGTATTTTAACAAATTTTTAGAAATTTTAAATTTTCAAACTTCTTTAATTTATATTGTTGAACAATATTGGTAAAATACTTTTTTGTTTTAAAATTCTGATTACAAAATCTAGATGATTATGCAATTAAAAAAATGTTGGCTGAGGTTAATTTTCTAACAAACTAAAATATAAATTTTAATAATAATGATAAATTAGTAAATATTTTACCAAAAAGCTGATGTGGCATTCCTCGTTGCTTGACACGTGGTATTAGTATCCTTTATTTTATTAAGTTATATAGATTCTATTAAAAAATAGTAAAAAAAAACATATACTTATCAAATTATATTAACATATAGATTATGCTTTTAAAAAAATTTAATCTGAATTTTCAAAATTCAGAAAATTTATGTATCAAATTCTATTAAAAAACAGAAAAAAAATTTTTTATATAAATTGGGGTTGTTAGAAATTTGAATCAATTTCCCCCTAACATTTAGGAATTTAATAAAAAGAAATTTTAATTAATTTAAATTTTTTAATATAAATTATGCTGGTTAGGATCCCTTATAAAGTTATAATTAAAATAATTAATATTAACAACAATTTACTAATTATTTTAAAGATTAATTAAAATGGTATTTTAGTAAATATTTTACAAAAAATCCTATGTGGCATTACTGGTTGATTGACATGTGGCGGTAGTGTCCTTAGTTTTAGTAAGTAATATAGATGACTTTCTAACATCTAAATTTTGATCTAGTTTAAGTGTCGTTTTACATTTTCAAGGTTACTAATTAAGAAAGAGTTGTGAGAATAGTTTTTAAAAAATATTTTTATTAATAAAATGTTAACTCATTGGTTTAAAAAGGTGGTGGTGTGTTAATGATTAAAAATTCATTTTTTATGATCGGAGAAAGTAATAATTTCTAAATAATCCACCCAAAGCAAACAAAATGGAGCCTCCTTCTTTCTTTTCCTTTTTCCCGGTTTTCAAAATTGTATTCATAAAAAACATAATTTTAGATGAATCCCAAAAATTTTGAACTGATTTTAGATTGGATTAAAGAAAAGAAGGACACTAATGCAAAAACCTCTGAATAAAGAACAAAATAGTTAAAAAAAAATTATGGAAGAAATTTTTTTGAAATAATTCGGCTAAATAGGACATTTTTAATTTTCATTAAATTTGTGAACCCTCAATTTTTACCATTAAATTGAAGTTGGAAGGTAAGGGGTTTGATTAGGAGTACATTTACAAAAATATTTATATCATGAGTCTAGTTAATAGAGATAAATCTCAAAAATACTTACTTACATAATTTGGCCAAAAAAAATCTCATAGGACAAATCAAATAAAGGAACAATAAAATTAAAATTTAGATTAAGGCTAAAAGTTTGTGTATCGGTTAAATTGTAATTATGGGGCACAACCTCTCGATTATCAATTACATTAACCATTTATGGGAACTCCTTGAAAAATCGATCTTAGCATTTGCGTAGATCTGCACAAAAGCGGGTTCAAGGGTTCGGATTGCGCCAGAACTAAAAATACAACCCATAATGTGTGGGTCGGCTGGCCCGGCTCGGATGACCCGTATGTACTTGGTTGTGCAAATTTTTTTACTCGGGGTTTATCATTTGAAACATGTATATAATGTATTTAACACACTTTCAATCCAATTATATTTGCATTGTGCACTACCAACAAGTTCAACAACAATCAGCTCACAAAAATGAACAAATCTAAATATCTAAATAACAACAAATATCATTGCACTGAAGTTAGTCCAACAATCTTGTATTAAAAATGAATATAACTCGTCAAATACTTCAAACAAACTAAATAAAAGTCAGAGTATGTGACACTCAAAACAATATAAATTATATATATATATATATATATATATATATATATATATATATATATATATATATATATATATAATTATATGTATAAAACTATATACAGGTTGAACCGCGGGCCAAAATGTTTACCCATACCCGTCCCACCAAAATACGGGTCGGGCCGGACCAGGTCCGAACGGACCAAACTTGTTGTCCGTACCCATATTTTTTTCCCGAGCGGACGGACGAGCTGAACGGGACGGCCTGGATTTGTACAGCTCTACATTTGCAACATTTAATACCTTAATGCTGACTTATCAAAAGTTCAAATTCATCACATTTTCTAGAAAATTTAATGACATTACTAACAAACTCGCATCCATTAGTTATAACTACGGACGGTTGGAATAACCAAACCACTTTATAAGTTGAAGCAAGGAAGCTATAGAATGTATCACCCATAAGTGAATAAAATTTAATTTGATTCATTCACTTTGATTTGAACACCCATAAGTTGAATAACTTTTGTCGTAGAAAACTTTGGTCCAACACCAAAACGTAGTTTACTTAAGGAGGTTGTTTTCTAGAAGCATATACAAATGACAAATCATCAACAGCAGCCCATATCAAAATTGGTCCCTTTTCGGATCTAGCGTCGGGTCCTACTGTCACGTTAAGACTTGAGTAATTGAATACAATTTGATAAATTGTTTAAATAATTCAGCTAAATTGTGTTTGAAGATCTGTGCACCGATGCTCACGTTGCTACTCAAAGCGCCAAACCTAAGAATAGTTTGAAATTTAGGGCCCGTTTGGTTCCAACTCAAGAAACGGAAACAGAATGAAAACGAATTTAGTTCACATGTATATCCTTATTCATAAAATTTTATGGAATGATTCCTTCTGGTTTAATGCAAAATGCATGCTTTCCCACATTTTGTTTCCCTATAGGGTATCAAAAGTAATCAAATTCTACTCCAATTACTTCAAACCACAAGAAATGATTCCAAAAACTTTCATAAACAATTGTATATATATGGACTAGATTCGTTTCCATTCCGTTTTTTATTCCGGAGTTAAAACCAAACGGACCCTTAAAGTGATTATAAATTATAATGACCTGTAAATAGGTTTTCTTGTGCATTAAGAAAGTGAATTTGAAATGGGCAAACAAGTAAAGTAGGAGAGTTCCTTTGTCTTAGTCTTAGTGGAATGATAGAGTTACAAACAACTTTGCCACCATAAAAGGCCAAAATAAAAGTTAGGAGAAGAAAAAGAGAGTGTAGTACAAATATTTTAATAATGCGTTACTTTGAGACTAGAGATGGGCAAGCCAAACCTTAACGAACAAGCTCCTAAAAAAGAAGGCCTTTAAAATTTGAATTATTACTCAAACTGCTCAACATATCTAAAGGCTTCTCATTATTAAGAGCCTAATCATTGGACACCTCACATAACTAAAGCACACAATTTTATCTGGGTATCGAGAAGAAAAATTCTCTTTGATATTTGTTGGAGATGTAGGGAAAAAAGTCTCAATATAAGCACTAGGTCTACTCCTCCTATTGCCAATTGGTTTTAGGATGGAACCCCGTGTCCTCCGCGTCATTCAGTCCCCGGAAAGATATAAGAAAAAGTAACAATATTCATATACGATGATATCATATAATAGATATTTACTCATTATTTTCATCCCTTTTATTCTCTTCAATCCAGTAAGTCATATTTCACCCCATTATTGAACGGATCCTAAGTGAAAGAAGAGATGAAGGGTGAATAAATTTCAACCCCTTACTTACCCAACGTTCCCAAAGTAAAATTTGGGTTCGTTTTGGCAAATTTAAAAAATACGAATTATACGAGTCTTACTTTCAAAAACCATGCATACAGATACAATGAGCCGTTTGAGGTAAACAAAAATTTGGCTTTTTTTGACATGTGATTGTCGATAAAAGCCAAATAGTGAAATTATGAGCAACAGATAGTTGCTGTCTTATCATATTGTAATGAACATAAGTAAACAAACTACAAATGGTTTACACCAACGTTCATAAAAGAAGCAATATCCAAGGCCCATGAATGGATTGAATGCCGATGATAGTCGTATGTCTGCTTTAAGTTTAATTTAGTTAATAGTATCTATAATATGATTATAATAATGTTTACGAATAGATGTTTGGAAGGATCTCGAAGAAGTTTTATAAAAACTAATACTAAACAATTGAAGAAGTTAAAACATCCTAATTTTGTTTTTTAGGCATACCAAATCATCTAAAGAGGGAGATGTTTGAGTTTAAAATGAAAAAAAAATACATTAAAAAAAATGCAATGTGAGGGATGTGTGAAAAATTTAGAGAAGATGTTTTGATAAAGTGAGTAAATTATATGAGATGTTTGAGTGAGTTGACAGAGAGAAAATATAAAAGGTATTAAAACCCTAAAATATAAATACGTTAATAAACATGAACTAATGAGATAGCATATTTATTGTATAAAAAATAAAAAAAGTTTTAAATCATCCAAGAGTAATCTTGTAGAACAAGGTTGGGGTTCCTCTAACAACCCAAAGCCTGATTAATTAGTTGGATAGGGTTTGGAGTTTTTAAGATTTCAAATGTCCCCTACTATTTTGTACCTTTATTTAGTTAAGGATTTGAAAATTAGGTTAGCGTTTTTAGGTGTGCTTGAAGAGCTTGGAGCAGGGGACTTTTCAGAATTCTAAACTTTGAAGATTTCATAAAATTTGGAAATCAAATCTGAAATTTAATTGTGTAACTGTCCTCGTATTCCTCTCTATTGGTACTTGCTCTCTTTTCTTCCTTCCTTTTATCGTTAACGGGAATTGAAGACATGAATGAAGAGAATTGTTTTCATCTCCCTCTCTTCATCTTAAAGGATCTAATCAATCATCTTTTTCTTTCTATTTGTTATGTACTAGATTAAAATTGAATCCATCGTTTCTAGTTTTTTCTTCCTCCTCTTTTGTCCAATCAAATAACAAATTATTGAGGACGCCTATGCAAAACCCTAAATCTAAAAGATCAAACACATACGAATGTCCAAATCCAAGAACTCGTTCTAAATCGATGGACATTCAAGAAAACAGTACTTTCATATAGCCCCCTTAAAACCTTACTAAGCCTTCAATAAAGAAGCATGGATAAACAAAAAACGAGAAGAGGGAAAAACGGATTATGTGGTTTGTACGGTAGTACCTAGAAAAAGACGGAAAGTTGCAGGATTTCATGTGATGAATCGAACAACTTTGAGGCAAATAAGAGGTCAATTTAGGATGATAGCACGCAAAGCTCATAAAGAGAAAAGAAATTGCAAGTCAAGGTATGAATATAACTATTTCTTTAAGTTTCTCGAGCACTCTTCCCCGAGTTGCCTAGATTCAAGTCAATGGACAACGAGTGGCAACACATTTTCCGATTTGCCCTATTCCGACACTGCAACCCATTTGCCCATATCCAATTTCTTCATATGTAACGGAGGTTAGGTTAAAGAAGAACAAAACATGACCATAAAAAAGAAAGAAAATAAAATGGAAATGAAATTGAATGTATAATGTAGGACATTTCCGTCTTTTACGTAAATGAAATTCCACTCAATCTACATTTACTAAACGCATATATTTTTTTTAAAAAAAACCAGAATCTACCAAACTTTTTTTGTAAACCTCAACTACAAATCACAATTCTAAACTTCAACTCCAATTCTACTAAACACGCCCCTAGTCCCTAACAATAAAGCCATGACAGGAATCCACACCTTTGTTCATAAATTCTAACACTTGAAGGGAGCAAACTTCTAGGAACATCTTGCCGTTCCATTGTTCCAAGCAATTTCAAGGACATGACGCCCCCATACCTCGACAACTAGGATAGTAGCGACACTCAAGTTAACTTGTATACAATAATCAGTCTCTCCCCGCTGTCCCTAAACACTCCTCGAGCTGCAACAACTTTGATAAGTTATCATCAACTTTAATATTTTATCTTTCTTAGGTTTGTATTTTTATTATTATTTTTAAAATATAAACACAAAGCCATTATATATATCACTTAAGTTTTGGAAAAAAAACATTTCACCATATAAAATATGTAAAATGTCAAAAATATTACGTAAAATTAAACAAACCTGAAAAATTGGCCTTTTCAAATTATTAAAGCTCGAGGACTGTCTTCGCTTATGAAACTTATAAACTATTGGAAATTTTGGTTTGGTATATAATCGGATAATCCCAGAAAACTTGCAAAGTGAACCTCCAAACTCAAGAAATTTAGGGCTCGTTTGGAAGCACCGGGAATTATTCCCGCTAACGGAATGATTCCGAATCAATAAAAAACAATGTTTAGTTTGAGGTCTATTAACACATAAAAGTAATCTCATTCATTCCATTTCCTTTTTCTACCCTTATCCGATTTCATTTCGTTTCCATTCCACCGCTCTAACCAAACGGGTACTTAGTATAAATTGCCTTTTTATAAATAGAACATTGCAAAATATTCTCAATTTCTTTTAATATTTACCTAAACCTAAAATTAAGTTCAAAAGACTTCCTTTTAGACGGATAGTTCAAGACTCAAGAGGTCTACTACTCTACTTACCATGCGTGATTTTGTATTATGAAATGAATTAATTGTGAAATACTAGTCTAATACCCGCACCGTGTGCGGGATTAGCTTTAATAAATTGTAAAATAAATTTAATTATTAATTAAATTAAGTTGAAAGATAATATTATAAGGGAAATTAAAAGATAATAAAAATATAAAGGAATATTTTTAAATAAATGATAGTTTACATGTTCTTGATAAAAAAAGGTCTTAAATGAAATTGAACGTTAACACGACCCGTAATATAAAAATATATGGAACCATGGTTTATGTAATTAAGGTTTTTTATAATATTAGTGTATGTATATATATATATATATATATATATATATATATATATATATATTGTTAGTTTATATAATTTCTTAACTAAATTTTTTTAAATGAGAGTGCGTTTTAAATTGCATTGACAAAAAGAACGAAAAAAAAAATATATGGCGTTAAAGGCTTATACTTTATTATTAGTATATAGATATATATTTTAACACTAATAGTATATATACATATATGTTTGGTAAGTAGATAAATATAAGTTCTATAATAGGATAATTAAAATATGGTAACTATATATATTATTTAAAAAAAACTAAAATTCTAAGAAAATGACATGTGGCATATTTTTTTGTTAGGATGAACCACGTTGAAGTAAACGCTTCTGTTTTAATATATGTATATAGATTCTGAAATTTTAAGCCATGATTTTAAGAGTACTCGTGTGCTTGGCAACCTGTCTGGGTAAAAGGGAATGATATGGGCCTGGGTTCGACCTTATACAAGCCTAAGCAGCCCAGTACCTATCTTCTTTCTCCGACCCAGGATTTACCCATAGAAGGCGGTAATGTTTGCTGACGTTGACCGTCGGGAGGATCACGAACCCCACAATAGCAGCCACGTTGTACGAGCCGAGTATTAATATGATCAAATTAGACTCGTTTATAAATGAGGCGAGTATGAGTCGAACCTTAATTTTTAAATGAGTTTTAAAATGTATGCATATTCAGCTTGTTTAGAAAATGAACGAGTTCAAACCTAGTTTTTTTTAGTCAAGTCCGAGTAACTCGGCTAATATACCAGCTATATAATGTTATTTTAGTAAAACGAGCTGAACGAGCATTGAAACATGTTGAAGCTTGACTCGTTTATAAACGATTCAAATCGGATCTAAATTTTAAACGAGCTTAAATTTTTGTTTGTATTAAGCTCGTTTATAAAAGTGAACAAGTCCAAACCAAGTTTTTTTCAAACCGAGTCCGAACCGAACGCAATTAGCTCGTCTCTCGACCTGGACAAACCTGGACTTTTAAAAAAAGTTCACCCGCTTTCCCATGCCGGACTCGGTCCGAGTCTGGAATCCGGGTCTAATGCATTGTCCATACCCGCCCCGTCGGTCCGAGTCTGGAATCCTAGTTTTTTTTAGTCAAGTCCGAGTCCCATGCCGGACTCGGTCCAAGTTTTTATTTTATTTTTTTAAAAAGATAATTTTTTTTATTAAATATAGAAAAGTCAATTATTACATAAACAAACAAAGTAGTCCAATAGTTGTAGACATTTGATTTGAAATTGAACCTTATATTAAGGTCTCAAGTTTCAATCCTACCGTTTATTCTCTATATTTTATATTTTAATTTAAAAAAAACAAAAACAGGCTTATGGGTCGAAGGATAGACCCGGACGGGCCTGGATCCTTGGCTGCATCCACCCGATTCGGGCTTTTCGGCCGGACGGACACGAGTCCTTTTTCATACCCCCACGTTCATCTGGACGGATGGACTGACCCGAATTTACCATTTATACTCGTCTCATATTACGAATGTGTTTAGTATATTATATACGTGGTTATGGGTGTGGTTGTAGTTATGGTGTATATAGTTGTACAAGGTTTTTTTTTTTGATTTCAAATGGGCCCACCTAAATTTTGCAACGTTTAGTTATGGATTTGTAAAATGGGTTTGAGTTTTGCATGGATTATAGAGATTTTAAATTGAGATTTAAGATAATTGAAAATTGAAGATTTTATGGGATTCCTACCTCAGATTTGAGATTCGTTCCTCTCTTACGCGCCTATTTTCTCCTTTTTTCCTTGAAGACCATCGATTACAGTAAGCTGTAGTAATGCCGATGAGAAGAGCTGCATCATCCTCTTCGCTTGCTTCCCCCTCTTTGCTTGCTTTTTCCTTCCCCCTTCTTCCGCAAGTCTGGAGTTCTTCTCTCTTTGATAGATACACTTTATTGCTTTGATGTTCCGATAAATGTGATAGATTGAATGACAGAAACTGAGTTCTTCCGTTATTGATGTGCGAACGAAAAAGTTAAAAGAATTTGGTTGATAAATTGAGAATTTCTCTCATGTATCTCTCTTTTGTATATGAGATTTGTCATCTTTTCTTCTTTGTCTTGCTACTGGTTCTAATACAGTAGCTTGAAATCCAAGTCTTTCCATATTTGAATTATAGTCCTTATCGCAGGTTCGTGCTTGCCATTGGAGAGAAAACAACGTTGAGTTTCTTCTTGAGACTAACATTAGCATCATTCCATAGTTTTCATGGGTTGGGTTTCAGTTTTGCAATAAAACAAACAACAACCAAAAGTCTTCTTTAAACATCGGGTGATATTTCCGTCGTTTTACACAATAAAAATCCCTTTTAATCTTGTATTAATAAACACGTGTAAGAATATTTTTTTATAAAATCATAATTTGAAAAAGACTAATATACAACCATGTACCACAACTACAAACCACAATCTAAAATAATTTAAATTTACTAAACACGCTCTTAAAGTTGTGATTGTGGTTTTAAATAAACTAATAATTCCTATATGTGAGAATCGATTCTCCAAAACAACAACTACAATCTCATGCTAAACACACTTTCCTATAAAATTAAAATCAAATGTATAAAACTACAAGCAATACTAAACTCACACTAGGTCCCCACACAAACCACAAATACACGAGGAAACCCTTCAATCATCGGCCTTATATTATTAATAATTTTTATTTGAATTTTTCCTCTTTGTGCCATCAAGGTTTGAACTTTTTCTCTTAATATTCACCAAGTTTTAAAATTCCTCTTGGTTGGTGTAATCAAGGTTCCATTTATTTTCTCTTTATACCCATTCTCAATATATTACATTAAAATTTATTAAAAAATAAAAATAAAAATAAAAATAGAAAATACATTTAAAATAGATTATTACCTTATTAAATTTAATTATTAAATTTATAATAAAAATAGTTTTTATATATTTTTTATTTTTTGAAATAAATATATATTTTTTTATTTTTTGAAATAAATATATTTTTTTTATTTTTGAATTAAAATATTTTTTACTTTTGATTTAAAAAATATATATAAAATTAAATAAAAAACATTTTTTTTTGGAATTTTTATTAAGAATCTAGATAATTAAAATATAATATTTATTTTATTATTTTAAATTTAAATTTTATATAATTTATATTAATTTCGAAAATTTTATATTTTTTTTTAAATTTAAGATTATGAAAAAAATATTATAAAAAATAATAAATTAACACATAAAAAATAATATTGTTATTTTCAAATTAAAATAAATTATAAAAATTATCTTCAAAAAAATAATAATATATGTTTAATTTTCTGGACTCTTAAAAAAATTAAAAAATATTTTTTTTATTTTTTTAAAACTAAATATTATTAAAATAAATTATATATATTTTATTTAAATTATATATATAAAATAATTTTATTATAATAATCTATTTTAAATTTATTTTTCTTATTTTTTTAATAAAGTTCCACATTGATGGAAACAAAAAGGATAAATCATCCTTTTTATTTTAATTTTAACAAACGCCGTTATAACCCCGAGAAATTGACGGATAGCTAACCGACAGTCATCGGTTCTTCCAATCTCAAATTTTTCCCGTCCGTTATAAATCATACCATTGCATTGCTTATCCTTCATCCCGATCTCTTTCCTGGGCTGAAAGTAAAAGTCTCTGCCTTTCGGTTTTGATCCTTCAACTCATCTTCACATCTACCTCTCGTGGGAGTCCTCTCATCCACCTATTGTGTACCGATTTGTATTCGTGTTCAATGGCGTTTCGTTCAACTCCAGAGATACTCGTGAGGAGGCGTAGATCGTACTCTGAACGAAAGAAAAATCCTACCTTTTACCTAGCAGCGGCTTAGATCTGGCCTGATTGGAGCGGATTCGATGAGTCTTTCTCCAAAATTGGGTTTGTTGGTCCAGATCTGATATCTTTGTCTAATCCAGATTTCGTATCAAATTCGTTGTGATGTGTTCAGTCCCGATCAATGTTCTGGTGAGTTCTGCGAGCCACAAGCCTAATACCGCAATCATTACTCGTCGCTCATGCCTTGTTAATTTGCTTCCTTAATGTTAGGTAAGCATATAAACAGAGACGATCATGACGGATGATCTGCTTTCGATTTGTGCGATACAAGTTCTGCGATTTACAAGCTGCAACTGTAGAACTTGTTGTACATAACTCATCCAAGTTGTACCGGATATAGAAACGGTGGGTTATATTCTCGGTATGTTGTTAATTATTCATGTTGATTAGAGTAGTATCGTCTCAATATCTTCTATTGGGGAAGATATCGTTTTTGTTTGTTAGAGTCGTAGACCTTTGCCATGACAGGTGCGCTTGCTTGGCAGGTCAAATATCCTAATAAAAGAGTTCGTTTTTGTGTTTGGGGAGATGGCACGGGGTGTTCTTGCCCGGCTCTCCCCCTCTGGTGTGCGTGCTCTTTTTTTTTTTTGCCCATGTTTATCCATTCAACTGCATCACATCTTCCCCTCCCCCAATACTCAAAAAAACAGGACTCAAATCATATCTGCTACGATCGCGTTTGATAACTATCAAATTGACATTCACTCGACCAGAAGCACTCTTTGAAGACCACCCATTATCCATTTGAGGTATTGATTTCAATTCGTCTTTCGCATTAAGTTTAAAATTCCTACTCATTTACGAGCAAACATCGTATTAAGCCGGCTCAATTATGCATGGATCTTTTTACAATCATCATGGCTTCTGCTTACAGTTGATTGAGTATTCATTATTATAATTCTCCTATATATGTTCGTTTCACAATCATTCAAATTTCAGAGTATGCACCTTCAAAGTTGTCGATATTGTAATGTTGTTGGTTTGTAGCAGTTTCTCGATAGGCTTTTTGTGGGTTGTAAGTTTTTATCCCATCTAAGGCTTCCAAGTCTTTCAACCTGTAAGTTACGGCGATTCAGAGGTTTGAACAGGGGTTGCAGTGGATCTGAAGATTACAATGGGTGCTTTTCACGTCTGATGCTTCTTGCTGTTGGTAGTTTCTTGAGATATGATTCCAGTATTCTACTGTGGGGTTGATTTTTTAACATTATTCACCATGGAATTATTCTGGACATGAGAATCTATGTGTGAATTTAAGAGTCTTGTTTAATGTTCATTTGGAGTATTATTGAAAGTATATTGTTGTTGATAGCTTTTGACTGTTCCAATTAGCACTGCGTCTTGTATGTAGATTGTAATTCTGTTCCCAAATGATTATTGATAATTTGTTTCTATTTTATAGGGCGGCCAATTGGACAGAACTGGTGTCTGTTTACACAATTTGTGTTTTCAGTAAAATTCAAGACGACACAGATTAGTATATAGTATTGAATGGTATTTATAACATTAGATTGCAAGTCGATGCTAAAATGGTTATTTAAGTTCTATAATTGTTGAACATAAAAGATCTATTGGCTCAAAGAGGAAAAGAGCACCCGAAATTTTGTTCGGGAGGACGGTGGTTCAACTCCACCTGGATCTAACTACGAACTCTCGGATTTGCCTGTGTCTTTGGTTATTATGGTGGGAATATTTATAGATTTATGCAAGTAACTTAAATAATTTAATAAGCTGTGTTTTTCAGCTTAGAATGTACTCTACATTTCGTTTCTTGGAATAACCATCATATTTAGTTACGCATATTGACGACGCTTGTTGGAAAAGTTGTAGGTGTGTTATCACTTATCAATGTTATTTTCTCACACTATTTTGTAGCAGGTGTTGTACAATTGTTATCCGGGTGACATTGGAAGGGAATATTTAAAAATGAGATGAGAAAGTACGTGCAGATGGTGAAGGTGATGGAACAATATCCATATTTTGAGATTAGGGTAATGTTTCCTGTCTCGATCCTTGTTTGTCCTGTCTTTGCTGAGGATTATTATGAGGATGTATGTAAGGTTGTGCAAATGTTCAGGTCCGGACCTTTCTACAGTGGACCGGACCTTTAAAATTCCTACAAGCAAATAATTAATGCATCGGGCTCACGGTCCGGTTCACCACGGTCCCGTCCGGGTTGTATTAATGAGTTTCTTCTTTTTTTTTTCAAGAAATATATTTAATATATGGGTTCGATACGGTTCGATTTGATCCAAACCTTACCAAATTGTATACACCGTTTTTTTTTAAAAAAAAAAGGAAAAAACAAAACAAAACGGTATCTTCAAAAAAAGTATATAAAAAGAAGAAAAAAAAAAAAGGTATGGACCTCACTGGAACAAACAAATAAGGTCCAAGATTAAAAAAAAAAAAAAAAAAAAAGGTCCAAGATTAACTTCTTCTCTCTCTACTGTACAAAAACCTAAAGGGTTTTTCAATCTCTTGAGGTGGGTTCCAAACCCTAGCCGCCACAAGCGGAAACAATACCTTACCGGTTTGACCCAATCCTCACCAACAAGGTCCTATGGCTCACCAAGCCCGACAAACGAACTCGCTCCGGCTGGGTTATGGCCAGCCTTTGGATCGGAGTCTCTACCTTCTTCCTCCTCGGAAGCATCGTCGACTTCGATTTGTCCTAGTGGCCCGATATCACCACAGTGGACGTCACCAACCTCTTCCTCTTGGTCTTGATCATCCTTTTGGGCGAGCTTGGTACCCTGTTCAACGCCTACCGGGAAGTTTGTTTCGCATCTCCGCCCTCGTCTCTCGGTGCCGATGGGTTTCTCTTTCCGCCTCTTGTTGAATCCAACTTTTCTTTCCTTTTTCCTTGACCAAATCGAGTTCTTGATTTCGGCAACCCCGATTTTTTCAACCAATCTCAAGATCCGGCTTTACTTTTCCGGTCAAAAACTAGCCGAACCCTGCGTTTTTTGTTTCTTCACATTTCCTGTCGGGGTATGCTTTTCCGGCGTCATCCCCTTGCTGTTGCTTTCCCTTCCTGACCTTTTTTTGTTTCAATCTCGCTGGATTTGACGCCTTTGGTTCCTTTCCTTGCTGAGGTCTGGCAAAAGCGGATTGGAACGGAGACTACGGAGTTTTTTTTTTTTTAACAAATTTTCGCTCCTACAAACTGGCCTACAAGCCTCATTCTTGGGTCTCTCCGACAGACAACCGACTCATTTGCTACAAGCACGATTTTCACTGCGGAAGTCCTTAAAAATTGATTTGAATTTGGGGCTTCTTGCTAGTGTTCCATAAGCTATCTTTTCTCTTCATTGTCAAAGCTATAACATATGAGCAATTATGAGAATTTTTGGACCATCGACCTATCAGAAGGTGAAAACCCTTACTTGTGAACAATAGTAGCTTTACCGGCACATTTTTGAGAGTTGCGACTCTTAGTTACATCTTTTATCAAAAAGCTTGTCTCACTTAATAAACTCGTCTCACTTATTGAGGCCATCAGATCAAGTCCAAAACCCTTCAATTTTGTTCAAGTTGTTCTCAATCCACTGGTATATTAAAAAAAAAAAAAAGGAGCGGTTCTCAGACCCTTGTGCCTTGAATGCTAATAATACTACAATATGGTAAGAAATTTTAAAAATAAAATATTAATATTGATAAGAAATTAAAAAAAAAAAAATATTAATATTAATATAAACTGGGAATGATATCACAAGAAAGAGTTATTTCCTCGACTAAAGCGCACTTTTCTCGCGGCCTAACGGCACCGATCTTAGCTTAACGGCACCATGTGTGTTAAACAACTTTTTATCCACCTCTGTTTGAACAACTTTTTCCTTGTAAATCTTTTTTCTCATAACCATCAAAGTTATTCACATATTTATATCATGATACCCGTGTTCTGCTGCATCGTCTTCTCAGTTGTGATGTTTTCATTTGGTTGCGGTTCGAGCGTTTGTCGAGAAGGGGGCGTGGATTTGTGATCGACTCCTGACGGCTCTGCTACAGCCCAAATCTGAGGTGTCCACAGTTGTTCCCCAGGCTTCATACCTGTGTACTTCCTTCGAAGATGAACGTTGTTGCTCGTCGCTTCCTATTGACTGAATCATTATGCTTTCCCCTGAAGATTTTCTAGCTTTCGGGTCTTATGTTGTATTTTTGTGCGTTTCTTTTTTCTTTGTTGTTGTCATTCATGACGGTGAGTCCGTCTGCCGATCTTTTTCGGCCTTTCGATTCATTAGACGGTATGTCGTCTAATGTTTTGAACTGCTTTCCATTTTCAAAAAAAAAAAAAAAAAAAAGGTCCAAGATTGGGCCGTATTTTAATTATGCACAATCCTATATGTAAGCAATAATATTTGTTATGGGAAGTCGTAAACGCACGGGTCAAGATTTAATAAAGGCACGACGTTTACGGATCTCGTAACCGTCATAAGGTCACGGTTACGGAACCCGCAACCGTCATAATTATGGGTTCCGGATCCGTGATATATTATATATATATTAATATATATATATATATATATATATATATATATATATAGAGGGTGTGGTTCCTATGAGAACAACCTCTAACATGAGAACAATCACAGACCGTAGGATTGTTTATTATTAAGGGTCGAGATTTAGGGTTAGTATCGTAATTACTAATAAAATTTCAACACACACGCGCTTCCAAATATAGCACAATTTGGAATTCCTAATTTCACTTCATACAAGCTGCACATTGGGAAAGACGGTTTTAGGGTTGTGGCGGTCGAATAGGGTGTTCTGAAGCCGAATCAACGAACCTCCCGGTGTTGGTGGCGCAACAAAGACGACGAGGAGCATTCCGGAACTCAGTTGCGGTTGTCCTGTACTGCGTCCGGCGACCTTCAGGCGGCTCTGCGTCCCGGTGTTGGTGGCGCAACAAAGACAACAAAGGAGACCTCCAGGCGGCTCGTCGTGGATCTAGATCAACCGGCTGCTCGTTTGCCCTCTACTGCGTCCGGCGACCTCCAGGCGGCTCTGCGTCCGGCGACTCGGTTGTGGCCGCACAAGCAGCGGTTTTTCTGTCGTTGTAATTCGCCGGCTGTTCAGGATCCTGCTTACCCTAAATCGACTCCTTTACAAATCAAATCTCCATCTTCCAATCGATCTACGTTTTTTTTTGTCGCCGCTAAAAGGTATCCTCTCCTCTCTCCTTGTTATTAGATCCATTTCGTTTGTAGAATTCTCTGCACTTTTATGATTTACAAGAATGACAACGACTCAATTTAGACAGTGTTTAAGAATGCTTAATTTATTTTTTACAATATTGATGAAACTGATTGAATATTGTTGGTGGTTTTGTGATTGGTGTATTGATATTTGCTTGCATTGTTGTTTTTGATTAACTATGAATAATCTTAGACCGACCTTAAAGTAATGTTGGTGGAATATGTTGATGAAATATATTCTATAACTACGAATGATATTGATGATGCGCTTTTTGTTATCAACAATATAGTTTGTAAATATTATTCATAGTTATTAATTTGTTTTATGCGTTTTAAGCTTATGTTCTCAACTATAAGTTAACATATATGATGCATATGTTTTCAACTAACTACGAATAATGCGAATATGAAGTGCATATTAGATTTCAAAACATAAACTAACTATGGAATTAATTAGTCAACATGATCTCATATTTATTATACAAAAAAATTTCGATTGACATGTAAAATAGTAGTTAATTATGAATAAATTGTGATTACATCGATTTACTAATATGATAATGCATTATTAATTACGAATAATGACGAGTAATGAAAATGTTGTTTATGCAGTTGTGAAGAATGTCACCAAGCCTAAGGACATTAAAGGAAAGGGAAAAGAGAAGTTGACTAGTGATGAAGAGGAACGGGAGCTTGACGTTTAGATAGACTTCCTTGACTTAAAGTAATCTACTAGTTGCAACTTGACATCTTCAAACTTAGCTGTGTTTTTGTTTTTTTAAGACTAATGTTGGATTTATTTTGTTTATGTCTACTTTGATTTGACTGATTGTTAATCAATGTGTCGTGTGTTTTTTTAGGATATGTGTTTGACATAATAGCGATTATTCGTAATTACAACCGTTTTTTAAGTGGGATATTATAATGTATACAAGCAATTATTCGTAATTACAAATGTTTTTTAAGTGATCTATAAGAATGTATACAAGCATTAAGTTCGTAATTACAAGCGTTTTTTTAGTGAGACATAACAATGTCTAGAAGCATTAAGTTCGTAATTACAAACGGTCAATGCTAAGATCATTTAGATATACTTCATTTAGTTAATGTACTCTACTACCTCCAAACTTAACTGTTTTTTTTGTTTTTTTAGGATTATTGATTGACTTATTTTGTGAATGTCTACTTTGATTTGACTAGTTATTAATCGATGCGTCGTGGATGTTTGCATAATTTACACTATGAAATTTCTAAACCAAAATGCCAATAATATATTATTTACTTGTGTTTGACATAATAGTGATTATTCGTAATTACAAATGTTTTTAAAGTGAGATTTAACAATGTATATAAGCAGAAAATTCGTAATTACAAACGTTTTTTAAGTGAAATAATACATTGTTGATAAGCATTTGTTTTTAAAGATAAAACAACAACTATTAATCAAAAGCCTTAAGTCCTAAATGGACTGAAAGGTTTCAATAATTATGAATTCAAATAATGTAAAATAACACTAACTATATTCTACATAACTTCCTTGTAGTTCCGTTTGTCATGATCTGTAAGTTTCTTACACCGAGCACACTTCTTTAAAGGTTTTATAACCTTGGTTGTTGCATTCTCAAAGGAACCTTTCATACGAGTACCTTTGTTCTTGGCTTTGACAGGATCTTCAACCTCAAGAACCTCTCCTCCCTTGTCACTTTGGAGGAAATTAAGTTGGCCATTTTCTCCATGGGCGATGACAAGACGCCTGATCCCGACGGCTTCAACTCTTATTCAAAGCTTCTTGGGATACTATCAAGGACAACTTCATTAACACCATTACGAACTTCTTTGTCTCTAGAAAACTCTTGAACTAGATACTCTATTAGACTTATGAACCTCCCATTGTTTGGTTGTGCCTGAAAAAATAAATACTCTATTAGACGTCAATTTATTTTATTCGTAATTATAATGATCTATGCAACTGAAACTAAAATGATACAAATGTGTTATTCGTAGTTACTCTGTTTATTATATTTATTATCAACCTGGAATTTGTTTATTCGTACTTATAATGCTCTTTTCAACTGAAACTAAATATAATACAAGTGTGTTATTCGTAGTTAATCTATTTATTATCAACAACGAATTTTTTTTTGTCTATCAGTTCTTCTTACGAGTTTCACCAATGCAACTCTACAATTCATGTGGTTATTCACACGATTTATGTCAAAGCGATTCAATTACAACGATTAAATTTGAATACATACACTTACTCAGATTTGCATATGGAGAAACAAACTTCTTTCTTGACGGGATATGATTTTCTTGACAGGATATGACAGCTTGTTGAATTATGTTGTTATGATCGACTTGAACAGATGTTGTAGAGAGGCCGAATTGAATAAATTTGCAAATGCACACTCAATTTTAGTTTTCCATTGTTTCGTTTTTTAATTTGGCGGAATTGGGGAGAACTGTTAATGGAGTTTACGTATAATAGAGATGAGGAAAGAGATATCTGGTGAATCTTTTTTAACTAACAGTTTCCTATAATACAATATATATTTTTAAAAAACAATTAAGAGAGAGTGGGTTCACTCTCTTTTAATGAGAGTGAGTAATTATTATACATTATTTGGTTTCCTATTTATCATTTTCTACCATTAATCTAGACCATTGAATTTTAAAAATTGGATGGTTATGATTTGTTCTCATGTTCTCATGTTAGAGGTTGTTCTCATATGATCTATTATCTCTCTATATATATATGTATATATATATATGTATATATATATATATATATATATAATATG
This sequence comes from Fagopyrum homotropicum, assembly GCA_033239125.1. Lineage (NCBI taxonomy): Eukaryota > Viridiplantae > Streptophyta > Magnoliopsida > Caryophyllales > Polygonaceae > Fagopyrum > Fagopyrum homotropicum. The sequence continues at coordinate 9,578,978 of BSWB01000006.1, read as the reverse complement.
ATTAAATCCGTAAAAAATAAAATAATAAATATATAATTTTCCGGTCCGATTTAGATTTTAGTTTAACCGGTTTATTATGTGGCAACATCTATTGTTGAAAAAATGGTCTCCACCCGTTTGTTTTAATTGGTTTTCATTTGACATTTAGTATCCTTAGAAATTTCAAAAGTTAAAATCTTGACACTTGGTGTAACATTTCTTAACCGATTACCAATAATATTATATTCATATATGTGGTCTCGTTTTATAATATTTTTTAAAATAGATTTTTAAAATTACTTTTAGAAAATATCCCTACTTAATCAAATTAAAACAAGTGCTTTTATCATTATTTTTAAAATATCTTATTATAACTTTATTTGAGTAAATAATTAAAAAAAGTTTATATAAACATATCATTTAAAGTTTATACATTTATAAAAAACCTTTAAATTATACCACTAAATATAATAAATAAATGATATCATACTTAATTTTAACCGGTTAAAAAATAAATTGAAAAACCAAAATGACAAAATAATAAATAGTATTTGACCTTGACCCACGGGTGAACATGTTTTGAGTGCAATTTTAGGCTAAAACATTTTTGTCATTTTTACTAATAATTTTTATTTGAATGGAGCACGCCAGATTAGAAAGAAAATCTACTCCGCATTGTGACTTACTGTAGCGCAAAAAGAGAGATAATGGTGAGGCAGACAGGGCACTGACAAGTCTGAGCAGGTGGCGACCGGATGGAGATATTTTCTACAAACAGCACCGCCTACGCTATTCAAAATTCTAGATGAATGACGTGTCACCGTACCCCGTCTGTCACGGTTTTTACCCATTCCCACACGAGTGCCTACTTACCTCTATTGCCTTTTCATTCAAGGCCAAGACTAATCAAAAGCTTACAAAAGTCTCCTCTCGAATAACATAAAGGAGAAGGAGCCAAACAGTTGAGTTTCACTTCCTCTTCTTCCTTAGAGCAATCGCAAACTTTACTTTTACAGGTACTTTCAATTTAGAATCTTGTTAATTTTATCTCACATGTTTGGAGGATTCTGTGTGAAATGAACTTGGATATTTGATAATGGCGTTGAAGATAATCAGGAAGAAAAAAGAAAGTAAAAGTTTTTTAAGCATATGATGATGCTAAGCATGCTGTGAATAGTCAAAAAGAAGAGCTTAGACTTTATTTATTCTACCTAATCTATGGCTCTTAGCCATTGATTTTATTACTACAGCAATTTATGTGGAAACATTTCTGTCATATAGTATTGCAGCAGATTTTGAATCAATTACAGCTTGGAAGTGGTTACTGTTATCTTGGTGATTCTGGCCTTTCTGGGTTCTGTATTGCAGATAGGCTCTTTATTATGTTTCGTCGGAGAGGCAACTCGCATCAGAAGGAGGAGAATGACTCACCAAATATGGAGTTAAAGGTACTGTATATATTACCAGGAAGAATTGTTGTCTATGGCAAAAAAAATGACAGGAAAAATCGCTTATATGTTGTTGTGAATTGTGTTTGCAGATAAGTGAACTGAAGGCTGCAATTGGACCTCAGACTGGGCGCAGCTTGCAGTACTGCACTGATGCTTGCTTCAAAAGATACCTTGAAGCTAGGAATTGGAATGTTGATAAATCCAAGAAAATGTTAGAAGATACTCTCAATTGGAGAGCTTCCTTCAAACCCGAAGAGATCCGCTGGGTAAGTAGAAATCGTTTGTAAATTGGATATACAGTTGAACAAATGTTAAAAGACTTTGTTTTGTAGCAAGAGGTCGCGGTTGAAGGCGAGACGGGAAAGGTGTACCGAGCAAATTTTCACGACCGCAGTGGGAGGAGTGTTCTTGTACTGAGACCAGGAAAGCAGAATACGGCTGCAGTGGAGAACCAGATGAAGCATTTAGTTTACCTGATCGAGAATGCCATTTTGAATCTCCCAGAAGGTGAAGAACAAATGGCATGGTTGATAGACTTCACTGGATGGTCTGTGACAAATAGAGTACCTGTCAAAACTGCCCGAGACACCATCAGCATACTACAGAATCATTACCCTGAACGTCTTGCTGTGGCATTTCTCTATAACCCTCCAAGGATATTCGAAGCCTTCTGGAAGGTGGTCAAATACTTCTTGGACCCCAAAACATTCGACAAGGTGAAGTTCGTATATCAGAAGAACACTGACAGTGTAGAGCTGATGAAATCATACTTTGACATGGAGAATCTGCCTGTGGAGTTTGGTGGGAAGGTGGCAATGGATTATGACCATCAGGAGTTCTCCAAGTTGATGATCGAAGATGACACTAAATCTGCAAAGTTTTGGGGATTAGATTGTGAAGAGAAGATGATGAGCAAAGTTTATTCAAGTGCTGAAGTGGCCCCAAAGTCAGCTCAAGTTGCATCAGAGACAAGTTAGAGTCTTTCTCTGTATTATTATGAGAGATGAACCATAACAAACGCATATTTGGTCCCTAAACTCCTTCCATGTATGTCAAGTTGTAGACTTCATTATCGTTCATATAAATTAATCAAAATAAAGGGTCATTTTATAACCAGAGATCACACCAAAAAAACTTATGAATCACCTCGTTGATTGAAGATATAAAAGCATCAGAATTTGTGAAATGGCTACCGAGTATTCCTGCATTGTTCACCTGCGCGCATCTCGATCCAATCAGAAAGTTCATAATATAATGCTGGAGGAATCAAGCAGATGAAGCTGATGAAAGTAGATGAAATCTGAAAGGAAGGTTTGTTCTTTCTTCAAAATTTCAACGGCTTTAGTGCCTTTGGTTGCATCTCTTGATGTTAAAATCACGGTCACTCCTTTGGAAGCTATGTGCCTGCATGTTTCAAGCCCAATTCCCCTGTTTGCCCCTGTCACCACTGCATATCTGCATTTATATCCCCACACACAATTTAGTATATACAAGCGATCAGTTCAAGATTTGTCAGAGAAAAGAGAGAGAGAGAGATGGGTACGTAACTCTTTGTGGAGAGGAAGAGGGGATTGCTACTGGAATCAGCCATTGCACTACTGAGAGGATTGGACGGAGTGCTCTCGTGTTTTGTATGAGAATTTATAATTTGAGGTATTTTTGAATGCTTTTATAGATTAATTGTTCCCGCTCATATTTAGTACATAAATATAAACTTAGCAATCTAATCTAGATTACAAAACCCCTCATCTATGACGAGGGTGGAAAGATCACCTCATGCATGAGGAATATGACACAACCCCACAGTCCCTTTAGAATTTTGGAATGATGAAAAAACAACTTTAAAAATTATGTCTTTAAGGGGGCGTGGATTTGTGATTCATGGTTTTTACCCAAACTCCCCTGTCTTGTCTTGTGCACTTTCTTCGACGACATACATTATACTCTCCTTTCTTCAAAGACTAAATTACTCTCATTTCCCTTAAAGATCTCATTCCTTACGGATCTACTTATACTCTCCTTTCTCCAAAGACTAAACTACTCTCATTTCCCTTAAAGATCTCATTCCTTACGGATCTACTTATATGCTTGTGTTTTTTTATGTTTCTTTTATTTTCGCTCTTGATGACGGTTTGTTCGTCTACCGATTTCTTTCAGCCTTTCGATTCATTAGACAATGTGTTGTCTAGTGCATCAAACTTATTTCCTTTATCATTTCTTTTTATTTTAGCCATAACCACCAACTCAACTACTTCAGAGTTCAGACAATTTATTTCGCAAGCTACCCTATAATAAACATTTTTGAACATCGTCATTTGCTTAAAAATCATTCCTTAAATCATCAAACTTTTTAAAAAGTATACCAAAATAAGGTACCTTTGACAAATGAAATACAAGCCGCATCAATGACTAATAAAACTAGTGGGGCTTTCTATTTGTCCGAGGATAAATTTAGAGCAAAAAGTAAGATGGAGGATTCCTGCGAAACGAAGGTCACATATTTCAGCAACAATACTCATTTAGGTCCAACAAAAACAAGCTATATACAAAAGCTATGAATTAAAAGGTGTAAGGTAATACAATCCAATTATAATTAGCTATATATAAATAAGACATTGGTTTCATTGACAACTACAAAATGATGCAGCATCATCATCAAGAAGCATGTCTGTTTGAAGGTTGTTTGGTGGCATGCAGATTTCTCCATACTAAAACAAAACCACCAAGGCCTAGCATTTACCATGTACTATGGTATATTATACAATATGTGCTGTTCCGCCCTGCTGAAGTCAATGAGTCATTGAAGGACCAGGATTGGCTCCAGCTGAGCTGGGGACTGAAGAGGCATCGAGCGCCTGCTGTAGAGAATTCATCGTTGGAAGTTTTTCTGCACTCATGTTGACCTTGATTCTGATCATCAAACCAGAAGTGAAAGAGTTCATTAGCAGCTTAAAACAATTTTCCAAGCTTCAACCAAGATAATCAATAAATAAAAACATTTTACCGGTTGTGGATGTTCACATATTCGTCAGTTTCATCCAGAATCTCCTCCTGTAAAAGTGAAGGGAGTGGAAAGAGAAAGGCTGTTAATGGCGAGAAGGGTGAAAGAAAAATGCAGGGACGTACAATTGAACTTCAGGCCGTTACCTTCAAAAGTTCTTCAATGACATCCTCCATGCTGATCACACCAGCTACAACCTGATCAGGAGGAAATTCAGGGATTGGGCTGTTCTCAATGTCCAAGATGCAAAAAGAGCAGCCCCTATGCCGTTTTTTGAAGGGAGGAACTGCAGGAGCTGGACTTTTCTGTACCTCTTGACTTTCATCAGTCTTCTTTGAAGACTTATGATCATCAAATACAGAAGAAGCAGTCCTGGTTGCCCCACGTTGCCCTGAAAGATTACAAGCATTATCAATACTGCATTGTATGTTTATTTTTAATAACATTTAATGTGAGGAACTATGTTCCCACATCGACTATATAAGAATATCTATGCTAGTATACAAGGTTGATGGACTACTTTACTACTACAATTGGTATTAGGATGCATATTCATCATGCTTATGTGTTGGACTTCTGAGATAGCATGCACCTATACGGACGTGAGACCACCTTATCAGGGTATTACAGCGGCTTGATCTTGGTACTTGATTATATACAAATATTACTCTTCCTATTGTCAATTGGTTTTAGCATAAAACCTCATCGGACTTATGAGTAGCCTTTTGGCACATAATGTGCCCATATGGCCTGCAAAATCCAACGTTATTTTACCCACGCCGTCATTTATAGTTAAGGGTTCAAGGAAACGTAAGAGCTACTCTCAAAATCAGCCTTCTTTGTCTTTAATGACTCTTTCACAATCAAGCTTCCTGCTACTTCTAACAGCTACTCTCAAACCTTAAAAAGAGCTCACCATCTCTAGTCTCTTTCAACCTTGCTCTAGCTTCATTCAAATCCTTGTAAACAACAGCAATGTGACTGTGGCCTTTCTGAAACTCATTTAAAATGTCATACAGAGGCATGTTTTCAGATACCCTGAAAAACAACAAAGAGCAAGGTGAGTGAAGCAGATACACGATGAAGTAACAATCGAAATTTGAGGAGCAAAAAGTAGCATGACAACAGGGAACGGATCGTTGGAATAATGAGGATATTGAATGAAACATAGGGAGCAGTTCATAGATGTCATAATCAACTAAGTTATTATGATCAGAAGGCAAGATTTGACAATTTCCACATGAAATTTAGAGCACATTAAAAGACATCAGAGCACATCAAAAGACAAGAAGTCAAGAACTGCATGTACATCTAGTCTAGTAATGTAAATACAAAAACCTACAGGAATATCTCATTTTTCATATAAAAACTGTTTTCTTTCCTCTTCCTTTTTCATGCCACAGCGCGTATAGGCATCAAAGCGATGGAATCAATTCACCAACCCCTCTCGAAGCTTCAAAAAATGAGAAAGGATGTTTCCTTACATTAGTTAGTAAGCAAATGAGCCCTTAGTGTACACAATGTGAGAATTTCAGTTAGAACTAATTTGCACCATACATAATCTCATTACATAACTTCCTCATGAATCATGAGCGTGTGTCCTTCCAATTTTATGAAAAAGGTCATGGGCACCAGTGAAAGGGCATCAGCCCCAATGGCATGTAGACCACAGCATGATGCTCTAGACAAAAGTTTATGCCTCCATTTAGGTTCCTCCAAATCTCACAAACAAAAAGAACCTGCACACTTGTGGTGTATATAGGTTTCAATCTAAAATATATACCTTAAAGGCCATGAGCTAGATAACTTTTGGTATGTTGAAAAGAGAAAGGTTGCAGCAATGGAGACTAAACATACATATGAACTGATGAACATGTCAAACCAGCAAAATGCTAAAAGCAAATAGCAATAACTGGAAAAATCTATTTTGTACACAAAGATAAGGCAAATAGCATGTCTTCAACAATGTATAAAGTGAGAGTGCTGCCGTGAATGAATAAGTTCTCATACCGAGGGATTTTTCTAATGACCATTTTCCTGACTGGGACGGCCTCATCAGGATCAACTGCCAAGAGATTCTTGACCTGCGATTGCAACAAGTAAAGGAAATTGAATGAAAAAAGAAGAAGATAAAACACAGTCCACAATCTTAGTAAAAAGCAACTGGCTTGAAGTGAAAATTAATGCCTTGACAACTAACTGACAATATAGAGTGAGCACTTTTCAGCTATAATCGGAACTAAAAGACACATATATGAGAACATAGGAATTCATCATGATATTTTATGCTAGAAAATACCAGGACCAATCCAATTATATTCATTGGATCTTGGTAATATACAGGGACTCTGCTATGACCCATTGTCATAATCTCATTCAGGGTATCCCTGCAAATAATAAGATAACAAAAAAAAAGAGTTCAAGAGAAAAACAGAGGCTTCCAAGCATTATGTACGAACTAAAAAGAATCTATAAACCCACAAATTAAGATTTGCATCCAGATCAAGGGAAAATGCCTTCGATATTGGGGTCATGGCATCCTTTGCCGTCTTCTCAGTCAATTCAAGTGCACCGGTAATGATGGTAGTTTCATCATGCGTCAAATCTCCACCTTTCCCAGCCTATTCCATGAGAGTGGAGTGGGGTGAAAAATCGGCTAATTGCATGTGAAAAAATACTGACAATAAACCAGTATTATCAAAGAAGCTTCAATAGGTACCTCATTCCCATGAAAATTAACAAATGTTTTAAGTTCTGCTCTCCTTAAGATTGCAGCATGACCCTTTCCCAACATCCAATCCAGTACCTGAACAAGCATACATATACAGCTTTGTCATACAGAATGATAAGAGATAACTTTTCAAACAATTAGCACACCCAAATCCATTCTAAGTTTCTAAAAATGTGCAAAAGTTTTAAAAAGTAAAGGAAATACCTTGCTAATTGGATAAGAAATTGGAAAAAACAGAATGAGCAAAACACGCACAAAAGGGGCCATTGTAGCTCCAACAACCAACCCATAGCGTGTGCAGATTGCCTGTGGTAGTATCTGCATCCATATAAGGCAATTGTAAGAGCATAAGAAATATGAGAGGGTAAATAACTAAATATGCAAAGCTAAATCTTAAATGATCAATTACCTCTCCGAACATGAGAATGAGAGTCACTGAAATCAGAATTGCTGCCCAAGGAGGAACAAGTTTGTCTAAAAATATTGGCAGGGTCTACACAGACATCCAAAAAGTGGTACAGTTGTTATTAAAATCAAGATCATTAGCTAGAGCAACAAGAACATGTAACGTTAACACAAGGTTTCACAAACCTCCATTGCCATGGAGTTACCAATCAGAAGTGTGCAAAGGAGAAGATGCTGATTCTTCACCACAGGGAATATTTTAGCTGCATTGAAATAACAGAATAAATGTTATTCGAAGGTTTACGAAAGTGCTTTCGCAACTCCACAATTCTGTTGTTTCGCTTTGTTAAGATGTTATCCTATCAAACGTATCAGAAAAGCTCCACCATGTACCTTTATTCCTGTGATGCTTCTTATACACCTTTTAAACTTACCTGATCTGCAATTACGCAATACCATTTACCACGCTGAATTTACACCAGTTTATGGTTCTAACCTTAGGTTGTTTGTATGTTACTTTAACTTTACAAAGAGAGCCACGTCATCTTAAATGGTGATTCAACTTTCACATTTGCCACACTAATAAACCTAAATACACATGATCCATGCTCCACTTGACAGTCTAGTTTCCAAGAATGAAAAGCTTTCAAAAAAGAGGTCTTGCAGGTAAACTATGCCATAAGTCCCAAACATCCAAATATATTGATTTTCATATCCCTAGTTATTTTGTGTGGTGACAAACTGACAAACACCGCTGTCATACACTCGGACCTCAGTTCCCAACAAGCAGGCTTAATATCTTCTCATTCTCAGTTCATGGCCCCAGGTTTTGAGCAAGCATCTCAAATCAATCAATACTTGCGCCTTAAAAAATCTAATCTTTCTAATCTTTTGATTCTTGCTAGTTCACATCCTCCACCAACCAGTCAAATCTGACCTAAATAAAGAAATCGAACACAAATAAACCCTGAACATTAAAAAAAATTAGAAATTTCGAAACGTGACGAAGCTCAACCCATGCTATCAATCCACTGTACACCGAACAAAACCCCAATCAGTGAATTAAACAAAGATCGAACAGCATTACGAACACTAAGCACCCAATTCACAGAGAGATCAAGATTCAATTAAGAAAATACCAGCGTAAATACGATCTTGAGGACGACCGGACTTCATTAAGACTTCAAGATCGACGATACCAAGAGACATTAGACCGAGGGTGAGGCCAGCCATTAGACCCGCAAAAAGCACCAATCCAAATATAATCAGCACGTATATTGAAAACTTGGTTCCGCAGCAAGATAGAACTTGCTCCATCTATACCCCTCGAAAAGAGTTTGGGATGGAGAAATCTCAAGGGGTTCTCTAGTAGGATGATGTTCAGTTATACAGTATGTGCTAAATAAGCAGAGGAGTAAGAAATCTACGCCGTTAATGAATGAGTGAGAAGAGAGGTAACTTGACAGCGTATACATTATTGGTTGTCATTACGTCATTCCCACTCATACATCCCAAAAACGTGAGTAAAATGACAATTGCCTGCCGAGTAAAATACTGTGGGTAGGGTTTCTCATATAAACCTCCTCGAGTTTATTGAGCCGGAATTTATTGAGTTAAAGTTTTAAATTATTATATATTTTGTTAGAATTATATATATCTATATATAATATATATTATTTATTATAATAGTATACGTAAGTTTTCCCGTAATAGATCATGAGATAATAAAAATGGCAACTTGCCTACGTTACCTAAACAAGGACTAATTTGGTTAATAAGTTTTTTTGAGTTATACTATTAGTAATTAGGTCATTTAATTTTTTAGTTAGGTAAATATAATCTAATCTTTTGTATTTTCTCTTAAACTCTAAACACTCTTACGGTACATTTACTAAAACTAAAACTCAAAAAACATAATAAATCAAATTGTTTCATCAAATCAATCTCTCATTTTTTTACAGAAATAAACAATTTTTAAATTGGATTAAAACTATAAAATATTTGTTTTAAAATAATAAAGATAAGTGGAAAATGGTTTTATATTGGCAAAGACGAGGCAAGTGGAGTGGTATGAGTACAAAATGGTGGCAAGGATGAGGACTAAAGCATGATCATGTTCACGATTGAAATACTCTTGATATTATTCACAACCAGATCTCAATTTAAAGATTTTTTAAACTATCTACAACAATTAATTTTAACATATTATATTATTAATAAATCAAAAGAGGACACTTATCATTTTATGATTTATTCTTCTAATGCACGATTGTATTTGAAACATGATTAAATGATGTGAATTTAAGATTATAAAAGACTTTGATTTACAAATTTTAAATTTTCAATTAAGATAATTATATTTTTTTAAAAAAATATTTTTTTTAAATTTTTGTGTGTTTTTCTATGTATAGATATCAATAGTGTATATATTTTAAATAAAATAACGATTTTATAAAAAAAAACTTAATGTAAGTAATGTGTCATTTTACGCATGATTTTCGTATTTATTATAAACTAACTGAACATATAAAAAATAATATCTTACAAAATATTACGTATAAAAGTTGATTTATTACGAGTCCTCACGCATAATTTAATTGTTATGAAATTTTTTATAAGTACTCGTTTTGTTTTGTTTTTTTGGTTGAAAGGTGTAAAAAATACAGTGTTAAGCGCTCATTAGGAAAATGAAATTACAGTTGAGTTATACAAGAGAAACAAACGTCTCGGGCATCATCTATAAGGAAGGAACGGACATAAAGAGGGGGATCGTCAAGAAGGTGACAACCCATCCCGAAAGAGAAAGCAAAATTAGCTAGCGTATCCGCTACCCTAGTCTCGTAAAACATGGCCGAATCGGACAACCTAGCCATGGATAAGAAAGCTTTGACATCTCGCAACCAGGTTGAACAACCGATGAGACCGGCACACCTTTACTAATGAGGTCCGGAACCAGAAGCGAATCTACTTCAACATGAATTCTACGGAGGTCGCTATCCCAGGCCAAGTCGAGTCCATGAATGATACCCCAAAGTTATGCTGCCGGGACTGTAGCGCTGCCAATATTCATCGCGAACTCCAGATCTAAGATCCCTGTTGAATACTCGTTTTGTTTGCATTTACATGTTTTAATCTTAAGTTTCATATATGTTAATTTTACTTCATGATTTTAAATATCAATGAAGTAATTTATTATAAATTTATGTTATCGATTATATATATTTATATAATTAATTTTCATTATGTAATATAGATATATTTATAAACTGAATTTACATAAAAATAAATTGATAAAAATCCTTGCACTAGAAACAAAAACTAAAAAATAGAAAGTTTTTACTTGCTGCATTCCGACTTTACTAATTTATTTTTTATTTTTAATACGAAATTTTATATCTATTAAAACAGAAGCTTTTTTTGTCACGTGTCAATGGTACGTTTCTCGAAGTCCAAAAATTTATTTTTAAAAGTGATTTTTAAATGTTAATATACATTGGTTTCTAATTTTTTTAAAAAAATATTTAAAAAAGTATTTTTACAAAAATAGTTATAAAATTTTTACGGATTTTTTTGCAATCGATTTTACCGAGAATCATATATTAACAAAATCACCCTCAAAACTCAACCTATATAAGGTGCGGGTAATACATTTGTTTATTGTATCTCGAATACTCCGTTCTCCAATAAAACTCCATAAATGTATACTTCATACATCTCGTCTTGCACGTAAAATCAAGTGAAACATACTTTTATTCCTTCAGATGGGCAATGGGTTCATTTTTTAGATAGCTTCTCTGAAGAAGAAGAAAGAAAAAAAAGGTTTGGCGTTTCAAAAATTATATTATTACTTAAATGCTGAAAGCCTCAAAATAGGGGCTGTCATTTTCATATTGTATTATGAAGCGTTACAGAGTATCATTCTAAGCATATACTATATGAGAAAATTATATTATATTCTTTTTGTCTAGGAAACAAACTCTTTCAAAGGGAAAAGATATTCTTTAGCACCTTTTGAGTTATGTCTTGTAGTTTATTGCCCGCACAAGACGGGGTCAATTAATTAAAATTTTATCGTATAATATTTATAAAAATCGTTTTCTTAATAAAATCTCAGGAATTATTATAGTTTATTGGAGATTTGAGTTTATTATAGATTTTTATAAAGAAAATGGTTCGAAGTATTGGAGACGCCGTCTAGTGAATGAATGATCAAAAAAATCGGCAGACTAAAACCAAAACAAACGAAAATCAAAGAACAACACAAAAGTACATCAGGATCAGAATTAAAGATGTCTTCTTCAAGGGAAAGGTGAACGAGCCAATGATCGGCAAGCAGAGAGAACAAAGTTTGTCGTTGAAGGAAATGCACATGAAAGAAGCCTAGAGGACTAGGGTTATGCAAGTTTAACATGGCCTAGATCGGTTTTTTTACAATTCGGTCCACACCTGGACCGGATCCGGTCCGGTCTACAGTTTGGTGTGTAGTGAGTTCCGGTCCCGGTCGAAGACTAGAAAAAAACCGATGACCCGGGTCGGACTGAAAATTAATTTTTAAAAAAATAACAACTAAGAACAAAAGGTGAGTCAGACCGAAATTCCGGTCCAATCCCCGGTCTAGATTTCTAAAAATCTCGGGTCGGACAGGTTGTACAACCTTATGAGTAACAATTGTGGACACCTCAAATTTGGACTTGAAGTAGATTCTCCAGGGATCGATCACAAATTCACAAGCCCTCCTTGACAAACAACTCGAAGCACCATCAAAACTTGCTACAAACTCAAAAGATGTCACGACAAAATTCAAAAAACCTCACACATACACGTGTAAATCTTTAAAAATGGAGTTGGGTGAATCACGCTAACATGAAAGAACATCAACTTTTGCAATATTGGTTGATGTTGTAGTCGACAACATTCGATATTTTCTTGTTGTCGATGGGGTCTCCCGAAGAATAGACTATATGTGAGAAGAAGAGCGGAATTTTGTGAATCGTGTTTTCTCTTTCAACACAATTACATTGTTTTCTTTTCCTTTCCATGATTTTATTTATTTATTTATGAATGAGTTTTTTAAAAATCACATATATTTGTTTAGAAACACTCGAAGAAACAAGGAAATTTTGAGTCTTGTGCAACAACCCAAACATTTCCAATAACATTGTAAGATATACCTATTCTCTTTTTTAAAGCTTAGCAAACTCCAGGAACAATGAAATAATATTGAGAGTATAGGTAGATAATCATGTCGGAGGCTTCATCAACTAACGGCTTTAAGGGATTTTTTGACTTGACTGATGAGTTTCTCGTCTATAAAATTGGTTGACGTTTTGACTGATACTGACTTATTGATAACAACAACATCTGTTCAGTTTATAGATTTATTTGTTAGAGAGAAAATAGAGTTTGTTAGTAGAGTTGTTATTAGTATATCTCAACAGAAGTAGCGTTTCTTTATATATATATATATATATATATATATATATATATATATATATATATATATATATATATATATATATATATTCTACGTTACTTCAATAATACACACTTGAATTCACTTGCTTATATGGTATCATATATTTTCGATCCAAAACCGATATATCACCATGATTGGATACTCGAACACTTTACTCAACTCTCATGAACCAACCAAACATTTCACCATTGTTATCCTTATAAATATCATCAAACTCACCCCAACAAACTACATCACTTGGAAGTAAGCAATTTTGGCTACCCTTGAAGGTTATGATCTTGATGGGTATGTCCTTGGCACCATTGAAGTACCAAGTCGATGTCTGCCAAACACAACCACCACAAATCCTGAATTCAAGACTTACACTCGGCAAGATCGACTGATATATGGTGCATTACTTGGTACATTATCTACTAACGTTGTCAGTTTTGTTGCCACAACCAAGAGTTCACGTGAGGTTTGGGAGACACTTCGGCTCACATATGGTAACCCATCCAGAGGTCACATCAAACAAATCAAAGAGCGGCTGAGAACGATGACAAGCACTGATTTTGTGTCCATTTATATGTAGAATGTGAGAAAGGCCACCAACCTATTAGCCTCTCTTGACTCACTAGTATCAACAGAGTATCTAACAGATTACGTGCTAAAGAGACTTGATGAGCCATACCTCCCTGTCGTCCATGCAATTAATGTCAGGGACACACCAATTGCTTTCGAGGAACTACATGAAAAGCTCATAAATCATGAACTTTCACTGAAACATCATCACAAAGAAGCAGGTGGTGGGATGACTACACTCAGTGCTCAATCCAAGCAATGGAAGAATAATGGTAAGTCAAATTCTACTGCATTTTCTCAAGCTACTCAAGCACCCAACAACCAAAATCGATCCTATCCGCCCCCTCACATGCACCAACAGTGGTCCGTCTTCCCAATCCAACCAGAACAATACTCCCAAACCTTTCAAGGGAGATGCCAATGATGTCGTCAAATTGGCCATGTTTTGGCACAATGTCGAGTCTATAAGTCTCTTCATCCAACAATTGAGGTTCCATCATCAGCTAGATTCCCATTCTTCCCAACCCATCAGACCAACAACGTCATCACACAATCTTTCTCTTCACCTTGGTTGGTCGATAGTGGTGCTTCTCATCACGTGACAAATTATTTAAATAATCTTTCCCTTCACAATCCATACAACAGTGATGATTAAATGGTAATAGGAAATGGTAAGGGCCTATCCATAACTCATGTTGGATCAATCAAGATCACTCCCTCTAATGTTCATTTGTCTAATGTCTTATGTGTGCCTACTATGTCCAAAAATATAGTGTCAGTCTCTAAGCTCACAAATGATACTTCATATTCCGTTCCTTTACCTATGTTGGCTTCCATGTGTAGGATCACAAGGCCAACAAAATCATTCTTAAAGGACCATGTGTGGATGGAGTCTATGTGTAGCCTCAATCCAGCCCTATGACTAACACTATTGTTCGTGTCTCGTCTACTTCTCCATGCATCATATAATAGGGCATCCTTCCACAATATCTTTTAATTCCTCAATAAAAGTGTTAATTTAGGTTGTACTTCTTTCCATCAGAAAGATTGACATGCTTGCAACATGAATAAAACACACAAGCTCCCTTTTTATCATTCTACTATTGTCTCGACAAAGCCTCTTGAGGTTATCTTTAGCGATGTTTGGAGTTCTCCTATAACTTCGTTTGATGGATTTAAATACTACGTGATTTTCATTGACCATTATACCAAGTATACATGGTTATATCCTCTTAGATTCAAATCTGAAATAAATCACACTTTCATCCGTTTTAAACACCTTGTTGAAAACTATTTCCAACATAAGATCAAGGTTCTATATTCGGATAATGGGGAGGAATACATAGCACCTCGCTCTTTCTTGGAGATTATGAAATCACCCATCTTACCTCACCTCCACATACACTAGAACATAATGGGCTTGTTGAAAGAAAGCATCGCTCTTCTTAAACATTCATCTATACCTTTTGCTCATTGGCCTTTAGCCATGATCATGTCTACTTATCTCATAAATAGATTACCGTCTCCCAACCATGGTTATTCCACTCCATATCAAAACCTCACAAAAATCCCACCTAACTATCACAAGTTGAGGAATTTCGGTTGTCTTTGTTTCCATGGCACAAACCATACACCACCCACAAACTTGAACCAAAATCAATCCCATGTGTGTTCATTGCGTATTCGGCTACTCAAAGTGCATATCAATGTTTAGATCCGGTAACAAAATGAGTTTTTACCTCTCGTCATGTCCGGTTTGTGGAAGATAAGTATCCGTATAGTAGCATGCAACCTAAACATCCGATCGCGTTACCTTCCACACATGACTGGGCCCAATTTACCTTACCGATCATTGCTGCCACCTCACAATTTACCTTACCTTACCGATCATTGCTGCCACCACACATGACTGGGCCCAATTTACCTTACCTTCCACACATGACTGGGCCCAATTTACCTCGTCATGTCTAGTTTGTGGAAGATAAGTATCCGTACAGTAGCAGGTGTCATCTTCATCAATTAACATCCACAACTCTCCAACTTTGCCTTCTACTTCAATTTTTGTTTCCTCATAGCCAGACCATAAATATGTTCCTTCCTTACATGAGCTTGTTCTTCCCTCAGTTCAACCTATACCTGAGCCTGTTCCCCAGCCCATACCATGACCAAGTAATGTTACCAGATCCAGCAACAATGTCGTCAAACCCATTCACAAACTAAACCTGCATGCCACTGTTTCATCTGCCATGTCTATTGAGCCCAAATCAATCACCCAAGCCCTGAAAACACCTGAGTGAAGATTGGATATGCAATGTGAATTTGATGCTCTATGTTCTAACAAAACTTGGGAGTTGGTTCCACCGAATAATTTGATCAATCTGGTAGGTTGTTAATGGGTTTATAGAATCAAATATCTTTCCAATGGACAGATAGATTGGTACAAGGCCAGGTTGGTTGCTAAAGGTTTTAATCAACCACCTGGATGTGATTACACTGAAACTTTTAGCCCGGTGATCAAACTAGTCACTGTGAGGATTGTATTGCTTCTCACTGTCTCCAACAGATGGTCTCTACGACAACTTCATATTAACAATGTGTTTCTGCAGGGAACATTAGTTGATGATGTGTATATGAGTCGGTTGCTTAGATTTGTTGATAAGGACAATCCTAACTACGTATGCAAGCTGAAGAAAGCCATCTACGACTTAAAACAGGCCCCAAGGGCATGGTATAATGAACTCATATTATTTTTACTCAACTTAGGTTTCATTAACTCCATTAAGTTCATTGTAGATGCATCACTCTTCATCTATACATGTGGTAGTGTTGTGCTATATCTTCTTGTTTATGTCGATGACATAATCATCACAAGAAGCCATGACAATGAGTTGGAAGGTCTTATCAGCTTATTTGTTAGACGGTTCTCTCTTAAGGATCTTGGCATGTTGGATTACTTTCTCGGTGTTGAAATTACTCCAAGTGCCAAAGGTCTATTTCTATCTCAGAAGCACTATACCCTTGATTTACTAGATAAGGCCGGCATGAGTGATGCCAAATTTGTCACCACTCCCTTACAACCGGGTGATCTACTCCATGGGAGCTCTGACCTGCTTCCAGCTTGATGCGTCCTTGGAGATAACCAAGGATAACTCCGGATCTAGATCAAACAAAACTCCAACTACTCCTTGACTCTTTGTGCAATGTTGTATCGTTTCGGATCCAAAGGGGCGGAAGCGATGAAGAAACAAGGGTTACTTCGATCTAGAGAGATCGAATAAACCTTTTTGTGTGGATCGAAGGTTGATTCTTAAGAAGAATCCTCGAATGTGGATTTCTGGGATCAAAGACGAGATCCAAGGAAGAAATTTGAGAGATAGAAGAGAGGTTTTGATGCCCAAGCTAAGTAGGAGGAAATTCTTCTCAAAACTTAGTAATATTGAACATCCCCAAAATAAGTGAGGCAAGATATCTCTTATATAGAGAGACTTGCCTACCTATGGGCCAACGGGCCAAACAAAATACATGAAGAAAAGCCCAAAAGGGGAAAACCTAAAAGGATAAGAGCAAACCCTAAAAGGATAAGGTCAAAAGGGAATATTCTTATACGGAATATCCCTTTATTACATAAAAAGGAAAACATGAAAATATAGTCCGAAAATAAGCTAGCTTCATGTCATGGAGTCGGAAAGACGGGACATGCCGCTAAAGGAACCGGTAGCCTATGCCATGGTGGTGTAGAGACATGGCATGCCGGTAGTGGGACCAAGTGAAGAAGTAATGCGGGTGATGATGTAGCCGGTGGCTCGAGCAATGGCCTTAGCTCGGGATCGGGTGATCGGTCCATCTGAACAAACTCTAAGAGCCTCGTCCTCTTCGTCTATGGTCAACGTAAAAGGGGCATCCAAGGGCGCATCAGTCCCCCCATCTTGGCTGTGAAACGTCCCCGTTTCACCATCGTCAAAGAGGGGCTCAACATAAGGGGCAAGGTCCTTGACGTTGAACGTTGGGTGTACTCCGTAGTAATCCGGAAGCTCTAACTTGTATGCATTTGGACCATGACGGGCTAAGATGCGGAATGGGTCATCACCACGGTCCGAGAGCTTGCTCATGCGGCGAGTAGGAAAACGCTCCTTCCGTAGGTGGAGCCAAATAAAGATCACCGGGCTCAAAAGAGACGTCGCGGCGGCCCTTGTTGCATTGTCCGGCAAGTTGGGCGGCACGACGTTCAAGTTGTGTCCTAGTCCGCTCATGAAGCTCAATGATTTGGGCGGCTCGGTTTCCGGCGATGATGTGTTCTCCATCCTTGAGTGGGCGGGGAGTGAAATCCAATGGTGTGTGTGGATTGAGGACGTAGACAACTTCAAATGGGGACAATTTAGTTGCCGTGTGCCTATACCTGTTATACGAAAACTCTACAACAGAAAGTAAGTCCTCCCACCTACGTGGGTTGGTCCTAGTGGTGGCTCTAAGTAGAGCACCAAGAGTCCGATTGGTCACCTCCGTTTGACCATCGGTTTGGGGGTGATAACTACTTGAAAATAACAAGTTGGTTCCAAATTTTCCCCACAACGTTCTCCAAAAATGACTTACGAATTTCACGTCCCGATCACTAACGATGGAACGTGGTATCCCATGTAAACGCACCACATTGTCAAAGAACAAGGTGGCAACTTCACTAGCATTTAGGATGCTTTTACATGCGATGAAATAAGCCATTTTGGAGAAGCGATCGACTACCACGAAAATGGAGTCTTTGCCTCGTTTTGACATAGGCAACCCGACCACAAAGTCCATGGATAGATCCTCCCAAGGTCCCATTGGTATAGGCAAAGGAGAATACATCCCATCCGAACCTTGGCGCGACTTGGCATGATGACATGTGATGCAACCCTTGCAAAACCGTGTCACATGCATACGCATCCGGGGCCAAAAGAAATGCTCTTGGAGAGCGGAAAGGGTCTTGGTAGCACCGAAATGACCACGGCCCTCATGAGCTTCCTTGACCAATAAATAGCGTATAGATGAGCGCGGAATACAAAGTTTTCCCGCTCGAAAAAGATAGCCACCGTTAATAAAGAAAGACTCGTGCTCTCGGAGGTCGAGGCATTGTGTCCATATGTCCTTGAAGTCAAGATCCGTGGCATATAACTCTTTGATATATAAGATCAAAGCCATGTATCTTGGCATCCATATACACAAGGAGGGCATAGCGGCGAGAAAGGGCATCGGCTACCACATTCTCTTTGCCTTTCTTATGCCGAATGACATAAGGAAAGGTCTCTAAAAACTCTACCCAACTAGCATGGCGCCGACTGAGATTTGTTTGACTCTTGAGATACGAAAGAGCCGCATGATCCGAATGAATCACGAACTCCTTCGGCCACAAGTAATGTTGCCATGTCTTAAGACAACGAACTAGAGCATATAGTTCCTTGTCATATGTAGGGTAGTTGAGCGAAGGGCCGGACAGTTCTTCACTGAAGTAGGCAATTGGACGATTCTCTTGTAAGAGAACTCCTCCAATGCCCACATTTGATGCATCACACTCCACCTCGAAAGTTTTCGAAAAGTTTGGGAGTTGGAGTAATGGTGCATTACAAAGGCGGTCTTTGAGCGCATCAAACGCTCGAGCATGGATATCACGCCACTCAAACGTGACACCCTTGGTAGTGAGCTCATGGAGCGGTGCCGCTACCGTGCTAAAGTCCTTGACAAAGCGTCGGTAGAAACCCGCTAAGCCGAGAAAGGCTCGGACCATGGTGACCGTAGTAGGAGGAGGCCACTCCCGAATAGCACGAACTTTAGATTCGTCTACTCGTAGTCCGTCCTTAGACACGACATAGCCAAGAAAGATAGTGGTGTCCGAGCAAAAGACGCATTTGTCAAAGTTGACATACAATTGCTCTTGTCTAAGGCACTCGAGCACTTGGCGAAGGTGCCCGATGTGATCCTCCAAAGACGTACTAAACACCAAAATATCATCAAAATAAACAACAACGAATGTACCCAAGAATCGGCACAAGACATGGTTCATGAGGCGTATGAAGGTGGACGGGGCGTTGGAGAGGCCAAAAGGCATGACAAGCCATTCATAGAGTCCATACTTCGTTTTGAACGCCGTCTTCCATTCGTCACCTTCGGCCATCCGGATTTGGTGGTAACCGCTCCGGAGATCAATTTTGGAGAAGATGGTGGCGCCATGAAGTTCATCCAACATGTCATCAAGGCGTGGGATTGGGTGGCGATATTTGACGGTGATTTGGTTGATGGCACGACAATCAACACACATCCGCCATGATCCATCTTTCTTTGGTACTAAGATTACCGGGACGGCACATGGTGATAAGGATTCACGCACATGTCCCCGGTCCAGGAGCTCTTGCACTTGACGTTGTAGCTCCTTTGTCTCTTCCGGGCTAGCTCGGTAAGCGGCACGGTTTGGCAAAGAGGCACCGGGCACAAAGTCAATTTGATGTTCAATCCCTCGGATAGGTGGCAAGCCGGGTGGGAGATCTTTGGGCATAATATCCTGAAATTCGGACAACAACAAAGACACCTCGTGTGGCACATTACTTTGGTCATGAGAAGTAGATAAACAAAACGGAACAAGTAAAAAGCATGAGAACTTGCCTTCCATGACCGGTTGCAAATCATGCCGGCGAGCTAAGAGTATCCGTGGCTCACACCGTCCTTGAATTACGGGATCCGAAGATGACAAAGGTGCGCCCGAAGAAACGATGCGACCTTTACTACCTTTGGATTCGGTAGCATGGACAAGAGGGGCGGTGTTTCGGGATTTGGAAGTACTAGCACCTACAACATCGGGACTCCGGGGGTCCGATTTTGCCGGTGCTTTAGCGGACTCATCAATAGTTTGTTGCCTCTTCCGTTCCGCATAGTCAACCAAAATTTCGTGCGGAGTCATAGGCAAAAGTGTGACCCGTTTTCCATTATATTGGAACATGTACCAATTAAGATAACCATCATGATATGTGCGGCGATCGATTTGTCATGGTCGTCCTAATAGGACATGTGTGGCGTCCATCTTGATAACATCACAAAGGACCTTATCAACATAGGCGCCAATAGAAAACGGCACCCAAGCTTGTTGTGTGACGGTGTCACATGCCGTATCGGAAATCCATTGGAGTCCGTAAGGCGTTGGGTGGGGGGTCGTAGGCAACTTGAAGTGTTTTACCACCCGTTCGTTGACAATATTGCAACAAGAACCCCCGTCAACGATGAGAGAAAGACTCGTATTATTAACCAAGCAACGAGAATGGAAGAGATTCTCGCGTTGATCAATAGAAATATGCTCTTTAACAGCCAAAATACGACGAGAAACAAGAGCGAATTTACCGGGTTGTGCGGGGCCGCAAGCAAGCTCGTCATCACAGGGTTCCATGCCAAAAGATGGGTCGGTGTCATGGTCATCCTCAATAATGATATCACCGTCATATTGACCATCGTCGTCCTCGAAATATGTTGGGTCGGCAAACAAGACCCGTTTGGTGTTTGGGCAATCACGTTGTACATGGCCAAAACCGCTACACTTGTAGCACACGGGCTCCCTTGGGCGAGCCGCCGGTAAGGGTCCTTGTTGACCTCGAGAGGGAGGCGCCGGTGCCGGGCCACGGTTTGGTGCCTTCTCGGTACCCGTTTGCCTATTGGAAGGACCCGTCCGTTGGGTCCCTTTGGAAGCGTCGGTATCTGTAGGACTAGGCGCATCTCGAGAACGTGTGTTAGACGGATAAAGATATGGACTCGAGGAAGAGGTATACCTAGAATGCCGCGGTGTTTCGAGTTGTTGCTTATATAGCTTCATGGCGGCATGACATAATGCTCCCAAATCCTTGAATGGGACAATCTCGAGCGGCCGCCGGATGGAAGCATTAAGCCCACTCGTGAACTTGGTGCGGAGGGCGGAGGGGGAGGCCGAGACGCCGGCCTTAATGTGCATGTCCTCAAGTTTGGCCAAGTAAGCCACCGGAGTGAGGTTGCCTTGCTTGAACTCGGCAATTTGCAACCGCATATCATTCTTAAAGTCCTCGGGCACGTACTTCTTGGTCATGCAATAGAGCAATTGTTCAAATGTCTCAATTGGTGCCCATCCTCGCCTCTCTCGGGTGAACTCATACCGGTTCCACCAAGACTTCGCATCTTCTTCAAAGTATAGAGTTGCCGCCTCGATTTTTTCGTATTCCTCGTCATAATGACAATGTTTTAATGCTCGTTTCATATCCTGCGCCCAATCAAGAAAAACACACGGATCATATTCACCATGAAAGGTAGGGAACTTAACCTTACCTTCCCTACGAGCTCGGTAGGGGTCCGGGCGGGGCGGTGGAATGTAGGCATCATCGGCACGGGCTCGCCGGTGGCCACCATGAGGCCGTTGGCGCCCATGAACGGTTGGGGCCTGCCTAGGTGGATTTGGAGGAGGCAACCATTCTTCACCCCGGTCTTGGTTCTCATAAGGGTCTATGACGGGTGGGTGCCACGGACGGTTATGTGCTACCCGTTCTAAATTGGATTCATCACCAGAGAACTCGTTGAAGTTGTGTTGCTCATCATATTCATCAAAGTCAAGGGTCCTTGCTTTCCGGGTTGAACGTTGGTGACGGTGTTCGGAACGATCATGCTCACGACCATGATTGGTGGTTGAGTTGGGACGGTACCGGGGCTCTTCCCGGGTTTGTCGGTCGGTGCGGGGCACACTAGGTGGAGGTGGAGAAGGAACATACCGTTGATGCTCATAATATTGGTGCCGATGTTCCGTATCGACTATGGGCAAGTTATCTTGACGCGGGTCGGGGAATTCCTCCTCTTCTTCATGGGACTCATTTCCGTCAAGAGGTAAAGGATGGGTGCGTTCAATGACAGACGCAAGCCGGGTAACGTTTGATGGTCCGGCTCCCAAAAGTCCCTTGCCTTTCCGTTGTGCATCGGACGTGGAAGCATTGACCACGATCTCATTCGGATAAGTTGGGGTGGGACGGCGAGCAATCTGAAGGGCCTTAAGAGCTTCTAGCTCCTTTTTCAAGGCAATGTTTTCTCGGGTCAAGGCATCAAACTTTTGTTGTGCCTTCAAGGCTTCCAATTCTCGCCTTATGGAGTCATTTTTGAGGGACAATGAAGCAGTTTCTTGAGCCAAGGGTTCACTGAACTCTTGCGGACCAGAATCCTGAGAAGTTTCCATTTCAACGTTAGTCATTGCTCCAAATCAGCACACAATTGCAAGTAATCAAGTGAGCAAGGTGACAAGTTATGTCAACTTTACCCAAGTTCAAGTGCGTTATCGGGTTCTACTTTGGGGAAGGCCGTTTGGCGGTTAGGCAAGGAAGGCAAATCCAACAAAATTGAACCAATTACACACAAAAAACAAGTGATATTTTGCAAACGTATGTAAGAAAATGGAGAGATAGAAGATGGACGGATTGTTCACTCGGCAAGCTTTGCTTGCTTTCGGTCTTTGACCGTTTTGTAAAATCCGATTTTTCGGATGGACCGGTTTGCCGGACGTCTTTTCACTTTGTGTGTTTTGTTTCTTTGAAACGTTTTGAGGAACACTTTCTTTTGTTTTTTTTTTGAACACAAATCCGTATTGATGAAGAGTTTTTTTGCTTTTTTTTGGAATATCAAATGCGAGATATCCGAATTTTTCGTTAACAAAAGATCCCAAGAGATTTGGTGAAATTAATTAACAAAATTGTCGGATTAGGTCGGTTTAAGAAAAAGACGGGTTTGATAAATGGTTTGAAGGCAAACCAAATATCTCCTATTTTTGTACTTTTTGTTTTGAGTTAAACACGGAAAAGAAAAAAAAATTTCAGGGAAAATGGATGAACATGATGAAGAACATGATGAACAACATGAAGATCATGAAGAACAAATGAAGAACATCATGAACAAACGAAGAACATCATGAACAAAAAAAGGCTAAATAGGTTTAAGATAATAACGCACAAAAACTAGAGTAAAGAGAACTTAGCTTTGATCCCTTGCTCTGATACCAATTTGATGCTTCCTTGGAGATAACTAAGGATAACTCCGGATCTAGATCAAACAAAACTCCAACTACTCCTTGACTCTTTGTGCAATGTTGTATCGTTTCGGATCCAAAGGGGCGGAAGCGATGAAGAAACAAGGGTTACTTCGATCTAGAGAGATCGAATAAACCTTTTTGTGTGGATCGAAGGTTGATTCTTAAGAAGAATCCTCGAATGTGGATTTCTGGGATCAAAGACGAGATCCAAGGAAGAAATTTGAGAGATAGAAGAGAGGTTTTGATGCCCAAGCTAAGTAGGAGGAAATTCTTCTCAAAACTTAGTAATATTGAACATCCCCAAAATAAGTGAGGCAAGATATCTCTTACATAGAGAGACTTGCCTACCTATGGGCCAACGGGCCAAACAAAATACATGAAGAAAAGCCCAAAAGGGAAAAACCTAAAAGGATAAGAGCAAACCCTAAAAGGATAAGGTCAAAAGGGAATATTCTTATACGGAATATCCCTTTATTACATAAAAAGGAAAACATGAAAATATAGTCCAAAAATAAGCTAGCTTCATGCCATGGAGTCGGAAAGACGGGACATGCCGCAAACGGAACCGGTAGCCTATGCCATGGTGGTGTAGAGACATGGCATGCCGGTAGTGGGACCAAGTGAAGAAGTAATGCGGGTGATGATGTAGCCGGTGGCTCGAGCAATGGCCTTAGCTCGGGATCGGGTGATCGGTCCATCTGAACGAACTCTAAGAGCCTCGTCCTCTTCGTCTATGGTCAACGTAAAAGGGGCATCCAAGGGCGCATCACAGCTCCTACAGACTATCGAATGCTTGTGGGGATTTAAAATATTTGTACCTAACTCGACCAGATGTTGGTTATTCCGTCAACAAATTGTTACAATTCATGTATCGTCCAACAATAGCTCATTGGACTGCTCTAAAACGAGGACTAAGATATCTTGCTGGCTTACTGAATCTTGGGGGTACAAATCTCTCCAACTTCTGCACTCAATATTCACGCTTTCTAGCTCAAATGTCGAATGGGCAGGAGACAATGTTGACTATATCTCTACCACTGGTTACATGATCTTCATTGGGAAAACGCTAGTTAGTTGGAGCTCCAAGAAACAAAAGTCAGTTGCTAGTTCGTAAACTGAAGCAAAATATAAAGCCCTAGTAGACACATCTTCTGAGATCTTGTAGATCACTCAACTCCTGCAATAAATCAAGTTATCCATGACTCTTCCACTTATTATTTACTGTGATAACATGAGAGCCGCTTCACTCTCTGTCAATCCGGTTTTTCACTCCAGAATGAAGCATTTTTCACTTGCTTACCACTTTGTTCGTGAACAAGTTAAAAACAACAGTCTTAGAGTCACGTTTGTATCTACAGAAGATCAGTTGGCCGGGATATTCACCAAACCTCTACTACGATATCGGTTTTACTCTCTACTACACAAGTTACAACTTTTCAAGGATGTTTCACTTGAGGGGGAATGATAACAATAATATCTGTTCAGTTTACAAATTTATTTGTTAGAGAGAAAATAGGGTTTGTTAGTAGAGTTGTTATTATAGTATATGTCAACAGAAGTAGGATTTTTTTGTGTATATATATCTTCTACGTTACTTCAATAATACACACTTGAATTCACGTGCTTTTACTTATATTGTAACTTGGATTGTTTTGATCTTTTGTTTTATACCGTAAATTCTAGGCTAACAAAACTTAAACGTACAAGAGAAGCAAATAAGCAAACATCAAATTAATCCCACCAAAATTCAAAACAGTAGAACATAGAACATGAATCAAAGTTATAAAAAAAATTAGAGGAATAAGCCTTTTTTTTTGTAATACTATCGATCGGGTAAGCATATTAATCGATCACTGCGTATGCATTGTCCGACCTAAGGTATCATTACAAATGAGGGCATCAACTTCGTGGGTAATAGACTCACCGGTTGTAGGGTAGTCATGAACTATAGATGTGAGCTTATGGGGTACCCCGTTAACTTTCTTGAATATTTGTTGGATCTTAAAATACATGCGTAAATTCCGTAAGCATGTGAGAAATGTTAGACATAACGAGGTCAACTTTCCATGTAGGTTTCCATATGTAATTTGTTGATGGAATTAGTAATCATTAAATCATCACTCTCAATATCAATATTTTCTATTCTCATTTTCATGTGCTTTACACGAGCCTTCCTTTAGTGCATATGTTTCTATATGAAAGATAAATGTGACACCACATTGTCCATAGCCAAGTTAAGAGTAGAGATATGGTCATCTCGTATTTAATGGAATATAAAAAAAATAAGTTATCTCATATTTACAATAGGCCACACATCATATTTAAATAGAGGGCCGGATAATAAAACTTATTATTAAAGCTTAATAATTTTAAAAAAATCTTAAGCTAAACCTTGCGTAAAAAGCTAAAAATTTCATCAAAGTAAAATCTCAAGCAAACATATATAATTCATTCAAAACTTAATTTAACAATATTAATTTCAAAAAAAATTGATTTTTATCTCTATATTTGACGCGGGATTGATATCGCAATTCCCGATCTAGATTGAAAGTTCATGACTGTAACACCCCGAATTCTCAGAACTCGGGACATTACTAGTTAGGACCTCACAATGGGTCCCGACCTCCGTTTGACAACAATATTACTAGGATCTTGCAACAAGACACAAATAAGAAAAACCGAAATTTATAAAATAGTATTTTAAAGAGATGAATGCAACAACGTCTAGTAGCCTATAGTACTTAAACCACAAAAAGACTAACGATCTTTAACAAGAAGAAAGAAACCACAAGGTAAACACCCAACCCCACTCTAAGGAGTACGGAGACCCGGCTGACAACAACTTCCGGATCCCTCAGCTGTTGTTCTAACCTGTGGTAAATCTAAAAACACAACAAAACAACCATTAGCTAGTTATCTAAACATTAGGAGAATAATAATAGCACACACACACATAAAATCATAAACACTCATCATGCTTTCAAACAATATATTTGTTATCTTCATTTAAGTCATTCACTCTTACTAATGATACTTATTTTGTGACACGAGGGATTCCCAAACCTCGCCTCCGCCCTCGTGTACCCATCAGGAGTGGATCCGATGCATCTCACCGTGTACCTGTATGGTCTGGGTATAGAGAACCTCTCAGTCTCCTGGCAGAGCTGGGCAGTGATGTCACGGCCCGTTATACATACACTTGAGCCTTAACACATAATAACAACGGTCGTCCTAACAAGTTGTTATCATTATTATCACACACATTGCACACACACCACCATTATCACCCAACTAATATCCAAAAACTGGCTAAGTAAGTCGCAAGGACTTACGTGAATCAAATCACAACTCTCAATTTCTCAACTCGATCCGCAACACCGTAGAACTCAAACGCCTGTCACACAAGGCACGTGGATCAATGATGTATCCCACTTTCTTAGAAGTCTCCAACTTCTAAGATATATAATCGATCATAAAGAAATTACCAAAGTACCCTTATACGGGTAAATGACCATTTTACCCCTGGTCCCGAAACTCTATAAAATTCTATAACAAGGTTCCAAACTATTCTTTAGAACTCAAAAACACACTCTCACTCTAGAAAGGAAGTTTGTTAAAGTTTTAGAAGAGTTAACCACATTCTTGACTTTCAAAAAAAGTCGCTAAAGTCCAACTTTTGCTTAAGATATGAGGCTCGGATAAAAGTATTAAATTCCGAAATAAAATTCTAAAACCTCTAAGATATGTATACTAAACATAGGGGTAAAGATATCTCAAAACACTTAGCCACAACTCTCCCATAAATCACACAAGTTTGAAAGGAAAGCTGAAATTCCCATTCTTAGCCAAAATTTCCTCTGCTGTAAAAACAGCTCAACTGTCCTACTTTGAGTCCTTATAAGTTCTAATCTGACCGTTAACTTTCTCCCAAATTTTAACACAGTAAACTACATAATTCAATCTACAAAATATCAAAAATTTAACGGTGGATTCTCGATCTAAGCTATAGGAATTAGGTCCTAAAGTCAGCAGGTCGAAGCTGAAATGTAAGGTGTGCAGAAGGTCCTAATTTCGATTCCCCTTGACAGCATAAGTTTCCCTTAATTCTACCTAGAGGTCTCCGGTTCGAAACCCACAACACTCAAATATACATGAACCATATTGGACCATCTTAAGTTCAAAAATCTCTTCCTACTGCACATCTATAGCTTCTCTAATTCTCGTCTAAAACTTCTACACTGCTCTCATCCATTTTTCATCAACCACATCATATACACTAAACCACACAAAGGTACTAGGCTCAGAAGGTGTGATTACTCATCCGCAGCAGTGAAGGTCCGGGTTGCCGTCAATCTCCCAGCGAAGATTCCAACGTTAAATAAGGTTGCATTAGGTTAACAGGGAAGGGTTACTGATGTTCGTTTGAAGAGAGGAGGGTGGACCGTAGGAAGGACTGCTTACCCGGAGTGTGCAGTGAGTCAGAATCGCAGCAGGTCCGAATGCAGTGCAGACAGCAGAAGCCCGGTGACGTGTGCAGTAGATCGAAGTGATTGCGGTTGCAGACGGTTGGTGACAACGCCGGCCCTTGTTGTCCGGTTGTCATCGTCACCCCCTCCAACTTGCAATCACAGTGGAGCGTTCCTCTTCTGGCGGGCGGTGGATGGCTGCAACTCGGCGGGGCGGTGTTGACGTCGGTGAGAATTGGGAGGCACCGTACACGACTAGGTGAAGGCTGCTGCTTCTGGGTTCACCGGTTCCACAACAGGTTGTAGAGGACGGCGGTAGGGTTGGTGTTTGGCGAGGACAGAAGTGTGGGGAGAGGGAGGTACGAGAGAAGGCAAAGCAGCAGCAGGTCCGGGACTGTCTGGTTGCAGCGTCGAGTGAACCTCCTGGCCCGGCGAAGATGTGGTGGCGTCCCCAGCGACGTATCAGCTCCGGTGGTGAGGCTAGGTTGCGCAGAACACGACGGAATGGATCGGTTTCCTTCAGAAGCGTGAAGCTAGGGTTGCGGTAGGTAGAAGTTGGTTAGCGTTGATTAGTATTAAGGGGGCTGATTAGATTAGGTTAAAAAAAATTAGGGTTTAGGGTTAAGTTATGGGTTGGGCCGGGAGTTTGTATATACCGGGCTTGATTCGGTGGATCTGCTCATCTAGTTAGGTGATGGGCTAAAAAAATGAGTCATTACTCGCACGAAATCGCTCTTCAGTTTTTAAATTGTACGGAATTACTATTCGGTTTTACATATTTTATGTGAATTAGGTCACATAAAATGATAGAATTTACTATTGCGTAAAATCATTTAAAATGAAGAAAGGTTAGCGGATCAGAATCCGGTTTGATCGGATATTAAACGGAACTTATATTTTTCGGGTATTACAATGACTGAAGCAAATCTCGATTAGATAATAAAAATCTCAGGCGAGATTTTGGGAAGAAAAGATTTCCTTTTCTTCCGTTTTTTATAATACAATTGGATAAAAAAAGTTTGATCTCTAACACGAATTCCTCTCATGAGAGGAGTCACGTCCCCGGAGAAGAGATAAATAATGGAATGAAATATGATAAGTATAGGAAGATAAGACTATTATAAAACTTGCAAAGAACCTTGACCAATTATATGTCAAAACCAGATACAAAGAATTACCTTTCACCATTTCTTCTTTAACTTACACAAGATAAGACAAGCACAAGGAGAGACTAGTTTGACTTGTAGTACCAACTTTCAAAAAGATTAACACAAACAAGAACAACCTAGTAAGGAAAAATATCTTATTAAGGGAATCTAAAATATCTTTTTAAGATAATCTAAATTATTCTTTAAAGATAAAATTAACAATTACCTTAAATAATGTTTAAAAGCTTTTAAGGTAATTAAATAATAAAGATAGTTCTTTCAAAATTAGAACGTCTTGGCCGAATCTTCTAGCGCGCGTCGGGCTCCAAATCTTAGATGAAATCTCAGCCGAGATTTTAGGTTGTTGGCCGAGATTTTACATCTTCCATGCAAGCAACTTTTTCTTGAGTGTCTCAGCTCTTGACTTAGGAAGGGTCCATGCAATCTAGGTGTAGATGCTATCAAGGATAGTCCCGCATCAATAAAACCAAAATTCACAATTTGATTTAAATGATTAATTTTGGGTATTTATGTTGGAACGACGAAGTATTTACTGATAAGCTGGTTTTGGTACTTTGCGTCCGTGTTAACTATCACGTCAAACTTAACCAAAGTTAAAGATAAAAATATATTGGAAAGGTTCATTGGACGCCACGGGATATACTGGAGTTATATTTAACTCTGGTGCATCTTTCCGGAATCCAATGCACATTTTATTAATTTTTAAACGGATGCCGCTGAAACTGACTTATTAGTAAATTCTTCGCCATGCCCTTAGCAATTATGCTGATTATTAGTTGAGATCGATTTCACTAATAAAAGATCTTATCCCCATTTTCGGGATTAGGGTTATAAAAGTATGGTTTATTTGTTTAAGCATTTTTCAACTTCTAAAATTCCTTTCACAACTTTCAAAATATCAATTCCAACAATATGCTAGTATTTTTGATAAAAATCAGCCGTCATACTATCTAGTCTTGGAGACTTATCACCCCCAATATCGAAATTGCATTTTTGATATCTTCATCAGTTGGGGTCTTTGTTAGGTTTACGTTATCTTCGTTACTAACTTTGTTTTCAATAAGTTGAAGTTTGTCTTCCAATAGAGATTGATCTTGTGGGGTTTTAGAGACTTTTCTCAAGAATTCCATTTTAACTTCCAACCGGATATTGGTTTTGGAAGAGAGAGTATTCCATTTCTGATTATTAGTTCATCTAAGTGTTTTTGATTTCTTCTTCTAGTAGCAGTGCAATGGAAGTTTTTATTTTTAGTTTTTTGTCTTCAATAACTTCGGTGAAAGGAGAGTAAATGGTTTTGTTTAAGATTTCTTTGGATGGTTTCCTCTCTTTGGTTTAAACTATTGGGTCTTGTTCCTTGATTTCCCGCAGTTGCAACTCAATATCTTTATGTTGCTTCAAAATGTTCCTGAAATTTAGTCTACTCCATTCATTCTTTACCTTTCTTTTAAGCAATTGAGTTTATTTTCTTACGAGTTTATACGTTCAGTTTTAATATAACTGGAATGCCATGTTTATTTTACAATATCTTCAAAGGAGTTGTGAACCTCCGATTGGCGTCGAGAATGGTCAAAGTCCCCCGTACTGTTGTGCATTCGAAAAATAAGGGGCTTGGGGTTGGTTGGGTCGCCGAACAAGGGATGTTGAAAGTCGTAGGGCTGGTGGTCGTCCTTGGTGTTGACAAAGGCGGAGTGCTTGAACCACTGAAATTCAAGGGAAGGAGAAGAGGGTCTCCTCTACTGTGTAAACAGAGAGTTTTGTAGGATTTTTTCAATACAACCTTGCCAAACGGCTGCAACCTTGCATCTTGAATCTTGAATCTACTCATCATCCTTCATCTCCCTCCCTCGCTAGACGATGCGAATTTCAAAGTGCCGGTCGTAACGTCTTCACCTCTTCGTTTTAAAATATGATGCCAAAAATTGAGCCACAGTAAAAAATACAGGTTTCAAGATCTTAAATTTGATCACAAGATAAGCTATCCTTGGTGCTGAACGTTTCAAATTATTAAGGCAAGTATTTTACCGTTAATTTGTATCCTGCATTAAATTCATTTCCACGGTACCAATAAAGTGCATTATGATGGGTAATAAAACTGGATTCATACCAGCAGTCACAAACACCTTAGCAAAGGAGTGTCTCTAGAGAACAAAAGTTGCTCACGCCGAAACAAGTCTTCAAAGCCTTTACAAAATATCTCAGGAATTGAAAATTATTGATTGATGAAGGATGTTCTTAAGTTCATAATGTGTGTGTGCATGCACACTTAGGCTAGCCATCAACTAGTTCACTTCATTTGTACGTTTATACTAGATATGTAGTGGCATCCTAATGCTTTTGCCTGATCTTGCAACTAATTTATTGGCTATTACTAAGATTTGAAGTGATAAAGTTATTTGGAAGTTTACTATGTGCTTTCTAATGAACACATTGAAGGTATGGGACATTCATAAGAAGATTGACCTAGCATTTTTGTTTTATCTCTATACACATCTTATTTTGCAAATATTAATGATCAACTATATGTAGTTCCATAAGCTTTGGGCTACCAGAACTTGGTTTATCTGTGTATGGTATCTTATTGAATAACTATACTTCTGTTTACTTAATGTGGTATCACAAGCTAGTAAAAGAAGCCATATTGATTCAACAGTTTGTCCCTTTATATGGTGTACTTATCTCGCCTTCTAGTGACGTCAGTTGCATGCAAAGGTGCATACTGCATACTTAAGTTTTGTCGTACTTTTTGCAAGGTTTGTATGTACAAGGAAAAATGAAGTCCCTTTTACCGTATATAGCACAATAATCATGCAGTTGGTTCTTAGTTATCCTTCTTTTTTTGGGTGTGGCAATGCAGATAAACGAATTTCTTATCTCTCATTGTACCAGTTAAGTTAGTGTTACAAGCTAAACCAGAGAGAGAAAATCAATTGAGAGAGATGAAAGGGAATGGAGAAGAATATTCTGTGTATTCAGTTGTAACCGATTTACAAGAGTATTTATAAGAGTGCTATGACATATTACAGCTCACACATCATGCTTTTCACGTGTTCTACCCTATTACTCGTCACCCCCCCCGCAAGCTGGAAGGAGAGGGACGAAACATTCCAAGCTTGTCCAAGCTAGAGTTCATTCTGATGAGCAGATGGAACAATCTTGGTAAGAACATCAGCAATTTGTTGAGAAGTGGGAACAAAATGCAGCTCAAGTAATCCTTCCATCACCTTATCCCGAGTGAAATGGCAGTCAATCTCTATGTGCTTCGTCCTTTCATGAAAAACTGGATTGTTTGCAATCTGAATGGAGGAACTATTGTCACAGCAAAGACGAACTGGTTGAGAAGGTGTAATACCAATGTCTTGGAGGAGCCTAACTAACCAAGTTATCTCAGCAGCAGCATGAGCCATTGCCCTATATTCTGCTTCAGCTGAACTCCGAGAGACAGTGCTCTGTTTCTTAGATTTCCAGCTGACAGGTGAACTGCCCAGAAGCACCACAAAACCACCAACAGATCTACGAGTAGATGGACATGCTGCCCAATCAGAGTCGGTGTAAGCTAGAAGGGAAGGAGATTCACAACCATTGAGTAGAATTCCATGGTCAATGGTGCCTTTGACATAGCGTAGGGTATGATGTAAGGCCTGTAAATGATTTTCACAGGGTTGTTGCATAAACTGACTCAAGCATTGTATTGCATAGCACAGATCAGGTCTAGTATGAGTTAGAAAGTTGAGTTTTCCAACTAAACATCTGTAAAGAGTGCTGTCTTGTAAAGGTTGACCACCATCTGTAGAAAGCTTGAGGTTAATAGGTAGAGGTGTGCTTGTAACCTTGTTATCTTGTAACTGAGCATCTCTCAATAATTCAAGTGTGAATTTCCTTTGTGTCATAATAATGCCCAGTGGAACATAACTGACCTCGATACCCAGGAAATAGTGCAATACCCCAAGGTCTTTGACACTAAATGTACTGTCCAGATATTGCTTGATGTAAGTAATATTCTTCTCATCTGAGCCAGTAATCAATAGGTCATCAACATAGATAGCAATGATGGTAATGAGCAGACCATTCTTCTGTGTAAATAAAGAATAGTCATTCTTAGATTGATGAAACCCTTTGTCCAGGAGAGCTTGAGTGAGCTTGTTGAACCACTGACGAGATGCTTGTTTGAGCCCATATAAGGACTTGTTGAGCTTGCAAACAAGAGAATTGGGATTTGGAATACCTGAGGGAAGAGACATATATACATCCTCATGTAAATCCCCATGCAAAAATGCATTATTTACATCCAGCTGGTGTAGTTTCCATGACTTAGAAGCAGCCACTGCAACAATGCTCCTAATAGTTGTCATCTTGACAACAGGGGAAAAGGTCTCATTGAAATCGATTCCTGCTTGTTGATTGTATCCCTTAGCTACAAGTCGAGCTTTATATCTCTCAAGAGTACCATCGGCCTTAAGTTTAACTTTGTAAACCCATTTACACCCGATTGCTTTCTTGGATGATAGGAGAGGTACTAAGTCCCATGTGTGATTGTCTTGTAGTGCTTTGTATTCAAGTTCCATTGCAGTAACCCAGTTAGGGTCCTTAGATGCTTCTCGATAGGAGGTAGGTTCAATGTATGAAGAAAGAGACATGATATAAGCATGGTGATTATTCAAAGATGTGGATGATACAAGAGACATACCTTGTGGTGATGGCATTGTACAAGAGCTATATGTGCATACAAAATCCTGAAGATATTGTGGTGGTTGATGTGGACGGTTAGAACGTCGTAAAGGAGGTGGAGTGGGTATTGCAAAAGCTCCTGGGATATTGAAAGAATCAGCAGGAGCTTCAGAGATAATATCATCCATGGTGGAAGATTTATGAGAAGGTAAAAAGATTGAATGATCAAAAAATGTCGAAGGGATAATAGGAAGAGAAATGGATGGTGATTTGATGTGGTGGAATGGAAAAATAGTCTCATGGAAGACAACATCTCGAGAAGAAAAAATCTCCTTGGAATGAAGATCTAAAAGTTTGAATGCTTTCTTCCCAAAGGGATATCCTAAAAAAACACAAGGTTTGGCCCGAGCTTGAAACTTGTCTCTATGGACAACTTTGGTGCTTGCAAAGCATAAACAACCAAAGACACGAAGTGAAGAATAATCTGGAGGTTTATGGAATAGAGATTCATATGGAGATTTATTATGGAGGATAGAAAGGGGTAAGCGGTTGATAATATGTGTGGCAGTAAGGATGCAATCACCCCAGTAAGATAAAGGGATTTGAGATTGATGATAAAGAGCACGTGCAACCTCAAGAAGATGTTTGTGTTTACGCTCAACTACTCCATTCTGTTGAGGTGTGTAGGCACATGAAGTCTGATGAACAATGCCTTCTTGATTATATATTGTCAAGGCAGCTTTGCTCACGAATTCAGATGCATTATCACACCTAATAGTCTTGACTGAGGTATTAAATTGTGTTTTGACATAGGTAAGGAATGTGGTTAACAAGGTAAGTGCATTAGACTTGTGAGCCATGAGATATGTCCATGTGCAGCGAGAATGGTCATCCACAATGGTTAAGAAATAAGAAAAACCATTGTGTGTTGGCTGTTTGTAAGGTCCCCAGGTGTCAATGTGAATAAGGTCAAAAGTATGAGAGCTACGAGTCATGGAAACAGGAAAAGACTGCTTGCATTGACGTGCTTGAGGACAAATTTGACAGACAGAATGTTTCTTATTTATGATAGAGATAGAATCAACATATGCCAATCTGTCAAAGGGAATATGTCCCAATCGACAATGCCACAACTCAGGACTCAAATTCAAATGTACATTATAGCAAGAATAAGCTGAAAGTTTATCAAGAATTGATGCAGTATTGCAAGAAGCAGTAGGAGAACTGGTTGATGGAGATTGAATTTTGTGTGCAACATATAGTCCCTTGAAAGCATTACCAATCACCATAGGTAGTCTCATCGAAGGGGCCTGAATGAAGCATTGTTCAGCAGAAAAAGTAACAGAGGTGAGTAAGGTTGTAGATAACTTATGAACAGATAATAAATTATAGTGAAATTCAGGAACGTGAAGCACATCATGTAAAATAATATCTGGAGTAAGTTGAACTGATCCAATATGACTAACGACTGCATTTGAGCCATTTGGCATTGTAATGGATATTGGACTGGATACAGTATGATATGAAGAAAACATGTCGAGATGAGGAGTGACATGATCAGTAGCTCCGCTATCAATAATCCAGTGAGAATGTAGATCAGATGATAATAAACACATAGGCTTACCAGCAAGAAGTGCAGTATGATCTTCATTATTGCTGGTTGAGGAAGATTTGTTCAAAAGAGAGAGCAACTGTGTTACTTGATCTGGAGCGAAGCTGGTGGCTGCTAGTTTGTGTGTAGGTGGATATCCATGAACTTTCCAGCAACGAGCTTGAGTGTGACCTGCTATCTTGCAATGATCACAAAAAGCAACTCCAGGTATGGGATGAGTAGGATAGCCATGTAATCTCCAGCACTTATCAACAGTGTGATTGGTGGCCTTACAGTGTTCACAAAACATAGATGAAGTGGAAGATTTGGAAGTATTCTTGTAAGATGATCGAGTATGAGAATAAAGAGCATCAATATCAAGAGTAGCTGAGGATGTTAAACCTCGCTGAGATTCATCTTGAAGCACAAGTTTATAAACAGCATCCAAGTTTGGAGATGGAGTCATCATCAAGATGTTGGATCTTAACATGCTGAAAGAATCATTGAGACCAAGAAGAAATTGCATCGTTTGTTGACTTTGAAGAAAAGAGAGAATGATTTCATTAGATCCACAAGAACAGATGTGATCATCAACAGCCAACAGATACTCATCCCATAAGGTTTTGAGACGAGTGAAATACGTTTGAATAGAAGAATTGCCTTGGAAGATTGAACTAAGTTCCTTTTGAAGCTGATAGAGATGAGTGCGATTAGATTTTCCATACCTTTCACCGAGTTCCTTCCAAATCTGAGCATCGGATTTACAGTACAATACTGATTCAGCAATTTCTTTGTCGATTGAATGGAGAAGCCAAGAGATCAACATATTGTTACATTGATCCCATTTGGCAATCAGTTTGGCATTAGTAAGAGGCCTCTTGCAAGTGCCATTAACGAAACCAATTTTGTTCTTGGCGAGTAAAGAAACTTCAACAGATCGCTTCCAATGATTGTAATTATTTGGATTGAGCAAAGTTGTGGAAAGTTTGAGGGAAGGTGCATCAGAATGATGTAGAAAGTATTGGTCTGTGTCTGAGGAAGAAGAAGAGATAACATCGGGGACAGGTGTTGGTGAATTAGTCGTTTCACCATGGCTGGAAGAGGAGAGAGCTGACATGGTGTGCCAATTTCAGAACTCAGGCTCTGATACCATGTTACAAGCTAAACCAGAGAGAGAAAATCAATTGAGAGAGATGAAAGGGAACGGAGAAGAATATTCTGTGTATTCAGTTATAACCGATTTACAAGAGTATTTATAAGAGTGCTATGACATATTACAGCTCACACATCATGCTTTTCACGTGTTCTACCCTATTACTCGTCAGTTAGTAACTTGACCATGTGCACTCTAACAGTTAAAAATGAGAAGGTTGTGGCGTGGTATAAATGGAACACTATATCTTAGAACACTCGTCCTGATACAACATGTCAGTATAGGTAAAACCAGGCATCTCAAAATTGTGCATTTTATAGCTGAAACTGAGAGCCGTTGTTGCTACACAACAGCAATGTTGGTTCTTGATTACCCTTCTTTGTATTCATCCGGTTTTGCATAAGGGAATAATTATGTGTTAATGATGTATTGCGTAATTATTCATCCATTAAACCTTGATCTTTTCAGTTTAGGGTGTTCCGTTCACCAATCTTTGTAGTTATTTACAGTCAAGTGAATTATAACACCTTAAACTGAAAAGAACAACAAGATGAACAAATGATTGCTTATGCGCAAAACCGGATGAATACAAAGAGGTCAATCTTACACTAAGAGTGCACGGTCACTTGTCACTATACTCAAAATTCCCTAAAGGAATTTGGTGACAACGTACGTGCCTAATGGAAATGCACTATTGCAACTTCTCATTGATAATCAAAATGATGCCCAAGTCGAAGATATCAGTATTGTCGAATGTTGTAACGTTATGCATGGCCAGTTATCAGTCTTGTCGAATATCAATGCTTTTATGAAGAGAGCACTTGCAGCTCCCGAAAAGTACGATGTGCAGAAAGAGTTGGGTTCATGCATGCCCATGCATCTTGTGTAATTGATAGCTCTAATGAATTCTGGACAAGTGTTTGATACCTAAAGGCTATGAAAAAAATATTATTTTTTTTTGGTAAAAAGGAGGGGGCCTCCTGCGAGCAAAAGCGCTAAACAACTAACATTGAATCATCCGGGGAAGGGCCATCCCCCTTACATCATTCGTGATAAGCGAAACGACCTCCACAGGAGGGTGAACAAACAAATGAGAGCCAATGGGAAAAAGAAAAGCATAGCTAGCAAAATAGTCTAGTCAACACTTAATTACGGTATCATATATATATATATATATATATATATATATATATATATATATATATATATTTCTTTGTATACAAGTGCAAACGGATACCAAATTGTTTTCACAATAGGCTGACGGAACAATGTAACATGGTCATGGTGCAAATGTTGGGGGAAAAAACAGAGGATTGCATAAAGATGTAAAAATAAAAACTAATTATATGAATTGCTTAGTCTTATTATTTTCTCCAACTTTAAATACATACCATTTAAGGTATTTCCACATAATTACATGTTAATAATATTTAAATTTATTTCATAAGATTATGCAATCTATCAACATGGCAATGCATTGAAGTTTTGAAATTGATGCATGCACACACCAAGTAGACAACTAGCAATCCTATCCTCGCCTTGCTAGTGCTATATAAAAACACTCCTAGTTAAGCCTACTCAAACCACAAAGAATCAAAGAGAAATCCCCACAAAACACCACCAAGAGAATGCCTTGCCTCAAGTGGGCTGATCCCCAAGTCACCGGCATCAAACTCTTCAAGTGGAACGAGAGGCTTCTCGCAAACGCCATACCCAAAGGGCAAGCCCTCTTCGTCCTCCGACGAGCCCATGATGGCTACATAAAACGCATCATGCGGTTCAGTCTTAAGAATTTGCTTACCCGTGAGCCCAACTCATCCTCCCCCAATTTCGTAACTCGATCCGATGGTCTAACATTCACCGGACTCATAAACCAATCCGGTTTATTCTTGTTGCATCCGGGTCAAGACCATATGGTCGAAGACCTCACTTCCTTCTTTCAAACCTCCTTTGAATTCTCCGGCTTCACGGTCCACTCCCCAAAAAGCCCAAGGCTAGTCATCGTTCTTGACTTCAGCTACACTCCTTACGCGTATCTGCATTGCCCCGGTACAAGGAAATGGCTCACTGATCTGCGTTGCATGTATCCGCATTCTAACCGGGATGAATCCGGTGTAGAGCTTCCGAATTACGAAGTAGAAATCGCTATCTGCAAATATGCTACCAACCCCGAGGAGCGTGCAAAGGTGGAGGCTAACTCGGGGGCGTCGGGATACGTGCCAAGAAACGACGTAGAGGCTGCGTATAGTGAAGAAATGATCGATATTGTCAAGTACTTACGCAAGTGCAAACACACGAGGAAGGCATCTCCGTTATTTCCCTTATCAGATGAACACCCATTAGGGTTGGTAGCAGTGGAGAAGCCGTGGGTGAAGTTGCTGACTGAAACGACGCCGCTTGACGATTGTCCCATCTGTTTAGCTGCTATGAAAAAGGAAGATGTAGCTCTGACGACCAAGTGTGGACATGTGTTTCACAGAGAATGTGCCATAAAGTGGCTCCGCAGGAACTTGACTTGCCCTTGCTGCCGTTCATCTACCATTCTTGTTTTATGATCTAGTTTTGAATAGGGTCTTTCGATTCAAGTCTTTTCAACCTTGGTATTAGTACTAAAGGAACACATCATTGTTATCATTTATGAATTATGAAATCGATTTTTAATTACTTTGCATTCATTGATATACTCCATTGCTACAATCATGTTCATTAAACCAAGGAAGAGGAACCCATCAACTACATGTCTACATTTCACTTAATGCTGAAATTTACAGCATTTAGATGATACAGAAATGACTACAGCATTTAGATGATCAGAAAAAGACAGTTTCAACAGTAGATTATACAAAAGAGTAACTGTGCATTGAACTCCAAGTCTCCAACAGGACCGAACCCTATTTTGACATACTGCAGATGCCATCATCCGGGAAAAAAAGAACACAAATCTATATAGCACAGAGTCATTATACAAAAGCAGAAGTTTGAGAGGGTTGCAGCAGTTGACCAATAGATGATGTCTGATCGGGCTGCAGGGTTGGCTTACAGATACAAAGACCTGCCGCATGGGAAGAACATGAAAACTTGTAGGTAATCTGCATATTTTTATAAAGAAGACAACCATAATAGTCATGTGAAATTACCTTTTGCGGATGTTCATTTGATACCGAAATCTGCATTTTACACAAACAAATAAATAAATTTAAGATAAGCGTTTTGATACCAAACAATACGATAGTCACATGTTCCATACTCACTGCTGCAAAATATATTTTGCAGGGAGGGTTGATTGAGATTATTGAGCAAGTGAATTTTTCTCCAAAATGATACTCCGTCTTTCTTTCCAAATTTTCCAAGTACAAGACTCTATCAAGATGTCCATTCTATATATAAAAAGCATCATAAACTGATGCTGTAATTTTTCATAAATATGTAACTTTGAAAGAATCATTTAAAATTCATAAACTGCCATATACATTTATAATATTTATTAGCTAGTCCTAAAAAGATAGTAATTATAAGATTCCCCTAAACAAAACCTAGATTAGTACCAGCATGAAATTGCAGATGTTGGTTAATGCAATACCTCTGTGATATCAACCAGTAATCTAGGTCCTACAGAAAGTCAAAAGTATCTATACTCAGAAACCAAAGAAGCCTTCAAAATGAAGCACGCATGCAATTGCAGATGTCATGGAATCAATCCAAATGATTGGCAGACTTTTAACTGTCAATTAAGCACCAGTAAGAACAAGGAGAGATTGATTCTAGAATAGTCTTCTCCATATTTTGAGCATTTGCTAAGATTTTTCTTTAATATAGATTACAAACATCCAATTGATTTACTAGAATGTTGATTATGGTTCGCATACAGAAACACTATTGAGATATAATCATAGAGCTATTATAAGGATGAGTATCACAAAGGGATTACCAGGAGGTTCATACTTTGGCAGACCACTTGTGTAGATTAAGGAAAAGGACAATGCACTTTCTAGTCCTGGAGATAAAGAACAGACAAAGACAGCATAAGTATATGGGAATCACATCTCCCCAGATAATGGATAAGATCCTTCTGAATCTAATTCGCAGCATGTTTGGGGAATTGACTGTTACCTACACGATTTTGGAGTTAGGCTCAAGCTTATAATTCCAACCGAAAAAGAGCAGAAATCATCTTCTACGATTTACAAAGCATCCCACTTTAATCATATCAAAGATTATAGCTTGTGTGGCCATAATCAAATCCTACATTGCAATCCTCAACTGACTGCAAAATAGTGTCAAAGATCTAAGATTCGGCTGTAAATTGACTTGCCCATGCAACAACATCGATCTTTCTTTCTTTGTGCTGATTTAGAGAATCAACACAACAGAAACCAACTCGAGGAAAGTTTGTGATCCCACTTATAATATAGAGAGCATTGCTTTGATGACCCAAATATTCTACTTCGTCAAGCTGGGCATGTTAACCAAAGAGAAGAATTACATTCTACTCTCCATGCATCAACTTGCTGGTTATATTGGGACGGTGGATCTTAGCATCGCAAGAGTGTCAGAAAATTCAGTCCCTAGAAGGGAAAAGACACTACCATTTTTTAAAAATCAATCATCTACAGAACTTATGCCCAAGTAGCTCCATCATAAATATAACAAGAAGTCTTTGTTTGATTTAAATCACTTGATCTACTTACAGCTTCAGATAGAGCTTAGTTAAGATTCTTAGAAGAGAAAAGGCCTTAGCTACTTTTGAGGGAGTTATCTCTCTTATAAAAGCAATTTTTGAGCTTCTAAAGTGAAATCATAAAGACCTTCTCTAATCACAGCCAAGAAGCGGCTAACTGGCCCAAAGTAAATGTACAAAACCCAATTGGGAAGAAAAAGTCCTCCTAGAGACACTTGTAAAGGGAGCCCAAGAAAGAAGTAAAAGGAATGTAAAGCTTCTAAAGAGATAGAAACTAAAGGAAACCCTACATTCAAATACATCTATATGGTAAGAATTCCACGTATTAACAACATGATGTATCATGTAGTACTTAGCTTCCTCAGGAAATTTCATCTTTCATGGTATTTTAAGTTGCATAAACACAGAAAGAGGAGAAACGGGATGTGGAGAGACAAATAGAGAAATCATATCTGGTCAGAATCTCAACATGCATACAGATGCCACTTTAGATGCTTTCATTGTACTTCTAATTGACATTAATTGCTACTGACTGATAGAGGTGTTACATAGCACCATATATATTGATCAGAAAGCATAGTATAAAACAAAAACACTCACAAGTTCATAGATATTGTCAAAGATACTGAAGTTCCTAATTCTATTATGGAAGGATTTTGATATGATGTTTCATCAGATTAAATGAGATTAAAAGTTCAAGGATTCTGCAACAGATGTAAGCCTTTTGGCTGTATTGCATCATTGACAATTTCTGTAATTAATAGATGTTACAAAGAAGTAGAAAAAGATGGCAACCATTAAAAAGGTAGTGAAAGAACGTTTCATACATTTTCTGCAAATATGCATCACCATCTAGGGTCGGAGCATCCCTTCTCAACTTACTTTGCTCGTCTATAGTACAAAGATATAAATCTTACAAGAATAGTAAAGATCGAGAACTTCTCAACTTGCTTTGCTTGTCTATAGTGTGATAAGAATTCTGCA
Source organism: Fagopyrum homotropicum (assembly GCA_033239125.1). NCBI lineage: Eukaryota > Viridiplantae > Streptophyta > Magnoliopsida > Caryophyllales > Polygonaceae > Fagopyrum > Fagopyrum homotropicum. Next base: position 9,536,623 of record BSWB01000006.1, on the reverse strand, counting down.
TACAGTTAAAGCTAATAGCGCTAACTCCATGCAAGCATAATTTTCACATGTCAAGGAGACCTGATTGCCTTAGAAAATATGATGAATTCTTGGATCTTCTTTCAACAAATTCTTGTCTTAAATATGATGGAATCACTGCTGAATGGTCTATTCATGGAAAAAGATAATTCTCTTACCACTATACCGAATTACCGGATTTACCGATATTCCAACACTTGCAAGAAAAAGACAAAATGAAAAGAGATAGCATATCTAGTAAATTCATAGCATAATAGTACCTCTATACCGAATTACCGAACTACCGAATTACCAATACTTACAAGAAGCGGCTAACTGAGGAAGGGTTGACAGCCTGATCCACAGAAGAAGGGGAAAATATCAGCCATAATGTAGCAAAATAGCATATATAGTAAAAGAATCGCATAATCATGAGGCGTACACTGCACATGCAAATGGCGATTAAACACCATAAAACAGCATCAGAACATTACTGGTTATGGCATAATTCATTCAATCATCAACCTAGGGTTCACAATGAATGTAAGTTTGGTTTTGCTCTTAAGAAGTCTCAACTCTCAATTAGTCCTCTTATAAGAGTCAACTACAAAAGATATGTTAATATGATTGTTATAATGAGACTTGTAGAAGCATATCATCTCAGGTGAGTATTTGGGATCGAAGTATATCTCATTCCATCAAGAATCTAGCATTCAAAGGCATGCATGAGTACGGTCAACCAGAAGGCTATGATCCAACTAAGATGACCCTAGGTCGTTCACAATGCTAATTTTATTGACATTATGGCTAACACAGTCCTGTGAAACAAAACGAAATCTTTTCAATTTCATGAGTTATGAATATCTGATATTAAAAGCAAAATCAAATTGGAGCAAAAAGTTCATTAATAAATGAAAAATAATTTATGAGGTAACGTGTATGCAAACAATGGGCAATATAGGAAAGTACTGTCACTAGGCTACTTACCCCAGAAGCAAAGAACTTCACCTTAATCTTTACTGTATGTTGATACACAAGAACAGCATGCATTTGTAGGGATCTGCAATTACCAGCAAAGTAAATTATACGCTAGTGATCTTAGAGAGGTAAAGCCAAGAAAGTTTCGTGTATGATTATTTCTACCTGTCCCCACAGGCTAGAATCCTGAAACAGAAAGGTGAAGAAAGAAGAATAAGACAGCAGGTAGGCTAGAAGGAATAGCTTCTCTTGTAACAAGAAATTCTAATTGTACTGATGTTTCTTGGATTGTAGCTAACAAGAAATCTACGTGAACTAACATTATACAAGGAAAGTGCACACAAACCACACATTTTGTTTACAATTCCCCAAGATTCCCCTGTAGAGTAATGCTGGACAAGGAAAGCAGTGGCCCACTTCATAACAACTAGATCATATCATCATCAGGCTTCCAACTCAGCACACAGATCACAGCTCCTCAAACTAGTATAAATAGGGATGAATGGTAATATTTGCAACACACACTACTGAACTCCACTGATAATCTAGCCTCCAGAAATGGATTCAAACTGGACGGCATTAGAAAACAAGATATTTGAGAATGCGTTGGCTTTTTACGATCAGGACACACCAGACCGTTGGCAGAACATCGCAAAGGCCGTTGGCAATAAGACTACTGAGGAGGTCATAATGCAGTACGAAAGGCTGGTGGAAGATATCAATCTGATCGAGTCTGGGAAAGTACCTCTGCCCGACTACAAAGATGTTGGGACCAGCAGCAAAAACCAGAAAGCCACTGCTCAAGAGAAAAGGTACGTATAAGATTTGAACTGATAGCACTTAGGGCACGTTATATATACATATTTGGATATCAGGTGAAGGTATCAAGATATGTGTATGGGATTGATACCTCGTACCCTAAAATAGAGTATATCTAAGCCTTTGAAACCTGATATCGGGATCACAAAATATATCCATAGCCAGACCAGGATATTGGGTTCACAAAGAAAGACTTCTTTGTGAATTTCTCCATAATGAAAGAAAAATTGATACTAGTGCAGCATTGGATGGGTTGGAATGCTAAATGTGGTTTTGCTTGTTTGCAGGATGAAGAATCGCAAGCCCTGATGTGAGAGAAACCCAGAATTGCAAAAAATCAAATAAGGGCATCAATCCCATTGCTTTGTTTCGTTTTCAGTTTCTTCTTTTCAATGTTAGGCTTTGAAAAACGTTTTCTTTCTTGAAGTTTCTGTGTAACTCGAGGAAGAATTCAGTCAATAAAACCCTTATTGTGGCTACCTTTAATTTCTCTCTCGATCGCAAACTCAAAGCTGTGACGAAATATATCAAATTCATAAAGCATGAAACTGGCATGGAAGATAAAAAAAAATGTAACCATTCCGATAATTAATTATCATCTGAAAGTAGTATTGAAGTACCTGAATTCGCAACGACTGCGTTTGAACGATGAGTAGTTTTGAGAAGGGGGAGAGGAGGAAGATAGCCTCAGCGCCTCAGGCGGGAAAGACCGAAAGGTGATCGATAAGTTTGACGCCGCGATCAGTAGTCAGTTTTAGTATATATGTTCTAGGGTAATTAGGTTATTAGTCAGGGTATTATTGTAAATTAACTTTAGTTAAAAGTATACAACATAAAAATAGTATGATACCATTAAAATACATTACATAGTTATAAAATCAATATTATATACGTATTATCTTAATTAATGCGGATGGAAAGTGTTAATTATATTATAGGATTTGTAGTTTCGTACAAGAAGTAATTATCGATGAAAGGGAGTTATTTTTTGGTACAAATAACTAAGTGTGTGTTCGATAAGCGTGGGTTATAACCATATAGTAAATTATAAAATGTTCTTCAACTTGGTTATAATAAATTACGGATTTATATAATTGTGTACAAATATGTATAACAAGACCAAAGTTTAAGAGAACTTATCGTTTTAAAATTTTATAATCATATAATAAACTATTGTCTTACAAGTTGTAATATTAAAATTAAAATTTTATATTAAATTACTTTCGATACATCTTCTATATATAATACTATAGTAGACTACACTAATACTAATGCTGACATGGCGTCTCACAATTTTTTTTGGATTAAATCTTTTACTAAATCATAAATTAAGCCAATATATTTTTTTTTAGAAAATCTAAAACAAATTTTTTCTTAACTAATCTTTTAAATAATTAATCCAAAAAATTAAATATATCACAATCTACACTTCTCCGGTACGTTTTATCAAAATAAAATCTAAAACAAATCTTTTCTTAACTAATCTTTTAAATAATTAATCCAAAAAGTTAAATATATCACGTTCTAGACTTCTCCGGTACGTTTTATCAAATTAAAAAATATCAAAATCTACTAATTCCACAATTTACGGTGGTTGATCATAAAACCTAAATTTCTCTAGTAAGTTTTACTTCTCCTGCACGTTTTATCTCTCACGCTAAATATGTGGCTAATACCTCATCCTTTTTCTGATAGTTTTTGTCCAATATTGATCATATTTTTTCATCTTTTTCAAGGTTGTGATAATTTGAATATCGGATTTTTCAAAGCAGCTTCGTCTAAATTTTCAATCATCACACTCATTCTGCTATTGTTTATTCATTCCTTAATTTGTTTTCAATAACTGTTATTTGAAAAACTTTTATTTTCACTATTTTGTGTTTATGAAAATCTCTCCCCTTCCGTCTTTATTCTCACTTACCTACTCGCAAACAAATCTTGCGAGATCCGCTTTTGAAGATCCATCAATATTTAAATATACCCGTATAAGGTGCGGGATATGAACTAGTTTTTTTAAATTAATCACAACAATTATTTGTGACATCTTAAAATATAACATTGTAAAACTTTAATGATATTAATATGTACATTGGTGTTGGAAGAGAGGTAGATGAATGAACTTTAGACTGACGAACTAAAATAGAATGTGTTCATTACAAACAATTTTACGACTAATATAATGGGGAGGGAAGTAGGGTTGTACAAACTCCAAAGGGTTCTAGATCAGACCGGACTGGACTATTTCACCGTTTGTATAATTGTGTGAACTAATTCATGGACCGGACCGAATAGTTATGGGCTGGATTGGACCATAACAGTTCGGTCCACCACGGTCCAGTCCAAAACTATATATATATATATATATATATATATATATATATATATATATATATATATATATATATATATTCAGTTTGGACTGGACCGTATGCACTTTCTTTTCAAAAAATGTTAAAAGTGTAAACTAACGATCGGACCGGATTTTTAGTCCATTTCAATTATGTGCCGTCTTAGAGAAAAACAATAATAAAGATAAACGTTGATATGTAATAAACCGATACGCTCAATATCAATTATTTGTTAGTTTTTTTTACAATATATTGTAGTTTAAAGTTGACGATAAAGTTTAACAGATTATATTTTTAATTGTTTACAAGTTATTTTTGGGATGTTACAAGCTTCTTAAGACTTTTACAAGCCTTTTTAAATAGAAATATTTTAACAAAATTTAATTTTTTTTAAGAGTTTTTCAACAAGATTTTTTTAATGAATTTATAAAACTGATGAAAATATTTTTTGAGAAATTTAAGGATTTATAAATTTTAATGAAATATTGTTCTATATTTATTCATACCCTTCCCTACTCTCTTCTATTTCTACTTTATTTTTTTTAATAAATATACCATAAAATTATCATAAAATATTTACTTTTGTTAAACACTTTCTAAACTTTTGTATTAAATTTTTATATTTTATAGAAAAGTTCATAATTTTAATTCAGTTCGTTTCAAAGTACACACTATCAGTTCTAATATTTTCAAGAACTAGTTTCCGTATTATTTTGTTAATTTTGTAGTTATGTTTTTATGTACTTTGTTACTATACATGTTTGAACTAATATAACAAAACAATTGAACTAACAATACATAATATTTAAATAATGATACCCAAATTTTAAACTAATATTATAAAACTTCATATTTATAGTTACTAAAGTAGAGTATTCCATTAGTTCAAACATTTTTTTATTATTAACTCATCTATTATTTTGAACTTATTAACAAATTTTATAAAAAAAATATATATGAATTATTAGTACATAACTAATTGAGACGAAGACTACAAAAATATGAATTATTTGAACAAAGAACTAAGAATACATAATATTCAAATAATTTATGAATTATTAATGCACTATAACCTGAACTAATTAAATTGAGATGGATTATGGTTAAAAAAAGAACTTAAACTATTTATAAATGAGAACATTGGTGAAATAAAGCATTTTTTTTTTTGCAACTTGTAGACTAACGAGAACATTGGTGAACTAATTCAAATTTCTTCTCTCCTTATTTTCTCTATCCTCTTAATTATAATAAATAAATAAATAAAATTTTTTGTAAAAGGTAGGATTCAAACTCTGGACGAGTGACTCTCCCTCCCACCCTTCCTTATACCAATTGGACGAATTAAACCTTGTGTATTCTTTTGATGATACACAATATTAATACATAATTTCAATTACACAATATCAATACATAATTTCAAATACACAATGTTAATAAATAAAAGACTTGGGTAATCAAACCTTGTGTAAATGACTCGAGCATACATAATGTACATACTAACGTGTGATATGGACAAAGAATACACTTTATTTCTAAAATTTAACCGTCATGTACACATTTCCAATTAATATGTATTTATCACGCAATCACAAACAAAACTCGACACATTAATATGTACATATGTATACATATTTCATACTCAACAAGTATTGATTACTGCACATACATATTATTCAGGAAAAAAATTCAGTGAAAGGTATTTCGTACACAAGCTTTTTGGTTACACAAGTTTTTTTATTTATTAATATTGTGCATTTGAAATTATGCATTAATATTGTGTAATTAAAACTGTGCATTAATATTGTGTATCATCAAAAGAATACACAAAGTTTAATTAGCCCAACTGGGATAAGGTTGGGAGGGCCAACTCATCCAGAGTTCGATTCCTCCATTTGACACTTTAGAATATCTCAATTTTTTTAGGAAGAATTTGATATACTAGGCCTTTTTAAGAATATGATTTAGTAAATGTACCCCATTATTTTTTACCACTTTCATTTAATGATAGGTTAAAATAATTAACTTTTCTCATACCAGAAAATTTTTTCATAGCAGAATTTATTATCAGAATTTCAACCATAGATTTTCATACCAGAATTTTTTTCTACGAAAATTACATACCAGAATTTTTTTCTATCAATATTACATACCAGAATTTGAAAAACTCACATAACTTCATAATTGATTATTCTGGCATGAGAAAATTCATACCAGATCAATATCAAAACAAGATATACTGCATGTTTAACAAGTCCATCATTGATACATAAAAATGAGAAGATGTTTACAACATGAATACATTATAGATAAAAAGTTCATCTTCTTCTATTTCAGTACACTGATAAGTTCATCAGTGAATTTCTAGTATACAAATATTTTAATATCAGAAAAATATTTCACACAAGAGCTTCAATGACTTTCACATTTTCACGTGAAGGGTCGTCGGTGTTGCAAGTTGGACACCCAAGAAGCCTATGGCTGAGAAGGGCCCGGTGGTTTCGTTTTCCATCAACCTGTCAACTACGTGAGAGCCAATAAATCCAGCTCCTCTAGTAACCAAAATTCTCATCTTTGATTGTTGAAATCAGAAACCAGAATCATCAATCTATAAGCATTATAGTTAAAAAGAGGAATGTAGGATCTTCTCATCTATCTGCGGGCTTTAGTTACCTGACAAAATTTGAAATTCCGCAAAGGCGATGGTGCAGGAGGCGTCTTTGTGGTGGAATGATGCTCACCATTAGACGGCATATCTCAGATCTTGTGAAACTCAAACAACTGAAATGAAATTACAAACAGACAGATATCGAAATTTCAAAATCAAAATATGGTCCTGCTCTTCAACTTCAAGGGTAATAAGCAACAACCCTAGCTTCGACTGCGAGTTTACCGACTGCGACTTTACCAACTTCTGATTGAACTCCAGATCGGAAGGGAAGATAGCGGCGGAGATTTTCAGCGATGAAGAAAATATCTGAGAGAAGTAGTTGGAAGAAAGGGAAGGGAAGGGAAGATAGCGGCGGCAACGATTGCGAGTTTACCGACTTCTGATTGAACTCCAGATCGGCGATGAAGAGAAGAACGAAGGAGATTTTCAGCGATGAAGAAAAGAGCGAAGGGGCTTTTTGGGTTAGGGTTTTTGTTTCCATTGTAAAAAAAGGGAACGGGGTACAATTACTAAATTATAAACTGGTTTTAGCCTAGTTATAAATAAAAAAAAGCCTACTTACCTAATTAGCCCATTTTTTTTATTAGGCAAATCGGTTACATATTAAATGAGAAGAGAAAGAATAATACTAATTAATAATTTATCTTTTTTTACATAAACTAGGTTGTCTAGTTTGTTAATAGAAAACAAAAAGTCTACCTTATACACCAAAATACATAAACTAACTACTTATCCTAATAACTATTTATAAATAAACCGTTTTTTAATATTTTAATTTAGACGATTATAATTTAGTTAGTAAATTAAAGCCGGTATATTTTGATTTTTTTTTTTTTTTATCGATTTCATCAAACATGAACGCGGAACTAAAGTCTCCCCGCGGCTACTGTAAGGGAGAGAGAAAGCGGTGGTGGTCGAATTATCGGCGGCATTCTCCCCAATTTGTGTGAAATTCAATAGCCGAGTTGAATAGACGGGTTTCTCCCGGCCAGCGCGGATTTTAACGCTTGCGTCGCGACTAATGATGCGTCTATTATAGTGGCCTGAGGACCTGAGGTGAACATCCAGCCTTTGTCCGGTGGTAAGATGCATGTTATCGGACCGGTGATGATGAGCGGCCCATTAGCTGTGGAAGAAGCTGGGTACCCTAGGTATAAGGTCATCGGATGACGGTGGGAGACTGGGAGGTTCCGGAGATTTTGCTTGTCTGCTTTGAATGGTATCGTCACTCACGTGTGCTTCGACAGAGATGATCTGAACCGTGAACATTTGGATCCGGGGTGTCTGATTTTTTCTAGTAAGGAAATCAATGGTCCAAAGCAGTCGGAACAGATAACGCAAATAGGACAACTATTGGTAACTTCTACTGTTCATACCAAGGGGATGTAGCTCAGATGGTAGAGCGCTCGCTTAGCATGCGAGAGGTACGGGGATCGATACCCCGCATCTCCAACTTATTAATTTTTGGAAATTTGATTTTACCCATCTCAGTTCGCTTTTGAAAAATAATAATTGAACTTCCTACTTAGATTTAGCAGCCGGACCTTGTTGTTAAGTTTGATGAACCATCTATGGATCCCCTTAGCTTCTGAATGCTAGAGTAAAGACTTATGAGGACATTTTTTTGTGTTTTAGCACAAGAATCGAAGGTTGTTGTTTCATAAATTGGTTTCCAAAATCACAGCATGACAACAATACACAAACACGCCAACAACAGCAAAGAAACGTAAAATACAATCTAATGCACATGATTATTATGCATTACTTCATTGATCTTGGCATGCCTTTTGAGGATTGGTTTCTCTTCTCTACAGCTTTAGGTGCCTTAGAAACCTGTGAGGATAAACAAATCAAATTACAATAATGTTTATTTTATAAATTAGGTTTTTGCAATGACCGTCATTGAAACTAGGGGCACCGCTTTTTCGTCCCTAGTCTATGATCCTACTTGTCTGAACTTCAAGTTATAAACACTTAGCATTATTATAATATATGGTCAGAGAACAACTATCTTGATTAGAGCACATGACCCCCCCTACTTAGAACATAATTAAAACTGGTTATTTTCATATGCCCCCTAGCTTCAAACCATGCCCTTCAACAAATCCTTATGTTTCACTTTCGGTGTTATTTACAATGCATTAACAAAAACAACAAAATCATCCTAAGAATGAATGAAAGCGAAGGATCTTTAATTTGAAAGGTACCTGTGATCACCATTGTTGGGAGTGTTCTTGTAAATGGGAAGTGGAACTTGGTCATTTTCAATATACGCCAGATCCCGTAAAAGGATATCGTAGTGTCTCTTGACTTCATCAGGAGATTTTCCTCCTACAGCCTTGGCGACGTTGTGCCAGCGATCTGGGGTTTCCTTGTCATACACAGCAAGCGCCGTTTCAAACTGCTTGTTTTGCTTCTGGGTCCAGTGGGAACCTGAGCTACGTGATGACGCCACAGATGTAGAAGCCATGGGAACAAAATGAGTTGAGGGGGTATGGACTGAAACTCAAGGCTAGGGCTTGCTTCTTATAAGCACGAGAATTCAGAATGGAACAAGTGGACCGATATTTATTTCGACCACTTGTTTCAGGTCAGTCAAAATACAAATTGACTGATGACGGCATAATGCTCTTATTAAAATGAAATTGACTGATTATAATTGGGTGTTGAATAATGATATTCATGGTGAGGACAATATATATTGACTAGAAGTAGATTCAGGAGTTTTTTTTAATGATATATTGGCGTTGAAAGTTACTTCCAAGTTCCAAGAGACAGGTGTAAGCTAATAGTGTGCTTAGGCTGGCATGGGCAGAGCTACTTAATCGGGTTCACATGCCATATAACATATTCTAAATTATCTTCTACTTTAAATATTCAAACAAATAGCATCGGAATATGTTAACCAATCTTTAACTTTGCACATAATGAATGTGTAAAGTGACATGGCATATTTGTGGAGCCCTTAGAATTTATAAGTTTGACAGCAAAATATGTGCCATGAGTCTTTGTAGCTTCAACTGTATGAGTCTATGATACATATTGGGTAATGCCAAGTGATGATTTGCAATGACAGTTATCATAATCAAAATGTGAATATATGTAGAGAGAATTACAATTCTAATTCTACTAGGATTAGAATAAACAAAAATATAGGATTGTAAAAAATTCTAATACCAATAGATTTAGGGCCCGTTTGGTTCCAACTCCGGAAACGGAAACGAAATGGAAACAAATTTAGTCCTTATGTATGCTATTATTCATGAAATTTTATGGAATCATTCCTTGAGGTTTTAAGTAATTGTAGTAAAATTTGATTAGTGTTGATACCCTACAGGGAAACAAAATGAGGGAAACAACTACATTTTACATCCAACCATAAGGAATGATTCAAAAAAATATTCATGAATAAGGTAAGCATATGGACTAGATTCATTTCCATTCCGATTCTATTTCCGGACTTCTAACCAAACGGGGGTTAAACTTACACAGTATATCGTACCTCTATACCACAATACTTGTTTCTCTCTTTCTTAGGTAATTGTCACTCAAGTTGGAGAAATAGAAGGACAATGCATTCTATAACCTTTGGCATTTTATTCAAGGAATTACAATTTCATCCTAATTCCGAATAACTAGATAATTTAAGTAGAAATGGATGAAAAAATACTATAAAATAATCACCTAATTACCTGTTTTCACAATTATCTCCCGAATATTTCTTATCTGAAAAAGCCTTAGATTCATGTAAAGCTCTTCTAGACGAGTCTACAATGAGTTTGACGTGCCAATTACAAATATCTTTGTCACGACTTTATATTCGACTTCATGTTGTCGAATGTCATAGATACTTAGGACGTGTTCAGTAACACGAGATTTTTCGTCAGTTGAAGTTTTTTTGGGTAATTATTTGAGTACAAAAATTTAATTAGGATTTGACCTGATTCACAAACACTATTTCACTTCCCGCCACCCCTAGTAGTGATGATTGGTGCTCCATTCAATCTAGTATGCTTAGAATCTAAGTAATGGCTGCTTTGTTGTAAGGAATCCTTATCATATAAATCCCAGATCTATCCTTGTTCCTATTGCCCTCCACTCCCTTCAGATGTGTTCTCTCAGACTCTCAGTCATTCAACACTGTCCAGCATTCACACGATTGGTCGAAACTAGCTGCTCGGAGAATAAGTTGATGCTAGCAGCACTTGCTCATAATTTTCGGAAATGCTTGCCGAACACACTTCTGCTACACCTTCTGAGCATTGATTCTCTTGGGGAAGAAAAGGACAGAGAGGATCTTTTCTTTTATTGTGATGAATTGTTCTTCAAGATAAGAAGATAGATGCACGAGTACAAGATAACTAAAATGCCTTAATTGGTCTGTGATCAAAACCTATGCACAGACTTGATTCCCAATAATTGTCATTATTCTGGGTGCTGCACTTTTTTCCTTTTCAGGTAAAGAGAGAGGATTGTTCCTCAGATCTTCAAGCCGACAATATCTCAACCTTTTTCGTTTCTATCGTTAGAATGTCGACAAAGGTTCAATGTTTAGACTTTAGAGTAGGGGTATGCCGTAAGGACGAGATTGAGATCATTCTACGATCCATCCAACTATTATACATGAGAGACGTTGTCCTCGTACAAACCATATTCGAGCTCAAACTTTCCGGGAGTTTAATCGATGTATTAAGACATTGTTCTTGTACCAATCATCATCCATACTGAAATTGTTCCAGCACGAACACGCTTAATTACATAGTTCTTTGTTCTCCCCAACCAATTGAAAGAATAATTCTTCTTGACATGGATAACATGGATTACAATTCATCCTTGTATCTTAATCGTAAATCGTCATTCAAATGATGCGGGGTGATAATTTTACGCAGTGTTTTGTTAATTTTTACATATATTGGATGATTTTTGCAATTTTTATACCAATCATTTCTTTAACCATATATGCATATAAAAATATGTTAATAATATGTTTCATTAGTATACTCCTTTTGATTATAATTTATTTATTTTAATGAATTTTATGGAATTTAAACATTTAGAATACAAGACCACACTTTAAATATACTTTATCGTTTTAAATTACTAACATATACTCATATGATCATACATTACCCCAATCATCCTCTTAAAAGCCAAAAAAATGTAGTAGAACCCCTAAAACTAAAAATAAAGTAAAAGCCCTCTTTCGGCATAGATATCCGACGCCAAGAAGAACAAAAGGCCTTGGACGCGTAATGGGTCTTGAAGTACGATTTATGTATCGTCCTGACCAAATCCACCCACATTAGGATTACTCGTTAATGGTTGGTCGAGTTTTATAGATTCACCCTCTGAAACAAGAAGTTCTGGCCCTGGAGGAATAATATCAACGAAAATTATGTAGATTTTTTGTGGATTTTTCGATTTTTGAAAACCTTATTGGTGTTTAATACTAGCTATTCCTGAAGATTAGGGGCGTGTTTAGTAAAATTGCGATTGCGGTTTTAGAACGGGTTGTTTTGAGATTTGTGATTGTAAAAAAACTATGTATGCGTGTTTAGTTAGATGGTTCGGAATTACTTTTGATTTTACGTAAAGACCAAAATGCCCTCACCATTAATAAACGATATAACAATAGGAAGAACAAAAAGTCAAAAATCCAGATCTAAGGTTGGTTTTCGTTCCCAATTTTCGAATTGATTCATTCCGAATGATCTAGATTCAAAAACACTCTAGTTCAAATGACCTAGAGAAGAAGAAGAGTTGTAGAGGAGGAGAAGAGAAGTTGTTTGGAGAAGAACACTTCTCTGGATGACGGCCTGAAGAAGAAGAAGAAGAAGAAGAAGAAGAAGAAGAAGAAGAAGAAGAAAAAGAAGGCTTGGAGGTGTCGTCGGGATGGAAGAAGCGTCTATGGAGAAGGGCATAAATGGCATAAACTATCTCAGAGCTCTCAAAATCTTGGATGGGCAGATTCCGAAAATTGTGGCTTCAAAACCCGTAAACCACAACCCTAAATAAAATCCCAAAACTCTAACTAAACGCATCACACAAATATTTGTCTAGAAACATAATCTAAGTGAAACTGAAAAACTCTAAGTAAACACCGCCTAAATCTTTTGGGAGTTTTGCTATCATCTCTTCTTTATCATTTTTTTTTAAATAGGTAAAAAGATTTCAGTATATTTTTCGTTTTTTTGGTAGATTTTAATATTTCTTTCAGTTTCAACCCTAGGGTCTATTTGAAATTTTTTTAGATTGTTATTTGCAATAATTTCTTAAATAAACGATAACGAAGTGTAATTAAAATATTATATTTTATCAAATAATCTCTCAAAATAATACTTAAACGTAATTACCGAACGCGTCATTAATGTTTGTCCCCTTTTCCAAGTTTCATTCTGAAAAATTGGTCGCAAATTTTCTCATACCAAGCTCTGTCTAGACTTTTCATTAGAATTTTTCAATTTTACAAAGTTTTTTTTTATTGTACTAATTAAAAAACTATCTAAAAAGTTTAAATCAACCAAAAAGTTATTTAATTAACAAAAAAAACTATTTAAAAAGTTGCCCACCCCGCCCTTATAACAGCTATACTAATCAAATTTCGTGTATTCTTTTGATGATACACAATATTAATACACAATTTTAGTAAACAATTTTAATACACAATGTTCGTACACAATTTAACTAACAAAGTTAATATATAAAACACAAATATCAGCTACATAAAATGCATTTGACATACATTTCTACACTCCGAGGTATGTCATCCCCAAGGAATACACATTTACTACATAATTGTAACAATTATGTAAGAAAGTCACAAAAATATGTATTAATAACGGATCCACAAGGAATATACATTTACTACATAATTTTGTTGAGTTATGTAGGACGTATCTTCATCGACAAACCTCCATTGATGCTCTCGAACTGAAGATCCGAGTTCTTTTACGCACATCAATGGAGAATAAAATAACAAAAGATGGATATTGTTAAATGGCCGCAATTAATTATGGAGATATTTTAGGATTTGTTGGTATCTCTTTCCTTGTTTAATTAGAAAAACTAGGAAAATTAGTTATTTGTTATAGTAGAGAGAATAATCACTTATATGGTAATATCATTTATTATTTTCTATTTGATCTTTTTCTAACGTAAATTAGGGTGTCTACTTTGTTAATAGAAAACAAAAAGTACATACTTTTATGCACAAAGATACATAAAATATCTATTTAACCAACTCATCCAAAAACTTTTAGGATAAAATGGTTAATAATTAACTCTTTTACCAATATTACTCTATTAAAATTACTCATATCATAAATACATTTATTAAATATACCTTTATTTAAACCAATTCTATTCTTTGAAAAAAATTATATATAAGATAAAATTTGGGAGTCTACAAAATAAAATTATATAAAAAACAACTTATTTAATCCAATTTTTTAAAAATTTTAAGGCATCGAACTTTGGTTGGAGATTAAAGGAGGTTCATTTAGGTTAAATTTAGGAGATTAAATTTGTGCAAACACATGAAGATGGAGATTATGAAAAAAAATTATAGAAGAGATTAATTGGGATTAAAAATGACAAAAAAAAAAAATTCTTATATTACCAAGGTTAAAGGAGATTAATCTCCAACCATCAATTAGGATTCCACTTATATCCTATTTAAGGTTAAAATAAGGGTAAATTTGTAAATCAATATCAATTAAACCTATTAAAATATTTTCAATCAAACAATAGTAGACTATTTTATATCAAATAATTACTAATAAATCTCATATAAAATTTAGCTCCTTTTAAATTCCACGTAGATTAACCTTCAAAATAACCTTCATCTGTAAAAAAAATTGTCCGATGGTTGACTTGTTGCTTTCACAACGGCAAGTGGTCAAACACCAAACATGAAGACGCAGAAATCAAAAGTTTAACTATAAACAAAGAAATTAGAAATCGAAAAAACAAGTACTCTATATAGTATCCACAGCATCACCACCAGTTAGGCTACAAAACACAAACTATATGCAAATTAGGGATTCAACCATATAAACTACCATTTTGACTTATTTACGTCTACACATTCATATTGTAACTAAATAAGTATTGTAAATTCAGTTAATTCACAATCAACTACGTTGGAATTCAAATTAAACACGCATGAATTCGCTCTTTCTGATGCAAAACACTTGAAAAGAATAAATAGTCTCTTGGTGGAACTCGATCGCTATTTTGACTACGAAGAAGCTGAAAAGAGAAACGGCTACGCAATTACATTAGTTGCACGATGCCCACTTCCCACGAACACTAATTACTCATCAAGAAATGTATAAATAAACAACGATTACTCATTCTAGTTTCGTACATCACCGTCAATGGCGATCTCCAACTACTCTTCCATTCTCGCCGTTATATTCACCACTTCCGTCGCACTTAGCTGTTTGATCGCAGGAGCAGATACCAAACAGCTCCATATAACGGTGGACGGAACGGGAAAACGTGGGGATTACAAGAGAATACAAGCCGCGGTAGACTCAGTTCCGGGTGGGAACTCGAACCCGGTTTTCATTCGGGTTGAACCAGGAGTTTACCGGGAAAAAGTGATCGTCCCCGCTAACAAGCCCTACATAACGCTGAGTGGTAGAAAAGCTAACGTAACCGTCATAACGTGGGGAGATAGTGGGGATATTCACCGTTCCCCTACCGTTACCGTCTTCGCTTCGAACTTCGTCGGCCGCTACATTACTTTTCAGGTTAACATAATCACAGCACAAATTAAGCATTATATATCAATTCAACTGATTGATTGATTGTCGCAGAACTCGCACGGAGAAGGATCACAAGCAGTGGCATTGAGAGTAACCGGAGATAAAGCTGCGTTTTATGGCTGCCGGATGTTATCGTATCAAGATACGCTTCTGGATGAATCAGGCAGGCATTACTACAAGAACTGCTACATTGAGGGCGCTACTGATTTCATTTTCGGGAATGCTGCTTCTCTATTTGAGGTTTTGATCTTTTATCAAAAATCAGGAAATGCTTTGAATCAGTTCATGATTACCAGAATTGATTGATGTTTTCCGTCTGTAGAAATGCCATCTGAACTCGATATCGACCGGGAACGGAGCTATAACAGCGCAGCGGAGGGAATCGGCATCGGAAAACACTGGGTTCTACTTCATGATGTGCAAAGTAACCGGGGTAGATAGTTGCGTGCTGGGGAGACCGTGGGGAGCTTACGCTAGAGTAGTCTTCGCTTACTCTTACATGTCATCTGCAGTTTTGCCTTCTGGGTGGAATGACTGGGACAAACCTAAAAGACAAAGGTATTTTATTTTGTCACTTTAAGTAATTTTATACAAAAATAAAATATTATTGTGTAATATAGGACGGTGTATTACGGTGAATTCGGCTGTTTTGGACCGGGAGCGAATAGAAGGGAAAGGGTTAGTTGGTCACGAAGTCTTTCTCGCGATGAAGTGGAGCTGTTTTCAAGTTTGAAGGTGATTGATGGTACCCAATGGATCGGATAGTTGTCGAAGCAGCCTACTTCATTTGTACGTGTATATGATACATTTTGAAATGATTATGACAGAATGCTTTATTGTTTATTATACAGTAAACTCAGTAGATTCGACTTCGGATTATACAGTGAAAACTTTCCTTCCATTCCCTCATTAAATTATTCGCCAATTTAACCATAGTGATTGTAATATGTTTATAATAAGAATTGATGAAACGGATAAGTTAATCTATACAAGTTTTAGAGGGAATAGGTTGTGAATATTAGCTTATGCTACAGCCTCAGGTAATTAATCAACAAATGTACTATTTCTTTCTAGAGAGACGCCCAATTTTGTAACTAAGAGCTGCATATTTGTTTACTCGATCAAAAACAAAGTTTTTCTAAATAAAAACTAATGGAATTAAAGCTCTAGCTAAAGTGAGGGTCATAATATATGTAGAGATTGTTAACCCTAATATTGTTTATACATATAAATATAAAAAGACAAAATAATAAAACATGAATGCATATATCCCCTAGTACGAGATAAGAAAATACGCTAAGTAGACGCCCGACTTTAGGTAACGAAAAAAAAAAAATATTTCTCAAGATCATCAAGCAACAGACGAATCCGAATGAAGACCACGATCATCACACATCGAAAAAGATGCATGTTTACATCCAAGAAGACCCGAATCAACTATAATGTCAACAACATATTTTCGTTGGTTTATTCATAAATTAGACGGAGTACGAACAATTTCAATGTCTAAGAAGAACCAAAGGGGTCCAATGTCCTTCATGTGAAAGCAAGTACGGAAATAATCTTAAATTTGCGAATGTTAGCAATAGACTAACAAAACCCGTATTTCATCCACATAAATCAAAATATGAAGAGTGATATGTGAAAAGAGAATAATCGGTAAGATTAGGGCGGGGTAAAATGAGCCAAACGAAACTGTACTGAGGGTTACAAACCGAACCAATTAAATTGGTTACCAACATGTTGATTACCAATTTAATTGGTACGGTACTACCAAACCAACTACAAAGAGTTGATTGGTAGGTGGTAACAATATCCGCGTACCACGGGATTACCGTACCAACCGAGTTTTTTTTTTATAAAAATATAAATAATATATACATTTTAATCTTAATATAGTACTTCGTATATAATTATATATGCAATTCTTTTGTACCATTGGATGTAAATTCATATATAATTATGCACTTTACTCCGTATAGGGCTTCCCAAATCCCAAATTGAAACAGTACTTCAAGCTCTCTACTATTCTTGCTTTCCGCCGCAACCGAAACCTAATAGGCTAATACTCATCCCTTTCTCCTGATTTTCATCTCTTGATCTCTTGTTCTCTTGATTCTCTTACATAATATATTCTCTTTACTCTTGATTCTCTGAAGATCAATCAACTTGTTAGAAGTTTAGAACCCAAGAAGAGAAGCAATCAGCTCATTCAATACTACGAGAAGCCTGCAATCGATAGAGAACTTTCAGGTATTTTTCTTCTTTGCGATTGAATCGACTTGCTCAAGTGGTACAAATTTTGAACTTGAATAATTTGTTGGATAAGGATTTGTTGAATCGATTGATTAGGGTATTGTATTTGTGTATCATATATCTCTTTCTACCTAGTATCTCATGAATCGATTGATTAGGGTAGGGTAGTGTAACATGAATCGGATGATGGGGATGCTTATGTACTATAACAACATCTATTTTTGTTGTTTCCGTTGTAGTCAAGTTACTAAACCTAAACTTTAGCTTATTATCGTAAGAATATTTGTTCTGTATTAATTTTTTTTACTATTACAACATTTGTTCTATCATCTAATCTTTATTATTTTGGAAAAGAATGCTTTCAATCAAGGCTATGAGGCAGGTAGGAATGCAACAAACTCTAGTTCAATTCAAATATGAAATCACGTGGAGCACAAGTCGAGATTCGATCATTGAACTCCCTAGCCTATAACTTGGGATGATGATTGGATATTTAATTATTTGTGTTTGGTTTGTAATGAAGTTCCATAAACTTGTTAAACATATTGTACTCGAATTTGCGGATTGTTGAGTTGATGAAGTTCTTCTCTTATTTAAATTTAAATTTTAGCAAACATATAAGTTGGTAAAATGTCATTACCAACCGAACCAACCGGAAAAGTTGGTATACCGAAGAGTTGGTAAATGGGTTTAGCTGGTTGGTAATGATACAAGATTTTTATTACCAATTATAGTTGGTTGGTAGGTAGTAAGGGTAAAAATAAGTTGGTAATGTAACGAACCCGCCCTAGGTAAGATACTGACAAAACCAGTATTTTAGAAGGGAAGATGTGAACTTGTGGAACCAATTCCGAGAAGCTTTAAGAAGACAGTACAAAGAATTCTTGAAATTTGAAATTCGAGGAGTTTTGTTGCGTATTATATATATGGGCAAATGGGCATCCATGATAATGCTATAGTATTGTTCCAACTTATCAAAACATCTCTCATAATGGACGTCTTCCAACATTTAGGAGAGAAAAGAGCTATAATAGCAACATAGTGAACTAGACCGTTTTATGGGATTATGTTGATGAATATAAATTAAGCCAAACCACTGATGCTTACTCCTTGGTGTATTGTCGCACTACGAATGCTAATCCGAGGATGAAGAACGGAACCAGGATTTGTAGGATCTTGACAACGAATTGAGGTGTCTTATCAGGATTGTATTGAGTTTGGTGTGCGACGTAAGCACTTGTAAGAGGGACACCCGAAACATCAACATCGCCAACATAGTACTCGCTCAGCATCTCTCTTGCATTGTCACTGTGGCCAATATCCTCAAAATCATTTGTTGCATCTCTACCTGCATATTCCAGGTTATGAATTTGAGTCCTATCAATGAAGCATATATACAATTAATATTTGGACTCATTCTGGGATTACAAGGACAGTTTTTTACCAATTGCTGATATCAAAATTTCAGCGCCTCCTGGATGTTCATCCATGAACGGGGTCACGTCATACACCTGAATTATATATATGCACCCAACAGCAGATGGGAAAATGTCAGCATGACTCAGATAAAAGTCATTCTTGTTAAAAACTAGTAAATTGAAAATAAAATCTTCCAGATGCATCAACCATTACATTGTACCTAGTAACCAAAATTTAGTGTGGATGCATTGTGCTTATTAATTTCAAGTCTTCAAAGGGGAGTGAATATGCAAAATGGGTTGCTTAAGATACACAAAAAATCATTTCCAGCATAAAAGAATTCAATTCCTGTATCAAATGTTTGATTTTATCGTCAGCAAATTTCTACAGGCAGTTTAATATTTCCATCTTCGTACCGAACAGTGCGCAACCGAGGAGAACACGAAATCTCCCGATTCAACCAAATGAGACTAAGATGCAAAACAAAAAAGACGATCGACAAAAACCAAAGAGCTTTTACACAGTTCTACCCTAAATGAAAGTTTTCTTGCAAATGCAGCAGCAAAGGACACAATAAAATCATTTTGGAAACGGTAATCCGCTACATAAGTCAACAAAGAGAACCGATCAACTAAAGAGACATCAACTTTCTGGTCGAAGTCATCTAAGGTTTGTAACTAAAGCGTAGTCAGAAGAGCAAATTAGAATTTCGAAAAGTCTAAAACGAAGCTAAGAGTAAAACAAGAAGCATGGATCTGACCTTTCCATCGATAATAAGCCAGCAATCCTTGGCTGAATTGTGCTTTGAGACCTCCTCAAACAGAAAAACCTTACGATCCGACGCCATTTCTGAGGGCAAATATGCAATAGATACAAATGACAAAGCAGAGTTAGAGCAAAATTACCAAACTCAAAAGGCAGTAGCTACCGTCAACAGATGAAGCGAAGAGGTGAACCCGAATCTTAGGGGAGAGAGGGTTTGTGTTGATCGCACTTAGAACCTTCTACCGAAAAGCTGTGTGGTGGGCACCCGTCTCAACGTCTTATATATACTCAACGACGGCTTCCGTACAAAATATCCCCTCAAAGTAGGTCAATTCGTAAAATACTCAAAGACGGGGGTCGGATGACTCGGGTCCTCGGTAGCCTTATACGTTACACGACGCGTGTCCCATTCAAAATAAGTCACGTGTCATCTCAATAAAATATTTATAAATTTTAATAATATCGAAGTTTAAGATATTAAAAATAGTTTTTCTTTTTAATCTTTGTTATTCATCATTACCAAGTATCTTCTTATTTCTGCAATTTATTCATTGATGTTCACTTGTTCAGTGCTGTGCCTCTATACTAAGGATGTACAAATGGTTCAGACCGGACCCTAAATTCACAGTTCGGACTGTACCGTTACATTTGTGTAAAACGGTCCATGGACCGGACCGATCGGACTATTACGGTCCGGTCTGGACCATTTTATTTTTAAAATTTTTGCATATACTTTTTGTTTCGTTTAAATCCGGTCTGGTTTGGGTTTGGATCGACCGGATCGGATGCTCTCAGTTATTAAATATTTAAAGCGTAAAAAAACCGGTCTAGATTTCTACAATTACGGTTCAGGATCAAATCGAACTAGACGGTAACTTCCGGTCGGGTATTCCAATAAATGCGTGCAGCCCTATCTATACACACGCTTTGCCTCCGACCAATGTCATCACCCCATCCTACTCCTCCTTTCTCCAGCGTGTACCAATTGCACCATTGCCTTCAATTCTTTCAATATATCCGTCAGATTTCATAATTCTAGCAAAAAGTAGACAAAATGATAGTATATTGTGATTCGTCCATTTTTGTGGACGCTCCTACGATGAGGTGATTTTGTCTGAAATAAACTAGGATGACCAGAGTTTGTTGTCGCCGCTAACAATTTAACTGTCTGTGGTTTTGCTTCGGATAATTTGTACGGGTCGAAATCGTTTCCATTGTCCTCTACGTGAGACCTTCTCAAGTTTTGTAATGTGTAGAAATTTGTACGTCAAGTCGATGAAGATATGTAGTAGAGAGATTTGAATTGAATCCAAAATTGATTCTATAAAAATAAAACACAGTATAGTTCCTTTAAATTGAAGATCTTGTATTTGATTTTCATGATAAACTTCATATTCAATTGTGTTTATACACAAGCTTGAGCCTTTTAATCCAATGTCTTTTCTTTTGTTAACGGGCAAGGAAGCTTATGGGTTCAAAATAACATAATCCGGCTCAGCTATGGTTGTTGTGCTTAGTTACCCTTCAGCCATGCTCAGTGACTCACTGATCTTTTTTCAAATTATACAGGATGGTTGATATCAACTCATTGATCTTCATGAAAATAATTGATTTGAATTTCTTGGTAAATACTTGTGACAACTGTTCAAATTATACTTGTGAGCACCGAGCAATCGAGCATCAATGGCATAAATCGCAGAAATTAAGAACATACTCGACAATGATGAATATCAGAGATTGGGGTCATCATTTAAGTTAGGGTTATAAATTGTTTCAAATGAGATCCAAGATAGTTTTAATTTGAAAAATCTAAATGAATATTTGAATTAAAAAAATGTAGGTTGAGGTTATCCAATTCCTCACTTTGGTCGCGGAAACAAAATTGGTCATCAAAAAATATAAAGATTTTTTTTTTTTAATTTTGGTTTCGGGACTCAAGGTGGAATTGCGGAAGTAAAACCAAAATTGTGGTGTAAAAAAAGATTGAATAAGTGTGAAATGAAGCACCACTGAGTAAGGCCCTTCCAAAAATCCAAATACTTAGAGATAAGAACAGAGTTGATGAATTATCCAGAAATAAGGCGCCCGCTCTGATCGACCCGCGTCCCTTCTAGGGAAGCTAATCATCTTCGTCTTCTCCAGCTCTTCTCTTCTCTGGGTACAAACTACAAACTTGCTTAGGGATCAGAATTTCATTGAGATATGCGCATATACAGACAGACACACTATATATATATATACACGTACTATATGGTAGAGTTGATCAATCTACTGCAAGCTGGCTAAGCAAGATAGACGACATGGGCTCTCTAATGTCGGGTTGGAGTTCTCCATTTCAGGATCCTAAGAAGGGTAATTATCATATACGTACGGAGTATTTAATTTTATTGTTTCTGTTTATTAATTTTATTTTTTTATTCGATCATTCAGTGAAATACATGAGAAACAGGTCGATGACCCAAGTTGAAATAGATTCATATTGGCAAAGCAAGAAGAAGAGCGAGGAAGATCCTGTCAAAGGAAGAAGTGATTCTGCAGAGAAGGTGTTTACAAGATCAGCCTCTATGCCTATGGAGCTAACTTCCTCGGCTCCTGATGATCCGTTCATCACTCAAGATCACCTCCACGACTTCTTCAAGAAAAGCAGTTGCTGGTGAGTCATCCAACTGGATTCACTTCAATTGTTTTATACGCTCCTAATTTATATGTATAATATATGTAGGTGGATGGCCAGCAACTCGGCGTTTCTCAACGAACCACCGGTTTTGGTTCACGGACCAACACAAAACCGGTTCAAATAGCTTTGCTTAACCAGACATCAGAATCGATATCTGAAACAGCGACTAACCGCGACTAAATTTTCTGCTTTTCTGCTTGTGTATATGTACGTACTAATAATACACTATGAGTACTACAAATCAAAGTTTTGTATATATGCTCTTTTGTGTGCAAGTGTGTGACTTGGGAGTCTGTAATGTACTTTTGTGTGAAGTGTGTGATTTGGGATTCGGAAATTAGACCAGTTTATATCCAGATTTGCGCCCAATAGGTACTGTTCGGATTTAAGTCAAGTCTGATTATCGGGCCGAGTATCTTACTCTACTTATGCTAGTCCGATTTTTCGAACACCTCTAAGTAAATCCTAGGCGTTGTCAATACTCTGATTATCTAAACCGATACGAAGTACTAAGTAAAGGTTATATTATATGTTCTTTACTCAAATAACAACTTATTTCTAATCCTCGAGTGGACTAAATTTATTTTCTAGATAAATGCACTTTTCATGAAACGTATATGTATTTTCATTCCATTCTCGTCTTCGGAGTTGCAACAGTGAGTGAACGTACCGAGAAAATGAAGAGACGTCGATAGTTAAAACTGGAGTTTTCAATATTTGTAATTGATTGAAGTATGACCCATAATTTGTAAGATATAGCAATTTTTGGTCCAATAAGATTTGAAGCAACTATTGATCCTAATTTTGTCACAAAAGGAATGGCTAGCTCACGTCCACATGCATGTCAACTTAAAAGAGGGATGACTTTGAAGATAAACAATCTATATGGCCTACATTGAGTTATCTAGAAACAAGTTAATGAATTCCAAGTTCCACCTAAACCCCTAACAAAATTCGCCATTGACTATTATTTATCATTAAAAGTATTTCTTTCATGTCGCCCGTCCACACTAACGTATAATTGAAACGGACAAAAAAAGTGGTACATAATCATGGATGTCCAAACTAAATTAGACTAATCACTTTTAATTAGACAATAGTTGATTTATTTAAATTTATTACTCTTTTTTTTTTTTTAATTATGGTCCCCCGGACAAAAGGCCAACATTTCATCTAATATATTATACTTGGTTTTAATCAAAATGTCAAATATATATATATATATATATATATATATATATGATTTGTTTAACTTTTAAACTTTCTTTTCTATTTATACAAGCTTACCTGATAAAAGAATGAGATTGTAAAATATGGGATTGTAAAATATATGAAAAAATTTATATTATGTTTTAGTAAAAGCAGAAATTCGAGTAAATTTTGTGTGTGATATATTCGAAAATTAAGTTTTAACGTTATATATCAAATTAAGAGATTGATGTGTCGATGAATTCGACCGAAAGAACATGGGTTGCAAAAGTTTAGAGATGGAGGTGGAAGTTGATGAGTTAATTCAATCTATATTGATCGATTAAGCCTTGAAGTGAATCGATTGAGTTGATTCTTGAACAATCCTCGAATATCGATGAGTTTTGTAAGACCCAGTTTTATTCTAATATCCAAAAATTTATTTGTTTTTTATTTTTATCAAATAGATTTTACATTTGTTATTTTTATTCTAATTCATTTCCTATTTTTTGTTTTTAATTTTTTATCAAAATCTAACTAAAATTATTTTGTCAAACCTATTTTTAATTCAGATTTTTAATCTTTATCTTAAAATTTAAATTGTGTAAGTAGTTATTTAAAAAAATATTTAATAACTAACATTTTTAACTAAATTTACTGCTTGTAAATAAAATGATTGAACTGTTAGATTTCAAACTTAAATATTTTTATTCTAATATCTTGAACCTTATATTTAACATAATATAATATTTATTATAAAATTAAATTTTAAAAAAAATCCATTAATATACTAGTTGTCTTAATTATTTGATGAAAAATTTTCTTTAATTTATATATTCATATCAATAATTGTTTCGTTGGTAATGATGTTTGAAATTATTAAAGTTGAATACTAGTCGTATAATAAATTGAAAACAAAAAAAAACCTTTTTAGTCACGCATTGCTGGTGCTACCTACCAGGGTAGAAACGTAACTTCCATTCCCCAATGTCAAGCATATAAGTGGAGATAATAATCAGATCAAAATACTCGCTCATCCCTCTTTCCTACTTTGATAGTTAACATTCGCTCTGTTCCCACTCCTCTCGGTTTCATCACATTCAAATCCCAATGGCTGAACAGAAAAGTAAGATTCTCGTGATCGGTGGAACCGGCTACATCGGAAAGTTCATTGTGGAAGCAAGCGTTAAACAGGGACACCCTACCTTCGCTCTTATACGAGAAGCTACTCTCTCTGATCCCGTCAAGGGGAAGCTCATCGACGGCTTCAAGGCCTCCGGTGTCACTATTCTCTTCGTAAGTTCTCATGCTACCTTTTTCTTTCCGATTGCTGATTTCTTTCATGCTGTTGATTTTGAGATTAGATGTTAGTTACTGCGTTTATTCGGTGGAATTAGTTCGATTCTTAACTAAATTGATGTTTGGGAATTATGTGGTAGGGTGATTTGTACGACCACGAGAGCTTGGTGAAGGCGATTAAGCAGGTTGATG
This sequence comes from Fagopyrum homotropicum, assembly GCA_033239125.1. NCBI lineage: Eukaryota > Viridiplantae > Streptophyta > Magnoliopsida > Caryophyllales > Polygonaceae > Fagopyrum > Fagopyrum homotropicum. The sequence continues at coordinate 9,511,246 of BSWB01000006.1, read as the reverse complement.
TTGTGATCTCGACTGTTGGAACCTTCCAGTTGGCTGATCAGACGAAGATCATTTCCGCCATTAAAGAAGCTGGTAATGTCAAGGTCAGTTCTCCGATATCAACTGGAACGAATGACTTATCGCAACTGTGAAATCCGTTGTTTATTTTGATATGCTTCTTGTTGATTGTATGAGTAAACTAAAGTTTATAGAATAAATTTTAGTCTCTGTGATTGCGCTATCTTGATCATGTAGCTAGGGTCAACGATAGTAATTCTTTCTTCTTTTTTTTTTAGGAAACGATGATGAATTCCCTTTTAAGGGAGAAAAAAGAATCATGGATAACATCTAACAAATATTTTAGGTGAGATGTAAACCAAGTATATGAGATTGCCCAGCATACCGTTTTCATTGTCTAATGGTTTTAGATAAAACTTTTATGTCTGAGGCGTCGGTCTAGTGAACCTAGCCCGTATTTTAGATTCCTTTGCTCAAATGTCAATTATTTTTGTTCCTCACGTTGTACTTACAATAATAGGGTCAATGATAGTAATTATTGTAACTTATGCTGAATTATTTTTAGTTAAAATATAAACAAATGAAGAGATAAGAGGCCACCAAGATCCTTAGATCTAAACAAGCAAATTAACACTTATTAATCAGTTGGGCCAACACTTCAACATGAATACAACTAAATGACACCTAAATCTTATAGGTTGGTGCCATTTGTTGAATGATCTTATTGAAGGGGAATGATGTAACCTTATGTGGTTTATGGCTAATGATGGCCAGCAAGTACCAACAACCATGTATAGTGGACAGAAAAATATTATATTAACAACAAGAAAGGGGACGGGACTTGTTGGGACCCATTTACGCACAACTCTCCAGAGTTGGTGGGAGAATGTAGACTTTATATCTACTTCTGATTTGGTATTTAGAGTTGAAAATGACATGAAAACTGTAGTTTCCCTTTTAGCACTGAGAGGAAGATCATTCGATTAGTTAAAAATATTCATTGTCGTTGGATATATCTTTTTAACCATTTTATTTTTAATCGATTTTTAATGTAATTTTATTTATTATTTTTAGTAATATAATTTGAAGGTTTTTCGGAAAAAAAAACTTTTTGTAATTTTATAAAAATAAATAATTATACTGTAAACAGTTAAAAAAAATTAAAATGTGGTGTTTATACAAATATTTTTTTAAATTATTTTACTAAAATAAAATTATAACAAGATCTTTTAAAAAAATAATAAAAATACTTTTAAGTAGAGATATTTTGGTCAAATAATTTATAAATATAACAAGATGAAGTAATTTATGTCATGTTTCAATTTGTCATTAATTTAAGGGTAACATGTTAATTTCACAATTTTGTCATAAAACTATATTTACTTATCTATTTATATTATTTTTAATATATCTAATTTACATAATCAATAAAAATAAGATTTTCATATTTAATATTAATGTTGAAGTTTTAAATAAGGTAAACATATTTTTACATTATTTCATGATTTTTTTTAGATAAATATAACTTAATTCACAAATTTACGAATACATTTGATGATAACATGATCAAAATTATATATATTTTTTTTAATCGTCAAATTTTTGAAAAATCACACAAGATGAGAGGACTAAACTACTTATATTATATAATGTGGCTTTACTTCAAAAATTATAAGAAAAAAAGGGTGTTTGTTAGAAAAAACACAATTTTAAAAGGTATTTTAAAGCTCTATAATTAAATGTGTATACAAATATGAATATAATATTGTTTATATCCGGTTAAAAAATGTTAAATTCTAGCCTTTGAAATTTCTGAGGTCATTAAATCTAACCGATTAAAAATTAAAAAAAGGATGTAGACATATGTCTAGTGATAATAATTGGGTTTGTGGGTCAAATATAATTGTCAACTTAACCTAGTTTTTAGGCTGGATCACTTTGAAGTTGGATCGAAATGTCTATAGTCTAGGCTAACAAAAGTATGATTGCAGAGATTCTTCCCATCGGAATTCGGCATAGATGTGGATCGAACAACAGCCGTGGAGCCAGCAAGGTCGGCATTTACAACCAAGTCCATGATAAGGAGGACGGTGGAAGCCGAAGGGATCCCTTACACATTCGTACCCTGCAATTGCTTTGCAGGCTACTTTCTAACCACCTTTGCTCAGCCTGGCCAAATGGCTCCTCCTCCTCCCAAGGACAAAGTCGTCATCATGGGCGATGGAAATACCAAAAGTACCCTTGTCCACCTATCTGTTTATGACTTCATCCATCAATCAGATACTTTTTAAATTTTATGGTGTCTAATGTCTATGTTTTTTCATAGTTGTGTATAACAAGGAAGACGATATTGCAACCTACACCATCAAAGCGGTGGATGACCCGAGAACCTTAAACAAGATCCTCTACATTAGGCCTCCTCATAACGTCTACACCTTCAACGAACTCGTCTCCCTTTGGGAGAAAAAAATTGGTAAGACCCTCGAGCGGATCTATGTTCCTGAGGACAAAATCATCAAGGACATTGAAGGTAATACAAACTAACATCCATTTTGTTAAAATCTTGCGTTTTGGTCCATTTTAGTGAATGTATTTTTTGTGTTGGCTGGTATATTTGCAGAGTCCCCTGTCCCAGTCAATGTGATATTGTCAGTGAACCATGCAATCTTAGTGAAGGGCGACACCTATGTGGAGATTGACCCTGCAACGACGCTGGAAGCTTCTGAAATTTATCCCGATATCAAGTACACCACTGTTGACGAGTATCTCGATCTGTTCGTCTGATTGAATCGCGTGCACCCCACCCCTTCCAAGTAAGCATTCAAAGTCGTCATGTTTCATGAATAATTGCTGTTGTAATAGTCACTTTGGAGGTTTCTTGTGGTCTTTTACATTTTCTCACTTGGGTTGGTGTATCCTAGGGCTGTCGAGCCCTTTTTCATTTAGTAAGCCTAATCCGCTTGCATTGCTTGCGGATGCCCGTGTGAAGTGATCGAGTTGTAACAGTTTATTGTGTTATACAAACTGCGATTATATATTTTTGATAAGCTTAATTATATTGTAATGTAAATTACAAAATCATAAGGACTGCAACTACGAAAATAGACCGTAATTGCGTACCACACGTTCATCAAATGAAACAGGGCTCGTCATCAGGATTCATATTCTTGACAAGATTTACATGCCAGCTCTTGACTAATTGTTAAAAATTTCTCATGACAAAACATAGTAACAATTATACACCCTAAATTATTTGCTAAAGAGGAAGAGAAGAAACAATGGCTTTGGCTTTGTGATAGAAGGTGGTGATAGAATCTCACCCTTTCTTGAGAGTGGCGAGTTGAAGGCAGAGCTGAACAACCTGGACAGCGGAGCGGGTGGAGATGAATCCAGACCTCGAAGGATGTATCACAGTCAAGTATTTGGACAAGGACTTGCTCGGTGAGGGAAGAGGTGAGAATGGTCATGATTAGGTGGTCATGTGAGGTCCATGTGGTGAAAGATGGAAGGGGGCAAGGGTTGGAGCCATCGACATGGTTGTTAAGGTCAAGCAAAAAATCTCACTTTGCTCAATGTTAACGTATGTGAAAAAGATCCTTATAATATTGAAGTTACAAAACAGGTCCACAAAAATGAAGTGTACAACACACCAAGAACAGGGAGATTCAAATTGACAAAAAAAAAAAAAAAAGAAGGGAGAAGCATAGAAGGAAACATGATTGCAAGGAGTTGCGGTGAGTGAAAAACATAAAAGTCGAAAGCAAAGAAACGATCCACATCTATGGTCATCGAGAATAAGAATAAAATGTGAAGAATGAAACTGAGAAATTCAACATCCAAAACTTACAAACCTTGAACAAAGAGATCGTTTACGAATTGAGACCGAACCCGATTGAAGCCAACGACGCCGGCAGATTTACCTGAGCATCCGTATCAATGGTGAGCAAATGGCAATACTAGAGACATCAAAATAACAGAGATAAAATAAACGATAAAGAAGTCAAACTGCAGTGCAAGATGGGAGTTGCATGGATCAATGGTTATACAATGGTAGTCCTTATGAGCTAATTGTTCTGCACTTCTTATATGGGTCGTGTGACAACTTAATTTCCGTCTGAATATACAATCTTGGATTATCATTGCGTATATGCACAACATCCCTATGCACCCATTTCACGTGTTAGAGGTAGCTGGTATATCTGTATAGTCCTGGACTTTATTTAATTTGGGGGTTTAAGATGCTTTAATGAAGGCCTGCATTTTTTTAAAAATAAACCGGTTATTGTAGGTAAGGGATATTGTAGTTAGGGGATCGAGGTTTTTTTTCCTTAAATACTTAAAAAAAATCAAATTAATTCTGAAATTAAAATCGAAATAAAATTATTGACGAGAATAAAAAGTGTTCTAGCTTCGAAATAAAATGGGTCTCCCCTTTTATTTTAAAAAAATTGAAATCTAATGTAGATTAAAAATGCAGTTGTGGTTGTGGGGACTCAAACTAGAGAAGCATGAGAACCAGTTTTGAATTAGAAGGGAGACCCGCAGTTTTGAATTAATTTTTTTTTTCCCTTGAAACATAAAAATAAATTTACGAGAAATATTTAATACTAATTATGGAATATACCATATTAATCGACAGCAAGAGAAGTGTTACAAAATGCCCGATTTAGCCCTGGACCAGGATCTTGGATGGAAGGGTGGGTTTTGGGGCTATTCATTCTCAGCTTTGACCTTACAGTCGACTCCTCTTTGGCCACAACACGATTTCTCTGACACTCTTTTGCGAGCTGGTTTTGCTCATCCTCCTCGTTGCTAGGCGCTGAGCTACCCGCACGGTTGGATTAGGAGATGGGAACCTTGGGCAGAGCCATTTACACTGTTGGATTCTGGATCCGCGAATCTGGCCAAGCCCTTGATCGTCTCGGATCCCGCCTCCAGGGAAACTACTACTTCCAAGAGCAACGTAACTATCTCTCTCTTTAACCAGTTGTTTTCTATTTTGCCCTTCAAATGTTCAATTATATTTTTTAGGGCTTACTACCCAAAGGGTTAGGTTTAGTTATGGCAAAATGTTGTTTCTCTACTGTTTGTAATTTATATGTAGTACAGAATTGAAATCGTGCCTAGTTTGAATTGTCGATGTAAAATTTGGTCTTGTGGGATTAAAATAAGGGCATTTTCTTCCATATGGGTTCTTTTAACTGTATGAGTACAAGTGTTCATCAAGCTGGGAAGCCTGGGATCTATCATTATATCTTATGTGAGTTTGATTGGCATATACTTCTTTTTCAATCTTGTTGGGACCAATTGAATGTGCTTGTGAACAAGTCACTTACTTTCGTAATTCAGGACTCTTGAAACTATTTGTCAACTCAACTCTCTTGTTTAATCTTTGATATAGAAGTGTTGACAGACACTTAACTACCTTTCACGGCTCTTCTTTTCGACCAGTTTCCAGGCATCGGACCCTGATGAATTTGTTTGATAAAGCACCTATAGTGGACAGGGATGCGTTTGTAGCCCCTAGCGCTTCGATCATTGGTGATGTTCATCTTGGACCAAAGTCATCAATTTGGTACGGATGTGTCTTGAGAGGTATGAATAATATTTTTGTGCAGATTTGGTGTATTGGATGATATAGCTAATTACCAGAGTCTGAAATTATAAAATTGTAGTAAGTTTGTCTAATGTAGTGCTCGCACTTATCTCCAAAGATATGTAAGACACAGTTGTAATTCATGGACTTATTTGTTAGTATGACTGTATAAGCAACTTAAGTGGCTTACTTTGCCATTTCTCCTACATTTTTTTTGTAGCTGTTAGAGAACTCTAATTGCACTTGGGAACAATTTTGATTGCAATTTTAGAGAGAAAATTGCATTGACCAGCAGGTTTAAATTTTTTTTTTTTTTCTGACAGAAGCAGTTTTGGCTGAATTTGTGTACCTGGTTTGATTTTAGTTGCAGGCTTGCATCTATTCGTTTGTGTTTAGTCAAGCTTAGTAGCAATAATTTTGCTAGTATAGTTTAGTGTTATAGTTTGGTGATGTCATTTTGTGTACATTTTAGTTGAATTTAACTGTTGGGTGCAGGCCTCAAGCTGTTCAGCTTACAACTTCTTTGCCTGAATTGTTAAGACATATTTTAAGCCCTATTTGTCTTTGATTTCATCCTTCACAAGCTAGAGTAAGCTACGGAATGATTAACAAAACTTAATTTTAGTTTTCTTCTTATAGAAAATATGTCTAAAGGAATTGTCTTTTTTCTATCATGCTCCTTATTTGGCTTTAAATCCGCTGCATTTGTCCTCGTTATTCTTGGCTGACTGACTTGTTAGTTGTCAATCACCGAAATATATGGTTCAAATAGGTTAGTTAGAACATCTTATCTTAATATACTTATTCAATTATCTGACCAGTCTTTGCATTTTATTTGGATATAGGTGATGTGAATAGCATCAGTATTGGAGCAGGAACCAATATACAAGATAACTCCCTTGTGCATGTGGCAAAATCCAACTTGAGTGGCAAGGTTTTGTCAACAATCATTGGCGACAATGTTACTGTAGGTGGGTATAATACCAACGATACCATTAGTATTATGCTGTTTGATGCCGAGTACAGAGTCAATTATAAATTTGATTTGGAAACTTAACGTTGCAGGTCATAGTGCTGTTATACATGGTTGTACTGTTGAAGACGAGTCATTTATTGGTATGGGAGCTGTGTTGCTTGATGGAGTTGTCGTAGAAAAACATGCCATGGTTGCAGCTGGAGCTCTTGTAAGAGAGAACACAAGAATACCTGCAGGAGAGGTCTGACTTTGTGCTATTTCTGCTCTGGATAAACAAGTAAAGAAACTGCATGTTTTAATGCCCTTTCTGATCTTAACCTCTAGGCTTTGTTTGCCATGTTAGGTAATTAATTAGTGAAAGTTAAACTAGTTTTTTTGTGCTGCATAACTGTATATTTATACATGTAATTTGTTTTAATGGTGATGTGTATCAATATAATTTCATCCAAATATTCCAGCATAGATGAGCAGATAAGCTTTATTTTTGTAGTTTTATGATCTTTTATAATCTATTAACCCTTGACCACTTTGTTTCTGAAATACAAACACCTCTTTGATGAAAATACATCACCTAACTAGCTTATGATACATGACAAAGGCAACCTTACTTTTACCCGAGTTAATTGCAATTTAGAATACTTGCTTTTGTCTTGCTCTTGTAATCATGAAACTGTTACATGTCAAAAACCTTGCAGTAGGCAATTCCTTGTTTCCGATTTCCTAATCTTGATTAGTAGAAGTAAAAAAGAGATATATACTAGTTACGAAAATGGTTTTTCTTAGTCAAAGGCAGTAAGGTTTATGATTCAATATATATGTTTGTAGATATGGGGAGGAAATCCAGCAAAGTTCTTAAGGAAGCTGAGTGATGAGGAGATTGCCTTCATATCTGAGTCAGCAACCAACTACTCCAACCTTGCAGAGGTTCATTCAGCTGAAAACGCAAAACCTTTTGATGAGATTGAGTTTGAGAAGGTACTCCGCAAGAAGTTTGCCAAGAAAGACGAAGACTATGATTCAATGATAGGAGTAGTTCGTGAAACTCCGGCGGAACTTATCCTACCTGATAAGATCCTACCAAAGGAAGCACAAAAGGCTCAAGAAAAGTGAGAATCCTGATCAAGTACTATTCGATTCTTCGTTTACATTTTATGAAGATTAGAAATGAATTGTGCTATCTATCAATTCTTGTTCTTGGTGGGGCTTGTTGTTGGCCTTCCGAGAATCTGATGCTCGAGTTGCAAAAAACATAACTGAATGTTGTCCTGTTTATACAGGTAATAATAGATGGAGATTAAAAATGGAGAATCCATAAATGCCATTGTTGATCTTAGTCTTCTAGAGCTGTAGGCAATCCTGGAGTATGTGAGCTCTTTGGCCGCCAATCAACACCCGTGATTTGAGGCCTCTTTGTTTTCTTCTCTTTTTCACCACCCTCCACTGCAAGTCAAAAGTAGTCGACTTTGGTCTTTCTGATTGTATCCTACTCCATTTTATTTGATTTCTTTGGATTCTCATTGATGTATGAGTCGGATCATACACGCTTCTGACTCATACTCCCCTTGTAATAAGGGTAGCATTATTAGACATTTTTTCCCCTTTAAAATAATTAAAATTAAAAATTAATAAAAAGTTAACTTGTAAAAATGTTATAAAAATAAAGGAATTTGTAAAAACATAATTTATAATAATTCATAAATATTTTAAATTAAAAGAATTTAAAATACAGAATTTGTAAAATATTTGATAAAATAAACAATACATAAAAAGATCAAAATTGTAATATTAGTTATTTTATTTTCAGGATTTAACAGGTATGATAAAAAAAAACAAGGTTAAGAGGTTAAACTAGCTTAAATTAAAATTATAACAACTATGATCTTTTTTCAGAAAAAGTATTTTAAAAACTATAAATAAATTATTAAAAAAATTATTAGAATATTATTTTAGTTTATATTTTATATACTAACAACTTATTTTAGGTTTATATTATTTTAAAAATAATCGTAGAGTTCGTACTTTATTAACGTGCGGTTCATATATTAATATTGGAAGTCAAATGTTGGGAGTTCACGCACATGAAGTGCATATGTGCCCTGTCCGGGTGTATACGGGTTGTGTGCCTCCCGAGACACATGGTTAGGGCGAATGCGCAATTCGTATGGGTCTAGACGGGAAACATGAGAGGCGGGAGTGTTGAGGTGTTTGGGCAAAGTTCGGGTGTAGATGTAACCCTTTTTTTTCGGCGCGTATGCGCCTCAGGGAGGTGCATACACATCAGACATTTCGATTATTTTTTGTGTTGACGAATAAAATCACTCTTTTAAAAATCAAGGATATGTTTAGAATAGTTAAGAAACATTTTAGAGTAAATGTATAATCTATCGGATACAAAGTAAAAGTCGATAGTTATGTCAAAAGAGATCAACTTTGATGTGTAGAAGTAGGCACGGGCATGATACGGGATTGAGGTCATCCAACGTTCTATTCCGGCAAATTATACATTTACTCTTAAATGTTTTTTAATATTTACCTCCAACGGGATCAAACGGACCTAACTTGTATGTTTTTAAATGAATCTCGTTGGACCCTGTCTTGATTGGGACGAGAGGGTACCAATCCGCTTGATCTATAATTGTTCATAAGGTTTAAACTTTACGATTTGCACATAAATACCATCGTGTATATCATACTAAAAGCGAAAGACATTAAAATTTTCAATAATCTATAATAACATATTACATAATCTCCTTAAAAGATAATTAACTTTTATTTATACATCCAAAATAAAAGTTCAAACCGTAACAAATCATTAATGTAATTGGGTTAATTGGCTATTTGCCTATTAGGACATGTATACTTTTTTAAAAAAAAATATTTAACTAATATTTTGGGCTTATAAATTCAAGTTATTTATATTTTATAAATTTAACATATAGGGGAGTATGGAACGGGACAGGTCTAGCGGAATAAAAAAAATTAAAGTCCGTATCCCATATATTTTCGATACAATGGGTTTGGGAGAATTTGTGTCCGTCCCTACGTACAAGAATATATAACGTACGATAGCAATTTGAAGAAGAAAGAGTGTGTCAGTAACAAAGAGCTTATGTCCACTTAACCTTATACCAAAAATGTTACCACTTACCAAGTATAAGCAAAATTGTGTTAAATAAAACTAATTTTATCCGTGACAAGAACTCTTAAAAATTCGAAATAAAGTACCAATTTTAAAAGTGATTGTGTGTTTTTTAGCACAAGCCTATTGTGACCAAATTATAATAAATTTTTTCTAATGGAGGTTCACATTTTTTCCCTTATTTATCACTTATTTTTATTAATATTTTCAATAAAAAAACATAATAATATTATGCGACCTAAAATGTCTACGTAAAAAATTGAGTAATTTTGTCAACTAATTTTATTAATATTTTAATTCGTTTTACATATTTAACCTCTCAATTTATTATAACTTATTTATATTGTCAATTTAAAAGCAATAATAATAATATTATACGTTTGGGATGTCTATGTGAAAAAAAAATAGTAATTTTGTCACCTATGTTTATTAATATTTTGATTCATTGTACATGTTTTACCTCTTAAATTATTATAGATTTTTAATACAAAATATTAATAAAAATAGTGACAAATATGCAAAAAAAAAGGGTCAACTCACAACTTTCATGGGATATGTCAGCAAAAAAAATTCGAAAAAGCTAAATGCACGAGGTTTGTTTTACTAGCGTATAAAACAAACGCATTCCGATGGCGCTCAACAAGTAAAAAAAAAAAAAAATTTGAGCGCCAGCGCCTTCCGAAGGCGCTCAAATCTTCAATAAAAAAAATGCAAAAGTAGGAAAGCGCTCAAATCTTTAATAAAAAAAGGAGCAAAAATTAAAAAAAAACAAGGTTTTGGGCGCCAGCGCCATGCGCCGGCGCTCAAAACCCTGTTTTTTCTTATTTTTGCTCTTTTTATTTTTTTTAAGATTTGAGCGCCATCGCAAAGCGCTCAAATCTATTTGAGCGCCACCGCAAAGCGTTTATATTCGGTATCAAGTAAATTTAAAATCGTGTATATAACACGCCCCTTTAAAAAGGTTGGTTGCAGTTTTTTTTCAATCATGTAAATAATAATATTCGTATTTAATTTTGAAATTCGAATCCTCTTTCTCATCTTTGTAATATTTTGGATTAAAACAATATAATAAAAGATAATTCGGCCTATCCAAATATTTTATCTTTTATTATATTGTTTTAATCCAAAATTCGGAGCCTATCCAAATATTTTATCTTTTATTATATTGTTTTAATCCAAAATATTACAAAGATGAGAAAGAGGATTCGAATTTCAAAATTAAATACGAATATTATTATTTACATGATTGAAAAAAAACTGCAACCAACCTTTTTAAATAGTAAATTCGATTCTCCTAAAAATATAACCTATAACACATGACATTACAATGCAGACATATTGCACTCTCTTGAAGATTTCACAATTTATGTGTTGTATTTATTATTTATTTTTGTTTTTTCTTATTTTTATACCAATTATTAATAATTTTTTAAATATAATATATTTTGTAACTACCTAAATTCTCAATTTTTTAAAATAAGAAATAGTATGACAAAAGTCTCTACAAGTCTATTTATCATTACATGGTAAAAAAAACTAAAAATAAAAACCTTACAAGTTGAACCAAACAATCCAAAGTTTATTATACCAACCAAATTCTATAAGATAGATCCTACAACAAATTATAAATGCAATACGATAAATTTATAATATTTAATTCACGGACTATTTTACACAATTTTAAACATTCGGAATATTTTTGTATGACTATTTTCAAACTTTGGCTTGTACGGAATATATAAGTAAAAAATTGTTTTTAAGTTTATGAGACTTATCTCTTCTTCAATCTATATATTATAATAAAGTTTATATGTCACATTGAGAATTAAAGTTACTAAAATTTATTTTTATTATTTTTATTTAAATTACATTTTACTTTTATCATCATTAAAATAAAATAATTTTTATTTAAATTAGATATAACTTAATTAGTAACTTTTATGCTACCATTTCCTTTGGAAAAAAAAATTAAAATAACTTTTATTAAATTAATTAAATTTAATTTCGTTGTAACTATAAATTTTATTTAAATTAGATATTACGTTTTTATTTTAGATATATTCGAGTATTTATTAAAATACATAAAATTTAATTTTTAATTTTTTTAAATAAATAAATTATAAATTAGATTAATTCATATAAGGTAGATAATTAAACTAGTATAAACTATGTTAGAAACATAGGAAAAACATATAATCAAATCAATACCCAAATTTATACGTAAGTAGAATATAATAATAAAATATAGATGAAATTGAATGTACTAGATCTTAGCTTAACCAATTTTCTCTTAATATAAAATATATAACTTCTATTTAGATTATATGTTACTAAATATATTTTTAAAAATTATTAAAAAAATATTTAAATTATATTTTACTTCCATTACCATTAAGATAAAATAAATAACTTCTATTTTATTTAATATAATTTTTATAAATAAATAATTTTTGTTTAAAAAATATTTTACTTTTTTATTAATCACATAATCTATTCAAATTATACTTTACTTCTATTGTTCTATTGTGCTATATATTTTTTAAAATAAAAACTAAATAATTTTTTTATTAAATTAAATTAAATTTTAATTAAGTTATAACTATAAATTTTATTTAAATTAGATGTTACGTCTCATTTTATATAGATTCGAGTAATTATACAATTAAAATACATAAACTTTAATTCATAAATTTTTAAATTAAAATAAATTATTTCTATCAATTCGTATAAGGTAGGAGACTTGAATTAATATATAATAAACTACGTAATGGAAACATAGAAAAACATATAAACGAATCAATACCCAAATATACATACGTAGAATATAATAATAAATTTATGGACGAAAGTGAATGTACTCGAGCTTAGCTTACGAGGGGTATTGTTCAAGTACGTTTCATGCACACACGCGGTCGACACGTGCATAAAAAACTTTTTTTTTTTTCAGGAATAAATAAAACTAATAGTTTAAAACTTATATAAAGGGATAGTTCATAACTTATAAAAGTATAGCTCATGAATTATAATAAAATAGTTCATAGTACAAAACTAATAAAGGATAGTGCATGACTTATAAAATAATAGTTCATGAATTATAATTGAATAGTTCATAACATATAAACGATTAATTTATAAATAACTTGATATAATATATTAAAAAGTAATAGTTCATGAATTATATCACAATAGTTCAAAACTTATAAGCGAATAGTGTAGAATTTATAATAGTTAAAAAAAAAATTCATTCGTTTATGGAAAAAAAAAAAAAAATGGACACGTCCCCAGCCGCACACAGCCGCACAACCGTACCGAAAAAAGTAAACGGTACCTGAATATTATCCTACACTCCCTCAATTAGCTCAAATTTATAACAGGAGTTCAAAAAAAATTTTATTCGTTTTTGAAAAACAAATGAATAAATAAAATGAAAATAAAATAATGGACGAAAGTGAATGTAGTCGAGCTTAGCTTACAAGGGCAATAGTGGGAAAAAAAATAGAAGAAGGAAGAAACAATAGTGACGCTCCACAGTGACCTCAATTAGCTCCGTATTGCGCGTACTACCCTGCCGCCTCCTATATAAACTAAAATCTCTCGCGATTCGATCCCTACACTCCCTCGGATCAGAATCCGATCTCTCTCACTTTTCATATCTTCCAAATTCTTCAATTTCCCATCCTTTCAAGGGGGATTGAGTTGAGAGAGAATGGTTGCTGAGAGTCTAACCGCCCACAACTCCAACGGATTCGGAATTGAACCGCCGGTAGTGATGGCGACTGCGCCGGAGGAGGATACGGAGGCGGCTCCGGTAATCTTGGGGTTGCAACCAGCTGCCTTGGTAGACCACGTGGCGCGTGTTGATATCTCCTTCCTTGATCGAATCCCTGGCGAGCGTGGCGGCTCTATCCCTGTACAATTTCTCTCCTTTTTCTTCGATCTTGTTTAATTCCTCCCAATTTTAAAACTCGCGCCTTTTTCACCAAAGCTACTACTCCTCGCTGTTTGATTGCAAAGTAGGCGTGTGTTTGTGAATGTGGAAATCGGTGACGAATTTAGGATTCAGATGTATTCGCAGGAAAACGACGCCGTTTGATGGGCATCTAATTAGACGAGAAGGGACATATTAATTTGCATGTCAGACTATACGGACTAATTTTGATTAAGCGTTTATTTCGGAAGCTGGGAGCTTTCTTCGTTGTCTTCAGTACGGTTATAGGCCTCCTGGCCCTCCTGAGTTGTTTTTGTTTATGAATTTGACATGATTTTGGGATCTTCGTTCTTTATGTTTAAGTGACAATCCGACAAGGAACATAAATAGGATGTGGCTTGTAAGTAGGGAGAAGGGACAAAAAGACATTTGATCACTTCAAGGGATGTTATTATATCTAAATAAGGCAAGTCAGTTCATAATTGTTCTCTCTTTTGGGTTTTAGGTTACAAGAGAGGACCTTGAGCCAATATTGGATGAGTTGAGAACCCACATTATGTCAACCCCAGAAGAGACGTGTCAAGTGAGGACTATTGCTGGCGGGAGTGTGGCCAATACGATTCGAGGCCTTTCTGTTGGCTTTGGAGTGAAAAGTGGGCTAATTGGGGCATATGGAGATGATGAACAAGGCCAATTTTTCGTAAGTGGCATGAGTTCAAGTGGTGTAAATTTGTCGAGATTAAGGCCGAAGAAGGGACCTACAGCACAAGTGAGTTCATCTCCCAACACTGTAGTGTTGCCGAAATCCTTGTGTTTTTTGTGAACTTGTGGCTTTAGATTTACTGTGGAATGCTGTTATTGCCAGTGTGTTTGCCTGGTTGATGAGCTAGGAAATCGAACAATGCGGCCATGTCTCTTGGGTTCAGTTAAAATTCAGGTCTATTTTCTGAGTGGTTCTATTATGCTCTACTCCTTAGTGATGTATGAGAAAAATCTATTCATATAGAGATATCGTTGTTTTTGTGGTACATATGTGTCCTTCAGGCAAATGACATAACTAGGGAGGAGTTAAAAGGTTCAAAGGTATGCATTTAATCTCCAAGTCCCTTTGATTCATTTATTTTCCTGATTAAACCCCAGTTTTACTTGATGCTCCTTTATTCGATGGAGTTGTTGGGTTATTAATTGTTCTTGTTGATTCAAAGTTTCTTTGGCTTCGCCTTTGGATATGGCACCATAGTGGGAAACTGCTTACTGCATAATCCTGTGAAAATAGTTTTCTCAATGCTCACAAGTCCTTTTGCCCCATTTCATTCATTCACAGTGGTTGATCATGAGATATGCCATCCTCAATTTGGACGTCATTCAGGCAGCTATATGTGCAGCTAAACAAGAAGGCGTTTTTGTATCCCTTGATTTAGCTAGTTTTGAGGTAATATATACGAACCTAACTTTCAGTAACTGCTGCTTTGCTTTTAATCTCTAGCTTAAGTTGTCATTGGCACAGTACCTTAACTTTTTGCCAAAAAATGGGACTTTGAAAACAATTCCATCTTATGTTGGACAGATGGTTCGCAACTCCAAAGGTTCTCTTCTAGAATTACTAGAATCTGGGAGCATAGATCTCTGTTTTGCAAATGAAGATGAAGCTACAGAGCTTGTAAGGTAATTCTAGCAGGAGCCAATTCTTAAACATCAATTTTCAGCATTACTTTGTCCCATTTTCTTTTGTAGATTGTACTAACTTCTTATGATAACAAATTTAGGGGGGAGGAGAATTCTGATCACGAGGCTGCCCTAAACTTTTTGGGTAAACATTGTCGATGGGCTGTTGTTACATTGGGTTCCAATGGGGCCATTGCAAAACATGGAAATGAGGTAATCACTGACTTCAAACAAGCACAATATTATCTGGCAAGAATTTTAACAACCATAGCTGTTGATTTAATAATTTTGTGTGACTGAGTTATATTAGGTTGTAAGAGTTCCTGCCATAGGAGAGTCGAAGGCTGTTGATGCCACAGGAGCAGGAGATCTCTTTGCAGCCGGGTTCTTGTATGGACTAGTGAAGGGACTTTCGCTGGATGATTGTTGTAGAGTAGGTTCGTGCAGCGGTGGATCCGTCATACGTGCCTTGGGAGGAGAGGTGACCCCTGAGAACTTGCAATTCATGTACAAGCAAATGCAGGTTAAAGGACTACCAATCCCTGACACTGCCAAAGCTTTATCAACCTGACACATCTGATTCACTTGGCCGGTGTTCTGATGTGCGGTTTCTAACCATTTTTACATTTAAGGGATTGTACGGAGTGAAGTTGCAAGACAATCTCATTAATGTTGCGTTATTCCTTGCTTTAAAGATCTCTGTTTTACACGTTCAAGCTGCTTCTTCTGTGTTCTATGATGATATCTGGATATTGTTGTATGCGGGAAAGCCACATAAGCTACCACTAAAAGCACATGAATTTCCTTTCACCAATTCCTCTCAAAACCTTCAGACCCATACTTCAACATGATTAGCGAGATAGGGTTAGAATGACCATACCAACCAATGTTAACAGCAGCCAGACACGAACTTAATAGTCTTGGATATAGGCACATATTTATCTATATATGATACAAAAACCTAAAATCGTTACGCTCTTCAAGCAACGCCTAAAATCATCATGCTCTTCAAGCAACACCAGAGGAACAGTAACTATGATATGATACTTCGGTTGATGACACCAAGCATGATTAATGCATGACCACAGTCAACCTCCGTCGCTAGTATCATTTCCACATTGTTCCACCAAAGGAGGAAGAAGAAGAGCGAGCCTACTTTTGTAACGTGCAATACGTTGCAACCTCTCTTCTCTTAATCTGCAAATTGACATCAAAACTATCATGAGTCCGAATTGGAAAACAAGCATCACTACCAGTCCCAGATTATAGGTGAGAACATGCGCTGACGAAGCTTTTATCACCCTCCATAAACATTGGTTGCTATGAACATCAATGCAGCACAAGGGAATTACTATGACGCCTAAAAACTTTAGCCTTCAACAACAGTTTTTTTTTTGTGAAAAAGCGTAATATCAACTAATGAGACATACCGTTCACGAACTCTTTTCGCACGCTCAATATGCAGCTTCAGCAACTCATTCGATGACAAACTTTCCACAGCTTTCTCATCCTGAAATGGAATAAATGCAAGATTATTAAAGAAAACAATCTTTGTTTACTTTTGCACTCTTGGTTCTATCAAAGATCTTGTTTTGTTGCTCGTGCCAGTGGATGGGTTCAGTTGTGGGAGGGCATTCCAAAAGGTCAGTTAAGTTTATCATCAAGGTTTAGTACTATGCATTATGCAAGACTGGCATTATAGAAACACAGTTGCTACTTGCTACTCATTAAAAGACAAATAGGCAAAATATGTTCAAAAGTAACACACGTGGTTTGTCAATACATAAAGGTTATGAAACATCAAACGCTCAAGGCTAAACTAAACCTCACCGTTGCCCAGTTTGTGCAGGAATGATTAAAGACAAACTCAAATGACATGAAAGTGCAGCAAATAGATATATTAGAAATTTACCCACCATGTCATTTTCTTCTTCTTCTTCAGCTTTCTTTCTTTTTGGTGAATATTTGTCTGATGAAGATGCAGGTGCCGGTTTTGGGAGGGACTTCACTATATCAGGAAACTGAGGCTGAAAGTTACAAGGGCATAAAAGAATTCACATCAGAGAAATCTTAAGAGTAATGGGTGTGTTTGCGTGTACATAAACACTAGTTTATAAACTAGGGTATGTTTAAAATATTATATAAGCGGTGTTTGCTTTACTAAACAAAAGTAGTTTAGTGTTTAGATGAAACACTAGGATTGATGAGGGTATGGTTAGATAAACTAGTGTTTTCATAATCACAAATACTAATTTACCCTCTCATTTAGATGCAAATTATCATGTGATCATTTAAACTAGTTTTGAAACCAAACACACTTTAGGGTGGGTACTTATTTACAACTCAAGTTTTAGCAGCTTTTCTTTTTTAAACTCCATTTTTAACATGTACTAGTTTATCATGATCTACAAAGAAACACAACCTTAAACTATTTTTTCTCCATTTTTCAATTTTCCCTCAGCCCAATCACTATATAAGAAACACAACTCATTGTTCACCCACATCAATAAACACATGATTTATTATTTAATAATTTATAAGCAAATTATTTGTTTTCTTTAGTTTACAGAATGATATTTATAGTTATTGTAAATATTTATAAATATGTTATTCCATCTGGGTTCTAGCAAAAGTATAACCCTCTCTCTCCTAGTGATTGGTCGTTTTAAGGAAGTCCTGCAGAAGACTGAAATTTCTTGATTCTAGCAAAAATATAACCCTTTATCTCCTAGTGGCACTTAAGATCAAAAATAAGATAATAAGAACACAGTTGTGGGTGCTCTAAGGCACACAACACAGGCCAGGGATACGTAGTCAAATCAGAAAAAACAAAACGTTGACTCCCAAAGGTTGACGGATTGTTATCACAAAATTGGCAAAAAGGGCAAACATTTTCTAAGGGTACAAGACTTTAGTTGGGACAATATTAAAGGTTGGCGACTATCATGACTACCCCTACACGTTCAGGATCAAACATGAAATTCCCCCTTCAAAAATGTTCATTGGACGCCTTTAGCTGCACATTACCATATGAAAATCATGGGACATGATTAGTAGTCATAAGGTGTATAACTTGGAATTCAAAAAACTAGAAACCTTGATGAAGGCTCACTGCTATTTTTAAACATCGCAAACTCAACCCAATCTTCATGCATGTAAAAAAAAGTATTAATGGCAGTTTAGGATATTAATAACCTCTAAATTACTTTCATGATATTTTTATGAACTATGACATGTATTGTGATTCTAAGAACTATCTTCTGAAATGATTTTATTGGATATACTTTTTACCCAATTTTAGCTCCTTGTGTATTTATGTTGATTTCTATGTACTTCAAATGAGCAGTGAAGTTAATTCTTGAAATGTTAATACGTGATTTGATGTATTATATTCTTTCAACAAACCAATTTCTATGCTATGTTTATTTTTCTTGAGTAGGATCTAGCAACCTAAAGTAGTAAAAACTGACTTTAAGATGGAAAGAAAAATTGTAGAACTAGAACACTTTATTTGGATTTAGAGACTTCTGCGTATTCTTGTTCATGGATCAAAACTTGCTGTAAGCAACTTGAAATGAACTAGAACACTTTAATTCGGAAATAAATGATAAATACAACATAAGAGGCTAAGAAACCTACCAACCTCATGTTAACAACATTCTAAATATCAAGTACTTCTCTACAATGCCCGGCCATCAAATTATTTCTAAGATCAGAATGCTACAGCCTATCCAGTCTACAGACCTAAGCTCCAAGAACAGAAGATACATGGTTTAGCAATAACATTTTCTCTTTAGAAATCAAACAAAAGATTCTTCTCCATCACTCGGCCAATGCTTCAAGCTTAGGCATCTTGCCCAACTGCCCAAGCCTCACTACCCACACTATGCATTTTTCACAGTCAAGCAACATAATATATGGTATATTTAGAACCTACCTGTAAGGTAAATTAAACTTTCTAATGAGTAATGACAAGTGACATTTTCAGACACTGGTAGATCATGAATGCTAAACGGGAAGGACATTCCACTTATGTGGTTTGCTACATCTAGGAGATGCTTGATTCTATCATTCTAGTCTACATCCTGTTATGATGTGTAATTTCTTTGGAAATATCAAATTAATGCTGAAGTATCTATCAACTGTTGCAGAAATTACATTATTTTCTAGAAGAAATTTTGAAATTTATGATGAAGGGTTAATTCGCAAACTGAACTCCACAAAGTTCCCAAAACACAACTTTAACCAAGAAGCGAACAAGAAGACAGCCAAGCAGCAAACTGTATTCAAATAATTTATAAGGTGGATCAATAGAGCCATACTTGCAACCTATGTAGAACAGATAATGCATATGCAAGAAAGGAAGGAGAAGAAAGAGGAAGTGTCAAAATGGTATGCAAAAATTGTACTTCCATCATTACTGTGTTTAAACTTTACACAATAACTGTAGCAGGCCTCATCAAGAATTTTTCTTACCTGAGTTTCTTCAGGGTGACCATTCCTTAACCATGATCTACAAAGAGCATATATTGAAGCTCCGTTTGATATTCGAACCTAAACTTCACAAATGTGTAATCTTAAGAACATATATCAAGATCCCCCATCCCATAAGAGATAGACGAACATGAATTCAAGAGGTTAAAGATTTGTTTTGGTAATTTCAAGAAAGGAAAGCCACAAAACCAGAATAATTTCATGGATGAAGAGAATACCTTTCGACCTCTAACTAACACGCAAACATCATCTCTAACGCCGTCGCTGTAAGAAAAGAGATGGGGAAACAACATAAAAAGAAGCTAATATAAGAAAATTGAAACAAGAAGACAATTTACCTGGAAACCTTGTGACCGCCGACGCAATCAGGCAGAGAGCATACAGATGAATTCACCTAATTAAATAACAAAATTGCTTAGCAATTCACAAAAGGCTAAATTCATTATACAATCTCAAATTCAATAAATAAATTAAAAAAAGGAAATAAATAAACATGAAATCGAACCTTGAAATGGTGAGGATGAGCAGAAACGGGAAAACCCTTGGCAAGGGGAGGAGGCGAAGGGGCAAAACGGAAATGCCGAGGAGGAGGAGCAGGTGGATATCCCATGGATGGAGCTGAGTAGGCTGCAGAACTAGGGTTAGGGTTAGGGTTAGAAACAGCAACTGTCTGAGGGTGGGGCCGGGGAGTGGAGCTGGAGTTGATAAATCCGCGGCCAGAGGAAGCTAGTGGGTATCCAATAGGGGGGATCGATTGAATTTGAGGTCGTGCCGGAACTTGAGTTTGGGGATGGGGACGTTGTTGGATAAGCTGCAGTTTCGCTGGTGATGCATGTACTGTGCCTGCTACTGGTACAGCGGTTGTGTTAATTGCAGCGGTTACGGTAGTTACGGCGGCACTCGTGGCGGCGGCGGCAGCGGCGGAGTGGGGGTACGTGGTTGATGGATTGGTCGCCATACTGTAGGGCAATTGGCGAAAAACAACCCTCTACTTGAGTATCGAAATCAAAAGAAAAGTTGGCATTGCTATTCTCAAGATGCTGCTTTTCCCGGTTCAAGAATAAGAGGGTACCCCTGGGCCCTGCCCGGCTGGCCCTTGGTTTTTGACAAGTTTTTAAATTACGAAATAATGAAAATAAGATATATTTTGACATTGATTTTATTTATTTTCTAAATATGTACATGATTTATTTTAAACAACTTTTTAATAAAAATAAGATACATTATCACATATTTTATTTTATTTCTAAATGTTCGTAATATTTGTTCTTGAGTATCGATAGTCGATACAAAAATTAATTAATATATCATCCTTATATTTAATTATAGTGTAGTATTATTAACATGTTATTTGCATTTTATGTATTTAATATTTGTTAAGATTTAATAGTATCCTATTTAATTAGAATAATACGATAACATAGTACATATTTCACCTTATAATTATTAAGGACTAACTATTTGTATTTTTGTACCCATATATCTTAATTTGTTAGATATTTATATTTTTATATGATTTTCACAATAAATATGATACATAAACTATAATTTATATGTGGTTAAACAAGTAACATATTTTTCTTGTTGTCAAATAAAAATTTAAATATTTTAATCGATCATATTAACTCTCAATAGTTATGACAATAAAAATCCAATAAAGTATGAAGTAAAGGGAACAACCTATAAGAACTAATAACATTGAATTTTTGACTAACAAATATAATCATAAAAATGTACTAATAAAAGATATAAGCATAATTTAAAAATAGTACAAAAAAGATATAACCAATAGTGTAAAATATATGAACTCAATTAACAAAAAAGTTAAACATTAGTATAAAAATTTGAACTAAAACTGTAACAATTATATTTTCTTATCAAGAAAAAAATTCTAAAAGTATTTTTAATTAAAAATGTATTAGTAGAATATGATCATTTTTTTATACATTTATAATTCATTTTAAGTTTGTTTTTAAAAAATTAGAACGTATAGTATATACTATTGACTAATAATTTATAGTGTATCAACTTACATTTCTTGCCTTAATTTTATACCGATGGAAACGGTTTTACTCACTCCTAAATTTCATTGAAAATATGAAGAAAAAAGATTGCTTCAATAATATCTTTATCTAATTTTCTTGAACGTTTATTATATTATTGTCCATTCTCTCATATCTCCTTCGACAACTTTAAGTCAACATAATTTATGTTAAAGAAAATATATCATGTCCCACATTAAGATCAACTTAAAAGCACATTATTATAACAACCACAAATTTTTCCGACTTTAAAAAAAAGCATAAGGAAAAACTCAATATGCTTCAGTTTAGATTATTAAATATTATTTACTCTTTTTTTGATTTATCATCGCAAATATCAATTCATCTGTATTTTTTTTTCTTCCAAAATTCATCCCTATTTAATATATATATAGCTCTTTAAACTACAAAGCTGTGTAGGGTAACTTCGAATTTCCAAGGTCCTGCCAAAGAAAAGCTCAGCAAGGTCTTGCCAAGGAAAAGCTCAACACCAACCCACACTTATACTTTGCCAAAGCTCAACACTGACGTACACAGACTCACAAAGAGGCGAGTCTCATTACACGTCAGTTTTAACTAGTAATTCCGACACCGTGTATTTGGCAAGACTTTGCCAGAGTCGGCGACTGGGCGTCAAGGGTAAACGTCAGTTTTAACTAGTAATTCCGACACCGTGTATTTGGCAAGACTTTGCCAGAGTCGGCGACTGGGCGTCAAGGGTAAACGTCAGTTTTAACTAGTAATTCCGACACCGTGTATTTGGCAAGACTTTGCCAGAGTCGGGGACTGGACGTCAAGAGTAAATCTCTTACGCGCAGTCTCAGTACACACGTCAGTTTTAAATTAGTAATTCCGACGCCGTGTATTTAGCGAGATTTTGCCAAAGAAAAACTCCACGCTAAGCGTACACAGAGACTCGTGTCAAAAGTAAATCCTGATAACTTAAATTTTCTGAGTTTAAGACACAAACCGTCGGATGTCCCACCAAATTCACAGCCATGGCTGGCGACCATGGTTATGGAAACATTCATATACTTCTGGAGAAACACAACTGGTATCGCTATTCAGAAACTGAAGCATCACATTATTCCGCAGCACAACAACAACCGACCATGGTTATGGAAACATTCATAGAGCCCTGGATTTTGTGTGTTCGATAAACACTTAAGTTTGATAAGAAGGATACCAACGTCATACAACAACCTTACACTAGACGACCAGTACTGATTCCAGTAGCCACTTGCATTTAGTCTATAGAGCACAGAGAACTCAGAACTTATCATCCAAACATCCATCCAAGAGGCCTGGATGTCAAGTACAGCACAAGTAACATAATTTTCGTAGCTGCAGTCATCATTTTATAGGATGAAGCAAACACTCTAAAGGCCAAACAAGTGGAGCATTACAGCATTCTGAGCATGCATGCGATTCTCTGCTTGTGGGAATACGATTGAGTTAGGTGCTTCAATTACACCATCAGTCACTTCGACGCCTCTTTCAGCCGGTAAACAGTGCATGAAGTAAGCTCTGGGGCCTGCTAACTTCATGAGTTCCTCGTTCACCTACAGATATCGGCATATGTACAGCAATGTTACATTCTTGTAATTGTATAATACAGGAACTTTACATCGTTTGACAAATCTGTTTATACAATAAGATGAATTTTGATGGGGTCCCATCCGGCAGCGGAGGGTCGTTTACAACTAGAGTGGGGATCATATTTCGATACAAACTGGGAATGCAAGTAAAGCTTGTTACATGTTACCTGAAATCCTTGGAAAACTTTGCGACGATACTCAGCCTCTTCTTTCTGGCCCATGCTAGCCCAAACATCAGAGTAAACAACGTCTGCTCCTTTCACAGCTTCCTTAGGGTCGTTTGTGATCTCAATCTGGCTGAGTCCAGCTTGACGTGCCTTCTCCACTGTCTTCTGATCAGGTTCAAAACCCTTTGGGCACGCACACACAAAATGGAAGGGGATAACAGCTGCTAGCAACAGCCAAGAATGCACAATATTGTTTCCATCTCCCACATAAACCACCTGTGCAAAATTCCATGTGTAAAGGCTTTAGTTAAGAACATCATCGATCCATCCTTCATTGTATGGAGGATAATTTTTACCCACTAAAAAATGTAGAAAAAGGGCAAGGGCATATGAAATGGGAAAATAATACCCGGACCCTGCTCTAGTGCACTGTACACAAAAGTGTAGAAAGAAGGTCTATGTTCCAGAATATCTGTCCTGAGCTTAATGCCAATAGTAGTATCCTCACCTTGGTTCCCTCCACTTGACCAATGTGTTCAATCATGGTGAGAGCATCAGCCATTATTTGGCAGGGATGGTTGTAATCTGTCAGGCCATTGACAACAGGAACTGTTGCATATGAAGCTAGATCAAGAATATCCTGTATCAAAAAAATAATGTTACCAATGTTGAGTGGATAAATACATGCAATTGTTTCTTCGACAAGGAAAAGCTGCATAACAAAGTGATAAATACATGCAATTGTTTCTTCTACAAAGTCAAGCTACATAACAAAGTGAGTCATCTTGATCATAGGAGAAGCAGCCAGGTACAAACTTCAGGAGTTCAGGGCATGCTTATGCAACAATAAAATTTACAGGAGCTGTATAGATCACATAAACTACCCCTGTAGCTTTGGGACACTGCAGATTTTATTTTCAATTCCTGTACAGGAAAAAAACAAACAAACGCTACCAGCATTTGTTTCTTAAGTCACGGGCTGTTGCAAGGACACCGTCACAGCATAGAATCAGTAAATCAAATAAATGCTGTAATGCGGAGGGCTGAAGGGTGGAACACACAAAGTATATTCGTTTGGTTATTTTCCAGTCCAGGAAGCAAAAAGTACCTCAAAAGAAGGGGTTCACCATCGTACCTGATGTGCAAAAACTCGAGCCATGATCATATCATTGTATCGAGATAGCACACGAGCAACATCACGAGTCTCCTCTCGCTTGCCCATTTGAATGTCATTTGGACCTAAATATATTGCATGGCCTCCTAGCAAGGAAAATCCCGTCTCAAAGGAAACTCGAGTTCTCATGGATGGCTTTGCAAATATCATTGCCAATGTCTTCCCTTTCAATGGGAGGTATGTCCTTTCGCCTGATTTTAAAAGTTCCTTCACCTCTATGGCACGGTCTAGAATCTTCAAAATTGTAGTTTTGTCATAATCTGTAATATGCAGGAAATCCCTTTTCTCTGATTTCGCTGTAGAACAGTTCAAAACAACATTTACAAATTGATCAGAAGAATGCCCAAAGAACATCTTACAACATGCAATAACTATAATGTTATCCGACCTTTCTATTAACTTATTGCAACTCCTATTTTTCAAATGATACATCCAGAAAATCCTTCTATCTTTATATCCTCAAATAAGGGAGTCATACCACAATTAGGGAGAGATGAATTTCAACATGCAAGTATTAAGGCTTAACAATGTTTAGAGTTGAATAACCCAATAAATCTCAAAGCAATTGGAAATCAGAGTAACTTGATATAGCGGAGAAGATAGCAATTAGGCGTCATCATCAACATCTATCTTTGAAATCGACTTATAATCAAGTCACTGGAGCTATATAAATCATAAGAAACTGCATTCAAGTGAATTATCACACTACCACCACCGCCCTTCATCACAATCACTTTAGATAAAAATGCATGTTGACAATAAAAGCACGAGAAGTATAGATAACCTCTAACAGCGAAAACCCTAACTTGTAAGCAAAACAGATAAGGAAAATGAGAAAGTGAAAGGAGGCTGAGATAATCCATCTAAGTGTGGCAAGAGAGAAGAGAGCATCCGAACCTTTCTCGGCGGCGGTAGTCGCAGGTGAAGGAGCGGATACGGCCTGGCATGAGATTCTCCGGCGATCGGAAGATAAAGGAGTTAGGAAGTTCCCTGATGATCGAATTGGAGGGTACCGGAGACATTCGCCGGTGAAAGAGCTTGTCCTGGAGGAGAGAAACGAAGTGTCTGGTCGCAGCGAGCAGTGAGAAGAGAGGGCCGTCATTGTCAGCACAGCAGAAATAAACACTTGTGTGTGAGAGAGAAAGTGGCTGCTGTTTACTTCGGGTGCTGATTGTTGAAGGCTGATGGAGTAAAATATGGAAAGCAAAAACACTAATGGTCCTAGTGGAGTAGTGGGTGGTCCCACGAGGTATGTGGCCCGTTTCATAATGGGCCGAAGCCCATTAAGGATAACATCCATTAGCAACAAGCCGGGGGTACATTCTTTATCCATTCTCTCTCTTCCAGATCTTTCTCTTGCCGTCTGTGTGTGTCCACAGAATAGAGAGCTTCGATGGCGCTCACGCTATCCAATCATTTTCTTCAGACAAGGATCCCGAATGCACAGTCTTCCTGGCGCACAGACAAGCTTCGATCTTCGTTCTCTTCTTCGAAGACGCAGAGAAGCCTGCAAATCAGTTGTCGGAAGAAAGATTTACACCCGGAGTTCTACAACAACGCAAAGGTGTACTGTAATGGAGAGCTGGTGATGACAACTGGAGGTACAGTGAAGGAGTACGCAGTCGATGTGTGGTCCGGCAACCACCCATTTTACCAGGGTGACCGCTCGGCGTCGCTTCCTGACGCTGACCAGGTGGAGAAGTTCAAGAAGAAATTCGGTGAGCTGACTCAGATTATGAAAATTCCTGTGCTGAAGGGAGAGATTATACTCCCTCCCAAGCGCAAGTCTGCTAAAGGCAAGAAGAAGTGATAGGGAAGTTTCTTGTTTTCCGTTCAATTTGGGAGCTTTGCTTGTTTATGCGCTTATCCTTTAATCGTGCTGTGGACTGTGTATGTTGTGTTTGATGAAATGCCTAAGAGAGGAATACATTAGCTTTTTTTGTATATTGGATATCAGGGATTGAAATTGAATTTTTTTAATGACGTGACTACTGAATGATTCTGGTAGCAGTTCCAGAATACTTTACAAGATGTTTCTCAATTGATTTTGCGTTTTTCCCAAAATGAGTTGGGAGGGTGATTTATGCTGAGATGTGGAAAACTAGATTCATCAAAGTGATTATGTGAAAAGTGCCACAGGGTTGTTGTTTCTGCATTCGTGTATAAAAAATCTCGACTGTGTGTCAAAACTAAAGGCTTGCTCTTGTTTCAGGGAGGGCACTGGTTAGTCACAACATATTATATTATAGCCCACCTGACCCATTTATTTTCCGCTTTTCCGATCAGACCGAGCGAGACGAGCTCTTCTTGGGCCGAATTCCTGAACCGAAGGCCCAGAAAAAGCTCGTCTAGCTCGGTTATTGTCTTATTATAACAGTACCCTTCCCCTCTAAGGGAGTTGACGGACCGGATTCAATGGTTCAAATGAACATGTATGTATGATGTGTTATACCTGCTGGTGTACCAACAAAGGCAAGCACACAAAGTTTAACTTAAAACAAATATAGAAGATGAGGCGTGGGCGTGGAGGAAGCGTCGATGAGTGTTAGGTCACTTGGCTGCTTCATGTTTCCGTCCCCGGCCCTTGCACTAATTATTTTCACCTAAGTCACCCCTCACACTTTTTCTTTTCCATCCCAACACCAATCATGAAGAGAAGATTCTGTTGAATTTCGTTGAGTTTGTTAACGACATGTTGTTGGATTTCTTTAATATAATGTTTCGTATGTTAGTGCTCCGTCTAATAAAAACTAAATCAACTTACTAACTTCGTACAAAAACGTATCTCTAGTTTTTGTAAACGAGTCATAAATCAAGTCACTAATTTCCGGCTCAGCCATGGTAAGGCGCTTGTTGTCAAGCACCCTCGCGCATACGCGGTGGTTTATCCCCGATATGATATCTCGTCTAGCCCATTCTACCCCTGACATAACAGGACGTTGCTAACTTGCTATCAACCGCCCTTGCGTATCAATAGCGGTTTCTACCCCCACTCTCGCATCTCCTTTGGCTCAGCCAGGGAAGGCATTGCACGAGACCACTAGTTTCATTGGTAGCGGTGTTCTACTTCCCTACGGATATTTTTCTAAATGTTTTCATCTTGGGTATTAGTAACCAATTGGGTATTAAGGAAATTGGTTGGATGAAGTCTCGGCTATTAAGAAAATTGGTTATTATAAAAATTAGGTATCAACATTGGGTGACAAATTGAATATTACTTAAAAATAGGTAATTGAGATCCGTATTAAGTACAACTTTAAACAAAATAATAAAATTATAGTGAAATTTAATTAGTTCCACACGTAATATAGTATGAGGGTGAATCCTATCAGCCAGTTTGAAACCCATTAACTACAGTCACCCAACAAATATATTTACAAAAATCAATCCACTACAAATTTAAAGTTAAACCAAATAAGCATTATCCAAATTAAAAATAAAAATATACATGAAAATCTCTAGTTTTATACGTGGTATAGTCAGTAGGGGCTCATTCGGAGTTAATCAAGAAGCAAAATAGTGTTTATGTTTATTAAGATAAGTGTAATTTCATACTTTGTAATAATCGTTGTTCGATTAAGTTGAGTCTAACATTAAAAATTAAAATAAATATAAAGTTATAGATTCTTATATGTAAAATCATACTTTTTTTGGTGGGAAGTGAAATCATACTTTAGAGTGACATTTAACGTTTTATACGGTGATAAACCTTCTGCATACCGTGCCGGTTGGTAATGTTAGTAATGCTAAATTCGCATTCCCAAATCCCAATATAAAGCCCCCCCATCTCTCCCTCAAGTCTCTTTCTCTGTCGCTGAAGAAACAGATTCCTTCCGGCAATTCATTCAGGCCTTTCCACATTCTCTTCTCCTATGCGTTAATTTTTACTCACAATTTCCATTCCATTATCCAGAATCGCGAATATAGGAGCGTCAAAACAATGTTTTTCTACGAAGTCAAGATCGACAAGGAGAAAGCGATGCAACGCTATTGCCGTTTCAGCAAGATCGTCAAAATTTTCAGGACTCTCGAGTTCTTCTTTGCAGCTATGTTCATCTCCTGGTTGATTTCTCGTTCCTCTCCCTACTTCTCGGCGATGTTCCAACTCTTCGGCGTCTTTCTCCGCCGTTTTTCTAAGCTTCTCATTAACCATCACTTCGTCTTCCTCCTCGGAAACGGAATCATCATCACTCTCTTCGTCAAATTCTGTCAGTTTGCTTGCGATAAACAGATCATCGTCAATGACGACGATGAATACTTGATCGGACAAATCGTTTCCGACGAGAAGCAGATCATTCCAGAGGAAATAGCGGCCTCTCAGGTGACTAAAAAAGAGCCGCAAGTGAAAATGTACGGAAGATCTCGATCGCATGAGTTTGATCGGGAAAAAGCAGAGAAGATCCAGCTCCAACGTTCGGAGACAGAGTCTCACCGGAAACCAGAGAATCCAGGCAACGTAACATCGTCTGTAAAAAAGACGTTTGACGTTGATCTTCTGAGCAATGAGGAGTTTCAGAAAAAGGTTGAGGCGTTCATAGCGAGACAACAGAAGTTGTTGAGAGAGGAGTCCATGTCTATGTTCTTTAGTTGAAATGGAATTTTTTCAAGAATTGTACGGTAATCGATTGAAATTGATTCTCTTTCGGCCTCTTTTTGTGATGTACAGAGATGAGAGATGTAATAGTTGCTTGATAAGCTCGGTTATGCCAATTTTTTGCGTATTCGATCGATCGGTCATCTTATTCATGCAATTTTACAATTATACTCTATTGATATCCATCTATTTACACTCTCATGTAAGTGTCTAAATTGAAGAATATTTCACCTAATGTAACTAGAAAAAGGTCTGTGGGGTTTGTAGGAGCACTCATGGTGGCTAAAACAGACACAACAACCACACACAGGCGAAACGTAGGGGGACAATTTCTGCTTCCTTGTTTGTTGCTGCTCTCCCTTTTGTCCTGTGGGAGTGCTTTCAGCAACCTCATCATTCACATTCCCACTACATATGCTTACACTCAAGTCAAGTCTTATAGCAAAATTGCATGCCGGGCTGTTAGGCTCCAGATTCTAAGATTTCTTGGCCTTATAAACTTAACAAAGTAAGCTATAATGGTACACTTTTATGCTTGGTTTCTAGATTGGTGTTGATTCCACATTAGTTATGTATAAAAATAGAGTAAATTACACAAAACCACCTCTTATTTATTTTTTTTTCACTTAACCACCTCTTATAAAAACAATTTCATTTAACCACCTCTTATTCCATTTCTGTCAACAAACTACCACCACATTCACAATCTGTCAAATATTCCGTCCATGGAGCCCATAAAAGGTCAAAAAAAAGTTTAATTAATATTATTTTATTGAATTTAAAGCTGTAAAAAATTACAAAATACCTAACTAAAAAAAACTTGAAGTCCCCAGTTGCATCAGCTTATCAGTATCAATGGAGGATGACAAATATTTCCTAATTCAATTAATATATGTAACAATGGTGGTTGCTTTGTAATTAAAAACTTGAAGCAACAATACATTACTGGATTCAAATCTCCCCTCAGCTCCAATCCCTGCTCCCAAAATTAGCCCATACTTTGTAATTAAAATGCTTCATCCTTCTCTTATGTTTGTTATGAAGATAAACACTGTTAGAGTGTAGATTTATTTGTAATTATTTCTTCCAATTTGTTGACATATATTTTGTGTTTATTAGAGCTTTAAATTGAAGCTCATCACTCACCTCACCGTCAAATCACCATACAGCTCATCGAGATTGAAGCCCATCCTCACATCACACTTTTCTCCACCCACTTCCTCGATCCTTCCAAGCTCGAACCCTAATCAAGAACTTCGCCGCTGAGCAGGAGCCCCTGCACTTGAATTTTTCCTCCATCGCATGCCTCCCCGCTCCCACCGACGGGAACCTGCTTTTCCTCTCTCCTACACCCACATTCGCCCTCCTCCACCTCCATTCTCAGCTTTGCGATCTCCTCGGAAAGGAGGGTGTTGAAATTGGGGATGAATTCCGGTTCTATTCCTAGGCGCCGATTTGTCCCGTTGCTCAAGAGATGCCCAGGCATCGAGTTGCTGAGGACTTTGGTTTCCTCAAGGATTTGAAGTTACCCGTTGCTGGGTACGCCATGGATATCGGATTGGTCGAGTTCTCGCCTATTCTTCATCCTCCATTCCATTGATATTGATAAGTTGATGCAAGAGGGGACTTCAAAATTTTTTTATTACGTATTTTGTGTTTTTTTAGAGCTTTAAATTCAATAAAATAAGATTAGTTAAACTTTTGTTTACCTTTTGTGGGCTCCATGGACGGAATACTTAACAGATTGTGAATGTGGTGGTAATTTGTTTACATAATAAAATAAGGGGTGGTTAAATGAAATTGTTTTTATAAGAGGTGGTTATGTGAAAAAAGGGACAAATAAGAGGTGGTTTTGTGTAATTTACTCATAAAAATAATGTAAGGTAGGTTTGTGAGTTATGCCTTTTTATTATTGGGTGAATTTGGTATATAACATTATGTCACTGATATTTGATACTAAAGAATTCAAGATTTGATTTATAGAAATATAAATATCCATGCTTTCAAAGCTATCATTCGATGATAGCATAATAATCCTAGAGGAGCTTGATAGTTCTCAAACGTTGAAGGACATGTAATTCAAAATTTCTCCTTTCTGGTGGAAATTCGTACTATTCTGATTGGGATGATAAGATACAACATTGGCAAGGATTTAGGAGACAAGATTGGTCTACAGTTGGAGGACGGGATAAGAAGTGTAAGGAAAAGCTGGGAGATGTTATTCTTACCCAAAAAAAAAACTAGGTGGTATGGCTTTTTGAGATTAAGCACTCTTAGCTAAACAGGCATGCATGGCGGCTGCATTCAAGTCCTCACTCTTTGGTATCATATATTTATAAATCAAGGTATTTTAAAAATGATAGTTTTATGGACGTGTCTCTACGCTATAGTGAAAATTAGCGGATAATCTTTGTGTTTGAGGGAGAAATAGCTGCGAGAATGAAGATGAGAGAGTTTGGGATTTGGGAGTAAGGAAAACTTTTATGGACAATTTTGGTAACTAGACCTTTTTGAAAAATTATAGTAGTAACTAATCTTTTTAATGCTTCAATTAAGTAAATATACTCAACCTTTAATATTTATTTTCAAACTCTACACACTCTTCTCTCAAGAGATACATTTATTAAACATAAATTTAGAAAAAACCTAGTAAACCAAATTGTTTCAACTTTACTTTTATTCTATTTTCTGTCTTTTTTTCTACGGCGGGATGATTTATTTATACTGACCATCATCGTTTCGGTAACCTTAGCTCTTTTATTCTAATTTCGGGTCTAACAAACCTAAACCCGATTTATTAAACTAACCAAGTTATTATTCCATCATATAGGACCATTATAAGACATTCTCATATTCTTCATAAGCATCCAAGTATATCTTTTTTTTTTAATTTCGATCAGGCCAACTATAAATCCCAACCAAAGCCACCTTCCTATTCGTCTTCATATATGTAGTCTTAATCATAATATGCCTCTTTGAATCAGAGATAATTCTAGCCTCTATATTCTTACAATACATGCACAGCCCAACAAATTACTATAACAATTGAAATACATAAAGATTATTATTTTATTCAATAATAGCAGTACAACGATTGAAATACTTACATAATTTTCATTATTTGATTAAACAATAGTAGTTACGAACTTTTAACAAACACAAACTAGTATAACGATCGAAATATATACATAATTATCATTATTTGATAGTGTATATCTCAATTTTTATCTTGTGTTTCACAATAATAAACTCTTTGAACGTTCAATTATTTATCGGATGGTTCTTAGAGGGTCATACTCTCTAGTGTAAGAAGGTTCTCATTTGAACTTGATCATATATATATAAAGAGTGGATTCAAGTGAAAATGAGTTTAGGGTAAAAAAATAGAAAAAATTCATAACCATTAGATCAAGTAGCAGTTATTTAAATATAACATGAATTTGTTCAATTAAAAATTGTTCAACTATATTCATAACTGTTCAAAATTCAAATATGTCAATTGTTCGGCTATATTCGAGATTGTTCAAGTATAAGATCAGTTGCTCGATCACCTATATGACCAATTGTTCAAATGCTAATTTACATGTTCAATTGTTTAAGTAAACTTTTGCTCAAACATATGCCAAATGTTACTTAATTTGGACAAATCACAACCCCAATTATTTTGATATAAGGTTCGTGAGTTCTTTGTACTTTTAATCTAAAGACCCCTTCTTATATAATCCAAATCATATATATATAAAATTAAAAACTAAGCCTAAAGAATAAATTCTGGGCCACAGGACCAGAAATTGCATGGGCCGACCAGCCCAAATTTGGACCCCAAAAACATGGGCGATCAGAAAAGTCGGGTTCGAAGCGCTTTATTAGTTAGTCCGGCCCCTCTTCAGCAATATTTTTGTGAGGTTAATTATCTTTGATGACTTGCTAATTTGCATTGCATGTTTTTTCCTTGTTTGTTTTGTTTTGTTTAGGGTTGAGCAAACTGTAGTGTCAGTGGAGCTTGTCTGCAGTGAAGATTGTCAAGAAAGTGAGGCAGATTATACGCATAGGCCCTCCGAATGCCATCTTTCTGCAGCCATTCCATTTAGCAGGATGACAGGGTATTCAAGACCTCCATTTTATAGTTCATGCTTAAGGATGTTTCTGTTTTTTTAAACACTTTCATGCGTTTTACATAATCATCTGTTAATCATACCAATCATTTTGTGGCCTTGATCATGCGTGGGGGAGTGTACGTGGTTGTCATCGTGTGCATGTCGAGGCTGACTTGTTACTTGTTCTTAGTCTCATTAATACGGGTTTTGATTATGTTCATCCTTTATATACCCTAGTATTGTGTTGGCAAGTCTTTTCAATTCGATCATATTTTCTGGTAATAAGATGACGGATTCGCTCTCCGCTTTGTTCTAAAAGCTTATGTTACATTACTTGTGTTATTTTTCAAAGAAAGTAGATAAATTACAGACTCCCGAATAACAAAATGTGGGTTATATTTTAATTAATTAAGATAAAAAAAAATCACACAATACGCGTAAAAATATACTAATTTTCAATCACGTTGTATTATATATCTTAAATTAGAGATGAGGAAGACAAAAGGCATAAACGGTGGTACAGCCACACGAGTCATTTAGTATTTGATGGATCATACTTGGTCTATCTTGATTTCTTCGATGAAATTCTGCACACCCCAACACAAGATGACCAAGCTTGCTCCATCGTGATGGGTGAAAATTTATAAAACTAATCCTCAATCCGAAATGCATGGACTGAACTTGGCTTCTTCCATACCTCGCGTGACCTTGATAATCTACAATAAAACCCATCATCTTTGACCGTCAAAATCTAGGATTGAAGTTGGATGGTTGTGGTGGCCAAATTCCTCCCCCGCAGTCGTTTGTTATGTAGGACATGCAAGAAATAGGTACCAAGCATAGCCCTTGGCTTCTCAAATCTGGCTTCGAATCATCGTTTCCATCTGAACCCTACAATTATAACACCTATGTATAAAGCAAATACGTGAAATCCTCCATCTGACTTGTATATCGATCGTTAATATGGTTTTGTTTACCTCTTGCATGGGGTCACTGCTTTTGTGGCGTGATGACAGCTTCATGTATGGAAGACTAAGTGTCTGCACAAAATATCACAACCATGGAATTAACATTAACCAGGCTTATACTAAATTCATACCTTACCATTTACATTATTATAAATATTATTGCTATTATTTTTATTTTGGTATGTTTTGCTGTTTGTATGTGTGGGTGTGAGATGTGGGATCGAGAATCAAGAAGTTAAAGTAATATACAAGTATAAGGAGAATAATACCTCAACCTGGTTCTGAAGGAATTTGATGTACCCAATAGCCTCCATTAGCACCGAGGCTGTGTCTGTCTGGAACCCCGCATGCAAATACATAGACTAATACATTACCATACTTTACATATTTCTAGGAGAATTGTTTACTTTGACCAAACATCAAGGTAAGAAAATATGTGATTTTGAAAAGAAACAGTTTCAACGAACACGTAGCAGCAAATATCAAGCTGTTGAGTTTCTATCTATCTCTATCTATGTATATGTTTTTTATATGGCATATGTTAAAATTGACTTATCTGAAAAAAGTGAAAATATGATGATCACTTTGATATCTATACATGAATGCAACTATGCGAGTGCTATACATCACTGTATCACACCTACTGGTTTTCACTTTCCCCTGTGTAAAGTTGCCCAGTTAAAAGGAAGAGAGCAAAAGAAAAGAAAAAAGAAAAAATTACTTTTCTTCTCCAAATTTGCCAGATAATATAACTAGCTAATAACATTGTTAAGCATAAATACCTTGCCAAAGGGTGCCACCAATTGCTGAAGAGCTGCAATTCTGTCTCCCAGTTTCTCCTTCCGAACCTAGTCAAATAACAAACGTAAACGCTGGCTTCATTACAACTAACCACATGTAGGAGATCTTATTGTTCAGATTCCAATCATTCTCATACTCTCTACTTAATACAAAACTTGCATACCAGAAAATAACCCATGAATTCATCAGGTTAAGGGTGTTTTTGGCGATGTTCACTTTCCTAAATACATGCACTTTTAGTGAGTCCATGAATGACCACAGATGAGTTCATCCCCACGAGAAAGTACCTTGAAAGGTGGGCAAGAAGTGCGTGGCTCAGCACGAGATCGCTTGTTTACTGATGGAGGTGCCTTTGGCTCCACAATGTTGTTAGGCCTCTTTGGTCCAGCGAGAACCACATTATTGTTGAAGGAAGGAATCTTTATAATGCAGAGAAAAGAACAGATTATTAGTAGGGCATACAAATTTAAATCGATCACAAAAGTAGAAAGGGAGACTAAAGTTCTGTAAAAGGATAATATTAATTCATCCAATATAGTTTAAAGCTGAAAGGGCATCCCTTATAACAGATAATGAGTGTGATGTGCTTTCCAATGACAAAGATGAAATCCTTAAGAAAGAGTCTTTACTTTTCCATTACTCCCAAACAACCCATGTTCTATTTCAAAATTAATCACTAGCTTAATAACCTAAATGAAGTAGTTCCAAACTTTACATTAGAGAATCACAATGCGAACTTTCTATATGCTTGTAAACTTTAAGGTTTGTTTGCAAAACATGCTTATAAAGTATAAGCCCCTTATCTACACAAAGAATTACTTAATCTTTCAGCACAATATGCATCTTATATGTAATCAGCGCGTCGTGTCAAACTAACCCTTAATAGGAAAGGAAACTATGAAGCTTCCCCCTTCCACTTCTCCAACAAAGTGACTAATATATCCAAGCAATCTAGTTGAGAAAAAGAAGATAAAACTCACATTATCAGGATCAACAGACTGTTTTAGCCTCGAGTACTGGTGGATACCAGTAAAACCAAGCTGTGAGCTATCTTCACCTAACCTGTGAGTATTTCTATCCATAGGGTGATCACTCTCAACACTGGACCTGTCCATGGAGAAGAGATCTAGAGCCTGCAAGTTTACATCTATTGAGCCAGGGAAGCCTGAAGAAATATTTCTCAAGCTTGATATATTTACAGTTGGATAAATCTGGCTAGCATTTCCCTGGATGCTTATTGTGGCTCCAACACTGAATGGCACATTATTATTTGCACTCTCAAGTGACTGAAATGCTTGATCTCTTGTAGGATGAAGAGTATTGCCAACATGATAGTTAGGAGACAACAATAATGTCTTGAGCAGAAGCTTTTCACTTAAATCATTCATTTGCGTATGCTCCTCATCATTCTCTTGTATACTTGATAAGTTACCACTGTTTAGCAAGTCAGTGAACTTTGGAAACGTCGAAGAGTTGTCTGAATTAATCTCCCCCTTGATATTATTTCCATCATACTGATCGTTGTTATTGAGCCAACTATGGCAGCCCAATTCTTGCAGATTCGAGTTGTTGAGAGCATTATGGACATGAACGTCACTCCTTTGGTTTAAATCCCTAAAGAGAACCTCACCAGAGCTTGTGTGTAGACTGCTGCTATTCCTGCCCAAACTATATACACAGCATGCAACGCAAGAACTTGCATGTTAAGTAAACCCTAGAAGTGCAAGTCTATGAAAATAAGAATAGATACCAATTAAGGCAGTAGCGATGGGAATAGGTGTTGTTTTCAGCAGAAACAGAAGTGCGTGGTTTAAGAGAGAAGCAAATTAAACATGGAAATTTAGGTAACAAAAGGAAAGGAAAAATAAATAAAGGGGAGAAAGGAGGACTTACAAAAGAAGATTAGACGACAAGGCATGGTTGTTTCCAACACCAAGGCATGGGGTAGCTGCTAAAGTAGAAGACCCAACAAGAAGCTGATGATCCTGGTGGAGCTGGTGGTGGTGATGGAGGTTTGCAGATTCCATTATATGATATATACTACTTAGTATTATTAAAGGCTTGTAAATCCCAAGGATGATGAGTATTGAGATTAGTTTAGCTGAAAGCAAGCATATGCTGCATACCCAACAGAGCTACGCTATGGAAACAGCCCAGGTGACGCCCATTAAAACCCTTCTCTCTGCTTTTACCAACTTTTCTTTTTAGTATCCTCTTTACTCTTTCGAGTCGCATCTATCTTAAAGCAACCTTGAAATGAAAGAAAGATAGCCTACCCCGCCACCTTCTCTCTCTTGATTTTTTTTATAAAGAAACTTTTTGCAGCTTGGCCATATATAAGTTAAGAAACTATTTATCAGCCCCACCCCCACTTTCTAAAGGAGATGTATTTTTTAAACAAAAATAAAAATAATAATGTAGAGCTAGCTAGCTAGCTTCTTTCTGTAATAACAGGGAGATGATTATATTTCTACAGGGCCATGATTATGATCCTGCCTTCAATCCCAAGGCTTTCAAAACAAAAGTATGACAAGAGAAATCATAACTTCCATGCGCTCCTTACTCTCATACAAACACATGTAAGGTCCTTTGTTCATATCGTATATTATCACATTCTATAGGACAATAATATATATCACCCTATAGATGCTGCACAGATTCAGCCTACACAACCTTTTTGGTACTGTTTGCAATATATATTTCAATTACATACTGATGTGAATCACAACAGCGCCTGGAAACAGTTCATACATATACAGATATACTTATCCATGCACATATACATAAGTCGAGTAGATAGCATAGAGGTTCGGTTTCGAATTTTATTTCACACTATATATATATATATATATATATATATGTATGTATGTACATGGATATCAACGAATATTCATAGGTAACAACATGATTATCAATGAATATTCATATGTAACGCACAAGTATTAATGATCCAACGCCCAGACGTGTTAGCAGTTTGCACAAGGGTGGTTGCATAAGAGTAATCCTATATAGATAGTAGATACTTTAAATTTACACACATCTCCAGATCTCCTGATCAACAAAACATTAGATTTGAATGCCTAGGCCAACTTCTTGCTTGCCAGTGAAAGAAGAAGCAATGAAATAACAGAACAATCACTTATGTAGTAAAAATATGACATCAATCATAATGAAGCACCAACGGTGGAACTTTGAAAGAAAGGAATGCACACATAACCTTCTATGAGGAAAGCAATTCACTTCTCTAGCAAGAGCCGCATGCATCAACTATGTATTCCCAAATGCTAAGTTGAAAGTATAGCGAGTAAACTGTCTTATGTTTTGGGAAGGGAAAAAAAAAATCAATCTTAGAAGAAGGAAAGTAGGAAAAAGTGCACCTAATGCATAACACCAAAGTTCAATAACCAACTGATGCACTAGTTACCTTCAGTTAGTGCATAAAATAAAGTCACATTTGCACCTCCTTTTTTTACACCAGTAGCAAAATCTCCTGTAGCTGAGTAAAAGTTAAAAAAAAATGAATTCAGCGGTGTTGAGGCTTGAGGGTGCAAACAAAGGAAGGAAAGAAAAGAAAAAGACACTAGAGTACTGGAAAACTACTTTGCTTATGCCGTGTACAGAACATTATCTTCTGTGCGGGTAACACTATAGTACAAAACACTAACAGACATGGACCCAAAAGAATTGAAGATAAACATAAATAAATAACCATTATAGGACATAACGGGAGATTGGCATGAAATGAATTGAGTACAAAATATATTAATTGACAAAAAAGGGTATCTTCATCTTTCTTTACAACTCATTATCTACAATCCTCCTCCTTGGTTTCTGAGTTTATGGTTTAGAGAGTGACATCAAATATACAGTAAGAAGAATGCCGCCACTCAGTAAATAAGACAATGGAAGAATGTTACTTCCCATTTTCTGATTACTTGATCATGTGGCAGTAAAAAAACAATTAGGCTCCTCCTTCACTATTCTCATGTGGGGATCTAGTCAGCAGTTCATAACAACTACTCATTCAGTGTCAAGCCCAACACTATCAGTCTACAAAACCTTATAACTGTATCTTTGCAATGTAGAAGAATCCACCAGGAATAGTATTGTGTAGCAAATGCTGCATTACAGCCACTCTATTTATGAGATATATTATCCAACAAAACAGAGCCTTAACTTGGTATGTTATGATTTCTTTTAAAAGAAATTTATTAAAAGATGTCTAACAAAGTAACAAGTACCACTATAGCCTGAGAGCATGAATGACTGCAACCACTCAACCTTGACTAGAACACCAAA
The DNA here is from genome assembly GCA_033239125.1 of Fagopyrum homotropicum. Classification (NCBI taxonomy): domain Eukaryota; kingdom Viridiplantae; phylum Streptophyta; class Magnoliopsida; order Caryophyllales; family Polygonaceae; genus Fagopyrum; species Fagopyrum homotropicum. The sequence goes on along the minus strand of BSWB01000006.1, from coordinate 9,471,711 downwards.
GCCTCATCAACCTAGTGGTTGCAGGATTAATAAACGTTAGTAAAATCATGAATGACTGCAATCTTTATCAACTATTTAGCATATTCATTAGCAATTTCATGCAATACTCCACCAAGAAGAGACAGATATAAAAAGATGTATGTCAATAAATACAGTTGCCCAGACCAGCTGTGCAATTGTATGAAATGTTGTGTCGGAGGGACTTATGAGTTCTTATTTACCATTATCAGCTAGCCTGCAAAATAATCATCTCTAAAATTCTCAAGGAATAATATTTGACTAATCATTATTAAACATATATCTAGCTAGACAAGAAAGAAAAAAAACAATTAGAGAAAATAATTGTCAATTCTTTATATAGGAAGTAAAATATTTCATTTCTTTTTTGTCAAAAAGGGTATTATTTTCACTTCAGTAATAGTGCTCAAACTTCAAAGCACATGTGGTGATGCATAAAAGAGTTAATAGTACCCATCCATGCTCTCAATCTTCTCCCCTAGTGGCCAGCAGACAGACCCATTACACTAGACAAGTAGCTATATGCACTGGTGCACACATTTTTAAATTGTGCTTTTGGTCAATATAATCCTTCAATCTCTGCACAATCTTCATCAGGTGATCCTTGTCTTTGTGCACCTTTCGGTGCATTAAGGAAGTTAAATTCATTGTGCTTCTAACTTCTAACAGGACCTGGGAAAAAAACATCATAAGCAGTAAGAACAAGTAAATAAATTCTGCAACAGATTCTAAATATGGATATGATAGAAACACAACTGCAAATAGGATAAAACACCAATAAATATTTTGTGCACATACCTCCTACAATGAATAAAGGATCAATATTTATCATTTTTGTCGTTGTTTGAAATCAAGACTCTTCATCTTTATTTTCCTTTCACGGAGAAACGTGGCAATAAAAGGGGCGTTTATGTGAATCACCGAATGTTAAAGCATCTTTTGATATATCAATGTCCAAACTAGTGTATAAAGGGTTCATTCAGAAATCAAGGACCAGATACTATTCAGATTTTTGAAGAAAGATTACAATAAATAAAATTAAGATTAAACCTAGCTAGATTTGCTCTTTCATATGCTTTTACCAAATGACTGTTTGTTAAATGGGTAAGAAACAGTGATTTATCTAAGATGGTTTAAGGAAAGCAAAGATGTCCATCCATCGCAAAAGAAAAACAGATGATTCTTATCAGCATTCAGCCCCACAAAGGTTAGTATCGGAGAAAAAGGGAGATGACAGATGGGAGACCGTGAGATCAGAGTATGGGCAAGCCTTACTTCTCCTTTTGGTCCCTTTTTCTGTTCCAAGATGCTTTATTATTTCAATTTTCCGTTCAAAGCATTTCCTGCAAATTATTTGTTTAGTTACTCACTATCTTCCAAGATTAGACTGCTCCAATATCAATTTTCAATAATTTTAATTGTTCTCTTTCATAAATGCTGAAAGATTCCCCTGTAGAAGATCAGAAGATAGTTTAAATGGTATGGTAAAATTACTAATTGTTCAAAAGCTCTTCATGAAATCTAGACAAGAAAATGGGTGTAATTACTTACTATACTACCTTCTACACTTCCCGCTCTTTCCTGCTTGCCCAGAGTAATGAATGAATTTTACTCCTAAAATCTTTGAAGGTAGATCAGAGACAGAAGAAAATTATATAATGATAGATTCAAGAAACAAACAGAAATCTTGAAATGATAAATAATGAGCATTATTGAAGGGAGGAAAATGAAATGACAACTAAAAAAAAATCACAATAACACTCAGTTCAACATGGTCTTTCCAGTAAAAAGAATGGATAAGTTTTTACTTTACGCACCTTATCTCCACAATGTTGACAATTGAGGTGGCAAAATGTTACTTTGCAATGCAAGTTGTTGAATAAAACTCGTCTTTGAATTGTCGAGCTGGATTTAAAATTTGATAATGGAATGAACTACTTAAAATAAAAATGTTCAAAAACAAGCCGCACAAGACAGAGATATCGTAAATTTTGCTTTATCATATACATATGCTGAACTAGTGTCTCCGTGTCATGATTGTAGCCCAGAATCAACTATTCAGAGGAGAATGTCTAATACTCTAATGGATAGCTCAAATCAATTTTAAGACGGATGCAAACTCCTCTCAACTAATAGGTAACAACCATCTAAAGAATGGTAGTGTGAATGTGTGATGCAGAAATGGAGAATTCACTTTCAATTTCAAATTAAACTTACACAGGTTAACTTTGAATTCAAAAATTAAACTGCTGCCGAACTATCAGTGGCAACTGTTTCTCTAGAAAGGATTTTGACTCCGACGTATTTTCAGATCAGTCTCTTTGAGGTGGCAACAACGTAGATGATTTGGACCCCAACATAAGGATCTTATTATAGGATAGAAACTTCATCAGCCCGGTTAGCAAGGGCCACAGAAATGACAATAGACCCTCATACAGCTGGATAACAAGTAGGGATTTTGACAATAAATTTATTAACAAGATGACTACTAGAAAGTAATTACTTCAGAAAAATGCATGATCTTTCACTCGTGGCATACAAATTATTGAAAGTAATGCTAAATTGAAAAGAAAAAAATGATGTCTCCACGAATATTGACCAAAAAGGTTCCTTGACACCAACAGTTCAAGGGCTGAAAAGTGGACTCGGCTTTAGCTAATCCCAGTCCACATCATTGAATAAAAGCAATAGCCAAAAAAGAGACACTACATTATAATCGGAATCATAGAGGAAAGGGCAATAATGAAATAGGATTAAAGAATGCAAAGATGATTGTGCCCACATGTTCCTTTTCATTCTATACTATGCAATTTTCTTGATCATGGTTCTTATTCTTAAACAACCTAAGGTTAACAAAAATGTCTACTCACCTCCACCAAAGTACAAGATTCACATGTATGTCAAAACTCCCATTAATATAGTGCCATAATTGCCATCGTACAAGTGTGTTATTCCATGAGCATTCCATGTGCAACTGATTACTAATTTACACTTGCACCCTACATCACAAATTGCAAATATGAACTCCAAGCTTAACACATCTAGCTAGGTTAAAATACCCAATGACTAGTACTAAAGGCCAATTATCAGTGTACTATTTCATTGGCTTCTATGAACTGAGCAGCCCCAGGATGAGTTCCTTTGTCATTGGCTAAGTTTGAGGAGGTTCAATGTCTGATGTATTTACTGTTCAAACTTCGACGCAGAGGGTCGTGCTCTAGGGTTTTGATCGACTAAATCTACTCAAGGTAAAACTAAGGCTAATAATTGGAGTTTGTTAGAATATGAAGACCAGAATACCAGGAAAATAATGGAAAAGATCATCATTATTGTTCAAATTCCCCATCAGTGGAATTTCAATGCAGCATAAGACAAAGAGTACAGTAAGCAAACGCATCATATCAGGTCAATAATATAAATTATTATTCATCTTTAATGACTAAGGAGCTAAGAATGTTCCTACAAATCCCACTTTATTGGCATAAAATATGCAATTCCATTGTCTGCCTACTATATTTTGGTTAAAGTACCTTACATGATGATTTTTATAATCGAAAGTGCCTAAAAAGAGGTCTAAAGTTCAGAGGCTTTAAAGGTGCCTCCACAAGAAGACGAGATCAGATCTGGGGAACCCTCTTTCAACCTTAGGGCACGAAATTAAACACTATGTATCATGTCACCCTGCTTTGCACTTCCACTAAACTCTGTCTCTTGCATTATCGTAATATTATAAATGACAAGACTAAAATTTACAAATAAATCTTGTAATATTTAACAGCAGTAGTGAATATGAATTTCAAACATAACATGAAGGATAGGATATTCTTACTCGTTATATAGTTAAGTGAGCAAAGTCATGATGGAAATTGGAAAATCTAAAGCTTGCTAATCTGCCATCACAGTTGCGGAAAACTGTAAATATACCTGAATCAAACATCAACCAAGCAAAAATTACAAACTGTTTAACCTAAAATAGCTTAGGAGGAAACACTTTGGCTGTCAATAACGAAGTCATGGAACTAGAAATAATACAACGTGAACATACAAACTCATTATCATCCCTTCCAAAGCAATAGTTCAATAACCGACGTCATGCCGATTGACTGTGATAGCTCAATCTTTCATGGTCAAGTTCACTTATAATTTCCACAGAACCAAGCAAATAAAATAAAACAAAAAATCGATTTCAAAGGATATTTTTGGATCGGGATTATAGTACCGGGTAGCGAAAGAGATCAATTCATTGAATCAAATCTTGGGCCAGACCCGAGGACAAAGATAATACCCTAAATAGGGTAAACTAAATGGACGAACAAAGTTACAGATTAAACGTACGATTTCGTATTTAGGTTTTGCAACAAGCAACCAGTGAAAAGCACTTGCTTACCTCGCCTATCATTATCATCCAAACGGCTAACGAGTGGAAAGAGAAGCGTGTCATTCTTTAGACTGATCATCTTCCCGCCACGAGCAATGGGAATTTCCCTGTTCTTGAAGAGGGTTAGGTTCCGTTTGGATGTATGTTTTATGAATCAATGTCATCGGAATAATTTCACTACATGCCGCCTGTGGTGGTCTCATCGATACATCTCGATCTCATCTATTGCCGGGATGCATCGAGTCGGGTAACACTCATCGTCTGTCATAGTTTTGCATTAGCGGCCTGGTACCTCCTCGATACCGATCGTAACTGACTTCAATCTCGTTCTTTGCGTGTGCGTTGTTGGCAATTAAACTCAATGGTTCAAATTTCAGTTAAGGAATCTCAATCCAAAGTTTTATGATCTAACTTATTAGGAAAGTTGGAGTTTGAAAGCTTATATATATTTCAAGGATAATTTGACTATGCCCTTTTTGAATTTTTGTTTAAGAAAGTGTATTTTAAATTTTTTATCACGATAAAAATTATTAAGTCTTCTATTTAGAAAGAAAGAAATAAATGATGTTTATTATTTTTTATATAAGTATAAGTTTTAATTTATAATTATTGAATTTGTTTTTTTAAAATTATTTTTCTTGCCTTTTTTTTTATTTTTTTATTATTTTCTTTCTTATTTTCTGACTAAATTTCTCATACCAGAATTTCTCATACCAGAATTTTTATACCAGAAATTTCATACCAGAAATTTCATACCAGAAATTATCATACGAAAAGTTCATACCAAAAATTTCATACCAGAAATTATCATACGAAAAGTTCATACCAGAATTTTGTCATATCAGAATTTTTTACAATAGATTTTCATACCATAAAATTACATACCATAAAAATTACATACCATAAAATTACATTTTGTGATACCAGAATTTTTTTACACCAGATTTTCATACCATAAAATTACATACCATAAAATTACATACCATAAAGTTACTATCCAAAAAATTACATTTTATAATACTAGAATTTTTGTACACCAAAATTTCATACCATAAAATTACATACCATAAAATTACATTTTGTCATACCAAAATTTTTTTACACCAGATTTTCATACCATAAAATAAAACAAGCTTTCCTCCGAAGCCAAAGCACACACCAGCAGATCATCTATACCATTTTGGAGCTCTTAGAGGTGCTGCACAGTAAATTTATGTTGGCATAAATGAGGTGTATTAAGCGGAATTCCTGACTCATTTTGTATAAGATCAAACACTCAGTTCCTTGGACAAATCAACATAATCATGCACATATCATAACCAAACAATCAAATTTGAATCAATAAAAGCTAAAAACAATATACACTTCTGGTATGAGATAAAAATTCCAAAAACATCTTAATACTAAGATCCGCAGAGCCCACCCCATATCATTACATATATCTCACAACTTAGAAAAACAATGTAAATTAGAGCTCTTTGTATATTGAAGAACGTGATTAGATTCAATAAGGTATCTTATACGTCTGGAAACTCTTCAAGAAAGTGACAGATTACGAATAATCAAAGACATAATCAGATTAAAATCATCATACAATTAAGGATCATCTAATCGTATTCGTATTCCTAACCTAATTTTATAACAAATCAATCATATTGTGTACTCAATCAAACTAATCAACCTCTTGCAAATGCAGAGCAAAAATCAATCACAAATCCTTATATACCGAGCCTTTTGCCACTAAAATTAAAACGGGAGAATCGTCTCGAAACAATTAACACCATCAAGTTCCACTGCAAACCTCGGATTCAACTTCATCGCATGCTTTCCTCCATTCCCGGACGACTTCTCCGTCACCAGAACAAATGATTTCTTCCCGATCAGTTCTCCGGTCATCTTCAAGCTATCTCCCGGTGCCAAAACCGAATCTCGTGACTGAACCGACTCGATAGATCAGATCTTCCAGTCGAGGGATCCAGCGAACAGAGCATGGAATGGAGTAAAAATCGAATTCATCTTCGAACTATGAAATTATTAGAGAGGGATGTACCTCTGTAAAGGAGTGGAGAGAGAGGTGAGCTCACGGTGGTGGTGAATTGAGCGGTGGAAAAGACTGGTTGTCGCCATTAGACTCGATGAATGATGAATCGGAGATTTGGAGCAAGTATCAACGGAAGGAAAAGAATGAGTTTAGAGAGGAACGCAAGGGACGGTTTTCTTCTTCAAATTAGGGTTGACAGTAAAAAATAGAAGGAGGGGTACATTTACTTAACTTAAAAATACTAAAAGCCTACTTAGTATCTTTGTTTTTTAATAAAGCCTACTTACCAAATTTACCCTATATTTTATAGTTAAAAGCTATACAATTCATACAATTTTTTTTAAAATCAAATGTAATATTTATTCTCCACTTTGGTATTAAATTAGGGGTTGATAGACATAGCAGTGAAAATCTATAATTGTCACTTCAACTACGCACCCCGCGTGCGTAGTTGATAGGGTCCCCTCCCTAAAAGCGTAGTTAGAGTTCCAAAAAAAAATAATATCAACTACGTTTGTGGGGAGCGAAGCGTAGTTGGAGTTCCCAAAAAAAAGTTTAAAATTTTTTTTTTGAAACTCCAACTACGCTTCCCACAAGCGTAGTTGATATTAAAAGCGTAGTTCATTTTTTTTTTGGAAATATTACTACGCTTCCCGTATGCGTAGTTGAAGACCTTATCAACTACACACGCGAAGTGCGTAGTTATGGTCATTATTAGAGATTTTCGCCGGTACATTTAAAAATCACGTTAAATTAAGGCGGGTGATACATGTACCGGCGGAAATCGTTATTACTAACCTCAATTACGCACGCGAAATGTGTAGTTTCGTTTTTCAGCTCCGGAATCTAACTACTCTTGTGGCGTTCGTAGTTCGAGCCGAGGTGAAGCCAATAGGAGCCGATTAACTATGCTCGTGGTAAGCGTAGTTGAAGTTATATTTTAAAAAAAAAACCCTCCAACTTTGGTTGCCATTACCAAAGTTGGATTAAAAAAAACACTTCAACTACGCTAATGGTAAGCGTAGTTGGAGTGAATTTAAAAAACAAAAAAAAGTTCCAACTTTGGTAGTCATTACCAAAGTTGGATTTAAAAAAAACACTCCAACTACGCTAATGGTAAGCGTAGTTGGAGTGATTTAAAAAAAACAAAAGAAAAACTCCAACTTTGATAACCATTACCAAAGTTGGAGTAAAAAAAACAAAGAAAAACTCCAACTACGCTTACCATTAGCATAGCTGTGTAGTTATGTTAAAAAAAAAAATTCTTTCTCGGCTCCACCGGATCAAGACGGCTCCAACTACGCTTGTCAAACGCGTAGTTTGAATCCATATGTAAAAAGCAGAACTACGCACTTCGCGTGCGTAATTGTGGCTACCAATAGCGATTTTTCCGGTACGTCTAAAATTCTCGTAAATTAAATTTTCAAGGAAACAAACTTTTCAAGAGGATGAACCGTCAAAACAGCTTACTTATGAGCGTCATGTTTTTTATATCCGGCTTGGGCCGGACTTTATAATATATTAGGCCCGTTTATCTGGATTCGGATTGGGCCGAGTTCGGCTACCGGACCTAAAATGGCAGGCGGGCAAACAGGGCATGTGGGTACCCTTTTTTATTATTTAAAAAAATATTTTTAATATGATTTTAAAAATATATATATAAGATATTTTATGTAAAATATTTGAATTTATTATAATTATAATAAATATTTTATATTTATACTTGTTATTTATAAATACAAAATATATATATACACATACATTATTTTACCCGGCCGACGGACCGGGCTTTTCGGCCCGGTTGGACTTCCTTCTTTATTCATATTCACCCGTTTTTTTGGACGGACAGACTGCCCAGATCTGAATAGGTCTAAACCTACTGCACCCCGTACAATACCATTTTTTAATCCAATCTTTTTCGGTCAAGGGCTTTTTTTTTAATTCTTTATTTGAGTAGCTAGAACTTCTTTGACAAAATCTTTACGTACTTTAATATAAAATGATTTTTTCAAATATAAGGCTAAGGAATTTGGTATGATTATGATCTATTGGTGAATCATCCTATGATATTTTTGTACATGAAAACTTCAACTTCACTTGAGACCAATATTCCAGATGCAGGGCAATGTTGGTCTAATATTGCGAGTCTGTTTGTAATGCCGTTGACTTCTCTAAATATGGTTGACATGTACTTGCGTGAAACCAAACAAAGTAAGAGATATGTCTGAGATGATAAGGTTTATTTCCCACAAAGGTTTCCAAACATTTTTGATTGAGTTGATAATTGCGAGGTTATCCCCTCAATTTCAATCTTTTTTGAAAGAATTGGCTGAAGTAGACTCTTTTTTTATAAGTTTTTGTTTTGTATACCCTCTATCTTTAACCACTTTCATTAATGTTAGATAAAAATAATTAGTCCGTTTTTAACCCCCTCTATTAAAAAAAAGACAATTATGGAGAGAATATAGGGAGAGAGTACAAATTAGTGTTTTCAAGACATTTTGTTGCCATTTTTGAGTATCTTAAGCTAAACTTTGATGCCTCAAAAAACTCAGCGAACCAATACTCTTTTGGGTATATCATTAGAAACCATTATGTCATTCTTATAGCCACAGGAAGTGGAAGATGTAATGTCGATTCTGTGTTAGAGGCAGAAGCAGTTGCTCTACTTTAGGGGCTTTTAAAGGGCAATGAGGAAGGTGCTAGATTCATCATGTTTGAAGGAGACAATTTGAAACTGATTATTAATGCGATCAACCAAATATGAAAAACCTCATGGGAGATGAATATGATCATATCCAATATCCCAAACATAATTGTGGGATTCTCACACTCTACCATCGAATATATTTTCAGGGAAATCAACACTGTCGCATATAGGATTGCGTTTCATGGACACCATCAAGCTATGGACGTCGATGAGCTCCTAGAACATGTTGAAAACCTTACTAGGATATTTTAGGTTGATCGATTTTTAGAAACTGATCGGCTTATTTTCCTTACCTATGTATCAAAAAAACTAACTAACATCACAAGATCGTCTTATTTAAAATCATATTTTATATCCCGTCACTTGCTCCCCGTCTCTCTCACCGATTTTTGTTTTTATAATTTCCTAAACGTTCCCTTCCTTAACTTCCATTCCCTCTTCTATTAAGTTTTATTTTTAACAATCCTAAAATCTCTTTTAACCGAAGAAAAATATTTAAATAACAAAACGAACTTCCTAAATTCACGTTTTCAAAATAATACAAGAAACCAACAACCCTACCACTAAATTTACACAAAAGTTTAAAACTCATTCATCATTTGTATGGGACTTGTTCTCGTAAATTGTATATAATAAACAACTTATTCATATACAAGAAAGGTATTTGTAGATGCACCGAGGTTCTCTCACTGCTTTTGTCACATGCTATCTCTCAACATCATCTACAGGGGATAAAGATTGGTAGGTCAGGTCCGGTCATCTCCAATTTAATGTTTGGGGATAACTGTCTTTTGTTTGCTAAGGCAACTATCCACGAATGCTCAACTTTAACTGATATTCTCAATCTATATGAACGAGCATCTGGACAGAAAATCAATATGCACAAATCGGAAATTTGCTTTAGCAAAAATGTAAGTCTGGAGGAACGATCTTTGATTACGGGTTTTTTACGGATAAAAGAAGTGGATCGTTATTCCAAATACTTAGGCCTTCCCACAGTTATTGGGCGATCTAAGAAAGCAATTTTTGCGGCCATTAAGGAGAGGGTTTGGTCTAGGATTAATGGTTGGCAGGAGAAAAACTTATCTCAAGCAGCGCGGGAAGTGCTTATTAAGTCGGTATTGCAATCTATCCCGGTTTATGTAATGAGTGTTTTCTTGCTCCCGGATACTTTGATTGATGAGATTCATGGCCTTTTGGCAAGATTTTGGTGGGTAGCGAGGGGTATTGCCAGAAAATTACATTGGCAAAGTTGGGACAAACTATGCCTTCCTAAATGTAACGGTGGATTAGGGTTTCGGGATCTCAAGGTGTTCAACCTAGCCCTTTTTGCAAAACAAGGATGGCGACTATTGACGTCCCTAATACACTCTTAGCTCGTACATTGAAAGCTAAGTATTATAGACATGGTGATGTGGTAGATGCACCTAGGGGTTATGCCCCTAGCTTCTCATGGGCAAGTATATGGGCTGCCAAATCTCTCCTGCTTGAGGGATTAGGTTGGTGTGTTGGATCTGGTAACCAAGTGAAGGCCCTAAGTTATCAATGGGTGTCTACTAGAGGTGTTTTTCAAATGACAACGCCTACTCCTAATTTACATGGTTTTATGTTTGTCTCAATGTTTATTAACCAAGATTCCTGTGCGTGGAAGGAGGAAGAGTATGGGCTGTGTTTACTACGGATGATGCTGAGTTGGTCCTTACCATACCACTACCGACACTTCCTTGTGATGATAGACGTTGTTGGACTCTTACTAGGGACGGGTATTACTCCGTTAAATCCGGTTATCATTTGGGATTGAGGGGCTGCGTCCAATTTCACTATCCTGCTAATCCTATTAATGCTCTTTGTCGGATTGCATGGACCTTGACGGTTCCACCGAAACTTAGAGTTTTTGCGTGGAGAGCACTTACAGGGCCGTTGAGTGTTATGACTACTCTACATTATCGTCATATTATGACTTCTACGTTATGCCCGCGGTGTAAGGGGGATCCGAAAACTGTATGGCATATGGTGTTTGGATGCCCGTTTTCCCGAGCACTGTGGAATGGTTCGTCCCTTTCCCCTTTGCTGGATCAAAACGTAGTTACTGAGTTTGCTGGTGTGGTGTAGTCTATTTATGATTCACGTGGGATTGTTGGGGTAGAGGAAATGTTTATGCTAGCTTGGGTGGCATGAACGGCGCGAAACGAGATGGTTTTTCAATCCTCACCTAGACAACCTATGAGTATTCAAGGACGTCTGCAAACTTATGTTGCAGATTATAAGGCCTTCCAACAACAACCCATTTGCTCATATCCCTTTTCAGTTGGTCCGGCTTCATGGATGCCGCCTATTAGGGGTGTTCTTAAAATTAATATTGTTGCTGCTGTAATAGCTAGGATTTCCGAATTCTAATTAATGTTGATTAACTTAATCGTTGATAGTAATTGACTTATAACTCGCGAAGATTTCGCAAGTGATGAGTATGAGTCCCACCGTTATGTTCCTCGCGTAATTTTGGACGTTTGGGGAAATTTTTAGTTTTTCCCCGGGTAATTATTTTTACCCTCCGGTGTTATTTGGAGCATTTGGGAGCTCCAATTAATGAAAATGCAGTTGAGAGAAATGATCAGGATATCGGATATGTCCTAGATATGAAATAACATGGAGAGGCAAAACGGCCAAAAGAGTCGCTATTTCGTTTCTTAACGGCTAAGAAAGACGGCTTAGGAATACACGTTTTCCGAGGCAGTTGTGGAATAATTATCCCTACAATATTCCAGATTTAATGTTCCAATCTCGAGAAGTTTGGAGAAAGAGGTTCGACCCGCCTTTGGATCGGTTAAAGGATAATTATCGACTTTACCAAAGGATAATTATTGTCTTTACTATAAATAGCGGAAAATCCTTTATTAATTCATTTCCTTTCACGTTTCCTCGTAAAAGCTCTGATTTCTCTCAACCTTCAAACTCAGATCTACTCTCCGTTTCTAATCCGATTTCAATTCCGTTTGAGTTTTTGGATTCCTCTCTTCATTCTCTTCACATCGATACCGAGTTTCTTCATTTCCGAATATATCGAGGGCTGGTCGAGCATATATGTCACCAGGACGGTTCCGTCGCTCAGATTCAGGTGAATTTGATGTTGTCCATGCGTAGCATGTGTCGCTGTGTTTCCGAATTTTCTTTCAGATCGTCAATCGGGTTAGTAACGAATAAGTTATGAATTTATTCGTTTTCCGTATTGCGATTTGACCTAAATTGACTTTAGGCTTGTCAAAATGGATAATTAGAAATTCCATTATGGTCGTTATATTATTCTGGTGATTATGGATAGTTTGTTTGATGAAATCTGATGACATGTGGGTTTAGAAATTGCCTGCGGGCAAAACGTTATTCTGGCAAAATCTAATTAATTAATTAAAGGTTAATTAATTAAATTAGGATTAAAATTGAGATTGAGGAATGTTGATTAGATACTATCTTGAGATTTGAGGAATTGTGAGTTATGCTGAGATATTGAGGTTTAGTTGGTTGTGAGGCTCATAGATTGAGTACGATCCTTATGGATCCCTTTGGGTCTATGTGTGACCCCTTTGATGAATAGAGGTTGATATATCTCTTTATGCCTTGTTTATAGGCCGTGTTGTCCCTCCAGTGTAGAGGTGATTGTGGTTGAGCTTTATACGAGGTTGAGGTAAGTCCATAGGACTTATTTAGCTACCATCCCTATATTGGGTGTTTGCATGAGTGGTGTGTGCTTTATATGTTTGCTATGATAGCATGAGTTGTCGTTTTTATCGACCTATGTTCTATTGACTGCCCCACTGCGTGGCTGTGATAACCTTTCCCTTTCATCCCGCCGTGGAGTTTGGGAGGTTCTTTGATGTCGGGCCAGACTGGTTTACAGGAAGGGCGCAATCCACTCCCATAGGGTACACGGATTGTGTGACCGATACTCGTACAGCTGGACATTGTACTCAGAGGCGGGGATGTATCGGTCCTCGTGTCACATACTTTCATCTATCTATATATATACGGTTTTTGAGTGAATGGTTATTATATAAAGATAATAAATGGGTAAATGTGTGATAGCATGCTGATGTGTTTATCTTTCATGATTGTGCTTATGCATTACCTCATATATGTATGGTTAGCTAACGGTTTCATACCGTGTTGTAGATGTTTACAGGTTAGGCGCTACTGGGTGATCTGGCAGGGTGACAGGCCGAGGACTCTCGTACATTAGGTGGTTGGTTTGGGGTTGTTGTGTTTCCCCTCCTGCGTGAGGATGACCTTTTGTACCTCCTATGTGAGGATGTCGTTTTATATACTCGGCTATGTTGTTGTTTACTTTGGGTCGTACTGTTTATACTGTTTTATGTATTTGTTTTATATCTGTCAGTGCCATGTTGTAAGGTCCAGTGAACTTGTTCTCAGGCTAGGGTCAGGATCCATTGTGAGATCCTAGCCCAATGTGACATCCCGAGTCCCGCGGATTCGGGGTGTTACAGAGTTGGTATCAGAGCCCAGGTTGACAACAATGGCACTTGCTACCTGCAATGAGGTTTGATAGGTAAAATAAACAGAGCCCACATGGGATCTGACGTTTTCAAAGGTTTTGGTTTTAAGTGTGGTTTTGGGATATAATGTACGAGAAGTCGTCACCTCTGCCATGAATCTCTGCAGCGTAGATATGTATATATATCTGTGTGTACTATGGATTATGTGGATGTATTATATACATATCGATACCTATGGCATATATATAGCCTTATAAGATTAGGTGCGTATATCCTACAGATGACTCAGACTAGAGTAGTATCTGTAGTGGGATGAGGTAGGGGTACACCCCCTCTTCCTCTAGTGATGATAAGTTAGGGACCAGTTTTCGCTGTTGTTTCGCCTATGACAAAGAACGAGTTTGAAGAGGCTGATCGTGTCTCCTTGAGTAGATCCGAGTTTCAAGAACATATGTAACAAGTATATGAAGCGGTGATAGCGGGTAGATCCACACCGGATTTACCAACAATTGTGAGATCAACTAAATCTTATGGATCCAGAAAGAAGTAGTGGACTGAATCAGTTACTAGAGAAGCAAAGATGATGAATGGGGAACCAAGTCCGATATCAGGACAATCTAGTGATTCTTTGGCCATGAAGATGACTGGCAAGGAACTACAGTGTTTTAATTGCGTGGAAGTTGGGACACTGGCGAGCTGTGTGCCCAAAGGCGCCCATCATATGCTTTACGTGTGGTAAAGCAAGGCATAGAGCGAAGTTTTGTCGACAGGGCAAGGCATTGCCTTTACAGGTTTCCTTCAAGAGTGAGATCATTCCAGGTGGACGACGAAGGTCGAGTTACCCTTCAGTTGCACAGGTTGCAAGGATGGGATGATTATGTTTCAGTTGTGGCTATCTAGATCATTAGCGTTCTGTGTGCCCTTTGGCACTGATAGCTTGTTTCACTTGTGGTGACCTAGGCCATCTGACCCTTTCTGTCAACAAGGTAGTGTTTCTTCCCAGCAAGACCTTCCTCTTTCCGGTGCTGAAAGAGTGGAAGTGGAGGCCATAGTGAGGACCTCAATGATACTTGAGGAGCATAGATCCGAGATCGAGCGATGATATGTAGTGGAGCTACAGGAGTTAGCTGTTATAGGTACCATTCTCGTTAATGGTTTACCTAGTGGAGTTTTGTTTGTTGTGAGTGCTATGCACTTCATGTCTTTCGATGCATGCGTTAATAGTTGATTGTGTAAACAATAGAATATAGACTTTCCTTTACATGATTACCAGTTAGGGGTCTGAGGTACCCACGAGATTGTGATTGTCCCATTCATTCAGGGGCTTGTGTATGGTTTATAGACTTTTTTGTCATGCCTTAGGTTCACGAGGAAGTCACTATGTGTATGGTTTGGATGAATAGATATCATGTCATGTTAGATATTAGTTGGAAGGTTGTTATAATCTCTACTGAGTCCGATTAGACAGAGGTCTTCCGAGGTTACGACCTTTGAAGAGATGAGTCTTGTCATTAGTGCCGTATGAGCAGCGAAGTTGATAACACAAGGAGGTGATGTTTCTGATGTTATGATATGAAGAAGATAGTTCCACGTTGGAGGATATTCCAGTGGTTTATGAGCTTATAGACGTGTTACTGAACCCTCTAGTTGCCACCTCAACGAGTGTGAACATTGTTATCAAGTTGAAGTGTGATACGACACTGATTGGGAAGACCCATATCATATGGTGCTTGTTGAGATGTTGTAACTGAAGGATTGAAGAGTGGGCTGAGACGAGCTTCCTTCGCCCTAGTGTATCCAATGTCTCGTATTGACGACTTGACGAATCAGCTTCAAGGATCAATCGTGTTTTTCAGGATTTTCTTGCGCTCATATTACCACCAATTGAGGGTGAGAGAGCAGGATGTGCGTAGGATAGTTGTTCATACCCGTTATGGACACTACAAGTATGTAGTGATGTCAGTTGGGTTGACGAATGCCTTAGCAGTCTTTATGGAGTTGATGAATAGTATTTTTGTCGACTTCTTTGAACAGTCTATGGTGGTCTTCATTGATGACATTTCGATATACTCTCGTAGTAGAGAGAAGCAGACCGATCATCTGAGGACAGTTTTGCTGATGTCGATAAATAGAGGGTTATATACTATGCTCTCTAAGTACAAGTGGGAATGCGTAGTTTTCTCGGCTTAGCCGATTACTACCCACGCTTGTGGAAGGTTTTGTGAATATGTATCCCTTTACGAGTCTTTTGAGTAAGACCCTCAGAATTGTGTGGTCAAAGCAATATGCCAAAATGTTGAAGAGTGGAGGAGACATTTGACCTCTGCTTCGATTTTGTTATAGTCCAAAGGTTCTGGGGATTCCATAATATACGGTGATATATCCCAGCTAAGTTTAAGACGCATATTAATACAAAGGAGTGGAGTTATGGATATGTGGGTCTACAATTGAAGACGTGTGAGGAGAACTACCTGACGCCTGATTTAGAGTTAGCAGCGGAGTTGAATAACCACCAGCGTTAAGGACTCGAGTTGATCAAGACTTTAACCCAGAGATTCCATACTATTTAGAGAAGTTGAACGTTGTCGCCAACAGCTTGAACAGAAAGACGCCTCAAGAGAAGACAACTGCGAGGCTGACAGTTCAACCTCAGTTTTAGAGAGATCCAGCTTAGCTAGAGTTGGACAATCAGTTCCTTGATGAGGATATCCAGTTATGCCTTAAAAGTTCTACCTGGTCTGTTGGATGAGGTCTAACAGAAGCAGGGGGCCTGCCCGACCTTGTTGAAGATGGGAGAGAAGATGTCTCGTAATGAGGCACCACAGTTCTCCATGAGAGTAGATGGAATGATGAAGAGTCATGACCGCTTTTGTGTACTTGCTGATGCAGAGTGAGACAGACAATTTTACAGTACATTCACTGTATACCTTACTTAGTACATTCAGGTACGAGTAAGAGGTACCACGAGGTGAGACGATTATATTGATGGAGAAGATGGAAACTGATGTAATCGGATTTGTGACACAGTGTGTGACCTGTTAGCAGGTCCAGATAGAGTATTTCCGATCCAGAGATAAGCCCCACCCACTACCAGTGCAGTAGTAGAATTTGGGAAGACATCTCTATGAATTTTTTATGGGATTGTGACCCAATAGAAGATTTATGTTATCTGGACTGTTGGTAACAAATTAATGAAACCGGCACGTTTGATTTTTATCAGAAGGGTGTGGCTAGTGAATGAATTGGCTGAGGAGTACACTAGATAGATAGTGAGACTCCATGGTATACCGAGAACGATCATTTCTGATCGAGATGGATGTTTTTACTTTGAGATTTTAGGCAGCAGATTCAGACTGCTTTGGGGATGAGTCTGTACCTCATGACTACACTTCACCCCCTAACAGATGGTCAGTTAGAGAGGATCATCTAGATCTTAAAGATCTATTATGAGTTGTAAGTTGAATGGGAAACGTGGATGGTTATATTAACTTCCATTAATGAGTTTATTATATAACAATGAAGGATGTGCATCTTTCTGGGATGGCCCTATGAGGCAATATATAGACATAGATGTCGTATATCCTTATGCTAGAAGTGATCTAGTAGTAGTAGTGGAATAACACCTGACCAGATTCAGGATTTTATAGTTCAAGTAACATTGATTGAAGGAAGAATGCTGGCTGTACAGAGTTGCCAGATATTATATGTAGACAAGAGGCATTAACCTCTAAAGTTCAAGCGAGAGTTCATGTCCGGCTGTAAGCATCTCAGCTGCGAGACGTTAGACGTGTTAATATGGAAAGGGAACTGAGTTTTCAATATGATGGTTTATTTGAGATCGACCAGTACGTAGAAGGTATCGTGATGTTTAGCTTTGCCTATGAGATTAGAGGATATCCACCCAGTGTTTCATATGTCTCAACTGAGGAAGTATATACCAGACTCGAGACACCTTGTGAGTTACAATGATTTGATGGTTGAGTCCAACCACACTTTTGTTGAGCATTCGATTATATTCTTGGAATGAGATATGAAACGCTTTCATTCGAAAGACATTCCCATATTGAGGATATGATGGTCAAGATGAAGACCTGAAGAGGCTATGTGAGAGACTGAGGATAGTGTCCTGAGGAACTATCTAGAGTATATGTTGGGACAGACCCAATTGTGAGAGCACGAGTAGATCTTAGTGCTATCTTGATGAATGTTGTGCTTATGTGCTTATATGCCTTGATGTGTTATTCCATGCTAGCTGTGATGTGATTTATGATCTTAGTAGATCTTGATGTGCTAGCGTGATGTATGCTATAGCTGGAGATGATTACTTCCTTCACGCTACCCGAGTATGATTATATTTATAGCTGGAGCTGATTCTTTCCTTCATACTATTTGAGTGGGATTAGGATTCAGCTGGAGATGGTTCTTTCCTCCATGCTACCTTGATGGACATAGTTCAGTGGAGATGTGATTCCTCCATGCGATATATATGTTTATCGGTTGGCTAGAGATGTATTTCCTCTATGCATGTGATATGTTTTGACTAGAGATGTGCTTCCTCTATGCCTTGTGATGTGGTATGGCGAGAGACGTGATTCCTCTACGCCTTTGGGTAGCGTTATGGCCTTGTTTCCTGGAGATGATGATTCCTCCATGTTTATACTTGAGGTTATAGATTGTTATAGGTTGTGATCTTTTGAACGGAGATGTGATACCTCCGATAGAAAGAGTGAGAGTTATACCTCGGCGTATGGGTCTGAGAGGATTTGGGAATTGTTCAAGTTTCGGGACGAAACTTTTTTTTAAGGGGTGTGTGATGTAATAGCTAGGATTTTCGAATTCTAATTAATGTTGATTAACTTAATCGTTGATAGTAATTGACATATAACTCGCGAAGATTTCGCAAGTGATGAGTATGAGTCCCACCGTTATGTTCCTCGCGTAATTTTGGACGTTTGGGGAAATTTTTAATTTTTCCCCGGGTAATTATTTTTACCCTCCGGTGTTATTTGGAGCATTTGGAAGCTCCAATTAATAAAAATGCAGTTGAGAGAAATGATCAGGACATCGGATATGTCCTAGATATGAAATAACATGGAGAGGCAAAACGGCCAAAAGAGTCGCTATTTCGTTTCTTAACGGCTAAGAAAGACGGCTTAGGAATACACGTTTTCCGAGGCAGTTGTGGAATAATTATCCCTACAATATTCCAGATTTAATGTTCCAATCTCGAGAAGTTTGGAGAAAGAGGTTCGACCCGCCTTTGGATCGGTTAAAGGATAATTATCGACTTTACCAAAGGATAATTATTGTCTTTACTATAAATAGCGGAAAATCCTTTATTAATTCATTTCCTTTCACGTTTCCTCGTAAAAGCTCTGATTTCTCTCAACCTTCAAACTCAGATCTACTCTCCGTTTCTAATCCGATTTCAATTCCGTTTGAGTTTCTGAATTCCTCTCTTCATTCTCTTCATATCGGTACTGAGTTTCTGCATTTCCGAGTATATTGAGGGCTGGTCGAGCATATATGTCACCAGGATGGTTCCGTCGCTCAGATTCCGGTGAATTTGATATTGTCCATGCGTAGCATGAGTCGTTGTGTTTCCGAATCTTCTTTCAGATCGTCAATCGGGTTAGTAACGAATAAGTTATGAATTTATTCGTTTTCCGTATTGCAATTTGACCTAAATTGACTTTAGGCTTGTCAAAATGGATAATTAGAAATTCCATTATGGTCGTTATATTATTCTGGTGATTATGGATAGTTTGTTTGATGAAATCTGATGACATGTGAGTTTAGAAATTGCCTGCGGGTAAATCGTTATTCTGGCAAAATCTAATTAATTAATTAAAGGTTAATTAATTAAATTAGGATTAAAATTGAGATTGAGGAATGTTGATTAGATACTATCTTGAGATTTGAGGAATTGTGAGTTATGCTGAGATATTGAGGTTTAGTTGGTTGTGAGGCTCATAGACAAGATATTTGAGGAATTGTGAGTTATGCTGAGATATTGAGGTTTAGTTGGTTGTGAGACTCATAGATTGAGTATGATCCTTATGGATCCCTTTGGGTCTATGTGTGACCCCTTTGATGAATAGAGGTTGATATATCTCTTTATGCCTTGTTTATAGGCCGTGTTGTCCCTCCAGTGTAGAGGTGATCGTGGTTGAGCTTTATACGAGGTTGAGGTAAGTCCGTATGACTTACTTAGCTACCATCCCTATATTGGGTGTTTGCATGAGTGGTGTGTGCTTTATATGTTTGCTATGATAGCATGAGTTGTCGTTTTTATCGACCTATGTTCTATTGACTATCCCACTGCGTGGCTGTGATAACCTTTCCCTTTCGTCCCGCCGTGGAGTCTGGGAGGTTCTCTGATGTCGGGCCAGACTGGTTTACAGGAAGGGCGCAATCCACTCCCATAGGGTACACGGATTGTGTGACCGATACTCGTACAGCTGGACATTGTACTCAGAGGCGGGGATGTATCGGTTCTCGTGTCACATACTTTCATCTATCTATATATATACGGTTTTTGAGTGAATGGTTATTATATAAAGATAATAAATGGGTAAATGTGTGATAGCATGCTGATGTGTTTATCTTTTATGATTGTGCTTGTGCTTATGCATTACCTCATATATGTATGGTTAGCTAACGGTTTCATACCGTGTTGTAGATATTTACAGGTTAGGCGCTACTGGGTGATCTGTCAGGGTGACAGGCCGAGGACTCTCGTACATTAGGTGGTTGGTTTGGGGTTGTTGTGTTTCCCCTCCTGCGTGAGGATGACCTTTTGTACCTCCTATGTGAGGATGTCGTTTTATATACTCGGCTATGTTGTTGTTTACTTTGGGTCGTACAGTTTATACTGTTTTATGTATTTGTTTTATATCTGTCAGTGCCATGTTGTAAGGTTCAGTGAACTTGTTGTCAGGCTAGGGTCAGGATCCATTGTGAGATCCTAGCCCAATGTGACATCCCGAGTCCCGCGGATTCGGGGTGTTACAGCTGCAATGTTAGGAGTTGATGGTATTGGCCTTGACGCAGTGATTCGTGATGATTACAGGTTTGTTCTTGCAGTAGAGGTACAACGCATCAATATCAAGCTGACTCCGGCGATGACAGAATTGAAGGCCATGCTAATGGGCTTACGTCTAGCGCAACATCTACAAGCTACACGTATAATAGTTGAATCATATGCTCTTGATGTTGTGTTACGTGTCAACTCTCTGTCTTCTGGGTCTCCTCTTCCACGAAGCTATGAAGCTATGGTAGCTGCTGAGATTCATAAGCTTTCACAAAGTTTCCTTTCTTTTGTTTGCTTACATATTCGCAGGACTGGAAATTATGTGGCACACTATGTAAAAGCTAGGATTTTCGAATCCTAATAAAGGATGATTAAGAATGATTAAGTTAATCATCGATAACAATTGACTCATAACTGACTCATAACTCGCGTATAGTGTGTAGATGACGAGTATGAATTCCACCATTATGATTTTGGTGTAAATTTGGACTTATGGGGAAATTTTCACTTTTTCCTCCGGGGAATAATTTTTACCCTCTGGTATTATTTGGAGCAATTGGGAGCTTCAATTAATAAAATTGTAGTTGAAAGAAATGATCAGGACATCGGATATGTTCTAGATATGAAATAACATGGAAAGGCAAAATGGCCAAAAGAGTCGCTATTTCGTTTCTTAGCTTCTAAGAAAGTCGGCTTAGGAATACGCGTTTTCCGAGAAAGTTGCGGAATAATTATCCAAACAATATGTCGGATTTATTATTCCAATTTCGAGAAGTTTGGAGAAGGGGCTCAAACCGCCTTCGGATCGATAAACGGATAATTATCGACTTTGCTAAAGGATAATTATCGTCTTCGCTATAAATAGCGGAAATTCATTTATTAATTCATTTCCTTTCACGTTTCCTCGTAAAAGCTCTGATTTCTCTCAACTTCAAATTCAGATCTACTCTTCGTTTGTAATCCGATTTCAATTCCGTTTGAGTTTTCGGATTCCTCTCTTCGTCCTCTTCATTTTGGTACCGAGTTTCTGCGTTTCCGTTGAAGTTATGGCCAGGTCGAGCATCCCCCTTATATGGCCGGTCCCGTCGCTCGGATTCCGGGGATGGTGTCCGAGCGTAGCCTGCGTCGTTGTGATTCCGAATCTTCTTTCGGATCGTCAATCGGGTTAGTAACGAATAAGTTATGAATTTGTTCGTTTTCAGTATTGCGATTTGGCCTAAATTGACCTTAGGCTTATCAAAATGGATAATTGGAAATTCCATTATGCTCGTTACAATATTCTGGTGATTATGGACTATTTGTTTGATGAGATCTGATGACAGTTGGGTTCAGAAACTGCCTGCGGGCAAAAGGTTATTCTGATGAAATTTAATTAATTAATTAAAGATTGATTAATTAAATTAGGAATCTAGAAAACGCTATAAGCTAATTAAATTCAAAGGAATGAATTTAATTGATGTTTGAAGCAAGAAGTTTAATACGAGGAATATCATATTCTCGACAGGTGGTGTTGAAGACGGTAGACTAACTATAACTTAGTTGCTCAGTGAGCGTATTCAGGTAAGTCTTCGGACTTACTTAGCTTCGATCTGCAGAAACCGTGCCTGAGAGATTTATATCTCACTGTGTTGATATGTGTTGTTGTTTTGAAATGCCTTGTTGTGCTGAAATGTGAATGTTGATATGCATTGAGATGTGTTATGTGTGAAGCATGCTTGATGTGTTTATGATGAAAATGACGTTATGATGTGTAAAGCATGCTTAATGTTGTTGTGATTATTATCATGTCATAATTATGAGAAATGGTTAAATGAACATGTGTTAGCCTATTGAGGCGTGCTATTGAATGACATGATAAGCTTGCTGAAACATGATAATGTATGAGATGATAAGCCTTTTGAGGCATGTGATATGATGATGACTTGTAAAGGTCAAGAGTATGTGAAGCGAGTATTTTGCAGTGAATACCGGAGCTCGGCCAAGCCCGGATTACTTGCGTTTGTATAAGAATGACACCGAGTCTGATGGACTTCAGGCTCGGGTCGCACACCTAATGAAAATGGTAAATGTTTGCATTAACATGAATGGCAAAATGTTGCATGTGGTTAGGAGTTAAGACCATAACTCACCACGAGAAAGCCTGGCCCGTAGACTTGATCAGTCTGGCTACGACCTAAGAGCAAATGTCTGAATTAACCTAATCTGTGCAATGGTGAGCTCACACCAAAGCCAGAACCGTATAAGCAATGATTCCGGATTAATGGGTCCGGGATCGAAAATTGTAAATTTCATACTGCATTCACGTGCATCATTCATAAAAGCATGATATCATCTCATGAGCACGGTATATGGTATTTGAATATATTTGTTGTGTTGTGATGTGATGATATAATCTCTCGTGGATAGATTATGATCGGTAGCTAACGGTTTTAAACCGAATCTTTTTAGGTAATGCTGATCATAGGAACGCTTCAGGGATGTCAGCTGCAGGATGTGGACAGCCGGGGCAGTGTTAACCCAAGGGTTGGTTGAACTTGCTTTTGAAAATAATCGCTTGCAAGCGAGTCTTTTGTTGATTGTGTGCAACTGTGTACACATGTTGATTTCAGGCTGAAGTTTTAAGACACCTGTTCAGGTGTCATGTTTTAAAGTGTTGTTTTGGGATATACATACTAACTTCATGCATGGTTGTTATGTAAACGTTTTCTAAATGACAGGTTGAATGTTTTCATTATTTCTTCGTGCTTCTTGTTGCAAGGTCCTATTTGTGAAGTTGTTGTCAGGCTAACTGATGGGACCCACTGTGTGGTCCTTAGCCTAGTGACGTCTTGGGTTACTTAAAACTCGGGTCGTTACAGATTGGTATCAGAGCTTAGGTTGACAACAAGGGCACATGTGACTTGAGATGAGACATGATAGTTCAACCTAACTACAACCCAGTCCGGGTTGGTTTTGAAAGGACATTTAAGTTTTCAAAAGATTTTGAAAATTTCTGACATATGGTTTTAATGGATTTAAAATCATATGCATAGTCGGGATTGTGGGTAAATACACTGCCTTCCACTCCTCAGCGTGACTCCTTGTAAGTGTAGTTCTCTCTCTCTAACTTGTTAAGATTATAGTATTCTTATAGATATCACTATTGTTATAAGTAGTGGATATATATGAAGAGAGAACGATCGTGAATGTTCCGGTTTGTCGAAACCGTGATAAAGGCAACCGTAAGCGTTTTGATTAAGAGACAAGGAAGTTGCAGCTTCATTACGAGTATGTCAATGGGAGCACAATGTGTAAGTGTGTTGGTGGAAGTACGACAAACTAGAAGTACATGAGAGTATAATGTTTAAAATAAGTGGTCAAGGTCAAGTACTTCTACCCATCGAGCTACATGAGATGTGAAGATGCAAGAATATAGCAGTAGAAAGGGCTATTGCTATGATAGAAACGCAAGGGCAAGAACGAGTTATTGAACCCCAAACACTAGAAGTTCCATATGAGGAACAAGAAGGTAGTGAACTTCATTAGAGAAGTGGCTATGGCCATAAAAAGAAGAGATGTGTTAGTGTTTGCAGGAGATTATGTAATGCAAGTTGATTGGTGGTTGAACCACATAAACATGACTTTTGGGGACATTGGAGAGCTAGAAAAGTATAAGATGAAACTTGCAGTAACCTTCATGCCGAACATTGGTGCATATTGGTGGATGAGAAATTGTGCAATCATTGTGGATTACGAGACTTTTAAGAGTCGGATTTGGACTAACTTGTACGTTAAAGTCTTTCCTGGAAGCAACATTTGGAGGTTCTCCTATGAGGGAGATGATTTTCACGAGGAGTATACATCGTTGGATGAGAATGCACCACTTTATGATCAATTGATAAGATTGTTTACGATAGGATGAAACGATCTCTTAGTTGGTGTTGTCACCTAAGGTATGACGTTATTGGAGTATTAGGAGAGAATAATCAAGCTTGAAGCAAGACAAGGCTTTAGGAAAGAGGTGGATTCCTAAACTAGTGGAGGAAAGAGGCATAAGTCTATCCCAAGTTTCTTGAACCTACGAGTACGAGACGTGTGAGTCAAGAAACAAGGCCTTCTCCACAACCATGATCATAAGAGAAATTGGAAGGAAGAACATGTTTCAATTGTGGAGACCTAAATCATTACAAGAAGGATTGATAAAAAAAAAGTCCAACTACATGTTTCAGATGTAGTTAACCTAGAGATAGGATAAAGTTTGTGAGACTAAGGGATAATGTTAACTCAAGGACCTTGTCCTAATGTGAGAGGAGGAAAAAGCCAAAGTTTACGTGGAAACTAGGCAAGTAAAGTAGCCAACTGATATCCTTATTACCGGATTGGATAATGATGACGTGATTCTAGGCATCGATTGGATGATTAAGTATAAGGTGAAGATAGATGCGGAATTGCTAACAGTAGTGATGTTAGATAAGGATGGAACTTGTCATGTATACAAGGGAGGTGATTTACAAGGTCCATTGGTAATGATCTCTGCGATGAAAGCAAGTAAACTGGTAAGGAAAGGATGTGAAGCATATTTATGCTATGCTCTGGAGAAAGAAGGGAAGATTCAATTGAAAGACATTCCAATTGCACGTGAGTTTAAGGATGTTTTTCAAGATGAATTACCTGGATTGCCACCTACTAGGCAAGTTGACTTTAGAATCGATCTAGAGCTTGGAACTAGACCAATTTCTAAAGCTCCGTACAAAATGGTACATGTGGAAATGCTTGAGTTGAAGAAGAAATTGGAAAAATTGGCAGATAAAGGATTTATTCGACCAAGTGTATCACCATGGGGAGCGCCAGTATTGTTCGTGAAGAAAAATGGATGGTACATTGGGGATATGTATCGACTATAAAGAACTGAAAAGATGATGATTAGAAACAAGTATCCACTTCCACGAATTGATGATTTGTTAGATCTGTTACAAGGAGCAAAGGTGTTCTCCAAGATAGACCTACGGTCAAGCTATCACCAGTTGAAGATTCAAGAAAATGACATCCATAAGACAGCATTCAGGACTCGGTATGGACACTACGAGTTCGTGGTTATGCCATGTGGATTAACCAACGCACCTGCTGCGTTTATGGAATTGATGAATCGGATCTTTATTGGATACTTGGATAGGTTTGTTGTGGTCTTTATAGATGATATATTGGTTTATTCACGAAGTAGTGAAGAGCATGCAGAGCATTTGAAAGCAGTTCTTCAAGTATTGAGGAAAGAAAAGCTTTATGCTAAGTTGTCCAAGTGTGACTTCTGGATGAAAGAAGTAACATTCTTGGGACACATGATTACTGCAGATGGAGTCAAAGTTGACCCATCCAAGATCGAAACCGTGCTAGCATGGGAACCACCCAAGAACGTCAAAGAGATACGTAGTTTCCTAGGATTAGCAGGATACTATAGACGTTTTGTAAAAGGGTTTTCCATCATAGCAAGACCTATGACCAACTTACTTCAGAAGAAGGCAAAGTTTATATGGACTGACAAGTGTCAAGCAAGCTTTGAAGAGATAAAGAAGAGGTTGACTACTGCACCTGTGTTAGCTCAGCCGAATGGAACGCTAGGGTTCATTGTTTACAGTGATGCATCTAAAATGGGCTTGGGATGCGTCTTGATGCAAAATAAAAGAGTCATCGCCTATGCATCAAGACAACTGAGACAATATGAGCAGAACTACCCTACCCATGACTTGGAATTAGCAGCAGTAGTTCATGCACTTAAGATTTGGCGGCATTACCTATTTGGGACGACGTGTAAAATCATGACAGATCATAAGAGCCTGAAGTACATTTTCACTCAAAAAGAGTTGAATATGAGACAAAGAAGGTGGTTGGAGTTGATAAAGGATTATGACTTAGAGATACTATATCATCCTGGTAAAGCTAATGTGGTGGCTGATGCTTTGAGTAGGAAGTCAGCTCAAGAAAAAGCGATTGCTCGATTAACTGTACAAGTTGATATACAAAAAGATCTTATTTCTAGTGGCATTGAAATATGGGTTCAGAAAGAACAAGGGTATCTATGTACCTTGGAGATAGTGCCCAATTGGTTGAAAGAAATTCAACAAAAACAACTAAGTTGTCCTAATTTAATCAAAATAAGGTCAGTGATCGGAAATGGTGAATCTTCAGATTTCCATATCGATACTGACAATATAATGAGATATCAGGGAAGAGTATGTGTTCCTCAAGATGAAGAGATTAGAAAAAGGATTCTTGTTGAAGCCCATGCAACACCATATTCCATACATCCAGGATCGAACAAGATGTATCGGGATATTAAACCTTACTTTTGGTGGCAAGGTATGAAGAAAGATATTGCTGAGTTTGTGTCACGGTGTCAAACATGTCAACAAGTTAAAATTGAACACCAAAGGCCAGGAGGAGAACTCCAATCATTGGAGATACCAGAGTGGAAATGGGAACACATCACCATGGATTTTGTAACCAATCTACGTAGTAGCAAAGGTTATGACTCCATATGGGTGGTGGTTGATCGATTAACAAAGACTGCAAGATTTATTCCTATCAAGGAAACTTGGACTGTGAACAAGTTAGCAGAGGAATTTGTGAATCAGATAGTCAGATTACATGGAGTTCCTAAGACCATAGTTTCAGACAGAGATGGACGATTTACTTCCCGATTCTGGAGCCAGGTACAGACAGTAATGGGAACCAAGCTGAATTTTACAACAGCGTTTCATCCACAGTCAGATGGTCAGTCCGAACGGACTATTCAGACTTTAGAAGACTTGTTGAGGTCATGTGTGCTTGATTGGGGACCGATATGGCCAGCTCAATTACCGTTGGTCGAGTTCACCTACAACAACAGTTGGCATGCATCCATTGGGATGGCACCATATGAAGCACTGTACGGAAGGAAATGTTGAACCCCATTATGTTGGGATGAGCCGGCCGATGTCTTTGATACGGCTCCAAACAAAGTTAAAAGTGATATTGAAAAAGTTGCTTTGATTCGAGAAAGGATGTTGGCTGCACAGAGTAGACAAAAATCGTATGCTGATAAGTGCCGACGTCCGCTAGAGTTTGAAATAGGGACACACGTTTGGCTGGAAGTTTCACCAACTCGTAGAGTCAAACGGTTTGGTATCAAAGGGAAGTTAAGTCCTCGGTATATTGGACCGTTTGAGATATTGGAAAAAGTTGGTAAAGTAGTTTATCGTTTAGCATTACCGCCACCAATGGGGATGGTGTACATTCATGTATCATAGCTAAGGCAGTATCAACCAGATCCGATCCATGTACTCAGCTATGATGCTATTGAGATAGAGCTTGATCAGACCTATGTCGAGTTCCCTATGGCCGTGTTAAACAGAAAGAAGAAGAAGTTAAGAAATAAAGAAATTCCATTAGTGAAGATCCAATGGTCCCGAGGGGAATGGAAGAGGCTACATGGGAAACAGTTGAACACATAGAGAGAAATTATCTAGAGGTGTTTAGCTCTTTGATCAATGATTGGGACAAAATCAAAGAGTAGTACCTAACTTTTCCACTAACTAATGTGCTTATATAGTTCTATGTTTATGTGATTTATGTGTGTGTGAATTGATTTGTGTTTGCTAACATAGGAAGTGATAGACTTCCCTAGTGTGAGCGTGATGACCCCGCTAACGTGATAATAATCTATGCTTGCACGAAATGCAAAGATAGGTTAATTATGTGATTGACGGATTCAGTCTTCTGATGAGCTGTGTACTAAAGTTTCGGGACGAAACTTTTTCTTAAGGGGTGTGTGATGTAAAAGCTAGGATTTTCGAATCCTAATAAAGGATGATTAAGAATGATTAAGTTAATCATCGATAACAATTGACTCATAACTGACTCATAACTCGCGTATAGTGTGTAGATGACGAGTATGAATTCCACCATTATGATTTTGGTGTAAATTTGGACTTATGGGGAAATTTTCACTTTTTCCTCCGGGGAATAATTTTTACCCTCTGGTATTATTTGGAGCAATTGGGAGCTTCAATTAATAAAATTGTAGTTGAAAGAAATGATCAGGACATCGGATATGTTCTAGATATGAAATAACATGGAAAGGCAAAATGGCCAAAAGAGTCGCTATTTCGTTTCTTAGCTTCTAAGAAAGTCGGCTTAGGAATACGCGTTTTCCGAGAAAGTTGCGGAATAATTATCCAAACAATATGTCGGATTTATTATTCCAATTTCGAGAAGTTTGGAGAAGGGGCTCAAACCGCCTTCGGATCGATAAACGGATAATTATCGACTTTGCTAAAGGATAATTATCGTCTTCGCTATAAATAGCGGAAATTCATTTATTAATTCATTTCCTTTCACGTTTCCTCGTAAAAGCTCTGATTTCTCTCAACTTCAAATTCAGATCTACTCTTCGTTTGTAATCCGATTTCAATTCCGTTTGAGTTTTCGGATTCCTCTCTTCGTCCTCTTCATTTTGGTACCGAGTTTCTGCGTTTCCGTTGAAGTTATGGCCAGGTCGAGCATCCCCCTTATATGGCCGGTCCCGTCGCTCGGATTCCGGGGATGGTGTCCGAGCGTAGCCTGCGTCGTTGTGATTCCGAATCTTCTTTCGGATCGTCAATCGGGTTAGTAACGAATAAGTTATGAATTTGTTCGTTTTCAGTATTGCGATTTGGCCTAAATTGACCTTAGGCTTATCAAAATGGATAATTGGAAATTCCATTATGCTCGTTACAATATTCTGGTGATTATGGACTATTTGTTTGATGAGATCTGATGACAGTTGGGTTCAGAAACTGCCTGCGGGCAAAAGGTTATTCTGATGAAATTTAATTAATTAATTAAAGATTGATTAATTAAATTAGGAATCTAGAAAACGCTATAAGCTAATTAAATTCAAAGGAATGAATTTAATTGATGTTTGAAGCAAGAAGTTTAATACGAGGAATATCATATTCTCGACAGGTGGTGTTGAAGACGGTAGACTAACTATAACTTAGTTGCTCAGTGAGCGTATTCAGGTAAGTCTTCGGACTTACTTAGCTTCGATCTGCAGAAACCGTGCCTGAGAGATTTATATCTCACTGTGTTGATATGTGTTGTTGTTTTGAAATGCCTTGTTGTGCTGAAATGTGAATGTTGATATGCATTGAGATGTGTTATGTGTGAAGCATGCTTGATGTGTTTATGATGAAAATGACGTTATGATGTGTAAAGCATGCTTAATGTTGTTGTGATTATTATCATGTCATAATTATGAGAAATGGTTAAATGAACATGTGTTAGCCTATTGAGGCGTGCTATTGAATGACATGATAAGCTTGCTGAAACATGATAATGTATGAGATGATAAGCCTTTTGAGGCATGTGATATGATGATGACTTGTAAAGGTCAAGAGTATGTGAAGCGAGTATTTTGCAGTGAATACCGGAGCTCGGCCAAGCCCGGATTACTTGCGTTTGTATAAGAATGACACCGAGTCTGATGGACTTCAGGCTCGGGTCGCACACCTAATGAAAATGGTAAATGTTTGCATTAACATGAATGGCAAAATGTTGCATGTGGTTAGGAGTTAAGACCATAACTCACCACGAGAAAGCCTGGCCCGTAGACTTGATCAGTCTGGCTACGACCTAAGAGCAAATGTCTGAATTAACCTAATCTGTGCAATGGTGAGCTCACACCAAAGCCAGAACCGTATAAGCAATGATTCCGGATTAATGGGTCCGGGATCGAAAATTGTAAATTTCATACTGCATTCACGTGCATCATTCATAAAAGCATGATATCATCTCATGAGCACGGTATATGGTATTTGAATATATTTGTTGTGTTGTGATGTGATGATATAATCTCTCGTGGATAGATTATGATCGGTAGCTAACGGTTTTAAACCGAATCTTTTTAGGTAATGCTGATCATAGGAACGCTTCAGGGATGTCAGCTGCAGGATGTGGACAGCCGGGGCAGTGTTAACCCAAGGGTTGGTTGAACTTGCTTTTGAAAATAATCGCTTGCAAGCGAGTCTTTTGTTGATTGTGTGCAACTGTGTACACATGTTGATTTCAGGCTGAAGTTTTAAGACACCTGTTCAGGTGTCATGTTTTAAAGTGTTGTTTTGGGATATACATACTAACTTCATGCATGGTTGTTATGTAAACGTTTTCTAAATGACAGGTTGAATGTTTTCATTATTTCTTCGTGCTTCTTGTTGCAAGGTCCTATTTGTGAAGTTGTTGTCAGGCTAACTGATGGGACCCACTGTGTGGTCCTTAGCCTAGTGACGTCTTGGGTTACTTAAAACTCGGGTCGTTACACACTATATGGCTAGACATTTGCCTCTCTCTTCTAATTGTTCTATTCTATATATAGACGATGTACCCCAAGAAATTGTAGCCTTGGCTGAACTTGATCTATAATATATATTCATCCTTTTACCTTAAAAAAAAAAAGAAAGGTATTTGTAGAAATATCATATATAAGAAATAACTCATATATAAACTGTTATTTACAAGGATATTTAATTCATCCATATGAAAGAACATACAAGAAACGTGAAACTCCTACTAAACCCAAACAAGTTTCAAACTTATTAAATCTATTTACAAGCAGTCAAACACGTACAAGAGAATTATGCATACCATTAGGATCGGGAGGGTGGTGCTAGAATTCGAATCCTCCTTAAAACATGTATGAAAAAAATAATTATTAAAGATATTGTTATCTTTTTCTTTTAAATTTTTTTATAAATATTGTTGTAAAAACTAAAAAGGTATGTTGGTAACTCAAATATAAAAGGAAAATTGATTAAAAACTACTAATTAATTCTAATTAGTTAGTACATCAATTTTCTCATATTTTATTACTTTTCCAATAAAAAATCATAATCATGCAAAGGACGTTGATAGGTTTTATCTTGTGTTTCTATATCTGTATTCTGTAGAATCTTATCTTATTCCTTGAATCTATCATCATATGTTATCTTGTCAATATCAATTAACTAATCAAGCGATTCTAAAGATAAATTTTTAACATTGGATAATAAGATTAGGTTTCCTACTATTCTATATAAGCAGCGGTGAGTGGTCTAGGGTTACAACTCAGAATCATCGGAACCAGAAGAATGGGTAGCATAATGAAGAAAGAGGAGGTTGTGTGTATAACAGGAGCCAATGGTTTCATAGGGTCGTGGATAGTGAAGACGCTTGTAGAATCAGGCTATGACTCCATCAATGCCAGCATCTACCCTGGTAGTGATGCTTCCCACCTTCGATCCATCCATCCTTCTATCAAGGTTTTCGAGTCGAATGTGATGGATTACGACTCTATCTCCAAGGCGATAGAGGGTTGCAATGGCGTCTTCCATGTTGCATCACCATGTACCTTGGAAGATCCCAAGGATCCAGAGGAGGAGCTTCTGAAACCTGCTGTACAGGGCACTTTGAATGTTCTTAAGGCAGCTAAAGCAGCCGGTGTGCGCCGCGTAGTGCTTACTTCTTCTATCTCGTCTATGGTGCCGAACCCAGGGTGGGATAATTCTCTCCCCTTTGATGAAAATTCTTGGACTGATCTTGATTACTGCAAGTCCCGTGAGGTGAATTTTACTATCAATTGATTGATTACTTGTCTTGAGCCAAATTAGGGTTTTTTTAATTTCAATGTTGAATACTGTGTTGCAGAAGTGGTATCCGGTGTCGAAGACACTAGCAGAGAAGGCTGCTTGGGAATTCTCGGAGAAGAACGGTTTAGATGTTGTGGCAATCAATCCAGCCACGTGTCTTGGTCCATTGTTGCAGCCAGGGCTGAATGCAAGCTGCGCTGTGTTGCAGCAAGTGTTGCAGGGGTCACAAGACACCCAAGAATATCACTGGCTTGGTGCTGTTCATGTTAAGGATGTGGCAAGAGCTCAAGTTTTGTTGTTCGAGAACCCTGCTGCCTCTGGTAGGCATCTGTGTACCAATGGTATCTACCAGTTTGGTGAATTTGCTGCCAAACTTCATCAACTCTTTCCAGAGTATCCAGTTCATAGGTGAATTACTGAATTCCAAACAACATTGTAAATTTGTACTTGTATGTCAAAAGTTTGTGATTTTCAGTTGGTGTTTTTATCTGGCAGATTTACAGGCGAAACTCAGCCTGGCATGAAGTCATGCAAAGATGCAGCAAAGAAGCTGATAAAGCTGGGTCTTGTTTTCACACCAGTGGAAGATGCAGTGCGCGAGACTGTCGAAAGCTTGAAGGCCAAGGGCTTCCTCAATCACCCCAAACCATAAATCATCCAAATGTTGTCATGATTTGGGATTATCTTTCTGTTTGTTTTTTCTTTCGGTGATGAATTTGTTAAATTAATCATTCATATATGAATAACATGTGCATTTTTTGAAATGAAGAGATCTATATATTAAATACTTTTTAGAAATACATAATTTATTGTAATTTACTTTTTTTTGGTAATGATTGTAATTTACTTCAATTTCATTAGTTCTCGATAACTTTTTCACCAACTAATAAACACACCCTTGGGAAGCTCCTTCAATGACATCTTTTGCATCACACATCTTGAATCTATCTCCTTTGTTGCCTTCTTTCCTTCTTCTCTTTCTTTGTCCTTTCCTTCTGGTTTCCTCTTTTCTTTTGGAGCACAAATCACTCCTGATCAGATTATAACAACATGATTGGAACACAAACACGGGGCAAAAGCCCAATAACAACACACAGTCATCAAACTCTAGAATGCCCCTTATACAAATTAGCCAATCAAAATGAATTCCTCATGTCCTCTCTACACACAGTTTAAATCCACAAACCATATTCAAGAGGTAACTCACATGCTACAAATGTAAACATATTTGGGCTATGATGAAGATCTCGTTATTCCCGAATCCATGCCTGAGCCTTGAGTTGATCCAATTTCAGGAGAGTTGGGCTCGTTGCTAGCAAGCTAGGGAAGTTGGATCCAAGTTTTGGGCCTTGTCCGAAGAATCCCACGAGCCCAATGCATATCCAAGTCCGATGAATAGACAAACCGGGTTTAGTGAAGAGAAAAAGATCTAGCCAGTTCATTTGGTTTAGTTGAAAACGCATTCATTAATCGAAGCACAACATTTTGGCTAAAACGCAACCAATTCAATACTCTATTCTCACTTGACCGCTCCTCCCTTCCTTCTCTGAGAGAATTCCACGTCCAAAAGCGAGATCGAGAGCTTCGATACGAAGCTTGAATTGGTTCTAACCACAAATTGTGGGAACGAAGAAAGTCTTCGGACCTTCAGACTCGTATGGTTTATATCGCTTAGCATGTTCTACTTTTCTTTTGTTTGTTCGGGTTTTTGTCAAATTCTTTACTCTTGTAATCTCTTGCAAGTTTGGTTTTTGGTTTTTAAGACGACAGTGAATTGAATCTTCTAAAGACCTCGAGGACGTAGGACTTTGACCTGAACATCGTAACAAATCGTTGTGTGTTTTGTGTTCTGGAACAAATCGCTCTAGATCTTTTTCTTTACGAACTTTTATTTTGTTAAAGATTATGATATTCGATTTGAAAGTGGTATCAGAGATTGTTTTGTTAAAGATCTCTCTAATATTTGGTAGATCTTGTCTTCTTGAACATGAATCAACGTCAACCGTGTGTCCGTTGACCAAAGATTTAAAACGTTTGCGATTATCTAAGCTTTCAAGGCAAAACAAGTCATATCTGAGGGTTTCTTAAAGTTTTTTTTCTTCTTCTTTCGATCCATTTTTTTTCGTAACATTGCTTTACATATCTATCTTCCGCTGCCTTTTTTTGCTTTAGATCGATGCCTTTCAAAACTTTTTGTCTGACTCACAGATCTTTAGTCTCTCTATTGACTTTGTAGTCAAGAAAAGCCCAAATCTACGTGTGTTACCTTAGGATCTCGAGTTTCTTGGCTATGTAATAGCAATATATACTCTTGCTTTTCGATTCTAAGCCAAATCTTGTTCTTTTACTTCGTTAGTCACTTATCCTCAAAAGATCTTCAAGGAACACGGTTTCTACCTTTATTTTCTTTAGATATGAGGGTTTAGCTATGATTTTAGTGTTTTTTGGTTTTGTAATAGCCAAATCTGTACTAAATCTAGCTTATAAATCATTGTGTTTTTACGATCTATTATAGATATACTTACTTTTAATGATCTTTCTACAACTTGTTGATTCTTCACTTTACTCTACCTTCCTATCTCTAGGATATACTT
Source organism: Fagopyrum homotropicum (assembly GCA_033239125.1). Taxonomy (NCBI): domain Eukaryota; kingdom Viridiplantae; phylum Streptophyta; class Magnoliopsida; order Caryophyllales; family Polygonaceae; genus Fagopyrum; species Fagopyrum homotropicum. Next base: position 9,436,817 of record BSWB01000006.1, on the reverse strand, counting down.
TATTTATGTCTTAAGAAACTAGGGTTTGATTGTTTCCAAGAGTTGAAAACTCTTGTGGTTACATTGAGCTCTCTTTTAGAAATAGAGATCGAGTAATTTTTGAGACTAAAGAAGTTCTTTAAGTTCCTAAGTGATAGAAATGATGAGTTTTTACTGATTAATCTTTGCTTCATATTTTTCTCTCATAAATTACCGAAGTATTTTTCTTTGTTTCTCTGTTGTGTTTTCATAATGGGTGATACAACCAAGATCAAACCATTAGATGAGAGCCCTTATTTTTTTCCCCATGTGGCAAGTCAAAATGAAAGCCATTTTGATCAAGGAAAAATGTTAGAAGGTTGTGACTCTTACATACCGAGAAGGAACTAAGGAGGAGGAGAAAGAGAAGCTAGATCAAATTGCTCACTTTGAGATTATGTTACGCCTCACTTATGAGGTTGAACGTCAGGTTCTTACACAGGTTAGTACTAAGAACTTATGGGATACCCTAGCTTCTTTGTTTCTTGTAAAGAGCGTGCCTAGTAGAATTAGTCTCCTATATCGCATGTTTTATTTCAAAATGGATACTAATTTGATTTTGAATGATAATCTGGATGTTTTTCTTTGCATGATGTTAGCATGAAATATTGTGATATTTTAGGCACGTTTTCTAAGTGTATTTGATTCATATTGATAGTCATTGATGAAGCATTGATGCATTTGTGAGCTAGTTTGTCTATAATGTCGATATAGAGATCTACACAAGCTTTATGTTGATTATAGGTAATTGAGAGCTATTTCCGAACGGAATTGAGCAAGGATGAGTTTGATTAAGAATGTCCATAGATTGAGGGCATTCCTAGGAGCTAAGGGAATGCCAACTTGAGGAATGCACGAGGCTAAGGAAGAATCACGTTCTAGCCCTAAACCACGCTCTAAAATATGGCCGTATTGATTTCCACGTTCAAGTCCACGGCCGTGGAACCATGGCAAGGGAAGCGTGGTTCATTCCAGCAACTTCTACGGCCGTGGAGAAGTTGATTCAAACTGTGTTGATTTCCACGCTCTAAATTACGGCCGTGGAACCCTTCCACGACCGTGATCTTGACGATCTTTTTCGCCATACTTTAAGCCACGATCTCCTACGCAATTGGGCCGGGCCGATATTTTATCTTACACTATAAAAGGACGGACGAAGAGAGATTCCGTTACCTCGCTTTACACATACACTTGCGCTTGAAATTGCCCTAATTTGGCATTTAGCGGAGATTTGTTTGAGAGATTTTTGGCGCATTGCTATTGCGATTTCCGGATTGACGGAAGATCGAAGATTTGGAAGATTGTTCGCAAGGAGATTTCGCTTCTTGCTTAGGTTTGATTTAGAAGACGGATTGACATCCCGTTCTTCTTTCTTATCTAAGATTTGTGTTTGTTTGTTCTATTCCGAATCTAGTGACGATTATTGTTCTTGATTGTGAATTTGAGATTGATTTGAAGTTTATTGAAGGTTTTCGAAAGTTTTCATCTTTCAATCTTTTAATTCTTGAATTTGATATCAATATGACTATTGTTGGCTAAAAACCTTTACAATTCTAAGGTGAAGGGTTGATAGTTGTGGCTTAGATGATGATAGATCGTTCGTAAACAGATTGGATCCTGAGAGTTAGAGAGAATCGACGACAACCCTAATCCACGGTCTGTTCTTGAGCTTCCACGGCCGTGGAACTCAAGAACTAGCCGTAATTTTGTGCTAAGTTACGAACTTGCTTTTACTTTAATCCAAAGTTAAAGATTTGCTTTAACTTAGTCTTGGATTGCCTTTTCTAGGTGGTAGTGAAGCCTCAACAACCTTTACCTCGATTGTGAGTGTCACAACCTTAATCGGTTTAGTTAGTCTTGATCCTTGGATTACAAGTTTGGGTATTTGACGTTAATTCTTACCTTTAGAACCTTTCTATACTGAAGCCTCAACAACCTTTATAGAGAGTGTCTTGTAGGTGAGTCATATAAGGTTTTTGGAACTTCACCGTACGATTACCTTACATTAGCATACCTTTGCATATCTCAACTATGTCCTTATATCATTAGTATATCTTGAATCGATTGCCACAGCTGGATTCCTGGATCTTTAGGATTGTTATTTTCCCAATAATTCGAAAAGCTCTTACATTTACTCGCTTGATAACTGATAACACGATTTATGACTTAGGTTTAGATGATCATTTAGATAGATTTCTCACTCATTCGTGCACGTTTTGGCATTGGTTCATGACGTCTTCGCTCAATTCATGCATATTTCTAGAAAAGACGTCTACACTACCTTTTATCGGTTTTGTAGGTAATTCGGGGATCTATTGGACGTTAATCGATACATTTGAGGGCCAAGCCTCATGATGGTACACATCCAAAGCCTTGGAGGAGCATAATTGGAGCAACAAAGGACACAAAGACCACTATTGGTGCAAGCAATGGAGCAACTCATGGCTAGACGATCATAACATGCTTTTGTTGAAGAAAATCGACCTACACCCAGGAAAATCGGCCGATTTTTTCCTCTGGGTCGATTTGTGGGCCTTTGACAGCTTAAGCCACGTGTCCCACGATCTCTTGTCCGGCCTTGCTCTTGGTGGAGAATATAAGTGGTCCTTCAAAGCTGTTGCTGGCTCAACCATTGATCCCTCTCCTCTCTTTTGACCTATCTTCTTCCCCAAAACACTTCTCCATTGTTGCCTCTCTTCCAAGCACCCATTAGGGGTGTTCTTGGAAGAGATTAGTGTAGATTCTCGTTTTAGAGTGAGATTAGAGTGGATTTGAGAGAGAAGTTCATTGTTGATAACTTGGATTAGCTCTTGGAGCCTTGTAAGGATTTGGTAATTTCTATTCTATGCTTTTAATGTCTTTTCTTTGGATTATTCTTCATCAATTGACCATGACTTGCAAGCATGCTTTATTTGTGGAGATTGATCTTGAAATGAATGTTGTTGGCTAGATAGATTGCGATTCTAGGGTAAGGAAAGAAGGGTTATGGCTAGGACCATGATAGGATGAACTTAGATTTTTACCCTTGGATGACTCTTGTTCTTGAAATCCTAGTGTTTGTTGAGCTAATTCTATCCTAGGGAGACCTAGTGTTAGCAACTAAGTGTTTAGAAGAGACTTACCCGGTGATTCTTACTCTTAGATTCAAAAGATGACTTACCCGGTGGTGTGCTAGGATAGTTGTTTAGGACTTCCCTTTCCGAGACTTGCCCGGTAAGGATAGGTTAGACCCCTAGGTAACAATCCGGTTTGTGTAGAATTCCTATCCTTAGGTTCTTAGAGACTTACCCGGTGATGAGACCTTAGGAATGGACTAGTGGATCATGAGACTTACCCGGTAATTGATCCCAATCTAGAAACGCTTAATCCCAACATATCATAGTTAATCCGAGGAATGAATAGATAGCTTGAGTCTATGCCATAACCGGACTTCCAATCTCTAGAATCCGCTTTGTTACTTCCATTCTCCTATCTTTTGTGTTAGTGTGTGTTTGTGTTGCTTGATTGTGTTCACATATTTGTGATCTTTGTTTGATCACCCAAAACCCTCCAAAAACATTGTGTTTTCCATTTTCTTTATTCCTCATCTTATCTTAGTCTAGATTCACACTATCTTTGATCATTGAATGACTTAGTTTCACCTCAGTCCTTGAGTTCGACCTCGGAATACTATCCCTACTACAAACGACCCGTACACTGCGGGTTTCGCTAGGTAGTTTAGGATTTAGTTCGAGTTTATAAATGTAAAGCTTTTTGTGCTATTTCCCAGCGTGACAAGTTTTTGGCGCCGCTGCCGGGGACTAGGTCTAGATTGAGTCATTTGCTTTTGATCGTTTTTAGTGTTTATCTTTCTTGTTACTTTTGATCTTGTGTTGTTTTTGTCTTTGCCTTTTCATGTTTGCCATGGACGGATTGTACTTCCAAGACGACCTTGACAACATGGAGTATGAGGAGTGGATGGAAAGCCAAGATCTAGGACCTCTCCATGATGAGTTTGAGTATTGGGAGGAGTTTAATGCCTATCATGAGTCCCATGATCAAGCTCACATGACTACATTGCCTTATGTGGAACCTCACCATCAACCTCACAATGACCGAGTGGAATCAATGCTAGAAGAAATGTTGAGGAAGATGGATGATCTAGAGAGCAATCTTGCTTCCATTTCGAGTTCCCACATGGTGCTTGAAGAGGAAGTATTTCAACAAGAGGAGGTTCACCATGAGGAGATCCAAGAATTACCCGGTTCAACCATAGCCAATAGAGACCTTGAGAAAGAGTTGAATGAAGCTCGGGAGCAATTGTGGCTAAGGGATTTGGCCCTGGAGGATGCAAGAAGATTGAATGTTGAGAGAGAAGAACAAATGAGGAGGGAGATTGAGGAGATTAGGCATGCTCTTATGCTAGGAGATCCGACCATCCTTCAAGGCTTACCTCCACCTCCTTCACCTTTGGAGGAGTGTAATGAAGTATTCTCACCCCCGGACATCCTTGCCATCAACCCCGGAACCACACTTGAAGAGCTCACGAGGGAGAGCCCTAAGTTAACTTCAACTACTTCCAATCCTTTCTTGCTTGCCCGGAGTACACCCGAAGATTGGAGTCCCTTTCCTAAGGAGTCTCCCATGTTGAATGATGGAGGCAAGCATGATGGATCCATGATGGTTATGGAGCACCTCAATGAAGAATTCTTTCCAAGAACCGGCCTTCTTTGGATCATAGAGGATGAGGATGACAAGCATCTCACCGGTGTAACCGCGGAGTACCAATTGTCTAAGTATGGGGTGGCATCTATGGTTGCAACTCCATACTATCATCAAGGGAGCGGTGATGAAGGGGTCTACTACTCACCGGTGAAGAGAGAACTTAAAGCTTATTTGGGCATCAAGTGGCCCTTGCTTGTCATCATGGATGCCGGAAAGCAATGGTTGCTTGGACTCCTCAAGCAAACCATGGTATTCGAGGTGGATTGACACATCCTCGGAGTTTGGTCAAGCTAATGACCTAAAAGAAGCGCTTCTTGGGAGGCAACCCAAGGGTAACAACTCTTTCCCTTTTCTCTTTCGTTTTCGTTTTCGCTTTTGTTTTTGGTGTGCTTTGTTTTTCTTTTGTGTTTTTGGGTGCTAGATCTTGTTGTTGTCATGTGTGATGAGATGCTGGAGGTCATGTGAAAGCCTCATGGAACTGTTGAGAAGAAGGTGCAAGATCCGAGCACATGGACAAGGAAGAAAGCACCCAGGAAAATCGGACTGTTCTTCACAGAAATCGGCCGATTTTCCTGGGATATGGTCCGATTTTTCCTCTGTAAAGGAAAGTGATGATCTCCAATCAAGCATGGGTGGAGCGGACGTGGAACTTGGACGGCTTGCGGTACCAAGCGCGGGTTCCGACATCATAATGAACATCAAGAGCTCTCTACCATCCTTGATCGATCATCCACCATCATCATTCGATGTGAACCGAAATACCAAAGCATCACCAATTTTACATTGTGAGGACTCTCTTTCACTTCTTTATTTAGTTTCCACATTAGGGACAATGTGTTTCTAAGTATGGGGTGGGGTTCTCATGATCACTTGCATGATTAGCATCTAGGATAGTTTAATTTTGTCACATGTTTCATTATGTCTTGCATTGTACATACATATTTCGAAAAAATCCAAAAAAATCAGAAAATTTTAAAAATTTTAGTGCTTCTAAAGCTTGGGAATGACCCTTATGATGAAATTGTCTTGTGAATTGGCTATAGATAGCCTTATGTGTTGAATAGATGATGCATATGTGGACTTGAAGTACTTATCTTGAATCCCATGAATGATTTGTGATCATGAATGTTTGCCTTGATTTGAATTGAGGATTGAAAATCAAAATTGCATGCTAGTTCTTGCACATCATTTAGGCATGAATGAGGCAATTCATCTTTCTCTACTTCTCATCTTGATCATGTTGTTTGAGCACCTCAATTGATGAAAAATTTTACCTCTTTTTGACCCATCCGGGAATAGGAGCATGATAGTGTGTTGATGTGTGTGAAAAGCAAGTGTGGGGTGAAGTTGTTGATGAAAGAATGTTGTGAATGAAATGCTGAAATTGTTGTGAAAGTGTAGACAGAAACATTAGGTTTGGGGACGTTAGTTTAAATGACAAGTAACTCGGTACACTTCACATAATCGGGTGTTGGTGCCTTGCCAAAGTCAAATAAACCGATAGTCCTAACGAGCTTTGGTATGTGTGCCCGGTGTGGATGCATCTCGAAAAATAGAAAAAGCCCGAGAATGGCTAATCACCAAGGTTTCGACTTTTGTACACCAATGCCATTGTCTCAAAAAAATAAAAGAGAGAAAAGAAAATGAAGAAAAATATACACTTGAGGGAAGTTGATAAGAAATGTGAAGTTGTGGTTGTTTAGTTCCTTTCCCGGATTAGCATCACATGACCTAGAAATTCCCACCTAATCACAACGTTTCTTGGCCTTTTCTTTCCTAAGTCCCTGTGACCTAAATGCACATGTGTAAGACTTAGTGATCTAGATTGGACATACTCATGATCATCTTGACTTCTTCATTTTCACCTCTCATGCATGCTTTCTAGTTAAGTGTAATTGTCTTTCCATGCCTTCATTCATTTTATGCATATTGCTTGTCCATTGCCATGAGACATGACTATGAAGGCGATCCAATATTAGAAGCACAAACCCAAAAAGATTTTGCCATTTTTCTGCATACATAAATCATGTCATCTCTTAGTCTATAGTTAGGAATTTGCTCGGGGACGAGCAAACCTTAAGTATGGGGTATTTTTGATAACACGATTTATGACTTAGGTTTAGATGATCATTTAGATAGATTTCTCACTCATTCGTGCACGTTTTGGCATTGGTTCATGACGTCTTCGCTCAATTCATGCACATTTCTAGAAAAGACATCTACACTACCTTTTATCGGTTTTGTAGGTAATTCGGGGATCTATCGGACATTAATCGATACATTTGAGGGCCAAGCCTCATGATGGTACACATCCAAAGCCTTGGAGGAGCATAATTTGAGCAACAAAGGACACAAAGATCACTAATGGTGCAAGCAATGGAGCAACTCATGGCTAGACAATCATAGCACGTTTCTGCTGAAGAAAATCGGACCAAGTAGCAGCTAAATCGGCCGATTTTTGTCCACTGGGTCAATTTTTGAGGCTTTGACAGCTTAAGCCACGTGTCCCACGATCTCTTGTCCGTCCTTGCTCTTGGTGGAGAATATAAGTGGTCCCTCAGGTGGTTGCTGGGCATCTCTCCTCTACCACACTCTCATTGACAGCTCATTGATCTTGGAGAAAGATTGGAGAAGAAGAAAAGCTCTCAAGGATTGAAGGAAGAAGAAGAACATCATTCTAGAGGTTTGAGTGAGTTTTGAGTGATTTTTGTAATCTTGGATTGAAGAACACTTGCAAGGGTTGTTAGGAACGTTTTGAATCTTCATTTAAGAGTTTGTAAGTCTTGCTACAACTTGGATTTTGCTGAGATTAATTGATTTTGTTTCTCATCTTTCATTTCCCCTCTATGAATACCATGTATGCTTGTATGATGATTTCGGATCTTGATATGCATATTATTGGCTAGTTTCTTGTGATTTTAGAGTGATGGATTGATGGTTATGGCTTGGGTGATGATAGGATGGACTTATATGTTAGTTTAGGATGATTTGTATACACGAAACCCATTCCAGGAAGAAAAATCGGGCTGTTCATCATGAAGATCGGCCGATTTATATTAAGAACAACCCGATTTATTCTCCTGTTGCTCTTTAAATGATAAATCTGCATGTTAGGGTCCTTGGTTGTTTAAATCCTAGTGTTTATTAAGCCTAATTTAGCTTAGTATCACCTAATGCTACCAATCTAAGTGAGGGAAGAGATCTACCCGATGATTTCCGACCTTAGATACCTAAGATGATGAATGCTAGGTAGTAGTGAGCCTCATAAGCCGCTATTGGATTGAGTGTGCTAGGATTATTGCTTGAAATTTCCCTATTCCGAGACTTACCCGGTAAGGAGAGGGTTACCCTTAAGTAGTATCTAGTTTGCGCGGAATTCCTTACTCTAACCCCTTGAGACCTACCCGGTAATAGGAGTTTGATGCGGATTAGTGAAGTGAGAGACTTACCCGGTAATCGCTTCCATTAGTGAACATTCTTTCCCAAACACCGCAGCTTGTCCTTAGAACCCTTAGAACCTTGAGTCCAATGCCATAACCGGAAATCTTGACCTCTAGAATCTATTTTTCTCTCTTGATCATATACTTGTGCTTTGCGTTACTTACTCGTTTGCTAGCTTAATTTGTTAGTTGTTTTATTACTTTGCTTGACTTGTGATCTTTGTTTGATCACCACAAAAACCAACAAAAACATTGTGTTTTCCATTTTCTTTGTTCCTCATCTTATCTAGTCTAGATTCACACTATCTTTGATCATTGTTTGACTCGATTTCACCTTAGTCTTTGTGTTCGACCTCGGAATACCATCCCTACTACAAACGACCCGTACACTGCGGGTTTCGCTAGGTAGTTTAGAATTTAGTTCGAGTTTATAAATGTAAAGCTTTTTGTGCTATTTTCTAGCGTGACAATAACCTACAATTGAATTTGTTCCCCCCAAATCCCTGTGTTCGATACTCTGGAATTCTTGCTTAACTATATCGATCCGTACACTGCGGGTTCGCTTGCTTGATTCTAGTTTTATAAATTTAAAGCTTATTTACACGCACGCTAAGTGGCGAACAAGTTTTTGGCGCCGTTGCCGGGGATTTGGTCTAGGCCGAATTTGGTTTTCGGTTGTCAAGCTTGGGAGCTTCTCCCTTGTTATTTGATATCTCTTTGAGTGCATGCGCAGGTCTAGGAACACCGGAGATCTCTTACCTCTTGATCAAGAGCTTGAGAGAACTTTAAGGCAAAAGCAAAAGGAAAAGAAAATGGCTGAAGAACACGAACGTGATCTTCAATCGGAGTTAGCGGAGAAAGAAGCTCAACTCCAATGGAATGAGAAGATTCGCCGAGATGAAATGGATCGTCATCAATCTCAAGTTGATGATCTAAAAGATATGATGTTTCAGATGAGGATAGAACTAAGCAACCTTAAGAATAAGGGGAGCAAGAAATCCTCAAGGAGATCCTTAAGGTCGAATAGGGGTCATTCATCCGCTGATGATAGCGACTCCTCCATACCACCGCTAGAGGAAATTGATCCCACGATCAATGTGAATCCATTCCGTCCACGGGCAGCTGCCAATCGCCGTGTTCCACCTAGGAATGCTAGGATCGAACGTGTGGATGAGGAGCCAAGAACTCTTGGCCAAAGAATGGATCCAACGCAGCAACCACGCCGTCTAGGTGTGAACTTTGATGTTGATGATGTACAAGGGTTTAGCTTCAACCCTCAAGTCATTACTCTTGTTCGCCAAAACCAATTTGGCGGGACAAGCGCTGAATCTCCACACCAACACTTGCAAAACTTTGAGTGTATGATGGAGACAATGAGGCCGAAGAACGCAACTACCAACAACTATAAGCTCAAGCCTTTCTTCTTCTCCTTGAAGGGGAAAGCATTGTCTTGGTATCAAGCTCTTCCTAGTGGGAAACTAGACACATGGGAAGACCTTTCCGCGGAGTTCCTCACTAAGTTCTTTCCGCCATCCAAAACGGCGGAACTTAGAGGTAAGATTAATGCATTTTCCATGAGATCTAACGAAAGTTTGTTTCAATCTTGGAAAAGGTTTCAGGATTTGCTCTTGGATTGTCCTCATCATGGCATATCCAAGCTTGTATTGCTAGAGATATACTATAAGGGGCTGGATGTGGAGACACAATTCAAGCTCCAATCCCTTTCATGTGGTACATTCATGGACATGAGGGAAGATGACGCTTAGGACTTCATTGAGAAGCAAGCAAGAGTCATAGAGAAGTATTCCCACCGGAAGGTAGAGGGAAATCGTGTGGAGCAAGGGGCAAAGCTCACACACGAAGCTCAAAATCAAATTTTCTCCCTCAACAATGAAATCAAAGAGTTGAAGGAGGCTATCAAGACCAACTTCCCAAAGCAACAAGGGAAAGATGTTGGCTACTTGGGCAACAACAACAACAACGGTGGTGAGAATACCAACCGCAACAACAATAACCGGAACAACAACCGGAATAATTGGAATGGCAACAACAACAATCGGAACAACAATTGGAACAACAATAGGGGTTCAAATAACAACAATTGACGCTCCAATCAACAAAATTCCGGTAACTCTTATCCTTCCAATTCGAATTCACTAACTCCACCTTCCTCTTCCTCTACTCCTTTGAAAAGCCAGGGGCAAACATCTAATGGAGGAAACACTTCGGGGAAGGAGAAGCCCGATCCCATGTTGGAAACGATCTTGGGAAAGCTTCAAGGTTTGGAGAACCGCATCATTAAGGTTGATGATCAAATTTCTAAGGTTGATAAAGCCCAAAAGGTTTTAGAAAACCAAATGTTCAGCCATGCGGAGGAAGTTCCTAGGAATCAAGGGAAACTTCCAGGAAAGACGGAGGACAACCCTAAGGGAAGGGTGATGGCAATCACAACTAGGAGCGGAGTGACTACCACCGATCCGCAGCCTAAGTTTGTTGAAGTCCCCGTAGAGAAAGACAAAGAGAAGGGGAATGAGAAGGAAGATGTCTACGTTCCTCCTCCGGCTTACAAACCTCCCCTACCATTCCCTCAATCTAGAGCGAGAGCACGCCTAGATAAACAATTTGGTAAGTTTATAGAACTCATGAGCAAGCTGCATATTAATATACCTTTCATCGATGCTATTGTAGGTATGCCGGCTTATGGCAAGTTCTTAAAGGAGCTCCTCTCCAACAAGAGGAAGCTAGAAGATTTTGGAGAGGTTAAGATGAGTTCGGATTCTTCGGATCTCATCAAGACCATGAAGGAGAAAATGCCCCCAAAGCTAAAGGATCCGGGGTCGTTTTGCATTCCCATAGGAGTGGGAGATGTCACATATGATGCGTTATGTGACTTAGGAGCAAGTGTGAGCATCATACCACTTGCATTATGTAAGAAGATCGGTTTAGGTGACCCTAAACCGGTGAAGATGACGTTGTACATGGCGGATCGATCCATCACTCGCCCCGTCGGTATTGTAGAAGACGTCCCAATCAAGCTAGGTAAATTCTTTGTTCCCATTGATTTTGTTGTGCTTGACATTCCTGCAGATAGTCCGGTCCCGATCATACTCGGAAGACCGTTTCTTGCAACTTCCGGCTGCATAGTCGATTGCAAGAATGCTAGACTCGCTTTTGACATAGGAGAAGAGAAGGTAGAGTTCGTTCTTTCCACTCGAATGAAGGAGCCAATCTTTGATGAGGATATATTCAATATCCAAGATGAAGAGGGGTTGTCTAGAGAGGAGGTAAGTGCGATTCTCTTCAAAGATCCTTTGCAAAAGGTTATTGCTATGAGTCTAACGAATGTAGGTAAAGAAGAGGAGTGCAATGAGGCAATTGAAGCCTTAGAAGCACAAGAGGAAGTGTGTGAAGAGGAGTTTGAGAAACTCCACGACGAGGCAGAAAACGTGAGAATCCACGGCCATACACTATATTCCACGGCCGTGGATCTCACAACCCAAAGCGTGGCTCACTCCAGAGGGTTACACGGTCGTGGAGGAGGCAGAGCAACCGTAACCACTTTCCACGCCCTAAACCACGGCCGTGGAGGGTGTATGGAAACCGTAATTTTGGCCGTGGAAGGGAATGATCGTACCACTTCTTCAACTTCTTTTGATTCTTCTCCTACACCTTCTACTTCCTTAGACACTTCTAAGGAAGCATCGGATGCTCCTCAAGAGCCATTGGAAGCTCCGAAAGCAATGGAACTAAAGCCACTTCCTACTCATCTAAGGTACGCTTTTCTAGGACCTAACTCTACTTATCCGGTTATTGTTAGTTCTGATCTAACCATAGATGAACATAGTAAGCTTATGGTTGTCCTTAGGAAACATAGGAAAGCTTTAGGCTATACTATAGAAGACTTAGTAGGAATCAAACCCTCCCTATGCATGCATAAAATATTAATGGAGGAAGACTTTAGGACTTCAAGACAACCTCAAAGGCGGTTGAATCCGACCATGAAGGAGGTTATCAAGAAGGATATTCTTAAACTTCTTGATGCAGGTATCATCTATCCTATCTCCGATAGTAAGTGGGTGAGTCCGGTTCAAGTAGTTCCGAAGAAGGGAGGAATGACGGTCATCACCAACAAGAACAACGAACTCATTCCTACCCGAACCGTAACGGGATGGCGGATGTGCATTGACTACCGCAAGCTTAATAACGCGACGAGGAATGATCACTTCCCACTACCCTTCATCGATCAAATGCTTGAAAGGTTAGCGCAACATTCGCACTTTTGTTATCTTGACGGTTATAGTGGTTTCTTTCAGATTCCGATACACCCGGATGATCAAGAGAAGACCACATTCACGTGTCCATGGGGTACGTTCGCTTATAGGAGAATGCCGTTCGGACTTTGCAACGCCCCAGCCACCTTTCAAAGGTGCATGATGACCATCTTCTCCGAATACATTGAGGAAATCACGGAAGTCTTCATGGATGACTTCTCCGTATACGGTTCCTCTTTTGACAATTGCCTTTCTAACCTTGCTCTTGTTTTACAAAGATGTGAAGACACTAACCTAGTTCTTAATTGGGAGAAGTGTCAATTTATGGTAAAGGAAGGAATTGTATTAGGACACCTAATCTCTAGTAGAGGGATAGAGGTGGATAAGGCGAAAATAGAGACTATAGAGAAGCTTCCTCCCCCAACTTCGGTGAAAGGGATAAGAAGTTTCCTAGGACATGCTGGATTCTATAGACGCTTCATAAAAGACTTCTCTAAAATATCAAAACCGCTAACTAATCTATTGATGAAGGATGCAGTTTTTGAGTTTTCGCAGGAATGCTTGGATGCGTTTAACATGATCGGGGAAGCTCTAATTTCAGCACCTATTATCCAACCTCCGGATTGGACTCTTCCCTTTGAGGTTATGTGCGATGCTAGTGACGTAGCTATAGGAGTTGTTCTTGGACAACGAAAGGAAGGGTGAACCCATGCCATATACTATGCTAGCAAGACGCTAGATGAAGCGCAGCTCAACTACGCCACTACGGAAAAGGAATTCTTAGCCATTGTTTATGCTATTGACAAGTTTCGCTCTTATCTTGTAGGTGCAAAGGTGATTGTCTACACGGATCATGCTGCGATCCGGTACCTCCTTGCAAAGAAGGATGCGAAGCCAAGGCTAATTAGATGGATTCTTCTCCTACAAGAATTCGATCTAGAGATACGCGACAAGAAGGGTTCAGAGAATTCGGTTGCGGATCATTTGAGTCGCCTAACACATCTAGAGGACGACCACTTACCTATAGATTACTCCTTTCCGGACGAACACCTACACATCATTGAGGAGTGCATCGATGTGATCTCCAAAGGTAACGAACCATGGTTTGCCGATTTTGTTAACTATTTGGTTTGTTAGGAGATACACCCGGACTATCCTACGCACAAAGAAAGAAGTTCTTTAAGGATATCCGGGAATACTTTTGGAATGAACCTCTCCTCTTCAAGAGAGGTCCGGATGGCATCATTCGGCGATGTGTGCCGGAAGATGAGATGCAAAGTGTCATCCGCCATTGTCATTCACTACCATGTGGAGGACACGCTAGTTCGAACAAGACTAGCGCAAAGGTATTGCAATCTGGATTCTTTTGGCCTACTTTATTTAGAGATATGCAATCCTTTGTTTCTTGCTGCGATGCTTGTTAAAGAACAGGTAATATCTCTAGGAGGAATGAGATGCCTCTCAATAACATCCAAGAGGTGGAGATTTTCGATGTTTGGGGAGTTGACTTCATGGGACCGTTCCCATCATCTTGTGGAAACCAATACATACTCTTGGCGGTGAATTATGTTTCTAGATGGGTAGAAGCTATTGCCTCTCCCACCAATGATGCCATGGTGGTGCTTAAGTTCTTCAACAAGACCATCTTTCCACAATTCGGGACACCAAGGACTATCATTAGTGATGGAGGTTCTCACTTTATTGCCCGGCGCTTTGAAGCTCTTCTAGCTAAGTATGGGGTTACTCACAAGATCGCCACCCCTTATCATCCACAAACTAGTGGACAAGTTGAGATCTCAAATCGAGAGATCAAAGGAATCCTAGAGAAGACGGTTTCAAGGACTAGGAAGGATTGGTCCTTGAAGCTTGATGATGCATTATGGGCGTACCGGACCGCATACAAGACTCCCATAGGAACCACACCATACAACCTTGTGTATGGGAAGTCTTGTCACTTACCGGTAGAGTTGGAACACAAGGCGTTTTGGGCTATCAAATGGTTGAATTTCAGCATGAAGGAAGCGGGAGAGAAGCGTCTCTTGCACCTTAATGAGCTTGAAGAACTCCGCTTGAATGTCTATGAGAACGCCAAGATCTATAAGGAGAGAGCAAAGCGTTGGCATGATAAGCATATCATTCCAAAGGACTTCAAAGAAGGAGATCAAGTTCTCCTCTTCAATTCAAGGCTTCGTCTCTTTCCAGGTAAGCTTAAATCTCGTTGGACCGGACCTTTTCTAATTAAACATATTTTCCCCCATGGTGCAGTTGAAGTATGGGGTGAAGCGGGCGGAAGCTTTAAGGTGAACGGTCAACGACTCAAGAAGTATACGCAGGAACTCCAAGTTGAAGAGTTCGCGCCCACCGCAATCGAATAAGTGCGAGTTTGGTCTAGCTACGGACCTTAAACAAAGTGCTTCTTGGGAGGCAACCCAAGGTATTGCACTTACGTTTTTGTTTTCGGTTCATAGGTTAGCTTAGAATAGACGTTTTTGCTTTGTTTTGCCTTCGATTCCTTCCGGTATGTTCGTGTTTTTGGGTGTAGGAACAATGGAAAAGGAAAAGGGAAGAGTAATTTTGAAGAAAAGTGACGAAACTTGGACTTTGGAGCATTACAGAGAGTTCCACGGCCTAAACCACGGTCGTGACAGCTACAGTAACCGTAATTTCCAAAAGCCTTTGAAAATTCACAAAAACCACGGTTCCGTACATTTCCACGGCCGTGGAACCCCCCGACAGACCTTGATTTTCCAAAATTTTACCGGCCACTATATAAACCACGTTCTTCACAAAAACACTTCCAAAAACCCAATTCCACGACCCTATTCGCCGATTCCACGCCCTTCACCTCAAATCTCCGTTCGTTAATCGTTTTCAACGATTCTTCGTTCCAAACTGAAGCAAATTCAACCACCAACAAGATCCAAGCAACGAATCGAGCGGCAAATCACCAAGGAACGCAGAATTCGGATTTTAAAATCCGAAACCTAGGTTTTTTTCGCTCTTCTCTATCTTTGTCAATTTGGGTTCGTTTTTGCTAGAGATTATAGGAGAACTGATTGAAATTGGAAGAAATTAGACTAGGGATGCCTGATTGCTGAGTTTGAATGTTGTTTGTTGAGATTTGCGAAAGAACGAGACGAATCACGGTCTCTGGCAATTCCACGGCCGTGGAAACCTAAGAACAGACCGTGGTTTTGAACAGTGATGGATTTTGTTAGGAGAGTTTCTGGGAGGATTAAGGAGAAGAAGAATGAGAAGGATAAGGGCAAAAAGAGGAAGGGTAACCTCTCTTCCTCTTCATCCTCTAGAGCACCACCACCTTCCTCCCCTTCACCTCCATCATCACCTTCATCACCCGCACCTCCTAGCCCTAGAGTACCGACCATTCATGAGGATCATCTCGATGCACTCGAGAGGATCCATAAGAGGGCAGTTATCGGACCTAGGTATCTATGGTTGGAGGATCTAGTTCCTCTAAACATAGTAGATGACCTTACTTGGCTCTTGGATAGAGCCGGTCTTATCGTCTTCTCGGCTATCCGAGAGGACGCTTATGAGGAGATTACGAGAGAGGTTGTGACGTTGTTTGAGCACAACCATGTGGATAGGACCGTTTCTTTCCGTCTTATGGAAAGAAACTATGATTTTACCATCCGAGAGTTCGGAGCCTTCTTTGGGTTCCAAGAGACCTTCAATGGTCATTTTCCTAGTGGCATTTACGCCAAAGATTTTTGGGAGGAGGTTGCTATGATTTACGCCAGCGAGGACCGCTGGCAACCTGCTGATACCAAGGCCAAGTTGATGTATCACTTGGCCTTGAAGATTGCTCACCGTGTTCTTTCTGAGTGTCTCTTCCCTAGGACGGAGACACCTCAGAAGATCAAGATGGATGAGCTCTTCCTTCTGTATTCTATGCTGTATGGGCGCCCTGCTGATTGTGCCACCCTCTTAGCTGCTACCATGAGCAAGCTTAAGAACAAGAGGGCGGGCAACATTGGATATGGTGGGATAGTTACCCACCTTGCTAGGATGTTGGGGGTTGTTTTTTTTCTGCATGCACACGCATACCAGCTGTACCCCTAGGACTCCAGGCCTTCATGACTAGAGGCCTTATCTTTCCTACCCATAGGGGTCCGCCTTACACAGCCATGCCTTGGGAGAGCATGACGGGGAGGGGCATTGAGTGGCTCCCAGAGTACTCCATTATGGCTGGACGCCATAATTGGAAGGCTACGTTCGCAGCTATGCATGCGAACAGGATTGCAGCTCCTCCGTATGTCCCACCACCATCCGTAGTTGAGGAGGAGGAGATGAGAGATCAATTTGAGGGTGGAGGAGGAGCAGAGCAGGAGTTTGGCACGTTTCCGGATCAGCCGGACATTGCTTCTGATGTGCCCAGACGTTCTCCACGTCCAGCCAGAGCTTCAGGTTCGTCGTCTCGCCGCGCCAGCGTGAGTGAGAGACCCACTTGGATGGAGACGCCTCCTGCATGGTACGGAGTTCCACCTCCATGGTCCGCACAACAGCCACCAGCACCAGCACCAGCACCGTCCGACGCTCCAGGGTGGTACAGCCAGGCCCCGGGATGGTATGAGCAGATGCCAGATTGGGCCACCGGTCTTTCAGAGAGAGTGGGAGCATTGGAGATCCGAGCCGATGCTAGAGATGGACGCATGAACGACCTTGATCATATGATGAGAGACGTCTACCGCCAGCAGTTCGGGCGGCACTACGACTCCAGCTTCTCTCCATTCCCACCTCCACCTCCACCACAGTGATGATATGCATGACCGACAGTTTTAGCCGCTCCACCACCACTTTGTGAGTTTCTTTTTCTTTTCTTTCCTTTTCTTTATTTCTTTCTTCTTTTCTTTCTTCTATTTGAACATTAGGGACAATGTTTGTTCCAAGTATGGGGTGGGGTGTGACTAAAAGTTGTAATAACTCTTACTCACTTTGATTGCTTCTATTCGAGACTATCTTGCATGTTCATTATATTGTTACACGTTTCGTTATTGCATTGCATGAAAAAGAGTTTGAAAAACCCATAAAAATTGAAAAATTTTGAAAATTTTGTGCTTCTAAGGAATTGAGATGATTTCTATGATAATTGTTACTTGTGAATTGAGTTTGATGACAATTACATGCTTAAAAGAATAGTGAATTGAAAAGAAATTGAATGAATTGATTTTACCTCTTTTGCAAGTTTCATAATGTGATGAATATTACCTAAATCATGTTGAGGAATTGATGTTGAAATCACACTATAAGTTCTTATGCTTCTTGTTGAGATGATTAAGGCAATTTGATTTTTCTTTCTTCTTTCTTTGATCATTTAGCCCCTCATTGAAATATTGACCTCCTTTACCTATCCGGGAATTTGGAGGAGTTGATTGAAAAAGGCATGTATGATGTGGGAGGGCCATGAAAGCAATACTTTGCATTCAAAGGAATAGAAAGAAATTGTAGGTTTGGGGAAGTCAATCATGATGATGAGTAACTCGGCACCATTCACATAGCCGGGTGTTTGTGTCTTGCCAAAGTCGGATTGAGCGATATTCCTAGCGGATTATGGTATGTGCGCTAAGGGTTTGAGGCATCTCATAAAAATTGAGAAACGCCAATCTCATAGGCTTCGGTTTTTGTGCACCTCTATCCATAACTCCAAAAGTAAAGTCGAAAATGAAAGGAAGAGAGCGAAGCTCTAAGTTGAAAGTGTTGCGGAAACCGCAAGAGAAGAAGAAAGAGTAGTTATCCACTTTCCCGGATTCATGCACCACATTCCTTAAAGTTTTCCTTCCCTTTCCACATTCTAGACCTTTTCTTTGAAAATCCTTAAGATCAAAAGAATGTTATATGACTTGGTGATCTAAATTGAAGTTCTTATGATTGATTTTGATAATGTTTGAAGGTTATGATGTTTGTATGGAAGTTTGATTGATTCATGAATTTTCTTTACTCTTTACTCTTTGATTAAGTGTATGAAAGTCTTATAAATGATTGAAGCAAGATTTGAGAATGATCTATTGTTTAGAAGGCACATTCACCAAAAAGAAGTATTGCTTTGAGAAGGTACACGTATTTCATCCTAACTCTTGTTTTAAAGCTTTTGAAAGACCTTACTTAGGGACAAGCAAGTGGCAAGTATGAGGTTATTTGTTAGCATGAAATATTGTGATATTTTAGGCACGTTTTCTAAGTGTATTTGATTCATATTGATAGTCATTGATGAAGCATTGATGCATTTGTGAGCTAGTTTGTCTATAATGTCGATATAGAGATCTACACAAGCTTTATGTTGATTATAGGTAATTGAGAGCTATTTCCGAACGGAATTGAGCAAGGATGAGTTTGATTGAGAATGTCCATAGATTGAGGGCATTCCTAGGAGCTAAGGGAATGCCAACTTGAGGAATGCACGAGGCTAAGGAAGAATCACGTTCTAGCCCTAAACCACGCTCTAAAATACGGCCGTATTGATTTCCACGTTCAAGTCCACGGCCGTGGAACCATGGCAAGGGAAGCGTGGTTCATTCCAGCAACTTCTACGGCCGTGGAGAAGTTGATTCAAACCGTGTTGATTTCCACGCTCTAAATTACGGCCGTGGAACCCTTCCACGACCGTGATCTTGGCGATCTTTTTCTCCATACTTTAAGCCACGATCTCCTACGCAATTGGGCTGGGCCGATATTTTATCTTACACTATAAAAGGACGGACGAAGAGAGATTCCGTCACCTCGCTTTACACATACACTTGCGCTTGGAATTGCCCTAATTTGGCATTTAGCGGAGATTTGTTTGAGAGATTTTTGGCGCATTGCTATTGCGATTTCCGGATTGACGGAAGATCGAAGATTTGGAAGATTGTTCGCAAGGAGATTTTGCTTCTTGCTTAGGTTTGATTTAGAAGACGGATTGACATCCCGTTCTTCTTTCTTATCTAAGATTTGTGTTTGTTTGTTCTATTCCGAATCTAGTGACGATTATTGTTCTTGATTGTGAATTTGAGATTGATTTGAAGTTTATTGAAGGTTTTCGGAAGTTTTCATCTTTCAATCTTTTAATTCTTGAATTTGATATCAATATGACTATTGTTGGCTAAAAACCTTTACAATTCTAAGGTGAAGGGTTGATAGTTGTGGCTTAGATGATGATAGATCGTTCGTAAACAGATTGGATCCTGAGAGTTAGAGAGAATCGACGACAACCCTAATCCACGGTCTGTTCTTGAGCTTCCACGGCCGTGGAACTCAAGAACTAGCCGTAATTTTGTGCTAAGTTACGAACTTGCTTTTACTTTAATCCAAAGTTAAAGATTTGCTTTAACTTAGTCTTGGCTTGCCTTTTCTAGGTGGTAGTGAAGCCTCAACGACCTCTACCTCGATTGTGAGTGTCACAACCTTAATCGGTTTAGTTAGTCTTGATCCTTGGATTACAAGTTTGGGTATTTGACGTTAATTCTTACCTTTAGAACCTTTCTATACTGAAGCCTCAACAAACTTTATAGAGAGTGTCTTGTAGGTGAGTCATATAAGGTTTTTGGAACTTCACCGTACGATTACCTTACATTAGCATACCTTTGCATATCTCAACTCTGTCCTTATATCATTAGTATATCTTGAATCGATTGCCACAGCTGGATTCCTGGATCTTTAGGATTGTTGTTTTCCCAATAATTCGAAAAGCTCTTACATTTACTCGCTTGATAACCTACAATTGAATTTGTTCTCCCCAAATCCCTGTGTTCGATACTCTGGAATTCTTGCTTAACTATATTGATCCGTACACTGCGGGTTCGCTTGCTTGATTCTAGTTTTATAAATTTAAAGCTTATTTGCACGCACGCTAAGTGGCGAACACATGACATTAGACTTACAATGTTATAAGATAGATAGACGACACTTATCAAGTTGTTATTATCTTGAATTTTTTGTCATCTCAGTTTAATAATTTCAAAGATGTTATTAACATGCGCATGAGGATTTGACTAAGAAAAAGCTGCTAGAATTAGTCTCCCATATACGAAAAGGTTGTACCCTCCGTTTATGAATTATGAAGTTGAACCCCATGTCAAATTCGATAATAGATATTTTTTTTTTTGATACATCAGTAAACTAACATAGGAGGATCAGCTTCTAGAAACTGATCGACCTAAAGCATCCTTTCGGATGAGGTCTTGAACGTCTTCTGGGATTGCATCAGCATCCAGTTCTTCATTATGTCCGTGCAACGCAATCTTGTCCGCAACCGTATTAATCTCCCTAAAGATGTGCTGAGCGGTACAGACTTGGAAACTAGCAATAATAATTGAGATGTCATTAATGATCATATCGAGTTCCCACGGAGGCTTCCAAATTCGGTTAATCGAATTGATCAACGTAAGGTTATCCCCTTCAATCTCGATAGCTGTAATTCCAATCTCCTTGGCCTTTTGAAGGCCATACCGCAAAGCAATAGCTTCAGCTTCCAACACTGAATCGGCATTGCAACTGCCGCTTCCTAAAGCAATAGGAATCGCATGGTGGTTTCGAATGATAAATCCATATGAACATTTATTTGTTAAACTTTGTGAGGCATCAAAGTTGAGTTTGTAGAAACCTTCCCTTGGTCGTTTCCACTTTAGGTTTTTCTTTCTTCTCCTTGGTGCTTTTGGTATTAATGTATTGGTGCTTTCTTTTGAATTTGCTAGATCCCAACTAGCAATTTGGTTAATTGCCGTTGTTCTAATGTTTTGTGGGAATTTTGTTTTATTAAAAACAAATTGATTTCTCGCCGTCCACATATTCCACCATATAACCATTATAAGTTTCATATCCTTAGTCGAGACTGAATCTTTGAGTTCACAAAGGGCCTCATCAATACCTTGATTCTCAATATCGATATTTTTTAAGATCGTTACAACACTTTGATTTTCGATAATTAAGTGCATAATTGGACATTGAAAAAACAAGTGTTTTGCACTTTCGGTATGGTGATTACAGTATTCGCAGTTCATAACTACCGGAATCTTTTGTCTATCCAGATTTTGTTTTGTAGGGATACCATCCATAGCAACCTTCCATATGAAATTCCTGATTTTTGGCATGATGTCTAATTTCCAAATCCAGGTTTTGTCACTCGTGACTCCAACTCTCCTTTTTTGAATCATCTCCAACGATGATTTAGTCGAGTACCACCCTTCATTATTTCCTACCCAGTACAATCGATCACGAATGTCACTATTCGGTAGGTTATAATTTTTAATTTTCTCCACTAGGGTACTTGGCAAGTAATTATTAAGTTGGTCTAATTTCTGGTGATTCCATGTATTATTACTGATAAACGAGGATGTAAGTTCTGTCAGATTGACTTGAGTTGGGTCAAGCAAGACATCTTGTAGTGGTTTGTCCAAAACCCACTTATCTTTCCAAAATCTTATTGTGTTTCCGTCTCCTACCCTCCAAGCGAGGCCTTGGTCGAAATCTTTATATAATTTGATCAAATTCTTCCACTGCCAAGACACATTCTTTCCGCAATCGTAATTCCATAGGCATGCTCCTTTTAGGTATTTTTCTTCAACAATTTTAACCCATATGTTATCCGGTTCAACCATAATTTTCCAAAGTAATTTCATTTGTAGAGCTTTATTCATGTCTTCCGCTTTCCTAATCCCTGTACCACCAAGGGATCTGGGTTTACAAATCTTGTCCCAACTAATAAGAGGGTGATGATTAGGCCCCTTATTCCAAAAGAAAATTCTATTGATTTTGTCTAGTTCACTGTGTACATTTCCCGGCAACATAAAGGCCTGCATTAAGTAACTAGGTTTTGCATTCAGATTTGCTTTTATTAAAGTTATTCTTCCTTCTTGAGACAAGGAGGACGCTTTCCATTTAGTAAGTTGTTGTTTGGCTTTAGTGATAACGGAATTGAAGATTTCTTTATTGACTCGACCGTTAATGATTGGGCATCCTAAGTATTGTTCGATATTCGTGGAGATACTAATTCCCAAATGACCCTGAATTCTTCTCTTATTACTTTGATCAATGTTACATGTAGTCTGAAACACGGATTTATGATAGTTAATTATCTGCCCGGAAATATCACAGTAGTCTTTTAAGACCGAAAGTACCATATCACTAGCCTGAGTTGACGTTTTAGTGAATATTATTATATCGTCTGCAAATGCTAAGAAAGGGATAATAGTCCTATTTTTCGAAATAGGGAAACCAATAAACTTTGGGTTCTCGTTGGATACTTTTTGTAAGTTTCTTGCTAACACTTCCGCGCATAGATTGAAAAGAAGGGGGGATAGAGGGTCCCCTTGTCTTAGACCACGCTGTGGGCAAAATAAGTTAGTAGGTGAGTCATTAATTAAGATCGAATATGAAACTGTTGATATACATTCTTGAATCCAACTTCGGAATTTATCCCCAAATCCGAATTTGATCAAAACTGCTTTAAGGAATTCCCATTCAACTTTGTCATATGCTTTTTCCATATCTAATTTTATGGCCATATAACCTTCTTTTCCTTTTTTTGCTTTGAAACCATGAAAAATTTCGTGCGCGATGAGCACATTATCATGAATTGCTCTATCTTTGACGAAAGCACTTTGTAATGGGTGAATCAATAATGGAAGGACTACACTTAATCGTTTTGCTAATATCTTCGATATAATTTTGTAGACCGTGGATACTAAACTAATAGGTCTGTAATGTGATGTTGTTGTTGGGTTATCAATCTTTGGTAGGAGTGCTATGAACGTATGATTTAATTGCCGAAGTAATTTACCAGTTCTATAGAAACTTTTAACCGCTCTGGTAACTGTTGGACCGACAATATGCCAATACTTCTGATAGAAACCCGCTGGCATTCCATCGGGGCCTGGTGATTTATCTGAGCCTATATTAAATAGTGCGTCTTTTATTTCTTTTGTGGAAAAAGGCTTTTCCAAATTAATGTTATCAGTACTGGATACTTCTTGTTGAATAATTTGTAGTTGATTTTGTACTTTGTTCATGTCAATTGATGAAGTTTTGAATCTATTCTTGTACTCATTTACAAATTCGTCATTGATTTCTGTATCATTCGCCAACACCTCACCAGTACTTTTAGTAATTGTCGAAATTACTTTTCTGTTCCTTCGTCCCGTTGCTTTCCTATGGTGAAACTTAGTGTTCTTATCACCGAATTGCATGTTTTTCGTTTTGGCTCTCTGTACCCAATATTTATGTTGGTATTCTATTAGACATTCTCTTTTCTGACTTAATCTAATGATTCTGTTATTAATGCCTTGGTCAAAATGTGAAAAACTAATTTTTTGGAGTCCTTCTAATTCTTCATCTACTTTTAACAGTTGTTTATTTATATTGCCAAACTTTTCTCGACTCCATTGTTTCAGTTTTTGTTTGAGCAAACTTGTCTTTTTTGCTAGGTCAAACATATTTGTGCCTTGGTAATGAGTCCTCCATACTTGCTTCACAACGTTTTCACAATCCTGTCTTAGCATCCACATTGATTCGAATCTAAAAGGTTTATTCTTCCCTATAATCTGGTTATTTTTAAGGAAGAATGAAATCATGCAATGATCAGAGTTTGTGAAAGCATGATTCCTAGTGTGCAAACCAGGGTATTCTTGGATGATTTCTAGAGAGGTCATGACTCTATCCAATTTTTCGTATGTATTATTATCCCCTTCTTTCCTTTTCTTCCATGTAAAGTCATTTCCTTTAGTTGGTAGATTTCTTAGGCTAAATTGATTAGAAAATTGTGTTAGTCTGTCAAACCTGTTAATCGCAGTTGTAGCCCCTCCTTTTTTATCGGATGGTTCCATCAAATCGTTGTAGTCTCCAACTAAGATCAACGGGATTTTTATACTCCTCATTTCGTCTTGTAATTGCAGCCAAAATGCACTTTTCATTTGTTCGTTTGGTGGTGCATAAATGAAAATAATCATTGATTCAAAGTTGGTACTAGTGTTAGTGTGTTTTAATATAAGGAATCTTTCTGACACTTTACTAATTTCTACTTTTTCACCATTCAGTTGATATTCTTTCCATAGGAGACACAACCCCCCCGCAAAACCCCTAGTCGGGATAAAACAGATTTTATCAAAACCTGCGCTCTTCCAAACCGTTTCATCAGGTTCGTCCTTTGTTTTGGTTTCTGCTAGCATAATCATTTGAATGTGTTCGTTTTTACACGTAAGATTCAAGTTAGTCCAAAAGTTTTTCTTCTTCATTCCTCGGCAGTTCCAGAAAGCAATCTTCATTTCTGAAAACTTAACAAGTTTGGGTGTTCCACTCCCGTTGTTCTGAACAAGCATATCGTTTAATTTTGTCGCCCATTTTACCTTTATAAACACCCTTAGCCAGTACCCGGTTGCAATTGGTTGGACCATTTTTTTTCCAACTAAAGGATAAAAGGTGTCTACACTTCATAATCTTACAACTTGTTATTTGAATCTTAGTCAAATTGAGCGCTACAAAGATCCCATTCAAAGCGGATTTCGCATCCTTGAAAAGCCAAACACAATTTGTTCTTTCACTACAGATGTTATTTAGCAACAAGAAATCAAGATTTGTTCTACTTCTGTGCATAAAATCCACATTCTCACGTTGTGTTAATGGAATTATTGTTATGTGTAGATTAGTTATCACCTCTTCTTTATGGAGAGGAGTGCGCTCAGGAAGATTATCACCTCCTTTTTCCTTCCTAGCATTGATCAACCAACTTGGCTCATTTGTTTTGTAGAAAAAGAAAGACCTTTTGGCTATGTAAAAAAGGTGATATGGCCGAAAATCCGTATCGTGCTTTGTAGAAGTCCTAAATGTAACTCCTTTTTTGGTCTTTGTATTATTATATGAGGAGAGACTCAAGTAATTATATTTACAATCCATTAACTGCCTCATTAACTTCGTACAGAATTTAGTATTCTTTCCGGTTTGAGGTAATTCCGTAGAACAAACACAAACAACGGAGTCATAACATACGGATTTAGATGAACTGAGGAAATTGAGGAACATCAAATGTTCATAACACATTACATAAACATCACTATAAGTCATCGTGGACTTGCCATCAAGGTTTTTCAGATCTAGGAGGGAACTTCTCCATTTTATTTTATTGTTGGGTTGATCACTATAATGCTTTGAATTCGTCAGCTGCATAGCCACTACCTTATCACTTATTCTATTTCCTGCAATCAATTCAAATTTCCTGCAAACAGTAATTAACACTCCGGGAATCATATTTGGTCGACCATGTCTGAGAACACCGGATTTCGCATCCGAATCAACACAAACTGATGTTGTTCTTACTAGTGCACTGTTATTGACTCTTGCTGCATTGTTGTTGACTCTTAGTACTCTTACTCTGATGCATTTATTCATATAGAAACCAAATTCAAATCCAATCAACTCAGCTTTACTTTTATAATCCATGGCTTGTGATTCCCTCGCAATGTATAGCCCTTTGTTACTCATAATATCAACACATGTTGTGTGGTATTCAATTGATCCTGCAAAGCAAAAAGGAAGACAGTAGACACCACCGAAGAAGCAACAAAACTGTAACACCCCGAATCCGCGGGACTCGGGATGCCACATTGGGCTAGGATCTCACAATGGATCCTGACCCTAGCCTGACAACAAGTTCACTGGACCTTACAACATGGCACTGACAGATATAAAACAAATACATAAAACAGTATAAACTGTACGACCCAAAGTAAACAACATAGCCGAGTATAAACAACATCCTCACACAGGAGGGAAAACAAGACATCGTCCTCACGTAGGAGGGGAACACAACAAACCCAAACCAACCACCTAATGTACGAGGGTCCTCGGCCTGTCACCCTGTCAGATCACTCAGCAGCGCCTAACCTGTAAACAACTACAACACGGTATGAAACCGTTAGCTAACCATACATATATGAGGTAATGCATAAGCACAATCACACATAGGGAAAGATAAACATATCAGCATGCTTTCACTCATTTACCCATTTATTCATCTCAATATAATGGTCATTCACTCAAATCGTATAGATATAGTATATATGAAACTAGGTGACACGAGGACCGATACATCCTCACCTCTGAGCCTGCTAGCCAGCCGTACTAGTATCGGTCACACAATCCGTGTACCCTATGGGAGTGGATTGCGCCCTTCCTGTAAACCGGTCTGGCCTGACATCAGAGAACCTCCCAGACTCCACGGCGGGATGAAAGGGAAAGGTTATCACAGCCACGCAGTGGGGCAATCAATAAAACATAGGTCGGTAAATACGACATCACATGCTATCATAGCAAACATATAAGGCACACACCACTCATACAAACACCCAATATAAGGATGGTAGCTAAGTAAGTCCTACGGACTTACCTCAACCTCGTATAAAGCTCAACCACAATCACCTCTACACTGGAGGGACAACACGGCCTATAAAAAGGCATAAATAGATATATCAACCTCTATTTATCAAAGGGGTCACACCTAGACCCAAAGGGATCCATAAGGATCATACTCAATCTATGAGCCTCACAACCAACTAAACCTCAATATCTCAACATAGCTCACAATTCCTCAAATCTCAAGGTATTATTTAATCAACATTCCTCAGTCTCAATTTTAATCCTAATTTAATTAATTAACCTTTAATTAATTAATTAGATTTCGCCAGAATAACGTTTTGCCCGCAGGCAATTTCTAAACCCCCTGTCATCAGATTTCATCAAACAAGAACCCATAATCACCAGAATAATGTAACGAGCATAATGGAAATTCCAATTATCCATTTTAACCAACTCAAGGTCAATTTATACTAACCCGCAATACGGAAAACGAATAAATTCATAACTTATTCGTTACTAACCCGATGTACGAACCGGAAGAAGATCCAGACTCCTAGCGATTCGGGGAGTAAGAGCGCGGTATGAAACCTTACATTTGATGACTTGCGGTGGTCCGTCGGCGCTCCGATAGCGGTAAACGGAAGTTTTACCAAAAAGCTAACAAACGGAAAATAGATTTGTACCACGATGTAGAGGACAAGATAAGGGACTCGTTGATACAAGCGGATTTGAAAATGGATCAAAAATGAATGATTTGTGAAAGGTTGAAGATGGAGCGTACGTTTCGGCGATACTTCGCCTGAAAGAATTGCAATTGCAATTGAAGAAGAAGAGATGATACAGCGACTGCACATGCCTCAATATATATATATATATATAATATATTATATTATATTAAATTATATTATATTATATATAAAATATAATATAATAATACTTATCCAAAATATTTAATTAAAACACGGTATATTTTCCGATCTCCAAACTTTATGAAACTGGAATATAAAATGCGAAATATTATCGGGATAATTAATTCATAACTGCCTCGGAAAACGTGTATTCCTAAGCCGTCTTTCTTAGCCGTTAAGAAACGAAATAGCGACTCTTTTGTCCGTTTTGCCTCTCCATGTTATTTCATATCTAGGACATATCCGATGTCCTGATCATTTCTCTCAACTGCATTTTTATTAATTGGAGCTCCCAAATGCTCCAAATAACACCGGAGGGTAAAAATAATTACCCGGGGGAAAAAGTAAAAATTTCCCCAAACGTCCAAAATTATGCCAGGAACATAACGGTGGGACTCTTACTTATCACTTGTGAAATCTTCGCGAGTTATATGTCAATTACTATCAACGATAAATTTAATCAACATTAATTAGAATTCGAAAATCCTAGCTATTACAAAAACAGCTTAGTACAAAAAGTTGAGTCATTTCTTCTACCTGATAGATTGTTAATTCCATTTTGTAACAAGTTATCAAACATGTCTAAATAAGCAAAGAGCTTATAATAGCAGGCATATCTCAGCAGAACAAACCAAGAGCCAAAGCCTAACACTGAAATGGAGCAAACAAACTCCAAGCAAGTGGTGCAGCATTGACAGTTAATCAAAAGAAAGTAGTTTTCTGATTGAAGCATTGAGTCTCCTTTGTTCTGTTTTTGAGTAGAGGATTCACGACAAATAGCTTCTTTGAAGGTTTTAAGTAAAGAGAAATTCACACATTCAAACTTATGATACTCAGGATTTTTAGCATCAATTTGGACCATGTATGGATGTGAAATCGATGCATCTTCAATGAATTTCTCTAAGTAGTTCAAACCAATCGAGTTACTTATTCGGACATTTGTCAAAAGCCACAAATTAAAGTGTGCCAAGGCTGATGAAGCAAAATTATATTCATAATTCAGATAAAGTCTCACCCATCTCTCAACATCTACGAAGGAGAAGTACCTGGTGTTACCTAAGTATTCGGTTTTACTAAAACAATAAAAGAAGAAATTTTTTCTCATATTGTTAATCAAAACAAAGGTTAGGCTCTTCCTCAACAATGTTCTAAGTTCAACAGACATAGTAGATTCATGGAATAAAAGAACCTCATAGATACTCCATAAACTAAAAATGCCAAATATTTTCATGTTTTCAGGGATTATGAAGTACCGGGTTTCACGAAAGTATGCTTCAGTTGGAGGAAAGGGGTCGGAGCAGTCGGCGAGTATCCTTCGGAGATCAGCAAAAAAGAAAGACACCCAGCAGAACGGAAGTCTTCGCCCATCTGTCAATGCAGACTTTTGAGAACTCCCTAGATCTTCACTCCGTTCACTTTCCAGTTTCTTCCACTCAAACACCGCTTGACAACGGTTGGCAACAGCGTCCTCATGAGGTATGATAGCCTTCACTTTTTTGTGCGGGAGTTGGGACGTCGCTAGCGTCCGAGTCATGAAAGGAGGTCGAAATTGCGGCTTCCTCAATCTTTCTTTGTTTCGCTTCTTCTTGCGTTGTGAATGGAACCTAGAAGCAGGCTCCCTTCCACATCTCAGCATTCGCAAGAATCGCAGCCCCTTATCTTCGCCATGGTTCCTCAAACGCGACTCCTTCATCCTTCTTCGCAGGTTTTGGTTCATCATTCTGGGAAATAGATACTCTTTTGTTGAGAGATATTCTCTATGGAGAAGATTTAAACTATTTTGCCCATTCTTATTTTAGAGTTTGGTAATATTTTGAAAAATGATTAGACTGTTGTTGCTAAAGAGGCCTCGGTTCCACTAATCCTCTCCCTATGGGTCTTAAGTTGAGTATTAAAGATGACGAACCTCTCCCTGAACCCGAGTTATACAAAAGTTTGGAGGAAGGCTCTTATGTATCAATATTACCAAACTCTAAATAAGCTATGCCACTCAACATTTAGTCATTTTCTTAGTTCTCCTTGAAAACCTATCTTAAGGATGCTTCTTCAGTTTTTCATGTCATTCGAAACCTCAAAGACACTATGTATTAATCAAGGATAACTCATAAAGATTGTGTATAATATATGTATCATCTTCATTCATCGAGTCCTATAAGTATAGGGATTCAAGTTAAATTATCAGTATGTATGTATTTGTAATGCCGGTTAATACCATGAACTTTGATTTGTTTATCCATTCAGTTCTGATTTTGCCTAATTTGGATTCAGTGATGCTGGCTCTGGCTGGGCTAACTGCCCATTTTTGGCTCAATCCTTTACCGGGTCTTGTGTTTTCTTTGGCAAGGCTCTCATCTCATGTAAGACAAAGAAACAAAAAACTGTTGGTAAATCTTGTGCTGAATCTCAGTATAGGGAACTTCTGTCTCAATCTCTGTGTTTTCCTGATATATTCACTACAGAATTGACATCAAACTGTTCCCAGAGTTTCGTTGGCTGGGAAAACATGAATGTACATCCTCCGTCTCCCCCTCTGCCTCCTTTTTTTGTATTTAGGGTTTAGGGTTCGCCAACGGTGGTAACCATGGAGTCCTACATTGCACAAAGCCACCGAACACACAATCTCATACATAGAGAGAAAGAGAGATTTTATTAGTATTGGAAATTACATAAAAATAGATGATCGATGATGTATCTAATCGTACCTCTCTCTCTCCCTATTTTTTTGGGTTTTTTTCTTTCTATTTTTTTGGGGTTTTTTTCTTTCTATTTTTTTGGGTTTAGTGTAACAGAACATAAAGATCGTAAACAACAGCAAAGTGAAGCTTGGAAACAAAAAGGGGGGGAAAAAGTTAACAAATTTGCCTGGCTGAGCAAGAATCAGACCCTGCCCAATCTTCAGATGGAGGTGGAATCAATCTCCAGGTCAGCAATTTGTGCCAACAATGAATCATTGGAAGTTGGAGACAATAGAGGGCACATATCGATGCTCAAGCGCTTGAGGGAGGGTGGAAGCCCTTCTGCTGGGAAGCACGTGATCTTGGGGCAGTCCTCCATTAGCAAATCTCTTAGAGCATTGAGGGCCACTAGACAGTTTTCCCGGCCAAAAGAAGTTAGATTCAAACACTTCTTGATGATCAAACACTCAATTGACGGAGGTAGCAAGCCGCTTGCAAATACGGTGAGCTTTGGACAGCCACAAACCGAGAGTAGTGTAAGTGAGGTGAAGCCTAATAACGGCGCACCATCATTGTTGGACAGGGATTCAAGATCTGCACAGTCATTGATATATAAAGTCTTGAGTCCGCTGAGGCTGATGCTTACCGGGAGCGAAATCAGCTTTGCAATGTTGGATATAACTAGCGAGTATGTTGAGCTAGTGCTTGGTATTGCCTCAACAAGAGTTCCGTCATTGCACCCACCTAGTGCCAAATGCTGAAGGCGTCCACTATACATTTGGTCGGGGAAAGCTCGAATCAATGGACAGCCGCTTATTTCCAACTTTTGTGGAGCAAATTGATTTGGTAAACCTCTAAACCTCTGGCAGTTGTTAATTTGTAGTTCCAAGAGGTTCATGTAGGAGGGTAAGACTGCTGTAACCGTAAACATCTCCCCGTCTGCATTCCTTTGTTGAATCTGGATAGTTGGTTCACTCCAGTTCTCGAGCGTGATGTTGTCAATGAGTACTAGAAACATCAAACTTGGGGTAATTGGAAGATCCTTTAACTCATCGCATTTCTTGATCTTCATGACTCGAAGGTTCGGAAAGAACCTTGGTAAATTCTTAAACTTGGGACATTTGCTGACCTGCAGCCAATTTAAGGTAGGATATACCATCTCTGGCCATTCCTCCAAGTTCTGCATCCTTTTCAAGCGAAGCTTCCGAATGTGGGGCAATGGACCGAGGGACAGAATCTTGATTTCTGTGCAGCTACTCAGTGAAACTTCAGTTAGATTCTCAACTGAAGCATTGGCAATCCAAGTAGGCAACCTGCTTCCCTTGTAGCGGCATATCTGAAGCACTTTAAGACTTGAATGAGGTTCAAGTTCTTCGAGTACTCTCTCTTGTACACCAGGCTCTGCAAGGTTTACACTTCCATCGCTCCATTCAAGCACCAACTCTTCAAGGCAATCCTTCTCCTTTAGGCAAGCAGCTGATGCAGTCTCAGTATTTTCAAGATCTGAAATGTGCAGTTTCCCTCGGAGGGACTTCATGCTGTGTAATTGTTCAAGTCCATGCATGTTATCTTTGCCAACACTGAAAAAGTGCAAATCCTGCAAGTTGGTCAAGGTACCGATTCCCGGTGGTATAGAAGTGCAGTTGTACCAGAACATCTCATCTAGCTCCAGATGCCACAGGTTTAACAAGTTTTTGAAGTCCTTTGGCAATTCGTAGAGCCAAAGGCATCCGAGGAGCTTCAGTGTTTGCAGGTTGATGAGGTTACATATGCTGTCGGGAAGCCTTCGTATCTCTGTATGAGATAGATCAAGGTAGCGGAGCAACTTCAGCTTTCCAATTGACTTGGGCAGCTCTGTCATTACGCTTGAACTGAGATCCAAGACGCGCAAGTATTTGAGGGTGCAGAAGATTTTATCAAGGGCCTGACTGAAATTTCTGCTGTGGTTGACAGGCAATAGAATTGTGCGAAGCTTTGTAGCCTTCAAGATCTCCGACGCAGGCAACTGCACATCTTTACACAAAAATGATACATGACGACAATTCTCATGGAAGCTGCAATGCTTGTTGTCCTCAACTTGGAAAGAAGATTGCCCCGAAACTGATGCTGCTAAATCGTTGAAAAGATCATGTATCCTGTATCTTTCTATCTTATCAATTTTCAGTGGTTGAAAGAAAGATCTGGACTGAAGCACGTCAAAATAGTCCCCTCCAAGTTCATCTAGTTTACTCTGTCCGCTGGAATCCACGTACCCTTGTGCCATCCAAAGCTTGATAAGCTCACTCTTGTCGAACATGAAACCTTTTGGAAATATGCGACAATATAGGAAACACTGCTTTAAATGAGAAGGAAGATGTTCATAGCTCAACCTCAAAGCTGGCAAGATGGTAGGCCGCCCATTCATAGCATTTTGCCTCTCTGCTTCCCATATTCCATCTTGCTCTATGCTTCTCCACTTGCGTATATTACCACAAGAATAGAGCATATGCGCCATTGCAGCTATGGCCAGAGGTAATCTATTGCACTTTTGCACAATCTGCCTGCCAACAGTATCTATTTCAGTGGTCGGTGCTTGGCCACTTTCAAAGGCTATGCTTGCGAACAGCGACCAACAATCGTCCTCTGGGAGATAATCAAGATAGAGGGGATCCCTTGCCCTTACTGTGCTCACTATTTCTTGGGTTCGGCTGGTTATCAGAATTCTACTGCCTTTAATACCTCTTTTCAGCAGGTCGTGGAATTTTCCCCAATCTGAGAAATGCGCTTCCCATAGATCATCTAGAACTAGCAGAAACTTTTTTCCTTTCAAGATCTCAATCATTCGTTTTTCAACTGAACTCCAACTTTTGACCTTAAGCTTCATCTCTGTGACAAATTCGACCAACTCCTTCCCAGCCTTTTCCACGTCAAACTTTCTTCTAACGTCAACCCAGATCAGATCCGTAAAATGGGCCTTTACTATTTCATCGTTGTAGACGAGCTGAGCAAGAGTTGTTTTGCCCAGACCCGCCATCCCTATAATGGGAAGAACGGGAACCTCTCCTTCTATGTTGGATTCCTCGGACGTCAACCAGGTGATGATGTTGTTTTTTTCATCCTGCCTGCCTTGTATTTTGGAAGTATCTGTTGATTGGCCAGCTGCTTTGGGTTCAAGATCTGTTTCTTCTCTGTCTTCATTACACCTCACGCTGAATTGGAAGTTCTTCCTCTCCTTAGAGATAACATCGATTCTTGTAGCAATCTTTTTTATCTTTTTAGCAGCTTCACGTAGTTCAAGGGCTGAAGAAATTGGATTGTGTTTCCTCTGGACATTTCTCAAAGAAGCTCTTGTTGCGTAGGTCTCGAGTACATCTCCTGCATCAAGAGCTGCATCCCTGAGCTTCCTAAGCCAGTCTTGTAGTTGGTCTGAATTAGAATCGGAGAAGCTGCCTTCAGCATCTCTGAGCGTAGCCTGAATCGAGGATAAGCTGCTTTCCAGGCTCTCAACTTCCTCTTTGACGCCATAAAGCGAATGAAATTTTTCGCGTACAAAGTCAGATGCTTGATTTATGATTTTATCAACGATAGGGCGCTCCATGAGCGTCATATGGTCGGCCATTATCTAGGTCTGTTTCTTTGTTGAAAACACAAGTGTATTATGGAAACTGACGAAAGTAATTACAAGGAAGGGGATGGTTTTGAATTAGATGAAAGGATCAAAGAGATGTTGGAATACCAGAAGTTTTGAATTTGAACAATATGATATGCGAGATTTTGATGAAGGATTCAACTTTAAATCTTCTCCAACGTCCGAATCGACTTTTTAAAATTCAATTCTTGATGATTCTAGTTTAAAAAATTGTCATTTGATTCTTGGGAGAATTTGACATACTAGGCTTTTTTGAGTTTTTGTTTAAAAAAGTGTACCCCAAATTTTTTACTACTTTCATTTAATAGTAGGTAAAAATTATTAACCCTTCTATTTAGAAAGAAAGGAATAAATGATGTTTGTTAGTTGTTATATAAGTATAATTTTTAATTTTTAATTACTGAATTTATTTTCTTTTATTATTTTTCTTTCCTTTTTTTATTTATTTATTTTTTATTTTCTTTTTTATTTTCTGGACTGAATTTCTATACCGGAATTTCTCATACCAGAATTTTCATACCAGAATTTTTTCATACCAGAATTTCTCATACCAGAATTTTTTTTATACCAGAATTTTTTTTCCATACCAGAAGTTTCTCATACCAGAATTTGTCATACCAGAATTTGTCATACCAGAAATTCATACCAGAAATTTATTCATACAATAATTTTGTTTTATCCTTTTTTATTTTTTTAATAATTTTCTGGTATGAAATTCATACCAGAAACTAATACCAGAATTTTATTTTTCACATACCAAAATTGTATTTGTTCACCTACCAGAATTTTTTACTATCAAAATTACATACCAGAATTTTACGTACCATAAATTTACATTCCATAATTTTTTCAACCAGAATTTTTTACTATCAAAATTACATACCAGAATTTAAAAAATTCAAGGTTTCACTCCACAAATCAATCTCATTCACAGCTGAAGTTTTATTCTAACATCACTGGCTAAAGTTTCAAATAGAAGGGCACTCCAGTGATATTTAGAGCAGAGGCCTCTCCTTCTGTTTGGACCAAGTGGTAGATAAAGTAATATTTCTGCAAAACAGTAAGGTGTAAAAGGTTCAAGCAACTAACAAGAACAATTATCTCATGACGGCGGCGACAACAACATAGACTTTCTTTCCTGACGCAGATTTAATCATGAGCAGAGTATATTACAAAATTAGCTTCATCAGAACGTCACAAACACGTTAGATTGCAAACAACATAGTTCCGAGTAGTAATCATCCGTAAGGAGTTACAGTTTGCGACGATTCTTCCTTCGATCGCTCGTTTCCAAGATCTAACAATGTGCACAAAAGCATATTGTCTGCTATAAAGTTAGTACAGTGAACTAAAACATTTCTTTACCACTAATGTGAAGAAACAGAATACCGCAAACGCATTTCCTTCGTTACGAAACTAGAGGATCTTCCCAAACTACTGCTAGACCTAAGAACAATCAAATTATTGGCAAGATGTAAAAGAATTTTTAAAAACATCAAAACGAGGCCATTTAGGTAAGAATCTTCACAAGAAACCACTCGATGATTTCCTCAACTTCATCGCGCGGCAAAGAACAGATACACAAGTAAAGGAAAAAGGAAATAAGAGCAGACCTTGCGAAAAATCGAATCAAAGATAGGATTGAAGTTCAGATGATATTAGACGGAAAGCAGAAATCCAAGCAATACAAGCGGTTCAGGCCGGTAGAAGGGAAAGAGGAAGAACGTCGTACCTTTGCTAATCGTTGAAAGAGAAGTCGAGTGACTCGAGTGGGAAGGAGGTGTGAGAGAGAAAGAGAAAGCGCTTGTTGGAGGCAGCAAATGGAGGTAGTAGCTCTTTGACGGGAGAAGCGGCTAAGCGAGAAGGTAGAGAGGTAAAGAAGAAAACCTAATGTTGAAGAGTTGGACGGTAATAAATTAATTTGGGGTACATTTACTATTTGGAAAACTGAAAAAAGCCCACTTAGTGTACAATTAAAAAAAATAGCCTAGTTACCTAATTAGCCCAAAAATCTATTTCACATTTGATATTTAATGCCCTTATCTAAGGGTCCAAATTGATCTAACAATATTTTTAATAGTTTTATGGGCAGTGCCGTGATATATATATTTTTTTTTTAATTTTATGAATTGCTTTTAAAAATCTCTTTAAAAAAAATGCGGTGACAATTTTGTAATTTAATAAGAAAATTTTAATTGTTCAGTTTATGAATTAAGTTCAATTCAATCAAACTATTTTATTTTAATAGTTCATATTTTTGTTCAATTAGTTCAAATGATTTGTGTTTATTTTTTAACACTTTTTCGTTCAAAATTCTATATATTTTCGTTCAAACATTTTCTAAATAATAGTATAAAATTTTTGAAATTTTTTTATTCCGCTTTTCCCCTTTATTCTATTTGTTTAAATTGTTTGTACTAATAATCATATTTATGTTCCCTTAGTTCAAACTAGTTTATAGCCCGCACCTTGTGCGGGTTTGTTAATAAAATAGCTTATCATATTACATTTTTTACTATATTATATGTTGTTAACTTTATTAGTTATATGTTATGAGCTCGTATAAATAACGCGTCAAGTGTTACATAGTAAATGAGACCACGTAACTCATGTGTTTATCATTAATTAGTTTTATGCTAATAAAAAATTTAAATCTAATTTGTTATTTAATAAATAATAATTTAAATAAAAAAACATAATCATATAATTTAAAAATACCATAATCTGATATGAAATCAATTAGTAAAAAAGATTAATTGGCTTAATTTGTGATTTAGTAAAAGATTTAATCCGAGAAAAAACGTAGAAGCGCCACGTCAACATTAATTTCGTATGTTTTAGTAAAGTATATAGATGTATATTTAGTATATTGATAAAATAAGAATTACGAATTTAATAGTTCAACGGTCCACACATCAGGTTACAACGACCCACAAATTAGTAGATCACAAGGACCCACAAGGGCACAACGACCCACAAATCATTAGATTACAACGACCCAAAAATCATTAGGTCAAAACGACCCAAAAATCAGTATGTCACAATGATTACATACAAATATTATTTCGATATGAATAAGTATTATATTTGATTCTAACCAAAAGGATAAGAAATGTATGAATTTTATAATCCTCAAACATTTTAAATCTATTTATACATGTTTTCAAAGTGTCATCCTTTTCTCATAATCGATGTGGGAGAACAAAAATCATATTTTACAAAATAATTATGATTTAGTTAAAAAAGATTTATTAGCTTAATTCGTGATTTAGTAAAAATTTTAATCCGAGAAAAAATGTGGGGGCGCCACGTCAGAATTAGTGTCTTTTGTTTTAGTAAAGTATATAGAATATATATGTATATTTAGTATATTGATAAAATAAGAATTACGAATTTAATAGTTCAACGGTCCACAAATTAGTAGGTCACAAATGACCCATAAATCAGTAGGTCACAAACGACCCACAAATCAGTAGGTCACAACGACCCACAAATCAGTAGGTTACAACGACTCACGGATCAGTAGGTCACAACGACCCACGGATCAGTAGATCACAACGACCCACGAATTAATAGGTCATAACGACCCACAAATTAGTGGGTCACAACGACCCACAAATTAGTGGGTCACAACGACCCACAAATTAGTGGGTCACAACGACCCACAAATTAGTGGGTCACAACGACCCACAAATTAGTGGGTCACAACGACCCACAAATTAGTGGGTCACAACGACCCACAAATTAGTGGGTCACAACGACCCACAAATTAGTGGGTCACAACGACTCATGGATCAATAGGTCAAAACGACGATCAAAACGACCCACAAATCATTAGATTAAAATGACATACGAATTAGTAGGTCACAACAATCCACATATGACATACGAATTAGTAGGTCACAACAATCCACATACAAATACTAATCCGGTATGAATAAGTATTATACTTGATTCTGACCAAAAGGTCCAGAAATGTATGATTTGTATAATCTTCAAACCTTCTAGGTCTATTTATTCATGTTGTCAAAGTGTCATCCTTCTCTGATAACCGATGTGGGATAACAAAATTTATATTTTACAAAATAATTAAGGTTTTGTAAAAAAATTATTGGCTTAATTCGAGATTTAGTAAAAGATTTAATCCGATAAAAATGTGGAGTCTGAATTTTTTTTTTTTACAAAATAATCAAAGATTCTAGCTCTCTTTTAAACAAATTTTTTAAAAACATAAAAGAAGCCTCAATTTTTTAAAAAATATTCTTAATTATTTGTGCCTGATAATCTTTAATATTTATTTAGTAATTCGGCATCTATTTTTTAAGAATGGCAATTTAGTAATCTATCATAAATTTTTTAGGAGTGGCATTTCAGTAAATATTTTACAAAAATGTTGAGGTGGCATCCCTCGTTGATGGACACGTCGGTATTAGTGTCCTTTGTTTTAGTAAATTACTAGTATAATACCCGCACCTTGTGCGGGTTTTGAAAAAAATGAGAAAGAATATTGTGAAATTGGTTTTTTTACGTGCTTTTGTTTTGTATACTTCTCTAATATAATCGACTTACCAACATTACTTTATTAAGGATAAATTTACTAAATGAGATTATACTATGGACATACTTAATAGAATAATAATATAATTATTATATATATATAACAACATTTTTGTTTTTTTCCGATTATGTAATGAGTTTGAGGATTTATTTTCTTGGTCAATGGGTAACAATTTAATTTTACAATTTTTTTTGTATTTAACAACTCTTTTGTTTTTTTTGGATTATAATGTTTATTGGTGTATTAAAATTTTTATTTTAATTAATTATTTTTCGACTATAAATCTATTAGTTAATTAGTTAATTTTATTTTTAATTATTAAAATTACAAAAGATTTATGTGATCTACAAGCTAAGAAACTTAACATAATTAAACAAAAATTTAATTAATATAACGCGGTCAATATCTACAGGCTAAAAAAGTTTTAAAAAAATTTAATTTAATTCAAAATTAACTTCAAAGTCCGATAACTATTATCTAAAAATAACTTATTTGCTGATGGGTGGAAGAAAATCAATAAATAAATAAAATTAACATAAAAAAAGGTGTACACGTCAATTTTTTTTAATAACTTGAAAATAGATCAGATACACGGGGTTACGGTTAAAAATCAAATCAAGGGATGAAACAATAGAAAAACGATTGTTAAAAATCCTGCGTCCACAGCGCGCCACGTCATCAACCCGTGCTCTGTTTTAATAAGTATAATAGATTTGGTTTCTATAAAATTATTATTTTAATAATAAAACATTTTATGGTTTAAAAAATAGTGTAAAAAATAAAGATTTATTGGCTTTAATTGTGGGAGCTCAATTTCAAAAATCATGCGTCCACAGCGCGCCACGTCATCAACCCGTACTCTGTTTTAGTAAGTATAATAGATTTGGTTTCTATAAAATTATTATTTTAATAATAAAAGATTTTATGGTTTAAAAAATAGTGTAAAAAATAAAGATTTATTGGCTTTAATTGTGGGAGCTCAATTTCAAAAATCCTGCGTCCACGGCGCGGCACGTCATCAACCCGTGCTCTGTTTTAGTAAGTATAATAGATTTGGTTTCTATAAAATTATTATTTTAATAATAAAAGATTTTATGGTTAAAAAAATAGTGTAAAAAATAAAGATTTATTGGCTTTAATGTGGGAGCTCAATTTCAAAAATTCTGCGTCCACAGCGCGCCACGTCATCAACCCGTGCTCTGTTTTAGTAAGTATAATAGATATAGATTGTTTATTCTAACAGTTTTTTATTTTTTAACACTTCTTTAGTTCAAAACTTATATACAATTTTGTTCAAATATTTTTTAAATTTTGAATTTTTTTTGTTTCAGTTACCCTTTCTTTTTTTAGTTCAAATTGTTCGTTCCAATGATTCATATTTTTGTTCAATTAGTTTAAATTATTTATTCTATTATTTCTTATTATTTAACACTTATTTCAAACTATTTAAAATATTAGTTCAAACTTTTTTTATTTCAAATTCCCCCCTTTCTTCCTCTAGTTCAAACTGTTTCTTATAATAATTTATATTTTTTTTTCAATTAGTTCAAATTTTTTATTGAGTTTATCCTATTACTTCTTATTTTTTGTTTAATTAGTTCGAACGGTTTATAATATTAGTTCAAAATTTGGATATCATTAATTTGAAAAATGTGTACTTGTAGTTCAAACATTTTGTTTTATGAGTTCTAACATGTACGAGTTACAAAATGCATAAAAACATAACCACAAAATTAACAAAGTAATACGTGAACTATTAATAGAAAATATCAAACTTGATACTGTATACTTTTGAACAATATGAACTTAAGTTAGAACATTTGCTAAATTAGTTCAAAATGTGGGTATCATTAATTTGAATATTGTGTAATCTTAGTTCAAACATTATGTTTTATTAATTCAAACATGTACAAGTACCAAAATGTGTAAAAATATAATTATCAAATTAACAAATAATACGTGAACTAACTACATAAATTATCAAAACTATTGTGTATACTTTTGCCTGAGTTGAACTAGACTCATGAATGGAGATAATGATTGTTATAATTCTCTCATAAAAATTACAAATTGTCACCGCGTCTCCCTCTTTTAAATAACAGATTTTCAAAAGGATAAAATTGTCGTCTCAACTTCTTATATTGAAAAAATGCCACCGCGGTCTCCAAAATTCATTAATTGATGTAGATTACCTAGATCATTGGATCA
This sequence comes from Fagopyrum homotropicum, assembly GCA_033239125.1. Classification (NCBI taxonomy): domain Eukaryota; kingdom Viridiplantae; phylum Streptophyta; class Magnoliopsida; order Caryophyllales; family Polygonaceae; genus Fagopyrum; species Fagopyrum homotropicum. Next base: position 9,396,067 of record BSWB01000006.1, on the reverse strand, counting down.
AATGAATCGATGACCCAAATTACTCCGTAAGGTCTTACTATAGTTGTAACGCCCAATACTGGATAAAACCTATATCAATAAAAGCCCCAGACGAGGACTCCCTAAGACTTATGTAAAGGATGAATATATATATAGGGTGTTGTTCCCATGAGAACACCCCTAACGTGAGAACATGAGAACAATCGTACACCGTTGGATATGAGTATTAAGGGTTGAGATTTAGAGTAGATATCAAAAATAATAATAACTACGAATAATAATTAGGAATCCAACAATAACTACGAATAATCCACTCAACCAACAATAACTACGAATAATACATTAAACGATATGATACATTCGTAACAAAACTAATAATAATTACGAATATGTTCTCATGTTCTCACGTTAGGAGATGTTCTCATAGGATCTATACTCTCTCTCTCTCTCTATATATATATATATATAAAATATAAGGGCATGAACTTGCCAACGATAAATGTATGAACCAAAATACGTCTCATAACGTCAACCACAAAGGGTTCCAAAATCACAAAACAAATATAACCCTAAACGGTCAAACTTGATGTTAACAACAAGTTTAGAAGCGCAAACCAAACCGAAATCATCACAAAGGAGTTCAAAATCAAAATCCAAGTTCAGAAGCGCAAACTTTATGTCAACAACATCGATGTCAACAACATCCAAGCTCGACCAAACATGACTCTCACTAAGGTCTCTGACCTCCATGCTCCTGAATTGATCATGTACCTAATTATGTTAAAAACATAATCATCTCCACCGTGGTGGGGTTAGTCTTTTACATAGACTAAGCCGATACATAAGCAGTGTAATATATATGAACGAGACACAAGTAAAATCAAATATAATATCACATGATCTTTAAAAATTCTAAAATGGTTAAATATTCAACATGCTTCCAAAATCATCATAAATCTCAAAGAGTTCAAACCATCATGTCTCAAATACTCAAATCATCTTGAAAGGTTTCAAACCAATATTATCTCAAAGAGAATACTCATAACCATCTCAAAAGAGTTCAAAATTAATATCATCTCAATAACTCGTAATCATCCCAAATAAATATGTAATCATCTCAAAGGAGTTCAAAATCAACATCGTCTCAATAAACTCGTAATCATCTCGAATAAACTCATCAAAGTCAATCGGTGTATAATGTAACCAATAGTCAATTGGCCGAAATGGGGTAACAAGGTAAATCCTTGTCCCTTTCTCAAATCCATCATAAGAAATCACTCAAACCATAATACGAAAACATGTTCAATGTATTTTTTTACTTTAGAAATCGTATTCAAATCAGGAGTGTTGTATGATATTTTAAAACATGTCCAACGCACGTTGAACACGAAGGTACCTCTTATCCCCGACCATGGATGATCACGACAATCACGGATCATGTGTAGTCCTCGCCACCCACAATAGTCGGGCACAACCTCGGCCTGTAAAAAAAAAGATTCCCACCACTAGTGAGCATGGTCTGCCTAAATCGATGAGCGTAAAATTGTGAAAACAAAACGGTTGAAAAATTTGCCGCTATGGTCATAGACCAAGTCATCTCTCATAATAATAAGACAAATTGACCATTGTGGTCATAGACCAAATAATTTCCCGTATCAATATGGCAAGATGTCACTTAGGTCAAAGACCAAATCGTCTCAAATCCTCAATATCAACAATCCAGTTCTTTTCAAAATATTGCGAATGAAATCTTTTTAAAATATCACAATTCAAGGTAAACACGTCACCACCAATATTGGAACTATTAACGTACAAATCCCTTATACTTAGCTTTCCATATCTCCAAAGATAATATCACAATTATCTTTTTATAATAGGAGAGTTTATATTCAGAATACCAATCATATCCATGATTTACTCATAGCTGTTGATTTATTCAGTATATATATATATACCCTTTTGTAAACAGACAGAACACACAAAAATAATACAATTGATTTACTGCATTCACATATATCTCTTACGTTTCTATATGGTATCAGCTTTCTAGGTTAATAAAAGTCGATCCGCCACAACCTTCCTCATGCCGGACATCGCCCCAAATACAGTGGACGCCACACGTTCCGAGCCATGGGAGAAATCGAATCATCCTCTCTTCCTCCATCATTCTGACCAACCGGGTGCCATCCTGGTGTCTCAACAATTGATGGAAGATAACTACATGACATGGAAGCACTCCATGGTGATGGCCCTTACGATTAAGAACAAGGCCGGATTCGTAGATGGCTCGCTCTCTAAACCAAACGGCAATCCTCTCGAAGCATTACAATGGGAACGATGCAATGTCTTAGTCAAGACTTGGCTCCTTGGATCCATGTCTAAGGAAATCTCCAAAAGTGTCATTCACTGTAAAGATGCCCGAGGTATTTGGCTCGAACTCATAGATCGGTATTCTCACAGTAACATTGTTTCCCTTTTTCACATTGAAAAACAGATTCAAGAATGTGAGCAAGGGGATGACTTTGTTAACACATACTTCACCAATCTTAAATCCCTTTGGGATGAGAAAGATGCTCTCACAACCCTTGCGCCGTGTTCCTGTTCGGTTGCTCCTGATATCAAAAGTTTCATCAACAATCAAAAGTCGATGAAATTTTTGATGGGACTCCGTCCTGAGTACGAGCAGATTCGAAGCACCATAATCGCCTTGGACCCCTTCCCTGATCCGAACAAAGTCTACTCCATGGTGCTTCGACAAGAGCAGCAGACCAAGTTCTCTAAACAACCTGCGGCACTCGAGACCACTGCATTCTCGGTCAAGCGACAAAATCCAAATTCAACAGGTGGTGATGCCAAACATTGTGAGAAGTGCAACATGAATAATCACAATACAGACAAGTGTCGTGCTCATCTGACTTGTACCTTTTGCAATAACAAGGGACATAGCATCGACTATTGCCGCAAACGCAAGAGATCTATGGCAGGGGCCCAACCGAATTCCAATATCAACCACACCGGCGCTTCGACCACCATCCAGCCGCAATCCACCGACTACCAGCACATGTTGAACTTGCTCCAACAACTCAATTTGCAGTCTTTAGTCTCCCAACAACCTCCTGGATCGACCAACTCCCTTCAACACGCTTCCGCAAATCACGTCGGTAATCCTCCTACCTATGATCACTTCTCAGGTAACTTACAAATTCAATCTTCTTATCCTTATAATACTTGGATTATGGATAGCGGAGCTAGTGATCATATTACATATCATACTCGATTTTCGGATTCTTATAAACCGACTAAAAATCATTTTGTTCATTTACCTGATGGCAAGTCTTATAAGGTTTCGCATATTGGAACCGCTACCTTCACGTCTCAATTTAAAATTTCTCATGTGCTTTGTGTTCCTGAGTTTTCTGTTAACCTTGTTTCAATTAGCAAATTGGCTCAAGAACACTTCTATGCTACCATTTTTCTTAAACAAATGTGTGTGATTCAGGACCTACACACGGGGAAGATGATTGGGACTGCCTCTGAACGAGATGGACTATACTTCCTTAAATCTCAACCAATGCCCAATTCTTGCAACGTCACCACCTCGGGCTCCCTTTGGCATCAACGGGTTGGCCATCCATCACCGCAACTATCGTCTTTACTTCCAGTTTTCAAAAATAAAACTTTGTTTGAAAATGCTTGCTCCGTTTGTCCTTTGGCCAAGCAGACTCGGAATCCTTTTCCAATACGTACTTCTTTTAGCTCTTCATGCTTTGATCTTATTCATATGGACATTTGGGGAGGTTATCATGTTCCTTGTTTAACAGGAGCACGATATTTTTTAACTATTGTGGACGATTTTTCCAAATTTACGTGGATATATCTTATGAGATCAAAAGCCGAGGCTCGACCTCTTATTCTTCAATTTATTACTCTCATTGAAACACAATATGATAAACGCATTAAAATAATTCGTAGTGACAATGGTCCCGAATTTAAATGCTTTGATTTTTATGCTTCTAAGGGAATTTTACATCAAACTAGTTGTGTAAACACACCACAACAAAATGGTGTCGCTGAACGAAAACATCGACATCTCCTAAATGTTGCTCGTGCACTGCTTTTTCAATCTCATTTACCTAAAGTCTTTTGGGGAGATTCTATTCTCACCGCCACTTATTTAATCAATCGTTTGCCTAGTCGAACTTTGCAAAACAAAACTCCTTTTGAAAAACTCTTCTGCAAACAACCTCTCTATTCTCACTTACGTGTTTTTGGGTGCAAGTGTTTCACATCAACTCACCCACTACGTCCAAACAAATTTGAACCACGATCCATTGAGTGCATTTTTATTGGATACCCACCCGGTACCAAAGGCTACAAACTTTATGATTTTACGAATAAGAAAACTATTATTTCAAGAGATGTGCTTTTCTTTGAAAATGAGTTCCCTTATTCAAACTTTAAGAATTTGTCCCAAAATAACCAAGATTTTCCACTCCCAAATTTTCAGCTTTCCAACGCCATTTATGATGATCCACTTCCAATTTCAAACACTCCCAACAATGATGTTGAGCCAATTACGGAGTCCGATCAAACCCCACCAAATGACATTGACACTCCAACTGAAACTGATTTGGAACCGCCTCCTCCACCTCCAATGGAACCTCGACGCTCTTCTCGACCCACAAAACCTTCCAATGTGCTTCGAGATTTTCATGTGGAAGCCACCCTACCATCTCGTTTGGGATCCCAGTCATCGTCCTCAAATAGTATAAGTTCTCGTAAGGCTTTTCCTTTAACCAATGTCTTATCTTATAACAAACTTTCCCGAACTTATAAACATTTTATTTCTAACATTATGCTCGAGAAAGAACCAAGGACTTTTTTACAGGCAAATAAATCGCTCATTTGGAGGGACGCAATGACCAAAGAAATTAAGGCTCTTGAAGACAACAATACATGGAGTCTAGTACCGCTACCGCCCAACAAACATCCCATCGGATGTAAATGGGTATACAAAATCAAATATAAACCCGACGGGACGATCGAGCGATACAAAGCACGACTCGTCGCAAAAGGGTATAGTCAAATCGAAGGAGTGGATTATCGAGAGACGTTTGCCCCCGTTGCCAAGCTTACAACGGTCCGAGTCCTCATAAGTATGGCAGCTGCTCGCGGATGGCATTTACACCAACTTGATGTCAATAACGCCTTCCTAAATGGAGATCTTTTGGAAGACGTTTATATGAAATTGCCACCCGGATTCCATCGACAGGGGGAGACGAGAGTTTGCAAACTCCATAAGTCGTTATATGGGCTAAAGCAAGCCTCTCGCCAATGGTTTCTCAAGCTCTCTACCTCCCTCAAACAAGCTGGTTTCCGACAATCTTGGGCCGACTACTCTCTCTTCATTAAACAACACAACGGTATGTATACTATCCTTTTAATTTATGTTGATGATGTTATTATAACAGGAACTAATTTGCAGGACATTGAAGCTACCAAACACTTCCTTGCCACTAAATTCAAGCTCAAAGATATGGGGCCTCTCAAATATTTTCTTGGCATCGAAGTTGCACGCTCACAACAAGGGATTACTCTTTCACAACGCAAATATGCTCTAGAAATTCTCGACGACACCGGCTTCCTAGGTGCCAAACCAGCCACCGTTCCGTTAGAGCAGAATCTCGTCCTCACCGAAAGAGATGGCGCTCTCCTTCCGGATCCATCTATTTATCGACGCCTAGTCGGGCGTCTCATCTACCTCACTATAACCCGCCCGGATCTAGTATACGCTGTTCATATCTTAAGTCAATTTATGTCCAATCCAAGACAACCGCATCTCAACGCCGCACATCATGTCCTTCGCTACATAAAGGGCACGCCTGGCCAAGGCATATTTCTTCCCAGTAATAGCCCACCTCAACTAACCGCCTACTGCGACGCCGATTGGGCACGCTGCCGTGACACTCGCCGCTCCACCACCGGCTACATTATTTTCTTAGGAGGAGCACCCATCTCTTGGAAGACTAGAAAACAAGGTACCGTCTCTCGATCTAGTGCTGAAGCCGAATATCGATCTATGGCGACCACATGCTGCGAGATAACATGGCTACGCACTTTGCTACATGATCTCAATGTCACTACCTCACAACCGGCCACTCTATTTTGTGACAACAAGTCAGCCATCCACATCGCCTCTAACCCGGTATTTCACGAACGGACAAAGCACATCGAAATCGATTGCCATATCATTCGAGATAAGGTTCAACAAGGTCACATCCGCACATTGCACATCCGAACCAAGGATCAACCTGCCGACCTATTTACCAAGCCTCTCGGCCCAACGGTCTTCAAAAATCTTTTATCCAAGTTGAGTGTCATCAACATACATTCTACTTGAGGGGGAGTATTAACGTACAAATCCCTTATACTTAGCTTTCCATATCTCCAAAGATAATATCACAATTATCTTTTTATAATAGGAGAGTTTATATTCAGAATACCAATCATATCCATGATTTACTCATAGCTGTTGATTTATTCAGTATATATATATACCCTTTTGTAAACAGACAGAACACACAAAAATAATACAATTGATTTACTGCATTCACATATATCTCTTACATTTCTATAGGAACATCAACTCAAGTCAAGACATTATCAAAAGCTTTCAAATTCGCTGATCAACTCATTTCTTATGCTCAATCAAAGACAAAATCAAACACTTCATAAACTTTAAATAAGTCTTTTCTTTGAACACCTTTCAAGACGTCAAATCATGCATGTAATAAGATAATGACTTAAACTTAATCATGCTCATATAAAAAGCTCACAAGTACTTGTCTCAATAAATATTACTCAACGGACTTAAAGCCAAAACGACAACGTCAACACACAAACGACCTAGACAAGTAAAATATCACAAAATCAACACATATACACTATACCATCACAAAACACCATCTAATAGGTGTAGAAGTGACTTATGTAATCTCAATTAGAGTTTGGGTTGTACTCCACTTAGTGTTTGTCCAAAACTTGTTATCCATATTAATAACTAATAAGTACCTATAATGTCTAACTAGGCATATCAATCCAATATCCAACTCATAGTTCATAACATGCAATAACCAATGTCTAAAGGTTTTAAGAATACTCATGCATCGTTGATGAACGAAAGTCGGTCGACGGTTGTGAAACTTTGACTTGAGCTAAACCTTTATCGAAGGTGTTTCCGAACCTAAACCATAACAACTAATGAATTTTATTATCCCTCGAAGATGATATTTTTTTTTACTTACTTTTCATCCACAACAAAGAGTCACTTGACTTCTATTTTTACTTTTTTTTATTTAAAATAAATAAATAAATAAATTGTATACTCATTTATCATTTTATTGTTAATAATCTTATTAATACTATTATAATAAAGAGTCGCATGACGGTTATGGAGGGGGATATAAGTTGATGGTTGCATGTCAAGGAAGTATACATATGTGATATGATGAGGATTGTGATAAACCATGTGAGTGAATAATGGTCTTGTTAGTGAAGAGAATTGAAGGAGCTAACATATGTATGTTGTGTTCTCAATTGATAGATAGGGTTGATAGTTACGTTGTGTCATCCTAGGTAGGTATTGGTGTAGATAATTTATTTAGGAGATTCGATTTATTAAAGAGTTAAATTTTGGTTTTGAGCTAGTGTTTAGTAGTTTATCCTCTAAGACCTTGCGTGGATAGATATGTAGAGGACCGAAATGATATGGTGTGTTATGAGTTCGAAGGTCAGTAGATGATTGTGATGTGAATGTGATGGTTGACTCTAAGGACAATATAAGGATGTGATAGAATCAAATATGTTGAGTATTGATGTTGAGAGATCTGTGTTATAAGTTAGGGCGTGTTGCATGTGAGTATAAATGAACTTTCTTGTTTTAAAGATTTTATAGGCTTATGCACGTATATACATTATATAGTTATGATTTTGAAGTATTTTGCAAGTGGTAAACCACCCGTACGGTCATAGGCATGGTGACCTCAATGAGAGAGTGATGTCCCAAGTGTGACTGTGAGACGTGGTGGAAACCCCTTCCATATATAAAACTTGCATACATGTTTTGGACGGTGCTCTAGTAGCAAAATCGAGCTGGGGATAGAAGGTGGTTATATAAAATGGGAGACGTGGTTACAAATTTTCGTAACCATTAGTATGTTGGAGGGGCACATGTGGACTTAAGAGAGTGTTGTGTTACCTTGTGTTGCCGAGAGTTGACAGATGATACATTGCATAGCATTGCACTATGTGCAGATCATCATAATCATTATCATTGTAACACTCCGTATTAGGAAACCCAGAGTGTCACTAGGATATGAACCACACAGGGGGTTCACTAGATTTTGCCTGAGAACAACTTCACTATCGAATCTTCCAACAAGAACAGGACAAACAATAAAACATAACAAACTTTTAAATTGCAAATAGTTGTAATGACATGCATTTTTAAGCCATGTAAAGAAATAAGAGAAATACCGGTATAGCCTTACAAACTTATTACAAGACCAATAGTACAACCACCTTCCCAAATCCTAAGTCATGCGGGGATCCGACTGATCACCAACTCCGAGAAGTTTCTCCGAAACATACCTAACACCTTAAGTTATCATACAATTCAACAACATATAAAATCATTAGCTAGCATCCCAAAGTTAAAGCCGAAACTTAAGAATTAGATAAAACTTGTACGCATCTTATGAGGAATGTCAAAACAAAATTTTTTGTAATATACAGTCAAGTTTACCTCATATAAACCTCACAATTAACTTTAAACCAAACAAAGAATATATAGGACGTGGTTCATCAAGTCAAACTATATAACTTCCTAACAATAACACACTATTACATAACTACCGAAACGTCAACATATAGTATAAGTATAATAAACGATAAGAAAGAATACGTACACTAAATCACTGAACTTAGAAACACGCTAACTATATAGAGGTAGTCAAATATCAAAATAAATACTATAATACTCGAAAACGATGAGAATACTCATGATGATAATGGTTATGATCACCAGCTGATAAAGCAATACAATGCAATGAACGTGTCATCTCTCAACTCTCGGCAACACAAGGTAATGCAACGCTCAGTCAAGTTCACATGTGCCCATCCAGTGTAATAATGGTTACGAAGATCTATATCACGTCTCTAGTTTTCTATATATATTCACCTTCTTTTCCCGGCTCGGTCTCTAATAGAGACCCAACCAAAACATACTTGGAAGGCTGGGACATCCCTCCCTCGTCGAGGTCACCATGCCTATGACCGTTTCGGTGGTTACCAGTTGTATAATACTTTAAAAGTATAACTATATAATGGCTATAAAAGCATAAGCTTATAAGTTCTTTAAAACAAGAAAGTTCAATTATACTCACATGCAACATGGCATAACTTGTTACACGGATTTCTCAACATCAATCATCAACATATCTGATTCTATCACATCCTTATATTATCCTTAGAGTCAACCATCACATTCGCAGAACACACAATATCATTTCCGCTCAATACACATCTATTTACGCAAGGTCTCAAAGGATAAAAGATTAAACACTAACTCAAAAAAAAAATTGAACCCTTTAATAAATCGAATCTCCTAAATAAACTATCCACATCAATGCCTACGTAAGATGACACAACTATCAATCCAATCTAGCAATTGAGAACCTATCATACATATGATAATTCTTTCAATTCTCTTCACTAACAAGACCACAATTCACTCACATGGCTTATCCCAATCCATGTCATATCATATGTACTTCCTTGACAAACAACCATCAACTTATATCTCCTCCATAACCGTCATCTTATCTTATTGTTCACACTCTTATCGCTATTTGTAACATTTTTCCTATTTTAACAATTTTTATCGACCACTGTCATCATAAAATCAACCTCTCTAAACACTCAAGTCAAAACAATTATCACAATTTTGATAAAATTCGTTTAAGGCATAAATAATATAGGTATAATCCCCAGTTATGTTCTACCAAGAATCAACAACAAATTTAATCTGAAGCTAGATGACAACTAAGTAAGTCAAAACGACTTACCTTGAGAAGACGGAATCCAGAATCACCGTAATAATTATCCAAAATAAGTCGTCAATATTCAAGTACCTCAATATCAATACATAACATAAAAAAACCTATCATATTATCAATCAACTCAACAAAAATAAACAATCTACAAACAAGTCATCTAGATAAAGGATCATGAGTAAGGCTTAGGAAACCTTGCGTGTCGAGAGTCAAATGCCCCGCTTCGATGTCAAATCAAATCTCTGTTCATATACAAATGTGTCTTTAAGGCGTAAGAGACCAAAGCAAATCAACTGCACAAGTATTAGCTTCATTTACAAAAACTTGGGCCATAAAGTATAATTATAAATATACAGATCATTCCCCGTAATTATAATAGCGGATCAAAATCTGTAATTTTATCTTTTTGGGACAAATCTTGAAATTTAAAAAACTTGGGTCATTTCATGTAACTACAAAGTTGAGTCATTTTCTCCAATTATCTTCTCAAGTGAAGATTCTGTAAATTCTAAAATATGGGTCATTTCATATAATTATAACCTTGGTCGTATCCTGTAATGAACTTTTTAGGGACATTTCATATAATTATAACCATGGTCATTTTCTCCAATTATCTTCTCAAGTACCTCAATATCAATATATAACATAAAAAATCATATCATATCATCAATCAACTCAACAAAACTAAATAATCTACAAACAAGTCATCTAGATAAAGAAGGATGAGTTGGCTAAGTAGGCAATTATGTATCAAGGTGTATAAACTAGGCCCTTTTGTTTATATGTTGACAAACTAGACCCCTCCATATTTTTATAAAAAGATTTATTAAAAACAGAAATAAAGATACTCAATAAATTACAATCTTTCTCTCTCCTGTTTATCTTTATTTATTTACATAATTAGATAGTTTCTGTTTTTGAATAATTAACTAACCCAAAATAAAGGCAACTGTATGAAATAAAAAAGGAAAATATTAAAGGAATGATTTTGCAAATCTTCATTGATGGCTCATTTCCATCAATCTTCGTCTCGTCTCCTCTGTCGCCATTTTTACAGCTCAAAGCTTTGAAGAACCGAAAATCATCTTCACCATTTACTACATAAAATGTAAAAGATACGTCAAAAATCATAAAAACATATATATTCTTCACGTATGTACATAAAATGCCGTTGAGCATACATATTGTGACAGTTATGTCGAAAGTCATAGAAAAATATGTATTCATCATATCACGGATACACAATCGAAACTTAACACATTAATATATTGATATGTACATATTTCATGTCCCAACTACATCGGATGATTCTCCTACATATATTTCCTAAAAAAAGTTACTAACCAACATATGTTCATCCCGTATGTACATAAGACTGAACATATGTACATAATCACATGAAATTATGTACTCATTATAGAACTCAATATCGTACGGATGACTGAAGAACTAGGTTGAGAAGTTTTGAATGTGTGGATTTTACCACGAATAAACCGAAAAGATGAGATCAAATTCGAATACTTACCTGGTTCGAATTAAACAACAATGGATGAAATACACACCAGGAAACGACGATTGCAAGACGGAGAAGACGACGATTGCAAGACGGAGAAGACGACGCTCAACAAAGATACCTTCAATCGCTTCAATGGAGTTGGAGAGAGAGTTGAGCGTAATTGTGATTTATAGAAATAGCAGCTACAAAAAGATTTTGAGAATCTTTTATTTAAGGTTTCCATTTTTTTAAAACCGTTTAAAAATTTTTTGGCAGCTTTTTTAATTCGAAAATCAATTAACTACCTAATCTCAATCCTTAAATATAACATTAATTTCTCTAATTTATCTTTATTTTTTAATTTAATTTTGTTAGGGGCCTAGTTAGTCTACACTAAATAAAAAGGGCCCTATTTCACCAATCTTCTCGATAAAGAATCATGAGTAAGGCTTAGGAAACCTTACGTGTCGAGAGTCAAATGCCCCGCTTCGATTTCAAATCAAATCTTTGTTCATATACAAATGTGTCTTCAAGGCGTAAGAGACCAATAGCAAATTATCTACACAAGTTTTAGCTTCATTTACAAAAACTTGGGCCATAAAGTATAATTATAAATATACAAATCATTCCCCGTAATTATAATAGCGGGTCAAGATCAGTAATTTTATCTTTTTGGGACAATCCCTGAAATTTTAGAAACTTGGGTCATTTCGTTTAACTACAAAGTTGAGTCATTTTCTCCAATTATCTTCTCAAGTGAAGATTCTGTAAATTCTAAAATATGGGTCATTTGATATAATTATAACCTGTAATTAACTCTTTAGGGACAGAATTGTAACATTCCAAAAGCTGGGGCCATAAACACAGATATGAAGTATGGGGCGAAAATTGTAATTATACCAAAATTGATAAAACCCGATTAGGGTTTTCTTGTCGAAGCTCTAATGCAGGCGAAGCGAGACTCGGCGGCAGGCAGCGGTGGCTCCTTCGTTCCGGCAACAGACGGCAACACGACATTGTTCGTCAGGGCCGGTCCTTCAACTTTTTGTGCCCAGGGCGAGATTTTTTTCGGGTGCCCTACCGATTTAAATTAATTCTATACTCAAATTATTAGATATAAAAACATGAAATAACACGTTATAACAAAGAATATATATATATATATATATATATATATATATATATATATATAACTTGTAGAAAAACTGCGAGTTATTCACAATTAAAAAATAATTGACAAAGAGAAGGGTTTGGTGGAAATCGATCATTGGACCTCTAGGTCATAAGGCAACCACACTGCTGCTACGTCACTTTCATTTAGTGATAATATATTAAAACTAAATATTTTATTATCAACAAAGCTAGTTTGTGAGTTCTAATATTCCGGTTCATCATATTTTCAATCTTAACTAGTTTAACTTTTATATTTTGAATATGTTTTCCGAATAATAATAATTATAAATTCATTTTATTTAAATTATATTCAATATTCAATAAAATTTTAACTCTATAGATGTTAAATGATATTTATCAGTCATAAAGTAAATATATAATTATATTAAAAAAATATATAACTATTTATAAAAAAATAGCAAAAATATACTTTTAAGTTCGAATTATAATATAACATTTAAAATAATATTTTCATTAATAAAAATTTGATTATGAACTTATCAACAAATGAGATACTTAATGTAATATCTATAGAAATAATAGTTATAATTTTTATTACATTGAGTATCTTGATAAGTAAAAAATTATATTAATAAAGAAATTTGTTTTATTGTTAAATTATAATTCGAACTTAAAATCACATTTGTGTTATTTATTATAAATAGTCATGTTATTTTAACTGAATTATATCTTTATTTTATTGACTTATAAATATCATTTAACATTTATAGAAATAAGAGTTACTATTTTTATTGAATATTTTATATAATTTAAATAACATGAAATTATAATAGTTATTATTCGAAAAACATATACAAAATATAAGAGTTAAACTAGTTAACATTGAAAATATGATGAAGTGGAACATTTGAACTCACAATTCTAGCTTTTGTTGATAATAATAAATTTAGTTTTGATATTATATCATTAAATCAGAGTGGCGCAGTGGTATTTTGGTTGGCTTATAACCCAGAGGTCTAAAGATCAATTCCCACAAGTGTAATTTTATTCTATATATATTAGATTTTTTTTTAAATTTGGGGCCCCAAATTATATGGGGCCCTGGGCTGTGGCCCATGCCGCCCAGCAGCAGGGCCGGCCCTGTTGTTCGTCCTTCCCGCTTCCATTCCAGACGACAGGCGAAGGGATCGTGGTGGTGCGGACCTGGGATCGGCACCAGCGAGGGTGGTTCGGAGGATTTTGGCCCAGGCACGACGGACTCGGCGAGTTCAGACCTGGCGGTGTTGTGGCTTCAAACGGCACCCGATTCGGCCAAGGTCCAAGAAAGGAGGCTGAGTGTTTGGCTCGGCAGTGAGGTTGCGAACCCGCAGTGTACGGGTCAATCGTAGTAAAAGCAAGAAAATTCCAGGAGTCGATCACAGGGACTCGGTGAAACAGAGTCAATACGGTGTGCTAATGTTAATACTAACCACAAGAGCGATTTAACACAATCAAAGATGAATAAGATGTCAAATAAAGCAAACATGCAATTCTAGGGATTAAGGCATCTAGTTGTGGTTCCAACTCAAGATCTATAGATAAGCGGACAAAGCTGAGATTTTTGCGTGGGGAAGGTGTTTCTAAAGTGGAGTAGATCACCGGGTAAGTCTCACTACACACTAATCCTAAACCGTAACTCCTATTACCGGGTAAGTCTCAAGGAATCAAGATAAAGAACTATAACCTCAAACTAACGCACCATCTAAGGGAATAGAATCAACCTTTACCGGGTAAGTCTCAGGCTAACTCACAAAGATGGGATGGAAGCACACTCAAACCCCAATAAAGGATAAACCTTTATTACCTACACTTATGATCGTTGGTATACAAACTAAGGAATTACCGGGTAAGTCTCATCCTAAGCTTGCTTTGAACCAGGAAAGGTGTAATAAGAATAGGATTTGGCAAACTCTAACACTTAACTCTCAGTTATGGATCAGATAAGTCACCTCGGTCAGCCAGTTTCCACCCCGGCCGAGATGTTCATCGACTGAACGAGATGCTTAGGGCTAAGGTTAAAGACTCGAACTTTCAGGATCCTACTGGAATCTAAGATTATTCTATCATTGTTTTTCCCACAACCTTCAGCCAATCACCCTAGAATCACACAAGGAAATTAGCCACTCATCATCATAATGAAAGTATTAAAATATATGGGAAGAAGGTGAATATTTGAACAAAGAAGAATTTAATGAAAAGACTTCAATAACTGAATCAAATATCACAACAAAGCGTTCCTTGGATAACAATCCAAAAAGACAAGACAACAATTGAGGGAATTGAAGACAATCTTACAAAACCCTTCAAAAAGCTATAAAAGCTATGGACTTCTATCTTCCTTCAACCTTCAAAAAAGGTTCTTCGAAGACTCCCAAATTGGAGTAGGCTGCTGCGTGATGTTTCAGCTGTAGGCGGGTTCTTGCGCTGATAGCGGATCCGAAGATGCGGGCGGATTGTAGAAAATCCAGCCCTTTATATAGGAGAATTATCTTCCAAAGATAAAATATCTTAAAAAGATAATTTCCTATAAAATATATCCATATCTCCTAAAATAAATATCTTCCTTCCAGCTATAAGATAATTTCCTAATAAAATAGATCTTATCTCCTAAAATAAATATCTTTCTAAGATAATTTTATAGGAAATATCTTAAAAGATAATTTCCTAATAAAATATATCTTATCTCCAAAATAGATCTCCTAAATATATGATCTTCCTTCCAGAAATCCAGCCCAAAAATATAAGATCTCTCCTTCCAAAAATAAAAGATCTCAACCAAGAATAAAATATATCCCGCCGCGTCAGGATATTCGCCTCGGTCGAGACGCTCTCGTAGATCACCTCGGTCGAGGTGAATCTGTGGTCAACCGAGGTGAGTCATAACTGAATGTGAAATCTCTCAAAACTGATCCAAAGTGAATCTTTAATCCATGGCTATGCTTCCTGGATGGTTCCTTTTGCTCCTCAATGTAGCTCCAATGACTCATGACTCCTTTTGCTCCTTTTTGATGCAAAACATGCCATTTTACCTACGATTACAACAAAACTAGGTGTAGACCTCGATTCTCGCAAAGGTAGATGAAATGGTAGTAAAATCACATAATATACATACAAACATGCAGATTATGAAAGATAAAACGTCCAAACAAACCCCAAAATATAGACTATAATTCATGCTATCAAGGGCGGTAGCAGCCTTCGTCTCCAACGACAGGCGACAGGGCAGTGACGGCAATGTCTTTCCGGTGATTGGCAAATCTAGTCTCAATGAGTTCGGGTGGAGGGTTCCGGCGATGAACAATAAAACGGGAAAAAGGAAAACGTTGATTAGTGCATCATAAACATATCACATCCATTTAACTCGTGTTCCCTCAAAAATTTCCAAATTATTTGTCATTACCCTCTCGATAAATGTACAAACCTTGATTTAACGATTAAGAAAAATTCTGAAAACCGGATATTACAATCATTTACTTACATGAGCATTATCATATGTTCCGAGTTTTAGAGTATTTATTCTGATATATTATTATCTCTAAATATTTATTTATTCATTTTAAGTAGAATAACTCCTAAGCAAATACAAGATGATATCGCCCGCGTGACACTGATTAGAGAGTGGATGTTAGTCACGTAGAGCCGCTAGAATTCGTCTGTTGACAAGAGGTGTCGGCCTCTAGAGTTCAGAATTGGGGCTCATGTATGGTTGAAGGTGTCACCGACGCAAGACGTTAGACATTTTAGCATTAAGGAGAAGTTGAGTCCTTGATATGTCGCACTTTTTGAGATTCTGGAGCGAGTTAAAGAGGTGGCATACCGACTCGTGTTGCCACCCAAACTGGAGGGCGTTCACCCAGTCTTTCACGTGCCTCAGCCGAGAGAGTATATACCAGATCCGAGACACATTATCAGTTATGAGGACTTAGTGGTTGAGCCAGACCACACGTTTGTTGAGCATCCAATAGAGGTCCTAGAGCAGAGTACGAGACGCTTGCGCTTGAAATACATTCAGGTGATGATGATACAATGGTCTAGGTGATGAGCCGATGAGGCTACATGGGAGACAGATGATAGTATGAGGAGAAACTATCTAGAGTTTTATGTAGAGGTAGCTGCATTTGTAGGATTGACGAAAGAGTCTTAGTTTATTGGTGTGTTATGTGCTTTTATGATATTATGTGTTATTTGTTTTTCGTGTTAGATTGTGATGTGTGATCTTATTAGATCTTGTTGTGCTAGCACGAGTTGAGATTGTAGTTTTGCTGGAGATGATTATACCTACATGAGATTGAGCGTGTATACCTCGGTGTTTGAAGTCGAGAGGATCTGTTGTTATTCAAGTTTCGAGACGAAACTTGTTTTTAAGGGATCTGATTTAACAACCATGTTCTTTTGGAGATCATGCGACCGCACCTCGCCTTCCCCTCAGTTGCACCACCGCAGGTGCGGCTATGTTTGGCCGCGGTCGCGGCATAGTAGTGACCGGACTCCTTTTTAGCCGACTTCCTTTTCTTATTTCATCCTTCTTAAGTTTCTCTCATTTTCCGTTTTAGGGTTTAGTGATTTCCAAACTTTCTTTCTTCCTCTCTCACGTCATTTCTTCTTCTTCTTCTTCAAGTTTGATGTTGATGCCGGATGGCTGCTTTGGATCGTAGGTTATAGCTGCAGCTTGGGGTTTCCTCTTATGCAGTTTGAGAAGAGTGGTTAGCTTTTCCCCTTTTCTTTTCCTTTCTTTTCTTCCTTTCTTTCCTTGTTTATGAAGGATGGCCTTGTTGCCTTTGGATTCTATGACTGATAGTTGATATGTGTTGTTGGATCCAAGGTTGTTGTTACCTTGGAGAATTCTGGAGATGAGAAGGGTTCGCGGGGAGAAGCTGTCAAAAGCAAAAAGAGCTACGTTCTGTTGGAAAACTGAACCCACGCCAGCCCTTTGCCACCCCCACACCTTCAGGCGTGTCGCCGCCCTCGCACCTACATTGGTCGCATTCGCTGTGTTTGAGGCCTGTCACCGCCACCGCGCATTCCCTTGCCCACGCCCGCGCCTTGCTACAGGACATACCAAGTCTTTTGGTATGTCTTCCTTCCTCTTATCTTTATGGCTTAAACGTAGAAGCATGCTAGGTTAGATATGAGGTTGTTGATGGTAATATATTGTGGTTGAGAGCCATAGGTGGTTTTGAGGATTTGATGGAATGTTGAGTATGATTATGATGTATATGATTCTTGAGGATCATTTGGAACTAGAAGTGGAACCTTCTAGTATATTGGATAGTAATTGATATGTATGCCTTGATTTATCAGGCATGGTGTATATTCCTGCGGGGATTCGAGACTTGTTGATAGCTGACAATATCTGGATACAAGTAAGTCCATAGGACTTACTTAGTTGTGTTCATATGTTGGATGAGTACATGAGTTGTGGTTGTTATATGCTTTATAGCATGTGATAGGTTGATTATTACTGACATATGATGGCCCACTAGTATTGGACGGTGTCAACTTGCTCAGCTCTCCCGAGGGAGTCTAAGGGGTTCTCTAGGACTTGATCAATCCTGGTATACGGTGAGGGTACCAAGCCACTCCAGATGGTATACGGTGTGGTGCTCCTAAGCACTTCAGATGGTCGAAGAAAAATAGGCGAGAGTTGTAGACTTCTCGTGTCACAACCTTAAATGATTTACGAGTGTATGAATTTATAAAGATAATAAAACGATAAATGTGTGATAACATGTTTGGTGTTTTTTGTATGTCTGATGTGTGTTTGTGCTTATGTACTATTCCTATATTTGAATCGTTAGCTAACAATTTATACCGTGTTGTAGATGTTTTGCAGGATAGGAGGGTTACATAGTGATCTGGAAGGACTGATCAGCCGAGGGTTTCCTTATATATAGGTTGGGTTACAGGTGTTTTGTATGTATGGATACATGATTGTACGGTTTTGGTGGTCGGTTGTGAGTTTTGTATGTATTTTGTTATATGATCTTTTAGTTTTATCGATGTTGGTTTTATATTTATTTGTGTCTTGTTGCAAGATCCGATGAACTTGTTGTCAGGTTAGGGTCAGGACCCATTGTGAGGTCCTAGTCCGTAGCATCCCGAGTCCTATAAATTTGTGGTGTTACATTGTTATTTTCAGTCGGTAACCTCCAACTTTGTTTTGCAAGAAGAGCTTCACTGAATACATTAAGATCCCTAAAGCCCATACCTCCTAGTTTTTTGGGGAGACACGAGATCTCCCAACTCTTCCAGTGAATCATTTTCCTATCATTTGTTGATCCCCACCAGAAGGAAGCCATGGTTGAGTATAATGTGTATCATTAATTATCCCAATTGAAAGATTGGATACACTTATCAGGTAAGATGATATGCATTGAATCACAACTTTAAGCAACACCTCTTTTTCAGATTGAGACATCAAGCATTCATTCCATCCCTGAAGCTTCTTGAAAATTCTTTGTTTAATACCTTTAAATTTTAACTTTTTCGAGTTTCCAAAGGGGGTGGGGAGGCCAAGATACTTGTTGTGCTTAGTGACCCTCTGAACTCCCAAAAAGGCAACAAAATGTCTCCCTGCAATCTCATGAACGTTTCTTCCTCAATGACACCTCCGATTTTGCATAGCTTGTATTCTGTCTGGATAGCTTTTCATAGCGGCTAATCACATTAGAAATCCTAGAGCATTCCTGGAGGTTTGCTCGCACAAACAGTAGGTTGTCATCTCAAAAAAAGGAAAAAAAAACAAGTGAGAGATAACAGGTACACTATATTTCACTTTAATTAATATCACTAATATGTCCATCACTCATTTCTTTTCCAACATCAACGAAAAAACATTAGCACATTTAATGAAAGGGTAAGGAGAAATTAGATCTCCATGTCTAATTGCCCTTGAAGGTTTACCCATCTCTTGTGTTTACCATTGATATTGAAAGTGAAGATAGAGCTCGTGACACAATCTATGATACGTTCCACCCAACCGGGAGCAAAGATAAACCTTGTCATAACTTGGCGATGGAAATCCCACTCAATCCTTTCGTATCCTTTACGCATGTCAAGTTTCACAGTCATATCACCAATCCTCCCCTTCTCTTGTTCTTATTGGATGAAAGATTCAAGTGCCACACTTGCATTTTCCGTAATTGATCTTACAATAACAAAACACTCTACTCCTCCGAAATGATTTTCGATAGTAGTGACTTAAGTCCGGTTGCCAAGAGCATATAAATAATGGATGAATTGGCTAAGTAGGCAAGTTATGTATCAAGGTGTATAAACTAGGCCCTTTTGTTTATATGTTGACAAACTAGGTCTCTCCATATTTTCATAAAAAGATTTATTAAAAACATAAATAAAGATACTCAATAAGTCATAATCTTTCTCTCTCCTGTTTATCTTTATTTATTTACCTAAGTAGGCAGTTTCTGATTTTTGAATCAATTAACCAACAAAAAATAAAGGCAATTGTATGAAATAAAAAAGGAAAATATTAGAGGAACGATTCTGCAAATCTTCATTGATGGCTCATTTCCGTCAATCTTCATCTCATCTCCTCTGTCGCCATTGTTACAGTTCGAAGCTTTGAAGAACCGAAAATCATCTTCACCATTTACTACATAAAATGTAACAGATATGTCAAAAATCATAAAAACATATATATTCATCACGTATGTACATAAAATGCCGTTGAGCATACATATTGTAACAGTTATGTCGAAAGTCATAGAAAGATATGTATTCATCACGGATCCACAATCGAAACTTAACACATTAATATATTGATATGTGTACACATTTCATGTTCCAACTACATCGGATGATTCTCCTACATATATTTCCTAAAAAATGTTACTAACCAACATATGTTCATCACGTATGTACATAAGACTGAACATATGCACATAATCATAGGAAATTATGTACTCATCATATAACTCAATATCGTACGGATGACTAAACTACAACTCGTATGGGTGCCTAACTAGATATTTTCAGCATATGTACATATTCACGAAAATACTAACATAAACATGTTTGCATAAGAATTACATTCATTCATGTATTCAAATATATCAAATATTCGTCAAAAAAACATGAACTTACCTCGAACACAAATGGAAAACCTCGATATCTAGATTATGTCGAATAACGAGCACGCTACATTGTTGTTGAGTTATGTAGATCAAATATTCATTGACAACCCTCGATATATGCGTCTAAACTGGAACTTCGAGGTCGTTCTTCACGCAGAAATGGAGAAAAGAAAAAAATACGTATGAGGATTGTTAAATAACGACAAATAATGAGGGAGAGATTTTAGGAATCGTAATTATCTACTTCCTAATTTAAATATCTAATATGAAAAATTAATAAATTGAGATATGAGAGCATGTTGATTTGTATGGTAATTCCTTTTATTAAATCTCTAGTTTATCTTTATTTTTTATTTTGATTTAGTTAGGGGCCTAGTTAGTCTACACTAAACAAAAAGGGTCATATTTCACCAATCTTCTCATAAATAATCTTGTATAGGACCGAACAAAGGCTAATCGGTCCAAATCCTAACTATAGGTTTGGATTTAGGAGCATATAGAGCCGAAATTAGTAACTATGAACAACTAATATCTTCTTTACTAATACGTATCACTTTTTGTTTACATTTGCTAAAGTTAGGGTTTAGTGGTTGAACCAAATTAGTAATTATGGACAACTAATATCTTCTATTACTAGTTTGGTTGTCTTTGCCATGTGAGGTATTAACTGTTGGATTTTCGGTGTCTGGTTTTAGACCAAAGGGTCGTAGTCTCACTTATGTGAGTAGACGGTTCTCCCTATTGCCAAACAAATTAATATAATTATCTTGAACTAAAAACAAGTTATTAACCAAGGGTTTGTAATCTCCACAAAGGAGTAGACAAAACCCAACCAAGAGTTTGTAATCTCCACAAAGGAGTAGACAAAACCCAATCAAGAGTTTGTAGTCTCCAAAGGAGTAGACAAACTCAATCAAGAGTTTGTAATCTCCACAAAGAAGTAGACAAAATTCAATCAAGAGTTTGTAGTCTCCAAAGGAGTAGACAAAACTCAACCAAGAGTTTGTAATCTCCGAAAAGGAGTAGACAAAACTCTAATAGAAGTTAAGTTCAATTACACGTCTTATAAACCGGTTGTTATATGTTAAAACCATTGACTTGGATAATGTAATGAGTCATTCATAAATGAATTTTCCTTCTAAGTGTATTCTCCCCTACACCGGAAATATCCAAATACCTTAGTGGAATAAAACGTTACACGTTACAAAGACTAAGTAAGAGACTTATTTGTCTTACTTTGTAGAAAGGGTATTCCTAGGTTTTGTCAATACAAAACCAAACTAAGATGGATACCTATCCTTTGTCAATACAAAGGAATTATACTAGTCTTTCGAGTTTTGCAAACAAGCTTATAAGAAGGCCTATCCAATGTCAATACAATGGAACTAAAAGTTTTATTGTTGCAAAAACGAATGTGGAATCAAGTGTAAATGGCTCTCCCTTTTATAGGCATTGTAACACCCCGAATCCGCGGGACTCGGGATGCTACGGGCGGAGACCTCACAATGGGTCCCGACCCTTAGCCTGACAACAATTTCACTGGATCTTGCAACAAGGCACAAATAAAGGCCAAAATCGAAATACATTTTTATGCACTGTTATGAAACCCGAAAATAAAAGAAAGGAAAGACTTCAGCCGTCCTTACAACAACATCAACATAATATACAATAACAACAACACAAGGACTCCAAAACCCAAAACAACCTAAGATGTACGGAACCCCGGCTGCCCACTCCTCCGGATCACTCGGCCACATCCTATCCTGCACATGAACTACAACAATCGGTATAAAACCGTTAGCTCACATTCTAGGCATTATAAGAATAATATGGCACAAACACACATAGGAACACAAACACACAACATGATTATAAACATACACATCCATTACTTATTATCTTTTTAGGTTATTCCATATCTAATTCATTCGTTCAAGTGTGACACGAGAGTCTTATAACTCTCGCCTCTGTCCCCGTGTAACCAACAGGAGTGTGGCGGCGCCCAACCCGTATACCCTGAGGGAGTGATGAAGAAGCCCGCCCGTATACCGTGTATGGCCTGGTCGCAGAGATCCCCCCAGTCTCCCTCGGGAAACTGAGCGGTGATGTCACCGCCCGATAATAATAGTAACAATGGGCCAAATAATATATATAGTCAAGTAATCCTAATCCGGTTTCATGATCAAAAGCGATAAAACACACACCACCATAATATATCCAAATAAGGCATAGAAGCGGCTAAGTAAGTCCGAGGACTTACCTCGTCTCAAAGCTAAACAAAACCAATATCACTCTCCGAAGGAATATATCCAAAGCCTGTTCAAGACAATGCACGATAATCAGCAACTACTCACAAGCTAGAAGTCCTTAGACTTCTAGTTCTATATCATCTTATTAGGTCATACGCTCTCATAAACCAGGATACTCTCCTAGCCCTCATAAACTCACGAGATCTCAACTATAACCACATGCTAGAATATTTCCATCCTAACTCCACAATCTCAACAAACACATACTCACAACCTCAAGGAAGCTCACATGATAACATACACACCTCAATCCTTAGAACATTCAAACCATCCTCAAATCCTCACCTAAAGTTTCAAGCCACTACTTGGCATTTGCCCTAAGTTATGCTAGATCCAACCTAGCATGATTCTACCACTAAACATAACTAGATCGAGGAAGAAGGTACTCACACACGATCCAGGGTTGAAGAGGATCTACGAACGTCGAGATTGGATTCGTTGGTCTATAACGGCCGCTTCCGGACCTAAAACCAAAGTTAAGGAAATTTAGCTTGTATGCTAAATTTGAATGGAATATAGCGTATAATATTCTAAGGGAAATCCCGCTTTGAAAACAAGGTTAAAAACCCGCAACACATTTCCCGGAGTGACTTAGTCCATTTTATAAACATGGGTCAAAATCCAAAATCGACTTTTCCGGACAACCATGAAACTCGCCAAACTCGGGCCATATTTCCGAAATAGTCTTTGGGTCAAAACTATGTTTATACACAAGGGCAAAACCACACATTTCCTGAAAATAGGGCCAAAACAATTTGGGTCCATTTATGTAATTAATTCTGCAAGAGGGTATTTTATTCACATTCAAAAACTGGGTCTAAAATTGTAAATACAAATCGGTGGGTACAATCTGTAATATACACAAATAAGGGGGCCGAAATATAAAACTGAAAAAAAAACCCCCTTATTCACCTTCTGCTGAACGCGACAAGGAAAGGGAGAAGGGACTGTAAGGCTACGGGAATTGACGGTGAAGGTGGCGGCGAAGCTGCAGAGCGAGGCGGCCCAATCTCCGGCTAAAGGCGGACCACTCCGGCGGCAGCAGGTGTTCTCCCTCGCAGCAGAAGAGAGCAGAGGGCAGGGGAGACGAGAAGAGGCTACGCCGGCCCGCTGGTGGCTCCGGTCGATCGAGGCGGCTCTTCCTTCGATCCGGCGAATTCCTGGTGGTGCAGCCCTCCTCTCCGACGATTCGCGACGGTGTTGCAGCCTCCAGGGGTCCTCAATGGCTGCAATAGAAGAGATATGAAAGAGGGGAAAATGGAAGGCGAGAGAGAAGGAGGTCGAGAGGGGAAGAAGGTCCAGAGGAAGCGGATCCGGTAAGGGCTCTCATTTGCTTGCAAGAGGAGGGTGAAGACCTTGAGCTGCTTCATCCGTATAGATGGTGAGGAGATTGAGGTTGAGCGAGTGGGAGAGAAGTGTGCAAAGGTATGGTCAGCGTGAATGGGGAGTTCAAAGGTGAGGCTAGGGCTGATGAAGGGGATCGAGAGGTCAAAGGGCGAGTGAAGTTGAGGGAAGGTAGAAAACGAGGGGTCGGGTGAATGGCGAGGAGTCGGTTTGCAGTCCTAGGCAGTAGATCTGCAATTGCTTCTCACCACCAGCAAAAGGGACAAGACAGAGGAGAAAAAAAAAAGGAAAAAGAAAGAGAAATAGTAAGAATATAGAGTAAAATAAAAAGAAGCTAGACTCGATGTCAAAATGCTCGGAACGGAAATTTTCGAGTCAGAAAGATTTTTCGAACTTTTCCGAAAGTAAACCAAGATACAAAAAATATGTTCGGGAATTTATTTTTACGTTGTAAAATACTTTTAATAAAATATTTAATCTAATAAAATATCGATAGAAGTCGGAGAAATAAATATCAAAATCGCGCCAAAAATTTTGGGCGTTACAGGCATAGAGCGCCACGGTTTTGGAGAGTTAAAAGCAGTTAAAATCGGTTATGGAAGTTACTTGGAAGTTACTTGGAAGATGGGCCTTGAAGCCCAAGAAAGCCCAAGGCCCGAGGCCCACATAGGGAGCCCAAAACCGCTCCCCAGAGCTAGCTTAGAACTAGCTTTTTTTTTTGTTCAAACACTTCCAATGAGTTTCATTTACTTTAATATAGCTAGGGTAAGCTCCAAGATCCTCAAATACTCAACATCTTAGCTCAAGCTAGTGTAGCTCCTTAAGAAGCTCACTAGCTGCTTCATTGACATACACTAAGCATTTGAGCTTGGATTGCTCTCAGTTTTTAACCACATATACTTTAGCCAATATAAGGCCTAAGAACCAAAGGTGTGACGATAAAATGTGGCAAAAAAAGCCCCAAACGTCGGCCTTCTAAAATCTAGCACAAGTTGACCTTGTCGTGAATCACCTTGCTTTAATTCGACTCCCCTTATAATACTAGTTGTTCTTAGTGCCGGTCACATGGCTTTCCTCCCGCAACCCGGACCATAGTGACACACATGTGACAACTCATTGCACCTAGTCTCAAGACAAGCTCAACGGTTACAATGAAGACTTAGCCCAAATCTCCAACATTAACATCATTCACTAATTATATTTACTGATAACACGACTAATATAGTTTAGGTTGTTTAACCTTTAATCTGATAAGTATATTATTCAACCCTTAGTTTCTTTAAAATATCAAGTATACATAATTGTTACCGATAATATCCATTATAGACGTTAAGGTAAGATCGTGTCAAATCTTAAATTAATAAATAAATATGGTTCTAATCCTTGGTTAAAGTTTTAAACTTGTCGAAGAATAATGGTCGAGAATATTGGTGAAATAAGGTACCTTTTGTACTTGGTAGACTAACTAGACACCCTGTTTTTTAATTAAAAATAAAGATGAATTTGAGTAGATAACACCGAAAATAAAGAAAGAAGTTAGAGTAATTATGTAATATTATTCATTAGTAACCACCAATTGAAGAAAACCGTTTGAAAAATTAAAAAGTAAACTTTATTTTGAAGATTTGCAAAATCTTCATCTTCATGCTCAAGTTATAGATCTCCTTCCCTCATCTTCATTGTTTGAAAATAAATTTGAGTAGATTTGCACAATCTCTCTTCCCTAGTTCGTCATTGTTACCGTTTGAAGGAGTTCGCAACATCCATCGTCAGCGCCGTCTATAAGATCTCCTTCGCCATTGTTACAAGCCTTGCTTCTTCATCTTCATCCTCTATCATCTTCTTCAAGCAGTGTGTGGTTGAAGTAGTTATTAGGCACTTGATACTCAAAATCAAACTTGATACACAAACTCAAAACATCCCCTGAAAATATAAATTTTTGTATAATTAGGTCAAAACATACAATGAAAGCATACACTGAAAACATAAATTTTTGTACTATGTATATATTTCACATGCACTGTGTGGTCAAAACATACACTAAAAACATAAATTTTTGTGTTATGTACATATTTCACATTAATATATCAATATGTACACAAATTACATATACATCATAAGGCGAACACAATAGCTACATATTATTCACAACAATCATCACTACACATCATATCGTACAAATTGTAGAATATATAAACATGTATTTACACAAGAACGAAAACAATGTGAGAAACAAGTTGAGAAACGTTCACATTCTTTCACACATACACAACTATCAAAATACGGCTTACAATCAAATACTGACCTCAGACACAAACAACAAACTTTGAAATCCATAAAGTAGTTGTCTAGATGACTGATTCACCGTGTTCCTTGCGACCGCACGGACTTATGTAGGACAAATTTTCAACGACAAAAACTCCATTGAAGGAGTCGAACAAGAACTTCGAGATAGTATTTGGTTAACAATGGAGATAAACAGAAAAAGCGTTTGTTTTTGTGATTTATCGTAAATAAACGGGGAGAGATATTAGGATGAGTTACAATTTTATTCCTTAGTTAACGGTGTAGAATATTTATTTGAATCTTTAATTAGAAAAAAAAAATTTTAAGTTATATAAGAGAGAAGATTGACTAATTAGGTAATATCTTTAATGATTTTCAATTAAATCTTTTTTGTGAAAACAGAGGTGCCTAATTTGTCTACAAATAACAAAAGGTGTCTAAGTTATACTACATGTTACATAAACTACCTACTTAGCCAACTCATTCATTATGGTCCCTCGAAATAAGTAATCTCGATTCCAGGTGTTCCCTGTTGTAATGGAAAATGTCTCAAGGACTCTTATTCGAATAACCATATTAGAGTGGAACAAAGAAAGGGCAAACTTTTAACGCCCGAATTTATTAACCGATATGTTATCACCTAGAAATGTACAATGATATTCGACTCAAACTTAACAACAATCTTATCAAATATTTCAACAAGGCGTATATGTACAGGAAAAACAAATTCACAACTTAGAACGGTCGAAAATAATATTATCACAATAATGCATAGTATGAAACAACCTCTGTTAAAAGCTTTATTAGTCACTAACTTATTATTGTAACGTTACTCTCATATCGGTCTCAAAATCAACGTTGACCAATATGGTGGAGTGGGTGCTGTCACTTGTCCACAAGCTGGCGTGCACTCATCAAGTCCTAATTGTGTCATTCATTGTATATGGCAACCACTTGTCAAATAGCACTTCTTTACGAGTATATCACTTTCTTTACATTTATTAAATTTACAGTTAGTCGTTGGGTTCTGTCTTGTCCACGAGCTGGCGTGCACTCATCAAGATCCTGGATAATAATTGATTAGTTGTATATAGCAACCACTTGTCATATACTACTTCTTGTGGACATTTGTTAAATTTACGGTTTAGTCGTTGAAGTATATATATATATATATATATATATATATATATGCTCATCAAGAATATGGATAATAATTGATTAGTAGTGTCATTCATTGTATATAGCAACCAATTGTCAAATATTACTTCTTGTGGACATATGTTAAATTTACGGTTTGGTCGTTGAAGGATATATATTATATATACTCACCAAGATTATAGATAATAGTTGTTGATTCGTAGTCTCATTCATTGTATATAGCAACCACTTGTCAAATAGTACTCCTCGGGGACATTTGTTAAAGGGGTATCTTATTTGCGTCCATTAAAAGTCGTATCAAAATTATTATTATTATTATTTGTTTCTTTTCACCCACAACTTTTTAAAATTTATATTTAGGGTACCTAGTTTATAATAAGTTGTATTTATATCCTTATTTAAAATTTTAAGTCGTATTTTGTAATTTTTAAGTGATCTTGTGATTTGATATCAGAGCTAAGTGATTAAGTAAACTTAAAAAAATTAAAAAAATTAAGTAAAACTGGAGGTTTTCGAAAATTGTCAACATAAATTAGCACCACATGCAAAACATTAAAACTCTGGACAAGGTCATCACGAAACTATTTTAAATACCATAATCGACGATATTGCAGATTTAAAAACAAGTTTAATTAAGTTGCGAACAACCCTTACAAAATATAGGGAAGAAATATATGCTTTAAGATTAAATGAGTGTTTTTATGGACTAATCATCTTGCATGAAACCTAAAAGTAATTTTAAGATGATTGTGCAATGTTTGATGCTTATGATGCTTGAATGATGCTAGCTAGAGCCGTGAGGAGGGTAAGCACATTTGTCATGGAATGCCCAACTATAAGCAAATAGCAAACATCGTGTGATGCTTGAATAGTTGAATATAGTCATAAGTTGTAGATAAGTTATCAATGAGTAAATAACAAACACCCTGTGATGTTCATTACTTGAAGCAAGCCAAATGCTTTGGCAAAGCATACTTATATCATGCTACATTAGTATTTGTGGCTTAAACTCTCCTATTTTATTAAGCACAACATGATCATGTATTTACCTAGTTATGGTTTGGAGGACTATCCCCAATTCGTAGTGTTTTCTCCCATTGATATATGATAGTTGATACTTGTAACTTCACATCTCAAGTGATACGCCCCTGGATACCGATGTCATCTGTGCCTCCGCCCCTCTTGGCCTGTCTAGCAACATGTCTTATCTTCACTACGCCATGACATGAAGTTGACTAGTTTTGACAACATTTCTCAACCTATGCCTATGTAATAATAGAAGGAAAATTTCTTATAAAATATTTCCTTCTACGCCTTCCCAATGGTCAACCTTTTTGGACATTTTATTTCGGATCTTTAATTCCGACAGTTAAGTTTAGACTTTTCATTACGGATCTTTAATTTTGACATTTAAGTTTAGACCTTTCATTTCGAATCTTTAATTCTCACATTTAAGTTTAGACCTTTCATTTCGGACTTAATTCCGGAATTTAGTTCCGACCTTTCGTTTCGGTTACATCCCCTATATAAAGGATGTTTGACCTAATTAGTAAAACATGTTCAAATTAATCAAGTTTAGTTGAATGTAAATCCTCCTCCTTGGTTCCGCTCTCAAATTTCTTCCTTGGATCTTCGATTCAAGCCTTCACAATCGAACATTCTTCAAGAATAAACAAATTCAATCCACTTCATGGCTTGCTCGATCAACCTTGATCGGATCATTTCATCGTTTTCGCATCCATCTTAAAGCTTCCATCTGTAAGAGCCTAGTTGCTGAGTTGTTGAGAGTGTGAGCTGAGGACCTGAGTTTAGCCTGGACCGCCCCTGCAGTTTGCCTGGGCCGCACCTACGCCTCACAAGGTCCGCCCCTGCGGCTCTGTGTGGCTGCAACCGTCTTCTTTGACCCGAACCCTTGCTTTTTGACCTCTTCCTCCTTTATAATCTCTTCTTCTCCTCCAGATGAAGGTTTACCCCATTCTCTCTCCTGTTCCGTCTCTTCCTACGTTCTTCTTCTCCTCTCATCTCTTCTTGGATCATCTTTGATCTTTTCTTGAGTTTGGTGTGAGTTGAGAACTTTTATGCTTGGCTTTGTTGTTGATGGTTGTTGTTGCTGAGCCTTGTGAGCCAGCTTGAGGTTGTGGTGATGGTGTTTGATCTTCTAGAGAGCTCAGCTTGGTAAGCTTCCATGGTTTCCTTCCTATCTTTCTTCTTTCCTTCATCTTTTCCTCTCTTTCCTTAGTCTAGCTTAGATTCCTTAGGTTTGGATCTTGCTCCAGCCATGATTGGCTTGTGTTGATCTATATATATATATGTTGTTTATGTATGTATGGTGTTGGAGTGAAGAAGGAGCAAAGGAATCGAAGGAAGAAGTGAAGAAAGGGCTGAAGTGGTGTCTTTTGTTGTCCAGCCGCCCCTGCTCCACCTTGCAGCCGCCCCAGTGCCGGCCTGAGCCGCTCTTGCGCCACCTGTGAGCCGCCCCTGCGGCTACCTGCACCAGCTGGTGTTTCCACTTGGCTTTGCAGGTGTGTATTGCTTCTAGGCTTGCTTTAGGTTGCCTTTGTTTCCTCATTTTCTAGTGTGAGTGTATAAGATCATGCTAGATGTTTGAGGATGTGTTTTGATGAGCTTATGATCGGTATATGTCATGTATGGCCTTTGGAGGTTTATTAGTTTGTGAGGTTAGGTTGAAGATGATCCTATGGATCCCTTGGGTCTAGGTGTGATCCCTTTTATGAATAGAGGTTGATATCTTTCTATGCCTTGTTATTAGGTAGTGCCCCTCTCTCAGGAGTGGAGGTTGATTCTAGTTGAGCTTTGTTCGAGGTTGAGGTAAGTCCATAGGACTTACTTAGCTGCCATCCTTATATTGGGTGTTTGCATGAGTGGTGTGTGCGTTATATGTTTGCTATGATAGCATGAGATGTCGTTTGTACCGACCTATGTTTTATTAATTGCCCTGTTGCGTGGTTGTGATAACCTTTCCCTTTCATCCCGCCGTGAAGCTTGGGAGGTTCTCTGATGTCAGGCCAGATTGGTTTACAGGAAGGGCGCAATCCACTCCCATAGTGTACACGGATTGTGTGATCGATACTCGTACAACTGGCTATCAGGCTCAGAAGCGAGGATGTATCGGTCCTCGTGTCACATACTTTCATCTACCTACCTATATATATATATATATAGTGATAGCATGTTGATGTGTTTATCTTTCCATGTTTGTGCTTGTGCTTATGCACTACCATATATATGTATGGTTAGCTAATGGTTTATTACCATGTTGTAGATGCCTTACAGGATAGACGTGCTGCTAGGTGATCTAGCAGAGTGGCAGGCCGAGGACCTCTCGTACATAGGATGGTTGTGGTCTTTTGGGGTTGTTTACATTTCTCTTCTGTGTGAGGATGATCTTTTGTTACCTCCTGTGTGAGGATGTTGTTGTTTATACTCGGCTATGATGTCTTTACCTTTTGGTTGTACAGTTTTATGCATTTGTTTTATATTTGTCAGTGTCATGTTGTAAGGTCCTGTGAACTTGTTGTCAGGCTAGGGTCAGGATCCATTGTGAGATCCTAACCCAATGTGGCATCCACAGTTCCACGGATTTGGGGTGTTACACCGTCAACCATATTCTACCGTTCGAATCCATCCGCACATCAACCTAAGGAGCGTTGAAGCTTAAGCTCAATCTAGACCCGAAGTTTATCCTTGACGTATCCAATGACGCATCAAATTGGTATCAAAGCTAAGGACCAAAGCTAGAGACCAATTTGACGTATCAAATTGGTATCAAATCTCGGGATCGAGGCTA
The DNA here is from genome assembly GCA_033239125.1 of Fagopyrum homotropicum. Classification (NCBI taxonomy): domain Eukaryota; kingdom Viridiplantae; phylum Streptophyta; class Magnoliopsida; order Caryophyllales; family Polygonaceae; genus Fagopyrum; species Fagopyrum homotropicum. Next base: position 9,364,310 of record BSWB01000006.1, on the reverse strand, counting down.
AGTTTCTTAACTTTTTTTCTTGATTGTTCTTTAGTGTTCTTCATTGTTCATTATTGTTCTTCATCGTTCATCATGATCTATGACGATGATGATTCCTTCGATGAGGACGAGGGGTGGTTTCCTCTTTCATACTCACCAAAGCCCAAACAAACCACTCATGGGTACCGACGGTATTCACACGACCAACAAAGAGCCTATCGTGAGGACGAGGAGTAGTTGCTTCCTCCATACCCCCCAAGGCCGAAACAAACATTTCATGGGCACCGAAAGGAACCCCACGACCAACGGCGTGCCTACCTTGAAGAAAATCATATTGCACCTCGTTGTCCGGACCAATGTCATTATCGTTGAGACGGTATACCACCCGCCTTGCCACTCATATGCGGCATGAATACCAATTCAAAGAGTTCCGGTACCATCAAAGACCGGCATCATTTACCGGTACCCATTCCTGCATCTTGTCGGCATATCGACCAACTCCACGACGCCCCAATCTTGAGGGTCTACAAGTCCAAGCCTCCCGATTCTTATGGCGTGCACCATCTTGACGACGGTGAAACGGGAACGTTTCACAACCAAGAGGAGGAGAATGATACTCCCCTGGATATTGATGTCATCCGTGCCTCCGCCCCTCTTGGCACGTTGAGCGGCATGCCTTGTCTTCACTATGCCATGACATGAAGCTGACTAGTTTAACTTGTATCATCATATGCCTATGTAATAATAGAAGGGATACTTCTTATATATGGAATATTTCTTTCATTTCGGATCTTTAATTCCGACATTTAAGTTTAGACTTTATGTTTTGGTCACATTTTCTATATAAACGATGTTTGCCTTCATTTGTAAAACATGTTCATTTGTAAAACATGCCGATCGGGGATATATATATATATATATATATATGAAAGGGGATCCACTTATATGTTTCGACATAGATGAGTGACATCGACCAGATTGGGTCATGCGTGAGTTGGATTTTCACCAACTATGTCACGTGCTTGTGACTATAACAAACAACTACACAAGGTGGACCGAAGAGGAAATCAAATTGGGCCGAATTTCATGATAAATATGTCAAGTTGTGGATTGATTGAGCCAATTCGATTGCCATAAGAGGTATGAGCTCACTTCCGGTGGAAACCAAAAATATTCATTTGTCATGAATATTCAATTGTATTAACTTATATATATTTATTGTCACATCACAATTAGTGTCCCAATGGTCGAAGCACGCCAACATCACATCCTTTAATATACAAATATCAATATCTCAAGCCAACCTCGCAAACATTAACACTATTAAGGCATGTCTCAGTGATTTTTGTAAGGCTTCAGGCCTTAAAGTGAGCCTCAACAAGTCACAAATCTTAGTCTCCCCCAATGTTGATGAAGAGCTCAAGGACGCCATAAAAGAAAGCATCGGTTTCCCAATGGTTGATGAGTTCGGAAAATATTTAGGGTTTCCAATAATCCACTCAAGAATGAAGAGGAGTGATTTTAACTTCATCCTGGACAAGACGAAAGCCAGATTATCTACGTGGAAGGGTAAGGTAATGAGTTTTGCAGGAAGACTCACACTCATCAAATCCGTACTCAACTCGTTCCCTTCATATATCATGAGGATAGTCAAACTACCAAGATCGGTATGCAATGAATTCGACAGGCTGTGTCGGTTATTCCTCTAGGGCGACACCGATAATAGTAAGGGATTACACTTGGTGGCTTGGAAGGACATATGCAGACCATTCGATTTAGGTGGGCTGGGTATACGATCCACTGCTGAGAGGAATGCTTGTGCATTAGGGAAGTTTGCTTGGCGGTTCACACAGTATGGCGAGGCCCCCTGGGTTCGGCTCTTAAGTTCGAAGTACAGGATCCTGAATACCCATGATTTTATGTACCGTAACTCTGCCAGGAAGGGATCCTACATATGGAAAGGAATGATTTGGGCCAAGCAGCATGTGATGAGTTTCGGCTTAAAATGGCGGATCTCTAATGGGTCTCAGACTCGATTTTGGACTGATTGTTGGTGTGGTGATAGTTCTCTATTAAATGAGGCTCTCTCTCCCCCTTGTACTACAAACCTCAGTGACAATGTTCGGGCATATTGGATTGACGGGAATGGGTGGGACTGGAATCGCTTGGGGCCTCTATTCTCTGCCAGCTCACTACTTAACATTGCTGGAGTGGGTATTAACGAAGCAACGCAGGAACAAGATTTCATCACCTGGACCCCCTCGGCTAACGGTATGTACACTGCAGCTTCTGCATACCGAGTTATTATGGAAAATCATGAAATTGCTGATTCATTACGGCTCCTATTCGATCTTGTTTGGAAATTGGGAGTTCCTGAAAGAATTAGGTCATTCATCTGGCTTGCTGTTCATGGTAGATTACTGACAAACGTTGAAAGGGTTAGAAGACATATGGCTTCCGACCCTTCTTGCCCCATGTGCGACGGAGATTCGGAATCGTTACTACATCTATTTCGAGATTGTCCTAATGTGTCAAGCATTTGGAGTAATTTATTGAGCCCAGATGCTGCGGTTGATTTCTTCATTGATGATTTCCATGGCTGGTTGCTCTCCAATTTAAAAAGGGATGATGCTATCACTGTGGGTATGCCTTGGAACGTGAGTTTTGCTGTTACCATCTGGCGATGTTGGAAATGGAGGAATGAGTTTATCTTTTAATCTGTCCCAATACCGATTAATCGGGTGGCTCAGATTTCTTTGTACACAAAAAATATAACACGTGCAAGAAACAAACTCATGAAAGTTGGGAACTCTAGAAGGCATACCATTGCTTTCATTCATTGGAGTGCACCTGCTGTCGGCTGGATTAAATTGAACTCGGATGGTTCCGTCCGAAGGGATAACGGATCAGCTACAGCGGGTGGATTATTCAGGGACACTCATGGTCAGTGGATTAGTGGCTTTGTCATGAATATTGGTGCATGCTCGGTACCAATGGCAGAATTGTGGGGTCTTTGTATGGGTCTTTATCAGGCCTGGGAGAAGGGTTACAGAATGGTCATGGTTGAACTCGATTCTGAACTTGTCGTCAACCTAGTTCAACGTTCCATTCCGAACTATCATCCGTTATTCAGTCTGGTATCCAGGTGCCAAGGCTTCTTGAGTAGGAATTGGAATGTCCAGATCCGACACATTTATCGTGAAGCAAATGCCGCTGCCGATCATTTGGCATCCATTGCTTCAACCTATCCGGTTGGCTATTTTTATATACAACATCCCCCTGTCTCTGTAATTCAATTCTTGAAAAACGATGCCCGCGGAGTAGCGACCCGCCGGGCTATCATTTGTTAGCTTTCAGTTTTTTTTTATGCATTCCTACGGAGGCAAACCTTGCCGACGTAGACATCACCAAAAAAAAAAATAAATATCTCAAGCCGATCCATTTCCCCTCTATTGAACCTCCAATCTCCAATTAGGCATTATCATCCGACAAACCTAGATTTGTACACAATGGTAAATAATTATGACATTTATAATTAAACTTGTCCCATTCTCAAATTACACATATGCATACACCTGAAGTCGGGTTAACAGTATCTCAAATTCTAGTTTTGTCAAGAGCTTTGAGATTGAGACAAGCACAGCAGTCTTTCACGGGTTGGGGTTCCTCGCAGGGCCTGAAGACGACACCCTTGAGGATGAACCCTGTCTTCCAGTGACCTCCATGCTCATACAAATCGAACCGAACTTCACCATTCTGCACGGCGTCGTTTGCAGTGAACCTCCCAAGACTCGCCTCAAACCATTCCCCTCTGGGCTTATCTAGTAATGAAAAGCGCCGAACCCGTGGCTCCTCACTGGGGACTCTAAGCCGAAGCTCCACCGGGAGCTCCCACCCGGATGCTCCTTTCGTCAGCTTGATGACGTAAGCAACCTCGTAGGTGGTCCCTGCCTCGAGCTCCGATAAGGGAATCGCTCCTTGCAAGTCTAACCAGCACACACTGACCAGCTTAGCCACCTCAATGTTCTCTTCACTGCAAATTTATTTGGTAATTGTTTCATATAATTTCTAGAGTTTGGGATTAGTATATATATGAGATCATAACAATAACTAAACGACGAGAGACATGTATGATGACCTTGTTTCTTTGAAGCATGTCCAGTCCCAATTATCCCGAACATGACCCCAAGTGACGTATAGCGACCGCGGGTATAAGAACAAGCAATGCTTCTTGGCCCCCTTTTCCAACCATCTCTTCTGCATAATTAAGGTTATAGCTACTCAGATTGAGAGGCCGGATCGTGAAAACTGATTAAGAAATCGAAGCAGAAGAAGGATGGATATATGCTAAACTAATAATTACCTTCCTTTTGTGTTCCAGAAACTCTTCGATAGGAACTTTTGTACTCTTGAACAACTGCAGCATTTTCTAAATCTATTCTTTTCTGGAGTACACCGCTTTGGAAAGTTAAATCTATATATATATAGGGCTACACTGGGTCTTCAGTCTTCTATAAAATAATACCAAAAATTCTCATAAACTAATCCACCCTACAGGTTGCTTTCGATACAAACAGAGATATCCAATATAATAATCTTACTGCACAGTGCACATGAAAAAAATTATTCTCAAAAACCTTAATATATTGACAAATCAAACTTCAACCCATAATGAGCTAGACATAATCAATACAAATTTTTCATCGATCCTTCGTACGTTGGAATGAAATACGTAAACCAAAACACATAAGAGGGATTGGTATTACAAAAATGTTGCACTTTAAATGAAGCTATTGTGGAAAACTTATGACTAGGGACATATCCTCGACTAAAGTTTTAGGTAAACTAAATTTGACTTAAACAATAAACGATATTCATTAACGTAATTACACGGTAATAACGATATATTTATGTTCTAAATTTTTATGAATACTCAAGATTTCAAATAAAATAAATGTCTAACGATAAAAGAGTAAAATCTTCTCCCGAATTGAACACACTACCTTTGGGTATCAAGGTAGGCAATCTACCACTTGGATGACAAAGATGCTGGGGCAAACCCCAATCCACCCCTAGATCCGTCCTTGGTTATGACAGAATTGGGAAGTATGTGGATTAGCATTATTATCCACCAAAAATATCTCAAAGTGGCCTTCTCGGATTGCAGTTTCCCAATTGATTTTGTTTGAGCACGCCTCTCTTTTTTAATTAATAATAAAGTGTATCTAGATATGCAGAATGTACCATTTCTAACAAAAATAAATTTGACTTTTTACTATTATAAAAATCGACGATTTTCCCCAAACGGTGAAACGTTATAATTCAATAACCACGTTATCGTGCAAGTCGGATTTTCGAATGAAAAGGTCATATTATTTTTAAGAAATATGTTTCACTCATTTTCAAAATTTATATTCTTTTGGGTATTATTTTCATTCATTTTCGTATATTTAAATTAATAATTACAGATTAGATGGATGGAATCATTACATAAAAAAATAAAAGTCAATAAACATCAACTAAATAACATTATTCATACACCAAGAGATGAATAAAATAATCCTCTCACATAAGTCCACAACAATACCTTTTTTAATGCCTTCAACAGGAAAAAAAAAAGAGCCAATTTGCTGCTCCGATCGTTGACAAGTTATTATTTCTTTTCTTTGTCCAAGATGAAGAACAGGTTTACAGAATACGAAGAGAACAGCTCGGGACAATGACGTGCTACAGCCTCATAATCACATCTCATTTTTACATTTTATCATTAGCAGTTTAGCACTGAGATCCAGTCTTCGCCCAAGTGACTTTGGTTCGAAACATAAACTAGATTTGATATTGGTACATCTCAGGTAAATTCAAATTTGATTGAATAATTATAGATAACAGATGTTGTAGTCTGTTAAATTACTGTTCTTCTTATTGTGGTTAGCTATTTAAATAACCAGTTGAAGAATTTTCCTTTGAGACAGATAAAAGTGAAGGTGCAGCAGTTACAGAGGTGTTTGAAGTTCTATTCCATTGTTCCTTTCTGGATTCAGAAAATAAAACCAAAGAAAACTCTTTTGAACCTCTTACACAAGTAAACTCGTAAGGAAACCCAAAAATGGCGGATCCTATATCACTTGTGGCATCCCCTGTCATCAAAATAATCTCAACTCTCACCTCAGATTTCATCAAGGAACAGTATCACTTAGTTTATGGCGTGGAAGAGGAAGTGATGAATCTTGAAGGGAGCTTGACTGCAATTCAAGCTACACTGAGAGATGTTAAAGGTAGCAGTTCTGAAGCATTGCAAGATTGGCTCATCAAGCTGAAAGATGCAGCTCTTGATGTAGAGGATGTTCTCGAGATTTATGCCACTAAAGCCTCCAGGATGAGTCAGAAGAAACGCAGACTGGTGGCTACACCCCTGCTAAAACGTGAAGCTGCCCTTCATATCAAGAAGATTGCCATTAGAATCAATCAGATCTCAGAGGAGAGGAAAAACTTCCATCAGCGAACCAGAGCCAATGATCATGTCCTCAAAAGATATGGCTTGCAGCAGAAGGGGAGTAGCCGAGACATCTCGGAGATCTATGGCCGGGAGGAGGAAAGGGACAAGATTGTCAACTGGATGCTGTCAGAAGAATCTGATATGCAAGGAGAGGTTTGCGTTCTTCCCATCATAGGGATGGCTGGCCTTGGTAAAACCACTCTTGCTCAGCTCGTATACAACGATGTCAGAGTGAAAGATCATTTTAACCATCGGATTTGGATTGATGTTACCATACAATTCAACCTGCAAAAGATTGGTAAGGAGATCATAGAAGGCGTCACGGAAATCAAGCATTCCCTCACCAGTTGGGGCTCCATTGTCAAACGAATCGACGATGTCTTGACAGGGGAGCGTTACCTGCTTGTTCTCGATGACCTCTGGAACGAGTGCTTTATAGATTGGGAAAGCCTCCACCAGCTGCTCAAGAAAGGGAAGAGAGGAAGTCGAGTTGTTATTACCAGCAGAATCTCAGGGATCACAAAGACTGTTGCTGCACGCTATACCCACTTTCTGGAATTTCTGCCAGAAGAAGCCTGCTGGTCACTTTTTTCAAGCATAGCCTACACAGGCAATCAAGGTCAGCCATCAAGCAGTAGGATATCAGAGATTGGCAGGCAAATCGTTCAGAGATGCAAAGGACTGCCTCTTGCAGTGTCTGCAATGGCAATCTTGTTACGAGGTTGCACTGATGTCAACCAATGGGAAAGAGTCCTACGAGAAGGGATATGGGGAACGGAGCTCAAGAATGCTGCAAATGGGGAAACTAATATCCTCCCAGCCTTGAGGATGAGCTATGACCATCTTCCTTCCCATTTGAAGCAGTGCTTTGCATACTGTTGCATATTTCCAAAGTGTCATACTTTTAATACAAGTGACTTAATCAAGCTATGGATGGCAGAAGGATTCGTTGATTTGAGTGGACAGAGTCTGCCCGAGGAAACAGGAGGTGACTATTTTGAGGAGTTGAGGTCAAGATCCTTCTTCCACCAAGTAAACGCCGATGGTGGAGAAGGATACAAAATACATGATCTCCTTCATGATTTCGCAACAATGATATCAGGGCAGCCTTGCCAAGTTGTCAAAAATGAGGAATTGGCTGATGCTACCAGATGTCGATATGTATCACTTGTGACCACAGATGTGAAAAAGCCTGCATCAGCCATCCTCAAGGCTACCAAGCTACGAACATTTCTGATGCCGACAAATTTTGGAAACAAAGATTTAGGGCAAGTTTTGGACAAGATGTTCAACACACTGGAATACTTGCGTGTGTTGGATCTCAGCTCAAGTAATCTGATAGAGTTGCCAAAATCAATTGGGAAACTGCAGTTGCTTCGGTACCTTGATCTATCTCGAACTGAGATAAGAGAAGTTCCCAGCAGAGTATGCACCCTCATCAACCTGCGAACACTCAAACTTCTTGGATGTCTTTGGCTTTCCAAATTGCCTGACAACCTAAGCAGCTTAACTAACCTGAGGCATCTGGAGCTCGACGATATGTTCTGGTACAATTGCTCCTCTTTACCACTAGGAATCGGGAGGCTAACCAATTTGCAGAATGTGCACTCGTTTCCTGTTGTTGATGCAAGTGAGGGCGGGCTCGATCAATTACGAAACTTGAAGTACATGACTGGTAAACTCAGCATTTCACAGCTTGAAAATGCTATAAACGCAAAAGATGCTAATCTCATTGAGAAGTATAATCTCAAAGAATTAGAGCTTGAATGGAGTGAACGACAGACACCCCCACAAGATCCAACGAAAGAAGAGACTATCCTTGGAGAACTAGAACCTAATTCAAACATTGAAGGTCTTCAGATAAGTCACTACAATGGAAGTCAGTTTCCGACTTGGATGGTGAACGAATCACACCCAAATCTGTCCAAAGTTAACCTGCGCTATTGTGTAAACATCAGGTTCCTCTCTGCAGGTCTATTGCGCCATGTAACAGAGTTGTACATCAAGGGAATGCAAAATTTAGAAGAGTGGAAAGAGACCGAATACCTTAATTTGAAGCAGTTGCAGATCAGCCACTGCCCCAAGTTGAGGACTTTGCCGAGTTCCTTTCCGATGCTTAAAATCATGAAAATTAAGAGCTGTGATGAGTTAGAGAGTCTTCCTGTGACACCTTCATTAAAGTCTCTAATACTCATTGACAACGCCATCTTGGACAACAGCCAGGAGCAACAACTTGTGGCTACTGAAACAAGTGAGATATTGTTTTCGGAGCTAAAGATGGTGAACTGCCCAAAGCTTAAGGGTTTAAGGCCAACATTTCAACCCCATAGACTAGAAATAAGCAAATGCCCATTGCTCAAAAGTCTTCAATTTTGTCTAGAGCACAACCTACATCTTCAGCATGTGGCACTAGACAGATGCATTGATGGAAGTTTGGTGGAAGCAATACCAAGTAGCGCCTCAGTGCACTCGCTTGTCTTGTCCAGCATCATAAATCTGATCTCCCTGCCGGTAAGCCTCGAACTCTCTGGACTAGAAGCTCTCTACATCCATGAATGTGAAGACCTCACATCTTTGTCCAAAGGTGGGACGTTATTAAGCTTTACCTCTCTTAAGCTGTTGTCGGTTTGTTACTGTCCAAAGCTCATCACGTTTGTAAGTAGCAACAGTGAGCTACCCACTTCACTAGAGTATTTGAGCATCAAGAAATGCAGCAATCTAGAATCTTTTGGACCTCAGAAATGCCTTGTTGGCCTCACTGAACTGAAAGACTTCTACTTAGAGGACTGTACCAAACTGAAGTCCTTCCCTGAAGACGGACTTCCCATGTCTTTAAAGCACTTGCGCATTCAAGGGTGTCCGCTACTATCTCAAAGGTGGAGCAGCGGAGCTCCATATATGGCGCACATTGTTGACCTGGAGTTGATTCCGCCTACTTGAAGTCATTCTCTCTGAAGATTTGGCAAACTCTTGTCATTGCTGCATCCAGCAAATCTATTCCTGTTTTTATTTACATGTATTTTACCACTTTAAGGTAGTTTTATGTTTACTCCATACACTATTCCAGCTAGTGGAAAAACAAAAAAAAAATCAAAAAAAAGTAGAGGTAAGGGAGGGCAAGAGATCACTCCGATCTATACAGTGATAAGTTCTGCAACTATTCATCCTTATATAGAGCTCCCTCTCTTACACTCCATGTATGTATGTCAATGTGTTATGCAGTCTTGCACTGTACATCGGTAGCTCACCGACGTACAGTGCTTCAAATTTTAAGAGATCTAATAAGGTCAAGTAAAACAGATATGAGGAAAACAAATAAAAAAACTTTGGAAAGAAATGGAAAATCTTACGTTATTTGCAACGCCTTTCTTGATTTTAAAGTTCAAAATTGATAGTGTAAATCGGAAAATCAACTCAATTCACACACAAATAACTCTAGATCAGATTATAACAAAATGATTGGAACACAAACACGGGGCAAAAGCCCAATTATACACACAGTCATCAAACTCTAGAATGCCCCCCTTCGCTTGAATAAAATGCCTACACTGTTCCTACTATTACCTTATACAATTTAGCCAATCAAAATGAATTCCTCATTTCCTCTCTATACACAGAGTTTCAATCCTCAAACCATATTCAAGAAGTAACTAACCTGCGACTAATGTAAACATATTTGGGATATGATGAAGATCTGGCTGTTCACGAATCCTTGCTTGAGTTGATCCGGAGAGTTGGGCTCGTTGCTAGCAAGCTAGGGAAGTTGGATCCAAGTTTTGGGCCTTGTCCAAAGAATCCCATGAGCCCAATTCTTATCCAAGTCTAATGAACAGACAAACCGGGTTTAGTGAAGGGAAAAAGATCTAGCCGGTTCATGTCGGTTTAGTTGAAAACGCATTTATTAATCGAAACACAACGTTTTGGCTAAAACACAATGCTCTTGCTCTTTGTGAGAAGTATAAGGTTAGTTGTCATTGAGTTCAAAACTCTATTCTCACTTGGCCGCTCCTCCCTTCCTTCTTTTAAAGAATTCCACGTCCAAAAGCGCGATCGAGAGCTTCAATACGATGCTTGAATTGGTTCTAACCACAAATTGTGAGAACGAAGAAATTCTTGGGACTTTCAAACTCGTGTGATTTATATCGCTTGACATGTTCTACTTTTCTTTTGTTTGTTTGGGTTTTTGTCAAATTCTTTACTCTTGTAATTTCTTGCAAGTTTGGTTTTTGGTTTTTAAAACGATAGTGGATTGAATCTTCTTCAGACCCCGAGGAAGAAGGACTTTGATCTGAACTTCGTAAACAAATCGATGTGTGTTTTGTGTTCTTGAACAAATCGCTCTAGATCTTTTTCTTTACGAACTTTTACTTTGTTAAAGATTACGAGTTTCGATTTAAAAGTGGTATCAGAGCTTGTTTTGTTAAAGATCTCTCTAATATTTGGTAGATCTTGTCTTCGTGAACATGAATCAACGTTATTCGCGTATCCATTGAACAAAGATTTAAAACGTTTGCGATCATCTAAGCTTCAAGGCAAAAAAAAGCCAAATCTGAGGGTTTCTTAAACTGTTTTTTTCTTCTTTCGATCCATTATTTTTCGTAATATTGTTTTACATATCTATCTTCTGCTGCCTTTTTTTCTTTAGATCTACGTCTTTCAAAACTTTTTTTTGTCCGACTCACGCATCTTTAGTCTCTCTATTGACTTTGTAGTCAAGACAAGCCCAAATCTACGTGTGTTACATTAAAATCTCGAATATTTTGGCTATGTAATAGCACTATCTACTCTTGCTCTTCGTTCTAAACCAAATCTTGTTCTTTTACTTCGTTAGTCACTTATCCTCAAAAGATTTTTAAGAAACACGGTTTCTACCTTTGTTTTCTTTAGATTTGAGGGTTTGGCTATGATTTTAGTGTTTTTTTGGTTCTGTAATAGCTAGATCTGTACTAAACCTAGTTTACAGATGATTGCACTTTTTACAATCTATTATAGTTCTATTTACTTTTAATGATCTTTCAACAACTTGTTGATTCCTCACTTTACTCTACCTTCCTCTCTCTAGAAGATACTTTATTTTTGTCTTAAGAAACTAGGGTTTGATTATTTCCAGGAGTTGAAAACTCTTTTGGTGACATTGAGCTCTCTTTTTGCAATAGAGACTGAGTAACTTTTGAGACTAAAGAAGTTATTTGTGTTTCTAAGTGATAGAAATGATGAGTTTTACTGATTTATCTTGCTTCATATTATTCTCTCATAAAATACCGAAGTATTCTTCTTTGTTGTTTTTTATAATAGGTGATACACCAAGATCAAACCATCTGATAGAACTCTATTTTTTTTTCCATGTGGCACGTTAAAATGAAAGCCATTTTGATCAAGGAAAAATGTTGGAAGGTTGTGATTACTACATACCGAGAAGGAACTAAGGAGGAGGAGAAAGAGGAGATAGATCAAATTGCTCACTCGGATATTATGTTACGCCTCACTGATGAGGTTGGACGTTAGGTTCTCACACATGTTACTGCTAAGACCTTATGGGATATGTACCCTAGCTTATTTGTATCCTGTAAAGAGCATGCCTAGTAGAATTAGTCTCCTATATCGTCTGTTTCATTTCAAAATGGATACTAATCACACTTTGAATGATAATCCTGGATGTTTTTCTTAGCATGACATTAGACTTGGAATGTTGTAAAGATAGATAGATGGCACTCATCAAGTTGTTATTATCTTGAATTATTTGCCATGACAGCTTAATAGTTTTAAAGATGTTATTAACATGCGCATGAGAATTTGACTAAGAAAAAGCTGCTAGAATCTATTATACAGAAAAATGAAGAAATTAAAGTCTTTAAAGTGAAGGAAAATCTAAAGATAAAAATGAGCCCATGTATGTTAAGGGTAAATATAAATCTAAAAAAAAGAAGAATCATGATAATGACAAGAATGACAATAAGCAGAATAATCAGAATTCGAATAAAAATGGGAAGAATAATATGAAAAATGATAAAGAAATGGAAAATTTTGTCACATGTTATTATTGTGGTAAAAAGGAATACATTTCACTTGATTGTAGGAAAAAGAAACAAGATGAAGCTGAAAATTTTGCCAATAATTCTAATGTCACATCCACTTATATGTGAATACACTCCATGTTATGATTATGAAGTTCTCATGTGTTATGATGTGCTTATTGTTCTACTACATCTTATTTTACATAATACTTGATTCTTGACTCTGGTTGTACCATGCATGTTACACCTCATGAACATTTCTTTGATTATATGCATAATCATGATGAGGGTGAAGTTAGACTTGATGATCATACTACCTTACCCGTTAAGGGTATAGGTTCTGTTCCTTTTAAAATGTATGTTAATAAAGTCAAATTAATTCCAAATGTTAGATGGAAATCTGAACTAAGGAGAAATCTACTTTTTGAAAGTGCTTTTGATGACCTTGACTGTGATATTCATACTCATGTTGATATTAGAAATATACCATGTAGAATAATTGTTGAAGGTATAAAGAAAAAAGGATTTTATCATGTTGTTGGAACACTCGAGTTAAATGTTGTTGATAATTCTGGTTTGTTAACTCATGCTCAAACTAAGGCCTGGCATTTTAGGTTAGGTCCAATAGGTAACAAAGCGTTACACTAACTTTACAAACAGGGTATAATTTCTGGAAAACCTAGTGCCTTTAGGCCTGTGAAACCTGCATTCTAGAAAAAGCCACTATAACCACCTTTAACTGATCCTAGTACAAGGCTACACCCCCTAGAATATGTTCACTCTGATCTTTGGAATCCTGCACAGGTAGATACCATAAGAGGGTGGAGATATTTTCTTTCTTTCATAGACCACTATAGTAGAAAAGTCTTGGTGTACGTATCTACTTAGAAATAAGAGTGATGCATTTGACCACTTTAATCCTTGGAAGCTTACCGTTGAAGGTCAAACCACCTATAAGTTTAAATGTCTAAAGACAAATAATGGGGTAGAATTTTTTAATCATGAGTTTAACTCACATTGCTTAGAACAAGGTGTTAAGAGACATCTTGTTATCCTTGTAACTCAACAAAATGGTATTGTTGAAAAGATGAACAAGACACTCCTTAAGAAATCCGGATGTATGCTTTTGTCCTCTACATTAAAGTAGTACCTTTGGGGTGAAGCAATTGTCTCAATTGCTTACCTTATAAATAGGTCATCTTGTACAACCATATCTTTTAAGACAGTCCAAGAAGTTTGGTCTCAAACCCTGCCCACCCTAACCGATCTGAAACTTTTGGTTGTACTATTGCACATCATTCATATGGTAAACTGAATGATCGGGCACATTAATGTGTCATGCTTGGTTATCTTGAGGGGGCAAAAGGTTATAAACTTCTAATTGTTTAACTTGGTGCTTACAAAGTTATAACTAGTAGAAATGTTACTTTTTTAGAAGATGAATTTCATTTTAAAAATGTCGATAACACTTATACAGAGCCAAATAATATGTACTCGAGTATTGCACAAGCTTCTTTACACCCAGCTCGAGCTTGCAATTCATTGAGGATGATATAAAAATGACGTGATTGTGGAGTTTTTAGTGCTTCCACTTCCACTACAGAAAGTCTAGTCAACCTGACTTAGATGGTCCTGATCTTCCTACCGCTTCTACACCCACCACTTAGGTGGGCTAGATGGCAAATGCCAAGTAATGATACTCATTTCTACATCTCATGCTTCTTCTTCTTCTTATGAATTTGAGTATCATGATGTTTTGTCTGATGTTACTATATCTCATTCTTCTCTTCCTATGGATGTTTTACCATCTCTTTTTGATTATCAATTGACTAGAGATAGAAAACCTAGGGAAAGAAAGCCAAATCCAAAGTATATGAGCCTTGTTGAACATCATGATGTACAAACCGTGTCCAAACCGTGGGCAAACCGTGTGCAAAGCGTGTGCAAACCGTGTCCAAACCGTGTGCAAACGGTTAAGACACGGTTTGTTCACGGTTTGTTCACGGTTTGTCCACGGTTTGAACACGATTTGCACACGTGTATAAATAACTAAGTCCATTATTTAATAATTTAAATATGAATTGGCCCAACAATGGGCTAGAGAGCATTTGGGTTATACCAGAGGCGGAGGAGGCTAAAATCAATTATGATGCAGTTCTTATTAACGAGAGGTGATTGGACATTAATGGCATAATTAATGGCTATCAGATATGGTTTGCAGTGAATTCAGTTGTGAATCATGTTGCTCATTATGTTCCTTCTCATGGTTTAGAGGATAGATTTGAGTCTTGTATTTCTACCTCAAAATGACGGCTTTGGATGTTGGATGAATATATTTGTTTTGTTTAAAAAAAAAATTCAAAGAAAAATGCACGATTACCAAATACTTACAAAAAAGAAAGAAACAAAATAATACAATAAAACATAAACATGAAAGATCATACGAACACAAACTTAAATAAACTAACCCACAGTGAAAACATTTACACAAAAATAACATATTTTCGTTTACACAAACTTGTTAATTAACATAGATGATGTGATATTATGAAATAAGGAGACATTTTTTAATTTTGGCTAAGTTACCAAATTAGAGAAGCGTAGTTACGAATACTTAATTATATTGATCAATGCTTAGAGTGGGGGGTAGGGTTTCAGGTTTGAAACTACTAGGGTCCGTTTGGTTTTAACTTCGGAATCGAAAACGGAATGGAAACAAATCTAGTTCATACGTATACCTTTGTTCATTAAAGTTTTTGGAATCATTCCTTATGGTTTGAAATAATTAGAGTATAATTTGATTACTTGTGGGAACACAAGTACATTTTGCAAGAAGCCCCAAGAAATAATTCCATAAAATTTCATGAATGAGGATATACATATGGAGTATATTCGTTTTCATTCCGTTTCTATTTCCGGAGTTAGAACCAACCGGATGCTAAAGGTATATATATTTACGAATATTATATGAAATAGATTATTATAGACGAAGTCTATATAATGTGCTCTATCTTGATAACTCATTGATTAATATTGAAATATAAATATGCATGGTTGGTCGCGTCTCATACAATGATGAGTGGATGCATATTGATTACTTCATCCTTTTTCTCATAAAGATAATCATATTTCCTAACTAGACAGATCCACGAAATTCATGCCAATTCAGTCTATTCAATACCTACCACAAATTAATCAAATCACCAACATGAATTCCAATGACAAACGAGCACCTCAAAATATTCTATTTTAAAATTCATATTTTAACAAAAGATTTATAATTTTTATTTTCATGCACATTTTATTACTAGTTTATATTTTAAATACCATTATTTCATATACTTTTACAAAAATATTTTGCTTTAAAATTTCCATTCTATTCGTTCAAATTTTATAATATATAGTAGTTTATTATTTTGTATTATGTGGTCATATATTGTTTGTAGTTTCGTATACGAGTACATAGAGCAAAATGTTTGAAATAATTCACACAAAAGATATTTGAAATAATGGAACACAAATTTGAACTACTGGTATAAATGTTCAAGAAATATAATATATAGTATAAAATGTTGAACAAACATAACTAAGGAATAATAAGGAATAATGCAAGATGAAAAATAAAACTAATAATACAAATATTTGAACTAATGAAACACATTATATGACTAATAATATTAAAAAAATTTGAACGATACGATGACATGCAACTATTCAATTATTTTATAACAGTCATTTTTATTAGTGGTGATCTTTCATACAAAATAATATACCAATCTTATAAACAATATGAATTAACTACTGAGGAAAGGAATAAATTGTAGACGGATACTTTGATACACAACGGCTATATATCTCCTGATGGAGTACTCTCTGACATATTCGTTCTATTATTGGCTCTTATTCAAGATGCTCAGTCCGAAATCCGGAATGTCGAGTAGCTTTAACAGAGGGAAGATAATTGCTTATCAAACATCTATTAGTATCAGTCCTTCACTTGCTTACTAATCGGTAGAAGAGAAGAATAAGGGCATGGGTGTATTTTTTTTCTTTCAAATTAATAGCATTTTTTAGAATAATTATCAAAATCTTTATCATATCTGCTATTTTTCGCAAAGACAATACGAGGTTGAATTCTAACCATGGAAGGTTGGTTGCAGATTACTGGGTCATTCAACTGTAATGACTTCAAATTAGGCTCTAGTAATTTGTGTATATATTTCTTATGAGTGGTTTGTGTATATAATCTTTTAACAACCCTTTCGATATCGATAAATTTGATGTCAATATTGATAAATAACATCATGATTAGTTGATTACCATTGATGAACTCGAGTATTTCGATTTTAGAATTCAAAAAACACGTACATAATTAAGGTTGTATTAGTATATTACATGGTAACAAAATCGAGAGAATTTAGTGCAATTAATATGCTTGATTTTTAAATATTGTAAAGCTAACTTATAAATAAGTTAGTTTTACCCTAATTAACCTATTATTTTTTTTATTGAATGAGTGTTAAAGAAATTTGGTTATTGAACTTTATACGTATGTTTCAATTATGAGTATTGAATTTCAGTAACAGTAATTTAGGTATTGAAATACAAGTCTTAAAATTTGGATGTAAGATTTAAATATCATGAATTGCTTAATTTTTATTTTTTTTATACAACAAAGTCTATATTCTATATATACTACTAAACTACACTATACTAATGAACGTGGTGCATCCACAATTTTTCTGGGATTAAATCTTCTACTAAATCAAAATTTAATTCCAATTTTTGTTAACTAATCTTTTAAAAAATTAATCAAAAATAAGTTAAGTATATCACGTTCTACACTTCTCTGGTACGTTTTATCGAAACAAAATCTAAAAAAAAATTTTTTTTTTAACTAATCTTTTAAAAAATTAATCCAAAATAAGTTAAGTATATCACTTTTTAAACTTCTCAGGTACGTTTTATCAAAAAACAAAATATCAAAATTTAATAACACCTACTGATTCCACAATCTACGATGGTTGATCATAAAACCTAAACATCTCTTATACGCTTTACTTCTCCTCCACGTTTTATCTCTCACTCTATATATGTCGATAATACCCCATCCTTTCCTGACAGTATTTATCTTCCAATAGCAATCATATTTCTTCATCTTTTTCAAAGTTGTGATAATTTGAAAATCGAATTTTTCAAAGTTGCTTCGTCTGAATTTTCAGGTTATTTCCTATGTTGTCAATCGTCGCGTTCATTTTTCTATTGTTTATTCATTCCGTAATTTATTTTCAATAAGTGTTATTTCAACAACTTTGGTTTTAGTATTCCCTATCTATGAGAAAGTCTCCCCTTCCGCCTTTCTTCTCACTTCCTTACTCGCACACAGATCTTCTGAGATCCGCCTTCGAAGATCTATAAATTACATTTCGTAAATCATTTAATCTAACACAGATCCACTCAATTCAGTCAAATTCCTCGCACCCTCACTTTCATCATCATCAATGGCAAAACTAAATCAGGAAACCATCAGATGCAAGTAACCGGTCACAAGTTGTCGAAAGAAAATCGGCCACATACGAGTATCTTTATACTGAAAAAAAATAATTTAATTTATTTTCATAAATATGTCATTAGTTTTCACGTACACAAGTTGATGACATTTTATTCAAATATTTACATATACTCTCACAAGCTGCGACCTATATGAACTAGTTTATTAATTAAGAAAGTACCTACTTTCTTTTATAACTTCCACACTAACTTGCTTTCTTTCTTTTTAGTTGATGATGTCAGGACGGCTTCATAATCATAAACAACTACGAGGATGTCTGTGGAAGCTAAGTCAATCGGCATTCGGTTGGTTTAAACATTGGTATTTTCCTATTTTAGGTATTGTTCTTTGGACCTTTATCATGGTAACACTTCGTTTGAAAGATTACGGTCATTTGAAAACACCAAACTCATTGAAGGTACGTAAAGTTAAGGTTTATTTTTAAGGTGAAAGTAATGTTAAGGTCTATTGATAATTGAAATTTATTATAGTTGATTAAAGGATTTTTCCTCTTGGTACCCTCAAGGTTTGGACTTTTCCCCTTGGTATCCACTAAGTTTCAAAATTCCTCTTGGTACCCTTATGGTTCTATTTTATTCCTCTTTATACCCATTCTTAATTTATTATATTAAAAATTCATTATTAAATAATAAAAAATCAGAAAAATAAATTTAAAAAAAATTATGACCTTATTAAATTTAAATTAATAAATTTATAATATAAATAGTATTTGTATATATATTTTTTTGAAATAAAAACATTTTTATTTTTGAATTAAAATAGTTTTTACTTTTTATTTCGATTTTAAAAATGCATATACAAAATTAAATTAAAATTTTTTTTAACTTTAATTAAGAGTCAAGAAATTTAAAAATATAATTAAATTTTGTTTCTTTTTGAATTTAATTTTATATAATTTATCTTAATTCGATTTTTTTTAAAAAATATATATTAATTCGAAAAAAATATTTTTTTTATATTCGAAAAACATAAAATAAAAATTCGAATTAAAAAAACAATATTTTTTTAGTTAGTATAAATTATATAAAATTAAATTCAAAAATAATTAAAATTTTATTAATATTTTAAATTTCTAGACTCTTATATTATTTTAATTTAATTTTTTATATTTTTAAAATCAAAAGTAAAAAGTAAAAAAAAATAATTTTTTTAGTGGGACAAAAAAAATTAATTCAAAAATGAATAAATCATTATTTCAAAAAAAATTTCTATTATAAATTTATTAATTTAAAATTAATAAGGTTATAATTTATTTTAAATTTATTTTCTGATTTTTTTTTATCATTTTATAATGAATTTTTAATGTAATATATTAAGAATGGGTATAAAGAGGAATCAAATTAAACCATAAGGGTACTAAGAGGAATTTTAAAACTTAGTGGATACCAAGAGGAAAAGTCCAAACCTTGAGGGTACCAAGAGGAAAAATTCTTGATTAAATTACTTCATTTTTTATAGGTGTTTAGGTGAACAAAATTATTAAAATCGTGAAAGTGGCATATGGATCTCACCACAGTGAGCTAATACGACCCTAGAGCTAATACGAATTACGAAGTGGCATATGGATCTCACCACAGTGAGCAAAGACCAAGCTACTGAGCTTCTCATTGCAAAAAAGGCCCAGTGATTGAACGACGTACACAGCTTCATACCATCCATGTCTCTGAAGTGTGCTGTAGAACTAGGCATTGCCGACGCTATACACAGCAATGGCAAACCCATGCCCCTCCTCAGCTTAGCGGCTTCTCTTCCTATCCATCCTCAAAAGGCCGAGTTTCTTCTGCAACTCATGCGAATCCTCATTCACCTAGGATACTTTTCATATGAAAAGATCCTTGATGATGCAAATGGTGCATATGGCTATGCTCTCAAACTACCTTCTCAACTTCTCCTGGAAGATCACCCTTTTAGTGTCAAACCCTACATTCTCCTCGTACTTAACCCATTTCTTGTTAACCCGTGGCTCGATTTAAGTGTATGGTTCCAAAACGATGACCCTACATCTTTCTATACTTCCAATAGGATGCCTTATTGGAATATTGGGAGTGTACTAGCTATGAGCCTCAACTCAACAAAGTCATGAAAGATACAATGGCTAGTGACTCGAAGCTGTTGGCTGGCGTATTGATGGCAAGCCATCAAGCACACAAGCTTTTTGATGGGGTGGACTCTTTGGTTGATGTCGGTGGAGGGCTTGGGGAAATGGCAAGAGCCATATATTGTTGATGCTTACCCAAATATCAAATGCATTGCCCTAGACTTGCCTCATGTGATTCAGAGCTTAGAAGGAGGTGATAACTTGTCCTATGTTGCTGGAGATATGTTTCAAGTAATCCCTCATACGGATGCAATCTTGCTCAAGGTATGTATGTTTACCCTTGATCAACAAGCTTTACCTGGTAAAACTCAATCTTGTACAAGTAGTAATCATTTGGGATAACCCTACTTCAAGATGGTCAATCTATTCGTTGAAGATAATAAGTTGTAACATTTAACTCGGATGTTCACCTATTCACAAGACCACGTTCTACAGTCCGTATGTATCAGACTTAGACTTTAACACTATATACTATATCAATACAAATAGAAAAACTACTAGGTGCTTGGTATATGTATTTTTATCCTGAATTATAATGATTAGGTGTTGAATGTTATTTACTTTTGAACAATAGTGGTAATCTGAATATGTGTAGTGGATAATGCATGACTAGAGTGATGAATACTCAGTAAAGATACTAAAACATTGCAAGAAAGCTATTACAAGCAATGAGTTTGAAGGACAAGGGAAAGGTGATCATAGTAGATATTGTGATAGATGAAGATTGTCAAATTAAAGAGGACTACAACAAAGGAGAGACACAATTACTTTACGATATGGAAATGATGGCTATATTTACCCGTAAGACTATCCACATCCCACTCCGTTTATAATTCTATTTATACACTCTATTTGTATACTAAATTATATATGTCATCCGTCTATTTATCTTTTTCTCACATCTCATGTTTCGTATATAATATAATTATATTCATTTTTTTAATTACATATAAATAAAGTTAAAGGAAAGAGAGAGGGGGAAAAAGATTTGATTTTTTAAAAGAAAAATTAAGAAAAGAGAGAGAAAATATTTGATTGGTTAATTTGTAAAAGAGGTGTGCCATATTCTTTTTGCACTCTGTCACAAATAGATCCAAATTTAACCAGAGTGAATTTTATTTTAACTCTTTTGACAGGGAGAATACAGGGGATATGGAGATTATTTTGGACAAAAGTGTAAAATCTAACAATTTAACTTGGAGATATAGATAGTCTTAGATGTTGGCTTTACGGGCGGTTTCAAGATCTTTCCATTGTTGGGTTTTAGATCTGTTATTGAGGTTTATCCTTGATGGTAGATTCAATTTGTTATATTAAAGGGTTGTGTCGACTATTTTGAAGCTTGTAAGTGGATAAATTCCACGTTGAGGAGCAATCTGGTGTTTTTAACATGTATTTTCTGGTTTTCTGTTCGCTATTGGAAGTTCAACAATGAAAGAATTGATAAAGAATATAGATGATCGAATAGGTGTGTTGCATCCAACATTTCGTTTCCTTGTTCATTAATTTATAATGGGTAAATTCGACATTTTGATCGCTAGCCTTTCAAGGTTATTCTATGATGAGTTGCATAACGTTTCCTACGCCAATATCCACGATAAGCTAGAGGAAGGTGATTCGTTTTTTAAATGATTATTTTTTTAGATTTATTAAGTCATATTGCACGCAAAGCGATTATATAGATAGTATTTGTCGTTTGTGAGACAAACTTTTGTCTTTTAAGGCAATTTTTGTAACTTATAGACTAATTAAACATCTCTATTTTTAAATATAAATCCTATAAAATCATCCAATCGTCAGATTCCACGTCCAATTAGTGTTTCTAGTGGTCATTCATCTTCTTCGTCTCACGGCCGCTTGCTTGGAGTAAGCGCCGCGTCAGAGAAGAAAACATTTATTGAAATAAGGTACGTGAAATGCTTCCAAATTTTTTGTATGCACTTTTGTTCATTCATTTGATTACAATTTCTAAAGGTTTGAACGGATTTGTTTCACCATCAATCTTGTTTTTGGAAACCATAGCCGCCGCCGCTCAATCTGCACCTTCTTTCAATTAGGGTTTATGCGAGGACCGCCATTGATGAAGGTTTCTACGATTGAAACACTCTCATTCTGTTTCGCATATCCAGGGAGTGCAGTCCTTCTTTACGCCTTTTGTTTCTCAGATCCAGGAGTGCATTTCTTCAATACAATTCATTGGCAGATTAGGACTAAATTGTGTATTAAGAGGCTACAACAGCAGCCCTGCAACAAAGCCTCATAAGGAATCGAGAAAACGTGTAAGAATGAGCCCTAAATTATAAAACCGTAAAGAAGGAGATGATGATTGAACAGAAAATATCTCTGAGTGTAGCCGGCGCCGGAGGACACTCGGGAGATCTGCTCGATCTGATCTTGTAGACCTCCATTGTTGCGCGCCTTCCTGCAGTAGACCGTAAGCATGTCCACGGGTCACGGGTGACCCGTGACCCGGCGGGTACGGGTTCCCCGGGTCGCGGGTACGGGTAAGGGTCATGAGATCCTTACCCGTCGACCCGCAGGGTCGACCCGGTAACGGTCACATTTTTAAAAAAAAAATCCCAACGGCTATATTGCCGTTGGGTAGCCGTTGTAATGGCTAGTTTTGTAAAAGCTAGAATTTTCTAATCCTAATCAAGGATGATTAAGGGTGATTAAGTTAATCATCGATGTTAATTGACCCATAAATCGCGAATAGTGTGTAGATGACGAGTATAAATTCCACCATTATGATTTTGGTGTAAATTTGGACTTATGGGGAAATTTTCACTTTTTCCTCCGGGGAATAATTTTTACCCTCTGGTATTATTTGGAGCATTTGGGAGCTTCAATTAATAAAATTGCAGTTGAGAGAAATGATCAGGACATCGGATATGTTCTAGATATGAAATAACATGGAAAGGCGAAATGGTCAAAAGAGTCGCTATTTCGTTTCTTAGCGGCTAAGAAAGACGGCTTAGGAATATGCGTTTTTCGAGAAAGTTGCGGAATAATTATCCACACAATATGTCAGATTTATTATTCCAATTTCGAGAAGTTTGGAGAAGGGGCTCAAACCGCCTTCGGATCGGTTAAAGGATAACTATCGACTTTGCTAAAGGATAATTATCGTCTTCGCTATAAATAGCGGAAATTCATTTATTAATTCATTTCCTTTCACGTTTCCTCGTAAAAGCTCTGATTTCTCTCAACCTTCAAATTCAGATCTACTCTTCGTTTGTAATCCGATTTCAATTCCGTTTGAGTTTTCAGATTCCTCTCTTCGTCCTCTTCATTTTGGTACCGAGTTTCTGCGTTTCCGTTGAAGTTATGGCCAGGTCGAGCATCCCCCTTATATGTCCGGTCCCGTCGCTCAGATTCCGGTGAATCTGATGGTGTCCGAGCGTAGCCTGCGTCGTTGTGATTCCGAATCTTCTTTCGGATCGTCAATCGGGTTAGTAACGAATAAGTTATGAATCTATTCGTTTTCAGTATTGCGATTTGGCCTAAATTGACCTTAGGCTTGTCAAAATGGATAATTGGAAATTCCATTATGCTCGTTACAATATTCTGGTGATTATGGGCTATTTGTTTGATGAGATCTGATGACAGTTGGGTTGAGAAACTGCCTGCGGGCAAAAGGTTATTCTGATGAATTTTAATTAATTAGTTAAAGATTAATTAATTAAATTGGGAATCTAGAAAACGCTATAAGCTAATTAAATTCAAAGGAATGAATTTAATTGATGTTTGAAGCAAGAAGTTTAATACGAGGAATATGATATTCTCGACAGGTGGTGTTGAAGACGGTAGACTAACTATAGCTTAGTTGCTCAGTGAGCGTATCCAGGTAAGTCTTCGGACTTACTTAGCTTCGATCTGCAGAAACCGTGCCTGAGAGATTTATATCTCACTGTGTTGATATGTGTTGTTGTTTTGAAATGCCTTGTTGTGCTGAAATGTGATTGTTGATATGCATTGAGATGTGTTATGTGTGAAGCATGCTTGATGTGTTTATGATGAAAATGACGTTATGATGTGTAAAGCATGCTTAATGTTGTTGTGATTATTATCATGTCATAATTATGAGAAATGATTAAATGAACACGTGTTAGCCTATTGAGGCGTGCTATTGAATGACATGATAAGCTTGCTGAAACATGATAATGTATGAGATGATAAGCCTTTTGAGGCATGTGATATGATGATGACTTGTAAAGGTCAAGAGTATGTACAGTGAGTATTTTGCAGTGAATACCGGAGCTCGGCCAAGCACGGATCACTTGCGTTTGTATAAGAATGACACCGAGTCTGATGGACTTCAGGCTCGGGTCGCACACCTAATGAAAATGGTAAATGTTTGCATTAACATGAATGGCAAAATGTTGCATGTGGTTAGGGGTTAAGACCATAACCCACCACGAGAAAGCCTGGCCCGTAGACTTGATCAGTCTGGCTACGACCTAAGAGCAAATGTCTGAATTAACCTAATCTGTGCAATGGTGAGCTCACACCAAAGCCAGAACCGTATAAGCAATGGTTCCGGATTAATGGGTCCGGGATCGAAAATTGTAAATTTCATACTGCATTCACGTGCATCATTCATAAAAGCATGATATCATCTCATGAGCACGGTATATGGTATTTGAATATATTTGTTGTGTTGTGATGTGATGATATAATCTCTCGTGGATAGATTATGATCAGTAGCTAACGGTTTTAAACCGAATCTTTTTAGGTAATGCTGATCATAGGAACGCTTCAGGGATGTCAGCTGCCGGATGTGGACAGCCGGGGCAGTGTTAACCCAAGGGTTGGTTGAACTTGCTTTTGAAAATAATCGCTTGCAAGCGAGTCTTTTGTTGGTTGTGTGCAACTGTGTACACATGTTGATTTCAGGCTGAAGTTTTAAGACACCTGTTCAGGTGTCATGCTTTGAAGTGTCGTTTTGGGATATACATACTAACTGCATGCATGGTTGTTATGTAAATGTTTTCAAAATGACAGGTTGAATGTTTTCATTATTTTTCGTGCTTCTTGTTGCAAGGTCCTATTTGTGAAGTTGTTGTCAGGCTAACTGATGGGACCCACTGTGTGGTCCTTAGCCTAGTGACGTCTTGGGTTACTTAAAACTCGGGTCGTTACAGATTGGTATCAGAGCTTAGGTTGACAACAATGGCACATGTGACTTGAGATGAGACATGATAGTTCAACCTAACTACAACCTAGTCCGGGTTGGTTTTTAAAGGACATTTAAGTTTTCAAAAGATTTTGGAAATTATTGACATATGGTTTTAATGGATTTAAAATCATATGCATAGTCGGGATTGTGGGTAAAGACACTGCCTTCCACTCCTCAGCGTGACTCCTTGTAAGTGTAGTTCTCTCTCTCTAACTTGTTAAGATTATAGTATTCTGATAGATATCACTATTGTTATAAGTAGTGGATATATATGAAGAGAGAACGATCGTGAATGTTCCAGTTTGTCGAAACCGTGATAAAGGCAACCGTAAGCGTTTTGATTAAGAGACAAGGAAGTTGCAGCTTCATTACTAGTATGTCAATGGGAGCACAATGCGCAAAAATGTCGGTGGAAGTACGACAAGCTAGAAGTACATGAGAGTATAATGTTTAAAGTAAGTGGTCAAGGTCAAGTACTTCTACCCATCGAGCTACATGAGATGTGAAGATGCAAGAATATAGCAGTAGAAAGGGCTATTGCTACGATAGAAACGCAAGGGCAAGAACAAGTTATTGAACCCCAAACACTAGAAGTTCCATAGGAGGAACAAGAAGGTAGTGAACTTCATTAGAGAAGTGACTAAGGCCATCAAAAGAAGAGATGTGTTAGTGTTTGCAGGAGCTTATGTAATGCAAGTTGGTTGGCGGTTGAACCACATAAACATGACTTTTGGGGACATTGGAGAGCTTGAAAAGTATAAGATGAAACTTGCAGCAAACTTCATCCAGAACATTGGTGCATATTGGTGGATGAGAAATTGTGCAATCATTGTGGATTACGAGACTTTCAAGAGTCGGATTTGGACTAACTTGTACGTTAAAGTCTTTCCTGGAAGCAACATTTGGAGGTTCTCCTATGAGGGAGATGATTTTCACAAGGAGTATACATCGTTGGATGAGAATGCACCACTTTATGATCAATTGATAAGATTGTTTACGATAGGATGAAACGACCTCTTAGTTGGTGTTGTCATCTAAGGTATTACGTTATTGGAGTATTAGGAGAGGATAATAAAGCTTGAAGTAAGACAAGGCTTTAGGAAAGAGGTGGATTCCTAAACTAGTGGAGGAAAGAGGCAGAAGTCTACTCCAAGTTTACTGAACATGCGAGTACGAGACGTGTGAGTCAAGAAACAAGGCCTTCTCCACAACCATGATCATAAGAGAAATTTGAAGGAAGAACATGTTTCAATTGTGGAGACCTAAATCATTACAAGAATGATTGATCAAAAAGTCCAACTACATGTTTCAGATGTAGTTAACCTAGAGATATGATAAAGTTTGTGAGACTAAGGGATAATGTTATCTCAGGGATCTTGTCCTAATTTGAGAGGAGGAAGAAGTCAAAGTTTACGTGGAAACTAGGCAAGTAAAGTGGCCAACCGATATCCTTATCACCGGATTGGATAATGATGACGTGATTCTAGGCATCGATTGGATGATCAAGTATATGGATAAGATAGATGCGGAAATGCTAACAAAAATGACGTTAGCCAAAGATGATACTTGTCATGTGTTCAAAGGAAGTGAGCTACAAGGCCCGCTAGTGATGATCTCTGCGATGAAAGCAAGTAAGCTGGTAAGGAAAGGATGTGAAGCATATTTATGTTATGCTTTGGAGAAAGAAGGAAAGATTCAATTGAAATACATTCCAGTTGCACGCGAGTTTAAGGATGTTTTTCAAGATGAATTACCTGGATTGCCACCTACTAGGCAAGTTGACTTTAGAATCGATCTAGAGCCTGGAACTAGACCAATTTCTAAAGCTCCGTACAGAATGGCACCTGTGGAAATGCTTGAGTTGAAGAAGCAGTTGGAAGAATTGGCAGATAAAGGATTTATTCGGCCAAGTGTATCGCCATGGGGAGCGCCAGTGTTGTTCGTGAAGAAAAAGGATGGTACAATGAGGCTATGTATCGACTATAGAGAACTCAATAAGATGACGATTAAGAACAAGTATCCACTGCCGCGAATTGATGATTTGTTAGATCAGTTACAAGGAGTAAAGGTGTTCTCCAAGATAGACCTACGGTCAGGCTATCACCAGTTGAAGATTCAAGAAAATGACATCCATAAGACAGCATTCAGGACTCGGTATGGACACTACGAGTTTGTGGTTATGCCATTTGGATTAACCAACGCACCTGCTGCGTTTATGGAATTGATGAATCGGATCTTTATTGGATACTTGGATAGGTTTGTTGTGGTCTTTATAGATGATATATTGGTTTATTCACGAAGTAGTGAAGAGCATGCAGAGCATTTGAAAGCAGTTCTTCAAGTATTGAGGAAAGAAAAGCTTTATGCTAAGTTATCCAAGTGTGACTTCTGGATGAAAGAAGTAACATTCTTAGGACACGTGATCACTGCAGATGGAGTCAAAGTTGACCCATCCAAGATCGAAACTGTGCTAGCATGGGAACCACCCAAGAACGTCAAAGAGATACGTAGTTTCCTAGGATTAGCAGGATACTATAGACGTTTTGTAAAAGGGTTTTCCATCATAGCAAGACCTATGACCAACTTACTTCAGAAGAAGGCAAAGTTTATATGGACTGACAAGTGTCAAGCAAGCTTTGAAGAGATAAAGAAGAGGTTGACTACTGCACCTGTGTTAGCTCAGCCGGATGGAACACTAGGGTTCATTGTTTACAGTGATGCATATAAAATGGGCCTGGGATGCGTCTTGATGCAAAATGAAAGAGTCATTGCCTATGCATCAAGACAACTGAGACAATATGAGCAGAACTACCCTACACATGACTTGGAGTTAGCAGCAGTAGTTCATGCACTTAAGATTTGGCGGCATTACCTATTTGGGACGACGTGTAAGATCATGACAGATCATAAGAGCCTGAAGTACGTTTTCACTCAAAAAGAGTTGAATATGAGACAAAGAAGGTGGTTGGAGTTGATAAAGGATTATGACTTAGAGATACTATATCATCCTGGTAAAGCTAATGTCGTGGCCGATGCTTTGAGCAAAAAGTCGGTTCAAGAAGAGAAGGTGATTGCTCGTTTGACTGCACAATCTGAGATACAAAAAGATATGATTTATAGTGGTAGAGAGAAATATGGGTTTAGAAAGACCAAGGGTATTTATGTATCTTGGAGATCATGCCTAGTTGGATGAAAGAGATCCAACATAAACAACTAAGTTCCTTGATCTGACCAAGTTGAGGTCAATGATCACGAATGATGAAAGTTCAGATTCTTTATCAACGACGACAATATGATTGGATACCAAGGAAGAATATGTATGCGTCAAGATGTTGAGATTAGAAGAAATATTCTTGTTGATGCTCATACAACACCATAGTCGAATAAGATGTATCAGGATATTATACCATACTTCAGGTGAAAAGATACGAAGAAGGATAATTATAGGGTTGTGGCATGTTGTCAAACATGTCAACAAGTTAAGATTGAACATCAAAGAACAAGAGGAGAACTTACGTCACTTGAAATACCACAATGGAAATGGGAACTAAGCTGAAATTTACAACAACGTTCCATTCACAGTCAGATGGTCAGTCAGAAAGGACTATTTAGACTTTAGAAGATTTTTTGAGGTCGTATGTGCTTGATTGGGGGCTAGTATGGCAACATCATTTACCATGAGTAGAGTTCATTTACAACAAAATTTGGCATGCATCCATTGGGATGACACCTTATAAAGCACTAAACGGAAAGAAATGTTGAACCTCACTGTGTTGGGATGAGCCTATTGATGGCGTTGATACGGATCCAGATAAAGTTAAAAAGTGATATTGAAAAAGTTGCTTTGATTCGAGAAAGGATGTTGGTTTCACAGAGTAAACAAAAATCGTATGTTGATAAGCTCCAACGTCCACTAGAGTTTGAAACAGGGACACGTGTTTGGCTGAAAGTTTCACCGACTCGTGGAGTCAAACGGTTTGGTATCAAGGGGAAGTTAAGTCCTCGGTATATTGGACCGTTTGAGATTTTGGAAAAAGTTGGTAAAGTGGCTTATCGTTTAGCATTACCGCCAACAATGCATGAAGTTCATCCAGTGTTTCATGTATCACAACTAAGAAAATATCAACCAGATCCGATCCAATAACTCAGCTATGATGCTATCGAGATAGAGCCTGATCAGACCTATGCCGAGTTCCCTAAGGCCGTGTTAGATAGAAAGATAAAGAAGTTAAGGAATAAAGAAAGTCCATTAGTGAAGATCCAGTGGTCCCGAAGGGGAATGGAAGAGGCTACATGGGAAACAGTTGAACACATGGAGAGAAATTATCTAGAGGTGTTTAGCTCTTTGATCAATGATTGGGACAAAAGCAAAGAGTAGTACCTAACTTTCCCACTAACTAATGTGCTTATATGGTTCTATGTTTATATGATTTATGTGTGTGTGAATTGATTTGTGTTTGCTAACATAGGAAGTGATAGACTTTCCTAGTATGAGCATGATGACCCCGCTAACGTGATAATAATCTATGCTTGCACGAAATGCAAAGATAGAATAATTATGTGATTGACGAATTCAGTCTTCTGATGAGCTGTGTACTAAAGTTTCGGGACGAAACTTTTTTTTAAGGGGTGTGTGATGTAAAAGCTAGAATTTTCTAATCCTAATCAAGGATGATTAAGGGTGATTAAGTTAATCATCGATGTTAATTGACCCATAAATCGCGAATAGTGTGTAGATGACGAGTATAAATTCCACCATTATGATTTTGGTGTAAATTTGGACTTATGGGGAAATTTTCACTTTTTCCTCCGGGGAATAATTTTTACCCTCTGGTATTATTTGGAGCATTTGGGAGCTTCAATTAATAAAATTGCAGTTGAGAGAAATGATCAGGACATCGGATATGTTCTAGATATGAAATAACATGGAAAGGCAAAATGGTCAAAAGAGTCGCTATTTCGTTTCTTAGCGGCTAAGAAAGACGGCTTAGGAATATGCGTTTTCCGAGAAAGTTGCGGAATAATTATCCACACAATATGTCAGATTTATTATTCCAATTTCGAGAAGTTTGGAGAAGGGGCTCAAACCGCCTTCGGATCGGTTAAAGGATAACTATCGACTTTGCTAAAGGATAATTATCGTCTTCGCTATAAATAGCGGAAATTCATTTATTAATTCATTTCCTTTCACGTTTCCTCGTAAAAGCTCTGATTTCTCTCAACCTTCAAATTCAGATCTACTCTTCGTTTGTAATCCGATTTCAATTCCGTTTGAGTTTTCAGATTCCTCTCTTCGTCCTCTTCATTTTGGTACCGAGTTTCTGCGTTTCCGTTGAAGTTATGGCCAGGTCGAGCATCCCCCTTATATGTCCGGTCCCGTCGCTCAAATTCCGGTGAATCTGATGGTGTCCGAGCGTAGCCTGCGTCGTTGTGATTCCGAATCTTCTTTCGGATCGTCAATCGGGTTAGTAACGAATAAGTTATGAATCTATTCGTTTTCAGTATTGCGATTTGGCCTAAATTGACCTTAGGCTTGTCAAAATGGATAATTGGAAATTCCATTATGCTCGTTACAATATTCTGGTGATTATGGGCTATTTGTTTGATGAGATCTGATGACAGTTGGGTTGAGAAACTGCCTGCGGGCAAAAGGTTATTCTGATGAATTTTAATTAATTAGTTAAAGATTAATTAATTAAATTGGGAATCTAGAAAACGCTATAAGCTAATTAAATTCAAAGGAATGAATTTAATTGATGTTTGAAGCAAGAAGTTTAATACGAGGAATATGATATTCTCGACAGGTGGTGTTGAAGACGGTAGACTAACTATAGCTTAGTTGCTCAGTGAGCGTATCCAGGTAAGTCTTCGGACTTACTTAGCTTCGATCTGCAGAAACCGTGCCTGAGAGATTTATATCTCACTGTGTTGATATGTGTTGTTGTTTTGAAATGCCTTGTTGTGCTGAAATGTGATTGTTGATATGCATTGAGATGTGTTATGTGTGAAGCATGCTTGATGTGTTTATGATGAAAATGACGTTATGATGTGTAAAGCATGCTTAATGTTGTTGTGATTATTATCATGTCATAATTATGAGAAATGATTAAATGAACACGTGTTAGCCTATTGAGGCGTGCTATTGAATGACATGATAAGCTTGCTGAAACATGATAATGTATGAGATGATAAGCCTTTTGAGGCATGTGATATGATGATGACTTGTAAAGGTCAAGAGTATGTACAGTGAGTATTTTGCAGTGAATACCGGAGCTCGGCCAAGCACGGATCACTTGCGTTTGTATAAGAATGACACCGAGTCTGATGGACTTCAGGCTCGGGTCGCACACCTAATGAAAATGGTAAATGTTTGCATTAACATGAATGGCAAAATGTTGCATGTGGTTAGGGGTTAAGACCATAACCCAGCACGAGAAAGCCTGGCCCGTAGACTTGATCAGTCTGGCTACGACCTAAGAGCAAATGTCTGAATTAACCTAATCTGTGCAATGGTGAGCTCACACCAAAGCCAGAACCGTATAAGCAATGGTTCCGGATTAATGGGTCCGGGATCGAAAATTGTAAATTTCATACTGCATTCACGTGCATCATTCATAAAAGCATGATATCATCTCATGAGCACGGTATATGGTATTTGAATATATTTGTTGTGTTGTGATGTGATGATATAATCTCTCGTGGATAGATTATGATCAGTAGCTAACGGTTTTAAACCGAATCTTTTTAGGTAATGCTGATCATAGGAACGCTTCAGGGATGTCAGCTGCCGGATGTGGACAGCCGGGGCAGTGTTAACCCAAGGGTTGGTTGAACTTGCTTTTGAAAATAATCGCTTGCAAGCGAGTCTTTTGTTGGTTGTGTGCAACTGTGTACACATGTTGATTTCAGGCTGAAGTTTTAAGACACCTGTTCAGGTGTCATGCTTTGAAGTGTCGTTTTGGGATATACATACTAACTGCATGCATGGTTGTTATGTAAATGTTTTCAAAATGACAGGTTGAATGTTTTCATTATTTTTCGTGCTTCTTGTTGCAAGGTCCTATTTGTGAAGTTGTTGTCAGGCTAACTGATGGGACCCACTATGTGGTCCTTAGCCTAGTGACGTCTTGGGTTACTTAAAACTCGGGTCGTTACAAGTTTATAAAAAAAATCAAACAATTAACTATAATAAATCTAACCCAAACACATTTCTATAAATACCCCACACCCAATTCATTTCATCTCACACCAATTATCATTCAATCATCTTTTCACTCTCTCAATCTCTCCATAATTTCTAACTCTTACATTCAATTACTCTCCTAATCTCATATTTTCATACTCTTATTTTTCATTTTACTACTCTTACTACTACATTCTATTTAAGGCGGGGCTTATTAAGTGGAGATCACGAGATCTTCGAGGAGGAGGATATCAACATGGAATCACCTCCTTTCCCCAACACCCTAGAATCCGAAATCCAATTCCCGGAGGAGCCGAAAGAGCCACCGTTGAACAACACTCAACTAACGGCGGCGGTCTTCCGATTTTGGTTCACAAAAGGTGCTCACGATGCCAACGGGGTTTACTATGTCAAATGCAATTTTTGTTCGGCACAATACAAGCACAAAAAGGGAGAAGGCTACGGGAACTACAAGAGGCATATCCGAAACAAGCATCCCGAAAAAATGGGATTAGCACGAGGACAAACACAACTTACCGGGTATGCATCTACCTCTAACCAACCTCCTTCTTTATTTACATATGATCATGCTTCTTCTATGGATGCATTTTCGGAAATGTTAGCCGTAGATTCTTTGGCATTTAGTTTTGCACAAAATGTTGGTTTTAATGATTGGATGCAAAATCATGCTCAACCCGCATATAAACCGATTTCTCGCCAAACCGCTAAAAGAAAAATGATGCATAAATATAAAATTCGTAAAGAAGAATTGATTAAATATTTTATGGAAAACGGTGATATTCAAGTTTCTATTTGTAGTGATATTTGGACCGACGGTTTTAAAAAAAATTCATATATGGGTATTACTTGTCATTTTGCTGATAAATTTTGGATTTTAAACAAAAGAGTTTTAGCATTACGAGTTTTCAACGAACAACACACCACCCAAAACATTGTCCTTTTGATTGCAAATGTTTTGGAAGAATATAGATTACTTTCACGAGTTTTTTCAATCGGTTTTGACAACGCCTTCACTAACACGACTTTCATTAGAGATTTAACCAACTATTGTAAGCCGACGGTTTGAGGTAAATTTTTTCACATTAGGTGTGCCGCTCATATTTTTAAACTTGTGTGTTCAAGACGGTTTAGCATACGTTGGAGATTTAGTACAACCTGTTCGAAAAATTCTTAATGAACTTTGGTCTAAAAAAAGTGTACGTACTAAATGGTATGCATATTGTAAACAAAATGACGTTTATCCTAAAAAATTTCCAAAAGATGTTTGTACAAGATGGAACTCTACTTACAAAATGATTTACGAATCATATGAATATCGAGAACTTTTAAGTGGTTTTGCCGCACAAAATATTGACGGTGATTTTGTTTTCGGTGAATCTTGGGTTTTAACAAAAGATGTAATGGAGGTTTTTAAATATTTTTATGATGTTACTAACACTTTTAGTTATGTTTATACACTAACTTCAAACAAATTTTGTCATGTAGCAATTAATATTGCATTTGCAATTCAACAAGGTCTTTTAATTGATAATATTTTACAAGCTATTTATTCAATGCGAAGTAAATGGTTAGATTATTATACAACTATTCCCGATGTTTTTCTTGTTGCATTTGTGTTAGACCCTAGACGTAAAATGGATGGTTTAAAACAATTTTTAGAAAGTTATTATGAATTTTTAGGTTTAGAACAACATCTCGATTGCCATGTTTCCACCATAATTGCTAAAGTTAGAAAATTATTTGATGAATTACTGGTTCAATATCGTGTTTCCGATCAAGGTCAATCTTCTCAACCCCCTCCTCATCCTTCATCTTCAACTTCATCTAAATTTAAATCAATTGCTAGAGATTTGTTTGGCCCGAAAAGGGCAAAAACCACGTCGAGTTCCCATTCGGAACTCAACGAATATCTAACAATTTCTTTTGAGTTTGCCAATGATGAATAAGACGAGGATTTCAACATATTAGAATTGTGGAGCCGACCAGAGAGAAAGAGGTTCCCTGCCCTCTCAAGGATCGCGACACAAATTCTCGCCGTTCCCGCCTCAACGGTAGCGGTTGAGCAAACCTTTAGCCGGAGTGGAAATGTGCTCGATCCGACGAGATCAAACATGTTGCCTGAGACGTTGGAGACACAAGTCCTCCTAACCGATTGGAGGAAAGTGGAAATGCGAACACAAAAAAACAACCTCTCGGCAGAGAAAGGCGACGAAGATGACGACGAGCGACAACAAACGCCATCGGATGTATCGGCGGGAGAGTCCGACGACTAAGGTAAGGGCCAATCGGGGATATAATCAAAGGTAAGAGAACTACGTGGGCTTTGATTCCTCCTCCCCGAGAGGATACGTAGGCAACCGGGATTCCGGTTCAAGCCCAATTCTTCCCTTTTTTTTTTTTTAAGTTTAAGTCCAATTTTTTTAAGTTTAAGTCCTCTCTTTATTTTCTTCTTTTTTAAGTTTAAGTCCAATTTTTCTCCTCTCTTTATTTTCTTCTTTTTTAAGTTTATTTATTTAAATTTTTTAAAGATGAGGTGGCCAACCCGCCGACCGCCGGGTCTGACCCGTGACCCGGCGGGTCGACCAATTATACGGGTCCGGGTCACCCTTCCCGGACCCTTGACCCGGCGGGTCGGACCCTTGACCCGGCGGGTCGGACCCTTGACCCGGCGGGTCGGACCCGTCAACCCGCGGGTCAGAGCCGTGGACATGCTTAGTAGACCGCCATTGTTTCAGCCGCCTGTGTGGACCGTCATTGTCGTTGCGAAGGATGTCCTCCGTCTCGTCGCGCCAGCGCCGCCTCCAACGAGGTGTCATCCATCCCCGCCTCTGATGATGTCAGCGCCACCGAGCCCAGCCCCGCCTCAGACCTCCCCAATCCCCATTGTTGTAGGTTGCGAAAAGTGGCTGCGGAAATGGTATGTAGTTATGTACAAGTCAATGCTAATTTACAAAAAAAACACCCAAAATTTTGTATCACATTTTTTGCCCAAATTTTTAAAATTTGCAAATTTTCCACAAACCACATAATTATAAATGGACTTGTGTAACTTGATGGGCTGGACTTGTATAATTCGATAGACTTGGACTTGTGTAACCAAACATTTGTGTAATTGACAAACTTGTGTAACAAAACCTTGTGTACATGACAGACTTGTTTCATTTTCGATTGTGTAACTCAACTTTGTGTGAACAAACCGAACTTGTGTAATTAAAAAATGACCGAATTTATTAACTACATAAATTGATATAGCAAATGAAATTGTGTATAAACATTGTTTAATTGAAATTGTGTATTAACATTGTGTAATTGAAATTATGTATTAGCATTGTGTAATTGAAATTGCGTATTAACATCGTGTATAAAAAAGAGAATACACGAAGTTCAATTAGTTCAGCTGGTATAAGGGTGAGATGGAGGGTCTGTCGTCCAGAGTTCAATACTCACTAGCAAAAGTGCCTACTTTATACTACAAACAATTAGGGTTTAGATCGAATTGACGAGCAATTAATGGTGACGACATTAACAATAACCGAGACTCGACATCCAAATAGAGAGAAATATGAAGGGGCGCATGGCCGTGCTTCACCAATTCAATTTTTCATAGCAAGTTCCAACATTGTTTTGACTTGTTAAACATAAAATGTTGTTAGATTGCTCTATCGGACAAGTCTGGATCGAAGAGATTAAGGAGATAGTACATTTGGCATTGTATAATGCACCTAATACGTTTGAGAGAGTTCTAATCAATGTGAAGATGGTTGAGTATGCTTGAATCGTCACACATCCTACCATAATTAAGATTTTTAGGCGCAACCATAATCATTAAATAAGTGCTAATATATATGGTGCGCCAATATAGGTAATCATATATAAATAACACCATTTTTAAATTACATTTTTTCTACTTGTTTTGGTGCAACATATCAACACTTATTTATATCACGTTGCTTAATGCTGAATCCAACCCCGATCAATTTTTTAACCATTGTTTGATATATATATATATATATATATATATATATATATATATATATATATATATATATATATATATATATATATATATATATATATATATATATATATATATATATATATTAGATTAGATATCATCATAGACTAATTCGCATTAATATACTGTTAATTCTAATGACGTACATGATGAGGTATTAGGCCATGATTATGATATTTGGCATGGAGATCGACTTTGAAACGCACCTAAGTCACTCTGGAAAACACCAATTAATAGTACAATGACTTGATGTAATTAATACGCGTCTGAAATTTATTCTTCTGAGTTTTGCAAATAATTTGGGTAAGTTATACTCCCTCCGATAAAAAATAACTGTCATTTTAGCCTTTGACACAATTTTTAAGAAGAATATTAAATAGCATAGATTTTGTAAAGTTTTTCTAAATTTTATCACTTATTTAATATTCAACCTTCTTTTAAACCAATAAAAATGATTTTAGAACTAAAATTAATCATTTACCCCAATTTTCAAGAACATTTTTTATAATTATTGTTAATTTATTGGCCTAGAAAACTTAAAACGACAGATAATTTTGATCAAATTTCTAATGCTAAAACGACACTTATTTTTGATCGGAGGGAGTATATACTTAACTACTTTTTCATGGACTAGTATATGTTTTGTGTTTGTAGTGTGTTTAAAATGTTAAATAATGAAATTTAGTAGGAAGGTGTCACTTTGTTATTATATGTATATATTAGAGCTGACTACGGGACGGGATTGAGGTCATCTCAGTTTTGTTTCGGCTATTATTCATGGGACGGGATCAGAACATACCTTGTGTCTTTTGGATTGAATTCCAACTGGCTCTATCCCGGTTGGGATCCGGATGGGACGAATTCATTCCTGCTTGAACTGTAATTCGTTTTTAGTGTTAACTCTTTACGATTTAAACACAAAAATATTCATATATATCGTACTTAAAACAAAAGATTTTAAAATTTTCAATAATTCATACTAATGTTTTACATAATCTCCTCAAACCCTAATTAAACTTTTTCTAAACATTTAAAATAAAAGCCTAAAATAGAATTACACGTTGATCGCTCTGTTAGCAACAAAAGGTCACATTTCCGGCCTTTAAATTTTCTACAAGTGAAAATTTAAAATGAGTTGAGAAGTTGACATTCGGTTACCAGACTAGAGATTTCAAGAAATGAATAATCATAGAAGAATTGTGGTATGTGACTTTGGGACAAGTTGTATTTATCTATAGAGCAAGTGAGCAATGAATGAAGAATATGACAATTTGGGGCTACATATATAATTTGATTTTTTTTTATAGATAACTAATGATTGTACTTAAAAATTCAATTTTATTTATATTTAAATTAAAAAAAGTTTATATACACATGACATGCCTAGTGAGATAAAGAAGTTAAGACCAGTATCCCTTCCCGAGTATTTTTTTTTACGGATATGATTACTATTTTAACATGAAATCCAATTGAGATCGGGACGAAATTTGTGGTATTTGTATTCACTCCTAATATATAATATGGGTCGTGACATATGAAATCCAACGAGTTCTTTGAAACGGTTGACCAAAAAATTGTAATATAGTGTGTGTCACCTATTGTTCAACCTAAAATTGTGTTTGTTGCATTGTGCTGCGATATCCTCTATGTGTTTGGTTGTATCTTATAGTGATTTTATTCTCGTGTCACAGGTTGTAGTCATTGTCAGTTCTTCACCAACATCCAACAACAACAAAACAAAAAAATTGTAATCAAAATGCTTCTCTCTTACCTTGACGCCTTGTTTTCAGCAATTATTGGCATTAATTAAATAATAATACAAAGCTATGAACAGTATCCATCAACTTACACCTAACTTCTCACTCTAATTTTTCTCGATGTGTATGACTGTCATGACTTCATGTAGGAGATAATAAGTTCCACGTTTAAAGATGGGGACATTTCGAGTCTAATATATAAGATCCGTGGACTGCTTCTCCTATTGTCAATTGATTTTAGCATGAAACCTCATCGGGTTTATGTGATGGGTTTGAACCTCATGCGCATATGTGCTCGGATGCACACGATCCCCACTCTACCGGTCCGTCTGTATCTGACTTTGACACCTCATGCACAACAAGTCTTTTGTTCTGCACCAAGATAAACAATTTTAGTATTAAAAATGATCATGTTAGAAGAACCCATATTTTTTATTATAAAATTATTCAGTTTCCTACGTCGGGTGCAAAATCAAATAAGTCATTAAAAAAAAATTATTTTCATTATTTTAGGTTCAGCTTCGAGTTCATGTGCAAAATTGATTAAAACCACGTCAGCAACTATATATACCATAAAATAAAGTGTCTATTTTTTTTGATAAAAAAAACATAAATAAAATAGCGTGTCAATCTCGCCTTTAAATCAAGAAGTTGCCCGGATGGATATGCACTAGCTCAAACAATAATACGTAATACAAACATGAATCCAAGTAGAATGAGCCAAGAACAAGCAAATGAGATGCTCAACGCAAATGCTCATTTTGCAAATCACTTATACAGCTTCATAACCTCCATGTCCCTCAAGTGCGCCGTCGAGCTCGAGATAGCCGACGCTATCAACAGCCACGGCAAGCCCATGACCCTATCCGATTTGGCCGTCTCGATCCCGATCCACCCTGAAAAGGCCAAGTTTCTTCCCCAGCTCATGCGAATCCTCGCTCACTCCGGATACTTCACGTATACGAAAATACCCGATTCTGAGAACGATAATGCATATGGGTATTCTCTAACGATAGCTTCTCAAATTCTGTTAAAAGATCACCCTTTTAGCATGAAACCCTACCTTCAATTCATACTAGACTCTCTTCTTATTAACCCATGGCTTGATTTGAGTGAGTGGTTTAAAACTAAGGACGCTATTACCCCGTTCGAAAGCTCGAACGGAATGACTCTATGGGAGTGCACAACCCATCGAGCCGAGCTCAACAACGTCCTCAACGGTACAATGGCGAGTGACTCGAAAATGGTGGCTAGTGTATTGATGTCCAACCGCCTTCTTGCAAATGATCTCTTTGGAGGGGTAAATACGCTTGTTGACGTCGGCGGCGGGGTAGGCGAAATGGCGAGGGCTGTTGCTAATTCCTTCCCGGAGATGAAATGCATGGTTCTTGACTTGCCTCATGTGGTTGATGGTGTACAAGGGACTCATAACTTGAGCTTCGTAGCTGGAGATATGTTTGAGGTCATCCCTCCCACAAATGCAATCTTGCTCAAGGTAGGAAGTGGGTCCTATTTTTTTGTCATTAAATTTAGTAATTAGATAAATTATTGAGAATATTCTTTTCGTAGTGGATATTACATGATTGGAGCGATGAATATTCAGTGAAGATACTGAAGCAATGCAAAAGAGCCATTATAAGTAAGGAGTGTGAAGAAGGAGAAAGGAAGGTGATCATCATAGATATCGTCATTGATGAAGATGAAAAGGATTACAAGAAGAGAGAGACTCAGCTATTCTACGACATGGAGATGATGGCACTTGTTGGGGGAAAGGAGAGAACCAAGAGAGAGTGGGAGAAGCTATTCTTAGATGCTGGCTTTACAGGCGGATTCAAGATCTTTCCTTTGTTGGGTTTTAGATCTGTTATTGAGGTTTATCCTTGATGCTAGATTCAATTTGTTGGTGTATTTAACATGTATTTTCTGGTTCTCTAATCGCTATTTGGAAGTTAAACGTCGAAAGAATTTACAAAGATGATCGAATTGGTGTGTTGCATCCAACATTTTGTTTCCCTACCATTAAGCTCGTGGTTTGGTTTTAATTCTTGAAAGGTGTTAGTTTTATGATTCATGTAATAATATGTAGTGTAGGTGTGATTACTAATGTGCACATATTTGTATTAGTTTGTAACAGAAACTTAAGTCTAGTATATTAGTTGAGATGCTTATCACTTGTTATAGGTGGCTAATGCTGTTGCTGGCTAATGTGAGTGATCACTTAGTCCTGGTAGCTTGGTCTCATTAGATTGACCTTGGTTTTATTATG
This sequence comes from Fagopyrum homotropicum, assembly GCA_033239125.1. Taxonomy (NCBI): domain Eukaryota; kingdom Viridiplantae; phylum Streptophyta; class Magnoliopsida; order Caryophyllales; family Polygonaceae; genus Fagopyrum; species Fagopyrum homotropicum. The sequence continues at coordinate 9,323,730 of BSWB01000006.1, read as the reverse complement.
AGGTCAGTATGGTTGGGTTGCTTTTGGATTTGAAGAGAATACTGTATAAGGTGGTAGCTTGGTCTCATTAGATTGGCCTTGGTTTTACTATGAGGTCAGTATGGTTGGGTTGCTTTTGGATTTGAAGAGGATATACTATATAAGGAGCTTCAGCTTACCTTACCTAACGCTAACAATAGGGCTGCTTGAAGGACTACGGCTAGGATTTCCTCTGATTCGAAAGAAAGAAAGAAAGAGCGATTGAGAGAAGAGAAGTGGAGGTAATCGCACCAGAGTTTGAGACGTTCATCCTCATCCCAGATCTCTCCAAACGAAGATATTTTGATTGAAAATAGCAAAGCTTTGATTGAAGCTATGTTTAGCTGTTTAGTCTTGCGGGGCTATTTCGATATCTTATTCTTGCCTTGCCTTGTTCTTCTTGCCTTATCTTGTTCTTGCTTATGTTCTAGATTTCCTTATCTTGTTCTTGCTTATGTTCTAGGTTTTAGGTTTATTCCAAGCTGATCTTGCGTGCAAACTTGTAACCACATCGATTGTAATTATATTCTAACCACATCGATTGTAATTATCTTGAATGCTTAGCAAATAATTGGGACCGGATCTCCCCTCTCGAGCCTTGCATAGCAAATAATTGGGACCGGATCTCCCCTCTCGAGCCTTGCAAAGCAAATAACTGGGACCGGATCTCCCCTCTCGAGCCTCTGCAAAGTAGGACTTTATACCCGAACTGCATAAACAACATCTGGCGTTGATCTTTGAACCTCTCTATATACATTCAATGAAGGAAATGAGGGATCGGAGAGGTAGCGTCCCGTTGATCAATCTCCCTTAAACTAATGTTGAATACCGGATCAAGAACAAAATTATAGTAACCAAAGAACCCATAAGCTCTTATACCAGTTTATTGTGTGGATTTTTTTTGGTAAAGAACAAAATTCAACAAATAAAATAGACAATTTATTGTGCAAAATTACTAAGAACAAAATTCAACAAATAAAAATTTGTTTAAATTCAACAAATAAAAATTCAACAAATAAGAAAGACCGGACACACAAATATATACATAAACCTTGAGATCCATCGTAGCAGGACTCAGGAGTTGCCCTATTCTTCCACGGTCTTTCTTCTTCCCTCTGTTCATCGGCTATGTAGTCTGTTGTTTAGAAATTCGCAGGGAAGCTTGTTTTGCTATATTGCTCTGTCTTTACAACCCCAAATGTTTTGAAGCCTAGATAACATTTTGGACTGTAGAGACTGGTGTTTGGCCCAATGGGCCTCAATGAGTTGAACGAGAAGCATACAAAATAATACTTTTCCCCAAAATTATCGCGTCTTGAAATTTAAACAACTTTTAACCATTATGTATAACGTATCACTGTTTGAATTCACATTGCAGTGTTACGTTAGACCTTGATCTATATTTTTGAGAATAAGTTCAGCTTTGATCACGCAACACACTTAATAACTCCCAAGTCTAAACCAAATCGCTCCAACAGTTGATCAATCAATCATAGGGGATTTGAGCGTAAGCAGCGTCGCTCAAGAACGGAACATCAGCATACATTCCAGCAAGCGCACACATCAAACACTCAATCACCGTAAACAGATAAGCAAATGTGAAAGCAGCCCAAAAGTGCATCCCAATCTTACCCCAATAAACAGATCGCGGCAAAAACCGCCACATCATCCCCACAGCCTGGAGAGCGATCTCGAGTAACATCCCCATCATGACATGGAATCTAAAGAAGTGGGGCCACTCCTTTCTCCTCACCACCGCCAAGTAAGCAAAAAAGAAGTAGGCCATGAAAAACCATGTCGGAAGACGACTTCCGATTGCTCTGAGAAATGGATATGTGCAGAACTCGAAGTCCTCTAGAAAAGGATGGAGATGATACGCCGTTTCAGAAAACACCCAACTCTGGTGGAGTGGCATAAGGTAGGGAATGCTTGAGAGCGTCCTCCACCACCATCTCGGTTTTCGCTCCATCGGAGGGTACCTGAACTTGGACGGTACATCGGATTTTGATGCTCTCGGTGTAACGGCTCTATGATGCGTAATCTTCATGCTTCTTCTTGATAGGATGAGAAATCCTCCATGGCGCTTCTCTAGATTTGAAGACAAATATGCATCCCTTGCTCTGCCTTCTATAAATATGTAAGTGAATTTGATCACTTTCATTTTCATCTTACAATCACGACTTGTGTACTCAACATTCAACAATGGCTTTTATATTCTCCCTTCCCTCTTCCACAATGTTCTCAACATTTCGGTGGAATGTGTAGTTTTCTAGATCAATCTTGTCTCCTTCTTCCACTTTCAGAAACAAGCCCATTAAGCCCATTATGATATATTGGGCCTTAGGCCCAATATGTAGCCCATATTATATATTGGGCCAAAAGTCAATCGTCCACAAAAAAAGGCACGAAGAAGGCAGAGGGACAGGTCGCGTGCAGCGCACTCCGCGTCGTGTCCAAGTCACATATTCGCCTTTTCCCCCACTCTCTACCTACAGACATACAGTTCAACTTAGCTTAGGTTACATCAAATAAGAAAAGTAATGGCTCATGAATATTAAAACCATATAATTAGTCCCTCATAAATAAATAAATAAAGAAAAAAAAAAAGAAAAGTACACACCACAGGTCCACCATCACCCATCATCAGGCAGGCTTCTGTTGTATGTGTGGCTCGTTTTCCGAGGCACATCTTCCTCCCCACTTCCCAGTTCCCCACGCGCCAGAAATCACACCAAACAGCGCCCACCGAGTCCCAACTCCAATCTTCGTCTTCCTCCTAAATCCTGATACTGCCGGCCAAAAGGGATGAAAACGGGGGATAAACCTTCATTCACAATTAAGACACGACGCCTCTGTGTCTTCTAAAGCCGTTACAATAATCCCTCCTTTTACAGCGTCTTCTCACATGCCTGTTTCCCCTTCTTCTCACCGTTTGCGTTTTGCTGGCGACTCTCCTTCTCATTCTCTCTTATTCTCCCTCTGATGACTTCTTCTTTCTTTTGAGGTTTTTGTTGTTTCTTCGCTGCAGGTAATTTTGTGTGTGGTTTTTTTTATGTCTATTGCTACTGCTGTTAGTTCTAACCCTTGGGATACCCTAATTGAATCTGATCGTCTATCTCTGGTCACGAAGGTCGTTATTTTATCATGAATTTCATGAATTTTTGTTTTGTTTCTTTCCTTAGGCGTTTGGAGTGCGGGGTATCTCAATTTTTATTTCGTGAGATTTGTGTTTCTAACTTCCTCCAATGATTGCACATCAACTTTTCTGATAGTGGTTACTGGTGATAGCAAAATTGGAACTACCGTGGGTTTTTTCTTGTAGTATTGAGTTATGCCTAATTGCGAATGTTTATATGGTTTTACAATGTTTGCAAATGAACTTTTTGTTGAACAAGTAATTCGGTAGTTCAATCTGATTGAAGGCTTATTCGCTCTGTTTTGCCTTTTTTTACTGCTCATGTGATTGTTTAAGACTCTTCCCTTCTTGTTACTATTTGTAGTATACATTTCATCAATTGATCTTTAATTTCATGGCCTGGCTTTGCATTTGTGTCACTAGTGACATACCCCTGTAACTATCTTACTTGGTTTAAACACAATGCTGCTCTGATGTGTTCTGGTAGGAGAAAATGATGGAAAGCTAATGTTAGATATCCAGGTTTAGTAATTGTGATGATATGACATCTAACCATGCTTACGAATGAGGAACTATTCTACAGTTTCTTATGCATCCAGCCAAACACCTATCTTAGGTTTTACATCATGGGTTCCGGATTTGCCTATAATCCAAACTAGTTTGTCTTTACTTCATTGCGCGTGAAGAGCAGTTATTAAAGATTATGTCATCTTCATCCTTCATTCAGTAAAATTTATTCCTTGCAAAGTTCTACTTCATTATCAATAAGTATATGTTGTGCATTGCATGGTTCGCCTCATTCCTTTTAATACCTTGGCAAGATAAGAATATGTTTCTCTTAGTAGAGCTGTAATTTGGTGTTACCAGATAAATATTGATTTTATATTTCAGAATTGTTCCTGTGCTTGAGCAGGCATGGGGGCAGCCTGTTGTGTTGCTGCAAGAGATGCAACAATACCAAACAGAAGCTTAAGAGAAAATCTGCAGAGAGGTGGGAGATATTCTCCATCATGGAGTTTCAGGAGGGACAACCGCTACTGTGTTGTGGGTGATTCTGTGAGCATTTCAGGTTCTCCATGTGATGGGACAGTCTTAAATGGTGGTGGGGCAGAGATCAAAGGTAGGGTGGATTTGGACACAGGAAATGTGTCGGGCGGAGGAACTCCCTCTAGGAGTTCATTGACACCCATAAAATCTCCAGCATATGAGGGTCATACTGCCAGTACCTTGACACCTTCAGGTGATCTATGATAATTTCTACCTTTTCTTGGATGCCAATTTTTACTGATTAGTGATTCATAGCTTTGTTCTGTATCCTGTTTCTCTTGCTTTTGCCATGTATGCTTAAATGGACTTAAAATTATCAATTGCTTTTGGAAGTACAACCATGTATTGTATACTTTTCAGGGGTAATATTTCAATTTTCTGTGATCAGTGCCAAGTGCAATTCCTTCTCACTTTTTTGTGTCTTTTGATATATGCTTGTATAATTATCATTTGGTGCTTATAATTTTCTTGTCGAAGCAAATCCTGCATTTTTGGTCTTAAAATGGGTTTTTGTAGGTGCTATTCACTTGTTTGTTATGATGTTGATTTATCAGATACAGAGTATCATTTAATGATAATCAATTTTTGTTAACTTGAGACCGCAACATTTATTATAGTGATTAATGTACTTGAATTGTGTAGCATGAATATTCATTCATATGCTTTCAACTGTAGAACTGCCTCAGCTTATATTGCATACGAATTGATGTTTTATTCCGTGTTTCAGATGCATCTCCTCTAAGCAACCGCTTTACTGTGGTAAGCATGGAACACTGATTGCTTAACTAATGCCTTTTTCTGTATATCTTTTGGTACCCCCTTACTATCATCAATGCATGATTTTGACATGGTTATTGATAATTGAATAGGTGAACAATTCAATAAGTTCACCAGAAATATCAGAAACAGTTCCCACAAAGCTTCCCTTCTCCATGTCACCACCCACTTTCTCAACTGTGAGGGCGGGTACATCATGTTCCCAGCGTCAACTAACCCAACCAAGCACTACTCCATCAAGAAGGGCACGGCGCTCACCGGGACACCAGCTGTTCCGGCAGATTTCAGACAGTAGAATTCTAGGACTCAAATCACCAAATAGCAATTCGATGTCTGAAGGAAGGGCTTCGTTTGTACTCTCCACTTTTGGCAATGAACTGGCAACTGGCTCCCAAGGTGGGTCCTCTGATGGCTGGTCACTGCGCACCTTCTCGGAACTGGTGGCCTCTTCACAGAGGGAAAGGTGGTCTTTTGACAGTGAACATTTCGGGTCTGGGCGGTACAAGATTAGTGGATCAAGCAGCCGGTTTTCTTCTTCCCCATCAATAGATCTTCGAACTTGTGGGGCGTGCTCGAAGTTATTATCTGAAAGAACTTCTTTTGTTGGTGATGAGGTACCAGTTGTCGCTGTTCTCGTTTGCGGTCATGTTTACCACACCGAGTGCTTGGAAAACATGACGAACGAGAGCAGTAAGTACGACCCTGCCTGCCCGATATGCACAGTTGGGGAAAAACAAGTGTTGAAGATGTCAAGAAAGGGGATGAAAGCAGAAGCGGAGCTGAGAATGAGATTCCACAAGAAACTGAAAAACCGGGTCATGGACAGCTACTTCGACAATACTATGAACGAGTTTGAACATGACAAGAGTAATTCAGAGCAAGAAAAGAAGCTGAACAATAAGATGGAAGCTAGTTCCAGTTCAAAGATGTCATCGGGGAAGCCTTTCTTGAAGCGACACTTTTCACTTGGATCCAAGTGGATTCGATCGACTTCAGGTAACGACTCTGCAAAGAGGAGGGGATTATGGGGAAGAATTCGGAAAGATTAAGCCTATGATTGTGATAAAGTTGGGCTGGTGCTCGAAACATATTGGGGTCTGTTAGGCACTGTTATTTTGTTTTTTTTTTATAGCTACTGAAAGGGTAAGAGAGTGATTTCATGGTATGAAGTGCTGACAACGATGGGGTGAGTTTGATCAGAGCCAAGCACAAGGAATGGCGACATTGACATTGTTGTTGCATCGGTTTGCCCTGTTCAATTGTCATCCTTGTTTCTCTATCAAACAAGCTTAACTGTGATAAGCCTATTTTGTACATCTTAACTATTTTCCCATCATTCCATAATCCATTTGTATACCCAAATTTATCCCCTTCATCTCATAACATTCGTCTTCAGCCCCTAGTTATGCTTAGTGATTAATAAAAACCCACGTTACAACTGAATTTCACTAGCATCAAGGTAGTTTTGTAAATCCCATTTGGAAATCATCCCTTCTTAAAAACCCATCATTCAAGCATCCTTCGTGAGTGTAAGAAATGAATATGATCTGATGTTCCTACTTCCTATATCTATAATCCATGTATTTAAAAACCCATCATTCATTCTACAAGAATTGAGTACCAAAATTGGCAATGAAAACTCTGAAGGTCCTTTGATTTGTTCTCCGTAACCTTACAAACTTACTAGCACGCAGCTGCAATCATCAATCTAATATCCATGACGCTAGAACCAGCGTTCATGCCATCGTCATCTAATGGATTATCTTGCATGTATTATGGTGCGTCTAGACAACAACATCACGTCATCGTTGATGTTATGAAGTGTAACATTACGGGGAGATGTAGAATCCTTAATGCCTCCCATTTTGGGCTTGTGTAAACTATATGACCTTGGGCTTATGTAAATTGTTTGGATTTGTGTTTAAGTTGTGTAAATCGAAATTATTAAATAGTCAATTGCATTAATTTTTTTAAAATTAATTCAATTGGCCTAGTTGATACTATACTACACAAAAAAACATAGTTATCCAACTCAACAAAAAAAAAAGATTTTTCAAGAAAAAAGAATATCTTATTAATGTTGGAGATGGCGAGACTATAAAACTCTAGAAAGAACCGTGGATCTTAGAGGAACCTATGTTGAAGCTGGTTCAAGATCAATCTAGCAACTCTTGAGAGAAAATGGGACTCCAACAAAATTATCCACTCCCACACAACACCATAAATGATAGGTTGTTTGGGCCCAACCTAGGAAAGGTTGGTTTTCGACAAAACCCACAATTAGGGGATCTTTTTATTTGAAATATCCTATATTTGTGGCCTGAATATTAAGTCAAACATTAAAAAATTTATTTAGAAGCTTTTTTAGACGGGCTCCCAACTAAGGGCAATCTTAAGAAGTAAAACGTGTATTGTATTCTTTGTCAACATCCCGGTGAAAATGTAAAACATATCTTTTTTAAATGCTCATTTACATTGATGTGTAATATTCTGACTCCTAATTAGTCTAACCCATTAATCTAATCAATTAGTTATAACAAAATATGTTTATGACCTTGACATCGATCATATAGAATGAAAGATGTGTGTTGGACAGACTATTTAACAATTTGATCCTATTAAAATAGGGCATCATGGTGTACTCTAACTTTAACAACAAAAAGTCCAACCAAATAAAAAAGAAATGCTCTCTCAAATCATATTTTTGGAGAATGATGTCATTAAAAAAAATAAAAATCCTAAACACAAAGGGAATTAATTTCAAAAAGAAAATATCCACTGGATAAAACCGTGGAGACCAATTTCAATCTGATTTTACGAATCCAGTTTTAACATTGGACAAAGCTCTTTCGGCTTCATACCGATATACCATAACATAAGGACTATGGCCTTTGGTAATGACCTCTGTAGCAATGAAACGGGCATGACGCAGCGATCTCACTACCCCGCCGTCACGACTAACGGTTTAGATTGTCTAGGTGGTCTCTGTGAGATGTTGATCGACGACAGCCAAGATAGAATCTGCAGCACCATGAAGATAACGATGAGTTTAATGCACATACAATTATAATTTTGCCTTTTTTTTACTCCAGGGAGCTACACCTTTATTATTGAGTGAATTTGCTATGTAGCATTACTTCACTAATTTTGTTTAGTAATTGTGAAGCTCAATAATTTAGTTAGAGTATGACCTTTTTTAAAATTTTTAGACTAATTTGCCCTTCTACAAGAATTTAAAAGATTTCTAATTATTTATTACCTTTTAATTGACCTGCAATCCCTAATTGAAGAAGGTGTATTTTGAATAAGTTACCAATTTTAATAGCGTAATCAATTAGTAAATCATAAAGAATATAAAATTTTTTTACGTGAATTGATAAAACTAGTCTGTTACATGCTTGTACTTTTCATGTAAATCATGAAGAGTACAAGAAAATTCTTAATAAAATTTTACAAAAAATTTACAAGAATTGATCAACGTAATCAATTAGTAATTAATCTTGTACAAGAACATTTTACAAGAAGATAAATCGTGTACAATAAAATTTTACAAGAAGATAAATAGTGAAATCCAACTTGTCTAGTTGGTATTAGGGTGGGGGAGGGGCAACATGCTAGTTTTATCAATTCACGTAAAAAAATCGATAAATCGTGTACAATAAAATTTTACAAGAAGATAAATCGATAAATCGTGTACAATAAAATTTTTCGTATTTCTTGTAAGAATTATAAAGTTACAAAAAAATTCAAGAAATATAATTACAAGAAAATAAGTATCATTTACAAGAATAAATTATAAATTTACAAGAAATTTGTTTCATTTACAAGAATACTTAAGTTATAATAGTAACGCCTAAATTATGATAAAATTTATTATAATTAATAAGGGTAAATCTGTCATTATTTGTTTAATAAGGCTATTCACTTAAAAGTTTATAGACCTAGGTTATTTACTAAACAAAATTAGTCATTGGGTACATTTCATCCAATTTTCTCTTTATTATTCTGCTTATTCAAGGTAATTACAGGTTTTCTATTTATTCCATGCAAATTACACAAGTAAAGAATGTATCTTTTACAAAATACATGCTAAATTGCTAACCCTTTAACCCTAGCTACTATATATATACGTCTACATAGTACAGCTAATAATCATTTAAACATAACACAAACCCCTTTATTATACAGATAACATCCCAAATACAAACTGCAAGACCCAATCCTAGCAGCTCTTTCAGACTACAAAATCATCTAAGAAGTTGGAGTTACCAAACTTATGTGCTTGCAATTGGTTTACTTGACCGAAGTACGTATACTCAGCCGTTCCAGCCCCGACCGCATTCTCTGATGATGAACCAGGCCTTAAAGTTGTCCCAACGTCACCTTCGATTTGGCGCAACCCCAATGCCAGGGAGACTTGGTTGGGGTTAACCCCATAACTGCCGAGTTCCGCAACTTGGAATGGTATAAGACCGTTCTGATCATGTGGGTAAAATCCATGGCTAGTACTAGGTTGATTGTCATGCAATTTTGTTTGGTTCATCTCGTAAGTATGATCCTTAACATTGATCTTGGATTCATCATGGCCTCCACTTTGATCAGCCATTGATCTAATCCTTTCCTGCAGCTCTTCTCTTCTGTCTTCAGATGCTCTACAAGGCGAGGATTTCAAGTTCAGATCCGCTTCGCCAAATTCTTCATTGTACATTTCCTCGACCATCGGTTTCCAAAGGCGCACTCGTGCATTTATGAACCAGTTGCCCACCTGTTTCAATAAAGCTTAGCAAGTGTCAAAGTCCGATAAAGACGGACCGGCAGAATGAGGGTCTAGTGCATACGAGCTATTAGGCCGAAACCCAACACATAAACCCGATGAGTTCCCTCCTAAAACCAATTGGTCATAGAAAGAGTAGCCCACCGACCTTTTATATATATATACTAGGCTCGGAATGTCCCAGTGGGAACTTATTATCTCCAACGAAGGGTTCATATGACAAGTGATATTGTAAAAGGGTTTTACTCACTTGGCTTCTGGTCAATCCTGTCTGTCTTGCCAACATGATCTTTTCTGAATCCTTTGGGTAACTATGGCATTCCAGTGACAAAAGAGGGTAAAATAAAAATCAATGAACACGAGTTCCTAATAGAAAGAGTAAGGTAGAAGTGCTTAAGAAACATACGGATGAAGAAAGTGTTCGAACAACCAAGCACGAAGAGCAGTGACTGCATTCTCCGGGAGTCCTCTTTGTGGCCTCCAAGAATGCCTCATCATGCCAAATTGTTGGAGGGCCCTTTGCTGTCTGAGTTGCTGATCAACATAGCGAAGACGACGTATTACTCCTCCTTGACCGGAGTCTTGCTCCCCTAGAGTTTTTCGGGTTGATTGAATCTGACCGCTTATACCATCTCTCAAGGACCGGAAATGGCGTGAAATTGTTTTTGAGGCTAATGTGGTGTAAGGTTTAGCTGCACCACTGCCAGCAATATAGTCAAATGATGATACCAGGATTTGCATCTGATGATGATATTGTTTGTATCTTCTGTCTACCTACAACAACAAGAAAACGAAGATTATGCTCAACAACCATATATACTACGCTAGATAACTGTTTACTGTCGATGTGGGATTATTTTAGTTTCACAATGAAGCATAAACAAAATGTAACCCACGCAAAACATTCACAGCTCACCTCATCTAACATAGCTAAAAGTCTCTCCAACTTATTCTGCAAATCCTGACGTTCACTACCCGAAAGCTCGGGACAAGAACCAGTTGCAGTTTCATTAACATCTGAGGCAACCACAGATTTTTCATTTGAATCTGAAGTTCCATCCTCAACCTTCTTCACAGCCTGATCTTTTCCAGATTCATGTTGTTTGAAAGCATCCTGAACACGAACTATCTCATCAAGCAATTGTTGCGTCACTAATAGGAATCTAGACTTCGTAATAACTCTTCCATTTCCAGCCTGTTCATATTGGTTTACATTATATCCTACAGGTTTCAGGTCCACCAAGTCTTGTAGATTATTTGGAGCACTAAATCTCATAGAATTCTGAAATGCCCCGTCAGCCATTCCTAAAGGCGACATCCCAGCATTAGAGAATTGATCAAAAGAAGCTGGTTGATGAACTCCAGTTGACAACTGTGTGCTGAGACTCAATGACAAGCCATTTAAGTTTCGTTCGCCATCAACAAGGGTATTCGATTGTGCACCGGAAATATGATCACTAGTAGGTGGAATGAACATCATTTCATTTCTCCCTGACATGGATGGGATGTGAACCGGGTTTTGAACGACCTCAGAGAACGGTCCATTGGAAGGAGCTCCGGGTAGATACATCATCATGTTGCCATGAATCATGGGTGACTCTGAGTATGAGATGAACTTCTGATCTTGAACATATGAAGTTGATAAAACATCTACTTGACCGCTTGAAGTTGGGTAAAAAGTAGACATTTGGATCTTCCTCTACCTTACAAAGATTCTGAATCAGTGTTTGTCTGATGAATTTATCATCCTATCGTCACTTCAAAAGAGTCTGCAACACCTGTCCAAGTAAAAATAGTATTTTTCAAAATTGAGTAAATTCAGGCACTTAAAAAACCCCAAATCACAGTTCAAAGATGGTTGAAACAAGAAAGCAATTGATCAAAACCATGGACTAGAATCTTGCTATCATAAGAGCTGAATCTAGAAAAACCCATATCCAGAGAACAAGATCCATCATCAAAACATCAGCAGCAAGACAGCAATTAGCATAACAATTGAGTTATATGAATTCAAGAGAATAGAAAAGAGAAGGACAAAAATAGAAAGAAGCTATATGAAGAACCTCTAAAGTAACACCAATAACAATGGCTATACCGTCCTTTATTTCCAATAATGTAACAAAAAAAAACTGAATTACAGAGAGAGCATGAAAACAAAAAGACCTGCACAAAAAAAGGACAAACTGATCCCAAGAGATCTTCAATAACTGGCAGAGAACCCTTCGTTTTCCCAATCAAAAAATGACAGATAATCACAGACTCACAGTACCATACTTATAACCCACAATAAAATAATGCAAATTGAACATGTACATACAGTATATATTTTTCCAATGATTATATCAATCAATTTCCTCCCCAATACTCTTTCTCAGGTGGGGACACGGCAAAACCTGTATGTGGGTACAAATCTCAGTTGAATGTTGTCAAAGAAATAACAAAGTAAATCAAGAAAATGAACTCTAACCAAAAGGGTGGTGGTTGTTATTGTTGCTGGGTGGTGTTACTGTTGTAGGAAGCTAACAACCAGTAGGTAGACCTAATTTAACACTGTTCGTAATACTTATTCTAAAAGGTATACCCAGTTGCTCCTTTCTTCATCTTCGTCGCTCTTTGTTTATCGGCGCTTCAAGACTGATTTTTCTTGTGGGTTTTTGTGATAAGGGGAATAAATTAATGGAGGAGAGAGTTGCTTGTGATAGCTGTATTCTACGAGTAGGTGAAAGAGACAAGAGCGCACGTTTTAGTGTATACAAATCAAATGATTCCCAATTATGTACGCTACTACTCAAATTTGTGGAAAATTATAGCAATCTAAACTCAATTAATGCTAATTTCATTTTGTTTGAAATTCAGAAAACCCTAAAATATCATAATTGACGATGCCGTACGTTGAGTGTGGAAGGGTTCTTTCTAGATTTTCAAAACAATGGTCATGTTTTAAATTGTGCTTCCCTAATCTTTTATTTTAATAAAATTAAAAAAAGAAGTAATCTTTGATTCTTATGTGTTTTGGTTTTTTGTTCTGAAGATTATACTTTCTCACGTATGGGCTGAGAATTTTGATGTCGATACCTCGATGGGCCCATAGATTTACCTCGTATTTGTTTTCCTTTGAAGAAAAGAAAAAGGTAAACTTTAGGTAGTAGTAACTCATACCACCTTAAACTTGCTATTCATACCCCGACTACGCGTACGCATTGCGTAGCCGTAGCAAGAATCTCATTTCATTCAAAAAAATAAAGGAAAATGGTTACGACTACGCATGGTAGTCCAACTACGCGTACGTCATGTGTAGTCGTAGTACAGCTACGTCTACGCATGGCGTAGGCGTAATACTCCATAACATATATTTTGTCCGAAAAATGAAGGAAAACTTACTACGCCTACGGATTGCGTAGGCGTAGTAAGGTAAAAAAAAAATAAAAAATTTAACTACGCCTACGCCATGCGTAGGCGCAGATATAATATGTATAACATGGTTAAGGTGGTACGAACATCAGTAATCCAGACTCTACAGTAGTATAGGAAACGTAGAACTAATCATTGGCAATGATTATATTGAACGTTGTATACTTGTAGACACTAGTATATAATACTATATGATTTTATGTGTAGTCTCGGACGCTAAACATTTGACTTAAATAAGTCCATAATTTCTATCTAGTAAAATAAGAATTTCAGTAATAAATAATTTAATATTTTTTTTAAAATATTAATCAATTTAATTTTTAATAGTCAATCATAATCTACATGGGTCTATGTTCATAACAAATGAAATTCTTATATTCATATATTCATCAACTTAAACTATAAATGAATTAAATATTATCCTTTAATCTCTTGTAAAGAAAATTATATATTAATTTATTTATTTTTTATTCAAATTTACAGAATTCTTATATTTATTAAAACTAGTAAGTTCTTATATATGCAATCTTTTGAAGAGGACTGATGTTTAATATATAAAAATATTTTTTTAAAAACTAGTTTATAAAGGTAAAATTGACTAATGAGAGGGCATCGTCATTTTTTGAGATTATTCAAAGGATAACTCGAAGTTAGATTATTTTGGGATTATTGAAACAAAAAATTTAATTCAATTGTACTTGGCTTATCGATTATTTGAGGGATAATGGGTGCGTTCAGCGATTCTTCCGGATTATTTTGGGATTATAATTCTCAATAATATTTCTAATATTAGGTAATCAAAGTGTAACTGGATTAAAATTTTGATCAAAACAATCCCAAAAATAATTTGGGTTCAACAATCCCTCAAATAAACCCATAAACTAGGTTTGTCGAATCGGCCCAATAATCCTGCAAAATAATTTGTGTTTTGTGTCGAACGAGGCCTTCATCACGTGTATGATTACCATTTGACACTCATAAGAGATTTTTTTTGTACCGTTTTGATCGTATAGTATTATTAATTTATTCCCTATAATTATTTTATGTGTGTTAGTTTATGTAAGTGTTTGTTTAAGTTATTTTATGTCAATATTGTGTATCAATATCTTTATGAAAGGTACACCTTAATTTGGTAATGAAAGTGGGTGAGAAGGTATCCTTTAATAATTTATAACTATTTACGGTTCAAAACTCATAAACTACGTATTTTATTAGCTTGTTTTAATTCTTAAAAAAAATTATTTATTAAGGATATTTTAACGTAAAGCTTATTTTAATCATTTAAAAAAAAATACTCATTAAGGATTTCTATTATTATTTACACGTATTAAAAATCTAGAGCCGAGCTTGAGCATGTCAATGCTTGGCTTGTTCGGATAAAACTCGGCTCGTTTGGCTAAAATAAAACTATAGGAACATTATTTTAGTCAAGCTTGAACATGTTGATGCTCGACTCGTTCGGTTCGTACTGCACTCCTAATGTTTCTGAAGACTTATATACTCATTTAGAGAGGATCAGTGGGGATGTCACGCGGAACCTAAGAAACTATCTTGGCGTCCTATCCTGCAAGGTAGAATCTTCAAGGAGACTTTTGCTCCTCTTCTTGATAAATTGAATGCTCGCTTGAGTGGTGACGTTGCAGAGGACTTAGTTTTGTTGGGCGAGTGACTCTCGCCCAATCGTTTTTATCTTTTATTCCAGTCTACACTATGGCTACTTTGCCTATCCCTAAAAGTGTTTGTGACGATCTTGATCAACTTATCAGTAACTTCATTTGCGGTCACACTCTACATCAAGTCCGGTGTATATTGTTCCATGGAATGTCATATGTTGCCCATAGAGAAAAGGTGGCCTTGACCCTTGCGTTACGTTGTATTATTCTCAATTAAGCCACTCTCGGAAAACTTGGATGGAGATTCATGACTAATTAATGTAGCCTTTGAACCAGATTGTTGAGAAGTAAGTATATTCGAACTGATTTAGCGGACCATTCAACTTCGTCTGTTACCTAGTCTATTATCCTTAAGGTTCTTCGTAAATTCGTCGTTCAGGGATGTCATTGGCTACTCGGAGACAGGATAAATATTTTCTTCTGGCATGATATATGGATCCTCGAGGAATCGTTCCGGCAGTCTACACATGTCATCGCTAAGTTAACAACGGTACAACCGGCACTTGATGTTTTTTATCCTATTAATTCTTCATCTTATGAGTTACTCGCTTGCAGTGATGAAATTTGTTGGGTTGTCACTACCAATGGAGATTACTCGACGAGGTCGGCTTATTTGTTGTTGTTGCCGGAATATGGTTTTTTTCTGCTGATGGCCCTATTTGGTATTTATGAGTTCAAGAACATGTTCGACATTTGTTTGGAAATTACTACATGGGTTATTTTGACGTCATCGGAAAAGGAAGCGATGTCATCTTACACATGATGACATGTGTGTTGCTTGTTATGTTGATTGTGAGACTCTTGATCATTTGTTTTGTGCATGCCCTCGCGTACAAGTGACGTGGACTAACCTCCGTGCTGACATATTCTTCGATGATTTCAGCGCAATATTGTTTGCTTCATGGCTGATGCGCCCTTAACCCCTATGTCCGAAGATGAGGAAGACGAGACATTCTGGGTTCGCTCCGATGGACCGCTCACCCGTTCCCGTGCTAAGGTCATCACCCAAGCTACCGGCTCCATCATTGCCCGCACCGTTGCTTGTCACGGGCCTGTTGGTAGCGTATCGTACTTCTACGCCGCCATGGCATGAAGCTTGTCAAGTCGGCACCGTTCCGGCGCATTTTCCGTATTTTAGTGTTTTGTAATAAGAAGTCTTTTTATTTTCGGAATATTAATTTTCGGGACTTTATTTCCGGAACTTAATTTTCCGAATTTAACATTAGACTTTTGGTTTCAGAATTTAATTCAGAAACTTAATTCCGAACTTAAATTCTCAACCTTTCACATTTCTAGGCTTTTCATTTTCGACTCTTTAATTCCGACTTTATTTCCTTCATTTATGTTCCGACTCTTTGTATAGTCTTCATCCACTATATAAGGGATGCTTGGCCCATTTGTAAAGCATGTTCAATTTGATTAAGTATTTGAGAAGTATTTTCCTTCTACTTACTTGAGCATCAATCTCTCTTCCATCCTCTCAAAGTTCTTTTGGATCTTCGATCCAAACTCATCCACCTTCGAAGATTCTTCAAGAATCAACTCAACCGATCCACTTCACGTCTTGATCGATCAATCTAGATCGACTCAACCATTCAACTTTCGCCTCCATCTCTAAGCTTCCGCAACCCACGTTCAAACCTTGAAACGCTCCGCACTTCAACTAAGGAGTAGTTGACGCTTCAGCTTGATCTAGATCCGGAATCTTTCATTAACGTGTTCAAGGACGCATCAGTGGCTATGTGGTCACTTATCTTTTACTCGTACTTTTACCTCCAATTGTTTGTAGAGCGAAGTTTTTGTAGGGGCTCTTTGGTGGACGTGGAAATGGAGAAATACGAAGATATTCAAGAACGTTCTCGAGCAAGGGAATAAGGGTGAACTAGTTCGGGTCAAAACTATGGACTATAAAAAGGCATTGAAAACTCACCTTGTTCGTGCTCATCCTACTACCAAACGATGGATCCATATTTATTGGGAGGCCCGTTGTCTCCTTTTTATCAAGATTAATACTTATAGAGCTCGACCTGGAGATGATTTTGCAGCGGCTGGTGGTGTGTTAAAGGATTACCAAGGTAAGTGGTTACGGGGTTTTGGTGTTAACATTGGATTGTGCACAGTCTCATGGATAAGTTATAGGGGGTGTATTACGGTTTGCAGTTAGCTTGGGAGATTGACTATTGTAAGTTTGTAATGTTATTCGGAAACAAATTATCAACTGATAGTTACTCTTGCATAAAGTCATTACCCCTAATCATACCTTAGTTAGTCTGGTGTTTCGGTGCCACAACTTTATTAAAAGATATTGGATTATCCAAACTCGTCATGGCTATCGCGAGGAGAATAAAATAGCGGACTAATGTTGACGTGGCAGCCTCGTGGATTTTCTCGTAAATCTTTTTATATTGATTTCATAATTATTGTATCAATTTTTTTTTCTAAACCATAACTATTTTCTCAAAATTATTTTTTGAAATCATTTGTCATCCACAATATTTTTAAAATTCGGTCATATTTTCATGAATTTTGATATACCTCATCAGTTATAAGTATAACAATTTGAGAACGTGTATAAGTAAAAATAGAAAGATTAAACAAAACATAAATCTCTGGGCCTTTTGGCTAAGATGGTATATAGGTCATTGTGATTTACTATTACGTGAGTCATTATGACCTATTGGTACGTGGGTCACAATAGTCACTCGCATGTGCGTGGTTGTGACCTACTCGTACGTGCGTGATTGTGACCTACTCGTACCCGTGTCGTTGACCTAAAGGTATGTAGGCCGTTGACATATTACAATTGTAAAGCTATATTTTATAGATATAATAAATTTATAAAATTTTTAGAACTTTTATTAATAAATGTCAGTTCAGACAGGGGTTTACTTATAGCCGCCGCATAGAACCTTTAAAACACGTTTGACATGTCGAGATATAAACTAGAGAGATGGAGAAAAGAAAAAGGAAAAAGAAAAAGTACCACATGCAATACGATGAAAATTTCACATAATATTACAGTTCTACTTAAATGTCATGAGATTTGTTTCCACCACAAAAATAAATAACCTTTTTATGTTTAGTTGGTTGGATGGTAGTCGTGAGACTCATACCTTGAGCTATGTCGATTTCCCGTGTTGGTATTCTCAGTAGATTCGTCTCTGTTTTCTTTGTTTGATTGAATGGAGTGCTTTCTTATACAAGAAAGAAAAAGAGTAAAAAGACCATACAAATGACAGATGATTTAGGCAAGTCCCTATAGATGCAAATACAAGAATGAAGGAAGATAAAAGAGAAATTGAAGCACGTAAATACCGAAAAAGGACGATATTATTATCCTTGAGGTAAGTAAATTTGAAATGTCAAGGCAACTCAAATCATGATATCCCTACATTAAATGAGGGAGGTACCACACAGTGAAGAAGAACAGAGCATTACAAAGGACGTGATTCACGTGAAACAGCACACCATGGGAGTTTCTGCTCCATTTATAATGTTTGTGGGCACAGTGTGCCCATGCACAAACAATACGTATAGGCTATGTAAGAGAGATAAAGACCCGGAAAATGCAATTAATAGCATGGCCTCTAGCAAGTAGCAAGACTAACCCTCAAGTCTGAACCCAACTACAGGCATATCTAGTATGGAAAGGAAACAAGCATATAAGACCGCCTATTTCTGAATATCAAATTCATTCGAATAAGCTACTCATTATGATGTTTAGGCTGTTTAGCATTTCATACATCATTAGCAAGTACCAACCATATTATCATTCAACAAGGTGACAAGATAGCTATTAGCATCATTGCAATGACAAATTACAACATCAAACAAGGCAAGTCAGGGTTCTGTAGGGAACAACGCTACGGAACTCACCAAGAAAAATATCCTTGACCATTTCAATACTTACGATGAATCCAAAGACCTTGATGGTTAAGGGTAAGACATAAAGAATTAGCATACTTAACAACAAACATCTCAAAACAGGAATCAGTACTATTTTTACATCTACGTTTCCTAGGGCTCCACAAGGACCACAAGTATTCTGTAACATATATGCATCAAATAGTCCCTCTGTTTCATCAGCCTATGTAGTTAGTTGACATTGCTATTAGTTAAACAAGGAACAGTAAAACCTAGAGCTTCAGGCCACTAGTTCCTTTCATGGTCAGTGTAGTAGTGTCCACAACAATGGTGAAGTATACAAGTAGATGGAACAAGGAGTACATAGATAACAGTAACTATTGCCTTCAAGTTGTCCATTCTTGATAGCCAAATAAAGAGAGAACATTAAATTCTACTCAATCAAATTTCAATAGCAAGAATCAAATGCAACAACTATAGAAAAAGATATATGAGCCAATATCACCAGTGACATCAAAGGATTACAACCTCAAAAAACTGGATTCTTAGGCACAACTTGCCCAAAAGGACAAGATGCAGGACCACCAAGGCCCACAACTGATAACTTAGTGCTCTAATTCACATTACGAACCACTCAACATAATTGCGTATGTAAATTCCCTATCAACCCCATTGCAGCACTTTCAAAGATCTGTGGTCGTTACAAAGATATTGTGACCACCGTGTATAACTACATATTCCCATTGCTAATTTATTCCAAATTCTTCCAATTAGATGCTTACCAACTGCAACTTTTACTATAACTATGCTCCGAAAGATAAATTAACGGTATTAACCCCTTCGTCTTCTGAAAAATGTACAGTAAACATTATTAGGTCAGACCAATCTTGGACCGGTATGAAGAAGAAAGTTCTCATCAACTGTTACAGGGAGCTCACGGTGTAAATGCATAGGCAATATGTCGTATTATGAACCAATTATTTCTGAGGAGTTAATTGATCATTAGGCACCGACGGTAGTTGAAATTAATAATTTTGAATATATCCCTATATGTTATAGGACCGATCGTTTAAATGTTCCTTGTACAAGAGAAACAGGTAACAAACTAATTACTAACAGCTGCGATATAATCAGTTGAGTACTTGACATGATGTCAAGTATAAAAAAGGTTTTGACATTAAATTTTAAGGGAAATTTAACTATTCTTATGAACCAGTTCACTAGATTCATTATCTTGACTCTCATAGCAATCTAAGTTCATTAATTTCCTTCAGATAGCAGCAGAAAAACAATGGAAATCACAAGTTCGTGAGAACAAGAACTTAGGAAAAACCAAATATTCTCACTTTTCAAAGGATGTCACATTTTTTAATGATTTCTACCATTCTCCAAGTTGAACACAGGCAGCACACATCAAAAAAGTGAGCACTGGCATGTCTAAAATATAAAAAGATGGTCACAGTACCCACTTTCAAGTGGGTGGACAACCCTTCGCATGCAAACTAAGACCAGGAAAAACATGTACGACATGTATCACTTTCCATACCTGAAGGGCAGCATTCTGATAGCAGTTCGAAAACACTTTCAAGGAAAAACATTGTCAGTCATGGCCTGTA
Organism: Fagopyrum homotropicum; assembly: GCA_033239125.1. Lineage (NCBI taxonomy): Eukaryota > Viridiplantae > Streptophyta > Magnoliopsida > Caryophyllales > Polygonaceae > Fagopyrum > Fagopyrum homotropicum. The sequence continues at coordinate 9,303,414 of BSWB01000006.1, read as the reverse complement.
TGAGGATTGTACATTTCAACAGGTCAAGGTCAAGGAAAGATGATGCAAGACACAGAAAAGACACTTCATAATATTGGCAAGCTAGATATATGGAATTCCAGCACTACTTACCATCTAACTAAGTAAAGCTCAATGAACATCTTCAGCATGTTGTTTTCTAAATTTCCTGAGAGCAATTGAATAAACTTCCTTCCTTTTCAATGACATTCCTTCAGCTACCAATTTGACAGCCATTGAAATACTATGACCACTTGAAATCAAATTATTCAATTCATCCTCAATCTCAGACTCTGTTGGACTTTCATGCGCAACGTTGAGTTTTCCCTCCAACAAAAATGTAATTTCTCCCTTCGGCTGGCGGTCTGAATATACTACCATAGCTTCTCCCAAGGTACCACGCCAAAACTAACATTTAAATCAGCAATATACACCATGTAAGTGTGACAGATTTGTAGCAATAAAATTCAAGAGAGACCAGAAGATCCCATCAAAGAGATAGTCGTTTTCGTGGGAAAATCAGCAACCCCTATCACCCAGATAAGAAAATTTGGGAAAAATAACTTTCAATTAAATGGCGTTATGCCCACCTCCAGTTCATACATCAGAGTTCAACTTCTACATTGATCTTGGGTGCAAACACTTTCTTGTTAAGTGCATATGTTAGGATGAGTTTATTGGATACACATTCAAAAAATATGGATGAGTAATAGAATGTTTATTATCAACAGACCTAAAATCAACATACCTCTTCATGAATTTTAGTCATTTCTCTAGCTATAACACAACGCCTGCAAAGCATAAAAAATACAACCAAAATCATCATGCAACAGAATCAATTTGGTTAAGAAAAATCAGTGTGTTCCCATAACATGACTTAAGCTTTTTTCTGGACACAGGAGCAGCACCATAATACATCTCTGCTCTCTAATATAATTACCTGGAGTCACCAAAGATCAATGAAGTGTCTTCAAGAAATTGCTTAAGTTTGTGTGGAGGTACAAAAAATATTTGTGTTGCTGTCTGATTTGCTGATAACAGTAGCCTTTCTTTTCTTGAACCAGCATGCTTAGGAAGAAAACCAACTGTAAAGGAAAAAAGAAACTTCACCCAAGGAGAATAAATGAATCCACCCCAACTCCAAGCTAAACCTCAGAAGGAAATGCAGGTACCAAATGTAAACTCGTCAGTAGGTAAGCCAGATGCTGAAAGAGCGGCTATCACAGCAGAAGGTCCAGGAATAGGAACCACCAGAATATTTGCTTCAATACACAACCTTGCCTGCGTTAACTTTATGAATCATTATTTTGTAGAAAGAATTACAATTTCAGAAGACAGGTCTCATAGCACACGAAGGAAATCAGAAAAATATTGAAGTCAGTGCCAGAATGTCTAAGATACTAGATTACAAAAGTCATATGATGTATGTAAAAATAATGTGAGTAGTTAAGGAGGAAGATCAGTCCACCTTAATAGTAACAACGAAATATATATGTGTATGTAGAGGAAGAGGGAGAAAAGAGAGGGGAATCAAGTCCTCTATAATCAAGTCACAGTGACTTCTCAAATTCTTCAACAAAGAAATATCTTGATAAAGATTTAAATAACCTTTAAAATCCTGAGACCAGTTAACCTTAATAACAAGTACAATGATTAGTTAAAATTAGTTTCAACCTTCTAACCATATTTCAAAACAACATAATCACACACAATAACCTTTAGGTACTTGTTATCCCACTGGCTTCGCCTCAAGCATAAGTCATTCTACCCACATGATCCCCAAAATATTTGTATTGCACTACATGAATCCTGTTAAAAGCAGTTCCAGATAGATGAAATATTGCTAACATAGGTTGATGTGAGGTTATCAGAATCAAAGACAATCTTTATTTTTGACACAGCATATATAGTAGAATGAAATTATAGATTCTTTTTCAATTCTATGATTTATAAGAAAATGGAATAATGGATTCATGCATATAAAAGGAAAGCAACATATAACCTATTCATTTCCAAATTATCCAGAATTTTTTTAAGCTCCATGACAGATGTGAGTCAAAAACAGTAACAGCCTAGTCATACTAAATCGAACAAGGATTTATTTAAATCAATCAGACAAGAAATTCACAAGGCATATTATCTCCAAAACACGCTTCATAAAATTTCAGCACTAATAGACAGTCAAGACACGAAATAGGAGTGTCATTACTCATATTAGACTACCATATTGAAGGGTGGAAAGTAACCAAGTAAAAATAATAACTTCTCTATAAAAAAGTGGAAGGAACGTTTACCAAAGAAAAATTTAGTAAGTTAACTCACCAAATCTGTGCCAGGGTCACTAATTCCAGGCATTCCAGCATCACTGATAAGAGCCACAATTTGACCCTGATGCAATCGTTCCAAAACTGTTCTTTCTCGCTGAGACTCATTAAATTTGTGATAACTCATCTGAGAATCTTAAAAATCATATTAGAAATGATTTTGTCAAACGAAACAATCATCCATTAAAGCTTCAATGAACTTACAAGGGGTGTTTTAATGTCAAAGTACTGCAGCAACTTCCCAGAATGCCTTGTATCTTCAGAAAGTATCACATCAGCAGATTTTAGTACACGCAGAGCCCTACAATCATAACAAAGCTATGCCATTAGGTCCCCAAAAGGAAACAGCTAGAGAAGAAACTCTACCACAACAAATTGACATATAAAAGAAGATAAGGAGAAATACCGGAAAGTGATATCCTCAAGATTCCCGATGGGAGTGCCCACCAGATACAAGCCAGACTTCAAAGCTCCCTGTTCGACGGAAGCAATAGATGGGCAAAGTGCAGTTATTGTTACACGATGGTTGTAGGAGGAATTTGCATCTTGATTTAAAAAATTATGTGAAGCTAAGTGCGGATAATATTGATTAGTCTCCTTCCCTGATTACGACAAGCCAAAAACTAGGTTACATATACACCAAATCACAAAAGGCAGACGTTACGGAAGTCCCCGGTCCTGACACAAATCCACACCGTAAACAGTTTTCACTATCATCAAATACAAATGCTTACAGCAATTGAATCGGCTTTCTATACAAATCAAAATCACAAATGCCAGCGCATACGCTTAAAAGATGCAAAATATACACTTGAAAAGTTGTCCGTGATATAGAGTAAAAGACAGAGTATGAACGATACCTGTTTGGTAGGCTCTTCAGGAGTTAATGGCTTGGATGATTCAGAGAGGACTTGCAAATTGGAGCAGAAGGAAGCGACAGCGTATTTGCGGTGACCAAAAGAAGCAAATGCGAACGGCTTCAGAGATGCGATGATCGTCGGTGCCGGAAAAGATAAGCAACGGAGAAGGTCCGTCGCTGGGGAAGCCGGCAAGAATGGAAGCCGCCGAGCTGCTGCCGCCATCACCAGTTCAGCTGGCCCTAACCTTTAGCGACTCGCTCCGCCAAATATGAAAAGGGGACGCTTCGGCGACCTTAAACGGTCGATGTTCTTTTTTCAGTCTTTCGGATACTTTCACTTTGACCTTTTCACCGGCCAGCAAAGGGCCATCTTATATACATTGGGTTAATTTACACCATAATATAGTCAAATGACAAAAAGTAAATTGCTTGTAATTATTTGATGTTTATTTGTAGAGAAAATTATCTAAAATTTAACCCATCTTTTAGCCTGTCTATGCTTTAGTACATCGTCTTATAAACTATCAGAACGGTACCTCGCCTATTGACCCCGATCAAAGAGTAGTACCTCGGTCACTGTTCGTGTTAAATTTCAGGAGCAAAATTGTCCATGTCTATCCCATTTTTAATTTTCCTTTTTCGAGGGCTTCTTTGCAGAGTATCCATGGCTCTTTCGATGAAGCACCACAAATTACATCGGTTCTCAACGTATCAACGTGTTGTGGCTGGGAATCAACACTTTGAACTAAAGTAAGAACTTGAAATTTAGAAGAAAGAGAAGCAAAAGGGAAGCAAAACCAACTAAATGTATATTTACTTGTGTGCAGCTTGAACTTCATGAACAATCAAACCTAAATCAGTTCAGTCTCTAGAAGAACTGAAAAATGATCATCAAATGAAAGCTTCCGCATCGAACAATGTCCAATAGAACTTACCAAAACAGGAAAAGTCTGAGCAAATCTCAGATTCTCACAACTTCTCTCCAACTAAAACTGAGACATCAAAAGAGAAAGATAGCTTTTGTGCTTCCTGATCTAAACATGATGATGTGAAATTAGATCTAGTCCAGCCATATACAAATCCCACCAACTCAATATCTCATTTCAATCTTCTTCTCCATCTCCCCTAATTTTCTTTAGTCAATAACTCAAGCCAAAAGTTGTAATGGCGGTGAAAGGGAGCAATTGTGAACTCTGTAAATCGGAGGCTAAAACATTTGTGCGATGACAAGGTTCATTCGGCTATTTTTCTGGTGGAGAAACACACAACGACGCCGCTTTGTTGCATTTGCCCATGGAAAGCTTTTGTTGTCTAGCTTGGTCGGATTGTGACCGTTTGAGATGATTGTGTTGCCAGATCTAATGGTGTTTGAGGCGGATCTGCTGAATTTCTATCTAGAGAAGAAGACGAGCTTGGTGATGGTTGATGAGATTACGACCACAATGATAGCAGTAACGACGATGATGAGAATCAGGTGGTTTCATGGACTTCAATATCTCAACCGGCGATTAGCACTTCGTGTAGCGAAGAAGAAGAGTCCTCCAGTGACGCCATTAGTTAATCGACGAACCACCACGAACTTCCGATCAGTAAACCTCATGATCTTAAGCAAGATGAAAACACGATCACTAAAGCACATGGTTAATCGTACGGACTGGCATAAACAAATTTGAGAGAAATAGAAGGAGAAGCTAAGGAAATTGAAGAAAGGGGATACAGAGATTGAGAGGCGGTAGAGTACAGGAGAAATTAGGGTTTGGAAAAAATTTGGGGATTTTTGCAGAGAAGGCCCTCGAAAAAGAAAAATTAAAAATGGAATAGTATATGGACAATTTTGCCCATAGAATTTAACACCGTTAAGAAAATTTAACGTATGAACAGTGATCGAGGTATTACTCTTTGGTCGGGGTCAATAAATGAGGTACCGTTCTGATAGTTTAAAAGACGGGCTACTAAAGTTTTTTTTAGGTGAAGACGGACTACTAAAGTTTAGTCAACCTAAAAGATGGGGTACTGTTTAGATAATTTTCTCTTATTTGTATGTGATTATTATTATTTTTAAATAGTTAAATAATATATGTAAATTGTATTTAGTGTTTTATAATTTTTGTTTTAATGTGTTTTTATTATAGATTTTATTTTTTTTAATAAAGTACAAATTAAAATTATAAGTAAAGATAATATAGCTTTTATTTGTAACTAGTTTAATGCTCGCACCTTGTGCGGGTTTACCTAAAAACAAATTATATATATGTAGTGAATATTAATTAATAGAAAAAAAATAATTATAGGTTAAATTGACTTAAAACGTAAATTTTTTTATATCATTTAAAAAAAGATTTTATAAAAATACGTATACTTTTGAAGAAACAAATTTTTTACCCGCACCTTATTTGGTGTTGTATTTTAATAAAGTATAATTTTAAAATATTTCAAAATTATGGATTGGTAAAAGATAAAATATAAATAAAAATTAGATTTAAACATAAAAATAGAACCGGATACAAAGTTACTAAAATAATCTAGAAAAATGGTAGGATATTATATCAGCAAAAAATATTGGGATTAACTTGGTAAATGAGATAAGATAAACTCCGGAGTTACCGATTGGTAAAAAGATTAAAAAAACACATTTAGGAGATTAGATCGAAATTATCGATTTTAACAATATTGAAGCAATAATATCGAAACTAATTTCAAGAAATTATTGATTTTTATGATATATGATTAGAAAAGATTTTGCCAAGTTTTGTTTCGGAATAATTTCAAATGAGATAAATTATTCTTTTGTATATATATAGAGAGATTAATTCAAAATTTATCATAGAGGTCTAGAATTTAGGGAACAAATACTTTTAAAAAGATATATGAAAATTTTGTTGGGTAAAATTGGAGAGTAGGTAGTTTTTGTAACCATGAGCATATAAAGGGCCTCAAGTTAATAATGTGTACAAACTAGGCCCCTCCAGATTATATAAAAAAGATTTATTAAAATAAAAAAAAGATATTAAGGAAATCAGAATATCTTTCTCTCCATTTATTAAGCAACTAATTATTACAAAATGGGAAAGTAAATATCTTTCTCTCCATTTATTAAGGGAATCAGAATATCTACATTTATTAATGAAATCAAAATAATTTCTGAAATCTTCGTCCTTCCCAACTTGCGTTCATCCATGGCGACGATATTGAGATTTCCGCAGCAACATGTGTACATAATCGCCTGAGACTGGAAACATATGTACATATACAGTTAGTTAGAAACATTTTTGCAGTAAAATGTGTACATAATCACAGAGACTGCAAATATATGTACATGCAAACACAACAAAAGTTTGTATTACAACATATTTTGTTCTACAATACATATTCTAATCGACAACATGTTATATGTACACACAAAATATGTTTGTATTTCAACACAATCCATATATCAAATGTACACAAACTACATATGTACATAAGCCTTTGAAGAAATTGGTAACTTATACATGTGGAGGACTTGAAATGATTGGGAGAATTCGAGCCAGAGAGAGGACATGAAGATGACGATTGATCGATTGAAGAGGTGTGATGAGGAGATTTCCGGCGAGTGAGGATTGAGAAGAAGGTTTGGAGGAGGAGGAATCGGGAAAGGTAGAACGCGTATGACCAGAAGAAGGTTCGGCCGGAAAGTCGAGTTCCGAGAGGAAAGCAGAGGAGCTATCGGAAAGGGGTTTTGGAACGGCGCTAGATCCAACGGGTTTCGCGAATCTCGGAAGCGGCGGAGAGGAGGATTCCGGCGAATATGGTTGCGGAGATGATCGATACTAGGAGAGAATGGATCGTAGGGAGAGGACCGAGAGGGATGGGACGGCGACGGAGGAAGATGAGAATGAGGAAATGGAGGAAGACGGAGGTGATGATGTAGAGAGATAAAGAGGTCAAAAGAATCGTAAACAGGAATAACAGTTTCCTTCTTTTTAGCCTAATTAATATTTGAAAGTATTAATTATCTTTTAACTGTTACCTTAAATACTTAATTAAGATTCTTTTCACCTCTTATTTATCTTTTTTATTTTAATTGTTAATATTAGGGGCCTAGTTTGTTTTTTAGAAAAAAAAACTTATCCTACTACCTTAATCTTCTCAATTTTGTTTAACTAATTAGTTGGTTAGTATGTTTTCACTTTATAAATTTGTTATTGAAAAACTAATTTGATTTATAAGTTTGTTCACAGATTAATTAGGTTAGTTAAGTATAATGGTAGTTTTTAATTTATAACTTCGTTAATAGGATAAAAAAAACTACACCATTGAATTTATCTTGTGAAATTCATCTCAAGTTAAAAATTAATTTATAACTCCGTTAATAGAAATGAATTTATACATTAATTAATAAACAATTAATTGCTTTAACATGTTAAACTTCTATACATCTACTCTTCTAAAAAAATAAAATATGAAATATAAAATTCAAAATTATAAAATAAATTCAAAAATTAATTTTTGAAAATTAAAATGTGCCTACATTCTTTTTCGAAAATTATAAAAACAAAATCTAGATATTTTGTTATTATGTTTTTTATATAAATTTTATTTTATTTTAATTAATATTTGAGTAAATAGCATAATAATTTATTAGATTAAAGATGATTTGACATGGTGATTGTTTATTAGGTTTAATGATTTTTTTTATAAAATATATTATGGCAAATCCGTAAATATCCTATGAAAATATCGTAAATAAATAATTAAAAATAAGAAAACAAAAACATTATATATATACATATATATATATATATATATATATATATATATATATATATATATATATATATATATATATGTATGTATGAAGTTCAAAATTAAAAAATTAATTAAAACAAAATTTTCAAAAATTTAAAATAAGAAAACAAAATATGATATATGAAATTCGAAATTATAAAATAAATTCAAAGATTAATTTTTGAAAATTAAAACATGCCTACATTCTTTTTTTTGAAAATTATAAAAATAAAATCTAGATATTTTTTTATTATGTTTTTTATATAAATATTTTTTTATTTTAATTAATATTTAAGTAAAATTGATGTGGCATAATAATTTATTAGATTAAAGATGATTTGGCATAGTGATTGTTTATTAGTTTTAATAATTTTTTTATTATAAAAGATATTATGGCAAATCCATAAATATCTTGTGGCAATATCGTAAATATATAATTAAAAATAAGAAAACAAAAACATTTTATATATATATATATAGATATATGTATGAAGTTCAAAATTAAAAAGTTAATTAAAACAAACTTTTCAATATGATATATAAAATTCGAAATTATAAATTAATTCAAAAATTAAATTTCGAAAATTAAAATGTGCCAACATTGTTTTTTGAAAATTATAAAAACAAAATCTAGATATTTTCTTATTATGTTTTTGATATAAATTTGTTTTATTTTAATTAATATTTAAGTAAAATTGATGTGGCATAATAATTTATTAGATTAAAGATGATTTGGCATGGTAATTGTTTATTAGTTTTAATGATTTTTTTATTATAAAAGATATTATGGCAAATTTGTAAATATCTTGCGGCAATATCGTAAATAAATTGGAAAAAAGCTGATGTGGCTAGCCTTAATACGTGACATGTGGACGAAGTGGGTTCTGCTTTAGTATGATATATAGATCTTCAATAAAATACACATGGGTTGTAATTTATAATCTTTAATAAAATACAAATTAAAATTATAAGTAAAGGTAATATAATTTTTTTTAAATAATTTATTAAAATGTATAAATTTTTTTTTACAATAAGTGATACATTAGTCAATCTTATTATTTATGCTTGAAAAAATATAATCCAACATTCTTATATCAACTAACCATTCATTCTTGATTAATAAAAAAATAATAATAAATAAAAAAGTTGTGAAAATTACACATAACTTACGTTGTTTTGCTTTAACTAAAAAAAAAAACTTACTATGTTTTGTGAAAATTAGAAGAGTTGTGGAAATTGCCAACTCATTTATACCCATGTTCACTTCCCCAATCACGCTAGTAATTACCAATGTTTAATGTGAAAATTGCCAACTCATTTATACCCATGTTGACTTTCTTTTTACATTTTACTTTTATTACAAATTTTAACTTCCGTTATTAAACAATGTTTAATGTGATTTAACTATTATTTTAGTGGTTAACCTTTTACAAGTTCCAATGCAATTTAACTATACTATAGTGTATATAACACACCCCGCCAGCAAACTATCTTTGCATTTTATTTTTATTTTTTTGATACTATACGGTAAGCAATTAGACTAGATCATCTTCGCGAGACTCTCCAGCCTAGAGCATCCTTTCGGATGAGCTCGACCACCTGAGGAGGTGTCGATGAGCAACCACATGGGGAGCCGTGTCCCAATTCTGCGAGCTTATCGGCGACACAATTGACTTCCCTAAAGACGTGATGAATCCTAACCTACTGGAAACTAACCAAAATATTAGAGATATCCGAAATGATAAGGTCAAGTTCCCATGGAGGTTTTCATGTTTGTTTTATAGAATTGATAATTGTAAGGTTATCTCCTTCAATTTCAATATTGTTGATCTCCAGATCACATGCTCCGATCAAACCTTTCCGTAGCGCACATGCTTTGGCATGGAGGACCGATATGTTTCCACATTGTCCATAACCTAGGGAGATGGTTGATGCATGTTGGTTTCTAATAATGAATCCGTAGGCCGATTCTCCCGATTCACGTTTAGATCCATCAAAATTAAGTTTGGTGAATTCATTTTCGGGTTTTATCCAGTGGATACTCCTGGTTTTCCTATTGTTTTTAGCCGATTTTGGTTTTGTTGGTTCTTCCTTTTGTTCGCGTCTTGCCAATTATTAATTTGGTCTTGCACACGCACTTCAATATTTTGGGTTTTTTTTATTACTAAAAATGTTTTGATTTCTTGAGTATCAAACATTCCACCAAGTAACAGCTAGTTGTACCATTGCTTTATCATCTAGTTTACTTCTAAGAAGTGTGAACATGTTATGCATATTTTGATTTGAGTTATTTGCTATTTGGAGCTTAAATTTAGTATTATTATTGGATAGATTTTCCATCAAGAAGGGGCAAGCGAAGAAGATATGCTTTGCTGACTCATATGAGTGGGTGCACAGTCCACATTGCATCGGCACTAGGACCCTTTGTTTCTCGAGATTTTTCTTAGTAGGGAGACCATTTATTGACAGTTTCCATAGGAAGTTCTTGACTTTGGGCATGATATTGATTTCCCAAATCCAATCATTAGAACTTGTTGTTAGCCCTCTATTTTAATGGATTAGGTCTATGCCTGATTTTGTAGTGTATGATCCCTTGTCCGAGGTTGCCCAGTAGAGACGGTCTTGAATGAATGATTTTGGGAGTTGATACGACTTAATTGCGGTCATAATCTCTTTAGGTAAATGTTTACCTATCTCCCTGTCCAGTTTTTGGACATTCCATTTGTTCTCAGTAATGTAATTACTAACCAATTCATTTTCATCGATATTACTATTATTCTGAAGAAGTTTGATGAGTGGTTGCTCCGCCATCCACGGATTTTGCCAAAACTTGATGGTATTTCCATCCCCAACATTCCACCTGAACCCAGTTTTAAATTCCGGTCGAAGACTCATTAATCTCTTCCATTGTCACGATGTATTTTTCGAGGCTTTGTAGTTCCACAGGAATGAACCTTTAAATTCCGGTCGAAGACTCATTAATCTCTTTCATCGATATTACTATTATTCTGAAGAAGTTTCATTTGCATATTTACTCTCACGACTCACGAGTGATGAGTAAAATTTTATTTATGGAAATTCTAGATGGTGTTTTGTGTTTATTGAGTTTTTCGGATTTTATCCATTGATTTTTTTCATTTCGGATGTCCTTGTGTTTTAGTGTTGTTCGGAAAATGCTTAATTGCTTGTTTATCTGCGGGTTTATAAACTTTTATTTGGTTTATAAACCCGAGCTTATTTGTTGGTGAGTGTTTACATGTTATTGGGTTTATTTTCGAATGGGTTTATTCAGGTTTATAAACCTCTAGAAAATAAACTCCTCAATCCAAGGTTATTTTTCATGGATGGGTTTATTTTTTCTGTATACCCGAATTGCCCTCGTTCGCATCTTTACAAATCTGACCATAACATTCACACCCGTGAAGTTCCTTTATTTCAAAACAACCACATCATTGTCGTCCACAACTATACCTTCGAGATTTGATTTTTCGATTACCCTCCAATTCATATATATATTGGATTATTCTTTAATCTTTTTAGGGGTAAAAATGTATTTTGCACTAAAATAAACCCACAAAAAAACCTTAAGTAAACATCCTTATCGAAATAATATATATAAACTGATCGAGTTTATAAACCCGAAAATAAACCATAAACCCATATAAACCCATTTAGTTTATAAACCCATAAAAATACAAACTTCTAGTAAGCAAGCCCTAATTTTATTGAAATCGTAAGAGGATGTCAACTTAAAATAATTTTTTTAAAAAAAGACCTATATATAAAACGTTTAGCCTTTTTATCATTTTATTTTTTTAAAAAAGAAGTTTTTCATTATTTTAAAAAAATATTTTAGTTGGCATCCCTTTACAATTTAAACGGAATTGGGCAATTTTCGAAAAATATTAAAACACAAGGGCGTCATCCGAACTAAAAAAATCTCTGGGCGAAATCCGGAAAACCCCAAACCCCAACGGTAGCATCCGGAATTTCTCTTTCATTTTTTACGTTCATGCTATTTGGCGCATTGATTTTTACTAAGTAATGCCCATTTGTCCGTTACAAATGGGCATTACTTAATTAGTAAATTTATATTATTTGTCTGTCACGGACAAATGGGCATTGTCCCGGACAACTTGCCTTGTGTAATATGACTATTAAAGTTATAAATTTTGGTTTGTTTGAAAGAAATTTGTAATCTTTTGAATAACAAAAATTTGATTTGATTGTCTTTTGTTAACAGAAAGTATAAATATTTTCAATAACGCTATTTTGATTTGATCGTATTTAAGTTTGAAGTTCAACGTCAGGTTTAAAAACGTAACAATGATCTTGAAACTTTGATTCCTTTGTAATTGTTATATTTGTAAGTAAGTTTGATTTCTTTGTTGAAAGAAAGTGTTAATCCTTTGAATAAAATATATTTGATTTGATCGTCTTTTGTAAAAGAAAGTATAAATCCTTTCAATAACATTACTTTGATTGGATAGTAGATACGTATGTGTAGGAAGTTACGTTTATTTATTTGAACTTTATATGTCCGATATCAAATCTTAAAACATTGAATGATAGTAAGATTTTATTTATTGAACAATTATATGTTCGTTACGAAATCTATAAATTTTGAACGAAAGAAACATTTATTGATATGTTCGTTATGAAATCGTAAAACTTTATAATCCTTTCAATAACGTTTATCGATAGGAAGTTACGTAATTTTGATTGACATGAATTTATAATCCTCTCAATAACGTTAAGTTGATATTTTTATCTCATTATGTTCGTTACAACTCGTTATGTTCATTCAAAGATCTTACTAAATTAAAATTTAACGAAAATGTTACTACAGTAAAATAAACTCATTAATTTAATAAAGTTGTACACATTATTGGTTGATTTAAAAGATACAAATATATGTTGTAAATCTCAAGTTTTGATGTAATGATCTGTCCGTCACAAACTAATGAAGTTTGTCCGTCACGGACAAAGAATAACTGTCCGTGACGGACAAACGTCAGTAGTCCGTGACGGACACATGTGAAATGCCCTATTAAGGACATCGACGCTCATTTTCTTTCCCTTTCTTCCTCTTCCTTTCTTCGCCGCGACGAACACCTACAAATCGACCTTCGCTCGATCTTCGGCTGCCATCTCTTCATCACTCTCTCGACATTTCTCGTAATCTCAACTGCAATCTAAGGTAAAAACTTCCCTTTCTCGCTTTAGTTTCGTTTAAATTTGATTGTTTTAGTTAGGTTTATGTTTAGAGTTTAATTTGTTCGATTTAGGTTGTTTAGATATATTAAGGGGCTTATATGTTACGAAAATGGATGAATATGAGTTAGGGTTGAAAGTTGAATAGTTATTTTGGGTTGCATCGTAGGTTTAATGATTACATTTAGTGAGCAAATCGCGAACGCCATTGTTGGCGTTCGCGATTTGCTGAAGGTAGAAGACACTTGCCCGTGACGGACAAGTGTCTTCTGTCCGTGACGGACAGATTTTGCAAAAAAGTTCTAAGGGACAGTCTCAATACCTGTTCTCAAATAATTTTTGAAACCTCACTACAGTGAATACAAAAAAGTCTGGCTATATGAACCTTTTTTAGAGGATACGTTGTAATAATGAGAAGTCCTAATAATGAGATATTTCTACGCATACAGCCAAATTTGGAATGATATCAGAATCTGATAAATCAGCCCATGCTAGCTTACTAATCAAATGTTCTAATACATTAGGAAAACATGCATATCATAACAGAGGATAAAGAGGAACCATAATGCAAAGTAAGATTAATCAGCATACTTACATGTTGCAAATTGATAGCATTTAAGTTGAAGTTCAGTGACCGAGGTCTCGATCCAGCATAAGTCTCCTACAAATTTATAATGTCATGAAAGCTTCAAATTTTCCTGATGGTTGCCTTCTCTATCCACATTTCAGGAGGAAGGACATACTTAAATGGCGGATACACATAACCCTCACACATGAATGGCTTCCAATTTTACACTTTATCATCATGGAACCACCATCTTGTCTCCTTTGGAGATTTCCTACAGCTCTTCACGTATCTGTCATTATCCGCAGGTCGTTGCTGTACACAGGAACAGTAGGTCAAAAGCTAAGCATGTGGATTCATAACTGAAAGCTACTGAGATATTTGTGTGGTCCGTCATACGGATGAATACCAACCTTAACTGGTGAACTTGATAACATGGAGAGAATGCTGATACATACTGAACTGAGTGTCATTGCCGGGGACCATGAATCATACAGTATATCTTGAAGAACACACATCACAGAGAAAAGACGGTGAGGGAAATGGAGTGGTCAGTACGCACTCTAAGAATAATGAAGTGATAGGATATTTCATCTGCACCTGGCATCTAGGGGTTTAAACTGCAAAACTATGATGGGTATAACGGGGACAGTCGGAGTTTATACGAGCAAAATGCAAAATCCAAAATAGATAGCTAGAATAATGTCTGCTCGTCCAAACATGTGCAGTAGAAGCATCCAACTAATGACTGAAACATGGCAACTTTCCTTGAACTCATAGCCAAACTCCATAAAAGGGCCTTTCAACAATCCTTTTCTTGTTTATAAGGCTTGATGCCTCATACAGCTTAGTAATTATGAAACAACAGCCATTAAACCTAGCTAGTCTTATCTAAAATAACCACTTACAAATAGGTTACCCCATAGTTATTCAAAGGCCCTTTTATACTATGAGAATGTATTTATTCTTGGCTCCAAAATTTTTGACAGAACTAGGCCCTCATAAGAGTAAAAGGAGGGAAACCCCAATAATGACAACTTCGTTCAGTAAAAATATACTCTGTAAGAGAAGATGTGTACAATTTGATTTGAGCCTGTTGACAAAAGATTAGCTTATCTATGCAGCACATATTTTCTATTGGTTAAGCACTTGATTGTCAAGTAGATTATGTAGGAGTTTCATTTTGTTAGCAGCTTATTCAATCTTGTACAAAAACCCAAACTCCTAAACAATTACTTGACCAAATAAGCATCAATAATAAAGAAGAAGGCTTCAGGTAGCATGACGTTAGGACACACCACACTCATAAATCATATATTCATACACATACAACATACAGAATCAACTAAACCTTCCCGTTAGCAATTGCTAAAATGAAGCACATACGGGAATCAATTCTTTGAGGCAAAAAAAATATATGTGGGAATTTATGGGAAAGAGAATACCTAAGCATATATGTCCATTGCTGTAGATGTGAGGATGCACAGGTGAAGGAGGAACAAATACGACCTACTCAAAACGAACACAGCACAAAAAAATTTAGACTAATTAAACCACCAAAATTGTGTTCCTTCGGTCCTTAACACTAAACAACAACCTGGGGTGCTTCCATGGGATAATTTTCGGGGAAATCAACTTGAAGCTGGTAAACTTCATCAGCGTAAAGCGTACCAGACGCACCGCTCATATCTATCACCCATCTAATAAAGCAACAAGAAAGTGAAAATAAAATGTCGAAACCAAGAGCTATCAAGGAAGGTGAATCTTCGTAGCAAAGGAAGAGAGAAGGAACACCTCTGGAGATTATCAGTGACTATGTGCTTGAAACCAACAGGAGGATTGACCTGCCACTCCGCAAGCTCCTTCTGGAGTCGATTCTGCGCGATCTTACTCAGAGTCTAACGACATCGTAGGATTCAGACAACAAAAAACAAGTAAAACCACACAAATTCAACAAAGAAGAAGAAAATTTCAGCGTAGAAAAGCTAATTGAGCACGAAATAGTATAGACCTTGCGCGACTGAGCGGTGCTACTTGACATGGCTTCTGTGCGGCGCAGAAGAGGATCGAGAGATGGAGGAAAGAAGAGACGATTGCTTTCTCGGAAATGGAAGGAATAACAAAAGAAGATTGGGGATAGTTGTGGAAAAGTAGAAGAGAAGATTCTGAAATTTTCTATGGTTTTCTTCTTTTGAAATTCCAATTATTGCATAATATACCCAATATTTAAGACTTATTTCATTATATCACTTTTACTTTTTACTTTTCATTTATTGTGCCATGAAAGTGTGATTGATAGGGGTGGGCATGGGACGGAATAGGGGTCAACCCGCGTCCCGTCCCGTAAGTTATTTGCGGGACGGGACGGGACGGGATTATGATTTTTTTTCTTCGTTCTGCGCGGGCCATATCCCATGCCGTACGGGACGGGGCGGGACAAATCCTGCGAAAATTATGCACCAATTATATTCAATATGCATACATGTTTTCTCTCATGTTTAAGTTGCAAATGATCTAAAAAAAATTGATACCTAATTATCATTTCATGACGCATACATTAGTAGTTAATACATTGAAAACAAATTCAAGTTACATCAAAGTGTCTTACCGGTTTACGTTAAAAAAATAACAACTAGTAATTTACAGATTTTTACATTTATTTAACAATCGATTACAATTGTGGGAAGTCACAAATACAAGGGCGATGGAACGGACTAGAGGAAGGACGACGATGGAACGGACCAAAGCAAGGCGGCGAATGAACTAAATCAAGGGAGAGCGGAAACTCTAGTATTTTAGATCCAACCAAATGAGTAGTAAAGAATGAGTGTATGACTAATGAAAAATTATCGATCTAATAACTTTAAAAATATAAATATATTTTTTAAATTAATATGTTTAAGAACTATAATTTATGTATATTATTTATCTATATAATATTTATAAAATATAAAAATATTATTTATATATATATGCGGGACGGGACGGGATTAACCGGGATGGGAAGTCTTCGTCCCGCGTCCCGTCCCGCATATTTTTTCGCGAGACGGGACGGAACGGAACGGGATACACATTTTTTTTTCAATCCCGCTGGGCTCGGGACGGGATTAAGCGGGATTTATGCCCACCCCTAAAAGTGTATATTATAAGAGATTTCATTTTGTAAAGTTTAATAAATAACTTGATGCAAGTTTAAGATTTGAAGAAATTTTTATTAAAATAAATTAGAATATAAGAAGGTGAATAATTTGTACAATTTACTTTACTTCTTAACTAAGGTGTAGTAAAAAAAATATGCATGTTGTACATATTTTTCATAATATTTTCGAAGATTATAACTAATAATAGACTAGTAATAAATTAATAATACGGATAAAAGTTTCAAATAAAGTTAAATTATGATAATTGATTTTATATGGCGGGTTGGGTGGCGCCATGCTATGTATTGAACAAGGAGGAAGAAGAAGAAGAAGAATTAAAGAGGCAGTTCTGATTGATATGAATCTGCCGCAGCAAATCACAATGGGCCCAAGTTCTTTATCCTAATGTTGGGCCCGTATGGCCCATGTCCAGTTATGTTTCTTGAATATCCCAGAACCGTCACCTGGGCCAATCGGCCCAAAAGTTTGTTTGTTACTTCCTCTTTTCCTTGTAGTTGAGTAACTTCACTTATCAAGTGTACTACACTAGTACTACTTTTTGTGTGTAAAATAGTTGACACAACTTTTGACTTGTAATTGTAAATAATGCAAATTTCCATTGCTACTATAGCTTACAATTCAGAAAATCCTTATACCGGTTCTATTAGCATCTTCTATTTGTACAATTATATATGCTTTCTAACAACGAACTTACTCTCTGCTAATTAATACTAACTATCTTCTAAACACTCTTCATAATCATAAAGAAGCTACGTTTTTAGGTCCAACGTCGGGCTCAAAGATCCGTTGCCCCGAGGCTAGTATTTGTCTCGGGTCGAATATCATTTTCCTTCGATAAAACTCATCCCATTTGTTACCAAAATGGTTCTTCCATTCCGTTTGTGAAGTGTAATGGGGCAAATATTGCTTAGCTTCAATCTTAGCCTCTTCACAAAACTTCAATACTTGACGGTTCTGATCCGAAAGGTATTCCAAGCTTTGCACTTCGTCTCCTCCCTCTAAGGCGGATCGAAGAAACCCGACTAGGTAAAACACCTCCTCGTCGGGTGTAACCACGGAGGTCCTCTTATCCCATCTGCACACCAAGAACAAAATTGGGTCAACTTACATTACACAAGCATTACATGAGAATGCATGAAATGAAACGCAGCGTTTAGTGTGAGGTTAAATAGGAGAAAAGTAAAAGGGAAGACAAAGAAGATGATGTCGCAGTCAGTGGGTCACATGGGAGAAGATCTTCTGACATGAGAATCTTCCCATTTTGAAGCTTTTCTTGAAGGCTCAGTGCTCACAGGGTATGTCTATTGGGAGCATCCTGGCTTCCTCTGCCGGCTCCGACAAATCTCGGGTCCTACCTTGTTAATTCACACCTTAACCATTGACTTTTATTTCCTCACATTTCTACTTGCCTTATATTAATCATCAACTTAAATAAAATCTAATGTAATTACTTTATTTATGTCATGCGCCCTCAAATGTGCATGCACTGCAGATGTAAGCAATCCATGCTAATCTAACGTACTGTGGCGTGAATGATGCATGTAGCCATGCAACAACTATGAAAACTAAAATAATGGGTTTGAATTAATTAAGCACCAATGTTGACTGACAGAACAAGGGCAAAAAGGGAAATTGATTTGGGTCTTACTTCTTGTTGTTCATGGGGTAGATAAGGATGGGCCCACTGGTCTTATTCCCCAAAATGCCCTTGAAGACACCTCTATCAAAGTCTGCGATTCTTGACTTGGGGATGAAGAGGTTAAGCCATGGGTGTGGAACTTCCCATAAGCCTTTGGACCGGAGTTTAAGCTCCGCTTTATGAACCCGGTCCAGAAAATCCACGTAAGGAAGATCCGTTGTGAATACGGATGACGGTATGAAGTTTAGCTTCTTCAACAAATTGTCAATTTCCTGTGACAATTAAATAATAAAAAGGTTTAGTTTTAAAATATAATACATTAAAGTTCACATAAAATGAAGTGAAAAAAGAAAAGCAGGCAGACTGCCACCAAACCTACAACTTCTTTTGTCAGGAATCTGAATACATTTTGATTCTTTCAATAGATTTTTCATATGTTTTGATTAAATATTTAAACTAATAAATAAATACGAGGGGAATAAATACTTAAATAGAGCACGCACTAAAGTGGCACATAAGTGATTAACGTAATATCCAACTTTAGAATAATTATATTCAAATTGCACAATAATAAAATCTAGGAAGAGATTCGGAACAACCACCAACAAATATATTTCATTTTTTATTAGGAAAAAAACCCAACAAAAAAAAATTAATAATTAATCTCAGATTTGGATTAGATTAATTAGGTGGTGTGCAGATCGATTAGAACACAAGCCACTCAATTAGACTCCAATCATTATGTTAAACACCATTATTTAATTTAATTTGTAAATAATTGAGCTTGTACGTAATTTATGTCGTGTAAGACACATCTTAGACTAAATACTACCATAGTGTGAAAGGGGGTAACAAATCTTGACCATTGTACAAGATATTGAACTAAATTAACCTCATTTAGATATCATGGATGCATCATTAGTGAGGGGCAAAATCCTAGAATAAAAAGCAACCAATAAGAACTAAGCATAAGTAAAGAGTGATTAATTAATATAATCAAAGAATGATTTACCAGATCAACAAGTTGAGGCAGGGTAGAATCGAAGTAATTCTTGGTAATTTCCAAGCAGTACAAAACACCGCCATTTGATCCTCCGCCAAGAGACGAGATTTTAACCGGGTTTGTTGGTGAAAAAAAGGAGGATCTCCAATTGTTGATTAGCCCTTCATCAACGATTACAAAGCCTTCCACGTAGTCAAATTTCTCACTCGCGGGGTTACTGTGTAACGAGATTAAGTACTCTTGGTCTGCTGTAAACTCGGTGAAATTGGAATACAACACCCTGATCCATCTCACCTGCAAAGTTAATTAACTGTTAGTGCAAATCCGGTTGTTAAATGGGGGGTCCGTTTTATGAAAACGGGTCCTTTCCCTTTCGGTCCATCGTAAATGTACTTTTTGGCGGTTTGTAATTGTGCGTCGTGAAATTCAGGCCGACTGTATACTAGGAAATAGCTTGTCCCCCATTTTCCGTGCCCCCACCAAGTTCCAGTTTCCAAGATTTAAAGAGAGAGAAAATTAAGCGTACCCTCTGGGGAGCTTCTTCAAGAGCGATTCTGGCATTCGTAATGATCCCGAATTGGCCTAAACCACCGAGTACAGTATGAAATAGATCTGAATTGTTGTGTTCGGAGCATTTCATTATGTCGCCTTTACCTGCAAGAGTGATTGAACTCGATTATTGTAAACAAATGAAACAGGAAATATATTTGAGCATTTTTTTTAATATATGTATATACCAGTAACGACTTCGAGTTGATGGACATTGGAGATCTGAGGGCCGTGATTAAAAGCTTGACCGCTGATACCAGCATTAGAGAGGGTTCCGCCGACGGTTAGATACAAGTAATCCGTCCACGATTTGGGTGCGAGTCCATAGAGTAGCGTGGACTTGAGTACATCGACCCATAACTCTCCGCCCCACGCGTCTACATACATCTCCTCCGCGTTCACTCTCGGTTTCTCCGGCTCACCGAAAGCCGACGAAGCCTTCCTTGTCATCTCAATCACAACCCCGTTCCTAGCGTGAGACTGGCCGTTAATTGAGTGGCCATGACCACGAGCCGAGACAGGGAAGCCGTTTGGAGATCCGTAAGCCGCTTTGATTAAGCTAGCCACATCGTCCGTTGAAGTTGGGTGGAGGACAGCGAGCGGCTCCGCTCGGCTAAGGAGACCGAAGTCGAGAGAAGCAGAGTGTAGGTCGGATGGATCGGCTGTGAGTCGGGTGGAATCATCTAACCCGAGGCGGAGAAGGTCGGTGGGGCCCCAAGTAAGGCCAACCGTAACTATTAAACGGCAAATCGCGGTCATCGCTAACAGCAGCTTCGTCGCCATTTGTTGTTGGTGTGATGTGATGATTTCAGCCGGAAGATTTACTACGATCCTCTGATATTGTATATTTTGTTTCGAAGTAAAAAGGAGAAGGCAGATTAAGATGAAGAGAGAAGTTTGTTGTGTATGTGGGTTGTCGAGGATAAGTGGTACACGTTCGAAATTTATAGGACAGCGAGGAAGGGACACGTAGATGTTCACGTGAGTGGCAAGTGCAAGTTGTCTACGTGTCAGGAGGAGACATCCCACTGTACATGTTTTACAGTCTATTACTTGAGAGGCAGGAATCTCCTTACCCATATCCCTCTCTATCTCTTCAATTCACTATTATTATTATTATTATTATTATTATTATTATTATTATTATTATTATCTCTTCTAAAATAAAATGTAATTGTTAAGCTGTTGGCCTCTGGCCGAAAGTAAAAAGAAAATAGCAGTTTGGAAATGAGTTCTATTGTTGACCAAAATGATTACGGAAGTAAACTAACGAGCCAAACAGAAATCATATTTGTCTCAAGAGTTTCGAATTGGAGTTCGTAATTTATTTTTTTTTTTAAATATAAATCTCTTGAATAAACGGCAAAATAAAAATATATGTTATAACAAAAGTTCTCAGCAAATGTAACTAAACCCAATTTTTTGAAATAGTATACAAATGTAACTAAACACAATAAATGTAACTAATTGTTTTTACCCCCTCATTATCTTCCTAATTAATAATATTAATCAATCATTTTTAAAAAAATTTTTTTCTAAATTATACAATAAATAATATATAGTCATATGATTATACTGAAAACCTAATTTAATTATGAAGAAATCGTATGATGAACAATGAATATGTATCATAAATTAAATAAACAACAATGTTTTGAAATAAATAGTGAGATTTTTTCAAAATGAAAATAATTGCACATGAATAAAAAAAATTCATGAATAAGATGAACATTATCATCTATTAGCACCTAATCGATTAGAGTTAATCACATGAACACCTTTAAGGGCCCGTTTGGTTTTAACTCCGGAATCGGAAACGGAATGGAAACGAATATAGTCAATACGTATACCTTTATTCATTAAAATTTTTGGTTTTATCATTCCTTGTGGTTTGTAATAATTGGATGAGAGTTTGATTACTTTTGATACCCTATAGGGTAACAAAATGTGAGGAAGCAAGTGCATTTTCATTAAATCATAGGGAATGATTCCATAAAATTTCATGAATATAGATATACATATGAACTAAATTCGTTTTCATTCCGTTTCCGTTTTCGGAGTTGGAACCAAACAGGCCCTCAATGTGGATGAATAAAAATACAAGTCAGTCAGTTGAATTGAGAGTGAACATTGACAACAAATTGATGATCATTGAGAAATAAAAAAAATAACCAACGGTGATTAATATTTATGACAAAAAAATTTACTTATAGGAAGATTGTCTACATTTTATCTCTCCTAAAAACCTCCTTTTATTTGTTTTGTACTTCCTTTTAGTTTGATTGTGTGATTAATACTTATAATATTTTATAATCATTATTTAATTTCATTTATTTATCTAATAATAAATATGATAATTTATCATACTCTTTAAATTCAACAATTTATGTTTAGCAAGTCTAACAATTTTCATGCATTTTCACGCTTTATCGAGAGCCTTGATTATAAAAAAAATGAATGAAGTTTAAAAATGAAAAATAAAATAATGAATCAAAATTTATTTCTAAATAAAACCTCTTAACGTTTATTATTGTGACAAAATTATAAGAATCATATTAGTTGTGATAAGAATTAATTATTTAAAAAAAAAAAAAAAAGAGGGCGTGGTTGAGTTTGTTGTAGGAGTGGGCCAGCAAAAGTGGGTCCCCAAAATTGATACGGAGGATCTGCGTAGGGACGCGAGCGGGGAGAGGTTCACGTGTGTGTGCATACACATTACGCACCCACTGCTACTTCACACGTTTCCCTCCCAAACCATAACTCCATTTTTATATTTTTAAAAATAGTGTATGTATGATGTCAAATATACGCTGAAGAACATACACTATGCTACGCAAATTCATCATCATATGTGGTACTCATCACTTTTGTCGCTCTTGCACTTTATTTTCTATTTCTACCAATGATTTTTATTCCATACAATTACATTAAATTTATATCATAAATTAAAATTCAAAATTAACATGTACGAAATGATACGTAACCAATTTTAAAAGTTTGCATCACAGACATGTAAAACGATTATGGTCACCTCTAATGCTTTTTATGGTCAGAATTTTAACCAAAAAGAAAAAGAAAAATTGTATTTACAGCTTGCACTTAGCTAGCAGATTGTGGACAATGTATAAGTTTTTCCATCAAAGACAGCTTGTAATCATCTTAGGTTCACCAAATTTGTTGATAAAAAACAGCAGGCAATACATGTTGGAGAAATGGAGAGGAAGAGGTTACTAAGTCAAATCTTATTTGACTTGTAATGAAAATTTTCAGACATTAATTCAACTACAAAACATATATTCTATGTCTTTTAGTGTCCTACAACTAAGTTAAACATGGGCATTGGGCGAAGTCGGACTAGCCCGGATAAACGGACGGGTATATATAACACTCTAGGTTCGGTTGGGTTGGAAATCCCTTTTTAAGTTAAATATGTAAAAATATATATTAAATTGGGTGAATTGTGGAATGTAAAATTGCAATTCTCTTTTTAATATATTTAAAAAAAATTTACGCAATTTGTTTATGGGACATAATTTACACAAGTATACTATTAACTACACAAAATATTTTGAAATTTAAAAACTATATTATAAAGCACAAATCATCTACATGAAAATTTTCAATGTTACACTTATTTACACAAATCGAATACAAACTATTCAACCTTAACAAAACAAATTTAAATAAACAAAAATACAAATTATTCAAACTCAGTGTGACTCTCACTCAATTTGTTAACACTATGTAGTATAACCTTTGCACCACTTGAGACACCGACTCCAAACTGAAAATTTTCAAGATAACATCTCATATTTTTACCCATTTCCTTCATAGAAACCGCAGAATGGTCGTTGTCCACAAATAATATCTTTACCCTCTTACTTCGTTGTTGAAGCTTGATAATGGGTCGCAACGACGTAAGAGGCGCCGAAGCAACAAACTCAACCAAACTCATTGGCATTTACCTCCCAACCACAAATTAACCACTGATGAAAGCGCTCTCAAAAGATTCGTGGCAACCACAAAATCCTCACCCACATAGCATCTAAAACGTGTTTGGGTCTCAAACAATCTCTACCGCAGGAGATACCTTTGGAAAAAGACTAGATTTTTAAAAATTTATGCTCCCCTAAATTGTTTTCGTTTTCTGTCGCTAGAGGTGAATGATCGTTGTCTACAAATAGGAGCTTTGCCGTTCATAACCCCATAGTTTATGTTTGCATTATATGATTTCTTATTTTCGAATGTTTAGAGTATGCCACAAATAGGAGCTTTGCCGTTCATAACCCCATAGTTTATGTTTGCATTATATGATTTCTTATTTTCGAATGTTTAGAGTATGTTTATTCGGAGATATTTAAAATAATCTCGTAAAGAGTAGTCACATATAAGTGAAAAGAATGGACCCTCATTTAGAGATGTTTCTCTAAACATTTTAAAAAATAATATACTTGGAGTTAAATATAATAAAAGCTAATAAATAAAGGGTTTTCCCTCTTGCTACCTTTCATGTTTGGACTTTTTCACTTAGAATTCACAAATTTAAGTTTTTTCCATGGTATTCTCTTGGTTTGATTTGTTTTCCCCTTTATCCTTTCTTAGTATATTTCCTTAAAAATTCGATTATGAAACAACAAAAATCTAGAAAAATAATTATGACCACATTAAATATTAATTATATACAATACTAAGTAATGTATAGAAGTAATTTATTTTTAAATTAAAAATATATTAAATATATTTATTTTTGAATTAAAATAAAATTTAAAACTAATTTGAAAAAATTAAAAAGTTTACTATATTTTTATTTTAAATAAATGCACATAATTAGTTTAAATATAATTTTTTAGACTTTTAAAATTAAAAAATTTTAAACATAAAACATATTACTATACGATAACTTAGTATTTTATAAAAAAAAATAAAAATTAAAGTAAGAAGACGTAAATAAACATAATTTTGAAGGTAGGGATGACAATGAGATAAGAGACGGATTGATGAATTGGTTCCATCATCCATCCATTAGACTTATTAGAAATTGAGCAAGAGACGTGAATGTGGCTAAGTAGATGTAAATTGAGCAAAAGACGAATAGATGATCGAATAGAAAGAAAGTTGAATTGATTGAGAAGCTTGTATGTGTTGTTATTGATATAAATCGTAACTCTTGGAATGACTATTGAACAAACTCATTAGTTTTTAGCACCTCCTTGGCAGACAATTCAAACTTCACTACAAAATTGATTCCGACATATCTTCGATATGGTTCCACTACAAGCACCAAATATATGGCTGTCCAATCCCAATAAAGAATCACCCTTTATTATTATTATTTTGTAATTACTAAGTTATTGAGATAAACTAGTGTATAATACCATTTAGGGTCCGTTTGTATCTAACTCTGAAAATGGAAACGAATTTAATCCATATGTATATCCTTATTCATGAAACTTGATGAAATCATTTCTTACGGTTTCCCTGTAAGGTATCAAAAGTAAACAGACTCTACTCCAATTACTTCAAACCACGAGGAATGATTCCAAAAACTTTCATGAATAAGGGTATACGCATGGACTAGATTCGTATCTATTCTTTTTCCGATTCCGAAGTTAAAACCAAACGGGCCCTTAGTGTTTTTGAGAGTGTGTGCTTTTCGAAGTGTTTGTGTTCTAAAATTTACGGTTTGTGTGATTTAAACTAGTGTTTTGAAATAAAAATATTTTTAGTTTGTAATAAGAAAAAAAAAGCTAAGGAGTAACTTTGTCTTTTAGACCCAAAACACTAGTGTTTTAATTCAAATTGTAATTATTTTCTCAGTGGTTATATAACAAACCTTAAAATACTAAAACACGTGTTTTTTACCATGTCAAATACTTGTTAAATTTCAAAAATACACAAAGACACTAATATTTGTGACTTAACAAACGCAACCTTAGCTGGTCAGAAGATTTGCTACTAACTCGAGACATAAAAAGAGAAAATATTTGCATTTGTTCGTTTGATATGTCCTAGATTTTGTCCTAGAAAGTTGGTTCGTTTAATATGTCGTAGATTTTATCCTTAAAAAGTTTGGAAATGTTGTATCGAAATAGAAGACATGACAAGATAGGATGAATGAGGGTCGACCATAAACTATTCAATCAACCATGAATTTAACTTGGTGGAAGTGTACATGGCTTAGCTTCATTCCTCCCTACACCCTAGATTTGACATCACAAATTTCAAATTTCCCAATTGGCCACTTATATTTCGGATAATTTCCATTTTTGGCCAATCTCATTAGGGGTCCGTTCGGCAACCCTCAAAATGGGGATTATTGAGATTATTTCACCATGCTTACAAATAATCTTGTTCGGTGTACTAGGATAAAAGGGATGAAGATTATTTTTGGAGATGAAATGGGAGATGAAAACAAGAATTGTTTTCATCCTTCTCACACTCGATTATTGGGATTATTTGGTAGATGATAACAATCTATTCCAATTTTACCCTTCTATTTACATTTTCTATAAATATATTATATTTATATATGTCCATTTACGTAATTTTACCCATAATAATCCCCATTCATACCAAACACATTAAAGATTATTTTTGTATTTCATCTCTTAAATCATCTACTATTTTCATCTCCTTTCATCTTCATCTTCATCTACGATAATCCCTAGATCACCAAACAGACCCTAGATTCATATATTCTTTTTTCATCTAGAGAAAATTAGTGTAAAAGACCTTTTTTTATAATATCATACAAACTAGGCCTCTTAGAAGTTTTATAAACAAAAACAAAATTTTAGTTGAAATTAAAAAAAAAAGAGATAAATCTTGGAAACAAAATCGATTGGACCTTAATTGAAAATGGAAACAAATCTGGTTGTTGCGATTTATACAGGATAACCTACGTAAAGATGGAAACAAATCTAGTAGTTTCGATTTATACAAGACACTAACCCCGTTTGGTTAGAAGTGAAGAAACGGAATGGAAATGAATCTATTCCATACATTTACCTTATTCATGAATATTTTTTGGAATCATTCCATGCGGTTTAAAATGGAGTTGTTTCTCCCCATTTTGTTTCCCTATAGGGTATCAACACTAATCAATTTATACTACAATTACTTAAAACCACAAGGAATGATTCCACAAAATTTCATGAATAATAGTATACATATGGACTAAATTCCTTTCCATTCCGTTTTCGTTTTCGGAGTTGGAACCAAACATACCCTAAATATATTATTATTAATATCCTTATTTATACACGTGAAAGGAGACGCGTTACGTGTTTTTTTATCTCCTTTGCCATACATATAAGAAAATTTGTTCCAATAACGCTTTTCATGTCAAGATCACAATAGTCATTCGTGATGTATTCACTATAATGAAATGCTTCAAAAAAATAAGTAACATATAACTTGTAGGATTGTCAAGTATTTATTGTCATGTGTAATGTATTCACTAGATATTACATATAATTATTGTGCATACCCATAACTAGATGAATAAACCCGTGCTATACACGGATTTAAAATATGTTTATATGTTATTAAAAAAATTCTCTTAAAATTTTCATTTTTTTGTGCGATTTATTAATTCTCAACGAAATTTGGATAATCAAGTTAAAGCGGACACAAAAGCCTAATACCGTAATATGATTTAAGTTATATCAGTTCGGATAATATTCACGGATATTCGGATTATTTGTTTGATCCAGTTAAAACTTTCATTATAATTTTGTTATGAATAGAAATCCAAAGTCATACAAAATAATCCAAATTAAGGTGTATGAATATTTTTTAATTAATTAAAATAAATTTTCTTTAGAAATATGGATATCCGTTTTATATAAAAATAATGACCCATATTCATTCCAAAGGGGAAATATTTTTTATCGGATTACAAGTGATAGCATTGTAACAATGTTTACAGATTATACGGAATGAGATTTGTTCTATTGATTTTGATTCTATGTTTATATACATACTTCATAGTTGAGCTAATTGAGGCAAAAAATTTTTTTTTCATTTATACATATTTTAAAATAAGTTTTAATATACAAATGTATCCAATAATATAAATATTTAGATTATTGATTGTAAATTGTATATACATTTTCAAATGAATATTAATGAAGGCTTATGACAAAGAACTTAATCGTAATTATAGGTAGGAATATACGAGGCAAATGAGATGCGTTATGTGCTTTTTTTGTCCGCTTATAACACAATAATTATTTGTGCCGCATATACTAAATTGAAACGCTTCAAAAAATAAGCATAATTTACAGGATTGTCAAGTACTTATTTTCATATGTAACGTATTCACTAAAACTTGAATATATTTATTTTCAATATCAACTGCACGCGGGGGAGGGACGTGTTACACATTTTTTATCTCCTTTATCATAAATATAAAAATAGTCATTTTAGTAACGCTTATTCTCATGTCAACAATTGAATAATTATTTGTGATGTATTCCCCGAAATGAAACGCTTCAAAAAGTATAAGTTAGTATAACTTGCAAGATTGTCAAGTATTCATAGTCACACATCTGTGATGTATTCACAAAAATTTGAACATATTTATTGTCCATATACATAATTATATGCGAAAAACCGGATACGTTATGTGTTTTTTTTATCAGTTTTGTCATAAAAATAAGAATAAATTGTTTAATAATACTTATTTTATGGCAACAATACAACAATCAATTGCGATGTATTCACGAAAATAAAACGCTTCAAAATTTATAAGTTACATAAAATTTGCAGGATTGTCAGGTATTTATCGTCATTTTGAAGTATTCACTAAAAGTTGATGTATTTATTGTCTACACTCATAATTATACGTGGAGAACAAGTCACTTTACTTTCTGTTTTTACGTTCTGTTTGTCCGCTTTATCATAATATATAGAAAAGTTGTTTTAGTATCATTTTTTTTTCAAGTAAAAAATACAATAATTATTTGTGATATATCTGCCGAAATGAAAAGCTTCGCAAAACTTAAGTTAGATATAATTTACTAGATTGTCAAATATTTATAGTCATTTGTGATGTATTCACTAAAATTTGAATGTATGTGTTGTCTATGTCCAAAATTTTATGCGGGGACGGGACGTTTTATGTTCTTTTTAACCACTTCATCATAAATATACGAAACAATTATTTTAGCAATATTTATTTTCATGTCAACTCTACGCGAAAAACGGGACACATTACATGTTTTTATCTACTTTATCATAAATATAAGAAAAAGTTGTTTATGTAACGTTTATTTTTATGTCAAAAATACAGGGCTAATTTGGTTAATAGATTTTTTGAGTTTTACTTTAAATAACTAGGCCATTTATTAAAACTAAAACTAAAACTCAAAAAAACATAAGTAAACCAAATTGTTTCAAAATACAATAGTCATTTGTGATGTATTTACTAAAACTAGTATAATACCCGCACCTTGTGCGGGTTTTGAAAAAAATGAGAAAGAATATTGTGAAATAGGTTTTTTTACGTGCTTTTGTTTTGTATACATCTCTAATCTAATCCTGCGTCCACAGCGCGCCACGTCATCAACCCGTGCTCTGTTTTAGTAAGTATAATAGATTTGGTTTCTATAAAATTGTTATTTTAATAATAAAAGATTTTATGGTTTAAAAATTAGTGTAAAAAATAAAGATTTATTGGCTTTAATTGTGGGAGCTCAATTTCAAAAATCCTGCGTCCACAGCGCGCCACGTCATCAACCCGTGCTCTGTTTTAGTAAGTATAATAGATTAAACGCTTCAAAAAAAATATAAGTCACATACAACTTACACGATTCTCAAATATTTATCGTCATCGGTGATTCATTTGCTAAAGGTTGTATATATCTATTGTCCATATCCATAATTATATGTGGGAACGTATGCATTACATGATTTTTGAATCTACTTTATAATTAATATACTCAAAAAGTTGTTTTAGTAAAGTTATTGTCATGTCAACAATATATGTGATGTATTAGCTAAAATGAAACGTTTCAAAAAAAATATAAGTAACATATAGTTTGCAGGATTAATAAGAGGTACTGCACGAGGAATAGGACGTGCTACGCTCTTTTTATCGGCTTTGTCATGAATATATGAGAAAATTGTATTAGCAACGCTTATTTTCATGTCAACAATACAATAGTCATTTATGATATACTCACTAAAATGAAACGCTATAAAAATATAAGTTGCTTATAATTTGCTAGATTGTTTGATATGTATAGTCATTTGTATTCACTAAAATTTGAATATATTTATTGTACATCCCCAGAACTATACGCGGAGAATGACACGCGTTACTTGTTGTTTTTATCCGCTTTAACATGAATATACAAAAAAGTTGTTTAAGTAACACTTACTTATTTCATGTCAACAATACGGTAGTCATTTGTGATCTCTCAATTTAGGAGTTTACATGATTGGACCAGACCAGACCGGAAATAATTATAAAGGAGTTTAGTCATCGTACTAAGTGTAGGATTGGTTCCATTATTGCGATTGAGTTGGTACAAGAGGGTTTCACAGAGATGGATTTTCATAGATATCACTGATGTTGCTCTTCATAGAGATCGATTTTCACAAGAATTTATGGTTACCCTGAGAAGCATAATAAAGGTCGAATATGAGCACTCATGAGACAATTAGTAGCCAATATTATAGATGTTATAGATGAGCCAAGTCTTTGTGATATGGATGCGTTGAGGGGTATTCACTTGGCAACAAGTTGTCAAAGTTTTATACAGACGGACCAGTAGGGCAGGGGTCGTGTGCATGCGAGCGCACTGTGCACATGTATGTTATGTTCAAACCCAACACATAAATTCGGTGAGGTTCCGTCCTAAAATCAATTAATAATAGGAGGAGTACTCCACCGACTTGTATACTAGACTCAGAATGCTCCAACTTTTGATGTCGAAAGTTATTATCTCCAATATAAGTGCTTCCTTAGAAAATCCCCCGGTTCGTGCATTGTTATGTATGACTTTGATTGGGGAGGCATAGACAATCTTATAAGGAGAAAATGTTTCGTTTACAAATGCTTTGGTTGTCTAGGGAAGAATGCTAGACCATTGTGGATCAAGCTTCGCAGATGATTGAGATAAATAATATTTATATATTATTTAAACACCAATCTAAACATATTCTTTTTAATTGATTCGTTTTATTTAAACACCAATCTAAACTATTTTATTTTACTATAACAAATAATATTTATATATTATTTTAAATACACCCTAATTTATAAGCTAGTATTTATGCGCAAACACACTCAAAATTAGACATGAGATTCAAACCTAAACTGTAGAAATCCAAACCGTCGGTTTAGATTTAACTTAAACCGGCGGTTTGGTGGCTGTTTTAGCCGGTTTACTTAAAAAAATATAAAAAATGGAAAATTGGACCATTTTGAGGCCCCAACCGGCGGTTAACTGATGGTTTGCTGGTTTGGTCCATTTTTTAAAAAAATAAAAATAAAAAATTTTCAAACCGGTGGTTAAACCACCGGTTTGGACTAAACCTAAACCCGTTGCCCACGGTTTGGTCAAACCGGCAAACCTAAACCGCCGGTTTAGCCCGAACCGAACTCAGTTCTACCTAAAACTACCCAATGTCATAATTATAGAATCATGTGACCGTTAAGGAACAATATTCTAACTTTAAAGGTGCTTAAGCTATATATATTGTTGATGCAGCCCATCCAATAATTTATATAATTTCAAAATCAATATTATTTTTGGCGACTATGGAGTTTTCAGGTTTGAAAATTAACCTAGACAGTAGACAGGTACATAAATAATATAAACAAAAAAATTTATTCAAAAAAGAGGAATGGAAGATAATAAGATATGTATGGATATTAGGTGCAGTAGTAGTAGGGTGGAAGAAGATATGGTTCCAGATATTGCGATTGTGGAACGCATCGTTTAAGGCGAAGATTTGCTTTTCCTGGTAAACACCCTAAAGTAAAATCCAAAGTGATTCCTAAATACAAATTTTATACAATTCTGAGTCTTTCTTTCACCACCCCCACTGTGTCTGTCCGCCATTAATAAAAGATTTGGAGCTTCTTTCCTGCAATTCAAACTCCTTCGATTCAGCTTTTTCAAAGACTTCGAAATCAGCGAAAATCAAAGGCGCAGTCACATGGACCAAATCAAATCTTAGTTATATATATATAGCTTATGAGGTAGCTAGATCTTTTCTGCACATATGAAATTAACTTGATTAAGTAAAGCTGCAGGTTGAAATAAACATAGTAATTAGTGATGCATCTAATCTTCTTGAAATTGCGTGCCTAGCTTCAGATGAGTTTGCATGCCTATTGGAGAAGAAGATGAAGAAGAATCAGCATCTTCTTTTACTTTGTCTACCAACAAGTGCAGTCTGCATGCATGCTGTACACCATGCAACCTTCCTCACATCACATCCTTATTACTACGTTATTGAGATCCATATAAAAAATACGGGCAAACCCGAATCCGCGGCTCAGAGACATATATCATTCATTTTAAGATACTACCATATATGCAAACGGACATATTCCACATAATATTAACCAATATTTCTGAAAGTATATTACAGAAACCCACCCATAAAATATGTTAAGCATATGCTTATAAATAATATTTTAATTTTTACTAAACTATAACATTTACTCAGGATCAACAGCCAATTACACTCATTTAGAATTCTTTAATGAAACTTATATATGATATATGCTTCAAATCTCAACGTAGAATCTAGAAATTTTTTTTAAGGAAAAATAATAGATACTAAAGGCCCGTTTGGTTTTAACTCCGAAATCGGAAACGGAATGGAAACGAATCTAGTCCATATGTATATCATTGTTCATAAAAGTTTGTGGAATCATTTCTTATGGTTTGAAGAAATTGAAGTAGAACTTGATTACTTTTGATACTTTATAGGGTAACAAAATGTGAGGGAGCAAGTGCATTTTGCATTAATCCCCAAAGAATGATTCCACAAAACTTCATGAATAAGGATATACATATGAACTAAATTCGTTTCCATTCCGTTTTCGTTTCCGGAGTTGGAACCAAACGGGCCCTAAGAGAGTAATGAATAATGATTAGAAACACGTTTTTTTTTCCTTCAAGATAATGTGTAAATACATTATTAATTAGCAAGCATTACGTGACAATGAAACAATTTAATGCAATTGTATGTGATATTGAAATGTTTTATCTATATGTTTGTACATAAAAGACTAAGCTAATTTAATTATATCAAACATTAAACAAGTTTGTGAATTTATGAACATTTTAATTTTGTTTTATATGAATTGGGCGAATTGTGGTTAATTTTTATCCATTATAGACTTAGGGCCCGTTTGGTTCCAACTCCGGAAACGGAAACGGAATGGAAACGAATTTAGTCCATATGTATATCCATATTCATGAAATTCTATGGAATCATTCCTTATTTTTACATGCAAAATGCACTTGTCTCCCCATATTTTGTTATCCTATAGGGTATCAAAAGTAATCAAATTCAACTTCAATTACTTCAAATCACAAGGAATGATTCCAACAACTTTCATGAATAAGGAAATACATATGGACTAGATTCGTTTCCATTCCGTTTCCGATTCCGGAGTTCAAACCAAACGGGCCCTTATAGTCTTGACCTTTTTTATGTAAAATTACAATATAACACTATTGAATCTAAGATGGAAGCCTTTGTAGGTGCGCAATGTACTACTAAGTTTGGTTTTTATGGTTAGGTATTATGTTAAAATCTGAAACAGATCCATAGGTATTTGGAGGCTGAAAACGACGTCGTCCTATGAGAAAGACAAAGGGAATGAAACTGCCCTACTGGTGGGTGGTCTATTCGAATGGGCCCAGCCCAGATGGCATCCCACGTTTAAATTGACAAGCCTTTATGAGATGGGAGCCCATTCAAATTACGACCCTCCTCATTATTTTTCCAAATATTATTTTATTGTCTTATTTTGGGATCATAAACATATAATGTTATGTTTACGGAAAAATAAATAAATATATATGAACATTTAATCTAACACATGAGATGTTACCTCGTCTGAGTTTGAACTTCAATCTCTACAACTAAAATAAATACGATTAATATATATTAATCGTATTTATTATAGGTATATATCATTATCATATAAGAAGGACTATGTATGAATAAATAAATACGATTTCATGCATATGCTTGTGGGAGAGCTTCACTTGTTGCTTTCCAACGGATTATGGAATATCTCAGTGGTTCCACACCCTTGGATATATATATATCCTGACTCACACGTAATCCGCTCTTACCATGTGAACATATATGACTATACCGTCGAATATATATAGTTAGGTCCGACGAATGTTTCTTCCATTAATAATAAGATTTTTTCTCCTTTAAATATCGCATAATCCCCTTCAATATAGACTAATCTCAACCATCAAAATACTTTCTGTGCAATTTTGTGTACAAAATTATTTATAACTTTATATGCTTATATTAATAGAGTTAAAGAACGTAGGATATAAGTCATATCTATGATGCATCATAAATTTAAATAAAATGTAAAAGGAAGATCGATCATACTTTTAGTTGGTGCAGAATAAGTAAAATCAAAGTTAGATGAATGATATGGTTGGACCACAATATAAGTCTATTATACAGATAATATCCTCAAAATATTTGCTTTCATCACTTGTCATATAATTTGGATTTCATATTAATGGCGGATGCATCACCTTCATTATCATTGCACAATACTTCATACGGACATTTCTATCGTTATTATAAATACAACTAGCTACGTATTTATAACAAAAAGAAGAAGAAAAGTATGAACAACATGTATATATCAAATTTATTATGCTTTTAAATGAACCGAACAAGTAGATGCAAGCTACTTGTTACATAAATGCCACAAAATTTTAAATTACTTCGTAGAAATTGGCTCGTTCAATTCTGTCATTTTTATCGAGAGGCTAATGTTGTCGCAGATCATCTTGCTTCACTTGCTTACTCATGTCTATTAGGTCACTTTTTTATTAGGCAACCGCCAACTACTGTAATTTCTCTTTTGAAAAACGATGTCCGCGGAGTAGCGACCCAACGATTATTAATGTTAATATCAAATTTAATTTCTTAAATGGCTTTAAATTTCCACAGTATTAGCCGCCGGTAAACTATCATCATTATCACCTGATCATATATATATATACACATAAGCAGAATTATTGGAATTTATAAAACGACACAATTATTTGATGTTGATCCGCCCTAATAAAACAAAATATAGTTAATGAAAAACGTGAAATTGTATTTGCGATCCACATGCAGCGGTCACTTTGTTCCTGTTCCAAAATTTTGGATTGCTCGCCAACTTCCCAGCAAACATTCAACCAAGTCATAGACTTATTACATATTAACATATCTAACATCAAATCGACTAAAATGATCATTGTATATGGGTCGAATTTGAGTGTCAGTATTTATATCTACAGATATGCGAGATAGAGCTTCTGCATCCCAGAACTTCTCAAAAAATTTCTTATTTAATTTTTCTTTTTTTTTATTCACAAAATGAATGAAAAGCCTTCCTCTCACCCCAGAATTCATCAAAATTTCTTTAACATATAATTATAACCAACATATTACAACCTTAAATTTGGAAAAAAAAAAATTAAAATTTTCCTTCATTTATGTGAAGTGGGAGGAATATGATGAGTATCTCTGCAGAGAAATTTCTCTCTATTGATTGTATGCATTCTTTCTCCTAGTGTGATATATATTTTCATTTTAATTTTTTAGTTGCTAAAGAAACCAAAAAGCATTGGGACACAGAAGCCCGCTAATTGGGCCTTATGTAAATGGGCCAAAGTGGGTATAACCAGCCCAAATTTGCATTTCTCTTTCCATCCACTGCGATAACGCTTCGCCTTCTCTCCCTCCCTCGAGTTTCTTCATTGTAGCCGGCAATCGCCATCTTCACCGGCTACTATCTGTGGTAATTGGAAGGAGAACCAGTGGTTTAGGGATTTTACGCCGGTTGGTTTTCAAAAAATTGGAATCTCCCTGAGAGAAATTGTGCCCATAGTTCTTCGTTGCTTCGGTTTCTTTCTTGGATCAATTAGCACACATGTTACTGTCCAAATCGTTTAAAATTGTGGCCATGAGGTTGAGATTTGGAAAAGAACCTTCATCAATGTGCTTACTATACTGCAATTTCGATTACCTAATGTGCAATAAAGCGCAATTTTGCTTCCTCCTATTAGATAAGTTCTTTTGAAGGGCATTTGTGTTTCATTGTAATCCTGTAAGTTGCATTGCTATTGTTTAGATCGCAAAATCAGCATCAACTGCGGATTACAAGCAGCCATGGCTAACTGCTACCAATCTACATGGAAGCTCAACCCAGTGTCCCCACACTCTTACCACCTCCAACCGCAAACCATTCATTTGTAACGTCTGAACAGATCTATCTTTGGTTTTGTGGTGTAGATGAAGAACCATGTTGTAGAATTGTATTATTCAATCTTCTTGTAACATAACAAGATTAACAACCAAACTATATATTATAAATCCAATTTTCTTTATTTCATAAGTACAATTATTGCAGTTGATAAAACAAATTATAGTTGATACAAAAAACGTCTTGTAATTGCGACCCACATGCAGTGGTCACTTTGTTCCTGTTCCAATTTTCTGGATTGCTCGCTAACTTCCCAGCAAACATTGAACCAAGTCATAGACATTTCACATTAACCTGTCTTAGATCAAATCGACAGTTTTATTCCATCAAACAACAGACAAGATACAAACATGAAAACACTTGGAAATATTTTGTATCAACTCAACCAAACATCTTGAACATGTAAGATGACTTGAATTTGGTTTCTCCTAGCCAATGTTGCATATGAACACCAACAGCATCCAGATACATTCCACTTCTTCCATGAAATCCGACCACCTTGCCGTCGGTCTTTGTCGACGTAAAGAAAGTTCCAATCTCCTCTCCAAACGGCCCAAATTTCCCGCGACTAGTGTAAAATGTTAGGGACCTAATCACTTTGGTGTGATCATCTCTGTTCTTTGGCCCATAGTACCCGGATATGCAAGTCAGAACCTCATGAGGGTACTCCAGTTTTATCTGAAAAAACAAAAAATCATTTCACGATTGAGGATGCTTGATATTGATGGTATGTTGAATACGGATCGGAGTTTACTAACCCGGTGGATGTTGGTACCGTTGTTACCTCCATGCTTGACTGACCAAACCGGCTGTCCATTTCGATCATACTCTATTTGAATGGAGCATATTACATCCGATCTGGTGATGAAGATCTGCTTGATCCCTGTGTATACACCATCGTCCCATGTTTTTCCGCTATCACCGCCCCATGGACCCGGTCCACAAAGAGCTGGCTCTTTCACCACACCATTACGAGGGATCTGTAAAAAACAGAAAATGTAACCACCAAACCAATCCATCTCATTGTTTATTATCATACAGAGGTTTAATTAACCTCTTCAGATTGTGGCTGATTTGCAGCATGCTTAGCAGGCCATAATGATGGATTCTCAACATCAGAAGCAGCTACATCACCATTGCTAAGTGATTTAGATGGAGGATGAACTGCTGGTGTTACTTTCCCTTCAACTACATGCACACCAATGGCATCAACAAACAATCCCCTCCTCCCATGAAATCCTACAATCATTCCATCCTTTAACTTGGTTGAAAAGGCCATTCCTTGCTCCTCTCCATATGGCCCATGCTTCTCCTTTGTAGTGTGGAATGTCAAGGATCTGATAATGTTAGGCCCATAAAGCATTGTAGGACCATAGTATCCTGTTATATGTGTCAAAACCTCAAATGGGTAATCAAAGATGATCTGCAATAAGCATATGAATATTAGAGGTCAATATGCACAGATCAATTCAATCACCAGTAGACATATAAATTCTTCTACCTTTTCAGTTTTGAAACCTCCAGTTCCTCCATTTCTTCTTCCCCAGACAGGTAGCCCGTTCTGTTCATACAAGACTCTAATATAGACAATACCCATGTTTCGTGATAAGTGTATCTGTCTGATACCGGTATAAACCCCATCATCAAACACGGTTCCACCTTTACCGCCCCAGGGTCCATAAGTAATCGGTCCTCCAGTGTCAGGGCAAGTCTTCTCTTTGGTTGAAGGAAGTGCTACTATCTTCTTCTCTTTCTTTTCATCATCACTGCTGCTGTCAGACTCAGAAGATGAACTCTGTGATGAAAATTTAACTGGAGAAGAGACGGGGTGATTATCCTTCTGTTTTATGGCAACAACTAAATCGTAGTTGTTCCCAATGCTTCCTTGTATAACAGAGTAACCATACTTTTCAGCACCAGCTGCTACATAATTTTGTGAAGGTACTATGGATTTTGAAGTGTTCTTGATAGGCTTGAGATGAGCTCCGATAGCATCTAGGAACCACCCAGATTTGCCATAAAAGCCCACAATTTTGTGCCCGTTCATTGGAAATATAAAGTATGTTCCTTGTTCTACACCAAATGGCCCATACTTCTTTATGTTGCTCTCAAATGTAAGGGAACGAATACACACACACCCTCCAGGATGCAAGCTACCATAGTAACCATGCACGGAAGTCAGATTTTCCTCAGGAAAATCAAGTTTTACCTGTCGGATTCAGATACAGAATGTCAAAACACGACCAATCTAAAACATCTATCATGAAACAAGAGAATGAAATGAGAGGATCCATGTACAGACCTTTTCTGTTTTGTACCCCCCAGTTCCGCCATGCTTTTCTGACCAAGCGGGATTTCCTTGCTTATCATATTCAATCTGAATGGAGTCGATAGCTGCCCCATACGTTATTACTATTTGCCTGACTCCTGAATACACTCCATCGTCGAATTGAGAGCCATGCTGACCACCCCATGGCCCAACAGCTATATGATTCTTCTCCAATCCAAGGGCACTCTGAAGCTGCTAGAAAAAAAAAGAAGCTATTGTTTAATGCAAAATTGGGAAGCAATTGTAAGTAGAAAGAACAAATTGTTACCATTCTTCCAGGTGAGAAATATGAAAGTAGTGTTCAAAATATGCTTGTAAGTGAGATAGATGTGTTGTCTGATTTGCAAGGACAGCAGAATTTATTGAGCACCTGCTTGGCAATTTGTCATTATATAATTTGGATGCAGGGTTGAGAATGCCAGCTCCGGAAACCACTACAAACAATAGGATACAAAGTTATGGTATCAGATACAAAGTCAGAGAGAGCATCAGGTCCCAAAATCCAATGAGAGAAATTCTCCTGTGCAGAATAATACATGCATTTCAGACGGTCAGGAAATGTTCTTCTCTCTAGTTGAAGAAAAAAACACCATACCAGCCATAAAAAAGCAGTCCTCATGATGAGTAATAAAAAATATATGCTGAAATAGAAAGGCATTAAGAGGAATCTAAGCATCCAATATCCTCTAGAACTAAGAAAATAGAGTATACTATTTGCATGGGGAAAAAAATAGGACTCTTCAATATTCCATTTGAAACTCAAATGACATAATCTAAGGAAGTTCTCACACAAAGGCTGTTAGTAAAGCTCAGCAATCAGGATGTAGTTCAGCCAAACTCAAATCAAATGCAAAGCTCAGGAACCAGGATGCAGTTCAGCCAATCTCAAGGAGAACAGTTATGGTTTCACTGAAGCAGCCAATTATGCTTACACAAATAGTCCACACTCCTTAGCATCTACAAATCCTTGGGAATATTTTCGGAACCATCTATGTTTCAGTTTTTCATCTTTTTATTTTCGGTCCACCATCTGGAGTTATCTAAATGGGAAACCTTTACTGCACAGTTAGCAGAAATTAGTGTTTCAATGTCCTCGCGGGCAAATGACTAGTTTGCCATATACAAATATAAGCATCAGTCAGACAAGCAAGAAATCACTGTGATGAAATTCATCATTGCCTGAATTGGGATGTCATGGAAAATGATGGTGAACTTATTTATAAATAAAATTGAAAAAGATAAAAAAAAACAGAGGAGGGCAAGCTTATGTGAAGTGTACTCATTTGATAGAAGAAAAATCCAAGCACATATTGACTCGATAGCACTGATGTCTTTCGGGGCACTATGAATGGATGGGAAATGCTATACTATAAATAGAAGTCGGAGGAAGTATAATAGGTTTGATCGATTTAACTCCAACCAAGACATTTTTGGTGTGTTCATTTACAAGCCCTACTTGAGAAATACTCACTGAAATATGTGAATTCCCTTTGTCGTGTATATTTTTAGAAAATAATGAAAATAAATGTCTATACTGAGGTAGATTTGCTTATTTTCTATGTATCATCAGATAAAAGGTGTATTTAGCATATAATTAAACAGAAAAAGAAAGGATGCCATCAGGATTGCTTATATATCAAATTCCCTAACAAAATACAAATTTCTGTGAAGTGAAACTATGAGCGTCTGCTGAACTTACAAAATACAAATTTCTGTGAAGTGAAACTATGAGCGTCTGCTGAACTTACAACCAGACGTTTTCTCAGACTCGTACAAAATGTGGTCACTACAAAAGAAAAACTCCATGCATTTTACAAAATTCTAGGACATGTCAAACTCGAACATTAGATGACCTTTAGTCAATGAGCATATATGCATGAATAACAGAAAAGAAACTCCCCACGGAAAACCAGCAAAAGCAAAGATAGGAGAGATATCAGATCAGCAAGGGAAACACACAGACATCAATTTGGACCTTCACCCACTGTATACAGACAAATGCATTGATAAGATTGCAATGAGGGTTGACAAAAACTTACTCATTCTTCAAATTCTAAATCTTCACAACATCCTTGATCCTTCTCGTGCATATTCTTAATAAACTTTTGCCTCGCTATTTCAACCAGAAGCGGTGTATTATGTTGCTGCAAAATCACAAAAATACAAAAAATGAATTTTCATTTGATCTCTCGATTCAAATAGAAAGAGGCAATTTTCCCTTCCTTTTCCGAGTTATACACATGCTATGATGTAGATTCCCTCGATAAATAAAATATCACCCACAATTAACCGATGAATAATCTAAAAGCTCTTGTTTTATGGAACCTTTTCTTTATAAAAAGAGAGAGAATACTTCCCTTAATGTTTCCCCATTTGTGATATAACTTTAATACTTATATAGGTGGATCTAATGAGTGTAGCTAGTTAACGCAGTTTACCACTTGAGTGTCAGCTTTGAACAAGTGATAAGATGAAGCAGCAACCCAAATTTTCAAAACAAGCAGGCATAGAGTTTGCCACTTCTGCTGTGAAATATGACTCACATTTAAGTAAGAAAAAGTGAAGACCAAAACATACTATTGATTTGTTTCCCAGACGCAAAAACACCTGGACTTGGACAATCTCCAAAGATTTTAGAATTCATGGGTTTTCATACCTCAAGAGTATCATCACAATTCTAATACAAGGGTGATCTTATTCAGAGTTGGCCAATTAGTTTAGCGTCATATTTTTCTGATCAACATCAAACTGTAAACAGCTTCACTGCAGGTCCATGTATGGCTATATCATAATTCATGAAGCAAAATATCAGGTATCAACATTGTAAAATAATGAAAAGATTATAACAGAATGGTGCACCTTGTTCGATATCTTCCTATTGCCAATTGTTTTAGGATGCAACCCGTGCGTGTACGGCTCACCTGCGCCCTCCACGTCTTTGTACCCATCGGGTATAAGAAAAATTAACTTAAAGTTTGCCCGTCGGAGGCATTCCCGAAAAAGCTACACCTTCAAGAGTGGGAAATGGTAGAAATTTCGAAATTAGCGGGTGTAACATTTGTAACGATAAAACAATGACGAAGAATGAAAAGGCGGGAACAGAGATAGGAAGTTAAGTAAGTAACATAGAGCAAATAATTAACTCTGTTCGAAGAAGACGAAACCTGCAGAAGGCGATTAGGGTTTCAATCAGGGTATTTTTTTATTTTCGAATTTGACCCACTATTTTGAGGTATTTATAGAATCTGCACCAGTACTTTATTTTCAGAAAATAACCCAACTTTATGAGATTTATACTCTGTCCTGGATTTGATGCACAAATATTCTCCCCTGATTTTCAGTACAATGAGAAATCATTGTCAGATGAATATATTAAATGGACTATTAACGCATATGATTACTTTGAGAAGGTATTGGGTGATGCTAGTGAAGCTACGAAAAATGCCACTGAAATTGGGAAAAAGATGTTTCAAGCTGGATAATGTCTCTTATGAGGTGAAGCTCATGTTAATCGTGATCTTATTATTCAAATGATCAAAGTGATCACAATCAAATTAGGTGATTAGATTTTGTTGGTAACCGATGAGGTAGAATCTAAATTTTATGATAGGGTTTTGTGTGGTTTGCCACCATTGAGGATGCATATGTTTCCTCCATTGTCATCATTCTAGATATCTTCGAGCCGAATACGACTCGATGTTAAAAAGAGAAGGATAATGCAATCCGATATATGTCCATTGAGTCTTCCATGCCAACTTTTCAACGTCTCAATAAAACTGATATTCTCGTTGATATGGTCGGATCTAGAAAATGCACGAGTACTAATTTTGAAGGTCTTTTGAAAATCTACAACTCTGTAGTTCACATGAAAGTTCGAATCTATTGGGAAGATACACAAAAATGCCCGACAAGTTGCCTACTACAAATCTCATGGGCTTATTATTGGAGTGAGATTCATTATCTCGTATGTTCTCCACCTTGATCAGATGATTTATTATCACGAAGCCCATTGATCAAGATTCGTCACCCGACTCGTCTATCATCTCGACCTTGAATCGATGATTTATTAATTGTTGTTTTTTTAATTAGTTTTATTTTGTTATTTAATTTTTCAAAGTTAGTTATGATTTCCTAGCTAGTTAGTTGATTTATTTTTATTAGGGTTTGTTACGTTAGTTATTTTAATAGTTTAGTTTTATCGTCTATAAATGCTATAAATTAAGGCTTTTAAAACAAATTAAATTAAACTAATAAGTGCAGGGGTTATCTTGTTAGTCGGGTTCTTAGTCGAATCAACCAACAATATTCTTTGGCATTCGGAGAAGTTGAACTCGACGAGATCAAGACACCTCTCACGAGTTCACACCACTTCCATTATTTTTTTATTTTTTATTTTTATTTTTATTTTTTTGAAAAAGGAAAGCGGTTCGAAACAACTAGGCGGCGCGCCGTCTAGTGGTTCGAAAGGCCGAAAAAATCGGCAGACGGTCTAACCGTC
Organism: Fagopyrum homotropicum; assembly: GCA_033239125.1. Taxonomy (NCBI): domain Eukaryota; kingdom Viridiplantae; phylum Streptophyta; class Magnoliopsida; order Caryophyllales; family Polygonaceae; genus Fagopyrum; species Fagopyrum homotropicum. The sequence goes on along the minus strand of BSWB01000006.1, from coordinate 9,260,020 downwards.
ATGACACAAATAAGGGAGAAAAGAACTACACAAAAATACATCAAAATGAAACCGAAAGCAAAAAAGTCTTCAAGTGAAAAGCAGGATGATCCAGCCGGTAGGAGGCAACGAGCATAGAAGTTCATCTTCGAAGGAAGTACACAGGGGAAGTCTGGGGAACAACTGTGGACACCTCAGATTTGGACTGCAACAGAGCCGTCAGGAGTCGATCAACACCACTTCCATTATTAAATGTGATTACAACTTCATAACTATTATTAAACGAACTTATTTGTTGCTCGTTAAACATTGAATATTGTATCGACTGCAATTACCATTTTTTTAAAAAAAATAGTTGTTTATATTAGAAAAACCAATACAAAGGTGTGAGAATTAAACTAATACTATGGTTAAAACTTGGTTGAATTGACATTTAGGGTCTTTTACACTATTGAGTTGAAATTTAGGGTCCTATCAATTACAAATTGAAAAATAAGGCTCCTATTTTACTAGACTAATTCATAAATAGGACAAAAAGTTGACAAAAGTGATGACTAATGAGTGATGGCTGATGTGAGTGATGACTGTGACACTTTTGATTGACATTTGGAGGGAATTTTGGGAAAAAAAACGCATCCCTCTGCCCAGAAAAAATTCGCTTATCCAAAAATCCGATTACCCAAATAATGTCACAATCATACCCAAAAATAAATTTGTCAAAGTACATAAACATACTCGAAAACAACATACCAAATAAATCAAATATCAAAATAATACAATATCCATAAATTGGATAATATTTTATATTTATACCAAATTTAAACATCACTTAATACAAAATTCATACCCAATTTAAATTTGTCATACCCAAAATTTTCAAAACTCGATATTGTACACAAACATCAATATCAAATGACATTTGGTCATTACCCAAAAATTCGCTTGATATTTGATCATTATAACACATTTTGGGTAACCATAAAACATACCCACGATATCACTTTAAATATACTTAATAATAAGAAATATACTACAAAGCCAATACACGTATAAAAGCATACTCAATTTCAATTTGTCATAACCAAAATTTACACAAATCGATATTGTACACAAACATCAATACCAAATGACATTTGGTCCTTGTAACACAGTTTGTATATCCATAAAACATACCCAAAAATATCACTTTAAGCATACTCACTACATAAGAAACATACAAAAAAAAAACAATAAACATATACCCAATAATGAGAAAAATACTACAATTCATATTTGGGTAACGAAAACAATGTCACCCAAAAAAATTAAACATTCATGGACTTGAAAATTTCATCAAACTAACTACATTAACCAAAAATAAAAGGTAAACATGTAAAAAAAGATACTTAAACCAAAAGTAAACATTTAATCACCATCATTTCAATTAAAAAAAATTAGGGCAATTTTGGGAACTAGGCCTTTTTGAAAAAGTAGAGTAGTAACTAGGTTTTTCAATGTTTTAATTAAGTAAATGTACCCCAACCTTTTGTATATATTTTTAAACTTTGCACACTCTTATCTCAAGGGGTACATTTACTAAACACAAAACTAGAAAAAGCCTACTAAACCAAATTATTTCAAAAAAATATTGCCCCTATCTTCTAGTTTCCATACATACATTTTCTTTCTTTTATATAGAGGCCTAGTTTACAAAAGATAATTTTAAGGGGTCCTATTTCCCTAATTAATTCTTAAAACTTCTACTCAAATTAAATTTCGCTTCCTTAGATAAAAGTTGTCAGTTGTAATCATGATAGAGGTAAAATCTAAGTTTTAAGTAGAATTTATATAAGATCTTACTACCAAATCTTTATATAAATTGATTGTCGCGGTTTTTTGTAAGATCCACTTTTTGTCTGTTTGTTTGCTCCTTTGTGTATAGGGTGTGATAAGGTAGTGATATGAACATAAAGGGGAAGAATACTCATCTGACGAGGGATGTATGTGAAGTAATTAGGAGGGTGGAGAAATTTGATGATCTCGTATCCAATAAGTCTGATGCACTTTGTTATAAAGACCTTTGAATGCTTATGCTCTGAAAACGGCAATGAATATTCAACGAGAGTGGAGAGGTTGACCGGAAAGTTATGCAGTTTAATGGTCATTTCCTCCGGATTATGATGGTGCAATTGGGTGTGTGGATCTCAGATATCCAAGTTAACGCAACACAATGAGATTGTTTCATGAAAAGAACGACCCGACAATGAGAATGTTAGGTCAAGCGGAGAAGGAGGAGTTTCCATGTTGACGTCCAACGTTGTTGTATTTATTTTCCGCACACGATAGTGTAGTATTTGCAAAGGCTACTTAACATTGGTCAATTATAAATTAAAGTTGAAGTAATTCATTTGGGGGGGGGGGGGTTCGGCTCTAATGGACGGGATTCCTTCATCATCTTTTGTGTCGGCTCGTGGCTCGAACAACACCAACGTTGTCGTATTTATTTTCCGCACACGATAGTGTAGTATTTGCGAAGGCTACTTGTCAACAAATACGAGGTATGAGAATGAAACTGGTCAATAACAAAATAAAGTTGAAGTAATTCATTTGATGTCACGACGGAGCAATTAAGACTTATGTGTTGGTTAGTTATTAATTTCATAAAACATCCTCATAAATTATTTCCCATTTACTAATGCCATAAAATCTCTTTTTTAAGCTGTTTTAGTTCCAAATTAAACCAGAACATTATTTAAACCAAATATATTATTTAACCAAAATAGATATGGTTTTGAGCAAAGTTATTAGTTTAGTGAACTAATTTTTTTGTTTTGTTATTTATATGAAACTATTTTATAAGATAAATTTTATAAAATAAATTGTGGGTATTAAATTAATTTGTATTTTTGTTCTGTGTAGACTTAAAATAATAAGGGTTAAATGAGTAAGGGCACTCTTAGTGCCTATAATATCATCAATTAGGCCATTTTGTTTTATATGTGCCAAAGTGCCAAACTAGACCCTTTATCCGCGAAGAAAAATTGAGGGTGAGTTGGTGATTTCAACTTACTTAAGTCCAGACCAATAGATTTAATAATGCTCATGTCCAATCAGACCCACTCGATTTAAATAAAGCTCATGCACAATCAGGCTCAATCCAAAATACAAATTTTGTAGTTAGTGAGTTTCGAACTCTGGATGAGAAGCTCTCCCTACCACTTATACTAGCTGCACTAATTAAACTTGTTTATTTTATTGTTGATACATAGTGTTATTACACAATATTAATACACAATTTCAATGTTAAATTATGTAGTTAACAAATCGGTCATTTCTCAATTACACAAGTTCATTGTTTACACAAGGTTTAGTTACACAAACTCAAACGAGTTGCACAAGCCCAAAAGTCCATCATTTACACAAGGTCGAGTTACACAAGTTCAAGCCCATCGAGTTACACAAGCCCAAAATTTACCGAATAAACAATTAAATGTTTAGGACATTTTGTGTAATTATAAAATTAAACCTTATCTTGTAATCATTCGATCCAGTACATTTGATGTTTTTCCAATAGTTTGGGACATGTAAATATAAACTTGGGCCAAAATCTGTAATTATCCATTTTGGGGCAACTTTAAAAATTCTAAAATTTTGGGTCAATTAACATAAATAAGAAGGTGGATCTGGGCAACAACGACAGCCGACAGGTATGGGCGGCATTGACAGTTGATTTGGTCTCTTCGTTCCAACATCTACGAGCTCGGAGGCGAGATAACCATGGAGGTTGGAGACGAACTAATCGGGGCTCCTTAGGACGGCGGTTCTGGTTCGACACTAGCCTGGTCGAAGAGAGGAGGGGCTCAACGTCTCAGACCATATCGAAAAGGGATGAATGGGACCTGACTCTAGAGACGAAGGCGATGGTGGTACGGATTTGTTGGAGATGGCGGTTCGGCATTGGATCCGAGTGAATTTGGGCTTGAATGACGACGGCGGACTGGACGACCATGCCCTAGATTTGTTTGGCGACCGTTTCGTCGGAATCTGGTGTGCAGCGACGGTATGCCAGAATGGACACTCCACCCCACAACTACTTCGTCGAGATTTGGAAACCCTTACTAGCGGCAAGAACAAACACAGGAGACGAGCAACTGACAACATGGTGATTTTGTAGGTTTTTTATTTTCAATTTCCCCCTCTACCTCTTTCACTAATTAATTTTAGAATTAAAAAAAATTAGATACATAGAGGGCCTAGTTTGTATTAATGATACAAAAAAAGTTTTACTATATCAATCTTCTCAAAAATTAAATGGATAAATATGGTTGTAACTTCCTAAACAAGTATACGTGATACCCTCCTCCCCCTATTACCCAACTAGACTAATTGAATCTCACGATTTAGTCGTTATTTTTTTAAAGTTATACTTAATTTTTAATTGTAGTACCTAACTTTGAATACTTCAGTTCTAATATCGAAAACTTAATATCCAATTTCAAATAACCATTTTAATTATTCAATCTTAATTACCCAAGTCAAATACTCTTACTTACCTTTTTAATTACCTAACTAGTGTATTACCCGTGCACTGCACGGGTGTTTTTTAATTTTTGTTATAAAATATTTTATATTTATTTAAAAATTTATTAACAAAAATATTATGTATATTAAATTTAAAATTTTACTTGTCCTTATTTATGTATTTTTTTTTTATATTATCAATTTAAACTTTTTTGAAATTTATCAATATATGGTAGCAAATTAAAGTAAATTCATTTTCACTTACTGTAACTACTATCAGATTGATATAAATAATATATACACTCGAAACATAATTTACAAACTATATGAGCATATATATATATATATATATATATATATATTGCGGATAAATATTTATGGTGTTGTATCTTCCAAATTCTAATATCAGTCTCATCCTGATGTTTGAAAAAATCTCTCTCAAAATATATGACTTTAAATACGATCTAGTAACTTAATTTTTTCAAATTAGATTTTAGCTACAGTTTCCTTGAATACATCCGATTTATATAAATATCATCCATAACTATAATATTAGTTTTATTAGATAAAATTAAAAAAAGTATAATTGTACGTTTATTAAAATCGGTGAGTGATAATAAATAAGAGAGAATATTATTGGATAAGTGACCAACACAATCAACATTATTGCTAACAATGACAATAATTAGTCATTAAATGTTCGCGTATTTATAATGGACGGATGTAAATTTAACAATAATAAAACATGATATTAACAATATTAAGATTTAAATATTTATATGATTATGTTAAATTTATAAAAATATATCTCTTCTCATATGAAGATATAGCAATCGAAAACATTTGACCAATAACATCTATTATACAAATTAGATGGAAAAAAGAGTAGGGAATATAATTGTAAATTATTAACATTAACATACAAATGAGGTTTCCGGAACGACCAATATCCATTTCCCTTTGAACATCTCCATAATCTTCAAAAGCATTTACTGCACTTGGAGAATGAATTATAGTTGGGTGATGTAATGTTTCAATTACATGCAAGATATATAGGGCACGGTTGGCTAGCTTGCTCATTAACACGTCCTTGCAAATTTCACCTAATAAAACTGAATCTTGATGATGGAGTCGGATACCAAAATCTACCTTTAATTCTTCTACTCTTCCGAACCTATGCATACAACAAACATATATGCTTACTTTTATGAAGCCTAACATTATTAACTTTTTTTTTTATATCACAAAACATCAACCATCCTACAAATTCACATATAACAATGCATAAAAGGCTTCCGGAAGCAAATACCTCGTACTAAATTTAAGAGGTACATGCAGTAGGCCTTCTTGCAGCCATCCATTGTGCCGCTTAGTTCCCTCCCTTGTCTTCGAACAAAACTCCATCTACACCGGTGAAACCTGCATCCTTCCGACACATTTGACTAACAATGATCCCAACATCACCACACAGAAGAGAGTTTGGATATAGAAACAACTAAAATCAATAAAAATTAGAATAAAAAAATACGCACAGTTTAATAAGAAGTAAAGCCAATGACCCTGTGAAAGGTTACTACATTTATAGAGGGGAGCGATCTTATGAGAAATTTTAGGATCAATTAGTTTAGATTCACATGACATTTATCCGATTAACTTAACACTAATTTTTAATTTATATTTTTTTAATTACAGTTAGTTGTTGAGATCTCTGATTAATTTGACCAAGATAAAATTATCAAAATTTAAAGTAGTTTTGCATTCAAAGAACATCCATATCTTTACGTGATCTTTTTTTAACGAATTTCAACAATTCAAATTATTTTTTTAAAATGGATAAAAATTGTTTTTCTATTTAAACAAAAATAATTTGTTGGCTATATCTTTACGTGATTTTTCTTTGAGAATTTCAGCATTTCAATTCCATTTTTTTAATATTAGATTAAAAATATAGTTTGTTATTTAAACGGTTATTAATTTGTAGACTTGGACAGCAAAGTATTGTTTATATTTACCCTAAATAATTATATTTACCCTAGATAATTGTTTATATTTAAATGGTTATTGATTTGTAGATTTATTTTTTTTAAATTTGATATTATCTACTAATCTCTTGAAATTGCTTCTGATTCCCGATTTTATAGAGGAGAATAAATTTATATTAATTTTGATATCATCTAAAACTATTTTGTTTAATCTAAAAATATAACACGGATCAAATAGTTAATTGAAACAATTTTTTTATATAATTATGAGATTTTAAAACCACTTTTTTAAGTGATATGAGAAAGATTTGGTTGAATTTTCTTATTCTAAATAGACGTAACTAAAAGATCTTGATGAATTAATTGTTGACATTAAAAAGGTGTAAACTATTTAATTAATTACTTTAATTATTATTATACTCAACAAACTTTAACTTATTATTTTCATTTAAAAACCAATAAATTAATTACTTTTGATAATTTTTTGGGGCTGGAAAAAAACGTGGTTGCGACACGTGGCAAAAAAGGGTTCTCCTTTAATACATATAAGATTGTCAAAATACTCAATTTTCGTAATGCTCAAATTTTAAAATTACCAATTTTTTAAAATTACAATTTTTTTTAAATTACCCAACCTAGTTCGTATCCCGTTTAAGGGTTTCAGAAGACATTATTCTTCTTCCCGGTGGTAACATGTAACACCCCGAATCCGCGGAATATCGGAATGCTACGAGCGAGACCTCACAATGGGTCTCGAATAAAGACACAAACCCCAAAACATAAATCCGAAACCATACATAAATCCAAAACGACACAAACCCAAAACATAAATCCGAAACCATACATCCAAAACCATAAATCCAATCACTAGTACCTATGGTTCAGGGCCACTACATAACATCCTAAAACAAAGCCTATTCGCGAAACATAACAGGACCTCACAAGATATACACGTACGAAACACACATAACATATCCCGTCACAAATCACATAAGCATAACCGAGGAAATATCTTGGGAGTAACCCGTCGGTCCTATAGATATCGCTAAATCTGCGTAAAACTCAGGATTGTTCCTCCGGATACTATCCTCCGTCTCCCATGTAGCCTCATCGGCTTCTCGTCTTGACCACTACACTCTCAGCATCGGTATCTCCTTCGACCGAAGGCGTCTCGTACTACGCTCCAAAACCGCTATTGGATGCTCCGCAAAAGTATGGTCCGGATCGACCACTAGGTCCTCATGGCTAATGGCGTGCCTCGGGTCATGTATGTACTCTCTCAACCGAGATACATGAAACAACGGGTGAATACCCTCCAACCTCGGTGACAACGCTAACCTTTATGCTAACCTTCTCTTCCTCTGTCTTCACTCGAACCAAGAGATCGATCTCCTTCCCTCTTGCGTTGCAACAGTCTGGGAAACACCGAGTGCAACCTCCGTTGTCGTAAGTGTCGCCTCGCCGTCGGAGAAGACCTTCTGGAGCCCTGCCGCCCACTCGAAGCCGGAGAAGCACCCTGCAGGCTGACCTCGATTTGTTTTGTCGTCCTTCTGTCAAGCCGCCAACCGCCTGGATCTACTGTTGCCAAGGTCGCCGGAGAATTATTCCGCTTTCCCTCGCGTTCGCTTCGCCGTGACCACCAGCCTTGCCATCGCCCCACACCGTCTGTGTTGTGTTCACCTTCACCCTCCCGCCGCAAGTTGTGCATTCAAAAGAAAGAAACAAGGTTTCTTTCTTTTTATATATTGGACCGCCTTCTTTTTGGTTAATTACAGTTTGTGCTCCAGATTTGATCATTTGCAGTTTTGAACCCAAATTTTGGAATGTAAGCAATTATACCCTCCTATATAAATTATTTACATATTTTGGCCATATTTTATTTACAATTTATGACCCAACTTTTATTATTTTACTATTGTGCCCTTGTTGGATTAATTTCGAGTTATAGCTCAAAGTTTTTAATTCTGGTTTTATGACCAAGTTTCTAGAATTTCATATCGTGCCCCGGGAGGATTATTTACGAGATTAACGTGACTTTTGAAAACGAGTTTACCTTAGGATTATATATATATATTATATTACGATCAAATTTAGCGTATAAGCTAAATTTGTTTAGTTTGGTGTTAGGTCCAGAAGTGCCTCGATAAAGGCCAACGTATCCTTTCTCGACATCCTTAGATCGTCTTCCGTCTTTTGACGTCATGTGAGTACCCTCTCCCCCGAGCTTATGATCTTACTCAATTTAGTTATGTTTAGTATTAGTATCATGCTACGTTGGATCTAGCATAACTTAGAGTGAATACCAAGTAGTGGTTTGGACCTTAGGTGAGTTTTGAGAATTTTTGATTGTTGTAAGACGTTGAGTGTTTGATTGATCTTGTGAGTATATGAGGCTTGAGGTTGTAGTTATATGGTTGTTGAGTTTGTTTAGGCTAGGGAGGTTTATCCTAGTATGTGTTGGGTTATGATCTTGCGAGATCATAAAGTATAGAAGTCTAAGGACTTCTAGCTTGTGTTGAGTGTGATGTGAGCATGAGGGATTCTAGGTTGCAGTCCTAGAATGAGAGTCAAATGATCTTGCGTAGATCATTTGTGTAGAAGTCTAAGACTTCTTGAGTTGAGCGAGTTGTTGATATAGATATCTTGTTGTGAGCAGGTGCACACTTCTTCCCAAGGGAAGCGAGAGTGTTGTGTGAGTTAGCGTTTGGGACGAGGTAAGTCTCCGGACTTACTTAGCTCGTATTCTTCGTATTAGTTTTGATGTGTGTTTGGTGATGTGTGTTTATTGTTTATGTTATAACAAGTAAACCGGAAATAGGATTACTGACCTTTATATATTATTTGGCCCAAGTGTATGACAACAGGCGGTGACAACTTGTCTAGCTCCCGCGAGAGCTAGGAGGTTCTTGGCGACTATCTCGTGCTAGTAGACGGTCGGATGCATCAGTACCATTCCATGCCGGTAAGTAGGGACCGAGGCGAGTTTCGGTGACTCTCGTGTCACAACCTAAGTTGAGTTAGAACAGGATATGACTTAATAATAATAAGATAATAAACCGGACTTGTGTACTTTGGAGTATATTGGGTGTTTATGATGATTTACTTGTGTTTGTGCCTTTCACCTTGATTCTAATGCCTCGGATAATAGCTAACGGTTTTTTACCGATTGTTGTAGATTGCCTTGCCGGTTAGGAATGCGGCCAAGAGATCCGGAAGAGTGGGCAGCTGGGGTTCCGTACATTTTAGGTAGGGCTATGCTTATGGTCCGGACCGGTGGATTGTAAATTGATAAAACCTTGGATTGTAGATCGGACTGGGACCGGGCCGATATTGCGGACCAGACCGGACCGATTTGTACCTAAATTTTGCAATTTTGGTGAGGTTTTCCGGTCCAAAACCGGACCTGGATCGGACCGAACTGGACCGGAAACCCGTGTTACGGTTTTTTACGGTCCTAAAACTGGACCGGACCGTAACTTGGATTTTCAAAAAAACCTAGACCGTAGACCGGACCGGTTGCCGGTCCAATTTTGCACAACCCTAATTTTAGGAGTGGATTTTTGGTTGGAGTCGAGTTTGTATATTGTTCATGTATATTGTATGTCGCGCGGTGGCATTTGCCCTTTGGTGTTATATATCGGCTGAAGTCTTTTTGTCATATGCTTTCGGGTTTCATCTATGATACACGGACACGGATACGGGAAACGGACACGGCGAGAAACGGAAAAGCGGCAATCCTCAAAAGTATAGGAAACGGGGACACGACGAGTAAAATAATTAATATATTTTTAAAAGATATTGAAATATAGAATTATTGTATCATAATGAGATACATATATATGAAAAAAATCAATGATATATGAGTTGATAAAAATATTAACATCATGATAAAATAGTCGAAACAAAAGGTTAGAAACAAACATTTTCAGTCTTATAAAATATAGAAATAAACATATTTAGTTTTATAATATGAAATAATCATACTTAGTATCAAAATTGAAGAATGAATCATTCATTTGCAAATCAACAATAACCGAACAACATGATCAACAAAGAAAAATAATAATAACTATTTGTGAATTATAAAAAGTGAAAGAATTAGAATAACATAGTCAACATTCAACAAACAAAATTACAAAATAAATTAATAATCAAAGATTCAAAATTAATTTATAAAATCATAAGAAAAATGGAGAGAAGAGTCGGCCGGCGGAACAACATTTCAACATTAGAGCCAGAGAAGAAGATCGGTGTCCTACTTCCGACAACCACAATCTCGCAGGTGGTCATGTGGAGCTAGGTTTAGTCGGAAAAATGGGAAAGAAGAAAAAATATTACGTTATACAAGTTTTTATTTCATTGATCATGTCTTGACCGTACACAATCCGCGTACTCACCGTGTCCTAGACGTGTCCTACCTTGGAAACGTGTTTTGACCGTGTCCGAGCCGTATCCGATTGTGTCCCCGTTTCCGACATGGTAGGACACGGGACACGTCACCTTCTAGAATTGTCCGTGCATCATAGGGTTTCATTGCATTGCATAAAAATGTATTTTTGTTTTGACCTTTATTTGTGTCTTGTTGCAAGATCCAGTGAAATTGTTGTCAGGATAAGGGTCAGGACCCATTGTGAGGTCTCGCCCGTAGCATCCCGAGTCCCGTGGATTCAGGGTGTTACACAACAATTGTTTTTCTTCCCGATTAAGAGGTAGCGGTGAGGCGTCTTCCCCGACGAAGTATCAGTCCTTCCCGAGAGAAATGAAACTTTTTGTGGAAACATTTAGGCGGGTGTATTCAATCAAGATTTTACAGGAAATTTTTGGAATTTAAAAGTCTATGGGTATTCAATATAAATTTTTAAAAGTTCATATAAATCTTTTCGCATTCAATTAGGATTTTAAATTTTTCATAAAATTCCTATGGTATTTAAAAGTTTGTTGATTTTAAAAGAAATCTATTATTTCATTGATTTTGTAGGACTTTCTTATTACTTTTAACATACCTAAATCCTAAAGAAGTCTTCTCCCAACACATAAGATTTTCACGGCAAACTACAACATTGAAGAACTCTAACGGTCAAATCAACGTCTTCGAGCGTTTTCGAGTGCTTGGGCTCGGTGCATCGTCGGAGATTAGGTCTTTCTCGTGTTTTCCGACATGTTGATTGTTTTCTTGCTCATGTGTGTCATGTTGATTGTTTTTCATCACGTGTCATCTCTAGAATTGCTTATTCTTTACAATTGCTTGTTTACTGATTTACCTTCCCTCCCCGAATAACCCACTATTTTCTCCCTTCAACCTTCAATCTCATCAATCTCGAATATAATCCAAGGTTGTCAAAACATAAAAGAAAGAGACTTTAATTAAACTCAAAATTGATACGCTTAGAAATTGAACGAGTAGAAGTCGAGCCAACGATGACGTCTCTTTGTTTTGAGAAACCCGTCTACCATGGGCCGTCTTTCCCGTTTCTTCGAGATTTTGGTCATGTATTAATCCGACAGAATCTGCATTAACTCTATATAGAATTAAAATATTCCACAAAAATAGCAAATTTTATGGATTATTAAAATCAGTCAAAATCTTTTAAAATCTAGATTGACTACACCCCCTTAGTATGGACCACGTCGGGTTAGAGTCTATCCATTGAAATGGAAGTAATCATACGAGAATCAGAATCATAAAAGTAGGGGCTTAAGGGGCCAATTATAAGGACGGTGGTGTATGGTGAGAATTTTAATTTGAGAGTTTCAATGGCGGTTTTCACTATATGCACCGATTCAAGTTAAAGTCTAGCATTAGATAAGTTGTTGAAAGAAATAAACGTCTCCATCAAAATCACCGTCAAAATCAATGTCAAAATTGTACCTCCATTAGCACCCTCCAAAAACAGCGATGTAGACGACTTGGCTTCATCAATTGTGGAATCGTCGATGGGATCCTGGACGAAGAACATGAGAATAGATAATCACCTTTTCTCTTCCGTCTATGTTTAAATTATAAAGAGAAAATTATCTTTTTTTTTAATCCCACTTAATATAGAATTAGGGCTGTGCAAAATCGGACGGACCGGAAAACCGGACAGGACCGGTTCCGGTCCAGGTTTTTTTGAAAATCCGGGTTACGGTTCGGTTTTTGGACCGTATAAAACCGTAACCCGGGTTGGACCGTATACTATGAATTTCCGGTCCGGTCTGGTCCGGTCCGGTCAAATCCGGTCCGGTTTTGGACCGGAAATACTCACCAAAATTGCAAAATAAGGTGAAAACCGGTCCGGTCCGGTCCGCAATGTTCAAATTTGCACAATTTATGTACAAACCGGTCCAACCCGGAACCGGACCGGACCATTACGGTCCGGTCCCGATCCGATCTACGGTCCAAAGTTTTCTTAATTTACGGTCCACCGGTTCGGTCCGGTCGCACAACCCTATATAGAATTACATCCTAATAAGATCTTTAAAAACTAAAGTCAATATTGATTGAGTAGGAGCCTAGTTTTACAAAAAAGACTATTACGTCAATGTAATAAAAATTAATCCTAAAATGTCTATAAAAAACATCGATCTTGAATGAGATACTATTTTTAAAAAATCATATATTCAACAAAAAAAATATCATGAAACTACCTATTAAGCACAACATTTAAAAATAAAACATATTAAGTACACATCGGAAAAGTAAACGCCTATGAACCAAACAAAACTTTTATAAAAAAAAAAAAAGCGTATTATTTAATAACTAATGTCATACCATTCTTATATTTTTAGTTGATAATTAGATTTTAAATAATAACATGGTTAGTGGACGAAAGGTATACACAAAAAGCATTTGTATCCCAATTCTCTATAGTATTCCTTTTTTAAACTATAAATAAAATAAAATAATTATAAAATGAAGATAATTAAAGCATAATGTGCCAAGATATATATCTTTTTTGAATTAGAAACACAATAAGCATATAATTCCCACGCATGGGAGTTGTGGTCCGTTTGTAAACCAATAATTTATGTGTTGAAGAAGTTTATTAGATACCTGAATATGTAATTGATATTTGTTGAGATGTGTGAAATGTTTCACCTTGACAATATGATATTGTGTGAACCTAACATATAAATCATATGTCTACTTCTTTGTTGTATGCTATCAATCCATTGGTTAAGTTGGCATTAATGGTTTGGTGTCAAGTGTCTACTAGTCAGGATTACAGGCCCGTCCAACAAGGGGTGCCATTCGGCCCAACAGCACAGGGCCCCAATTTTTTTGGGGCCCCATAATAATATTGTTTAGTTAATATATTAAACAAAAGAGTGCTTGCCACATTGGTTAAACCTCAACATTAGGTGTAAATGGTTTAGGGTTCAAATCTCATTTCTACCATTTTTTTATTTTATTGTTTATATAATCTTTTTTATCTCCTCTTTTGCTTATATTTATTTTTTTTTATCTCCTCTTTTGCTTATATTTATTTTTTTTATCTCCTCTTTTGCTTATTTTTTTTGGGGCCCATTATAATTATGTTTATTTAATCTATTAAACAAAAGAGTGCTTGCCACATTACTTATTTTTATCTTTTCAAGGGGCGTAATTTTTTTTATATCCTCTTTTGCATATTATTATTTTTTTAACTCCTTAACATTAGGTGTAAACGGTCTCATTTTACTTTTTATTGTCATTCTTTCATGCATTTTGTTATTAAAAAAGTAATTTTATTTTTTTTCCCATTTTTTTCTTGATAAAATATATTTTTTAAAATTAATAAAAAAAAATATTGACACAGGGCCTCCGAAACTCATTGGACGGCCCTGTCAGGATAGATGAAATTGTGAAGGCTTTGTCTTATCATTAATTAAAAATATATAAAAAAATCCAATTAAATAAGAAATTATAAATTTTTGAATGTCAACTTGTGACAAGTAATAAGACAAATGATTTGAAATGGGAGACGAATGGCCAAATCATAGGAAGATGCTAACAATTGATAGATTTTGGTGGAGAATAACCTTTATATAGTGCTTACGAGAGAATAACAATTAGGAATAAATAGAAAAGTAAATAAGATCTCGTTATTATGATCTTCGGAGTAGCCAATGGTCAAAGCTCCTCGAAGAATTTATAAGTGGAAAACTTTTTTTTAGTTGATTCTCTTGTAGGGCCCTCTTCATGCAATGCATGAAGACCGAGGATCTTGCCTCCTATCGTGTTCAAACTTTGATGCTAATTTGTGATTATCAGCCACTACGGTCTAGGAATTTTCAAATTTAGGTTCAGTTGATTTTTAGCCCGGTCCCTTATCACTCTCGTTAACAAAGATATATGATTTTGTATTATGATATCGATGTTACCATAATCTTGATCTTATATCTGATACCATGATAGATTTTGATAAGCTTACTTCAATAATTTATTAATGACCTCTCAAAGGCTTTAAATACACAAAATGAAGAAATAGCTAGGAAGTTAAATAACAAGTAATTTGAAAAGTAAATGATAACAAAAAATATAATTTAAATAAGAATATTTCGATCTTATCAAGATCTCGATTTTATCAACCATAACCAAGCCCTAAAAAATGCTCTCCACCGTAGCTGAACAATGGAACCCAACCACGACTAACACACCACTAGTCCTAAGCTTACCGAGTACCGACCACCCATTTCGGCCTATCGGCCAACCCTTCTCGTTTGACCGCCATCTCTATAACCTACTGACCACAACTCTCAATCAACTCTCTTGGCCTCTTGTTGTCTTCTTCTCCTCGGAAGTTGTTCTTGGAAGAGAGTGTCTGGTAAAACCCACCACACACACAACGGCCCCGTTTGGTATTACCATAAATTAAGGAGATTAAGATTATGAGAATTAAAAGAGAGAAATAATTCTCGTAATCTCGTTTGGTAAGGGAATTAAGGTGATTAAAGGAGTTAGATTACGGAGTTTAAGGGAATTAGATTATGAGAATTTTGTAATCCTGTAAAACTTAGATTATAGGGATTATGAAGATTATTGAGGGTCAAATCTCATTTTTACCCCTCTTTTTTCATTTCTTTCATTTATAAAAAAAATATTACACATACTTTTTCGTAATTTTACTCACAATCATATTAATTTTACCAAACACTCATTTCACTTATATTCATATTCACCCTCTTAAACAATTTCATCCCCTTAATTCTTCATCTAAATGATTCCTTTCATCCTCATCTTCATCTACGTAATCATCCGTTACCAAACTGGCCCAACACCCACCTCGGCCTACCGGCCTCCTCTCTCGGATTAACGAGTAACGGCCATCCGGCCACCAACACCCCTTCATTTTATTTGTATTAACTCTACTGATGAAATATGAAATCAAGTTCTTTACGGAAGAAATTCGCTTTATTATCAATTGATTCTTGTATTGTTAGTATGGATTATGATGTATCCTTTTTCATATTGACCTTTTCTTCCATTGATTCGTTCTACATGAACTCCTTATCCGTATCCTCGATCCAATGACTGCAACTTTTGTTTGTATGTCATTGATCGATTAGCCACAAACTCTTAACCTAAATATCGATTTAATCGATAGTTTTATGGATAGGATTTCGGTTATCCTTTGATGTGTAACCCTGGCTTCACATGCCTTTTTCAGACTCCAATATCACAACCTCTTCTCGCCTTCACCAAGTTCGCGAGTTTCATTATAAGGCGGCCTTTTTCAGACTCCAATATCACAACCTCTTCTCGTCTTCACCATGTTCGTGAGTTTCATTATAAGGCGGCACGGTGTAGCTGCTGGCTATGGTTATCTTGCATCGTTCATACACCTCTAACCCCATATATGATGGCCCATCTGTCAAAATCCTTGTTGTTGCAAGAAGATGAAGATAGGTTTTTAAAAAGAAATAAAGAAATGTAAAGGTTACAAACTTTTAATCAACAATTGTTTGGATTAGCTCAAAACCGATTACAATCAATAATAATTATTTTGTTAATTATTTATTAAAAGAAAACTAAAGAAAGTTTGTTCACCAACCTCCTCGAGGAAATCTCGTCGACAACCATATTTACAAAAACTCTTTTGATTGTTCTTTAGACCAATTCTCTTTCTTAATTGGGAAGTTTTGAAATTAAAAATGGACTTCACTTGTTTACAAAATATTCATTTTGATCCTTTTAACAAAGGTCCAACTTTGACATTGTCTTCCTCTATGAAATGTTATACAAAGAATGAGGAGGTTAATCTCGTCTTAAGGGCGCCAATCGCGCGTTCTAACGACCCTAAAAATACCAAAAAATAAAAAGAAAAAAGAAAATTTAAGGTCGATTGAGTTAAGGGCTCTGTTGCAGTCCAAATCTGAGATGTCCACGATTGTTTCTCAAACTTCCTACTTGTATGCTTCCTTCGAAGATGCATGTCTATACTCGTTGCTTCCTGTTGGTTGGATTATCGTGCTTTCCCTTGAAGATCTCTTTGCGTTTGGGTTTTTATGATGTATTTTTGTGCGTTTATATTCTCCTTTGTTGTGACACTTTATAACGGTTAGGCTGTTTATCAATTTTCATTCCATTAGACGGCATGTCATCTAATGGTTCAAACCGAAGACCATTAGAAAAATCTGGATTTTATCAACAATGAACCTCCCGAACAGCCACTGGCCAGAGCTCCTCGAAGAATCTATAAGTGGAAACCCTTTTTAGCTGAATCTGATTCTGTTCTTAGTGCCCTTTTCATGCAAAGCGTACAAGACCGAAGACTTTGCCTCCTAACGTGTTCAAGAAGACTTTGATGCTAATTTGTGATTATCAACTGCTACAGTCTAGGAAATTTCAAAATTAAATTTGCCACGGCTCCCAAAGCTTTAAGACTCAAAAGAGTACATAAACAGTGGGGATCCGGTCTACAGATACATTGTCAAATGACTTATACCATCATAATACAAGCAAACACATAGTTTATACTAGTCACCCGATTCAAGCAATCTGGATCGTACAATGTCACATGCTTCAACTTATTGATAATACTTACTACAGATTCAAGCAGTGATTGGGGCATGAACTGCTATCTTATGAAGGAGTTCGTCCTTCCTGGCACCCACAATCCTTTCAACCTCCTGCCCCTCTTTCAGTATAACAAAGCTCGGCATTGCCTCCACCTTGTATTCCTCAGCGACATCCTGCA
This sequence comes from Fagopyrum homotropicum, assembly GCA_033239125.1. Lineage (NCBI taxonomy): Eukaryota > Viridiplantae > Streptophyta > Magnoliopsida > Caryophyllales > Polygonaceae > Fagopyrum > Fagopyrum homotropicum. The sequence goes on along the minus strand of BSWB01000006.1, from coordinate 9,242,400 downwards.
ACCAATGATTTCATTTTGCATACAAATGAGATCCTATAATCTTATATAAACTTGCTACCTTGTTTACAAAAAATGGAATAGCTAAACTATTAAGTATTGTTCTTACCTTCAAGTCATCAACATCCACCTTGAAGAACACCACATCAGGAAACTTCTTGGCAAGCTCAGACACGTACGGAGTTATGACGCGGCAGGGACCGCACCATGATGCGGTGAAATCGATCACAATCTGCCAATAAATTTGTCAAAATCTCTAAAGTCACGGTTGAACTTCAATTTGCAAATTCACCATAATCTACAATACTAGCTACAGATCACAACCGATCCTCTTTCCTGAGGGTCTCTCTTCAAAAGGCAGAATAAATTCAAATTCAAATTATATCGTCTTACCGCCTATACAAGATATTACAAAACCTAATTCAGAACGATTGGCAGAATTCAGTTTAAAACCTAATTGCAAACGAACTTTCTCAAAGCAAAGTTATAGCAGAAAATTCAAGTGTCTGGGAGCCTGCACTCACAATTTTAGAAGTCCATAACAGCAATCGCTGTTTTCCTGCTCAAAATAGCAAAAGGACCTGGAAGATTTTAGGGTAGAAAAGAGAAAGAAAATACCAATTTGCCGGAATCCTTGGCTTTCTGGAACTTCTCGTTCCACTCCTGGACCGTGTGGCATGCGATAACTTGTGCTTCTTCCGCCATATCTCCCTGTCTTCTTCTTTACTTGTCTTCTGCTTCTCAAAAAGTCAATTGGCGTGGATCGTAAAAAATGCTCTGGATTATGCTTATGCTGTAATGCAGGAGAATGAATTGTGTAGTGTGCGCCTGCCACCGTTTATATTTATAGCGAGGTGCCGACGTGAGTATGGATGGAGGTAATTTACGAATGTGCCACCAGGCGTGTGAAGTGTGAATGCATGTGATTCCTGTCTTCCTGATACGTGCTGGTATAACGAAATGAATATAGACGAACGCGTCGTTTCGGAACAGAGTGAAAACATAAACCAAACCGTGATGTGTGCTGTGACGTATTACACCTATGCTTGTTTCCTTCTAGGAGGTGTCTTTTTACCGCACAGAAAAATAATTCTAAACATACTTGAATAAATTACACAAAACCACCTATTATATACCCAATTTCATTTAACCACCTCTATGTTTTTTAGTTTTCATTTTAACTACATTCTATGTTAATTTTTAATCAAATTACCACCAATTGACAATTTTTTTCAGATTCCGTTAAATTTATAGCATCCACAGTAAAAACACTTTTAAATCAATAAAGAAAAGAAAAAAAATTGTCAAATATTCTTCCCACCACGGGTACACCACCAATAATCCACCACCGAAAGAAAAAGAACCTTAATTAGAATATGAATTGGAGCGATGAACCCACAAAATTGAAAAACATACAATAACAAAGAAGAAATTGAGCACCTAATCCAATATGAAGAGCAATATACCACTCAAATTTTAAACTTATCATGTACCACTCAAATTTCAAAATTTTCTTTATGAATCATATCAAAAAGCAGACCCTATGATATTCAAATCAACCAAAAACATCAAATTACTTTAGGGATTCGTTAGGGTCGAATTTGTCTAGTATTTAGTTTTTACATGAGAATCCAATCCGTACAGTCATATTTAGTTTCAATTTTAGCTCTAAAAAGAATGATAATATACGGACCCTAATTTGAAAAATGAACAAAAAAACTTCAAAAACAAAATTCCCGATGTGAAGCATCAATAACAAGAAATAGCACTAAGGTGTAAATTTTGAGCTTCGATTTGGTCTTTGTGAGTAGCTTAACATAGATCGGATATATGTGTAGAGAAGAAGTGAAAACAAGGTGGCGGATTTTTCTTGAAAAATTGCACGATAATTCGCAATGCTCTAATTTCCTACAATGGAAGATGCTTCAACGACCGGAGTTTAGTGAGTGAAGCTTTCATGGCTGGAGATGGACAATATGGATGATGAAAAAGAAGTCAAACAAGAAGCCTTACGAAGAAGATAAGTTGGGAATTTGTTATTTTAATGAAAGTTTTGTTAAAAAATATGGTAGGTTCAACATAGTTAACAAATATTTTTAATTGGTGGTAGTCTATAATAACAGTGATAAAGGTGGTTAAATGAAAATAAAAAAAATAAGGGATGGTTAATTGAAAAAAGGTATATAGTAGGTGGTTTTGTGTAATTTACTACCCAAAACTATCTAAGGACAATCATATTTAATTTTCCGTTTGTGGATAAAATATCAATCTCGTTCTTATCTTTCACTGATGATATGATTATTTTTATTAGAGTAAATGTGGCTTCCTGAAAATAAAAAAAAACTAAGCAAAAAGTATTGTTCTGTATTAGGACAAAAAATTAACTTCTAAAAATTTGATTTCCAAACAAAGAAAAACCGTTAAAACACCAATGAGAACAACATTGCCCAATTAAAAAATATTTTGGCCATGAGTCACACCACAATCCTCGACAAAGGGGACCGACACATGTCTATCATTGGAAGCAAGGTCTTCGGTCTTCTACGCTTTGTATATAAAAAACCCGGAGGAGTTAGATAAAACATATAAAACAATTGTACACTTTACATGAAAAGGGAGGATTTGACTCCTATTCCATAATCTAGAAGAGTTAGATAAAAAAATCTTATTGAACAAAGAAAATGAAAAAACATCAACTTGTGGCATGGTTATTTGGGTCACAACGACACCACTTATTAAATTGGTCCAAAACACCAATCAAATTGACACAAATATCAAAGTCAATCACTTTATAAACAAATCAAAAGATTGAAATGTCACCAAGATTGATAACCAATTACAAGGTATCATCAACCAGAATATTAGGGGCAAAATTAAGGAAACAATTATACCAAAAAATGAAATTCATGATATATTATAATGGAGGTATAATAATTAAAAATGGTTGGTTCACAACAAAATCAGTTTTGGAGATGCTTGAGGAGGATTCGAGTTGGTTCCCAAACAATGTTTGTGATAGGATTTGGAATCTTGATACCCAACCTAAAATTAAAAACTTCATTTGTAAATTTAAAAAAACCCGGCATTCCAACAAAAGCAAACTTGACGAAAAAAGAATTGTCATAACAAGGCATTGTGAATTGTGTAACCATCATATTGAGGACTTGTTCTACGTGCTTATTGATTGTCTTTTTAGTAAACAAATCATTGACAAAATCGATAAATCAATCTTAACCAACATTAACACTGCATGCATTGTAAATATCTAGTGGAGTATCTAGTTCTTCAATGATAGCAATTATATGTAAATAGAATATAATTGAGGGTTGCCTTTGTAATTATTGTAAATACGTTGGTTATTTATATGACCTATCAGTAAATGGAAACCCTAAGGGGAATTTATCATAATCTCACATGGTATCAGAGGTTATCGTTCCTCTAACCCTCTTCCGCTCTTTCTAAACCTACGGCCGTCACCGCCGTCTCTCCCTTTCATTTTCGTTCTTCTTCAATGGCTACCGATCGGAAACCGTCTTTTCATTCCGCACTCAGAATATCCAACATCAAGAACAACATCGCTCTCATCCTTGACCATGACACTCCGTATGCTTCCTGGGTTACTCTTTTTCGAGTTACAGCAAAAGCTCACAACGTCCTTGATCACATCGACGCGAAAGTTCCCAAACCTACGGACATTGACGACTCTTTATGGCTTCAGGTTGACGCAGCGGTCCTTCAATGGATATACAGTACAGTCTCCCGGGACATACTGCTGCAAATTCTTGACTCCGATGATACGGCGCTTCAAGCCTGGAATCGAGTCAAATACATTTTCCAAGATAACAAAAATACTCGTGCTGTTTATCTCGAACACGAGTTCTCAAACTGTAAGTTATCTGGATTCGCCTCTATTAACGCTTATTGCCTCCAACTTAAGTCTTTGGCAGATCAACTCAAAGGAGTTGGCTCACCGGTTCCCGATACTCGATTTGTTCTTCAACTTATTTCGGGTTTACCCGCTGAGTATAATGTTGCGGCAAGTTTTATTCAACAATCCGACCTGCTTCCCTCGTTCACCAAAGCTCGGTCTCAACTTCAGTTGGAAGAAACGCGAATGGCGTCTCAATCCGGTTCCAACAGTGCTCTTACTGCCGCTACTCGGAACTCCGCATCCACCGGCTCCAGCTCACCTCCGTCTTCTGGCGCCCCAGCACCGCCCCAGTCCGGCACCTCTTCGACTCCGACGGACCAGTCCAACCAACGTCGCGGTCGAGGCCGAAAAGGGAAGCAGCGATCCGGCAACGGCAACCCTACTCAGCGGTTTGTGTGGAATGCCACACGCGGATGGCTGCCTCTGCAGCAGCAGCATGCGGCCCAGTTGCCTCTAGGCCCACCTCCGCCTTCCTGGACTCCAGCCCACGCTCCATCTGGCCCACAGCAGCCTTTCCCCTCTTACCCCCTTCAGCAACCCAGCATTCTTGGGGCCTGGCCCACTGACGCAGCACAATCAGGCCCATCTAGCTTATAATTTTCAGCCTACTACATTGGACTCCTCTTTTGCTACTATGACGTTAAACCCGACGGACAATAATTGGTACATGGACACCGGCGCAACATCTCACATGACTCACACTCCAGGTACACTCTCGTCTGTTTCGTATAATGGTCCTTCAAATTCGATAATTGTTGGCAATGGCATGCGTATTCTTTCTACAGGTATTGGAGAAACCACTTTTCCAACCACCACAAATCCCTTACGCTTATCTAATGTCCTTGTAGCACCACAAATTGTTAAGAACCTTGTTTCCGTACGACGTTTCACTACTGATAACCGTGCTAGTGTCGAATTTGATCCATTTGGTTTTTCTGTGAAGGATCTGCAAACGGGGACCATACGCCTGAGATGCAATAGTTCGGGGGAACTCTATCCTATCACCAAGTCATCCCAAGTCCACGCTCTTTCCATTGAGTCACCCAGTCTTTGGCATGCTCGTTTAGGTCATCCTGGAGCGCCTGTTTTAAATTTTCTTAAGAATTCTTCCCTTTTTCGTTGTAATAAAGAGAAACTCTCCTCTATATGTCATGCTTGCCAATTGGGCAAACATCACAAGCTTCCGTTTGAACGGTCTTTTACCTCTACATTTGCACCCTTTGATCTCATCCATAGTGACCTTTGGACGTCACCGGTTGAGAGCAAGGAAGGTTTCAAATATTATCTCCTTTTTCTTGATGATTATACACATTTTTTTATGGGTTTTTCCCATCAAATTCAAATCTCAAGTCTATGAGTTATTTGTGCAATTTCATCAATTGGTTCGAACTCAATTTCATCGGACTATTAAAAATTTTCAATGCGACATGGGTAGGGAGTTCAATAACTCAAATTTTCACAATTTTTTCAATACCCACGGCATCAATTTTCGGTTTTCTTGTCCATACACCTCTCCTCAAAATGGTAAAGCGGAACGTATCATTCGTACAATCACAAATATGATGCGTTCTCTTCTTTTCCATGCTTCTCTTCCGGTTTTCTATTGGCCTCATGCCTTGGAAACATCGTGTTATCTTCTAAACATCTTACCCACCACCACAATTCAAAATCGGTCACCCACCCAAGCGTTGTATCTCACAACTCCTTCTTACCATCATCTTCGAGTATTTGGTTGTCTTTGTTATCCAAACAAAACCGCCACAATCTCACACAAACTTCAACATCGATCATCTCCTTGTGTTTTCTTAGGGTACCCATCTCACCATCGGGGGTATAAATGTTTAGAAATAGCCACAAATAAAATCATTCTTTCTCGTCATGTTACTTTCGACGAATCTATTTTTCCGTTTGCTTCCCCATCACACGCGTCTTCTTTCCCGCTTTTTCCGGATGACACGGATTTATCCCCATATCACACCGAATTGGCATCTCGAGCTGCCGGTCCACGTAAAACAGTCCCAGCAGCCTCCTCAAATTCGCCCCTGCAGTCTCCTGTGCGCACTTCCAGCCTAGTGCCATTTTCTGTAGGCCCACCTTCTCCCGGCCCATCTTTTGTCCGCCTTATCCCTGCTGCAAGCCCAGTGCATGGCCCACCTCAGATTCCCTTGCCGCCTCCCTCCTCTCCTGGCCCACCTCCACGCCAGCCCAGCGCAACGCCCTCTCCTCCCCTTCACCTTTCCGGGCCGCTTCATGCTGACAGCCCACCTGCGACTATCCCACATCAACCAGCTACCTACGGCTTTCCACAACATCCCCCTTCAAATACGGATTTAGTCCAAACCCGACCCCACACTCGCAGTCAGTCCAGTATTGTCAAACCTAAAACCATATTTGATCTTTCAATTTCCACCACAATATCACCCATTCCAAAATCCCATAATGTAGCCCTCCAAGACCCGCAGTGGAACGCTGCCATGGTCGACGAATATCGAGCCCTTATGCGGAATAAGACTTGGGTTCTGGTTCCTCGCCCCATTCAGGCTAATATTGTGAGATGTATGTGGATTTTTTGTCATAAGTACAGGTCTGATGGTTCTCTTGAACGATACAAAGCTCGTCTAGTTGCCAACGGATGTTCCCAGCAAGTTGGCATTGATTGCGATGAAACCTTCAGTCCTGTTGTGAAACTAGCCACTATCAGGACGGTTCTCAGTATTGCAGTTTCGCGGTCATGGTCCATTCATCAACTTGACGTTCAAAATGTCTTCCTGCATGGGCATTTGAATGAAACGGTGTATATGTTCCAACCTCCTGGCTTTCGTGATTCCTCTAGACCTAATCATGTATATTTACTGCAGAAATCCTTATATGGTCTTAAGCAAGCGCCCAGAGCCTGGTTTCAACGTTTTGCAGGTTTCTTGCTTCAAATCGGATTCATTGGCAGCAAAAGTGACTCCTCCCTTTTCATTTATCGTCATGGAACTAACATTGCTTATCTGCTCCTTTATGTTGATGACATCATCATTACTGCTTCTTCTGATGAACTGCGTCGCCATCTGATCACTCTTCTTGGCAAGGAGTTTGCTCTTAAGGATCTAGGCATTCTATCATACTTCTTGGGCATTTCAGTTCGTCGGAGCTCCTCTGGCCTATTCTTATCACAGGATAAATACGCTAGGGAAATTGTTGCTCGTGCCAAAATGACCACCTGTAAATCATCTGCAACACCTGCTGAGCCTTCTGTGAAACTGAGTGCCTCATCTGGTCCACCAGTCAATGATCCCACTCTTTACCGAAGTCTAGCTGGAGCACTTCAGTACCTGACTTTCACACGACCTGACATAAGTTATGCAGTTCAACAAGTTTGCCTTTTCATGCATGATCCCAGAGAAGCTCATTTTGCTGCCCTCAAACGCATCATCCGCTACATCTCTGGCACATCCTCATTAGGTATTTCTATTTCCCCATCTCCAAAGTCAGATCTTATTGCTTATACAGATGCCGACTGGGCTGGTTGTCCTGATACTCGCCGATCAACTTCTGGTTATTGTGTTTTCTTCAACGACACGTTAATCTCTTGGACTGCTAAACGTCAATCTGTGGTATCACGATCTAGCGCCGAGACAGAATACAGAGGGGTTGCCAATGTAGTATCAGAATGCTCCTGGTTGCGCAATTTACTACTTGAACTTCATTGCCCTCTTACAAAAGCTTATGTGGTTTACACTGATAACGTCTCAGCAACGTACCTTGCCAACAACCCGGTTCAACATCAACGAACCAAACACATCGAGATTGACATTCATTTCGTTCGTGACAAGGTTGCCCGCGGCACGTTCGAGTTCTCCACGTCCCATCGGCTTTCCAGTATGCAAACATATTTACAAAAGGCCTCCCACGACAATTGTTTTTAGATTTTAGATTCAGTCTTACTGTACTGCCTCCTCCAGTTTCGACTGCGGGGGTATGATAGCAATTATATGTAAATAGAATATAATTGAGGGTTGCCTTTGTAATTATTGTAAATACGTTGGTTATTTATATGACCTATCAGTAAATGGAAACCCTAAGTGGAATTTATCAGAATCTCACATTCAAGAACAAAATTATTTTTAGTAACGAGTCCATTGGAACCGATAACAAGGTAATCATTTTCATAAAAAACCAAATCATAATTGGAAAACTACCATCATTGACGATGCCGTTTATGATATAGAACAAAAATTAAAGAACAATAACTTTACCACAAAGAAAAAAAATAATATTAAGTGAGATAAGTTAAAACCTAATTTCCATAAACTTAACTTTAATTGATCAAAATTTATTTTGGAAGTAACATCCATTAGTTTTATGATTCAGAATCGCAAGGGAGATGTTAATTGTTAATCTTAATGCTCAAAAAATAACTTCAACTCATTAATAAAAATTGGAGCTTTTGCTTTTAGATACGACTTACAAGAAGCTATCAGATTGAAGGTGAGTGATAAATATATTAATTACTTAAATGTTAGTGTGATATGAATCAAAGAATATACGATATATGCAAAATTGATGAGGTGACTGTACGAAACAACGTCAAATTTTAGTTTATAGGCTGCTTTAATATATAAGATAAATATAGATATAGATTAGTACTTATATTATGTGTACTTTTGTTTCGTATATTTGCAAATAAAACATATGAATTTAATTCCAAAGGATTAGAATAAAAAAAATAATTCGTATATTAGGCATACATAATGTTAGTGCATATGAAACAAATTAGGAACACCTAAAAATTTATAATTTTTTTTGAGGAAAGCCTAAAAATAATATAATAAATTGAATTTATCCATAATATTTAATTAAAAATTAAAAATTCAATTGTTGAATCGAAATTAATTCAAACAATTAAATAATATTATTAAAAAATATTATTATTTTAATTAAATTTTACTTTTATTGTGTCTAGATCGATTATATATACTCGTATTAAATATGATCAAAAAATTTATTTTTTTAACCCGCCTATGTAGGGTGTTGTTCAAGTAAGGCACATTATTCCGGTACGGCCGTACGGCCGACACGTGTCCCGAAATTTTTTTTTTTTTTTTTTTAAAAGAACGAGTAAAAGTAATAGTTCAAAATTTATTATGAAATAGTTCATAAGTTATAAAAGGATAGTTCATAGTGCAAAATTTATAAAGTAATGAAAGTAATAGTTCAAAACTTATTAAGGAATAGTTAATAACTTCTAAAAGGATAGTTCATGAATTATAATAGAATAGTTCATAGTGCAAAATTTATAAAGGAGTGAAATTAATAGTTCAAAACTTATTATGAGATAGTTCATGAATTATAATAGAATAGTTTATGAATTATGATAGAATAGTTTAAAGTGCAAAAATTTATAAAGGAGTGAAAGTAATAGTTCAAAACTTATTATGGGATAGTTCATGAATTATAATAGAATAGTTCATGGATTATATTAAAAAGTAATAGTTCATAAAATATATGAGAATAGTTCAAAGTTTATAGGAGAATAGTGCATAAATTATAACATGGTAGTTCAAACAAATTTTCATTCGTTTTCGGAAAAAATAAAAAATCGTTTCAGATTTTTTTTTTTTTTCGGGACACGTGTCGCACGTACGGTCGGCCGTACGACCGTACCGCAATATATGAACCGTAACTGAACATTTACCCGCCTATGTAAACATAAGATTATATTAAAGGTCCGTTTGAAAGACAAAAACTTAAAACTTAAAACTTATGTACCCATCAAATTTATTAGGAAAAAAATCGTTCAGTCATTTATCTACTTGGTTTGCTCAATAAATTTCGGTTTTGGCTAACATAATTTTGATATTTCCAAACGGATCCTAAAATTAGTGACGCCGTTTAGGAGGCCAAACTTATGTACTTTGTATCTGTTATTTTGTATTGCCAAAGCGTAATCCGAAAAATCGCTGGTACGGAATCTCCGCTGCCCCGTCGGAAAGTATGGCGTTCGTGGTCTACTCTCCTTCACCGGCACCACTATCGGCCTGCCATTTGCGTTCAACCTTCAGCAACGACTCTCTTACTTCCACCTCTTCTTTTATCTCCAATCTGCATCTTCCTCTCCCCAGGTATATTCGTTTACTTCTTTCCACTTGAAATCCTACAACGATAGCTTAGCTTCAAATGACTTTGTGAATGCTCCTAAAGCCTTTTCCCTTGCTAAATTCGAAGAGTATTGGTTTATTTCTGAATTTTGTTTTTGAGATTTCATCATTTCACTATGGCTGTATCTTGGTACTGTTATAGTGTTTTGCTAGCTTGTGAGATTGCCAAATTGTTGCTACAGAAGGTGCGAAATGCAGGGGAATGTGAAGCTTGATGTAAATTGTGAAGTAATCAATCATGTTGAGTGGTTTGGGTGTACATCTCTGGTTTTGATATTTATTCTTTTAGTTAATTATTGGAATTTGGCAGATTTTATGGAAAAAGATGCAATAGGAGAAGTCCTGGTCATTTGAAAATCATGTGTTTGCTTGCCAAGGCCAAAGAACCTAATTCACCTGCCCTGGACAATTTGTTTAAAGAGCCCCACAAGTATTTTGATCAAGTTGTCATCACAGTTCGTTCCGGTGACGGTGGCCATGGAGCTATTCTTAGTCTGCCTGATCAAAAAATTAATACTAAATCTCAGCTGAAAAATGATAAAGCAAAGCCCAAGAGGAAAATTTCATACAAAAGAGACCATGATGGATCTCTTATACTTCCCATGGGTGGACAAGGAGGAGATGTTGTGATCTATGCTGACGAGAACCTAGATTCACTGCTGGAATTCCACAAGAAAAGCCGGTATAATGCTAAGCGCGGGGGGACGGTTGATGCTATGGGCATATTGACCCGCAAGTTGCAAGATGGCCTTGCTGCTCCCACTTTGCGAATTCCTGTTCCTGTAGGTGTGTGAAGGCTTATGATTCTTTTTTAAGTATATTTGTTTTCTAGTTGGATGCTTTGAAGACTAAGAACAACATTTTATATGAACATCACTCTTTTTTGCTACATGTTTTTATGACAGGTACATTGGTACGACGTAAGCGAGGAAAAAATTTGGCAGATCTTGCTGTTCCAGGTCAAGAAGTTCTGGTGGCAAGGGGTGGACGTGGAGGGGTGAGATTTTCTGTTATTCTACCTTCTGGGGCTGAATAAGATGCTCCCTCACTTGCTAGTGCTTAAGTGTTTTTCTAACTTCTCAATCTGAACAAGATTCTTCCTCCCTAGCTGAAATTATATGTGCTCTCATAAATAAGGTTCTTTTGCAGTTGTCAAGTTCCTAAGGCACTTCTCTTGTTGATCTTATACGCATTTTTGTTAACCTATGGCCTAACAAATTAAGTAAAGGAATAAACAGTTATCTTATGATTGCATTTTGACTTCTTACTTTTATATTCTATTCAATATTCCTGCCCTCTTGCTGAAGTCTGTCTCACTACATTTTTCCCAAGGTGATTTTAACAGTAAGGGATTAACGAGTCTGGGCTTTTGGGTTTGATTTTCCATATATGTTGAATTTAAGTAACTTGCCCAATTAATGAATAATGGCTCATCTTCATCTGCATATATAATTTTCTCTTTCTTTCTGTCACAGATTAGCTTGTTAAACGCCCCAGAACATCAGAGGAAAAAGATGATGGATTTGACAACAAACTTATTGAGAGATGATAGTGATAAGGTGTGATCTTTACATCCTTGAAGAAACTTTTTCTGTGTCGTGCTCCATTACACATTTCTATGCTGGAGCAGTGAGAACCATGGCATTTTTTGTTGTAGCAATTAGATTAGACATAGCCACACAATATTTATTACTGCATCTTATGATTTTTCTTGCCCAAGAAAAGACTAATTCTGTAATCTCTAGAATATGCAATATTGCTCATTGCTTTGGTTGGTCAGTACTTGATAACAATGTTAATGAGTTTTTGGCATCCTTATTTGGGCATTATGTATGTCTACTCAACAGTCTCAAGTGAAGGTTACACCTACACTAACAAAAAGTTTGCCTTGTGGAAAAAAGAAGAAACTGTCGGGTACTTGGGTGGCTTGCTTAATCTTTGAATGTGCAGCGCTCATGGATGGTACTATGGTGACAGACGTGCATAACTATTAAAATCTATGGATAAATATTGCTGCAACTGTTTCTTTTAGCCACTGACTTTGAGGGGAAAGGTTTATTTGATTGTAATTTAATCAGAACATCTCACTGGAACGCTTCCTTGGAAGTGGACTGTTTGCTATGCTAGTTAATTTTTTGTTAAGACAAGAACAGGGTATATAATACACAGTTATATCTAGAATTTGAACGTCTTCAAGGATTTATTCTTCACATGTGTGTTCAAGTTAAGCTGTTTTAGTTAATGAAGGGAATCTCACATAGTTTCTCTTGCTTTGTAATCCTTGTTACGAATTGTAGGTCTTAGTTTTCGGTCAGCAAGGAGACGAAATTAGTTTAGAGCTGATCCTCAGAGTGGTTGCAGATGTTGGTCTTGTTGTAAGTGGTGACTGGTATCTATTTGCTTCTTTTTCTTTTACCTCCATTCTCGTCTCATGACTTTGTTTACTTATTTCATTTATCTAAAACATCTCGTCTCTTGCTCCTTGGATTGGGACATCCGCAGTTAGGCTTTTTTCCTTTTTTCTATCAATTCCTGCTATTTTTTGTGTTGTTCTATTTACATTTTTCGTTCGACGAATTTCAAAACATGAAGAAAATTGTCTATTGAAAAAACCTAGAAAATAGGTAAATGCTCTTAGCCCATCTAAAATTTTGCTTCTTTTTAACATTATTTTGGCTGCATTTGTTTTTGTTTCATCATGCAGTTTAATGTGTTGCATTCTCTTGCATTTCTTACACTTCTGTAGTCTCCCCTCAAACTATTCATGTATTGTGCTCAGTATACTTTAAACACTTTTTTTATGTATGAGTTATGTTTTCTCAATTATTGGCGGTGTTAATTTTGAAGGGACTTCCAAATGCTGGAAAATCAACCTTGTTAGCTGCCATTACCCATGCAAAGCCTGAGATTGCTGATTATCCTTTCACAACTCTGATGCCAAATCTTGGACGGCTTGATGGTGATCCTACTTTAGGGGCAGAAATGTTTTCATCTGAGACAACATTGGCTGATTTACCCGGTCTTATTGAAGGGGCTCACATGGGGAAGGTACTTGACTATAAATCATGCAACATTATATCAGTGGTCAGATCTGGAACTCGACTTTCTAGACTTTAAAGGAGCAACTCGGGAAAGAGTAAGAGCACACTTAATACTCAGGTTAATTAAAACCCGGAAACGGATTTAGCGAAAACCAAGGAGATTCAGAAGAATGCTCCCGGACAAAACCTCTCCACTAAGCCACTGGATGAGCCTAATGCTCCAAAGTGGGCTCAAGCTTTTAGACAAGATATTATCTAGATGCCTCATTACCCCCTTTTTTTTAAGCTACTACCTTCCAGCTGAAGTGCTCGTGGGTGAGCTAACAATCCCCTTGTCACTGCCAGTCATCCTAATATTCTTTACAACCCAACTTAACCATTTGCCCCAATAGCGCATCCCTTCCTCAAGAGTAATCTGACTTCATCCCCTTGTATATTCTTTACTATCACATTGTATATCATAACAAGCTTGTTCTATGCAGGGTCTTGGTCGTAACTTTCTGAGACATTTAAGGAGGACTCGGCTATTAGTTCATGTTGTTGATGCTGTTGCTGAGGATCCTGTAAAAGATTACAGAACAGTTAAAGAAGTATTTATTCCTTTCTCTAGCTAAAATATGATTATTTTCCTAGGTCTATAAAAAGTTATTCCAGAAATATAATTGTGTCTATCTACTAAATGATAAATAATATGTCTGGAATGAGTTTTAAGGGATTATTTTTTGCAAGAAAGTGAGGAAAATGATGCATGAAGCAGGTTTGATCTAATCCTGGGGGATTTCTGCTAGTAATGAAAGTATGAAAGCTAGCTGGAGCAATCAAAATTAAAAAATTCCCTTATGATAGAATTGGGTTGAGGTCTGTTGCTTGGTAGGTATTGAAAGAACCATTCATTGTATAATTGTATATTCAATTTAGAAAATACATGCTATGCAATCCTGTGCAAAAAAATTCCTAGACTAAAAAAAGAGAACAAAAATTCATATGTAAATAGAAACTGTATCCTGGCATAAATTCTTATGTACATAATAAAAATACAAGATCATGTCCCTTACTAAGTAACATGATCTAGTCTGTAAGGCGTTCTAATTTCTAAGTATGTATTATTTTTTCCATTGTCTCCTTCATCAAAGGTTTCCCTATTCTTCCTGCTCATGTTTCAATTATTTCTTGAACAGGAATTGCGTATGTACAATCCTGATTATCTTGAAAGACCATACCTAGTAGTTTTGAATAAAATTGATCTGCCTGAGGTATGTCTACGTTTGAAAAATGATAGATTATTTTGTTTTGATAAGTATGTATTTCACTTACTGTTACAACTTACACTATGTGATTTTTTATTCTATTGGTAGTGAATTTTTAAACTGATTTTTTCGTTTAGGCAAGGGAGAGACTTACTTATTTGACTGAAGAAATTATGAAAATTGGGCGGGGTGAGGTAGACGGTGAGGTAAGAGCCTCTGGACATAAAGTTCAATCTTCTCTCACGGAAAATGAACGCAGTGATGAGCTTCCTTCCTTTCCCTCTGAAGAACTTGAACGAGAAAAGGAAATCGAGGACTATCCACGACCTCTGGCAGTTGTTGGAGTCAGTGTATTGTAAGTAATGATTAATTTTTGCATTCAGCTCGCACATCCATTTTCATTTGCTATGTGTCAGTATATTGACATATTTGATACCTGGATTTCCGTCATTCGGCTGAGGCCTATGTTTATAATACGTCACAATTTGAGGCCAAGGGCCTACAATTGTTTGGGTTAAGCTAAAGAGCCAAGCATAGTTACAATATACATTGTCTGGAAGGGGTAGCTCTTGAGGGTTGTCCCACCTGTGACAAGTTCATTAATTTTCATCTTGTCACTTTGTTATTTTATCTAAGATTGGAATTCATTTACACTAATCTACATGTCTGGTGATTGTTGCTTCACACGGTTTATAACAGAAACAAAAAAAACATTGGTGTTACAGGAAAGGCATCCAAGTAAAGGAAATGCTAAAAGAGATTAGGATGGCATTAAGGAAAATGAGTGACTCAACTCAGCAACTGCCAGCTGAGCAAATACTATAGCAGCCAGCTATGAAAGTCATCTCACGACTATAAAGGTGCAGTATAGAAACATATATTTTATTAGAATTGCTCTGTGTTCTGTTTTTTTTTTATAAAATCAAGGTTTTGCATTTCACTGCTTATGTAAACAATAACTGAAGAGATTGTTCGTGACTTTGCCTGCATCTACTGGGCTCCTGCTATGAGTTTTATGATATTGTCTCTCAGTTAAAAGATTTAAGTTGCTTTAGACTTGCAGTGCTGTTAGAAAATATAATCATTGTGTCGTGAATCTAAGGCTGAGATGTTGGCGTTTGAACAGCTTCCTCTCACTTCTGATGATTCTTGAAATTTTTTTGCTTGAGGGTCTAGCTTGCTTAGGGATATATACTGATTTATACAATTATACTACAATGCTTGAAAGTACAGTGAAGATATCTTGTGATTTTTAAGGGGAAAAGATCATCCGTTAAGTTGAATGTACACTGAACATTCAGGTTCTACCCACGCAACAGGTTTGAAGCAAAAGATTCTGTGGAAGGAAATATTTCAAGGAGAGCTTTGAAGCAAAAGATTCTGTGCCATGAATGTGGTAAATATTTCTTATTCAATATGTGAACCTTTTCTTCCTCTGCAACAACCTCATTGTGATTTTAACCCTCTTGGTTTTATAGCAGCCCAGAAGAGAAGCAAATGCACACAACAAATGAGGTTCAGGCTCGTAGCTAAATCAAACTGAAAATATATTTGTCAAAATTTTGTACTGTACTGCACTTTACGATCCGCAGGAGTGAAGGGTAAGATATGTCCATCAGGATCTGAAGCTGTCATTAGGTGATAATAACCTCGTGTTAGGCTCTTTACGCTGAGGTTTCACATGTTCGAATACACGAACGTGTTAGGCTGAGTCTAACACGTAAGCTCAACGAATTTTCATCATAAAATCAATTCACAATAAGAATAGTAGGTGTACTTTATTTAATGAGTGCCAAGCCTGATATTAAGTAAAATTTTGGCTGGTCGAATTGGCGTGAAAGTTTGCATGTTCGAGTGCATGAGTGACAAGCCTGATTCCAAGTAATCCACCGACCTTATACGGTTGTACGGTGGGTGGTGGGTCTCGACTCTACATGCAATTCGAAGTGGGACAACTGTATGGGCCGTGGGTGCGGGTGATCATCACGCGGGTGCGCTAATGTTCTCGTTGTGGACGCGGTTGGAGCTCGTTGGATAGGGAAGTGGGGTGTGTTGAGGGCGGAACATAAGGTCAGTAAGGGCAGGGGGCATTTAGTCCGGTGTGGGTAGGGAAGAGGTAGGGGAAATAGGGTTTCGGAAGGGAAAAATATTCTCATCAAATATAACGTGACGAGACAAGATTACCTTAAAGTCGGAGTGAGGAGATTTAACACTTAAGTTTGGGAAACATGAACAACCAAAAACAAATAAGTGATCATAAGATGGCATCCTATCGTAGAGTCTATAAGTCGGAGTGAGATTAGAGATTGCTTTGGATGAGCTCAAATTGTTAACATAACACGCCAATATCAGGGATTTGCCATTTTGTCATTAAGAGTGTGCAAAATACGTTCGCTGTTGCCAATTTGTGGAGACGTTTGAGGATAAGAAAAACGGATGATTAATCCTTGACGATGACATAAATCATGGATTGTCCAATTCACAACCCATTTTACATTGAAAGTTTTTTTATTTTCCTTTATTATTAAGGTTAAGATATAGGCATGACAATTTAATAAAGCAACACAAGTATTCGAATTATGCTTAAGAGGAAAAATCCAAACATAATTTGAGAAATTAACTAAATAGAATTTAATTCCAGTGATACTTTAAACAAGAGATGTCCATAGATCACAAGGTATAATATAAAAAATGTCATGAGAACAAAAAGCGGAAGACTTAAAGGGAAGACGACGATGGTTGCCTAACTGACAAGGCCAACATAAAGTCTTTTGGGAATGTGGTTGACTCGAAATACCTAGAGCGGGAGGAAGAACACATAGAGCATGATCATCTAGATGGTCTAGTCGAGCATGCCAACGATTGGATTTGACCGGTACAAAGGGTAGACTGATGCAATTTATTGGAAGTTGACATGAAGGACACCATATAGAGATCTCATGTGCTATCACAATGTTGGATAAGTTTTCCCGATGAAGGTCCTTCACAGAAAAACCAAAAGGGTCAAATTAACCGACCATGTTATTATCACATGAGAATTTTTGAACTAAGACTAAAATTTTGGCAATATTAGGAACATGAAGGACATTAAGTAGGTGATGGGTGTGTGAGGTCGGTAAGCAAGAATTTCCCGAACCAACAACAGGTTTAATAGAACCATTTCCGACAATAATGGAATTTAAACAACAAGAATTAAAATAAGAAGAAAGGATACTTGATCGGTTGGTCATGTGAGACGTAGCCCCAGTGTCCATGTATCAATTGGTCCAATTGTCAACTGGGATTGAAGTTGCACCGTGTTAAAAGCTTCTTATAGCTCCTTGGGTGTGTAATACGCCTAGGAAGCAATACTACTATAATGTGCGATGACCGAGTATTATGGTGGATACCCATGTCGAGTAGTTGACTGAGTCGTGTATGGGTAGGGAGGTGTCGGAGGGTAATGCCACTGCTGTTGTGGCGGGTGGTTCCAGTTCAGCGGCAAAACCTCTCTGTTGGAAGCCGCGGCTGCGGCTGTTGCCTCCTTTGTGATTACCATGCCCGCGGGCTGAGTACCCGCGTCTGAACCCGCAGATGTTCTCGCGGACGATCCCGAGCGTCCCGGGAAAGGAGACATCGGGAGAAGATATCCCAAAGAGACGAGGGTTGTTGGTTCCTCCATGGAGCGGGCGAGGCGGGCTTCCTCCCTGTTGAGCATATTGCGAGCCGTCATGAACGAATGGAGAAGATCCGTCTGAATGATTATGCTGTGTACGACAACATACTTGCTAGACAACCCATTGATCAATTGTAAGACTAAACGAGAGTCACTTACTGGAAGTCCAACTTCTATAAGTTGGACTGTAGTCATTTTGAGAGTTTGACAGTAAGTAGCAACATAGGGATGGATTCAAGGCGACAATCGATGAAACGACCTTCGAGATCTGAATCTCTAACTGATTGATTATCATGAAGGAAACCTTTGATGCGGACCTAGCCAAGCTTCCCTTGTTGTTGAGTATGGTTTGAGAATTGTAAGGAACACGTCTTCGCTTGCGTAGATCCAGGAAAGCACAATGACATCCAATTTGATCCATTGTAGGTTTGATGAATCTGGAGCATCATCAGTGACCACTATTTATATTCTCATCTCATCTGCTTTCACTCGACTCCATCCTACTAAACAGGCATTCTATTTACTCTTTTTCATTCCTTTTTTCTCTTTAGCCCACCAAATGAAACGCACAACTCGCGAATTGGGCCTCATGAGACCGTTTCTGTAACGAAGCAGAAAGGCAAATTGTAATGGGCCAAAGTAGCTATACCCAGCCCAACTTTGCATTTCTCTTTCCATCCACCAGCGATAACGCTTTGCCTTCTCTCCTTTCTCTCGCTCCGTGGAGTTTCTTCATTCTTGCCGGCATCTTCACCGGCTACCATCTGTGGTAAGATCTTTACTTCTGTTTCTTTGCTTGCTTTTGCTCGTTACTTTTGTTTATCCCTCACTGGATAATGCTTTGAATATTTTCCGCCGAAATTGGAAGGAGAACCAGTGATTTAGGGATTTTATCCCATTTGGTTAAGAAAATTGAAATGAAATATATATTTAATCTCAAGTTTTGATTTGTTTATGTGTGAGACTATTCAGTATTTCCTGAGAGAAATTTTGCCTTCTACTGTCATCATTTTTAAGTTTTAACCTATCCTTAGTGCTTCACTGCTTCGGACCTTCGGTTAAATGTTATCGTCCAAATTGTTTAAAATTTGTGGCCATGAGGTTCAGAATTGGAAAAGAACCTTCATCAATGTTCTTACTCTACTGCAATTTAGACGGCCTTGTGTGCAGTAATTCGCAATTTTGCTTTGTGGAACATTATCCTTCCCTATTAGATAAGTTCTTTTGAATGTATTGATGTTTCATTGTAATCCTATAAGTCGCATTGTTATTGTCGTGTGGTTTGCTTGTATGTTTTCCTTTCTTGGAATGTCAAGATCCCAAAATCAGCATCAACCCAAAAAAATAGTGAATATTTGTGTGCACTGTGCAGTATACACTAAGGTATCATTTTCTAGTTTCTGTGTGTAATGTCTGAACAGAGCCTCCCTAATGTCCAGATAATATCTGGTTTTGCTAAGTTGTGTGTATTTCAAATGCCCCAGCTTCCCTATGTGCATTATAATTGAACATATCTGTTGAAGTGATAATGGTCAAAAATAGTATTTTGCATACTGCAGAAAGAGACCCGGACTAGTATATAAGTTTGATCAACTGCTCTTCTGGCTCAAGACTCTAGTCATTACTCCAAATTGTCCAATGGACTTTAAGAATCTATCTATTTGCATATGTTTTTGAGTAAATCAAATGCTCTTCTGATATTGATCTTTCACAAGGATGTTGGAGATGATGGTAAATGGATGCACCGTGACATCTGGGACTATGAATATGAATCCTAGAATATCTAGCTTTGTGCAAAGGAGTCCACCTCGTCCAAGCCCATCTAGTTTGTTTCCAAGAGCTGCATTCCCATGTTCTGAACTTTCGCATGGACCTGATTGTAAGCTGAAGCTCTCTTCACCAAGAAGTATGTCGTTATATTCTGCTTAATTAGTTGAATTTTGAGAATTGTTTTGGGACTAAACCTGTTACATCTAATTTGTAGAGCTTATTAGATCAGGTGTTACTGATTTGGAAATTTTGAATGGGGAAGTTTTATATATACGAGACTCTAACCTTCTCTTAATATGAAATTTATGACATTCTTGCAGAGAATTTATCAATGATCTTTTCTGCTGCTTCAAATTCACCTTTGAGCAGAAATCTGAATGGTTCATCAATCTATCCATGGCTGCCTCCTAGGAAAAGGAAGATGACACCTCCAAGAGCATCCAAGGATGTTCCACTTAGTTTCCGCTTTCCTCCTATGACAAAGAAGCCAAAATTCTGGTGGAGGATTCTAGCCTGCATTCCTTACCTAATGCCTCTCCATGAAACCTGGATGTATGCAGAAACGGCATATAATCTCCACCCATTCCTGGAAGACTTTGAACGAGTGACGTACCCTTTTCTTGGGTTCATTGGCAGCCTGCCCAGCTGGTTTTTAATGGCATACTTCTTTGTTGGCTATTTGTTCATTGTTAGAAGGAAAGAATGGCCCCACTTCTTCAGGTTTCATGTTATCTTGGGCATGTTGCTTGAGATTTTCCTTCAGGTATTGGGGACAGCAAGTCGCTGGATGCCGAAATCTTACTACTATGGTAAGATCGGGATGCACTTCTGGGTTACTGTAGCATTTGCTCACTTGTTTACAGTACTGGAGTGTATAAGATGCGCAATTTGTGGGATGTATGCTGATGTTCCCTTTGCATCTGATGCTGCCTACATCCAAATGCCGTATGATTAAATGGTGCTTCTCATGTGTCTTTCTGGTAGGGCCGATAGTAGTACAACTGTGTGGGAGGATTCTACTAGTTAAGAGAGAAGTTGCTGTTTTTTCTCATGTTGGAACACTGTAATAACCCTTGTTTATTACTGAGATTTTGAATATGTACGATATCTTTTCAAATTTGCACTTCATTGCAACTGCACTCAATTGAATCAAAATTTGTGCACAACTTCAATATATTTTGGTGCTTCTACTGACAATGTGAATGTAGACACGGAAAGTTCTGATGCCAAAAATGCTCCGACTCGGTTCAGCTTAAAATCACACAGCTCTGCATAACTCTCATCTCCTTCAACAATGTAACATCTTGATTCTTCAAGCACTGAACAGCTGAACCATCAAAAGGCAATACCCTGAGAGAAGCTCAGAGGTTGAATTTGAGCTGAAAGACCTAGGAAATCGTAGTTCCAATGTCTGTTGAGCACAAGTTCAGCTCGCGCTGTCATAGATCCCGTGATTGTAGTTGGCTTTGCAATATGCAGCCTATGCAGGCTCAAACTGGATCATCATGGGAGGTAAGTTGTGATCTAAAGAAGTAGTTGCATTTTTACTTGCTGACTTGACTTTGGTTTTCCCCTTGATCCCGAACAATCGCAGATTCGCAGTCGATCTCTGCTGTGCGTAAACATTTTGATAACTAGTTCATCGTTGTTGTAGCACTTATACTTTTTTTTTACTTATGCAGGTATAGGAAGACTTGATAATATGAGATCTTAGAAAGTTGTGGGGGGCATATGTTATTGACATCTTGAGGAAAGCATGGCAAATACAAACACTCCGCTGGAAAGGTATTAATACTTATAATCGTTCATGGACTCCTTAATTTAGTGATTGTAGTTGTTGTCCTACTATGTGCTTGGTTTTGTGCATGCATAACTATTCACCATGATAATCTTGCTTAATGAGAAGATGAAACAGAGGCATAATCTTCATGACATACTGTAATTCTGTAATCATCTATAACAGAGTTAAATTTTATGGTTTGTTTTGTCTTTGGTAAAATGACTAAGTAAGTCTTTTACTACTATTTAACCCAATTTCTTTCATTTAGGAGAATTATATAGGGTAAAATTAGAAGGATCCACAAAATAAAAGACTATAAAAAAGAGTCTATTTAACCCAATTTATTTTGAAAAGAAGTTGATTTTGATCTTTTATTATCATAAAGGTCTGTTCCTTAATCTCTCTTTCTTTGAGCTTCTTTTCCAGTGTTGGTAATGAGGGAAGATGGAGTACATATTTTTTCTTGTAATGGGGCAAGAATGTAAAACTACTTGATTCATAATAAGTGTTTGAACGAAGATGGAGATTATGAAGGAGAGTATATCAGTGTTAATTGAGATTAAAAATGGCTAAAAAATAACCTTATATTACCAAGGTTAAAGGACATTAATTTGCAACCATCAAATATGATTCACTCAAATTTATAAATCTGTATCAATTAAACCCATTAAAAATCTTCATCCAAACAACTTGATGTATATTATTTTACATCAAATAATCCATAATAAACTCCACATAAAATTTAATATCTTTTAAATTCCATTTAAATTAATCTTCAAAATAATCTCCATCTCCTACCAAACACCCAGCACAGTTGGATTTTTATTATGGGGATGTACTTTGGTTATTGATATCTATGTTCTTTTTAAAATTTGATCATTTGAGAATGCGGTAACAAATCTTGTCTCTTTGTACATTATCTGTTTTATCTTTCTATATATTTATACTATATAGATGGAAGTGCTTACATCAGAATGGGTTACTTCACTTTCCACTATTTCGGGTTGTATATTACAACACGTTACATGTGGGTTATTGATCATGCTCAAGTACGGTTTTGTTTTTCAATATTTTGGTATATATATGATATGTAATTGAAAGATATATTGTGTTGTTCGTACGAACATAAAATTCGCCTTTTTTTTTATTGATTAAAAGTTTTCGAGTGTAATATTAAGATTTTATTTACACGTGATATATTGAAGGATTGGTTGAAACAATATGCTATGAAATTAGTTTATGTTGTGTAAACTAATTTTATTATAGAATTATAAGGTTTTGTATATTATTCGTTTATACGGATATCGATCCGTAAATAAATGTTTATATTTGAACACACATTAAATATATAAGTGATTATACTCGTTTATGCAAATATTGACAGGTTGAAAGGAAGATTAATATTTGGTCAAACAATATCACACTTAAGATAATATATTGATTAATAAATTGTGCTTTCATTAATTATGCGAATATTGATCGGCCTAAGAAAGGTTAATGTTTGGCCAAATAGTAAAAGCATATGCGACTATAAATAGCGATAAATGTAAAGATTATCCATGTAAATGGTAGTCGTTCCAAAGAAATGCTATTTGTTTGACCGGATTTACCATCAACATTTTATTATTGTATTGAGAATACTCTTTTATAATTGATATTTTGTGCAAACACTATATGTCAAGTTGTGTTGTATATCTTTCTTTTAAAACTAATTGAATAATTGTGTTGTGATCCAAGTATGTCCTACAAATCTGGAGCTCTTGGACAAGTGGGATCTTCACATTAGTACCAAAAAGACCTTTAATAATGGAATAAATACAATCAACTTAAGTTTGTATGAATTTAAAGAAGAACGAAGAAGCAATTAAAGCACCTTAATTTGGAGCAGTCTGTCCAAAAATTGTGTTACGTAAACAAAATAATCCATTTATATAATGTTGTCAAAATGTGGCTCAAACTTAATCAGATCGGAATTGAAGTCCGCTTCGATCCAATTACTTTGAACTAGGGCGGCACACATTGGGACCGGACTGGAAATTACCGTTCGGTCCAGGACCGTAAAGTTCCCGTCCGGACCGGATTTTTTTACTTTTAATGTTAACTAGAATAACATCCAGTCCGATCCGGTCCAAACCGGACCGGATTTAATCCATACAAAAAAATAAATTTTAAAAAAATATAAACAAAATAAAAATTAAACGGTCCGGACATGACCGTGGTGGACCGGACCGTTACGGTCTAACAGTCCGGTCCATGGACCGTTTCATGATAAACTTGAAACGGTTAGGTCCGTGACTTTACGGTCCGTTTGGACAACCTTACTTTGAACCAAAACTAGTTTAGTGCCCGCACCTTGTGCGGGTTTGTCTAAACAAAAAATATTATATTTTCAATTTCATGCATTATGTATTGATATTGATCTATAAAAATAATCATTTTTTATTAAGTAATTTAATTAACATTTGATGATTAATTATATTTTTAATAAATAAAAGAACATAATTAAAATTTATTACAAAGATTATTGTTCAAGTATTATTTTTACTCAATATATTATCAATTTTACTTATATAAAGTTAGAGGAGCAAAATTTGATTTAGTTTTAAATCTAACAAATGTGTCAAATCTTACTAAAAGATTTGCGTGAGATTTTCTAAAATTATAATACATCAGCTTATAAATTTTAATTGGTAGATAAGTAGATTTAGTTTTTTTAATTTTAATTTTAATATAATTGACGTGGCATGATGACTGTTTATAAATATTAATAAAAAAATTCTTATATAATGATTAATGGCAAATCTGTAAATACATTGTGGCAAATCTGTAAATAAATTGAAAAAATGCTGACGTGGACGGCCTTAGAGATTGACACGTGGACAAAATGAGTGATGTTTTAGTAATATATATAGATACATCCACTATAGTAGATTGGCCCCAAACACATCCTACGAGCTCTATATGTCAATGCAGGTTTATATTACTAGAGATAAATATTGTTTATATACTGTACGTGTTTCTTCAATGTATATCTTCTATTATAAACTTTTTAATATCTTTAAAATAGGGAGCTCCGGCTTTCCCAATTTCGTTGCGTGGTATTACATTTGGTTGGGACTGAGCACTTTTTTAAAAAATAAAATTTGTGATTAACGGTGATAAGAAGCACGTCACAGGATATAAGAATAAAAAACACCGTGCTTATTTTAATTAAGATCTGTTTAAAAATCTGATTTGTTCAAGTATACAACTTATTTATTCAATTATATTGCATAATTGTTCAAAACCTTATTCGATCAAAATTTGATTTATTCAAAACTTGATTTGTTCAAAAGTTGTTTTGTTGAAAACCTGATTTGTTCAAGTAAAATTTTTCTTGTAAAAGTTAAGAAAATCATCCATTGATTAGTATTGTAGAACTTTGTACACTATCACTTTCTCTTTCTAAACATTTATACCTTGGGTTGCTGCATCGATAGAGATTAGAGGAGAAAGAGAGAAGAAATTTGATTGAAATAAATCGAATCGATTAACCTGGCATGTAAGAGATCGAATCGATTAACGTGAAATCGAAAAAATCAATGAAAACGAAGAAGGAACGAGGAAGGAGAAGAAAGAAAGGATCATGGAATGAACGACGATGTAAACAGTTGATTGAATGGTTGTGAGTTCTTCTCCCCTTTAAACCATAAGAATTTTTCCTACCCGATACAAATTATATATATATATATATATATATATATATATATATATATATATATATATATATATATATATCCCCTTCGTAGATGCGTACGACAAATGGTTTTTCAAGAGCATGCCCCATATAACGAAGCTATTTAGCTAGGTAGCAGCGTAACCATACACACCCCTCCCTCCTTTTTAGGGTCCGTTTGGTGTTGTTGATAGAAGTTTACAAAATCTGGTACATTTTCATCATTTAGTATTGTTTTTTTTTTTTTTTTTTTTTGAAAACGGAAAGCGGTTAGGAAAGACTATCTTCTAGAGGTAGTCCATCCTAAAGCATCCTTGCGGATGAGAACACGAAGTCCGGGATCGTCAGAAAATGGTGTGTTGGGGTTCGAAATTCCCAAATGGGTCAATCGGTCAGCAACACAGTTGATTTCTCTGAACACATGCCTGACCTCGACTTCTTCAAAGAAGCGAAGATCCAGTCTGGAGTCGGATACAATCATCTCGATCTCCCAGGGACAGCACCAAAGTCCTTGAAGTGCCTTGATAACACAAAGGTTATCACCCTCAATTTCGATCTTTTTGATATTTAGTCTTATTGCTTCTTTTAGTCCAGCTTTTAGAGCGAAAGCTTTTGCTTTGATTACTGAGTTAAAGTTGTTTTTCCTAGCGTCCAAACTAATAACTTTGCCGTTATGATCTCGAATAACATAGCCAATAGACGTTATGCCCGAATCGAGTTTTGAACCATCAAAATTAAGTTTATGGAATCCAGGTTTTGGTTTGTCCCATTTGATATTATTTTTCTTCCTTGTAGAGGATTTATTGTTTTTTGGAGGGTGTTTAAAGTCGTAATCGTCTTCATCCGTAATACGAGTTCTCCAATTATGGATTTGGTTTTTGATAAAGTTTATGATATCATGGTTTGGTCCAATAGTATCGTTATTAAAGATGGTTTTGTTCCTGAAGAACCATAAACCCCACCAGATGGTTGCAAGGCGAGTAAAGTTGTTAATGCCTATCTTGTTTTTTATTTCCAATAATATTTCATGAACTTTTTTGTTTTCTGTACTAATGGTATTAAGGTTGGTTAAGATGAAGTTGTCAATTCTCGCAATCACATTTTTACTGTAGGGGCACTCAAAAAGAAAGTGAGAAAGATCCTCGAGATGATGATTGCAAAATTCACAGTTTTTAGTAACCGCGATTCTTCTTTCGTTAAGTTTTGCTTTAGTAGGGAGACCATTTCTAGAGATTTTCCATATGAAGTTTTTAATTTTTGGTTGGGTGTCTAATTTCCATATCCATTCGCACGAATAGTCAGGAAGCCAGCCAGATTCTTTCTCAATCATTTCCGAAGCTGATTTTGTGGAGAACCAACCATTCGAACTACTTCTCCAGTACAGCCTGTCTTGTATTTCATTTGTTGGGATAATTGTTTCCATAATTTTTTTCCTAATTATTGGGTTGATGATATTATGTAGTTCATCTTCAATTTTAGAGGCATCCCAATCGTTTGATTTGATAAAATGACTGACTTTAATATTCGTATTTATTAGATTGGTGTTTTGAACCAATTTAATTAGCGGAGTCGTTGTGACCCAATTATCTTGCCAGAAATTTATGGTTTTTCCATTACCCACTTGCCAAATAATTCCGTTTTTAAATTCAGATTTGAGTTTTATAAGGTTTTTCCATTGCCAAGACGCTGGACCTTTTAGGTGATATTGTAGTATATTGGTATTCCTCAGGTATTTTTCATTTACAATTTTTACCCATATGTTTTCTGGTTCAGCAAGAATTTTCCAGATTAGCTTCATTTGAAGGGCTTTATTATTGGTAAGGGACTTTCTTAATCCGAGTCCGCCGTTTCTTTTTGGTTTGCAAATTGAATCCCAACTGATCATTGGTCTATAGTCATCGCCTTTGTTCCAAAAGAAATTTTTATACGTTTTATCGAGTTCGTTTAAATTATGCATTGGTAGCATAAAGCCTTGCATCACGAAGGATGGTTTGGTCGCTAAGTTATGCTTTATAAGAATGTTTCTGCCTTCTTGTGAAAGGGAACTTGCTTTCCATTTACGAAGTTGTTGTTTAGTTTTATTATTAATGTTGCTAAATGTCTCTTTATTAACTCTGCCATTAACAATTGGACAACCAAGGTAGTAATCAAGAGAGATAGTGTGCTCCATATTAAGGATATTTTTTAGGTCAGTGATGCAACTCATGGTAGTGTTTTTAGTAGTTTGAAAAGCAGACTTGTGGTAGTTGATTTTTTGTCCAGAGATGAAACAATAAGTTTCAAGGATTTCTTTTGTTCTAAGACATGAGTTATAGTTTGCTTTAGTAAAAATGATCATATCATCTGCAAAAGATAAGAATGGGATTGGGGTTGCGTTTCTGCATACAGAAAAACCAATATGGTTGTCATAATTATTACAATCGTTTTGAATCATTTGAGTAAGAATTTCTGCTCCCAAAATAAAAAGGTAAGGGGATAAGGGGTCTCCTTGTCTGAGTCCTTTTCCAGGGAAGAATTGGTCAGTCGGTCCATTGTTTACAAGAACCGAGAAAGATACAGTGGAGATACATTCCTCGATCCATCCCACAAATTTTTTATTGAATCCGAATTTTTGGAGAACGCGAATAATAAATTCCCAACTGACTTGGTCGTATGCCTTTTCCATATCAAGTTTAATGGCTGCCCAACCTTCTTTGCCTTTCTTACTCCGAAAAGAGTGGAAAATTTCGTGTGCGATGAGAATGTTATCATGTATTGACCTTTTAGTCATGAAAGCTCCTTGAAGAGGGTGGATAAGTTTTGACATTATGGGTTCCATTCTATTTGTAATGATTTTTGCGATGATTTTGTATATTGTTGAGCAAAGACTAATAGGTCTAAACTGATTAATATTCGTAGGGTTGTCTACCTTTGGAATTAATGTTATGAAAGTGTGATTTATTTGTTTGAGTAGTTTCCCACTTCTGAAGAAGTTCTTAACTGCTTTTGAAACGTCAGTTCCCACAATGTGCCAGTATTTTTGGTAAAACCCGGCAGGCATGCCATCTGGTCCTGGGGATTTATCACATCCGATGTCAAAGATAGCATTTTTAATTTCCTCATTTGTTGGTGGTTTAGTAAGTCTGTCATTGTCTTCGCTACTGACTTCGTGCTTGATGAGATGAAGCTTTTCTTCCAAGAGGTTTATATTTATAGATGAACTAGAGAATTTGGACACAAATTCTTTTCTAATTTCCGTTCGGATTTCATTATCAGATGAAATAACTGCCCCGTTCGTATCAATTAATTCTTTTATATGTTTCCTGTTCCTTCTTCCGGTAGCAATCCGGTGGAAGTATTTTGAGTTTGTGTCAATATTTTTCAGGTTTTTATTCTTTGTTCTTTGTCTCCAGTACCTTTGGTGAAAGTTAATGAGACGATTTTGTTTTATAAGAAGATTTCTTTGAAGAATTTCAATTCTTTGGTTTAAATTAGGTGGTGATAGGCCTTGAATATCCAGGAGTTGGGTTTCAACTTCTTTAAGTTGTTTGAAGATATTTCCAAAGTTTATTTTACTCCATTCTTTAGCTTTAGTTTTTAGAAGTTGTGTTTTCTTTATGAGAATGAACATTTCGTTCCCCCTGAAGTTAGCTCTCCAAGTTTGTTTAACGATGTTCTCAAATGCTTTGCGTTTGGTCCACATCCTTTCAAATTTAAATGGTTGTGGGGTGAACGGAATCGAATCTGCCAGTTCCAAAGAGATTTGACAATGATCCGAGATTGTGAATGCATGATTTTTTGTTTTTAGATGGGGGTACCATTGAAAAACCTGGTTATGAGCAAGAACACGGTCCAGTTTTTCAAGGATATTATTTGGCCCGTCACGTTTTTTCCTCCAAGTAAATTGATTACCCATTGTTTGTACGTCATCAAGGTTGCAAATGTTTTTGAAGTTATTGAGCCTATTAAATCTGTTGGAGTTTATTATGGCTCCTCCTTGTTTTTCCGAGTGATGTTGGATTTCATTTAGATCTCCCATGATAATGCATGGTGTAGGGGATGTTTTAATCACATTGGTTATTGAGTCCCAAAACAAATTTTTTGATCCTTCTTGAGGTGGAGCATAGGCAAAAATAATGTTCATTTTGCGGTTTTGGTTGTTACAAACCAATTCCACACAAATGAATCGGTCACTTTTGGAGATAAGGCTAATTGATTGGTTCTTCAGCTGGTAGGCTTTCCAAAGTAAGCAAAGGCCCCCGGCCCTTCCGATTGCAGGACAATAGATGATATTGTCAAAACCTGCGGATCTCCAAAGTCGATCTTCAGGTGGATTCTCAGATTTTGTCTCTACTAGAGCCATGATGGTGATGTTATGGATTTTACAAGCGGCTTCGAGGTTAGTCCAGAGGTTACTCCGGCCCATACCCCTAATGTTCCAAAAGCTTATTATCATGGAAACCTAGTAGGTTTTGGTTTGATTTGGAGGGTATCGTAGATATACAACCCTACTCCTCGTAATTTTGATTCAATTGTTATTGATATTTTAAAATTTATTATGACTTTGTAGAAAGGCATACTTCTACAAGTGAGAAGGTATGAATTTATTGGTTTTCTTTTAACCAACCGGGTCCACAACGGAAATAATTTGGTTAAAGGAAAAGGTTTGTTAGCAAAATAAGGACTCTTTTGGAGTAAAATCTGTTGAGGGGGATTTTTATTCCCATGAACCAAGGGTTTAAGCCCCAATTGATTGTTATCAAAAAAGGGAGTAACAATGTAATCACAATTGCAAGCAAGAGGCCAAAACAATGACCAAAAAAATGAGTACAACACATCACAGTAACAAGATAGGAAAGGAGTAACCCCATATACAGAGATAC
Source organism: Fagopyrum homotropicum (assembly GCA_033239125.1). Taxonomy (NCBI): domain Eukaryota; kingdom Viridiplantae; phylum Streptophyta; class Magnoliopsida; order Caryophyllales; family Polygonaceae; genus Fagopyrum; species Fagopyrum homotropicum. Next base: position 9,212,256 of record BSWB01000006.1, on the reverse strand, counting down.
AAAGCTTATTCGTCTGGTTGTGGACATAAAACAAATGTTCACATTGTATGAGATCATCATTTATATTCAACTTTATCTCCACAAGGGTCCGAGAAAGGTGGTTGAATTTGAATGTGAGTAAGAAGTTCATCACCAGATCATGGCTTTCTTGTTTGGATTTGTTGGTGCATTTGAAGAGACCCTGCAAAACCACAAAAAGCAGAGCAAAGCACAACCAAGCCCAAAAACAGAATCGATAGTAAATAAAAAGGTTGCTAGAGTTGCACTTGGTAAAACAAAAACCATGGTTAAACTTAAAAACCGTCAGTCTACTAGTAAAGCAAGTATACTTGAAACCGTTTGGTATAGAGCTAAGGTTATTAGCCTTCGGGTTTGATGTTTGGTATACCATAAAATAAAGGTTCAGGAAATCATAGGAATAACATGAGTCCGATATTTCAAGGATCAAATGCAACACGCTCCTAGCTTTTGGGGGTGAACTCAGAGAGGGCTGATGCAACCCCAATTGGTTTCAAATTTAGTATCATATGTGTAATGTTTGCAGCGGAGATCAGCAACGATTAAAATCTTGTAAAGGGAGTGATTAGTCTTGGTATTATAAGAAGGTTTCAGCCAACATAGGATGAATAAGAAGTTGGGTTTGTGATAAACGTTGAACATCTTGTGGTGGTGATTAGTGGTCAACAGCAATTGAAAAGAGAAAACAACATAAGGCCGGGTAAAATTCATAGACTCATTGTGGGTTGTTATGTTCCAGTTAAAGAACAGAAAGCATAAATCACATTCAAAGTGGGTAGGGTTACTACCTCCAGATTTAAATTCAAATAAATGAAGCCACATGCAGAAAGCAAAATCCAACAAGAGATTATACTGAGCACGACTCCAATTTGTAGACACATTGTACTTCTTGTTCCAAGGGATTGATTTACGAAAGCAATGGGTAAGAATCAGGTTCAGAGAAAACCTGAGAACGTTATTGTAGAGCCGATCTTGCTTCATGAGTTTGAGACGTGTAGGGAAGATTCGTAACAAAAACAGTGATTCGAAGAACGTTTTCAGCAAAACATTCACAGAAGAACGAGACCCATGTTTTGCCGTAGAGAAGCCCCAACTCAGATCTGAAAAGTTGTTGCGGTGAAGGGAAGCGCGTTTTTTCCTTTTCTTCCTTCTTCGTCTTTTCCCCCACACTCCAAACCGTGCGATGGGGTATACCTTGGTTCGAAGAGCGGTAACATTTGATAAATGGTAATCCCTCTCTTTTTTTTTTGAAAGGAAAAATGGTAAACTCTATGGAAAAAAAAAACCTTTGATGGGATAACTTTATGAAAAAAGTAAACACGGCTGTACTCTTTTGACCTTTCGAGCTATGTCCAAGAGTTTTTTTTATTTTTGAATTGTGCCCTTGAATTATATAACTTTTTCAAATATGTACTTTTATATATACCATTCTAAAATGGGTAAAATGGTTAAGTAGGCACATTTTTTATCCTTGTGTACAAAGTGGGTAGTTTTGAATTATCATTAACAAACTAGGCCCCTAGAGCATTAAAAATAAAAATTTAAGAAAAATCAAAATAAAGATCCCATTATCTTTCTCTCTCCAATTACACCATATTTATTTTCAATATCAATTAATTAAATTTAAGGAAATAACTGTTTGAGAAATATTAGCAGCCACGATCATCCATAATTATGCTCTATCTTGGACAAGATACGGTTCTCCATTTTCACACAATTCAGAGTGCGAAGGTCGTCGACATTTTCTGGGTAAACGTATGAGCGATTGTGAACTTATACGGCATCAATTCTTTTGGTTTCAGCATCATCGTCAATCGTAATTCGGTAAGCCATATGTGTGTAAGTATATTTTCTGGATTTTCGAAGCTTTTACTCTATGCTTCAATGGCAGACGAAGGAATTGACTTGTACAATTAATCGTTGTCTCATATAGTATGAATGTACATATGTGATGAATGAATTACATGTAGTGTTTTAAATATGTATGAAGATATTTATAATCTTGAATCGGAATGGTAAGCCATATTCGGAAAAAACGACGACTGTCTGTAAATGACGTTATGAGGTTGAAGGAAGTAACTTGTATACACATTCGATGATACATTACTATATGTATGTGTTCTCAACAACTAAATAATATGTATAATAAATTACATATTATGATGTTTTGTTTGTGATAGTTTGTTATCTACATAAAAGTATGTATGCATGTCTTAGTAATGTGTACATTTTTGTGTGTAAAGGAATTTAAATATGTATTGCTTAATAATATGTACCTTTTGTTATGTACATAAAATTACGTTTTTATGTATCAGTAATTTGTATATTTTGTTGTGTACATTAATGTTCATATGTGTTTTGACACGTGTGTATGAATTATATACATCTGCTACATATTGTGTTTGAAATGATATATATACATTGATTAAGTACATAGTTCGTATGTACGATTGTTTTGTAAATGTGTACACAAATTCTGATATACATTTATGGTACGACTATGTGATGCTTATCTAATTTGTATGTACATTTGACAAGCCTATTGAATTCGAATAGATCGATGAACACGGGGACTGGGGAGGTCTGATGCGGGCGGCGCTGATATCGTCGTGGGGGTGGCACTTCGTCGGATGCGGGATGGGAAACATCAAAGCCGACAACCAAAGGAAATACGAACTAGAGGAAGGGATGGGTTGGGCTGCAATCTGGTGGGGCGGCCAGATAAAGGGGCTGCAATAGAGGAAACATAAAAGCCGATGCCAAACTTGCGACATGCAGGGATGGGTTGCAATCCGGCGGCACGGTGGCTTCAATCCGGCGGCACGGTGGCTTCAATCCGGCGGAGCGGCTACCAAAGGAAGGGGCTGCAATCCAACGGCATGATGACTTCAATCCGGCGGGGCTGCTGCAGATCTGTTCAAAAGTGGAGGAGGATGAGGCAATAGAGACAGAAAACCTAACTAGCGATTAATGCTGAAGGTGAATTTATGGAATTGATAGAAAGTGTAAAAGATTTGCTGAATCTTTATTATACGGTTTCCATTTAAAAAAAACAGTTTTGTATTATTTGGCAGTTTTTAATTAAAACATTTACCTAATTCTCTCAACTTCCTTCCTTAATTTCAGCATATTTTAATTATTTAATCTTTATTTTTAATTAGAAAATAATAGGGGCCTAGTTAGTATCCAATAAACAAAAACTACCAGTGAAAAAATAAGTATTATTTGCTAGTTATTGTTAATATTCATTTTAAAGGTATATAGTTTTTTGAATGAATGACTTGTTTTTTTGTCCCTTAAAATATTAATAAATATTAAATTGTGAGTGGTAGAAAGGTATATAAATGTATAAAGTTGAAAGACATCATCCAAAAATAGGAAAACTTTTCAAAAATTTTAAAAGTTTAGGAGAACCACCCAAAATTTCCCTAGAATATACATTACGCCCTACTACATTATTGATGGGAGTAAGTATGTGATAAATGTAATCTCCCAATTGTTGCTTTTGTTGAACCCATATGCTTTAAAGAAGCAGGCTGGAGCTATATAGGTAGCTACTTATAACTACTTTGTGGCGACTTACCCTTTAATGATACAAATGTACTCAAACTTGGTCTTCTCTACATTGGAAAACCTAATAGGAAATTAAATGTAATGTTGATGTGCATAAACTTAGGGTAAAGTCTAGTTTGTTGATATATGTTTATCTGGTTCGCCTTTAACAACACAAGTATGGTGTCTTAACTCTTTTTGTACAAACCTTACCATCAAGTCTCCATGTATGCATCACCAATACAGCATCGTATGTAGCTTCGGGTTTCTTACGGCTACTCTAACTAGCTATATATAACTTTTTCTAACTCAAAGTTATATATATATATATATATATATAGATCATATGAGAACAGAACTTATCGTGTAATCATGAGAACATGCCTTATTGTTTAATATATTATTCGTAGTTATTATTAGTTTTGTTACAAAGGTGTCATATCGTTTAATGTATTATTCGTAGTTATTGTTGGTTGAATGGATTATTCGTAGTTATTATTAGTTTTTTTTTAATTATGATATTTACCCTAAATTTCGGCCATTAATACTCACCATCCGACGGTCTAAAATTGTTCTCATGATACACAATAAAGTTGTTTTTATGGAAACCGAACCCCATATATATATATATATATATATATATATATATATATATATATATATATATATATAAAACTATTTCACTACAAAAAGAATGATAGGGAAACATTATACAACAAATTGTATCAATTGATCGGCCAAACAACCCATATTTCTTTATTTAGTTTGAAAGTATCAACACTTTTTAAGTCATAAAAATACACATTTGATAATTTGAAACATAGTCACATACTACCATTTATTTTAAATGTAAAGAAGATTTGAAATAGAAATCATGTTATCACAATCTAAATGGCATGATCAAAATTAATGAGTTATTTTTTATAACTAATTTACAATGACTTAATATTCAAAAAAGAATTCGGAAATTTGATAATAATGAAAAATATTCATTCATTTCAGTATTATCTAAAAGACAAAATTATCCTGAAAAACTATTCTACAAACAAAAATAAGAAGATCAAAATAAGGTTTATGTCAAAAATAAAATTAAATTACGACTGAATTTTCAAAATAACCCATGAGTTATGAAATTGGTAATCTAATCTCAACTTTTAATTTTTTACCCCTAATTTAAAAAAAAAATTATAACAACTTTTTTTTCCAATTTTTTTTTTGTAGTGCCAATAATGGTTGACAGTACGATTATTGATGGTAAACAAAAACTTTTCAAAAAATTTTTTAAAGAAAAATATTTTTTTATACAAAGGAAAAAAGTTTAGGTGAGTCAGTTTTTAAAAACTGATCAAGCTAAAACATTCTTTTGAATAAGCTCTTCAACATCATTTGGTAGAGTATCGGCGTCAATGGTTGGGATGTGACCATGCAGCGCAAGTCTATCAACAACAAGGTTGATTTTCCTGAAGACGTGGTGAGCACTAGTATGCGCGAATCCCGAGATCACGGTGAAGATATTAGTGAAGATCATATATATTCATCTTTCATGAAGGTTTTCAAACTCGGTTGATCGCATTTATGAGCATCAAATTGGCTCATTCAATCTCAATGTTAAAAAGCCATGCAAAGATTTTTGTAAAAATAATTAATTATTTTTTTAAATTAGGGGTCAAAAGATGAAAAGTTGGGGGTTAACTTGCCTACCCTATCCTGGGAGTTCGAGATGATCATATCCGACTCTAGACTGGATCTTCGCTTTTTTGAGGAAGTCCAGGTTAGGCATGTGTTCAGAGAAATCAACTGTGTTGCTGACCGATTGACCCATTTGGAAATTTCGAACCCCAACACACCCTTTTTCGATGATCCCGAACTTCGTGTTCTCATCCGCAAGGATGTTTTAGGGTGGACTACCTCTAGAAGATAGTCCTACCTAACTGCTTTCCGTTTTCAAAAAAAAAAAAAAAACTTGCCTACCCTACCAACTTTTTTCATTTAAAATTCTTCATTTAAAACAAAGCTTATTTGGAAACTAAATTATTACTTTCAACATAAATAAATGAACGGGTGTTTTTTCCCCAATATTGGTTATAGAAGCTTAGTTTTATGATAATATGTACATAAGATAATTTAACTTTAATTTAATTACATTATAAATGAAAATTTTTGAAAAAAACGATTTTGAAAAAGGTTATTTGAAAGAGAAAAAAAAACTCTTTAAAATAATGAATTACGCTAATCTATAACATTTAGGTACCCCTAACTTTTTATCTAATGTCAACAAGAAAATGACAGAATTTCCAACCTCTCTCAAATGCCCTAACCACAAATCTAGCAAATCCCTAACCCTAATCTATAAACCCCAAACTCAGCTCTATGAAAACGAAATGGAGACCAATTTTTGTTCATCTGTTAAATTACTTGTTGAGGTGAATGTTTTTTCATTTTTAATATAAATTTATTTTCTTTTCTACATACCATTATTTTTCTATATGACAAGATATTAATGAATAACAAAATATAAACATAAATTCGTTTTCATTATGCAATATCTGCAAACTGGAGTGTAAATGTGACAGATCTGATGATGTCTGTTATGAAGATGAATGAAAATAAATGTTTGTAACCCCTACCAGCGTACATCCAATTGCTTACACATGTAAACCCCAAATCTAGCCCTCCATTAAAGCCTCTTTTAAACCTCAGCAACTATTCTGTACCTTAAACTGCTGCTCTATTATTTAATACTCCACATACAATTATACATTACTTTCTATCCATCATCCTTTTGGCGACATTATTGCGTGCAATATAATGTCAACACTTACAAAATTATGTAAGAATCAAAAATAATTGCAAGATCGACCTCACATTATCTATGTTTTGTACTCCATCAAAAGCCTCCCATATAACTACAGTCCTTAATTTGCTGCAGGCCTAGGGCACATCTAAATATTAATCCTCTTCATATTACTAAACTAATTAAATGTGTGTATGTAAGAATCAAAATTTAAATTTAATTAAAACCCTACTTCAATGCGATCGATCATAGCTTAAAATACTTTTTACTACGTACTGTACAATATACCCAGAGGCCAAAAATCGAGAATGTAAGATATTGTGCAGAAAGTTGATAGAATATTTACTTGTGAATTGAAGGAACTTGTCGAAAATCGAGGTTTTTACTGCTGGTTTTTTTATTTTACTACGTGAGATGACATGAAATGCTAAAATTAACAGTAATAAAATATATTAGAAAAATGGGAACGTAACACTAGGCGACCAGCAGGGAACGGATAACTGGGAAAAGTAACCTCGAGTTCAAAAAACCCAGACCAAAGGCATGCAAAAAGTTTGATAATTCAATATCAAATGCTGATAGATATGATATAAAGAAAAGGAGAAAGAAAAAAGATTAAATCTTTGCATGCAAACCACCAAAATCTTAGATTCTTCACACATCCACATGCTTTAGTAAAAACAAAAATCCCCACCGAATATATGTAATTTCATGTTCATATTCCAAGGATTATAGATTTGAATCTGAAAAAGATAAACAATATAATCTCATATGATTATAATGATCATCGTCCTCTAATCTCAAAACCTAACAAACTAATCATTTAACTCTGATACCTCTTTAACATTGTATATTCCAAATGACAGTGACAATGACAACGACAATCCAAGGGCAAATTCCAAACAATATGTGGAGGGAATCAGACATATTTAAGAAAAGATCTTTAATAATGTAGCTAGGTGTTGATCAACCAAACTAAAGATTCAAGAGATCGAATTCAAGATCTTGGGGGTGGGAAGAATTGCGTACCAGCCAAGAATGCACTAATTGGAGGTGGGTATAGATTATTATTACTACTATTATTAGGATCAAGACAAGTTCCAACTCCCTGGCTCTCCGGTCCAACTCCGACGAGGTTCTGCGGTTCTCCGGTGGAGGAGGTGCTGAAGACAGCGGCGGTGACAGGTGTAGGAGTCGGAGTCGTCGTGGGGGAAGTGTAATGGCGTTGATCGGAGCCTTGATCGTAGAGAATGCCCTTGAAGAGACGGCCGCCGATGTTAACAGCCGTTTGATACGCGTACTGCTCGGATGCATCGTCGGTAGAGTGGACCCTCACGCATCGGAAGATAGCCGGCGCGCTTACTTCTGCTGGGAAATGCTGTCCCAGCTCCAACCCTAAATAATTATTATCAATTAATTACATAATTAGTCTCTCCGGACACTCTATCATAAATTTTCAACGACTATTATTGTGAGTGTAAATGTATATAATAGCAAACATTAGATTTGTAATTTACAAGCTTGACGTACATATCTATGAATTGGTCTGAACATATAATAACACAGCAGTGAATATATATAATATGTATTTAGTAATGGTTAGGTATGTATGTTATGGCCATTGTAACTAGCCTCATGAATGTGAAGAAATGAAAATTAGGGATCTGAAATGATAACATCTTAATTAGGTTTTATTAAGAGAAATAAAATTCAAGTACTTAATCAATGGCTATATGAGCTAGCTAGCTCGTTGATATTATACGAGTGGAAATCATCATTATATAGCGAACAAATACAAAGAACCAAGACTGGGAAATCAAAATCAAACTTACTTGGAGAAGGATTGTTCTTTGTAAGTTGAGTGAAAAGCATTTCGTCAGGCTTACTACCAAACAGTGAAAAACAAGGAAGAGAAAAGATATGGCAAAGTGGCCACTGTTGAACGAAGAAAGAAATTGGAAACAAACAGTATGAACACACAAACGAGAGAGAGAAAGAGAGAGAGGAAGAATATGGTTTATATAGCCATAGAAGAACACTTAAAGCTATCATCTTGAGATTTGTTTTCAAATTACCAAAACCTAAGGGGGGAAAAAGTATAAAAATTCCCAATTACGAAGCACTAGGTAGCTTCTGCATCTGGTTTTGTATCTATTATAAAATTTAAATTTTACCTGTTGAAGTAGGATTAGCAGTGGAAGTGAAATCCTTAATATTTCTTGGCCTTTTTTGTGCGTGATTTTGATCATCGCTTGCCAAGTCTTCTCCTTTCGTTCTTCCAATCTCCAACAGCTGCGAGTGTTGCGAGTGCTGTGAGTGTTGCAAAGAAGCAAGTCGTTGTTGACGCTCTCTCCTTTGAGCAGCGGGAACCCAAGTGCTTTTAACGTGTGTTGCACAATCAAAGCCTCGACTCTTACAGCAAGTTCTACACCTCATATGAACACAGTCTTTCTTTGCTTGATTCCCACAATCATGACAATTCATCGTACCTCCACCGTGCGAAGAAGATCGCATCATCGACCTTGTCACCGGCAACGACGATGACCTAGCAACAGGACTCCCAGATTGCGCCACGTGGTGGTGGAGAAGAAACGGACGGTGATGTTGCTGATGATCTTGTTGAATCAATTTTGGGTATTGATGGTGGACTTGAACGTATTGCTGCCATATCTCAAATCCCTTTTGGTAGATCTCTTCGTTTCTGTAGAGAAGAACTCCGGGATTGTTCTGAGGGTTTGAACTGAGATTTTCAATTTCGAATTGTGGTGGGTTTGATTCTGATGATCTAGCTGGACCGGGTGGGTTATTCCCGGCTGCGCTGCTGCAACTACCTAGTGAGAAGAAACCAGCCATGATTTGCAGATCGATTTAGCCCACAAATCCATACTCTAACCCAAAAACTAACTTTTAAAGGTTTGGATGCTTTTGCTTTTTCTGGGTTTTGAGCCAAATCAAAAAAAGGAGAGAGAGTAATGAGTAATTTTTGGCGTGTTTGTTTGCAACTTTTTCTGATACGAATTTTTTTTAGGGTTTGAGAAGAAACGCCCAAAAACTCGATTACTTGCAAGAACTTCTAATCTCTACACATACCCACTTCAAGCTCGCTTCTCTGATACTTTCCAATGTTTGTTGCGCGCAGAAGCATGCATTAAAGGCTAGCTCTGCAACGCCGCCATGGATTCTGCACTGTTCATCTTCTCTCTCTAGAAATTAAATTCCTGATTTTTGTGTGTTGTAATTTTGTGGAGGAAAAGAATGAGAAGATAGATTCTCTCTCTTTCTTTGTTTCTGCTCTACGAGCTACTACTACTGCTGAGTACTGCCACTTCTCTACAGTTGATACTCAGTAAAATGAAATCCCCTATAACAAAAAGGACCAATCACAGCCGTTGGAATATTGATGAATGGTTGTGGTTTACCCACGTGTCGCGGCTCCAGCTTTTGCTTATTCGATGTCTTTGTACCCCGAAAAACCCGCTCTGCTTTTTGCTCTGACCCTTCCCCCTACCCAATTCCATTTAAGAGCCTTCCTTCTTCTCTATTTTTTGTTTTCTTCTTTTGGTACCCAAACTTTTCTTTTATTATATTATTAACAAAAATAAATATTACTAACAGTCTAACACCAGTGGATTATTATTGTTAATACTTTTTATCTTCTAAAGATTTCAAAATTACACACTAGTATTTTCGATAATTTTTTTTTATAATGGAAAGCGGATTCTAGAGGTTGTTCATCCTAAAACATCTTTGCGGATAAGATCATCAAGTTCAAGATGATCAAAAAAGTTGGTATTGGGTATAGAAATTCTCATATGGGTTAATCGGTCTGCAACACAGTTTACTTCTCTGAAAAAATGCCTAATGTGGACTTCGTCAAAAAATCGGAGGTATAGTTTGGAGTCGGAAATAATCATTTCGACCTTCCAAGGGAAACTCCAACAACCTTTGAGTGTCTTACTAACACAAAGGTTGTCCCCTTCAATTTTAATCTTTTTTATTTGTAGTCTAAATGCATCGTGAAGGCTTGATTTTAAGGCAAAAGTTTCACCTTTTAGAACCGAGTTAAAGTTTTTTTTTTTGCATTAAGGCTTACGACTTTTCCATTGTGATCCCGGATCATGAACCAATAGAAGTAATTCCGGAAGTTTTATAGAAATTTACAGAATTTTCATGAGAAGATTAAGTTACTAAGACAATTTTTTTTTAGAAAAACAAACTAGGTCTTAAGCATGTAATATTTTTTTAAAAAAATAAATTAGATATTAAGGGCATCTTTATTAGGTAGTTACAATATTAATATTAATGAAAGATAATTATTAATAAAATAAATTAAATATGCTAAAAATTAGGAAAACGGTTAACATAAAAAAGGTAACCCTACGAGATTTCAGAATCTATAATATCCTCCATTATCCCTCTTTTAGTAGAAACCAAAATAAAAGCAAAAAAAAACGTAATCTGCAATCGAAAGCATGTTCTCCATCGCCATTCTTCTCGAGGTCTCTTCTTCAACTCGTTTTTCATCGTCAACATCCAACGTCAATCGAGACTCCAACAGTTGTCTTCAATAAGTATAATCAGTTACCAATTGCAACAGTCGGCTTCTCAAAATTTTGGTTCGTCTAACTTCAATCGCCATTTCCAGGTATGTTATCTTCGTCAATTTCACACAAGTTTTTTAAGAAGACGATAATATCTATCTTACACAAACATAGTTTGTGTACAGATTTACTCTATGTACATTCGTAGGTAGTTGTTGTTGATTATGTGTATATGTCACTATAAAAATGTTATAGATTTACTCTATATGTATTAAATTCATAGTTTGTGTAGATTTGGCATTTAGGATCAAATATGTAGTTTGTGTACATTTGGTATTTGGGATGTGATGAAATGCAGACTTCTATTTGTGTACATATATATCAAATCTGCAAGATATGTACATTTGGTAAAATGGGGTGTGATGTAACACAGACATCTACGTGTGTACATATGTCCTGTTTACGAGTAGCATATGTACATATGTTTCGTTTAAATTGTGTTTGCTGAGCCGATGTTCTGAAAAGATCAGAGAAGAAGATAAGTTAGACGATGAAAGTAACATATTCTTCCCCTTGATTAATGGATTATGAAAATATTTAGTTACCCGTTTTACAACAATTAATTGATTATTTAATGAATAAAGAATGATTTTCTAATTTTCAAAATATCTTCTTTGTATTTAATTTATTTTTTTATAAAATATGGAGGGGTCTAGTTTATAACCATTTATAACTTGGGATCCTATTTTATGCTCATGATTTTTTTTTTGGTGAACATTTTATGCTCATGATTACAAAACCTACCTACTCCCCCATTTTACCCACTTTTCGTTGTATTTTTTACTCAATCCTCTTCCGATCCCCCTCTCCTTCTTTAGAAATAAAGGAGTGGTTATTGAGTTCACATTGTCGTTTTGAATATTTTTTTGTTATTTTCATATCGTTTATTTGTTTTTCGTGAGATCAACTCGTCTGTTTTTATATGGCATTTTAATACACTAAGGGCCTGTTTGGTATTAGTTGGGAGGAGATTCATTTAGATTCTTTTTCACGGTATTCTTCGGGATGGAAAAAATGTCACTGTTTGGTATCAGATGCAGCTTATGTATTGTATTCTTTTACGAGATTCTTTTGGCTAAAGAATCCCGTAAAAAGAAGCTTGCCCACCCAAGCTTCTTGGAGATTCATTGGGTTAGATTCTTTTCCATTCCACTCGTACCCTTCTGGCATTCATTCGTCTCTTTCGTTCTTCTTCCATGAGTTCTCATTGTTCTGACCTTATATTTGGCGCTTATAAGGAATCTATGAAAGAACAGGAAAATTGAAATCAAGAGAATTGAAATCAACAAGCACGTGATTAACAGCAAAGCAATCTATTGATTTGAGAATTGAAATCAAAAGAATTGAAATCAAGAGAACTGAAATCAACAGGCAGCAAAGCAATTCTCACCAATTCAACTCAGAAAGAAAGGAGAGCTTGAACCCTAAAATTGATATCAACAGTAAAGTAAGAGAATTGAAATCAACAGCAAAGCAATAGACCTTGAACCCTAGAACTGAAATCAACAGCAAAGCAATAGACCTTGAACTCTAGAATTGAAATCAACAGCAAAGTAAGAGAATTGAAATTAACAACAAAGAAATAGATCAAGAGAGAGAAATCAGGAGGAAAGGAGAGTTTGAATCCATAAATATTGAAGGGAAATCGTTCTCGCTGAACTCGCTGGCATCGAAGGAGAAGAACGAAGACGCTGGCGTCGAAGGAGAAGAACGAAGAACTCGCTGGCGTCAAAATTTTACGTTAAAATTTGAGGGCATTTTCGTAATCATATCTAAATAAATCTCTACCAATAATCACTACAAAAAAAAAATACTTTTGCGACGGAGGTTTGCGTCGGGAAGGATTTACCGACGCCAATGATCAATTTTTGCGACGGCATGACGACGGCGTTGGCTGTTGTCATTTATTTTGCGACGGCGGAATCATCTCGTCGCAAATAGTACATTTATTTGCGACGGTGATTAGGGGCCGACGTTAAAAAAAACTTCGTTTGCGTCGGCTTGTGATGACCATCGCAAAAGGCATACACTTCCACTCATGTTTAGGCGCCAAAAAAAATTTTGGCTTGTAAATAAAAAAACAAAAATAATATATGTACTTTTTTTCCCCTTTTTTCAGATGTTGGAAAATCGTATTAGCCCTAATCGAAGGTACTCGTCGTCTCTTCCACGATGCTTCCATAGGTGCTCCTTCGCCATTGCTGCTCCTTCGCCATTGCTGCTCCTAGATCGAAGGTACTCTTCTTCGCCTCTTGTTCGTCTCTTCCTTGTTTGTGATTTTTGTTGTTCTTGTTTCCGTCCATTCCTTCGTCTCTTCGTATCTTCCTTCTTCGCCCTAAAATTGTTATGACTGACTGACTGAAACAGTAAGTATACATATACTCAGTTGTTTAGCTTTGCAAATATAAAAGAAAGTGTTTATGTTCATAACTTGATTTTGCTTCCATACGGCACTGTTATGAGTCTATTCTTAGAGAAAAGAGCAACAATAAGCTGGTCAACATTGATTTTGTGCTGCTGTAATGAATTATGGCAATATCCACTCTCACCTATTTCATGCGTTCATGGCTATTGCAGGTAGCTGAAGTGATAGAATCAGAAGCAAAATATTAGAGTGAGTTTAACAATCAGTTGGTATGTAATCACCTTTCCCTTTACATGCTTTCTATAAGATGAAGGTAGACAGATGTGAAAATGTGTTTATTCTCAATATGATTCAGTTACATGTATAGATCAACATAGAAAGATAAAGCAAAGAACTAAAAATACACCATCCTTCTAGATATATGCAAATAAGGATAGAGAGGATATCAAATTTGTGTAAAACAGGCAATACAATATATGTACAGTTTAGGCAACTTAATACTTTCTACATAATCTTCCACGATGCTTCCATAGGTGCTCCTTCGCCATTGCTGCTCCTTCGCCATTGCTGCTCCTAGATATATGCAAATTTTTCTGTTTGGTATCAGATTAATCTGATACCAAACAGAAAAATTTTACGAAAAAAAAATCTCTAACAATACCCATCTCCAACAATACCCAAGAATCTCAAGAATCTCAATCTCGAAGAATCTAAAAAAAGAATACGCATACGATACCAAACAGGCCCTAAGCTTTCATTTGGTTGTAACTCCGAAAATGAAAACAAATATAGTCCATATGTTTATCTTGGTCATTAAATCTTTTACAGTCATTTCTTGCGGTACTTTCCAATTTATAAATGACCTATCACTTCAACCGCAAAGAACAAGTTCATGTATGCATACTAATTCTTTCGGTTAATAGTTTTAATGTTAGAAATTTATGCGCAAATTGATCTTCAAAACTTACATACTAATTTGGAGTACATACCCGATATATTGGTCCTTAAATTAGCTTGCATATAAAATATTTAATAGTTGGGTCACTAAATTCTGGGAACCGTATCACAAACAAAATTAATATAGTGTACATTCTTACCAAAGTCTTATAACAGTGTAATACATCCATGAAGTGCACAAACATAGATGTACTAGAATAGATTCAACTCGTTTAGTACTCTCTCTATTTTCTAAAAAATCTTATTTTCTTAACAAAGGTTAGTTTAATAAAATTCTTTTTCTTGTACAACTTTTTTTCATAACCGTTTTTCTCTTTATCTCTGTTGTTACATCCCATTCTTAAGAAAGATCACAACAATTTAAAATTATCTTTTTATATTGAGCACCCTTAACTTTTTAATATTTTTTTCCAACCCATTTTTCAACGAACCTTAATTTTTTTCGCAGGGTACCAATTAAGTTGTATTTTTCTACCCATTTTTTGCATCCTTCACTAATTTATTCATTTATGGGTTAAGAGAGTTTTATCAAATAAAATATGAAGATTTATCAGTCTTTTTCTCCCACCTTACAATTCTCTAAATTTCTCATAGTTATAAATTTCAAGAGTATTTAATTTTGCTTGTTATTTGATTTATTTTTTTATTTATATCATCCTTTGTCACCAATGAATTAAGATTCTAATGCTTAGTAGAATAGCCTAGACATAATGTTTTAACGCCCTTAAGGTTTCTTTTAAGTTCTTCATTGATTCCTTAATACCAATCACTCAAAATACCATACAAATGATGCTAGATATAATTTTGGAAACTTTCCGCTCTCCAATCAAAGTTCATGTTAAAGACACTTATCATACTTTTCTATAAAAATGTGCAACTAGTCTGACCTAGATCGGAGAATCGAAAATATTTAAAAATACTTGCAGGTACTAGACCGGATATTCAGTCCGACTCTGGTCCAAGTAACCTCTCTCCTTAGTTTCTTTTTACAAAATTTCAACCCGACCTTGTCCACCGGTCTTTTCCGGTCATGGCCGGGACTGGAACCCAAAATCCAAAAAATTGGGGAGTGGGAACTGAACCCAAAATCCAGTTTTACCGATGAGTTCAAACAAGAGTTTACTTTTGTTAGGTTTATGGTTTGGCATAGCCCTTCACATTTACGAGTATTTCTAAAAACTCCTTAGGCTTTAAATTAGGTTTTTATTCATTCGTAAATCTGTAATAGCTAGGATTTCCGAATTCTTATTAATTTTGATTAACTTAATGGTTGATAGTAATTGACATATAACTCGCGAAGATTTCGCAAGTGATGAGTAAGAGTCCCACCGGTATGTTCCTCGCGTAATTTTGGACATTTGGGGAAATTTTTAGTTTTTCCCCCGGGTAATTATTTTTACCCTCTGGTGTTATTTGGAGCATTTGGGAGCTCCAATTAATAAAAATACAGTTGAGAGAAATGATCAGGACATCGTAAATGTACTAGATATGAAATAACATGAAAAGGCAAAACGGATAAAAGAGTCGCTATCCCGATTCTTAGCGGTTAAGAAAGGTGGCTCAGGAATGCCCATTTTACGAGATAGTTATGAATTAATTATCCCGATAATATTTCGGATTTTATATTCCAGTTTCATAAAATTTTGAGATCGGAAATATAACCGCGTTTTAATTAAATGTTTTGGATAAACATTTTATATATATATATATATATATATATATATATATATATATTAATAGAAAGTCGGCTAATGTACAGCACATCATCAACTTCAATTCATTTCAACTTTCAATTGAAAGTTGCAGAGGAGAGTCGGCGAACGTATACATCCATCTTTAACCTTCTATAAATCATTCATCTTCGATCCAATTTCAAATCCGTTTGTACCAACGAGTCCCTTATCTTGTTCTCTTCAATGTGGTACCAACTTATTTCCCGTTTGTTAGCTTTCTGGTAAAGCTTCCGTTTACCGCTATCGGAGCACCGACGACCACCGCAAGTCATTAAATGTAAGGTTTCATACCGCGCTCTTACTCCCCGTATCGCTAGGAGTCTGGATCTTCTTCCGGTTCGTATATCGGGTTAGTAACGAATAAGTTATGAATTTATTCGTTTTTCGTATTGCGGGTTAGTATAAATTGACATTAAGTTGGTTAAAATGGATAATTGGAAATTCCATTATACTCGTTATATTATTCTGGTGATTATGGGTTCTTGTTTGATGAAATCTGATGACAGGGGGTTTAGAAATTGCCTGCGGGCAAAACGTTATTCTGGCGGAATCTAATTAATTAATTAAATTGGGATTAGAATTGAGATTGAGGAATATTGATTAGATAATACCTTGAGATTTGTGGAATTGTGAGCTATGTTGAGATATTGAGGTTTAGTTGGTTGTGAGGCTCATAGATTGAGTATGATCCTTATGGATCCCTTTGGGTCTAGGTGTGACCCCTTTGATGAATAGAGGTTGATATATCTCTGTATGCCTTGTTATTAGGCAGTGTCCCTCTCAGGATTGGAGGTTGATCGTGGTTGAGTTTGTACGAGGTTGAGGTAAGTCCGTAGGACTTACTTAGCTACCATCCCTATATTGGGTGTTTGCATGAGTGGTGTGTGCTTTATATGTTTGCTATGATAGCATGAGTTGTCGTTTTTATCGACCTATGTTCTATTGACTGCCCCACTGCGTGGCTGTGATAACCTTTCCCTTTCATCCCGCCGTGGAGTCTGGGAGGTTCTCTGATGTCGGGCCAGACTGGTTTACAGGAAGGGCGCAATCCACTCCCATAGGGTACACGGATTGTGTGACCGATACTCGTACAGCTGGACATTGTACTCAGAGGCGAGGATGTATCGGTCCTCGTGTCACATATTTTCATCTATTTATATATATATATATACGGTTTTTGAGTGAATGGTTATTATATAAAGATAATAAATGGGTAAATGTATGATAGCATGTTGAGGTGTTAATCTTTCATGATTGTGTTTGTGCTTATGCATTACCTCATATATGTATGGTTAGCTAACGGTTTTATACCGTGTTGTAGATGTTTACAGGTTAGGCGTTGCTGGGTGATCTGGCAGGGTGACAGGCCGAGGACTCTCGTACATTAGGTGGTTGGTTTTGGGGTTGGTTATGTTTTCCCTCCTGCGTGAGGATGATGTCTTGTTTTCCCTCCTGTGTGAGGATGTCGTTTCATACTCGGCTATGTTATTGTTTACTTTGGGTCGTACAGTTTATACTGTTTTATGTATTTGTTTTTATATCTGTCAGTGCCATGTTGTAAGGTCCAGTGAACTTGTTGTCAGGCTAGGGTCAGGATCCATTGTGAGATTCTAACCCAATGTGACATCCCGAGTCCCGCGGAATCGGGGTGTTACAGAGTTGGTATCAGAGCCCAGGTTGACGACAATGGCACTTGCTACCTGCAATGAGGTTTGATAGGTAAAATAAACAGAGCCCACATGGGATCTGACGTTTTCAAAGGCTTTGGTTTTAAGTGTGGTTTTGGGATAGAATGTACGAGAAGTCGTCACCTCTGCCATGGATCTCTGCAGCGTAGATATGTATATATATCTGTGTGTACTATGGATTATGTGGATGTATTATATACATACGATACCTATGGCATATATATATAGCCTTATAAGATTAGGTGCGTATATCCTACAGATGACTCAGACTAGAGTAGTATCTGTAGTGGGATGAGGTAGGGGTACACCCCCTCTTCCTCCAGTGGTGATAAGTCAGGACCAGTTTCCGCTGTTGTTTTGCCTATGGCAGAGAACGAGTTTGAAGAGGCTGATCGTGTCTCCATGAGTAGATCCGAGTTTCAAGAATATATGCAGCAAGTATATGAGGAGGTGATAGCGGGTAGATCCACACCGGATTTACCAACAATTGTGAGATCAACTGAAGCTTCTGGGTCCGGAAAGAAGCAATGGACTGAATCAGTTACTAGAGAAGCAAAGATGATGAATCGGGAACCAAGTCCGATATCAGGACAATCTAGTGATCCTTTGGCCATGAAGATGACTGGCAAGGGACTACGGTGTTTTAATTGCGTGGAAGTTGGGACACTGGCGAGTTGTGTGCCCAAAGGCGCCCATAATATGCTTTACGTGTGGTAAAGCAGGGCATAGAGCGAAGTTTTGTCGACAGGGCAAGGCGTTGCCTTTACCAGTTCCCTCTCAGAATAAGATCATTCAAGGTGGACAACGAAGATCGAGTTACCCTTCAGTTGCACAGGTTGCAAGAATGGGACAATTATGTTACAATTGTGGCTATCCAGATCATTTGCGTTCTGAGTGCCCTTTGGCACCGATATCTTGTTTCATCTGTGGTGAGCTAGGCCATCTGGCCCTTTCTGTCAGCACGGTGGTGTTTCTTCCCAGCAAGACCTTCCTCTTTCCGGTGCAGAAAGAGTGGAAGTGGAGGCTATAGTAATGACCTCAGTGATACCTGAGGAGCATGGATCTGACATTGAGTGATGATATGTAGTGGAGCTATGAGTGTTAGCTGTTATAGGTACCATTCTCGTTAATGGTTTACCTGGTGGAGTTTTGCTTGTTGTGAGTGCTATGCACTTCATGTCTTTCGATGCATGCGTTAATGGTTGACTTTTTGTATATAGTAGAAGGTGGATTTTCCTTTACAAGATTACCTTTTTGGGTCTGAGATACCCGTGAGATGCGTGTTTGTTCCCTTATTTCAGGGACCCGTGTATGATTGTAGACTTCTTTGTCATGTCGTAGGTGCATGAGGAAGTCATTATGCGTATGGATTGTATGAATAGATATCATGCGGTGTTAGATGTTAATAATAAGGCTATTATAGTCTTTACTGAGATGGTAATTAGAGGTCTTCTAAGGTTAAGACCTTTGAAGAGACAGGTTTGTCATTAAGACTATACGAGCAGCGAGCTGATAGCACAGGGATGTGACGCCTTCTAGTGTTATACCATGAAGGAGCGAGATAGTCCAACAATGGAAGGTATTCCAGTTGTTTATGAGTTTATAGACGTGTTACTGAACCGTCTAGCTGCCACCTCAGCGGAGTGTGGACATTTTTATCAAGTTGAAGTATGATACAAGATTGAATGGGAAAGCCACACTATACAGTGCTTGTTGAGATATTGTACTGATAACTTGAAAAGTTGACTGAAACGGGTTTACCCTAGTGGGTTCCATGTTCCGTATTGACGACCTGATGAGTTAGCTTCAAGAAGAAATTGTGTTTTCAGGATTCCTTTGTGCTCAAGATATCCCTAGTCATGGATGAGAGAGCAGCATGTGTATGAGATAGCATCCCATACCCGTTATGGACACTACGAGTTTGTAGTGATGTCATTTGGGTTGACAAATGTTTTAGTAGTTTTTATGGAGTTGATGAATAATATCTTCATCGACTTCCTTGATTAGTTGGTGGTGGACTTCATGGATGACATGTCGGTATACTCTCATAGCAGAGAATAGTAGACCGATCGTCTGAGGACCGTTCTGCAGATTTTGAGAGATAGAGGGTTGTATGCTATGCTCTCTAAGTGTAAGTTGAGATGCCAGTGGTAGCCTTTTTAGGCCATGTTGTCTCCACCAGTGGGATCATGGTTGACCTGGCGAGAATTAAGTATGTTGTAACATGGGCGATACTAATGAACATTAAGGAATACGTAGTTTTCTCGGCTCAGCCGATTGCTACCAATGCTTTGACGAAGGATTTTATATGATTATGTATTCATTTGCGAGTCTTTTGAGAAGACCACCATAACTACGTGATGAAAACAGTGTGTCTATGTTCTAAAGAGTTGAGGAGGCATTTGACCTCTGCTTCCATTCTGTTGTAGTTAGAAGATTTTTGGGATCCCGTGATTTACGGTGATACATCCCAGCTAAGTCTGAGATGTGTATTACTATAGAGGAGCAGGGTTATTGATATGTGTAATTACAGCTGAGAACGTATGATGAGAACTACCCGACTCATGATTTAGAGTTAGTAGTGGTAGTTCAAGCCTTTAAATTTTGAAGACCGTGCCGGTGTGATCTTCATGTCAGATTTCTATAGATCATAGAAATCTGAAGTATATTTTATGCAACAGGGGTTGAATAACCGCTAGTGTTAAGAGCTTAAGTTGATCAATACTTTGACCTGGAGGTTCCATATCATTCCGAGAAGTTGAACGTTGTCACCGACAACTGGAACGGAAAGACGCTACAAGAGAAGATGATTGTGAGACAGATAGTTCAGCTTCAGCTTCAGAGAAATCTAGCTTGGCTAGAGTTGGACAACCAGTTCCTTGATGAGGATATCCAGTTATGCCTTAAATGTTCTACCTGGTCTGTTGGATGAGGTCCAACAGAAGCAGGAGACTTGCCCGGCCTTGACAAGGTTTAGAGCAAGGATGTCTCGTGCTGAGACACCATAGTTCTCCATGGGAGTAGATGGACTGATGAAGAGTCATGACCACTTTTGTGTACCTACTGATGCAGATGGAGACAGAGAATATTACGGTATATCCACTGTACGCCTTATTCAGTACATTTAGGTACGAATAAGATGTACCATGAGGTGAGACGATTATATTTATGAAGAAGATTGAAGCTGATATAACCAGATTTGTGACACAGTGTTTGACCAGTCAGCAGATCAAGATAGAGTATTACTGACCTGGAGATTAGCTCCATCTACTACCAGTGTTGTAGTGGAAGTGAGAGGACCTTTCCATGGACCTTGTGATGTGATTGAGGCCTAGTAGAAGTTTTGATGTTATTTGAATTGCTTGTGACAGATTTACAGAACTAGCACGTTTCATTTCTATCAGAAAAACGTGGCCAGTGAGTAAGTTGGCGGAGGAGTACACTAGACAGATAGTGAAACTCCTTGGTATACCGAGAACGATCATTTCTGATCGAGATGTATGTTTTTACTTTGAGATTTTGGGCAGAAGATTCAGACTGCTTTGGGGACGAGTCTGTACCTCATGACTACACTTCACCCCCTAACAGATGGTCCGTTAGAGAGGATCATCTAGATCTTAAAGATCTAATATAAATTGTAAGTTGAATGGGAACGTGGATGGTTATATTACCATCCATTAATGAGTTTATTATATAATAATGAAGGACGTGCATATTTCTGGGATTGCCCTATGAGGCAATATATAGACATAGATGTTGTATATCCTTATGTTAGAAGTGATCTAGCAATAGTAGTGGAATAACACCTGACCAGATTCAGGATTTTATAGCTCAAGTAACGTTGATTGAAGGAAAAATGCTGGCTGTACAGAGTCGCCAGATATTATATGTAGACAAGAGGCATTAACCTCTAAAGTTCAAGCGAAAGTTCATGTCCGGCTGTAAGTATCTCAGCTGCGAGACGTTAGACGTGTTAATATGGAAAGGGAACTGAGTTTCCAATATGATGGTTTATTTGAGATCGACCAGTACGGAGAAGGTAGCATGATGTTTAGCTTTGCCTTTGAGATTATAGGATATACACCCAGTGTTTCTTATGTCTCAACTGAGGAAGTATATACCAGACTCGAGACACCTTGTGAGTTACAATGATTTGGTGGTTGAGTTCAACCACACTTTTGTTGAGCATTTGATTACATTCTTGGAATGAGATATGAAACGCTTGCATTCGAAAGACATTCCCATATTGAGGATATTATGGTCGAGATGAAGACCTGAAGAGGCTATGTGAGAGACTAAGGATAGTGTCC
Source organism: Fagopyrum homotropicum (assembly GCA_033239125.1). NCBI lineage: Eukaryota > Viridiplantae > Streptophyta > Magnoliopsida > Caryophyllales > Polygonaceae > Fagopyrum > Fagopyrum homotropicum. The sequence continues at coordinate 9,190,238 of BSWB01000006.1, read as the reverse complement.
TGAAGAACTATCTAGAATATATGTTGGGACAAACCCATTTGTGTGAGCACGAGTATATCTTAGTGTTATCTTGATGAATGTTGTGCTTATGTGCTTATATGCTTTATGCCTTGATGTATTATATTATTCCATGCTAGCTGTGATGTGATTTATGATCTTAGTAGATCTTGATGTGCTAGCGTGATGTATGTTATAGCTGAAGATGATTACTTCCTCCACGCTACCCGAGTATGATTATATTTATAGCTGGAGATGGTTCTTTCCTCCATGCTATTTGGGTGGAATTAGGATTCAGCTGGAGATGGTTCTTTCCTCCATGCTACCTTGATGGACATAGTTTAGTGGAGATGTGATTCCTCCATGCGATATATATGTTTATGGGTTGGCTAGAGACGTATTTCCTCTATGCATGTGATATGTTTTGGCTAGAGATGTGCTTCCTCTATGCCTTGTGATGTGGTATGGCGAGAGACGTGATTCCTCTACGCCTTTGGGTAGCGTTATGGCCCTGTTTCCTGGAGTGATGATTCCTCCATGTTTATACTTGAGGTTATAGATTGTTATAGGTTGTGATCTTTTGAACGGAGATGTGATACCTCCGATAGAAAGAGTGAGAGTTATACCTCGGCGTATGGGTCCGAGAGGATTTGAGAATTGTTCAAGTTTCGGGACGAAACTTTTTTTAAGGGGTGTGTGATGTAATAGCTAGGATTTCCGAATTCTTATTAATTTTGATTAACTTAATGGTTGATAGTAATTGACATATAACTCGCGAAGATTTCGCAAGTGATGAGTAAGAGTCCCACCGGTATGTTCCTCGCGTAATTTTGGACATTTGGGGAAATTTTTAGTTTTTCCCCCGGGTAATTATTTTTACCCTCTGGTGTTATTTGGAGCATTTGGGAGCTCCAATTAATAAAAATACAGTTGAGAGAAATGATCAGGACATCGTAAATGTACTAGATATGAAATAACATGAAAAGGCAAAACGGATAAAAGAGTCGCTATCCCGATTCTTAGCGGTTAAGAAAGGTGGCTCAGGAATGCCCATTTTACGAGATAGTTATGAATTAATTATCCCGATAATATTTCGGATTTTATATTCCAGTTTCATAAAATTTTGAGATCGGAAATATAACCGCGTTTTAATTAAATGTTTTGGATAAACATTTTTTATATATATATATATATATATATATATATATTAATAGAAAGTCGGCTAATGTACAGCACATCATCAACTTCAATTCATTTCAACTTTCAATTGAAAGTTGCAGAGGAGAGTCGGCGAACGTATACATCCATCTTTAACCTTCTATAAATCATTCATCTTCGATCCAATTTCAAATCCGTTTGTACCAACGAGTCCCTTATCTTGTTCTCTTCAATGTGGTACCAACTTATTTCCCGTTTGTTAGCTTTCTGGTAAAGCTTCCGTTTACCGCTATCGGAGCACCGACGACCACCGCAAGTCATTAAATGTAAGGTTTCATACCGCGCTCTTACTCCCCGTATCGCTAGGAGTCTGGATCTTCTTCCGGTTCGTATATCGGGTTAGTAACGAATAAGTTATGAATTTATTCGTTTTTCGTATTGCGGGTTAGTATAAATTGACATTAAGTTGGTTAAAATGGATAATTGGAAATTCCATTATACTCGTTATATTATTCTGGTGATTATGGGTTCTTGTTTGATGAAATCTGATGACAGGGGGTTTAGAAATTGCCTGCGGGCAAAACGTTATTCTGGCGGAATCTAATTAATTAATTAAATTGGGATTAGAATTGAGATTGAGGAATATTGATTAGATAATACCTTGAGATTTGTGGAATTGTGAGCTATGTTGAGATATTGAGGTTTAGTTGGTTGTGAGGCTCATAGATTGAGTATGATCCTTATGGATCCCTTTGGGTCTAGGTGTGACCCCTTTGATGAATAGAGGTTGATATATCTCTGTATGCCTTGTTATTAGGCAGTGTCCCTCTCAGGATTGGAGGTTGATCGTGGTTGAGTTTGTACGAGGTTGAGGTAAGTCCGTAGGACTTACTTAGCTACCATCCCTATATTGGGTGTTTGCATGAGTGGTGTGTGCTTTATATGTTTGCTATGATAGCATGAGTTGTCGTTTTTATCGACCTATGTTCTATTGACTGCCCCACTGCGTGGCTGTGATAACCTTTCCCTTTCATCCCGCCGTGGAGTCTGGGAGGTTCTCTGATGTCGGGCCAGACTGGTTTACAGGAAGGGCGCAATCCACTCCCATAGGGTACACGGATTGTGTGACCGATACTCGTACAGCTGGACATTGTACTCAGAGGCGAGGATGTATCGGTCCTCGTGTCACATATTTTCATCTATTTATATATATATATATACGGTTTTTGAGTGAATGGTTATTATATAAAGATAATAAATGGGTAAATGTATGATAGCATGTTGAGGTGTTAATCTTTCATGATTGTGTTTGTGCTTATGCATTACCTCATATATGTATGGTTAGCTAACGGTTTTATACCGTGTTGTAGATGTTTACAGGTTAGGCGTTGCTGGGTGATCTGGCAGGGTGACAGGCCGAGGACTCTCGTACATTAGGTGGTTGGTTTTGGGGTTGGTTATGTTTTCCCTCCTGCGTGAGGATGATGTCTTGTTTTCCCTCCTGTGTGAGGATGTCGTTTCATACTCGGCTATGTTATTGTTTACTTTGGGTCGTACAGTTTATACTGTTTTATGTATTTGTTTTTATATCTGTCAGTGCCATGTTGTAAGGTCCAGTGAACTTGTTGTCAGGCTAGGGTCAGGATCCATTGTGAGATTCTAACCCAATGTGACATCCCGAGTCCCGCGGAATCGGGGTGTTACAAAATCCTTGTTCATATTCTCTACAAAAAGATCTTGTGGCTTTATCAACCTCTTGTTTTGGAACTATTTCAACTTCCACTTCATTAACATCTAAAACTCATTTTCTCATCATTTTATTTAATTTTTGTTTAACTTCACTTAAGGTAGAGTTTATGTCTTTTACCTTAATTAATCTCATTTATTAATTAATTTTTTATTTATCGGTGTAATCACCAGATCTATTACCACTAAACAACCTCATTTTCTTGTCACATATATCAAAGTGTTTCTTGATTTTCATACTAATTTTCTATTGATTCTCCTTTCTTTTCAAGTTTTTATTAATTAAGCTTGGTACGAAAAATTTATTTTGGAAAATTTTATTTTAGAGTGGATACTTATAGGCAAGAAGCGATTGGCTTTTTAGTTTAAGGACTAGTTTATATCCCGTGCCTTGCACGGGTATTTGTTAAAAAAATATTAAAAGTTGGAAGACAATATATGATTATCAATATATTTGCTCGAATAAAATGTTGACATGTTAACTAAAATAAAAAATTTGTTTAAGTTTACCTACGTCTAGACGTTCAAAGAAGATGAACAAAAAATAACCACGAAAAAAATAACTTGTTAGGCATTCGATCAAAGTACGTACAAAAATTGGAAAATGAAAACGAAATAAAAAACTCGTTAAGCATTGGATCAAAAGAAACAATCAAAATTCTGATTTGTATACCGATCAAAACAAAACAATCAAAATAAGTAAATAACTCTAGACGATCAAAAGAAATGATTAAAACACAATAGTAAAATTAGAACACATCGCAAAACATAAGTTTACCTGGAATAATTAATATGTTTTTATGCTTATAAGAAGGGTGAGATTGATGAATGCATGACTAAAATTGATGAATATAGTAGTTAGGTGTTCCATCTATATATAGTGAAAATTAGAGGAATTACGAATTGCTTTCCTAACAAGCTTTATCTCGGAAGTGTATCTAGGAAGTTTAGGTTTTGATTTTATTTTTTCTAAGTATTTTGTTTTATCGATAACAATTAGATCGGTTGAAGATTTGATTTAGTAGAGTAACCGGATTGTTAAAAAAAGAACCCAATATATTTAGATTTATCCAATCAAAATATTATGTACAATTTAACATAAAAGAAAATAGTTTAACGAAAAGACTTCACAAAATTTGATTATAAGCATCAAATTGCAAAGTTATAATTAAAAAAGTTAATGTAAATGACGTAAAAAAATAAATTACATCTATCTTCTTCTTGTCGTCTCTTTGTTAGGGTGGTTAATAATATTTTTTTTTGAATTTTTAGTTATTTAAAAAATAATAATAAATTTGAGATTCAACTTAATTTAAAAAAAAAAGATTTGTTAATTGTTACATACTAAAATTGAGACCTAAAATATCATAATTTATTAGTTGTTACGTACCAAAAGAGATAATTATTAATTTTAATTAAATTTTTTATAGTAATATCTAAATTTCTTCGGCTAATTTATGTTAGCCAAGTTTACAAAAAAAAAATTATGTTAAAAAACGAAAATATCATAATATGGTATATGGGTATAGGTACAATACACATTTTAATGATATTGAATAATTTCATATTATTAAAAATGAATGATATCATATGTTTGCTTGATATAATCCAAATCAATTTGTTTGATTATATTAGATTATTTTAAAAATATCATAATTTATTAATAAATTTATTTAAAATTTGTTATATATTAACTTTTAAAAATATAATTTTTAACAAAATTCGGGATTTTAATAAAAATATTTGAACAAATATTTTAATCTAAATTACAGTGGTTAGAATATGGCGCAAGATCCCCATATAAAAGTTATAGCTAAAAAATAATTAATAATAATGTTTAGTAATTACTTTCGAGAATAATGTTTATCATATTTTTAGTAAAATATTTTTCGGAAAAAAATGGAATGGTAGTTTAGTAAATATTTTACAAAAAAATTGAGGTGGCATCCCTCGTTGCTTGACACGTGGCATTAGTGTCCTTTGTTTTAGTAAGTAATATAGATTCAGACTAGTTGTTGCACCAAAATGTCGAATTTCGTTGATATTTTCAAGAACTTATTTTTTATTTTGTTCTTTTATAGAATTATGAGAGATTTTGCTTATACATTTTCTAAAACTTAATTGCAACTTACTTAATCCAAATTTAAATTTGCAATATCGTCAATGATAGTTTTTTAAAATGGATTTGTGATTACCTTGTTCAGTGTTTCAATGGTTTTATATGTGGTGCTTATTTATATGGATGGCTTTTAAAAACCTCCTATTTTACTATTTTGGAGTTTTATTAACTTCATAAGTTCACTTTATAATTAGGCTTTGATGTCAAATGACAAGATCACACAAAAATTACAATATACGACTTAAAGTTATGAACAATGATATAATTAAATACAACTTATTATAATCTATACAACTTATTATAATCGAAATTATGCATTTTATGAAATTCTTATACTATTTTAAAAAGGTGTAATATTGTAAAAAAGATTGTTTGTAGAAGAAAAATGAAAATTTTGAGACCGTGAATTGTTGATTACGAGTCTCAATGTTCCCTGGAGCCATAATGAGTGAAGCCATCGATGAGTGATTGATCTACTCATTCTTTGGCTTAGGGGTAGGGAACGAAAGTTGCCATAAAAATAAATAAAAAGAAAAATAAATTGGGTGCCAAATAATGAGATAAGACAATACATAAGACATTACAAACAAAAATGTCAAACTTGTGCCGATCTTTTGTTTGATTTGCTCCCCCTTTTATCTTATTTGCTTACATCCTTCATGTTTCTATCTTACACTCGACACACCGCATAAATATATATTCTACATGTATATTATTTCCAACTTTCTTTAATTTTGATACACCAATTCATTATAAATCTCGTTATTATTTTTTTTTTATAAACGGAAAGCGGTTAGGTTGGTCTATCTCTTAGAGGTAGTCCACCCTAAAACATCTTTGCGGATGAGAACACGAAATTCAGAATCGTAAGAAAAACAGGTGTTGGGGTTCATTATAAATCTCATTATTTATTTCAAACATTATATGATATTTGAAGATATATATGCTCTTTTATATCAAGCAAACAATTATGGGTGGACAAACCCTCGTTTTATAGTTCGTTTATTTCGTAAACAATTAGATCGAATTAGTTATACTTTGTTTGTAAAAATATAAATATGTTTTATAATAAAAATTCAAGTATCAAATTTTAATATGGGCGAAAAGAAGAGATATTTATTTATAGTACGGGATTATGGATTTTATAAATATGTTTTTTTGACTGACCTATGTTCAAATTTATTACTAAATTTGTTTACTTTTAAATGAAAGAATACCGTTTTGTCTAAATTATAGTTACCTAGGAGTTTTTTCGTTATTTTCAAATTTATAGATTCAATAAGTTAAATATACCGACTCATTTATATACATAGCATAATACGGTATCATTAAATTAGTAAAAACAATAAATAATAGATATGTAAAAATATTTATTGTAGAATTTGTCCGTGGAGTTTTGTACGCTCGAACGCACATGTGTATGTTCGAACTCAACCGTACATTTCATTGTCCCATTACAAATTATACTAAAAATAATCCGTCCACGCTCCTTGTGTCCATCTCGGAAGGGAGAATAACGTGGATCTTATATCCATTTTCAACCCATCGACATAAGGATAACTTCTGGTTGATATCGAGAATTACCCGACTCATGGACCTACCTCTATAGGGGGTTTGCACAAATGTTGAAGCAAATGCGGGCGTAGACGTAGAGTGTGGTTAGTAAGTGTAGTGTAGGCAAGAGGAAAACGAAGTGTATATGACATGTGAAGCGCCAAAAGCGGGCTCTTCCCATATTCTGACATCCATAACTTATATTTACACGCAACAATTATTTCTCTACTACTACTACCAACTTATGTACACCATCATTTCACTTTTGTATTTCCTATGTTTTTGGAGATCAATTGTAAATATATCAATATGTTTCATAGGTTCACGCGGGTAGAGTGTGCAGATTTGGACCGGATCGGAAATTATAGTTAGCTTCTGAATCGTAATTATTGGACCGGTTTAGTGCCGGTCCATAATATTATGGTCCGGTTCGGACAGTTTGTCAACACTATTTAAAAAGGATATAGAAACGGTGCAATCCGGTCTGAGTTTGAACCGTACCATATCGGTACGGTTCATAAACGGTTTCATACAAGTATGTCCATAAATTTTCAATCCGGTACGAACCGTTTAGACAACATTAAGTTCGGGTAGAATTCATAATCAAGACGGTTTAAGTTATAATTAGGCGATGAATGAGTGAAAGGGAAAAGAAAGCTTAATGCACAAGCATCGCCTTTTTGGGACTCTATTTTAATTTATTTTAAATGATTAAAAAAAGGGCAGGCACGTGAAGGCCTCAAAGAAAGCAGGGCCCTACAAGTCAACGAACAGTCAATCATTTCTCATTAATTAAATAATCACTCAAATTATTTAATAATGACCCTATCATATTTCCCGCAATTATTTATACTGGTAAACGGAGACCCCGCCGGCGGCTTCCGGTGAGTTAGCCGTACTCTGACAGAAACTGCGCCGTGCCGTTCACCACTGTCCAAAGTTCCACCACTTTCTATTTTTTAAATATATATCTTATTACTTATAAGAACGTACAAAATATATATATATATATATATATATATATATATATATATATATATATATATATATATATATATATATATACTGACTCATATGTAAACAACACTTATAGTGTTCAATGAGAACAAATAATAGTCCTTGATCTGATTAATCCAATGGCTGAAATTTTACACAAATATTCTCTTAAAAAGCCAAACCACTCTCCTAATTGTAGTGTGTAATACACTCTCCCAGTTAAGGTAATTTCTTTATTTTTTTTAATAATTCTAAATAATATCTTCTTCCACTATTTTAGGTAGTTACAATTCACAGAATCTTCCAATTAATTGATAGGGTAATAAATAATATCTTCGAAATTGCACTACCCATATCAGATTACTCAGCATCATCAACCACACGTATCTACGTATCTACTACCGTTTTGTCTTCAAGGTTTTGCTGCTACTGTTTTGTCTCCTGTGTCGCCGGAAAATCAACCATATCTTCGATCGCCGGAATAATTCAAAGTAAGTGATAAGTTTTTAGTTTCATTCTAACCATCATCAACCACACGTTTTGTCTACCGTTTTTTCGTCTTGTGCCTTCGTCTTAATGGTGTCTCTTGATCGTTGTGTTACATGTGTTGTCGTTTGAATGATCGGGTTACATATCGAAAGTCTTCGTGTCATTGTTGGATATTATAATTTTAGACTCACGTTTTTTTATCATTATAGGTCCACATTTATCGGATGATTTGTGTAGGGCAAAGCAACATTTCGACATCAATGGAAGAAGGTAAACACGTCATTGAATGTGAATTGAGTTTTTACGATGACATTAATATATCAATAGATATTTGGTTTCATATTAACGAATATATGTGACTATACCGCCGAATACGTTCTATAAATTAGTACAAAAACAGATATGGCACCGGTTATGGTTTACCCACTCATCAAACATTAAACATACTCGTAAACATTAACTATATTTCAATTATCAGATTATAAATCTGTAGTGAATTTTTTTACAGATTCCATAAATGAAAGGGATTGGCATGTTAATGGATTCGGCATTGATGCTAACATGGAGAGTATGGATGATTTTTATGAAGCAGCGGCAAATGAAGAGCTCAACGATGCAATAGACATGATGCAATCATCGGGGAAAACAAAATATTGGACTCTACAGTACGATGAATTCATACATCCATGTATTGGAATGTGTTTCAAGACACCGGAAGAAGGTATCGATTTTTATAAGGCGTATGTTAAGGAGGTCGGTTTTGATGTTCGTTTGTCATCTTCCCGTGTATGCACAAAAGACGGGACTCTATTGCATCGTCTGTGTAGTCGTTCAGGATTCAAGGAAATGTACCCACTACCGGAAAGTGTCAAAGAGTTTCACTCTTTATATCATGTACGTTGTGAAACTTATCTTAGATGAATGTGATATTTCGTAATCGGTGAACTACTATAATGAACTCTATAACCAATTGTGGTGTTACTTGTTATATTTACTCGATCATACGCACTTAATTCATTTATCTGAATTCGGTACACGAACAGTATAATATCTAGAACTTATATCGAATATATTCGGCAACTATATCCTTTATATTCCATATTTATATCGTTTATATTCGATAAGAAGAACACTTACTAATCTATCATATTTTTGTATGGTTATCGGTGTTTGCATACAAGATAACGTTCGTCTTCCTATGTTGGATGTGTTATTCTCACTGTTTTTGTGAAGACAAATTATTTCCAAACAATTGATATAAATATTATTTCCGGTAATATAGAAATATTTATAACTATATTTGTTAATATAGAAATATTATTTCCGGTAATCTTGTTTGTAATACGATTACATTTTATAGTATTGAAACACCAAATAAGAAAGTGTAAACTCCATTACCCAAGTGTACATGTTGCGCTCATTAACATATGACACACTAAAATATTCTATATCCGTTAAATATATTTTGTATATTCTGAAAAATATATCGTTCATATTCGGTAAAAAGTATATTTTCTAATCCGTCATATTATCTATGATAAACAGTGTTTGCATATAGAATAACGATCATCTTCCTATGTTTCCTCAAGTGTAAAGGTTGTCCTCTTTAACATACAACACCTAATATATGAAGCATCCATTAACTATATTAAATATATTCTGAAATTATATCGTTCATATTCAGTAATGAGTACACTTATTAATCCATCATATTATGCATGGTAAACGGTGTTTGCATACAAGATAAAAGTTGGCTTCCAATGTTTGTTGTGTTATACTCGCTGTAGCAAAAGAGTTGTCCGAAACAACATATCAAAAGAGTTTTGACATTGTAACATAAAACTTTGACATTAATAAAGACATGAGTGTCAAACACATTGATCTCTACATATGTGATTCAAATATCCAAAAATAGAAAGAAATTGTAGCATATAGTTTTGACATAATGTAGCAAAACAGTTGTCTGAAACAGCATATCAAAATAACAACTTGGATCGTCTATTCCTCATCATCCATAGCATTGTTAATCTCCAACGCCCCTCTAGCAACTATACGCGGTATTTCTTGCAACACTGTGTTTTACCATGTCAAGATTTCCAAAATCCTTCATGTGATCTGTTGATATTAAGCACTTGTTCATTTCGTAGTTGAAAATGTTGTATATTTCTTCGAACTCAACGCCCCCTTCGGCACCAATTGAAAGTAACTGCGTACAAGTTTGCAACAATTTTTAACGTTATCTTCCACACAGAAACAAAACAGCTATTAGCGAATAAAAAAGTAGTATGCTATCGAATATGTGTAGTAAAAATTATCGGATATGTGTAGTAAAAATCATCGGATATCAACTCATAAAAAAGGACTTACAAATCATATTATAGAATATCACATGAAGAACAACATTCAATGCTAATATGTACCAAAAAATAATCAATCGCATATGAACAGGCATGCGTAAACATTCATGAATAATGAACTTATCAGGATATTAAAACCAAAAGCCACTGACACCAATCGCATATGAACAGGCATGCGTAAAATGGCTCAAGCGTAACTCGCATTCGACAAGGCATCGACAACATTCAACAACAATAGCATAGTAACCCAAACTCGACAAAAATATTTCAATATCAACAACAAAAATCAATAGACGTTCAGTTTTGGAACATTCAACAACGATGGACAACCGATTATATAAACCAATACTCAATAACACAACTCAAATATGGACAGACAAGCGAAATATAACAATAAAAGTACCTCTTGAGACGGATTAGTCGCGGATAGTCGAAGAAAACCCTAATGTGTGTAAGAATCGACGAAGAACAGAATGTTTCGATGCAGAACGCCGAATACAATCACTTATATAACCGAATACGGCCACCGAACAGGATATTAGGTTGTAGAACTCCGAATACAGTCGACCACAAAGAACCCTAAATTGAAGAAGTAGAGGACGGAGATATCCACAACGAAATTAGGGATTTCGTTAGTTTTAACCCAAAAAAAACCCTAAATTGAAGAATCGAAAAAAGAATGTAATCCAAGAATGTTCATTACCTCGAGTGAGAATGCAGAACGCCGAATACAGTCACTTATAGAACCGAATACAGCCACCGAATAGGATATTAGGTTGTAGAACTCCGAATATCGTCGAACACAAAAACAAATACGGAATCGACCCACGAACACTGCGCCGGCGACTACAATGGCGCCGAAAACTGGATGAAGAAGTAGAGGACGAAGATATCCACAACGAAATTAGGGATTTCATTAGTTTTAACCCCCAAAAAACCCTAAATTGAAGAATCGAAAAAAGAATGTTATTGAAGAATGTTAGTTACCTCGAGTGAAGACGTTGAAAGGCGAACACAGTTGCTAGTGTACAATGGATGGGGAAGAAAGCTCCTGCTCCAAAGACGCCGTCGAATGCCGGAAGAAGTTATCGGCACCAAAGAGATGCTTCAGTTCAAAAACACAGGATTGTGCTTTGGAGGAAGAAGCGGGATACTAAAATAACCGTAAGAATATTTAGTGGTCGTATTTAAGGAAAATATTAAAATTGGTGGAAGTTATGGAGAGTGTGGTTTAACACGCGCCTACACCTTCCATAAAATTGAGGTTTATGTAATTATCATTTTTTTATAATTAAAATAATGCTTAATCTCAGCCATCCATTATATTGATCCAACGAATATAATTCGTTCTCATTGAACACTATAAGGGCTGTTTACATGATGATTATGAGAAGCACATGAGCAAGATTTTGAGAGGTTATGAATTATTGCAAACGAGTTTTAAGGGCCCGAGATGATTCTTGCTTTGTCTTCTTCATATTTTTAAAGACCAACTTATAAAATTTAAAGTGGAACATACGTATATTTATATGAATACGACACATAAACACGATGATATTTCATTCAAAAATAATTGACAATATATACGTCAAACTCGTTGACGCCTTATATTATCTATGTGAACACATCTAGTCTTCCACAATAATCAATGTCAACACTTGTACATAATTGAACTCAACCTTAATTAAAAAAAGGTATTCATCGATTTTGTAATAAAAGTCAACATGTAATTTAGCCAATTTTGTGAAAGAAACTAAGCAGTTAAGGGCCGTTTGAAAATTACTTCGTAGTTGAAATTAAAATTAAAACTTTTTTTTTTTGGGAGAAGGAGAATCAGTGATCTCCGCCTCATCTGAACGCGTTTCTTATAAATGAAAAGAGGCTAAGTGATCATCACTCGGGGGATAGCCCGACCCCTTACATATGAATGTAAAAGATCAACTACACCCCGGGTAAAACAATACACTTAAACCTAGAGGAAAGTCAAAAGCAACGCTAGCTAGATAGTCCGCAACATTATTCGTCTTGCGTTAGCCATACCGGTACTGGATTTCCTAGTCCCTTTCAATAAAGTCATGTCATTTACTAACCAGACTAGCGAGAGGATGACAACGGGGGATCGACCTTCCCAGAAGCGAGATTGCCAACTGAGAGTCCGACCCCATAATCATCTTGTGATACCCACACTCCCAATCAAGCTTTAAACCGTGACATATATCCCACATCTCTGTCATTGATGTCATGCATATGTCAAGGTTAAGTAGGTGAAATATATATATATATATATATATATATATATATATATATATATATATATATATATATGGATGAACGATGTAATTTTTTTTTGAATTTTTGAAAGAACCGAGTTTATTACGGTTAATATAACTGTAAAACTACCAAAAGAATTTAGTTTAAGTAAGCTCATTTCATATACCTTATGAAATAAACAATATTAAACATAAAAAAAAAACTAACATAAGTTTTCATAAATTTAGTCGGCTAACAAAAACCTATTTTATATTTTTATGATTTATTTTTTAAAATTTGAAAGACCCAATAAATTCGTAAAAACAGACCCTCAAATATTGGTTTGATAAACTTATAATGATATTTAATAAAATCCAAGAAGAAGACGAGGGAAAAGAATTTGGTGAAGAGAAAGAGGGTCCCACTCACGGCTAGCGTGATTCATAGCGTTCTCGAGCCCACCGCCGGTTCGGTTGACCGCCATTCTTATACAGTACTATCTTGTATTGTATTGTACGGAGTTAATTACACTGCTAAAATGTATGCTGCTTAAATGACTAATTAGCTAAAATGTCAACGATAATCACGTCCATATAATAGAAGGATTACGTAATCATCATGTAATACGTACGTCCTTCACCCTAACCTAATTAACCTCCATTTCCATCTATTTCATCTAAAGAAAAATTTAAGGTATATTTTTTTTCATCATTTTATTCACAATTATATTCTTGTTAAAAAACAATTATTTCACTTATTTTCATATCATCTTTTTAAATAATTTTATTTCCTTAAATTTTCAAATAATTAACCTTATATTACCAAACAAAAATATTATCTAACCGTCTAAATTTATCGCCACCGTCGAGTTCTTGTTCAGCACTTTCTCACACTTCTAGCAATTTTTAAATTCGACATTGAAGGATTCACGTCCGAGAAATCACACATTAACTTACAACATTTATCATAAAAATCAATTATCAACACAAAAACTCACATGCTACTTATAGGGTTGTTCAATATGTGGTTATATTTTGGTATACGTATATTAATATATACTCCGTCGATGGGTAGGTTAAATTAATTAGGTAATTATAGAAGTGGAATTGAAACCTATAATTAGACAGGTTGAATTAGGTTTCCCTTTGGGCATACAATGATACAAATGTAGTACGTAAAATTGTAAAACAACCCCTAACATCACGTGCCTATATATATAACCTTCATTAGCTTTCTTAATTTTATGAAGCAAAGACAAACTCCTCAACCATATATAATAATAATCAAGATTAGAACAAGACGAGTGCTCAACAAATGGCATCATAGTCTCTACGACATAATTAATACACTAACATGTGCAAAAAGTTTGTAGTTATCATATATTTTCTAATTTTTAAACCCATAACCAATGTTAATTATTAAAATCGGGATTCTAGATATGATTTCTTTCTAGACCCAATTGTACATTATTATTATACAAAGATAAAATTGTCGGAACATTATCCCATCTTTTAGGTAGATTAAACTTTAATACCTCATCGTTTAAACTATTAGAATGATACCTCATCTATTGAGTTCGACCAAAAATTAGTACCCAAATTACTGTCCACACATTAGATTAACAAATCGGTGTTAAGGTAGGTGGACAATTTTCCCTGAAAAGAATATATGTTCAAATTAAATAAACTTGATTAATTTAGATTTGATTTTATCCAATAATCTTTCTTATTCTCTTTATAATTGATTAATTGTCGTATAATCCCTATATATATAGGGTCGTAAAAATATGAGTATATTTGATGTCTTTTTTGTGGAGATGTTACTATTCCACATAGTTAATAAACAAACCAGCAATCTAATATATAAGTTTTTGTGTATTACTTCTATTGTCAATTGTATTTAGGGAAACATGCCGGACTTATGTGTTGGGATAACAATCATAACACACATAATTTCACATTCTTCACCAAACTCTATCATATACGCTAAAATGACACGTACCATTAGATGTATGAGAGAATGACGTGAAACATTTGTTTTTCTCTTTTTTTTTTTTTTTAATGAAGAATGACATGCAACTTTACCAGCTTTTATTTTAATACACTATTGATAACCTAAATAATTAGTTATTTGTGCAAGTTTTAGGTTTTTGATGGAGAAATAAGGTTCCACATCGAAATATGGTCCCACATCAAAAGATGAGGACACTACGAGCCTAGTATATAAGGTCGGCGGGCTACTCCTCCTATTTCCAATTGGTTTTAGGATGGAACCCCGCCGGATTTATGTGTTGGGCTTGAGCCTAATGCGTATGTGCGCTTGTATGCACGCGACCCCCGCTTTATCGGTCTGTCTCTATCGGACTTTGACAGTTTTTAAAGAAAAAACGGAGAACAAAATGTATGCATCTCTTCTTAAAAATAAGTGATTTTTGTAAAAGAAAAGAAAAAAGAAGAAGCTATTATATGGGATCATTTTGTGAAACCTTTTTGATCACTATGGTTGCCAATGCATCAAATCCTTTTTATTTTAATTTTTTTTAGAAAGAATCAAGACTTAATACTCAATTTGAATGTTTAAAACAATTAAGATACTAGTGTATTACCCGTGCGGGTTCAGTTTTAGTAAATATTTAATACTTAGAGATTTATATGTATATTTTTGTAAAATAAAAATCCAAAAAATAAAATTATAAATATTATAATTTTTAATTCTCTTTTAAGTATTTATCTATTCTAATTAATTATATTTTAAAATTAATTTGTTAAGATATGCTTGTTGGTAAAAAAAATTCGTAAAAGTTTAAAAAAATATTTTTATAAAACTATTTATTTAAATATATTTTTAAAAATTTAGAAAATAATTTTCAATATATACTAACATTTAAAAATCACTTTTTAAAATAATTTTTTAGGCTTCGAATAGAGTCTTCTGTTTTAATAGATATAAGATTAAAAAAATCAATTAAGTATTAATTCATTTAATTGACAACGCCTAAAATATATTAGTAGGTTAAGTTGATTTTGCTTTCGCAAAATAAAAATATTAAAAATCAATGACACAAATTGTTGCTTATACTATGGACCTAAGTATAACGTGACCAGTGTGAGTTCATAAATCATATAAACATCAACCTAACACGAAAGTATTATTGTAAGTAAAAAATAACTTTATTGGGAACGAAACCGTACTTTGATTCCAAAACATAAAACATTTCAATTACATTGTTTGGTTAAAAAAAAGGACACATCTTTTCTTATGTCTTATCAAAATAATATGAGATTTTTGGAGTTGTCCGTAAAAATCGAGATTATTATATCTGACTGCAAGTTGGATCTTCGTTTTTTGACGAAGTTTAAATCAGTTGACACAATTAACCATCTGCGAATATCGACCTTCAAGACTTGCTTTTTTTAATGGATCCGATCTTCGTGTTTTTATCCGCAAGGATATTTTAGGGTGAAATATGTCTTGAAGATAGATCAACCTAATCGCTTAACGTTATCCAAATAAAAGTGTTAGCACACTCGGTCCTTAAGAGCAGCTTTAACTAAAAACTAATTTAGAATTTCTTATATGACATTTTGTTTTTTTTATTACTAAAATATATAAATTTACTTTACTCCTGTCCAAAAATCTTTTACAATCTATTATATATATATATATATATATATATATATATATATATAGATTTTAGTTCAAGTGAGGAGAGAGCTTGTAGATAGGAATTAGGAGGGTTGTGAGCCATTGGATGAGTTTTAAATCAAGGGCTCACACACGCTCATCATTAATGGCATTTTTGTAAATTGACTTAAAATTTGGAAAAATCCCCTACGTTCATAGATAGGTGATCAGTGTTCATACTTTTATATGTCATTGTTCATGTTTTTATTTATCGGTGTTCATAGTATTTTTATTCATCAAAGTGTCATGTTCATTTATTCTTTTGTGTTTATTTTATAATACATAATGTTCATTTACAACATATAACCACAAAAAAAAAATCATCACAAAACGTGAAAATATGATCATAATATGTTATGTATGTGTAAAAGTTATAGATAAGTCACTAGTGTTCATACTTTTATACGTCATTGTTCATGTTTTTATTCATCGGTGTTCATACTTTTATACGTCATTATTCATGTAAATATGATCATAATATGTTATGTATGTATAAAACAGACATCAATGCATTGAACACTAAAAAAAAGACAACAATGCATTAAACACTATCCAAATTAATGAGCTTCATTAACCCACTTCACAATATACTTTCCACCCTCCATAATCTTAAACGCAACCCTTGCATTACAACCACATCGATTGGAAGTTGTATTCCTTTTGCCCGTACTATGTTTGCCATTTTTTTTCCCTTCCCTTGTCCATACCAAAATACTTCCTCAACACAACATTGTTGGGTTTTTGATTACATGAAACACGAATCTCAAATTTACAAATAAAGGCCTCCTATAGAAGTCCTCAACTTCCTCCACACTTAAAAATTGTTGACCAACATGTAGCTTCAATGTATCATCACAAATTAGAACCCAATTGGTAGAGTAATTTGGAGTTACTTGTATAATAGTTCCACCTTCATTACATGGAGCATTCGCCCTCAATCCCGACACAATGATTGGTGATGATTGCGTACCCAACATCACTGAATCTGTAAAACAATGTAAAAATATACTAGTGCAAGTTCATACTTTTTATTCATTGGTGTTCATACTTTTATACGTCATTGTTCATGTTTTTATTCTTCGGTGTTCATAATTTTTATTTCATGTTCATGTAAATATTATAGACTATTTTCCTATTAGACATTTTGTCGAACAATTGGCGTGCACACTAAAAAAGCTTATAGATTGTTTCAATTGGAAGTATTAGACCAACTCAACATATGTATATACATATATGATCTCAATCAAACCTATCAAAACAAAAAATGATTCAACAAATTTGATTTCAAAAATAAACATCAATCATAAAGATTCCTAAACTATAAGAATGAAAAACCTAAACCTTGAGAATAGAAATTTCGAAAAGACAATACGTGAATCGTCTTGTATTCTCTTTGATTTCATCATTTTTATATAATCCGTCTTTGGTTTGGTTGAAAATCGGCCAAATATAGAGCTTGTTGGATGAAGAATGTGAGAGTGTTGTGATTTGTGAGTCGGTCGATCAGCGAGAGTGTTGTACTCTTTATTTTTTCAGATTTATGTAATTACAAGATGCCATTAATGATGAGTGTTTGTGAGCCATTGATTTAAATTTGATCCAATGGCTCACATAACTCCTAATTCCTATCCATAAGGCTTCTTCTCACCGGAACTAGTCTATATATATATATATATATATATATATATATATATATATATATATATATATATATATATATATATATATATATATATATATATATATATATATATATATATATATATATATATATATATATATATATATTGGCTAGAAGGATAAAAAATGTGGTAAGTGGGATAGCTCGACCCTTAAATCAACAAATAAAAGGTTCACTACCCTTAAGAGAACCAGCCAATACACTCAAGCCAATTGAAAAGTTATAAGAAATACCAGCTAAATAATCCGCACATTGATCCGCCTCGCGGTAGAAATATTGTAATTAAATAGTCCAGTACCTTTGTAAAAAGTCTTGGCATTTAAGCACAAGACTATAGAGGGGATGGTGACGGCTAGAGTACCTTTTAGAAGGGTAGTAACCAATTAAGGATCAGTTTCCATATTCAAAAACCGGAAACCACTCTCCCTTGAGCTCATGTAGCCCACCCATTACTCAACCATAGAGATACTACATAGACCAAGATTAACCCAAAAAACCGTAAGCCACTGCCCTCTGGAGACCTAATAATACCCGATGCAGTAGCATGTCCATCTCTTCGTAGCGACCCGTCGGTGTTAATCATGACAAATCCAGCTTGATGAGGCTCCCAAGTGATAGAGACCACATAAAGTGGCCAACGTTGTTGTGTGCCTGAAGATACTCCTCGACCCTTGCACTTGTTGCGGTCTCCTTGCTCCAAAACTCTTTAGAGATCTTTTGCGTTTCTTTGCTTCTAAGTCCACCACAATGCCACTGTAAAAATCTCGCTTCACAAGCATTTAGTAGAAAAATAACGACGAGAGAGGAGGTTACCTCGTATCCAAGAAGCAAACTGGAGATTGTGAAAAGAATCCACAAAAAGATCCAAATAAATCTTTCAAAATTCAAATAAATGCCCTTAGGTATACTCAACGAAGCCATAAAGTAAGCGAGTAGTGAAGCCAACACCGACTTAGTTAGAGTAACCTTGCCTGCCAAACTCACATGTTTACTGTGCCAATGAACTGTTCTATTTTCATCCATATGTATGCAAAAATTGCATTAATTCAAGATAGTCGCACTTATATGATGCTTGATCTGAGATGCTAATCTCGACTTACCATCTCATGATGGTTGTACAATCTGATCTTGCATCAAAAACTTCAGTAAACAATTACTCAAGTGCTAATTAGTCACATGAATATATTTGGTTGTGATTAATTCCTGAAAGTTGTTTGCTGATTCTACATAATCAATGACTCTTTCATGTAGGATGTCAATAGACAATTAGGCATGATTTCGTGGTGCTCTAGTCTCAAAACTTATCTTCGATATTCAATTCTTGGTAACCAGCACTACATGGGAAGCCTCTGAGTTGTGATCTCTATCTGATATTTAATATAGTTAGTTAGGGTTGAATGGAACTAAACTGTAAACTTTATGATTCATGTTTGTATAGGATAGATTACATACGTGCATGCAATAGTATTGACTCGTAATATTGCCTAGATCTAGCTTAGTTAGGATAAGGGTATTGACGCGTGTTATAGTTAACTCATGTAGTACTCGTTGCCGGTTCATTGGACCCTGGTGGCTTGTACTCATTAGGAAGCTGTGGCATGTGTTGTATACTTATCTCTTGCATGGTGTTGGAGCTTCGTGGCATGAAATGGTGTCTGATGGGCAACAGGTTGTGTTATATTAGTGGACCGGGTTCGCGGCGTGATGACTCTATCCTCAGACGTGTTTTTGACTCGGTTCAGAAACACTTAAATGAAACGGTGCGTTTGGGATAAGACGAGGAGGTATATAAGCTACCCTCACCTTCACCTAAACCCTAAGCGAGTTGCAGCCCTTGCCGCTGAGAGAAAAAGAGAGCTCTTTTGAGAGAAAGCGAGAGAGCGCGATCGAAGAAGAGAATGGAGGTGGTTCGCTAGGGTTCGAGACGCTCATCCTCACCTGCTCCTCTCCTGAAGAAGATCTTCTTGTTGAAGATTGCAAAGCTTGATCAGAAAGCTTTGCGTGGCCACACAGAGGCTATTTCTGAACCTCATTCTTCGTATCCCCTTTGTTCTGACTTGTTTCTAGGTTTAGGGTTTTGTTTGTTAATCTTGCGTGCACCTTTGTAATCAAACCTATATTGTAATCGTCCTTGAATGCCTAGTGAAAAATGGGATCGGACCTCCCCTCTTGAGGTTCCGCAGACGTAGGGTTTTAACACCCGAACTGCATAATCAATTTCGTGTGTTGATCTTTCGTTTTTGATATTAAATCATATGAACGCATAATAATAATTCTACATAAACCATTAATGAGTGCTCTCGAATAAATTCTATCAAGAACTACTATTATACATGTTGCCTTTGTATTTCATATATTTGTTTCATTGGAGGTCGATGCTTCCTTTTTCTTCTAATTTGGTTGATTGGTAACAATTACATATTTGATATGTTATGATATCCTCCAGAATATTTATTGGCTCATTTAGGTGAAAATCAAGTTTATTATTCTTTGATGAGTTTTAATCAATCAGAGTAGCTTTCTCTTTTGATTTCTTAGCCTACTTTACTTCTAAATATTTGAGCTCATGTTTGAATATTGATTTCCAGGTATTTGACTATGCCATAATAGTAGAAGATGAGCTTGGAAGGATTTGCCATTTGAAAATGGTTGATGAGGACGCACACTCGTGCAGAAACATCTTTCAGTCTAAATTATCGGAAATAGATAAAAATGTTGACATTTATGTGTTGTTTTTATGAAGAGATGCTATATTGAGGATCACTCTTGTGTAATTCATGTGGCTCAAAGGGGTATTACGTGCAGGGCGATGGAACTCACAAACGCAATGCGCATTCAGAATTCGTAGCCGTCACGGTTACGGGATTCCGAAATCGTAAATAAATCTGACGTCTGACACGGATCCGGAGTAAGTTTTTTTTTTTGGGTAAAATTCACAAAGAAAATCATCACGGATTTGGAATCTGTAACCGCGACAGTTATGGGTTCCGGATCCGTGATATTTTCTTCGCTTTTTATTTTGATTAGAATTCACAAAGAAAATCAGCACGGATCCGGAACCCGTAATTGTCATAGTTACGGATTCCGGATCCGTGAAAAATCTGTCACGGATTCAGAACCCGTAACCGTGACATTACGATTTGAATTCACTAGATTTCTTTGGTAGGCCCAATAAACGCATTGGATAATGTCGAAAGGAATGGAAGGCCCAATTAAAGTTTTATGGACCGCTGCTCATGTTATTGGGTTGCATAACATGGACCAATTTCATTCTGTATGCAAGCCCAAGAAACCCTATACGACTTTATATTCGAATAGTCTCGCTTTCTCATAACCATGTCTCATAGATAAAATATAAGCATTTGCAATGATGATCTTGTCCAATAAGTTTTTGCTACTTCTTCTACCTACATTGATTCATGAACAGTGAACCAATATAATTATTTTCACACAAAAAGAGATTATTATATTCTGTTCAGCAAATAGATTAACTAATAACATTCAAAGAAAAATATTCATAAGCTTAGAAACAAAAGCGTTGCTCACCAAAATACAGTCCAACGGCTAATAAATTTCTTTTAATAATTTGTGAGTTTACACCAATGTGTCGCACAAATTGTATTCTTAACATACTTTAATAATTTGTCAGTTTACATTATTAATTCATAATCTTCTAAGGATTAACTCCAATTTTCCCAATTTTTAATGGCGAGTAATTATCTCTGACAACTAAATTATGCTACATTCCGAGTTTCAAGTCTAAACTTAGAATAAACATTAACAAATCCATAATTAATATTATAGCCATATGACCCAGATTTGATCTCGAATCAACAAACGTACCGTTAGACTTCCCTCACCAAATCTTCAATTCAAAGTCAGATACTTGATCCTCAAATCATCTGACTCAACAATTAAAATGAGGCCACGTCACCACCATCACAGTATAAACAATTGCTACGCAAGATCGATCCTTGGTAGTACCTTTAAAATGCCTTTTAAGTGGGGGAGAAAATACTCTACACCATTTAAAATTTACGATACCATATTATTTTATGAAATAAAATTTAACTTGTAAGAGTTATTTTGTATAATTTCGAAATTTAAAGATATTTTTGAAAAAGTAGGCAATATTTTACTGCGGGATCACACTTCCCCAAGATCTCTACATCTTTTTCTTCTTCAGCAGTTCACTCACTCTCTCGGTCTCAGCCGCTCTTTTCATCACCGACAACGCCCATACTCATCTATTCCAAATCACACACAATGAGCTTCTATTTCATCACCTTTGCTATTGTAATCACACTTGTACTCGGTTTATCCGATTCGAAAACCCACCCAAGTGATATCGAAGCTTTGGTCGAGCTCAAACGGAGCATACACCCGAATTCAATCCGGCCCGGATCCTGCATAAGCTCATGGGACTTCAACTTCGACCCGTGCCAGAGCCTCTTCACCACCCAATTCACGTGCGGCATCAGGTGCGATCTTTCACTTTCAGGTTTATCACGAGTTACCGAAATTGCACTCGACTCAGCGGGTTACACCGGGTCATTGAAACGGCTAACTCGGTGGAGCCTCCCTTACTTGACTACCCTCGACCTTAACGGAAACTCGCTTGCCGGAGCGGTTCCTGACTCGGTGTCCAGCCTAACTCGGCTCCGGCGATTGAGTCTTTCTAGAAACTTCTTTGCTCTTCATATCCCTTCCTCTCTCGGCTCGCTTTCCCTTCTCGAAGAGCTTTATCTAGACAATAATAATCTAATTGGATCCATTCCTAGTAGCTTCAACAATCTCAAGAGCCTCAAACGGCTTGAATTGCAGCAAAACCGTCTCTCTGGAAATCTCCCCTTTCTAGGTTCGCTCACCAGCCTGTATTATCTAGATCTGAGTGATAACACAATCTCTAGCGTTTTACCGTCTTCTTTCCCAAATTCACTGGTTTCTCTTTCAATAAGAAACAATAGTTTAGAATCACAAATTCCTATCGATAACCTAAACCAAGTGAGGTACCTAGAGGTGTTAGATCTAAGCTTCAACAGACTAATCGGATCTGTCTCCAAACAAATGTTCAACCATCCATCTCTTCAACAGCTCTCTCTCTCACACAACAGTTTATCATCAATCGAATCCCCAAATGAAACAAGAGAAAGCAAGCTCGTGGCAATCGATCTAAGCTACAACAAAATCGAAGGATTCCTGCCAAAATTCCTTACCGAGATGCCAAATCTGTCTGCTCTATCCCTCGAGCAGAACAGGTTAACGGGGATGATTCCCCCGGAGTACGCGGCGAAGGCGGCGGCAGCGGGAGGTGAAACGGTGCCGTTTGGAAGGCTGTTACTGGGCGGGAATTACTTGATAGGACCAATACCGGGGTTGTTGTTGAGGTTGAAGCCCGGATCGGCCCATGTGAGCTTGGTGGATAACTGTTTGTATATGTGTCTTGACATATTCTTCTTCTGCCAAGGCGGCGATCAGAAATCTGCTTCAGTTTGCAAGACCTTTGGGCACGTTTCTTCTACTCCTTAAAATTTTGGGCTTCAAATAACAAACAAACAAGAGGGTATGTGTTGGATTGTATAATATATTATGCTAATAATGGTATTAGGTATGTAGTTCAATAATATGTGCTCTATTTTAGGCTTTTGTTTTCTCACGATTGTACTATTAATATGATTCATCCCACGACTAATAATAAGAATTCAGTTTTTAAGGTTTTTGTGAATGATTTCCTTTCTATGGTTCCTTTACACAGGCGTTAGAGAATATGACACTTGTGTAGTTGTGTCCATTATTCCATGTTATAGTAAGGACCCCTTCGGCGGTAGCAAGTAACCCAGGAAGCGCCATCGGTATTGAGTTTAAACCAGTTGAAATGCCAAACGAGTTTCATTACGGGGGGTCCAAATGAACCCAATGTTATCGACTGGTTCCTCCAGCAGTAGCTCTGTGAAATTGATTCGGAATAACGCTACGAAAGCAACCGAACCCAAAGTAGAAATGTAACTTCTATAGCAACCGAACCCAAAGTAGAAATGTAACTTCTATACGATGCACCGTTACCAGACAGCAGACTACGTTGACATTTTTCATTGCCGTGCCGGCCAACTAAGCAGAGCTCAGTCGAGCCACACGTCCTCGCTGTTTGGGTTGACCAAACTCATTTATAAAGGGTTTTTATAGTCATCTCCAATGTAATCCGTTACTCATTCACCTTCACCAACAGTACTGTGACCAGGATCTGGTGAATCAGGTGTTTGTTTTCCAGTTAGAGTTTAACCCTATGCATTCCCGTTTTCCGTTTCATGTTTCCACG
Source organism: Fagopyrum homotropicum (assembly GCA_033239125.1). NCBI lineage: Eukaryota > Viridiplantae > Streptophyta > Magnoliopsida > Caryophyllales > Polygonaceae > Fagopyrum > Fagopyrum homotropicum. Next base: position 9,165,891 of record BSWB01000006.1, on the reverse strand, counting down.
AAACGATTTAATATACTAATTTCCTGCCTTTGGGTCCCAGATAAAAGGTAGAATAACAATGATAAAAAAATTCATCAAAGTGATCATAAAACAATGGCCTCTTAAAAAACATATAAAACCACAGTATATATAACATAAGAACAAACAACATCCCAGTTTTCAACCTTCAGCAATCAAACCAAATTCTAAAATTTGCTAAAAATATAAAATAGCAAGTCTCTTATTTAGCAGCAGCACTAAATTTCAGTATTTCTCAGAAGCCAAGCCATAGGCAGAACATATTCAGTACCTGCGAAGGCCACCACGGTCCATCATTCTCCCTGACGGGCACTCAAATGCCATATGTCCTCGTCCTCCACAGGTACGACAGATGACAGTCATAGCTGAAGCCATGCAATCTCTGCTCATATGTCCCAGCTGGTTGCAACTGCGACACACCACATCTCTGTATCCACCACCCCCGCCAAAACCGCCACCACTCCCACCAAAACCGCCCCCACCATATCCTCCACCACCAAAACGACCACCACCAGGTCCACCACCACCAACCCGATGGCTGAGAACATCAGACTTTGGGCACTGCCTTGCCACGTGACCACCAACATTGCAGAGGTTGCAAACGGGATCATCTTGGCAGTCACGTGCCAGGTGGCCCGTTTTCCTGCAATTCTTGCAAGCCTTGTCGTTCGTGCACTCAGCTGCAAAATGGCCAGGCTTGAAGCAATTGTTGCAGAGTCTCATGTCTCCTGGAGGAACCTCAGGGTTCGAGCATTCCTTGGCACGGTGGCCAGCCTTTCCACATGAATGGCAGATGCCTTCATTGGGACAGTTGCTAGCCATGTGTCCTGGTTCCCTACAGTTCCAGCATAGTGACTTGGTTGTGCACTCCGCTGCAATGTGCCTGTTGGGGCAAATTTGTTGATACAAGGGAAAAACTGTAAGCTCAACGGTTTTGAGATTAGTAACTTCAGAATGACAAAATGAGAGCAGAATATTTTTACCCTGGAAGCCCACAGTTGTTGCAAACTGCAACATTTGAGCATTCTCTTGCAAAGTGACCAGGCCGCTTGCAGTTATTACACAAGTTGCTTTGGCTACTGAAAGGGCAAAAATCATCAACAACATTAATACCTTGCCATATAAAACTGTAAATTTAATGTAGAACCACATAACTAGTTGGCCATCAGAAACAAAGGGAAGATCAAATGAAATTTAAATAACAGCAAGATGAATATTTTCCTACATTAATGCAGATCCTTAAAAGATGAACTGACATAGATGAACAAGTATGCATACTCAATGCAGTAGAAGTATGACCAAAAAAAGGAACTGTACCACAAGTTACCAACCACATGATGTGCACCAACAAATAGCCACACTAGCGGGTAAAAGTAGCAATGTAAAAGTTAAACCCCCACCATACCCTCAACAGAAAAGAGATCAAATTGAAAACACTAAAGAATTAGCTATGGAATTATTAAGATAGCTCTACTATGTTAAAAAAAAAAAAACAATAAAGTAGATTTTTTTTAAACAGGTCAGGGCATCTGAAAGGTCAACAGAAAACCCCAAGAAAGGGAGTATTTTGGATAACCAAAACACCTGAAACCCCGACGTGTGTCCCTCCTATAAGGAGCATCTCGATGGGAGTAGCGTTCAGTTCTCATTCTCCTATCTCGAGGGCTCCGACTACGACTCCTGCTCCTGCTTCTACTCCTGCTCCTGCTCCGAGAACTCATGATAACACTCCTTGCCACTTCACCGCCACCAAATGAAAGTCAAAGCCACCACACCAAAACTGCCCCCCAACGTCCTCCTGCCAAAAACACCCCATCAAACCACGAAGTCCAGTACTTTTTCTCCAAATTCATTTCTACAATATAGTCTTTTGCCAACAAAAACCACCAAACTCATTTTCCAGAGTTCAGCAACCAACACCAGAACCAATTAATAAAAATACAGTGTCATAGTCCTCAGCAACAACACAGCTCCTTCGCAAATCAGAACCTCTTATGTAAGTCATGCCATGTCTAGCCAAGCAATGAACAAACAATAGAAGTTTAGAGCTTCAACCATGCAGCAATCCATCCCACACTTCACCACTTCAGCAGCAAACATTTCATTCTTTTAGAGACCGATATCAATAATAGAAGATGAACCCTTTAATTGCTTACTTGCAGCAGAGGACAAACATACAGTCCAAGGTGAAAAGGCTAAAGTACCCTTTACACAAGGAGCTCAAAATAAATGTGACAAAATCATCCAACTACACTTAACATTTCATTCAAGATGCTGAAAACGTGTCATCCACACAGACCACACCCCGCATTTAAATTTTCATCAGGATCACCAAATTAAAATGATGTTTTTATTTAGCATTTTTAATCCGGGCAAAAGGAACACAGATTGACTTTATAATTTGAAGTTTTCACGTGTAATGGAGCATATCTTTGCTATAATACAGTTTCCAACTTAATGTCAATTTTATTAATCCAAGTATTAAGTTCATTAAGCACAAAAGAAGATTATGTGCCCATTATGAATAAGAAATAAAGATCAGTTCTTAATTTTTCAAAGCATTAAATGAAATGGGAAACTTATAGGTCAATATCTTTGCAAATAACAAGCTTGTACGGTTTGCATATAGTAACTTATTGAATTTGTCGATCTGTTAGTGCTTAAAGTCATATTCAAATTGATAAAAACATCAACAGAGTTGAACTAAAAGATGGAGACAAGAACAGATGAACCTAACATTCCAAATCATATTCAAAAGCCAAGAACTCTGATTGGGTAAAGCATTATAAAGGCTTAAAGAGCTAATTCCTTAGAAGCAGAAAAAGGACAGCTAACTGCTCAAACTAAACCGACACAAATTGTAATGTTGACCAAAATCCTAACGCCGTAAATCCAGCACCCGTGAATGGATCAACCATGGTGAAGCAAATTAATATGATGTAATACCTGTTGATTGACGTACATAATTGACAAAATACAAGTTTAATCATTTACTGAGTTTCAGTTATTCTACGTATAGGCACTATTGACAAAATACATGGTGTAATCTTGCATGTTTGAGGGTATCGAAGCACTTTAATTATAGTAAAAAAGTTTTGCATGGTTACAGTACATAGCAGATGAATGGAATAGTAAAGGTGTCATACAGAATGTGAAACTCATCTCTTATACTATGTCGTTACTATTATTTTGCAATCTATGAAATTTCCTTTCTTTAACCCTATAAGTTTGAGATATTCTCCGATTCATTTGAATATTGGCTCAGTTGATATTAATACAAAAACCGACACATATTTTTAATAAGACAACCCTCTCTAAGGATGCTATAAGTGCTCAGGCATCAAGGGTCCATTTTAAGCCGTGTGTGTACCAGGGCAGTAGTACACACATGGCTTAATCTGAACGGAAAAGCAGTAAAGACTTTCCAACTTTCCAAGTCAGCTTCCGCAAAATGTTGGACAAAAACTGATTTGGAAAGCCTTAACTGCTTTTCCATATATATATATATATATATATATATATATATATATATATATATATATATATGGTTTGAACTACAAACATTAAAATTAATCGAGATAATTAATAAATACTGTCTGCCCTAGTACACACGGGGGTTAATATGTTTCTCGCGTTGGGACTCGGGAGTAAGATTAGTGTCATTTGGAGAAGTTTACTGAAAATAGCTAAAAGGACAAATATTTCTTAAAAAGATTACAAGGTTAGGAAGATTTCTTAAAAGAGGAAGTGTCTTGAAGAGTTATCCCATCCTTTTTTCACTTCTTCCGAACCAAATAGGAAAGACTTTTAAAAGAGTTCCCTGCAAGCTTTGGCCACCTCATGCACCTTATCCCTCGCCTCCTTCAAATCGTTATGCCTAGGTCTTGCTAGGCGGTGGACTATTAAGTCATCTGCCATGTTTGTACCAGAGCAGTTGGTAGTTATTTCTATTATACTTTAGATGTTTTGTATGCTAGCTTTAGTTTGTAATTCGAACCCTATATATATGCAATCTGAATGGAGAAGCTGTTATCCAATTCACTTTCTGTACAAAGTTTAAATTCATTTAGTTACTTCTTACTTTGGAGGTGAAAATAGCAAAGATTCAATTAGATCATTTTGGTATATTTTCATTACTTCCTTAGTATCTCTACATCAAAAATTACAAATATTCTCTCCAACTGTTTCCACGTAAATCTTTGATATATTCCTACAAGGAATAAGATAGTTATAGCTTTGGATTTTCTAACCTAAAGGCCTAGTTTGACAAGCTTGATTTTTAAAAAAATTGTTATATTAAGCGATTTAGCCTTATATTTATTATTTTTCTAGGGTTTATACACTTGTTAGTAGGAGAAATTAACAGATCAAGATTAGGAAAAACATCATAGTATTATTCTAAAGACTATTTTTTCAAAATCTAACTGTTTATCTACTCGAATTGATAGGGTGTGGTGGTGGTGCAGATCAGACTCGTCAAGATTAGGGTTTGTCTCTTTATCTGCTTATTTGTTGTGCTCGGGTTTTTATTTATGAGTCGATGACGGGTGATTTTGACAAGGCGCGAGTAGTAGGATGTAGTATCCTCGCCGCCTTGGTCCTACTTCGACTTTTAGATCAATTGTTACAACAGTGACAATAGCTTAACAAGTACAGAGATTCTTCGCAAAAAGTGCCAAAAACAAACAAGAAAACGGAAATTTAAAACAGTTATCCACAACACAGGCTGATTCCTATACTTTCTTTGACCTAAATAGCGCAGGTGCGGATAACCTGAAATCCCTAAAGCCTATTGGAAAACTATACAAAGTAAAAAAAAAATCAAACAGAAGGAAGCAAAAAACCTAATATGCGCAAATCTATCAGAAATGAGGTTCAATTTTCCAAAGGCATATCATAGATTATAGATCTGGACGAAATTGAATTTTGAAGCCCTGGACTGAAAAGCTGAGAGAGGAAAAACTGATATCAGTGAAAGGGGGCAGGAAATGTAAAGGTAGAGAGAATAACCTTGTTGTAACGAGGAGCACCGAGCCACCGATGAAGCTGCCGCCTGCGGCTAAAGAGAGGAGGGTTGTAAGGAGGCAACAAATAGCGTCAAATTTAGGGAGGAATCTGTATATAAATCCCTGAGCGGACGTTGCGTTATCTCCAAGACAAGTAGCGTAGTTTTAGGATCACGTACATTTAGGGCCTAGACTCGGCCCGATTGTTTCTAATAATGACCATATTGGGTCACTCATCGGCCCAAACAATTACACAGTGGGTCGACCCAATAACCAATCAAATGCACCGTCGAACACAACTTTAACACTATTAAGTTATTTTGCACACATTACATGTAGCCTCACAATCAACAAATTTAGGCCAAGTTCCCAAATGCTTGCGCGAGACTACTAATAAAAGAACTGGATAAAGGGCCTTTTGTAAGCTACATTGTGGGATGATGAGTAGTTGAGCTCCGGGTGGATAAACTGACCGAAAGGTTCAATCGTATCTCACATAAGACTATCGACATCCTTATATTAAATTGTTAAATTTTATACTTTTATCCAAAATAATTTTCACATCTCTTGTATTTTTCCTGTGAAAAGAGTTAAACTAAAATTCACTCTGTTTAAATTTGGATCTAATTGTGACAGAGTACAAAATGAATTAAGTCCACCTCTTTTACAAATTAACCAATCAAATCTCTCTCTCTTTTCTTAATTTTTCTTTTAAAAAATTGAAAACATAGTGGGAAAAAATGAGTATAATTATATTATAGACGGAACATTGATGTAAGAAAGAGATATATAGACGGGGTATACAAGATTTAGTATACAAATAGAGTGCATAAATAGGATTATAAACGGAGTGGGATGTGGATAGTCTAAAGGTGGGTATATATATGTGTCTTCTCGTGGGTATTTTTATTTTATTTTTGTTACAAAGGCATGTTAGGGGTCAATTTTTAAAAATTGATCGGCCTAAAGCATTCTTTTAAAATGTTGATTTTTCCGAAAAGCTCGGGATCATCTGATATGATCATGTCCGTCTTAACGGTGATTTTCAAACTTGGTTGATCGAATTGAAGAGCATCAAATTGTCTTCTTCAATCTCAATGGATTTTGCACTTAAACTTACGGTCTTTTGTAAGCCCTCCCGAAGAGCGAAAACTTTTGTCTCTAAAACAGAGTCGGCAAAACATCTTCCTTTCCCTATAGCCAAATGATTGCAAGGTTGTTACAAAGGATGATCCAAAAGCATATTGATTCGACGAGTTTTTTTAGGGATCAAAATTTCATTTGATATATCTCTATCGGTCTTTGTCATTTGATGTTTTAGGTTTTCCTTATTTGATTCAGTTGTTTGATGTTGTTCGTACTCGGTTTTGTATTTGCTTTTTTCTAGTTGTTTATTTGATTTAATGCAGTATGCTTTAAATTTTGTAGTGTCTTTTTCTTATCGAATATGACTTGATTTATAGTGAGACAGATGTCCCACCATGTAACCACTAGTTGTCTTAATTTTGTGGGGAAATGTTTTCTCTTAATTCAAAGAGGATATTAATTATGTTCCGATTTGTTATGTCATAGTTATGCGTTATTGTTTTTGTTTTTGTATTATCAAGAAAGAATTGGGGAAATAGGACCCTTAAAATTGGCATTTTGTAAAATGGGTCTCTAAAGACTGATAAGATAAAATTGATCTGTAAACTAGAAAGTATGATATTGGGTCTTCTACTAATTAGATGTTCACTTTTATTCAAAAAAAACAAATTAGGGTTTAATATCCCGCTTGGAAGATTTCAACGACCACGGTACTATTCTCCTTCTTTGCCTCCTCCTTCCTTGCCTCTGAACCACCAACGACCTTCCTTGTCTCTGAACCACCATCGCCCTCTTCTTCTCCTTCTTTGTTACCGTCGCCCTCTTCTTCTTCCTCCCCTGACCGTCGCCCTCTTCTTCTCCCTCTCGTGAAACCGTCGGCCTCTTCTTTTTCCTCCCCTGAAACCGTCGTCGTGTTTTTCTTCCTTCCATGAAATCGTCGCTCTCTTCTTCCTTCCCTCTGAACAACATTCACCCTCTTCTTCCTCCCCTGAACTTGCCTCTCTATCCTTCTCTAAACTCACAAGGTTGAAGAACGCTTGGAAATCAAACCAGAAAAAATACAAAGTTTGAAGAATGGCAAGTCTCCCTTCTGCTCAAATTTCGGCGCCCTCTTTCAGTCTAGGGTTTACTCATGCCGTCATCGAGGCAGAAGAACGTAGGATGGCCGCCGATTCCGGCGAGGCTACAGTTCGTGAGAAGGCTAAAGTGTTCGAGTCTGCCATTGATGAGGAATTGGTAAGTCGTACTACCCTTGAGTATCATCAACGAGTGAGCACTTTGGGTATGTATGAGCACTTTGAGTATGTATGAGCCTTTGGGTATGTAATATGTATGTACACTTTTGGTATGTATGAGCACTTTGAGTAATGTGTGAGCACTTTGGGTATGTTTCTTGGGCATGGATTGAGTAATTGATTACTCCTTGAATGTATTTACTGCGTTTTTTGGGTATTGCTTTGAAATGAGTAATGTGTGAGCATTTTGGGTATGTATGAGCACTTTGAGTAATGTGTGAGCTGGGTATGTTTTTTGAGTAATGTGTGAGCACAGGATTGAGCCAGCAACCACCAAGCTCCTCGGTCGTCTTCTCCCTCGAGAGTCACCAAGCACCATCGTCGCCTCGGTCGTCTTTTCCATCTTACCCAAATATGTAGGGAAGATATTTTCCAAGATAAGTGGGTAAGCTTGCATTGAGTAAGGTTGTATTTTTTTTGTAGAAACTTATGTGAGAATGTTAACACACTTTTGGTTAACAAAACTGGGTTGTTATTTTTTGGGTATGTTAGGTGTGTCATCTTTTTTGTATGTTGTATTACGATTTATGTTTGATTATCCAAAATTTCGATTTCAATATTGGGATATGCACTTACCATGTTCGATGTACTACACTGACAACCATACAAACAAACCACTTACCCAAACATATCAATATCTTACAAAACACTTACCCAATCATATCAAACCTGAGTACGTAGATTTGTATGTATTTTGGATAATAACTACGTACATACCCAAAAAATTACTACATTGACAACCATACAAAGAAGCCACTTACCCAAACATATCAATATCGTACAAAACACTTACACTATCATATCAAACCTGAGTATGTGAATTTGTATTCATTTTGGGTAATATTAATAACTACATACATACCTAAAAAAAAATTACAGGAAATCAATCTGGGCCAACAATTCCCTCAAAAAATGTCAATCAAATATGTCATCAATCAACCCCTTTTTAGCCCTTTTTTGTACTATGAAAAAACTAGCATGCAAAATAGGAGCCCATTTTTTCAACTTAATTTTAGGAGGACCCTATATTCTAACTTTTTTGTGTAGAAGGCCTAATATGCCAATTCATCCTATTATCAATAGTCTGATGTGTGTATGGGCACACAAAGAAAAGGTGTTTAGCATTTTCTGTATGATGATTACAGAATTCACAGTGCATCACAATTGAAATTTCTTTTTTGTTAAGATTTTTTTTTTGGTATTCCATTAAGGGCTATTTTTCATAGAAAGTTTTTTAATTTTAGGCATTATGTTGACCTCCAGATCCAAGTTTTGTCCGAGATTACTCCAACTTTCTGTTGTTGAATCATTTTCATAGCAGATTTAGTCGAATATCATCCTTCTTTATTAGTTGTCCAATATATTCTATCTCTTATGTTGTAACACCCCGAATTCTCAAAACTCGGGACGTTACTGGTTAGGACCTCACAATGGGTCCCGACCTCAGTTTGACAACAATTTTACTAGGATCTTGCAACAAGACACAAATAAGGAAAAACCGAAATTCATAAAGTAGTATTTTAACGGTAATGAATGCAATACGGTCTAACAGCCTAAAGTACTTAAACAAGGAAAGACGAACAACTGTCTTAACGAAAGAAAGAAAGACGAACACAATCCCAACCCCCACTCTAAGGAGTACGGAGACCCGGCTGACCACTACTTCCGGATCACTCAGTTGTTGGTCTAACCTGCGGCAAATCTAAAAACACAACAAGAGGAACCGTTAGCTAGTTATCTAAATATTAGAAGAATAATAGTAGCACACACACACATAAAAATATAAACACCCATCATGCTTTCAAACAAGTCCATTTTATTATCTTGAGTTAAGTTACTCTTTCACGCTAATGATACTTATTTTGTGACACGAGGGATTCCCAAACCTCGCCTCCGCCCCCGTGTAACCATCAGGAATGGATCCGATGCATCTCACCTTGTACCTGCCTGGTCTGGGTATAGAGAACCTCCCAGTCTCCTGTCAGAGCTGGGCAGTGATGTCACGGCCCGTTATACATACACTTGGGCCTTAAACGTAATAATAACAGTCGTCCTAGCAAGTTATTATTATTAAAACACGCACATAGCACACACAACCACTATCACTCAACTAATATCCAGAAACTGGCTAAGTAAGTCGCAAGGACTTACCTGAGTCAAAATACACTCTAACACGTCTCAAACAGTCCGTACTCGTGGTAACTCAAACGCCTGTCAAATAAGGCATGTGTATCAAAATCACATCTCGATGTCCAACCTCATGCGAAGGAATTACGGAAAAAGTTCTCTTATGGTAAAAGACCATTTTACCCTTGGTATTGTAAATTCTCGAAGTTATTCTTCAAACCCTACTAAATTCTTTTGGCATATGGTTTTCCATAAAAATGTTTCTTTCCGACAATACTTATAAATTAAGTTAGCTCGAAACCATTTCTCGAAATATGCTACTCCTCCTCTTTCCAGCTCTCACTCTACCCTCTCTTATGTATATATACATACGCACGTACTCTACCTTTCCCTTCAACTCTACTAAAACCGTAACTATTAGGTATTTATATATATATATATATAGCTACATACTTTATATTTTCCCAACTCGCACTCATATGAGTAGATCTATATATCTATCTACATGTATAAACTTTAAATCACTTATATGTACACTTTTATTTCATTATATATATATATATATATACGTATATTTATATACTCGGCGTACACAACTCCTATATAAGCTCACCAACTGCCCCTACTAACCTACCTTACTGCATAACCGTACCACCTCCAATCTACTGTTTATATACGTACTCAAACTCAGATTATATACGTATTCCATATCAATTTATATAATTATTCCAACTCAAATATATACGTATACAATCTCAAATATATACGTATTCTATCTTAATTATATACGTATAAAATCTCGCAATTATACTCGCAGAGAACAGGAGGGAAGAAGAATCGGAGGAGGATCTTACTGGCTGCAGTCCGGCGGCGACGCCTGGCGTTCCTGTCGGCTTCCCTGGTGGTTGGCGGTCTACTGCTGCAGAAAGTCGGAAAGCCGCTGGTGAGTCCCGACACAACAGGGGCGAGGAGGGAAATAACGGCGAGGGGAAGAGAGCAGTACTTACCGGAGTCGACGGAGGCGCTGGCTCGTGCGGTTGCTGCAGGAAGACGACCGGGCTCGGCGGTAGCATGGCGGTCAGCGACGAGGGAAGGCGGCGTCGTCTTCGGACCTACTGCGGCGGTCGGCGGAAGGGGAGTTATGGAACAGAGAAGGAACGCAGAGAAGGAATGGAAGGAGGAGAAGGGAGGCAGTAGCCTTACCGGACCTACTGCGGCGGTCGGCGGAAGGCGGCGCAGGGTTCGGTGGCGACGCTCCGGCTGCAGGGAGGGCGGCGCTAGTGGCTGTTGTTCGTCCGTGTTGCGAGAGAGAAGAAGCAAGAGGATGTTGTTCGATCGTGTCCAGAAGAGAGAAGAAACGGAGCGGCAACTTGTGGTTAGAGGAGTAATTAGATAGAATTAGGGTTAAGAGGGGATTAGGATAAATTAAATAAATGGGCTGGCTGAATAGGGTATGTGGGCTTGCTAGTGGGCCATTCGGCCTGCTCTCCTATTAGAACGGAAATAGGAACTCGTTGCTCGCACGGTTTCTGGTTAGGTACGGGAAGCTATATAATACGGAATTAAATTTCGTATTATCTTATTATTTTTATTTTAAGGTGCGTGCTTTATTTCCGATTACAAGGTTTCGTCATTTTATGTGAATTAATGTCACATAAAATGATAGAAATAACACTCGTTTTATTTTAATTTAATTTATGTATTTATTTATTTAAGATTGACGTTTCGGAAATCGGTTAAATTCAGGTTTAACGGAGTCTCAAAATTCCGGTTATTACATATCATTTTTGGGAAGGTTGTAGTTTTTAGTTTTTCTGATAATATCATTTGGTAGAAGTGTATCTTGTTGGTTTACGACTTGATGATTTCATCTTTTGTCCGTGATATAAGTACATATTAATTCCGTAGGATTTAGCAAGGCATTATTACTCACTAGGTCTTGAAGTGGTTTTTTTGTAGTCCATTGGTCTTTCCAAAATCTTATCGTTTTACCATCTCCCACACGCCATCTAAGACCTTTGTCGAAATCTTCTCTTAGTTTAACTAATTTCTTTCATTGTCATGTATATTTTTCACATTTGTAATTCTAGAGGCATGTGTCTTTTAAGTATTTTTCTTCTACTACTTCGACCTAGATATTGTATGGATCATCCATGATTTTCCATAAAAGTTTAATTTGTAACCCTTTGTTCACATCTTCCTCTTTCCTAATTCCAGTTCCTCCCAGAAATCTCGATTTAAGATTTTATCTCAACTGATAAGTGGATGAAAATTTGGTGCCTTGTTCCCAAAGAAGTTATTGTTAATACGGTCTAGTTCTTTGTGAATGCTTGTAGGAAGAATGAATGTTTGCATTAAATTACTTGACTTAACATTAATATTTGCTTTTATTAACGTGTTCTTCTCTCCTATGAAAGAGACGATGATTTTTATTTTGTAAGTTGTAGTTTTGATTTTAGAATTACATAATTAAAGATATCCTTTTTAACTCCAATTAGTTAAAGGACATCCGAGATATTGTTCAAAGTTGGTGGATGTTGTGATGCCAAGTGCGTTTGGATCCTTCTTTTGTTGTTTTGATCAGCGTTAACGGTAGTTTGGAAAGCGAATTTGTGGTAGTTTATCACTTGGTCAGATATTTCACAATAATCAGTTAGGACCGATTGAAATTTGTTACTTGCTTCTGTTGCCGCCTTTGTAAAAATTATTATGTCGTCCGCAAAGGCTAAAAAACTCTTTTTCGATGGGAAATCCTATATATTTCGGAGTTTCACTACAAGTTTTGTTTGTATGTCTCTAGTCAATTCTCCGTGTTCAAATTGAAGAGAAGTGACGAAAGGGGGTTTCTTGACGGAGACCTCTTTGTGGAAAAATATTGTTGTTTGTGAATCTTTTATTAATATGGAGTAAGAGACAGTTGAGACATCCGAGATATTCATTGTTGGTTTTCTGTGGACGGAATGAGGATTTTACTTTGGTTTTCTTGTGGGTATAGTTCTTCACGGTGATTTCTTGTCAAATTAGGATAGATTTGCGATATGCGGTATTTATTGCAGCAGTAACAGATAAAGACAGTACGTAGTTATGTACGCAGCTAAAATGCATGCTGAGTATTGTAGCTCCTGCATGTACAAAAAATGAATGCAAGGGACGTCGTTTGGGCATTGCTCATTTGTTACTGCACACTGCACAACTGGCTGTCCATGGCAACACACTTGTCTACTCTCAGCTACCATCCTCACTTTCTATTTGAATGTCATATGTCAGATAAACATATGAGACTCTGCAACATCTTATATCATTGCCGGGAAAGTGATGCCTCCAAAACCCTACATATTACTACATTTCAATTTCATCTATATTATCCAACCAAAATAGTAATAAAAATTCATGTATATTATCAATTATATGTTTAAATAATTTACTTTTATTCAAACAAAAGTATAAAATTGAATTTTTATAGATTTAACATTTTATAAACAAGTTTTCTTCTTTTTTTTTTGCAAATATTGTAAGTCATTTGTAATTCTATAATTTAAATTAAATAAATTATATTAACCTCTAAGTATTGTTTTTAATATAATCGAAATATACTTGATCCTTTCAGAGTTCATCAAAATACTTATTCGAAATTAAAAATTGAAAATTTTATATCAAAACTTTTCATAACTTTTTTTTTTAGCCTAATTATTTATAATAGCGTCATTTAAATATTTTTTTTATCATATTATTATATTCATCACAAGAATAATATTATCATATTTTTTATGTATAATACTTTAATATGTATTATATAATATATATTTTTTTTGTTAATATATGTTTTTTTTATATTATCTTGGGGTTATTGTTACATTTGAAAACTTTGACATTATATTTTAATTGTATCTTTACTTTTTAATTTTATATATTATATATAAATAACATCATTATATAGTATTTAAATATTTTTTTAAAAAAGTGTTAGTATTGTATTATATTTGATATTTTTATGACGTGAGATTGTAGCTTTATTTTTAAATATTATATGATTAATTACATGTTGTTTAGAGTTTTATAGCTATTTCATTTGAAATAAATACTAAAAATAATAATTTTGATGTTATCATAAAGTAGTATTATATACCTTAGTGTTGTAGTTTTAATTGAAAAATAAAAAATATCAACAAAAGCTTTCTTACATTTTTTTTAAACCAGCAAATTGCCTTACATTATAGTGATAAGAGGTAATATAGTTAAATGTTAATACTTTGTTGTAAATGTTAAAATTTATTAAATAATTAAACAGTTTTTTTTACTGTTACATTTTTCTCCGGAGAAAAATGTGAAAATATCTCCATTTTTTTTAAACCAGCAAATTGCCAACTGTTAGTTCATTTGATTTTGAAGAACTTCAAGTTTTCGTCTACAAGTTCATTTGGACAGTAGGGTACACCTTTTTTTCCCCTCGTTTCATCAAAACAAAATGTATGATATTTTTTGAGCCCATTAATCTCTTTTTTTATAACGAAAAGCGGTAGGTTGGTCTATCTCCTAAAGATAGTCCAATCTAAAACATTATCACGGATGAACATACGAAATTTGAAATCATCAGAAAAACTAGTGTTGAGTGTCGAAATTACCAAATGAATCAGCCCATTAATCATATAGTTTACTAGATATTAATTCACAAATATTTCAACCTTCCAATAAACTACGAATCGGAAAAAATATAGGTAAAATCGTAAAAACACCGCTAGTCAGTCATCAAATTTTTTTCCCAATTTAGCATTTTGACATGCCAGTCGTCCATACCATTTACAAACAAACCTAATATAGTGTACTTAACATCGCTTGGCGGGAAAGGATTCTATGAGATAGATTATCTATGAGATAGATTATGATTATTAGATTATGGGATGAAATTGAGAGATTTTTTTTCATTCTCTATGAGATAGATTATCTAGATTATGGAAATGAAATAAATATTTTATCTTAATCTATATATCACCAAACGGGGATACTAACAATTTATTCTAATAAACTCGTACACACATCTTAAGTCCCTAATGTTTTCTAAATCATTTTGATACTTGTTATTTGTATGTAATACCGATAGTACTCCAATATACATATATTCTCAATGAGAGTTACTTATTTTCGTGGATGTTTCACCTCTTCATCTAACAACAAACTATTTCACTTGCTCACTCGCTCCATTAGGGTCCAATTCACATTAGAACTCCTACTAACTTCGTTCTCGCCCTACAACTTATTCGATATTATAAATCCTTTTTTCCCGTATTTTTCAATTATTGATATTATGCCGTTAAGGGTTTCTAGGTATTGTAACAAAGGCGAACTAGTGTATTACCCGCACTTTATGCGGGTTCAGTTTTAATAAATATTTAATACTTAAAATTTTATATGTATATTTTTGTAAAATAAAAATTCGAAAAATGAAATTATAATTAAATATTATGATTTTTAATTCTCTTTTAAGTATTAATCTCTTCTAATTAATTATATTTTTAAATTGATTTGTTAAGATATGCTTGTTGGTAAAAAAAATTCGTAAAAGTTTAAAAACTATTTTTATAAAAATATTTATTTAAATATTTTTTAAAGAATTTAAAAATCAATTTCAATTTATATTAACATTTAAAAATCACTTTGTAAAATAATTTTTTAGACTTCGAGAAATATTAAGTTTTAACTCGACCAAACAGACAATTCGTATATCCGTAAATAATCATCCAATCTGATATTACTTAAATCATATCATGGTATTATGTTTTGTATCCGATTTAACTTTCTTATCCAAATATTTTATGATAATTAATAAATCCGCACAAAATATTGTAAATTTTAAAAGAATTTTTTTGGATAAAATAACTAAATAGACGTTTTACCAACTATTACTCTATTAAAAGTACTCATAACATAATCTCATTTACTAAATATACCTCTACTTAACTTTTTTTTTTTTTAAAGTATTATATTAGTGACAAGAAAGGATATACACTGGGGACTGCTAGCCCAAGGAGTACATCAAGGAGGGGCAATATTGCGTGATACAATCAACAATAATAAGGTTACTAATTGAGATGGATGCCAAAGATCTTGGTCCAAGCAATGGACTCTCGAGAACTATCCTTCTAGTGACTTGAAAAATGATTTTTCGTGACATTGATGATGTTTTGGGCACATGTAGTAGTATGGATATTCTTTTGGTTGTAAATGAGTTCATTCCTAACTTTTCAGATGAACTAAATAAAGTTCGTAATAGTGGAGATGCGGATATGGGAGATAAGATCATCTTTTCGAGTGGAATGACTTTAAATCCAAAATTTTCATTTAGAAGAATTAAACATAAGGTAAATATTAGAGGAGAAATCTATTTAACTCAATTTTTTTAATATAAAAAAACATATTTTAAACCCGTAACACTAGTCTATTCAGCCGGTCAAAGGAAAGTAAATTCCAGAAGTAATTAATGCTAATAAAAAAACAAAGATACAATTTTCAATTTCCAGTTTCCGATTCTTTTTCTTCTAAATTTCATTTTTTTAAAAAGGTTCAGAGCAGGGCCAGAGGCCTACCGGAAACCATTCGCGTTGGCTCCAAGAGCAGACGCTTCTCCCTTAACTGAAATTCCATACCATGGCGATTCCTGTGCTTCCCTTATCTCCCTTTCTTACCAACAATCTCTTTTAACCTAACCGCCTCTTCCATGGCAACTTCTACTTTTCTCATCCTCACTATCGCCACCCTACTCATCGCCGTCGCCGGGAGTCCAACTGAATCGCAATCCCTGCTCTCTTTCCGGAGCAATCTCGAAGATCCACTTGGCGCACTGGACGGGTGGGATCTATCAACGTCATCGTCTCCCTGCGATTGGCGCGGAGTCCGATGCTACGACGGTCGTGTCCACGAGCTCCGCCTTCCGTCTCTCCGTCTCGCCGGAAGACTCACTGAGAGTCTTGCTAACTTGCGCCAGCTACGAAGGTTAAGCCTTCACTCCAACTTCCTCAACAGTTCTCTCCCACGCGCTCTTTCGTCGCTTCCTCTTCTACGAGCCGTCTACTTGCACAATAACTCTTTCTCCGGCGACATTCCACCGGGATTCTTCAACCTTACTAACCTCCAGGTCGTTAACCTCTCTGGAAATTTACTCGCCGGAGAAATTTCTGGTGTACGGTTCTCCGAGAGTCTTGCGGTTCTGGATTTATCGTCTAATGATTTCTCCGGCGAGGTTCCATGGAAGTTCGCCGCCGGTTGTCAACTACGGCTTATTAACTTCTCGCACAACCGTTTCTCCGGCCAGATTCCCGCCAGCATTGGGGAGCTTCAGTGGCTTCAGTATCTATGGATGGACTCAAACCGGTTATACGGGGCGCTTCCGTCGGCGATCGCGAACTGCTCGTCGCTTGTGCATTTAAGCGCCGATGACAATTTTATAGGCGGAACAGTTCCGGCGACGATAGGAGCCATGCCGGAGCTACAAATCCTCTCCCTCTCTCGGAATAATCTCACTGGCTCTATTTCGTCTTCCATTTTCGTCAGTGATTCTCTCAGACTTGTTTATTTGGGGTTCAATTCTTTCTCCGACATTGTGAAACCACCAGACGCGACGTCCTTGGATAAGAGATTGGAGGTCTTGGAGCTCCAAGAAAATCTCATACACGGTGATTTTCCTTCCTGGCTGACTCGCATTTCCAGCTTGAGGGTTCTAGACCTCTCTGGAAACTTGCTGGTAGGTTCCTTGCCTAGTGAGATTGGGGATCTGTCGAAGTTGGAGGAGCTGAGTGTGGCAAACAACTCATTAACTGGCGTGGTTCCCGTGGAGACAGGGAAATGTAGTTTGTTGCAAGTTCTTAATCTTGCAGGGAATAGATTTTCAGGAAGGAATATTAGTGTTTTAGGAGGACTGAGAGGCTTGAGGGTTTTGTCTATTGGAAGAAACAAACTTTCCGGATCGATTGAAACAAGCTTGAAAACCCTTCTAAGTTTGGAACTGTTGGATCTGAGTGAGAATGAATTGTCTGGACCTGTGCAGGAAGAGTTGCTTGGGCTTGGCAATTTGACAACTCTGAATTTAAGTTACAACAATTTTTCTGGTTCAGTTGCAGCGATCATTGAAGATTTGAAGAGCTTGATGGTGTTGAATCTGAGCAACAGTGGTCTTTCAGGTTCAATCCCAACCACCATTGGGAGCTTGATGAAGCTTCAGTCCCTGGATTTGAGCATGCTGAATCTTTCCGGAGAAATACCCGCTGAGCTACTCGGGTTGCCCAATTTGGTGGTTCTTGCGTTGCAAAAGAACAGGCTGCATGGAGGCATTCCTGAAGGTTTAAGCAGCTTGGTAACTCTCCAGAGCTTAAACATCAGCGATAATGCCTTTTCAGGTAAGATTCCAACAACACTTGGGTTCCTTGAGTCCCTGAACATCCTCTCAATGTCGGGTAATCGGATTTCGGGGTCGATTCCAGCGGAGATGGGTAATTGTTCCGAGCTTCGAGTGCTTGAACTCCGTTCAAACAACTTGTCTGGCCACATTCCTGATTCGTTCTCCCAGTTGTCTCATCTAAGGCAACTTGATCTAGGGGAAAATGAATTAATTGGTGAAATCCCAGTGGAGATGTCTTTATTGTCCTCATTAAGTTATATGCTATTAGATTCAAATCGTTTATCAGGCTCTATTCCGGCTTCATTCTCAAAGCTATCAAACCTGACAGTGCTGAATCTCTCCTCAAACAGTTTGTCTGGACAGATCCCGGAGTCTATCTCTTCGATTCCAGGCTTGAAATACTTGAATTTATCAAGCAATAACCTTGATGGTGAGATACCAAAAAATTTAGGAACCCATTTCACTGATCCACGGGTTTTTACAGGGAATAGAAATCTGTGTGGAAAGCCCCTTGGGAAAGAGTGTGCTGCTGTTAGAAAGAGAAGAAGGAAGAAGCTGATGCTGGTTATTGGATTGTCAGTGGCTGGACTACTCCTTTTGATCCTGTGTTGTTGTGGCTACATTATAAGTGTTCTACGATGGCGCAAGAGGCTCAAAGCCAAGGCAAACGGTGAGAAAAGGCCAAGCCCAACTCGAAGAAGCTCGGGAGAGGAGAGGAGCAGCAGGAGCAATGGTACTGAAAGCAACAATGGAGGGCCGAAGCTTGTGTTGTTCAACAACAAGATAGCCTTATCTGAAGCGTTGGAAGCAACAAGGCAATTTGATGAGGAAAATGTGCTCAGCAGGGGAAAGTATGGGCTTGTCTTCAAGGCTTTGTTTCCTGATGGAATGGTGCTTGCTATTCGCCGCCTCCCTGAAGGGTTACTTGATAACCGAGCATTTAAGAAGGAGGCTGAGGCTCTCGGTAAGGTCAGGCACCGAAATCTGACTGTCTTACGTGGCTTCTATGCTGGCCCTCCTGATGTTAGGCTGCTGGTTTATGACTATATGCCAAATGGTAATCTAGCCACACTCCTCCAAGAGGCGTCTCACCATGACGGGCATGTGCTTAATTGGCCAATGCGTCACCTCATAGCCCTTGGAATTGCTCGCGGGCTAGGCTTCTTGCACTCGGTGGTAATGGTTCATGGTGATTTGAAGCCACAGAATGTGCTGTTTGATGCTGATTTTGAAGCTCATTTGTCGGAGTTTGGGTTGGAAAAACTAACCAAAGGGACACCACCAGCAGAAGCGTCTTCTTCGGTGTCCACCCCAGTTGGGACACTAGGCTATGTCTCCCCTGAGGCTACACTGAGTGGGCAGGCAACAAAGGAATCAGATGTTTATAGCTTTGGAATTGTGTTGCTGGAGATATTGACAGGGAAGAAGCCAATGATGTTTGATCAAGGAGATGAAGATATTGTCAAGTGGGTGAAGAAGCAACTCCAAAGAGGCCAAATTGCTGAATTACTTGATCCAGGTTTGATTGAGCTTGACTCAGAGTCAGCCGAATGGGAGGAGTTCTTGCTGGGGATAAAAGTTGGTCTTCTTTGCACAACACCAGACCCACTTGAGAGGCCATCAATGAGTGATGTTGTGTTCATGCTTGAAGGGTGTCGAGTTGGCCCGGATCTCCCTTCATCCGCGGACCCAACTTCACTTCCATCCCCTGCTGGGTAAGTACTATATTGTCTCAACAAATTCAATTCAGTTATTGTAATTCAATTGTCAATGAAACAACCCTGTTTTGCTCATCAAGCTTTGGAAGCATGTTTTTGTCTTCCCTGTTCATTTTACTAACCACCACACTAGTAGCCTAGTAGGGTTCTTTGTTTTTTAGGCTTTTCAAATTCCTTTTGCCGAAAATGGTTGAGCAAAGCACGCCATTCAACTCAAAAAGGTAGTTAAAGCTTAAAAAACCAAGAATGCAAAGTAGAAAGTGTGCCATGCCTAATTAGCAAGATAAAAAGGTTACAAGTTAACCTTTTGATCTCACTGGATAGCATGTTACTTATCTTTGGGGTAAAAATGTGGTATTATACAGAAATTATGTTCCAATAAGGGGGAGGTAGAGGCAACATGTGGGGTTCATTTTTATATTGGTACATCATTACAGCAAAGTGCCAAAGACCCTTTACTTAAATTAAGGACAATCCGACGGCAGTAGAGGATTATAATAAATTTATATTTATTGAAATAATTTGGTTTACTAGTCTTTTTCTAGTTTTGCGTTTAGTACATTAAATGTACCTCTTGAGAGGAGAGTGTGTAGAGTTTGAGAATAAATACAAAAGATTGGGACATGTACTTAATTGAAACATTAAAAAATCTAGTTACTACTCTAGTTTCTAAAAAGGCCTAATTACCAAAATTGCTCATTTATATTTTAGTTCATTTAAAAATATGGATGATCTAATACTCCATAGTTGATTATCAGACATGCTTTTGAAATTTATATTTTAGTTCATTTAAAAATATGGATGATCTAATACTCCATAGTTGATTATCAGACATGCTTTTGAAAGTTGAATTGATTAAGGATAATTAATAATCGAAGCACTAAGTTAAAGCCTGAAAAGTAGACAGGAATTTATAAAAAAAAACCCAACCAGATTTGCAAATGTTGGAGGTCAAAAGTGTGTCCGGGATTCATTGAACGTAAACGAGGGAAAAGCTCTCAACTTTTGTATACCTTTCTTTGAAATTCTTTTACACGATGGGTAGTTGGATGGGCCCCACCGCATGCTCCCAAACCCTATAAATAATATAATTTCCCTCCAAATTATGAAAGTAAGAGAGAGGCCTACACAGGAAAATAGCCGTTAATGAAGAGGGAGGTATAGTATGACTATAGGATTGTGACAATCTGATATTGCAGTCAAAGCCCGTGAAAGGTACACAGGGCTTCCCTGAAATGGGTCCCGCAAGTTTTGTCGTCAATTCTTCATCGGATTCTGTGCATAAGCTCAAAATAGTATGTTAGTTGACAGGCACGTGCAGTCTATAAAAGGCCTCTGATTTTGGCCTGCGACCTGCACTCCTTCCTTACAGTCATCTTTGCTAAAAGTTCAGTTCATGATCATCAATGCAAAAGACCCACAAAATGAGCAAAGAATACTATGCAATGAGCAAAAACTCATGCAACTTTTATCATTTTCACTAATCAATGTTTATGGAAGAGCTTCAGCATATCCAAGAAATGTAGGATTGGCGCAGACGCTAGAGAGTATACTTCAAATTATTTAGCAGTACGTATAGATCAAAGATTATGTTCTACCATGTCAACACAAGTCGGCATTTAGGAAATACTTCATCTGCTGCTGGGAAGGAAGCTTCCTGTTTTTCCAATCCTTTTTCTCCTGGGGAACGTGAAAGAGCGACGGCCTTTTGTATCCGTAGGCAGGAGGCCAATAAGGCAAGCCATGGAGGGGCAACCTTAATCTGCTCTGGACTGGCCAGCACGGGAAGAGAGAATGATGCCAACTATCAACCCGTATAGAGCAAGAGCTTCAGCAAAAATGAGGATAAGGATCATCCCGACGAAAAGCTTTGGCTGTTGTGCATTGGCCCTAGAAGGATTAATGAGATAGTACTATTAACAAGATTGGACCCCAAGAAATATGTCCAACAAGGGATCATTGCAGTGTATATTTTATCATTTTTATGATAAGTTGATAACAAAGCATGGAATATATACCCATCCACCATCCACGTACAACAAGTAGAATGACAGTGTAACATGCAAATGATGAAAAAACAATATTCTCCATCTCCGTGCATTAAGTTCTTAATCTTTTGGATTTTGGATAGCCTACACTGCCTAACAAATACTAAAGATTCGACCATTTATAGCCATGGACATAAAGAAAAATAGGACTAGAAGTGAGACCCTAACAGAAATAACGAGCTCAAACTACAATCAGAACAAAATGCAAATGTGAGCCAATCTATGCCAAATCAACATGGCTGTATGCATCATCGTATTGAGAGAAATTCAGGTTTCGCACACCTGTATGGGTGCATCATGCTTGGAAGTAAACAACGAAAGAAGTGAAAGTAAAACACACAAAAGACCCAACAATCTCAAACTACAATCACAACAAAATGCAATCGTGAGCCAACAATCTATGCCAAATTAACATGGCTATATCAATCATCATAATTGAGTGAAATTCAGACTGCACACATTCGTATGTGTTAGAAGCTCGGCACATAAGAGCATCAACACATCAACCTTAATACACTAGGCTACTTATTTGTTTATAGTTTATGTCCAAACGTTCCTTCACACCGTTTATTGTAGCAGCATATGATACAAATGCACACATAAATCCACATTGATTGTATCCAAGTCCCCCTAGAAAAACACATGTCAACACTAGTACACTACCCACTTCTTGAAGCAAATTTTGCTCTAGACACATTCCTCGAAGCAGCTTCACATTCAAATCCATGTTATCATCAATGGAAATGCAGTTTACCATAGAATACAGATAGGTGTTTGAACTTTGCAAGACTGCCAACAAAAATGTACGATTTCACGAGGCAAAAAATCACAGCATCTAGCTTTGGAAAATAGAAATCCAATTCAATCCAACAAGCACCATCATATACTCAATTTCTTAGTAAATTAGATATCAGAATGGTGGACTGCATATGCAAGGAGACATACTCATGTAGTGAAAAGTTAGCGGATGATGTTGAGGTAAAAGACAGTTTCAAATATAGTCCACATAGACATAAAGGATTTTAATCAAAGCATAACAATTAACAAGAACGATCGAGACGGACCTGACACCAGCATCACCGACGATTCCGATGGCCATGCCAGCAGAAAGACCAGCAAGACCACAAGCGAGACCGGAGGAGAGATGTGCATAACCATCAAAGAGGTAGTAACCTTTGGCCTTAGGATTAATGCCAGTACTGATAATAACAGCAATGATCAGACCATAAATACCTAAGACACCAGCCATAACCACAGGAACAATTGATTTCATCACCAGCTCCGGTCTCATTACACCCATCGACGCCACTCCAACGCCGCTCTTGGCCGTCCCGTACGCTGCCCCCATACCTGGAACAATAACAAAGAAAAAAATAAATAAATTGGAATCCTTATTCTCAAATTCAAGAAAATTGCAGCCAGCAGATGAAGGAAATAGGTAAGGAATTGGGGATTTACAGGAGAAGACGAGGGCCGCAGCTGCGCCGAGAAAACCGAAAAACGGTGCAGTTTCATCTCCGTTGAATCTTGGAGCCATTTCTGTTTTTTCTTTTGCAGACAAATCGATCAGAGCTGAATCTTCCTTAGATCCTGATCGGCAACTGTCTCCAATCTTGTTTGATCATCTTCATTCCAGAAAAAGCAAACACGAAAAATCCTTCGATCATCCGACCCGGTCTTGCGATGATGGGCCAAGTATCTTATTCACAGCCCATTTTACATACCCACGAACCGGTCTGGCCCATGAATTTTGCAGTTTTACCGGTCATCATCAATTCATCACCATCTGACCAAACTTTGAAAAAAATGATGCCCCTCAACCCGGAAACGCGAAATTGCACTGCTCCCTGAAACGAGATCTGAAATCAAGCCCTCAAATCACAAACCCGATTTCAGCCTTTCCTTCCGAAAAGAGGTCACCACCTGAAGCCGGTTGAAGCGCCACCGCAGATGGGAAGTGAAAACAGAAGAGGCTACTTATGGGCGATCGCAGCTGGATTCTTCGCAGCAATGGCTGCCATCTCTGCCAAGTTCGTTTCTTCTCAGGTACTTCTAGTTACTTACTAATTTAAAATTGCTTCACTTTCTTTTTATCTCGGTGTAAAAAATAGGGTTTCGTATACGAGATCGTTTGAGCGAGGTCTGCTGGCATAGTACATGCTCATTTATCGTCCCACGTTGAATGAATGTGGTGAAAGAGGATGAACAGGCTCTACTCTGGTTGGAAGTGGTTTTGGTTCACTTTTGATCCAGTAGAATTTACCCAAACAATGTCAGGCTCTTCCTGCGAAGAATTTCTTGAGAGGAGGTCTCGAATCAGTGGGAGTGTGGGGGTGGAAATTCGCTTAAATGCGTACGGTGGTTCATTGCGGAAGGAATTTGTCAATTATGAGGGCGTTCTCATCCATGCCACCTGCTCAGACTGGAAGATGAATTTGTCTATAACTCCACGAGTAGGTCGTTGGAGACGGCTGTTTTGGATGACCTTAATATAACTCCATATGGTAGCACATGATGCATCACTTTCACCCAACTACATATTGGCTTCACCAAACTACATGCCATCGACCCCTCCTCACTAAGAATGACACAAAATCCCTGTTTGAGAAATACATCTGAGTTAAACACTCATACAGTTGGGCAACGTACGACTCCAAACCCCGTTTCATTTGATGGCATTTTTATGGATAGAGTTTGGACTATGCAAATGTGTTCTAAGTTGGATGTAGAGGAATGCCACCATGATGACAAAATGACTAGTAACCTGGACCATTTTGTATTGGCAACATTCATCCACATCCACAGCTTAGCAGACGTGTATAGTCCCTTAAAAACGTCGTCTCATGTCCCATTGACACGTCCAACTTCATATGCCTCCTTGTAACTCAGCGTCCTTTTCAATTTATGGGAGTTTCTCAGCTGGTCCTTCTTCCTCTATGTCCTTATCCCTTAGTCTGAGAGGTGTCAATGTCATGTAGTTTGGTGAAGCTGGGGAGAGGTGTCAATGTCATGTAGTTTGGTGAAGCTGGGGTTAGTTGGGTGAAATTGTGGTACACTATGTTCAACCTCAATCTCCTCAAGAAGTAGAAACATGTATTGTTCCCAGTTTCGGTCTTTCTGGTTCTCTTCAACTGTATCTTTATAGTCGACAAATTCACCTTCCAAGCATGAGGATATGGCATGGATGTGATCAGCATGGTATAAGTGTGATTGAGTACTCTTTCCATTGGTTCAAATCAAGATCGACATATTGGTTGAAGGGAGTAGCAAAAAATTCTGATCTGATGGAATGATTTTTTAAGTTACTCAGATGTGAGTATCTTTTTCATCTTCAGTAGTGTTTGAACAGTTAAACTAGCTACCGAGGCTGTTTAGTTGCAATTCACGTTCTTTTGGTTATTCCGTGACTTCTGTCTTAGAAAAAGCGGTGTTAAGAGAGTGAAATCGCACAAACACGTAGATGCACACAAGAACACAAACCAATCTTGGGGAAAACAAGGGATTCAAAGGATCTCCCAAGGCCTAAATTTCACTAAATCACCATGTGAAGCAACTTCTCTGCAGAAGCCAACAGCCTACCAAAATACAATTAACTGGATAATAAGATTGAGGGCCTAATGCCCTTATAATAACTCAAACCAAGTCTCAGGTCACCTACAACTCCTACAAGTGACTTTAACAAAATCCCCTCACACCATAATTTATATTCTGGCTTTTTCTATCATATATTTCTCTCATCTAGAGTGTTCATGATGATGCGCATAAGAAAGGGTGTCCCATCCATGCCAAATTCTCAGACTCGGAAGATGAAATTGTCAAGTATGAGGAGACTGCTGATTTGCTGGCGAGTCATAACTTTGAGGAGGGTTATAAATCTCAAGGAAGACCCAAATTGGGACAGTACATGTTTCCACTTCTGAGTAAATTGAGATCACATATGATGTAGCTGGATAAAACTCATTCGTCATTTGCGACTTCAATCTCCTCAAGAGATGGAACCATGTGTTGTTCCATGTTTTGGTCTTCCTCAGGATCTTCTTCCTCAAAATTATGTCTCTCTTTAGGGTTATGGTTATTATACTCATCCAAATCAAGTGTCTCCTTATAGTTGACAAGTTCATCTTCTGAGTCCAAGGGTATCTGAAATTCGACCACAGAGGGCTTATGTATTAATATGTGAGCGAGATTATGGTTGAAGAGAGTAACAAGAGTATCTGATCCGATTCATTTTTTTAGATACTCAGGCGTGAGGTATATCTTTGTCCATCTGCATTCATCAAGTATTTGAACAATTATTTAAGCTACTGAGGTTGGTCAATTGCAATTCACTTGATTTGGTTTATTCTTTCTTACAGTATTTCATTAATTCGAACAATCTAAACATTGCAAAATGTTTAAGTATATCTTTGTCTATTTTACAGTAATTCATAAAATTGTGGTCATTCTCTGGGTAGTTTGAAGGGACTGAAATTGAGCTAGACCTTGTCATGGCTATGGGTGTGCATATTCAAGTTGGAACCATCTTGCATTTTAGATAAGTCTCTGAACACTTCTGCCATGTAAGATTTTGTTTGTTTCAGTGTCCAACACTTAAATATCTCCCTATATTAGCTTTCGGGCGTGTGGGACTCAAAACATAGGGGTCATCACCTACTAATGCTAGTGGCAGGGGAAAATCAGTGACTCTTCCAATATTGTTTCATGACACACGTGAGTTCAGTTTCGTTATTCTACTTTAATGTTAACCGAAATTTCTTTATTTTCAGCTTATTAAGTACAGCCTGGTTGTTGTTTGCAACATAACAATGTGGGCATGCTACACCAACAGCCTTAGAGCCCTGTCTTCATTGCAAGCAACAGTGACAAACTTTGCTACCAATTTCCTCTCTTCAGGTTTAGCGGGATTCTATCTGTTCGAAGAAAGGTTATCGCTCAAGGTAACTTTGCTGTCAAATTTATAACGCTCAATTTGGTCCCCACCCTTGGGCCATAGCCTTTTGAAATCTCAAGTAGCAGAAAGTTTATTGAACCCTTTGTAGTGATAAATTCTGACTGATCAATGTTCAGATAGTTTTAGATCGTCTACTACCATTGATTTCAATGCGGATCTCAGTGGTTTGCAGGTGCCCTGCTCATCGTGAGTGGAGTCTTTATAATTAGCAAATCCAGCATAGAGAAGAAGCAAAGGTCTGATTAGAGCTTTGCAACCTGTTCCTTGTTAAATGATAATCCTAAAGCGACAAATTTCATTACAACACACCCCGATCACACGTCCTCGAATACCGTGCAGTCTCACCAATTCGAGGGCATTGTTGTTGCATCATCTGGCATTTGATGTCCGGGGCTTATACTGTTATCTTCTTAGCAATTGTTATTTTGCTGTAATTGTTTCCACTTGCCAAATATCACTTCCTGCATATCTGTTATAGTAGAAAATACTTTTCATAAAAAGTTTAGGTGTTCTTTCCAATTCGTACCTTTACCAATCCACAATTCTTCTGTGTATGACTTGATTAACTTCCATTTTTTTCAAACAAGGAACCATCTTGCAAAGGATGTGCATTCTTGACGTGAAATTTCGGTTCAGACCATCCGCAAGCACAAATTTAGCAGGTGTATAATAGTCTGATATGGTTCTGGACCATAATAATACAGTCCGGTCTGGGTAGCTGAACCCTAATGTCACCATCTGGACAGGAATGAACCATAAACTTCATACAATTATGTATGGATCGGCTTGTCTCGATGGGCCATTCCATCACGAACTGTGCAAACCGGTGTGTTTGGATGGGTGAACCTGAACCCATACTGAACAGTACAAAACAGATGATGATTACTTAAATTTTTACACAAGTAAAGAGTCAAAACATGAAGTTACAGTATTAAATTTGAATAATAAATCAAAACAAAGAAAAAACGTTGCAATAATAGTTACAATAATTCAAACCTTGAGAAAATTTAGTTAGTAAGAAAATAATACTTCCAATTTTATGCTCTAGCTAGTCTGGTACTCTTTTGATAAAGTGATTGAGTTCTCTAATTTGGATATGCCTACTCCTTGGCGAATAAATCAACGAATTTCTAGTGAGCCGCATGTATTGCTTGACCCGCCGGAGATTGTAGTGATTATTTTACGTGAAGGGTCAGACTATCCCCGTTTGATCACCACTTAACTTTTTTATTTGAATAAAAAGCGCGCTGGATGTACCCGAGCCCGCCGACTCTCCTTCTCGGCCAAAATAATAAAATACTGCTTGCTGTGTTTGGAATAAATTAACGAATAAATGAGGGAAATAGGGTTCCTAAAATTTTACTTTTGCAAAGTGGGCTCCTAGTATAATCTAGGCTTGCAAAAAAATTAATAGCTGTATTTGTGGGCCTCCCAAGAAAAGATGGATGGATGAATGGGCTGTCAAAAAAATTTAGGCCTGCAAAAAAAATTAATAGCTGTATTTGTAGGGATATTATTGAGGTTATTTTGAATTGAAATGATGGGGTGTAAAAAATTTAAATGCCAACCTCTTTTTTTTTTAACCTAGCCGCATCCTTCTTCTTTCTTCTCTTGCTCAGCCGCCGGACCTTCACTTCCCTACCTTTTCAGTCTCTCATCCACTTTCCGTCTCAGATGAAAACCGGAACCTGCTCTCTTGGTCATCTCCTATTTCCGCCCGTCGAGGACCGGCACTGCATGCCTTCAATCTTCTTCCCCAACCCGTCGAGGCTTCTGACAAGTCTTCCCCTTCTTCCTCTCTCGTTCTCTGCCTCTCTCCGCCTCTTCCCCTACCCTTCTCTGCACCACCGGACCAAAGAAAGCACAGTCGTCGCCTTCCATCGCTACCGATTGGCCGCTAGGGGTTTAGAGTGCCGCAGTCGGTGCCTTCGATGCACAAGAAGAAGTAGTCGACGAGCCTTCCCTCACTACAAGACGCTGCCAGGGGTCGCATTTTTGGGTGTGCATTTTTGGGTGTGCATTTTTGGGTATTGCTTATTGAGTGATTGATATGCATTTTTTGGGTATTGTTTATTGAGTATATGTGTGTGCAGTTTGGGTAAGTATTTTGGGTAATGTTTATTGAGTATATGTGTGTGCAGTTTGGGTAAGTATTTTTGAATATATGTGTGTGCAGTTTTGAGTATTGCTTATTGAGTGATTGATATGCATTTTTTTGGGTATGCATTTTTTGGTATTGTTTATTGAGTGATTGATATGCATTTTTTGGTATTGATCATTGAGTATATGTGTGTGCAGTTTGGGTATGCATTTTTTGGGTATGCATTTTTTGTATTGCTTATTGAGTATAAGTGTGTGCAGTTTGGGTATGCAGTTTTGGATATTGCTTACCCAGGGAATTGCTTCCAGATTTCGGTGAAGGGAAGAAGAAAGGACCTGCGTTTGGAAGAATTTGAGTTATGGAAGAAGAAAGGAACTGCATTTGAAGGGAAGAAGAAGGAACATGATTTTATAAATAGGGAAGAAAAAGGGTTGCATTTATTTGGCACAAATTCCTTGTAAAATGTCCATCAAATTGTCATCAATCAAATAAATGACTATCACTTTTTTATACTTTTTCTGATTTCATCTAGTATATAGGAGCCCATTTTTTAAATGAATAATTGGGAGACCCTAAATCCAAACTCTACATTGTAAAAGGTCTACGTTGCAAATTCAGCCTAAATTAACCGGCTAGTCTCGATGGGCTCAACCATCACTAAATATGCATTAAGTGATCCACCGAAAGATTCGTAGGAGAGACGATTTTAACCAGTCATTGACAGGAACAGCTAACAGCCCGGTGATTTTATCAAAGCTCCATTAAAACCAGAATAATTATTTAAAAAAATGAAATACAAAAATCAGCTCTTTTTCATAGTGTTCCTTTCAAGTTCCAACTGTTCCCCATAATACAATTTTTACTGCTCTCCGCTCTGTACCACTTCTCTCCATCCCCATCCCAACAGTCCCATCCCCAAAACCTTCAACTTCTTCCACCTCCTGGATTTAGGGTTTCTGTTTACCTGCTGCAAATCATGGTAACCTTGTGATTCTTAATTTTTGCTTTCTCAATTTTATGCTCTTTCTTTACTATTTTTATTTCCTCAGTGATCCGCTTCTGTTATTGAGAGTAATTGCATCATCAGCTTCATCTTCGTTTAGTTTAATGGTTGTGTATCTTCATGTTTTTTTTAGTTGTTGCTTTCTCAATTTTATGCTCTTTCTTTACCATTTTTCATTTCCTCAATGATCCGCTTCTGTTATTGAGAGTAATTGCATCATCAGCTTCCTCCTCGTTTAGTTTAATGGTTGTGTATCTTCTTGTTTTTTTTTTAATTGTTGTATACTGCTTTCTCCAATTTATACACTTTTGTTTGATATTTGCTCTGACTGTTACGTTTTGATGTTTAATGTAAGGTGAGATACTTTGAAGGTTTTGCCATTTTTGTTGCTTGATTGCTTGGTGTTAGTCCTCTGAAGTTTTAATTTTTCTGTTTTTATAGAACTTTGCATTTTTATGCCGGTTCTATGTGTTACCAGTGAGAAGCCGCCTATGTTTCGTGGTCATACAGCTTTAGAAACCTATATCATATAGGTATTCTGTTGATCTTGTTAAAGGAGAAACCACGATTGCTCATATCATATAGGTGTTTTGAGGGAGAATTTGTAAGAAGGAGGTTCCTTTAGTGTTTCTCGTTTCTATTTCCTATGGAAACTCGGAAGCACATACACAGGAGTCCTTATGTAAAACTATGACATTTCCTTTTCTTGCATTCGTTTACATGCAACATAGTCTGAAAGTGGAATTCATGGATATCCTTATAGTTAGATACATAGTGGCCTAAATCCCTGCTAAGTTGTACTTTATTGTATTGTATGTTTTTATTATTCTTAGGCTACCACAGGGATTGAACTCCAAGATTAGTTTGCCAATTACTTGAATGTCAACTGGAAAGTAACTGTTGTGTATCTTTTCCATTGAGACATCTAATTGGAGGAAATTCCCTAAGGTTGCTGATTAGAATTTCCATTACACTAGATGAAGTGAAAAGTGAAGTTGTGTACATTATTGACCTTATAACCAATACTGTTTGTGTGTTTCGGTTTGTGCTCATCTTCACTCCTTATGCTTTCTTGAAGCAATGGAGGATAGGGTTGCAAATTGAGTCATTTTGAGGGTTGAAAATGGAAGGAAAGGGGTTCATAATTTAAAAGGTTTTATCTATTTAAAATAATTCTTTTCCCTGCACCATGAAACTTGAGCTGCATTTTCAGTCTCCCAATTGAAAGGCATTTCCATTTTTAAAATGCGTTAGATCATCCTCAAATCACAAGGTACTATTGATGGACATTATGAAAGAATTTGGTGAAATAGGTTCTTTTTTATGACCCTTTGTTTTGTAGACCCCTCTAATTTTTGACTTACCACTATTAGTCTATTACTCTGGTGGGGGTACATTTACTAAATGTGATTATACTATGGGTCAATATTTGTAAAAGGCCTGCATTTGACCTTAATACAGGAAAACATTTATGCTCCTTTATTTAGTTATTACAAACTACTTATTACTTCAAAACTAATGAAATTATGTTTTTACTGTTTTTGCCTCATGTAGGAACTGTGTTTAATACAGTTGTTAGGAAACTACTGATGTTTGATTTTCTTCCACATCCCGATTCTCTTCATGCATATGAATTTTCTTGCTAGTTTTAACTAATGTTATCAGCATTGTTCTACATAACCAGTTGGCTTGACTCATCCTTATTCGTGGTAGGTAGAGCCTAGCTGACAGCACCTGTGGATGCAAGATGGATGATGGCGGGCATCGTGAAAATGGAAGAAATAAACCAGACATATACAAATCAACACAAAGCCAGGTATTTTTCTCCGTCAGTAACATTTAAGTAGTTATGTTTGCTATGAACCTTTCTACTTTTGTAAACTATTTGGAACGACATCCGCGTTTCTGTTGTCATAGTGGTTGATGCAGCATCAGCCATCAATGAAACAGCTAATGTCTATAATGGCTGAAAGGGACGCTGCAATTCAAGAAAGAAATATGGCCTTGAATGATAAGAATAAGGCCTTGGAGGAGAGAGATTTAGCAATTATGCAACGAAATACGGCAATTCAAGAAAGAAACGATGCTGTAATGGAGCGAGACAACGCACTGGCAGCTCTTCAGGACCGAGAGAACATCATGAACTCTAACAACCCGTCCTGTCCTCCTGGATGTCAGATTTCCCGTGGCGTAAAGCATGTTCACCAGCCACAACAACATCTACAGCACCAACCTCAACCCTATTTGGGTGTTGAATCCACGTTTGATCCAAGGAAGGCTGCAGCGGTTGAAGCTGTACCATTGCCTACTGATGCAAATAAGAATCTAAAAACCCAAAAAGTTAAACGCCCAAAGGAACCGAAGCCAGTCTCCCCTAATAAAACATCTTCCAAACCCTTGAAGAAGGTTAAGAGGGAAGGAAATGATCCAAGCAACATGGTGCCTGCCAATTCTCAAGAAGAATGGAAAGGTGTTAATGAAATAGGTAGAGAAGAAGAATATAAGCAATTTGTGTCTCCGAAATCGGATTGGAAGAAACAAGACCTTGGGTTGAACCAAGTAGCATTCGACGACTCAACCATGCCTCCACCCGTTTGCTCATGCACGGGTGTCTATCGCCAGTGCTACAAGTGGGGTAACGGGGGATGGCAGTCGGCTTGTTGCACAACCACCATGTCAATGTATCCGTTACCAGCCGTGCCAAACAAACGACATGCTAGAGTCGGTGGACGGAAAATGAGCGGTGGAGCATTTAGTAAGTTGTTGAGCCGGCTTGCTAACGAAGGGCATGATCTCTCTGTCCCAGTTGATCTTAAGGATCACTGGGCTAAGCATGGAACAAACCGTTACATCACAATCAGGTAGATGCTGTGGTGGTTCTTATCAGAAAATAAGGTCTAAATAAATCGTAGAAGAAATCATCTGGCTTCCTAATTGACCAGGGGAATCCTTGCAAAGTTGCAATTGCTGGTACTGTCCATAATTGTCCCCATTTTATTTGTATCCCTTATCTACTCTAGGTCATTGTACTCAACCATGGAAATTTTGTATAGACAGTACAAGCCCGACTAAGAGTTCTGAATCAATCTAGTGGTTCCTGGTTGGTATCTTCAAGGAAGATTATAAAATTATAAGTGTAAGTTCGTTGTAGTATGCAGTTTACATAATAACCTTTACTTATTACAGTTGGATCTTTGTTTTTACCAAGAAGTTCAGTTTAAGTATGTTTACATTTACAGAACATTAATTTTGGTGTTGTATGCAATTTGGGCTTGTTTGGTCCACATTGTCCGAAAACACTACTTTAGCTCCAAGGTATAATACCAATCCTTCCATGGATGTACAACTTTATGCCTTTACAATCCGCTGTACATACATCTCTTTACTTTCTTCCAAAGCTACCTTAACATTCTTTCCCTCACATGCAAGCACAACCACATACATAAAAACACGTACCCTCTCCTGCAACCTCCAGTTTCCTGTTCATCCAAAAATGTACTACCCTAGCAACCCCGTCCGCCAGTCAGAAGAAGATCGTCACTACGGCCGCCACCACTCGGCCCGCTACTACGCCCACCGAGTCAAAGAGAGTCTCACAACCCGAATCTCCAAGCTAATATGCACTGTTTTCCTTTTCATCCTCTTCGTAGCCGGCCTAATTGTCTTCATCCTCTATCTCAGCCTCAGGCCCCACCGACCTCGTTTCCATGTTGAAGACTTTCAAATCTCGGGTTTTGATCAACCCAACGGGTTTCAGAACGCTGCTGCTGCCTACAACGTCACTATCCGGAACTCTAACCGGAAAATCATCGTTCACTACGACAGCATTTATGCTACACTCTACTATAGAGGCACGAGCCTCGGTGGGGCTCCGATCTCGACCGACCCGTTTGACCATGAGCCGAAGAGCACGAAGATACTGTCCGGGTCGCTGGGCGGGTTGACAATGGCGCCTGGAAGCTTGGGGTGGGGAGAGTTCTTGAACGATAGGAACGCCGGGAGTGTGGTGTTGAAGCTGGAGATCACGTCGGTGATTAAGTTTGAGGTTTATAGATGGGATTCTAAGAGGCATAAGATGCATGCAGATTGTGAAGTGGCAATGGGTTCCAACGGCCTCATATTGGATATTTCCAGGGACAAGAGATGTTCTCTTTCTTTCACTTGATGCCCGATTTACAATTTTTTTATTTTATTTTCTTGTGTTGTTTTTGTTTGTCATTGGGGACTTTGGTGATTGATTTGTAAAGTGTATTCATTTTTAAAATAGATTAATTGCACTTATCCATTCATTTTATTCTAACATAAAAACTTTTTAATGTACTTTTATGTGTTGCCAAAACATACCCTACTCGGTCGACTACTTAAGAATCACGTATTAACCATGGGTATTTTGTACAGAAGAGGATAAAATAATAAGCAAAACCCAAAAAAAAACGCTCTGAACAACCCTTAACGGCGAACAGGTTTTGGGTGTATTGTCCGGCAAGCGTTTAATTCTTCTCTCTCCGGCAACTGCAATGGAGGTTGAGGCTTCCATTCCGACGACGGAGAACGCCAATAACAATGATACTATAGGTGAGGGATCGGTTGAGAGGGATGAAAAGGAGGACATGGAATGTGAGAAGGAAAGCCAAAGGGAAGATCCGAATCAGACAATGACACAACCAACCCAGATTTCAAGCGAAGTGCAGACCAACCCAGGGAGAGACCAGACTAGTGTTCTGGATGGCGTAGAAACTGCAAACCAGACGGAGTCTTCTAGACCAGGTTTGACAGAAGGAAAAATGCCTACCTTTGATGTAGGATGCAAGGACTCTTCAAAGGAGAATAAAGCAGATGGTGAAGATACTTTAGGAGCTTTGTCTAGATCATGGAAGGAGATCACAACAGGTGCCACTAAGGTAGCTATGAACAGGAAGCTCATTGACATGAATGCCCTGAATGGGAAGATGAAACTTACGTTCCCATCGGGAGAAAATGGAGACCCGCACTTCGAGATTGATCCAAGCGTGGCGATGATCCTTGAAGAAGAATGGAAGCGCTCAATCGTTTTTAAAGTGTTGGGGTATCCCATCGCTTTTCCCGTCATGGAAAGGAAGATAAAAGAACTGTGGAAGTTTGGCGAGAACATTCAAATCATGGATCTCGATAATGAGTACTTTGTGGCTAGATTTAAAAATGAAAGCGAGCTTCTCATGGTGCTTACGGGAGGCCCATGGTCGATCTTCGGTAGATGTCTTATTATGCGTAGATGGACGCCGGACTTTGACACGTCCGAGGCTATATCGTCAGCGCCAACTTGGATTAGAATCACTGGCATTCCGATGCAATGGTTCAATGAAGCCATCCTTTGGAACCTTGCCTCAGGGATAGGTAAACCGGTTGCTATGGATCCTAAAACCCTTAATTTGAATAGGGGGAGATTTGTAAGAATTTGCGTCGAGATCGATCTCAGCAAACCGTTGAAGAAAGCGATACACATCAACAGGAAGCGTTGTGCCGTTGAATACGAAGGCTTACATCTGCTTTGTTTCAAGTGCGGAATGTATGGTCACTACGCGTCACAATGTCAAAAGGTAGAGAAGGAGAAAACAAGCGAACCGACCAACAAAGACGGTACGACGGAGCTTTCATCCGGCAATCAGAACCCAGTAGATCAGACGGCTCAATCGGAAACTACGATGCCGGAAAATCCTGACCAAGATCGGTATGGGCCATGGATGCTGGTGGGTAGAAAGAATAAAACCCAGAAAGGAAAGGATCCCGCTCATACCTATACTGGGCAAGTTGTAGGAAATCAGAGGAACGTTATCCCAAATTATCAAAATTCTACTTCCTTTTACAAAGGCAACAAAGGAAAGAATATTGTGGATAATTCTAACAGTAAAAAAAGGGAATGCAGCTACTGGTGAAGTAAAAGGTAAAAATTATTTTAATAATATCTCAAAAACAGGAAATAGAGTGGAACATATGAGCTCGTGGAATAAGGAGAGCAGTCGTGGAAACCCTAAGCCCATGCAAAATGGTGGCAGCAATAAGGCCAGCACAAGTGGAGAAAAGGAATTACCAAAAGAAAATAATATTGTCTTTACAGCAAGCACACTTACTGAAGAGCAGGTAGAGCTGAACAAAGAACAAGCAGAGAAATGAGAGACGTAAGCTATCCAGGAAAGCAGAAAGTGAGGAGACCGAACTAGCTGAAAAATTCAAAACAAAACGTCAAAGACCTGGTAAGGAAGTTGCCCGACTATCGAACTCGGACTCTGACGATGGTAGAGACGGACCTAAAGATAAGAGAAGGGTGATACTAAGAGAGCCGGATAGCACTGCGGTGCCCCCGGGACAACAAACTGAGAGCACAAGGGAGGATAATAGCACCGTCAGAGAGACAAAGGGTAGACAAATTCTGGAGGGAGTCCAAATGTACAGTGATACTACACCAGAAACAGGCCAAACTGGGGGGCTCAACCAGCAATCAGGCGCCTTGCACGCTGAATCAGCTCCGATGGACATCATTGAGGGACTTCCCTCAATTGAAAGATTGCAACATAAACAAACGAACGGAATTGCAAAAGATAGGAAGGATAAAAAGATGGAGAGCGAGGGTAATGAGAAGAAGGCGATGGGTGAGGATACTTGCCAGTAGTCTCATCTTTAGACTCAACCCAGGTGTGTAGCAACATCTTTTTATTGGTTATTTATGAATTGTCTATTTTGGAATGTCCAAGGAGCCGGCAAGAGCGGTTTCAGACGGGCCATTAAATATCTCTGTAAAGTACACAAAGTCGACATCCTCACGGTCTTCGAACCTCGCATCTTAGGTACCACAGCGGATAAAGTATGTAACAGAATGAACTTTGGAGGCTGCAAAAGGATTGATCCAGTGGGGTTTGGAGGTGGCCTCTGGCTACTCTGGAATGACTCTAAGATTCAGATTTCAATCATTAGTACTTGCCCGTTCTTCATTCACGTGAGGGCCAACATCCCTGGGAAGCATATCCATATTATTGCGGTTTACGGTCCTCCTACTGAGAGTAGGCGTCTTCCTTTTTGGGAAGCTCTAGATAAAGAGCTGGCAGGTATGAATGGCGCTTATGTTATAGGTGGGGATTTCAATTGTATTATTGCCAGCAATGAGGGAAGAGGAGGTACTACAGGCCTTCACAAAGATTCTGAGAGATTCATAGACATCATTCATAACTATGGACTTCTCGACATCGGTTTCACAGGCCCTGAGTTCACTTGGGACGATAGCAAATCGAGAAACAAAGGTGTTCAGAAAAGGCTCGATAGGGTACTCATGAGTTTAGATGCGAGACTAGAGTGGCCGGATGCGTCGGTGAGACATTTGGCTAGGTTCTCCTCGGACCACTCACCCATTCTTCTTAGGCTCCAACCACCCATCCTCCGCAGACACGACAAGAGACCATTCCGGTTCAAGGTGGCTTGGATGACCCATGAGGACTTTATCCCTATGGTGAAGAGCTGCTGGGACACATATGCTACCTCAGGTATTCCTCTTGACATTCTTAAAAACAGGTTATTACGTTGGAACCGCCGGGTGTTTGGTGATGTGTTTTGCAGGAAAGATGCCATTACGAAGGAGCTGGTCGACATTCAGAGTGACGTTAGCACGATTATGTCACACACAGGAAAAGCCAAAGAGTTAGAGCTTCGGACAAAACTTGAAGAGGTTCTGGAACAAGAGGAGATCATATGGTTCCAGAAGTCGAGGGAGCAATGGCTTTCCCTAGGAGACAGAAATACCTCCTTTTTTCATACAGCTACGATTATTAAGTGGAGAAGAAATAGAGTGGACGGCCTGCGAGCGCAAGATGGTAGTTGGGAAGAAAAGCCTGATGAGCTGGAAAGGATCGTTGTCGGTTTCTTCAAGGAACTATATAATAGTGATATCAACGACCACCCTTTGTTAGGTAGCTCCTATGACGTGAATTACTTTCCCTTGATTTCTAACCTTGATCTTGCAGATCTCATGAAAAGTATCAATGCTGAGGAAGTATGGAAGGCTACCCAAAGCATGGGTGCGTTTAAAGCACCAGGCATCGACGGCTTCCAACCTATTTTTTACCAAAGATGCTGGAATATTGTCGGCTCCTCAGTGGTGAGAGAGGTGAGGAAGTTCTTCGCGTGCAGAAAGCTACCTGAAGGGATCAATGAAACTATCATATGCCTTATTGTAAAAGTTGGTACACCGGAGCTGATTAGTCAATTCAGACCCATTGCGCTATGCAATGTGATTTACAAAATCATATCAAAAGTCATGGTGCAGCGCATGAAAGGTTGTATTGATAACCTTGTTGGACCAACCCAGGGAAGCTTCATTCCAGGAAGGTATATCCAGGACAACATTGTCTTGATGCAGGAAATCATTCACTCCACTAGAAGCAAGAAAACGGGAAAGAAGTGGATGATTCTCAAGTTGGATTTAGAGAAAGCCTATGATAGAATCAAATGGAACTTTGTTGTGGACTCAGTGAGAGCTGCAGGATTCCCCTCGGAATGGTGTGACATGATTAGGGAGTGTATCTCTACAACAAGTATGCAAGTGAATTGGAACGGGGAGCTTACAGAAAAGTTTCTCCCAAAGAGAGGCCTAAGACAAGGGGATCCGTTATCCCCTTATCTCTTTGTTCTCTGTGTGGAAAGACTGAGTCACATGATAATTGAGAAAGTCGACCAGGGTAGCTGGAAACCGATTCAGCTCTCTAGGGTTGGACCCAAGTTATCCCACCTTTTCTTTGCTGATGATCTAACCCTTTTTGCGGAGGCCAGTCAAGAACAAATGAGGGTTGTCATGAATTGTTTGGATGTGTTTTGTCGAGCTTCGGGACAAAAGGTTAGTAGTCAGAAATCCAAGATTTTTGTTTCACCTAATGTTGACAGAGATACTCAGTTGATTTTGTAGAATATGAGTGGTTTTGAGGTGACCAAAAAAATGGGCAACTACTTGGGAATGCCTTTGCTACAGGGAAGAGTGAACAAGACAAACTTCACGTATCTCCTCGATAAGATCAATAATAAACTCAATGGATGGAGGGGACGGAACTTGAGCTTCGCCGGTAGAATTACCCTCACCAAATCGGTGCTATCTTCCCTCCCCATCTACTCCATGTCCTCCGTGATTATACCGAAAGGAATTTGCGAAGAAGTTGATAAGATAAGTAGGAACTTTATTTGGGGGCACCATGTAGGCAGGAGGAAGATGCATACGGTGAATTGGAGCCGGATTTGTACTAGCAAAGAGAATGGAGGTCTTGGTGTTAAATCTATGGAGGAGCTGAACCTGGCTTTAGTAGGGAAAGTCGGATGGAGATTTCTCAAGGATGACTCGAGTTTGTGGGTTAGAGTACTCAAGAGTAAATACATTAGACCCTCGGGAGCTCAACACTCTACACCCTCACATGTTTGGAGGAGCATTCAACGTGGTATTGAGGAAGCTGTTCGACCTGGCCACCGGTGGCTCGTGGGTAACGGAGAAGACATTAGGTTTTGGGAGGATCCTTGGATTATGCAGCAGCCTCTGATCAATCATACAACTGCTGAGATCAATCTACAGCAACGTTCCAGAACAGTATCGCAATATTGGAGCACAAATGCGGGCTGGAAGTGGGACTTGATAGCTCCATTCATATCCAATACAACGATGCTGAATCTTGCTGCAGTGGGCTTGCCATACAGCACGGAGAGTTCTGGTAGTGACGGCCTGGGCGATAGAAGGGACGAACTAGCCTGGCAGTGGAGCAGCGATGGAAACTATACCGTGGCTTCAGCTTACAGGTTACTCAGACAGGAAGGATCACTGTGCAACTCTGAACAGGCCATTTTCAAGCGAGTATGGAAAATTGGTATACAGGAGAGAATTCGGGTCTTTGTCTGGAAGTTGCTACAAGGGGGTATCCTCACCAACGAGGAAAGGCTAAAAAGACACGTGAGCAGAAGTGCTGATTGCCATTCATGTCAAGGGCAAATGGAATCGTATGAGCATCTGTTCAGAGATTGTTATATCAGCAGAAGGATGTGGATTAAACTTAATGCCAAACATTACGACCCACAATTCTTTGAACTCCCCTTTGCTTCTTGGATTAGAGGTAATATCCTATCGACTAGTAAGTTCAATAATTATTGCAATTGGAGTATTATTTTCCTTGTAGGGTTGTGGTGGTTATGGAAATGGAGAAACGATAAAATCTTCGAGAATAGGAGCACGAGACCGGATGGCAATGTTTTTGTTGTGGAAAAGGCGCTGGAGTACACTAAAGCTTGGAGGAAGATATCAAGTCTCAAGGATAGCAACCCAAGGACAGTGATGCATGTGAAATGGCACCCCCACCGGACGATACCATGAAGATCAACACAGATGGTGCAATTAAGAGCGACGGAAAGGCGGCAGCGGCAGGCGTCATTAGGAATAATGTAGGAGAGTGGCAAATTGGTTTCGTTGCAAATCTGGGTATATGTTCCGTCCCAATGGCGGAATTGTGGGGCATATATTATGGATTGAAGTTTGCTTGGGAAAGTGGGATTCGAACTGCGATTCTAGAATCAGACTCTCAGTTGGCTATCACTTTTCTAAGCAAAAACGTACCAAGTTGTCACCCTCTTGCGAGTCTGGTTAGTAGATGCCAAGACTATCTTAGAAGGGACTGGAATATCCAGTTCCGACATGCCTTCCGTGAGGCTAACAATGTTGCGGATTTTCTAGCTTCTTTTGCGTTTGACTTCCCTCTTGGTGTTAATGTATTGCGTGACCCTCCCGAGGGTGTGTAGTGGATCTTTTGCATTGTGATGTAAGGGGTCGGGCTATCCCCCGCTTGCGTACTACTTAGCCCTTTCTTCATATATAATAAGCGCGACTAGATGCGCCGGAGACCACCGAATCTCCTTCCCACCAAAAAAAAAAATTTTGTACAGAAGAGGACAATCTCATTAAAACCATATTTGAAACAATTTATTATAGGGCAATTTTGGTAACTAAGCCTTTTTGAAAAACTAGAGTAGTAAGTATGCTTTTTAATGTTTCAATTAAGTAAATATACCCCAACCTTTTATATTTATTCTCAAACTCTACATACTCTTCCCTCAAGGGGTACATTTACTAAACACAAAATTAGAAAAAGCCTAGTAAATCAAATTATTTCTTTATTATATAGATTTTTTATGGGGCATCAAAGGGCAACCCCGGCCTGGTAGCAGCTGGTGGAGTTATCCGGGACAACGAGGGCTGCTAGGTCCGAGTGTTTGTCTGTAATTTGGGCATTGCGACAGCTC
The DNA here is from genome assembly GCA_033239125.1 of Fagopyrum homotropicum. Classification (NCBI taxonomy): domain Eukaryota; kingdom Viridiplantae; phylum Streptophyta; class Magnoliopsida; order Caryophyllales; family Polygonaceae; genus Fagopyrum; species Fagopyrum homotropicum. Next base: position 9,124,860 of record BSWB01000006.1, on the reverse strand, counting down.
CGGTTGCGGATCTGTGGGAAATTGCGTATGGGTTGGAGATTGCTTGGAAGGCTGGCGAATTTTGCTTTCTCCTTTACTCTTGGTTTCCAATATATAGCTAGATGTCCCTCCTCTCTGTGTTCGAAAGCTTAGCTCTTTGGATGTTTAGGGTGTTTGCTTTCCTCGTATAACTCGGTTGCAAGATGTTCTTTGTCAGTCTGTTGAGTCGTCCTATGCTCTTTTCCATCAAAAAATACAAGTACATAACACTACAATTTTCTCCATGATCTATAATAACCTCTTACAATCCTTTACCAAAATAATTCCTTACCAAAATGGGATAGATCTTGATCAACCCACAATCTAAGATTTTTTTCAAGGGAAGGAGAATCGAGGCACCGGTCGATCTTCATGGCTCGAGAAACATAAGAAAGGCCAAAGCATCTTAGAGCCCACCTTGAGTGGGAAGACCTTAGGATTATTTTTTTGCTTGGTGAAGTATATGGTAGTTTAGAAGCCTTGTACTTCTCGATAACAAAGACTTTCTTAAAAAAACAAAATTGAGGATATTATTCCATATCAAAGCATGGGTAGAAGCTAAAAAAGGAAAAAAAAGAGAGTTTCCAAGTAAGAAAATACAGCATAGTAGGATTGCGGGTGATCTATTGTCCAATCTAAATCCATCAAAATTTATTATAAAATCGTTTTTTGATGGTTTCCAATTTATGCCTTTTTTTCCCCTCCTATGCTAATATAATATCCATTGACTATGTAAGACTCCCACAACTATAAGTTTTTGAAACATAATAACATGATCTACTAAACGGGCTTGAAAAACTAAAAGAACTTGGATTGCGGAAAGTCAAGATCAAAGAAGATAATCTCAACTTGATCAAATATGTCAGGGATATTTGGAAACCACCATGACAAGTAGAAGTTCGTATATGTGACATTTTGTTTAATTTGCAGTTTTTTGAGGAAGTTCGGATCAAAATATTTTCAAGGAAGCGAACACCGTGACCGATGGTCTTGTTGAAATAGACTAGTTATACCCTGTTGCCAATGCCGAAATCCCTCGTGCAATTGAAGAGCTCATCCTAACTTATTCTTCTAAGCTTCCGGTGACGAGAGTAGGCCCGGACGCGTTTCAGTACCCCTCTTCGCTGTTGTTTGTCATAGATGACCTCTCGGGCCACCCAGTTCTCATCAAGTGCCCGAATTAATTCTAAAGGCTGAATTGGCATTTAAGGCCTTTTATCTTATAGAGTTGAAATTTAGGGTCTACTAATTACAAATTGAGAAATAGGGCTCCTACTTTACTTAGACTAATTAATAAATAGGACAAAAAGTTGACAAAAGTGATGACTAATGAGTGATGGCTGATGTGAGTACTGATTGTGACACTTTTGATTGACATTTGGAGGAAATTTGGGGTCAAAAAAACGCAGCCCTTTGCCCAGAAAAAACTCGCTTATCCAAAAATTCGCTTACCCAAAAATCCGCTTACCCAAATAGTGTCACAATCATACCCAAAAATAAATTTGTCAAAGTACATAAACATACTCGAAAACAAGATACCCAATAAATCAAATATCAAAATAAAATAATATCCATAAATTGAATAATATTTTATATTTATACCCAATTTAAACATAACTTAATACAAAATCCATACCCAATTTAAATTTGTCATACCCAAAATTTTCAAAACTCGATATTGTACACAAACATTAATATCAAATGACATTTGGTCATTACCCAAAAATTCGCTTGACATTTGATCATTATAATACATTTTGGGTAACCATAAAACATACCCACGATATCACTTTAAATATAATTAATAATAAGAAATATATTACAAAGTCAATACACGTATAAAAGCTTACCCAATTTGGATAACCATAAAACATACCCAAAAAATATCACTTTAAGCATACTCAACAATAAGAAACATACCACAAAAACAATAAACATATACCCAATAATAAGAAAAATATTACAATTCATATTTGGGTAACGAAAACAATGTCACCCAAAAAAATTAAACATTCATGAACTTGAAAATTTTATCAAACTAGCTACATTAACAAAAAAATAAAAGGTAAACATTTAAAAAAAGATACTTAAACCAAAAGTAAACATCTAATCACTATCATTTCAATTAAAGAAATTATTGCCCCTATTTCCAGTTTCCATACCTATTTTTTCTTTATTTTATATAGAGACCTAGTTTGCAAAAGATAATTTTAAAGGGTCCTATTTCCCTAATTAATTCTAAATCTAAATCTAAATAAATCAATAACAAAGGCAAAGCATGAGTAAGAAGTCGGTGAAGGACCTCTTTTGTAAGCTGTTGTTAATAGTGAACCGTCGCCTTCACCTTCCTCCGCGCCTTCTTCTCTATGATGCCCACCGCTGGATCCGCCGACTTGCAACACATTAGAAATGGAAGCTGCTTTTGCGGTGCACGACGGCTCGTGAAGGAATGACGAAGGAGAACACGGGCCGACAAGTTGGGTTAGTTTCCTTCTATCTGCATTTAAATCTCCAATTGAAGATGATATTGATTAACTCTGGATATGATAACCTTCAGTTCCTAGTTTTAGGTCGATTTTTTCGGCTTCTATCTGTTGCTTCTTGTTTCTTGTGTTATTCTGGTTGTGATTTTTTTTTTTGGACTGGTTGTGAAATTCTGAGACCTAGAGATCGGGATGCACAAATCGTGGTTGATGAAATCGACGACATAAATTGTTGTGTTTTAAACTCTTATGGCTTTGCACTCTTTAGATTGCATTAGATGTATTCTTAATTTCTTATGTAGGACAATTGGACAAATAGATGCAAATAAGGTGTTCATTGTAATGCTCCAAAGAAATCATGGGATTAATGACCATTAAAGGCAAGATTGTTACAATACTAAACAACGAAATGCATAATACCACATTAAGATCTTTCCATGATCAACATACTTTCTTAGCAAGAAGACACAATGAGAGTTTCTTATGCAAAGCAACGCCAGGATGAATGCTTGTGTCGAGAGCTTGTGCTTCCATGCCTGAAGGCAACTCCCAGTCGAATAGGCAAATTAAATTAACGAGTGCTAGCTCCACCATAGCCAAACCCATCTTCATACCAGGGCAAATTCTCCGTCCAGACCCGAAAGGTACCAGCTCGTAATCTTGCCCTTTGAGATCAATTGGTGTGTTGCCCAGAAACCTTTCAGGTGCAAATTCTTCTGGGTTTTCCCAGGTTTCAGCATCTCTCCCGATGGTCCATACATTCACAAAGACTAGAGTTCCTTCTGGGATTTCATAACCTTCTATGGTGCACTTTTGAGTCGTCTCTCGCGGGACTAGTAATGGTGCAAGTGGGTGTAATCTCATTGTCTCCTTCACCACTGCCTTTAGGTACACCAGTTTTTCAAAATCTTCAGCTTTTATCATATCAATTGCTTTGTTTCCCATCATTAAAGCTCTGGTTTCTTCTTGAAGCCGCTTCATGGCCTTTGGATTCCTCATTAGCTCGGTCATTGCCCAAACTACTGTTGCTGCACTTGTTTCTGTTCCTGGTAGAAGTATATCCTACAACAAAACAAGATTACATATCATTGATTATAGTTCTATTATAGTTCTATTATAGTTCTAGCTCCGTACCCATCAACTTACCATGAGAAGTGCTTTGATGTGATCATTGGTAATGGGAAAACCCAATGATTCCTCCCTCTGGAGCTTGAGTAACACATCAACTATATCCTCTTCCCCGGGTCTCCCAGTTTTGTGTAGATGATCATCAATAACTTCCTGATAGATGTCGTCCCACTCTGTGAAAACTGAATGGAGGCGTGCAGATGTCCCTTTAAGCTTGTCGATCCAACCCATACCAGGAAAAAAATCCGAATAGCAAAAGGTGGTGAACATTTGTTGTGCACCTTTTGAAAAACTCCTAAAACTTTGTTTACATTCAGCATTGGCACCATCATACTTCTTCCCAAATGCAATTCTACATATGAAGCGGCTGGTAAGGCTCGTCATCATTTCACTCAAATCTACAACCTTACCCTCCTCCGAAAGACCAGAGATATCCTTCATCATCTCATAAACCTCTTCTTCTCGAACAGGAGAGAAGGAGTTGACTTTTTTAGAGCTGAAAAGCTGAATGACACAGAGTTTCCTAACTTCCCTCCAGTAATCACCATATGGTGCAAAGACTACATCTAAGCCATTGTAAGATAGCTTTTGTTGAGGAGTCAAAGCTGGCCTGCTACAAAAGATCTGATCAAGGGTTTTCATCACTTGTTCGGCCATTTTTGGGGAGGAAACCACAAGAGTTGGTTTGAAACCGAGTTTGAAGTACATGAGGGGGCCATATATCTTGGTTTGTTCATGCAACCAGAGGTGTGGGTATTGGACAAAGTTATGGAAGTTTCCGATGAGCGGAAACCCCTGAGGTCCTGGTGGTGTTTTGCTCCCATTTTTTCTGATCTTTTTGAGGAGAAACAAGAGGGAAGTAACAAGGCCTAAAAGGAGAAGCTGCTGCAGAAAGAGGTGCATTATGCTTCTCCACCAGGCTTGCTTCTCTACATACCTCTCCACGCTAACTTATAGTAAAACATAATGTTTTGAGTATTGAGCTTGACAGTGATACGAGTCACGGACGACTTGTTTTTTAGCTCAACCCTGGCCTGAACCCTGATATGTTGCATAGCGTTTGTGTATGGTTTGAATTTTCAAATAAAGATTTGACATGTGGCGCCAAGTGATACCTCTGCTGAGCGATGAATGCATGGACATGCACGTAGTCCGTTTGGCAGAGATTGGATGTAAAATTGTCAATAATGTACTAGTGTGCATGACTGCGAAACCTTTTGTCTGCAGTACGTACATGTGTTTCGATATATGAAACACTTGTACTTATATAGTTAGTGTATTTACAAAATATCTCCATACAGCTGGGTACAAATCATACGAGAGTGTGTATATCTCAAATAATGTAATCAATTCAAGTTATGGCGCAGACCCTTTTGGGGGCCTTTGAGGTCCGGGGAAAATAATTACGAGAGAATAGTTGGGGCTCGTTTGGTACGATTCTCATGGAATAAGGAACCGGAATTAGAATGAATCATACCACTACCCATATTTGGTAAGATTTGCAACCGGATCGAGAATGATTTCATCGAATGACTCATTCTAACTTTAAAGAAAAAATGATTCTAAAAATTAAAGTTGGATATCATCTCTTTCAAAATATTACTCATTTCAATTTTAAAACCACATTTTATATATTTTCACAGTTAATTTGAACTATATTATTTTGTAGAAATAATATCTCTGTACAGTCGGATTGAGGACATCTGGAACAGGTAGTAGACGGGGTCGTCCACCAAGTTCGGGATGTGGAAGAGGGGGCCGAGCTAGAGAGAGTTCTATTGACGGTGATCCAATTGAGTCGACTCCAACTAGTCGTAGACAGGGTCGTCCCCGAGTTCAGGACGTGTAAGAGGGCTCATGATTTTAGAGAGTCAAGACCTTGGGGAACATAATTTGTGTCCCGTGAGATTCATGCTTCCTTATATACATTCTACCAGGGATGTTATTGGAGACGGAAACTGTGGATATCGCGCAATCGCAGTGAACCTACAATATGTAGAAAGGTAATTATTTTGAGTATACTTGACACGATTTTGAAGTTTTTGCTTCTTTACATTTTTGAACTAATTTGTAATTTTGTTCTTGTAGGTGTGAGTTCGTGACTTGCCGTTTGAAGATCCCGTCAAAGACGTTTACTATGTCTTACCTGACCCTTGCCTATCATAGGTTTTGCCGCTACAACATATTACCATGTTGTGCTTGTCATTCTCGGAAACAACCAACAAACATGCTTACCACTAACGAAGCCCACTCCAGATCAATGGCTGCCTACCGAGATACATACTATTGCAGGGTTGGAGGCGGAACACATTATGTAGTGGTTGTTGAACAATATATCATTTACTTGTGATTTATTGTATTTTTCTTAGTTCAACTAACCATTCTATATCTACATTAATATGTTTGACTTAAACCGGATGCACTCTTACCTCATGTTACAACTATATGGAGGTATTGCCGAGACCCAAGTGACCAGGATTGAATTGAGCCTTTTCGTGTGAGGATGAAAGCTTTTGACGATACACACAAGATAGAATGTCCTCCCATGTGTGAACCTACAATAGATGCCCCCTTAGTACTCTATTTTGTGTGTGTTTTACTTTGATAAGTTAAAGTTCGAGATTCCAATTACGTTTCTAAATAAAACATAACAATTTCGAATAAAAAGGTATGTTTTGCTGCCATTTTGAAAGGATTAAAGACAAATAAAATGTTATTTTTGATTTTCGGAAAGAAGAATAAGAGCAAAATGAGATTTAATTCTTAGTCTACTTTTAGTTCAAATCCTTAATGTCCCCATTTGGAATATAAGTCCACGCTACTGACCTTAACGTTCATAAATGACAGGACGTACGTTTATAGGTGTGTGGACATGTATAGATTCCGACGTGGGAAGCTTTATAGTGAATTTTCTGAGTGGTTGAAGCTGGAGAGGAGGGTAAAAGAAAGATGATTTAGTAAACCGGGAAGAGATTTAAGACTGCTTTTTTGCTCAGATACTACTTTTCTATCTTCAATCAAGATATATGCTTGTAATCTTTTGATTTGGGATGTAGATTGTGATGAGACTTGACCTTGAAGACTCAATATTGGGACTTTGATCTTTTGATTTGAGATCAAACAACTGATAAATCTTTTGATTAGAGATTTAACAACCAAGATTGATAACTTTATTGATAATAATCCTTTAGAATGTAGTATGTGATCCTTATATAACCTACTGCCTGCCTAAAAGATAGAATAAAGATAACTATAATTAAGGAAAAGATAGTTAAGATAAACTATGGGCTTGGACTGATCTAGCAGCTAGGGTTGGGCTCTCATCATCCACGCGCCCTTGAGTGAAGACTTGCCCACAAGCCTTGACAAATGGATGACGTGCTAAGAGATCCGTAAAATTCTCCCAGGTGGCTCCGTCGGACTTGCAGGGTTGGTCTCAGCAGAAGAGGCGTCCATCAAAAGCAACTGCGGAGTGGCAGCGATGCCCAAGCTTGTAAGTTTCGTCGCAGTTAAAGCAAAGCCCTTGCTCCCTTCTTTTGTGTTGTTCAGCCCAAGTGAGGCGTTTGACGCTAGTAGGTAGCGCCGGGTTTTCAGGGAGTGGGTTAGGAGGGGAAGTTGACTGAGGGGCCCGAACGGGTGAGGGATTGTTCATGCTGGAAGCAGTGAAGGCTTTAGTGGCGGTGATGGCTTCCTCTTGACATAGTGCTAACTCAAAGGCATGAGACAAACCAGTAGGAATGAGAAGACAGACCCGGCTTGGATATCAGCCCGTAGACCGGACAAGAATAGGCCAACTTGGTGCAGATTTTTGAGACTGTGGACCAAGTTGATCAAGGTTTCAAATTCAGTAATATAGGAAGAAACAATCCCCTATTAGGTAAGTTTAGACAAGGCGCTCATGGGGTCTAAATTCTTGCGGGATCCAAATCTCTTACACAAAGCCATGAAAAACTGTCGCCATGTTAATTCTCCCATTGAATGGTGTAGCCAACAATACCATGCTACGACATCACTGCAAAGATGAATTGATGCCATAGTGACCCTTTGCTCAACAGGTATGAGATTCAGGGCAAAAAATTGTTCAACTTGAAAGATCCAGCCTTCGGGTTTGTACCTTCAAATGAATCAAATCCGGGGAAATCCAAACGAAGAGGATCAGACTACAAAAGCTGCATTTGTTTCTCAGCAGAGGTAAATTAAGAGAATCTGCTTCATGGTTTCCTGAATTTCAGCCAAGATAGTAGAATGTTGTTGGAGAGTGGCAGTGCTTTTGGTGATGAGGCCTTCATGGCGGTTGGTGACTTCCTCAAGATCTTTTACCGTCATTGTTGAAGAAGACGGAAAATAAAATGTGAGAATTTTCACACGTGGCTTTGATACCAAATGATGAGACTTGAACCTTCAAGACTCAATATTGGGACTTTGATCTTTTGATTTGAGATCAAACAACCGATAAATCTTTTGATTAGAGATTTAACTACCAAGATTGATAACTTTATTGATAATAATCCTTTAGAATGTAGTATGCGATCCTTATATAACCTACCGCCTACCTAAAAGATAGAATAAAGATAACTATAATTAAGGAAAAGATAATTAAGATAAACTATGGGCTTGAGCTGATCTAGCAGCTAGGGTTGGGCTCTCATCATCCATGTTCCCTTGAGTGAAGGCTTGCCCACAAGCCTTGGCAAATGGATGACGTGCTAAGAGATCCGTAGACTTCTCCCACGTGGCTCCGTCGGACTTGCAGGGTTGGTCTCAATAGAAGAGGCGTCCATCAAAAGCAACTGCGGAGTGGCACAACGATGCCCAGGCTTGTAAGTTTCGTCGCAGTTAAAGCAAAGACCTTGCTCCCTTCTTTTCTGTTGTTCAACCCAGGTGAGGCGTTTGCCGCCAGTAGGTAGCGCCGGGTTTTCCAGGAGTGCTTGAGGAGGGGAAGTTGACTGAGGGGCCCGAACGGGTGAGGGATTGTTGCTGCTAGAAGCTATGAAGGCTTTAATGGCAGTGATGGCTTCCTCCTGACATAGTGCTAACTCAAAGGCATGAGACAAACCAGTATGAATGAGAAGGCGGACCCCGACTTGGATATCATCCCATAGACCGGACAAGAATAGGCCAACATTTGCGGATTTTCGAGACCGTGGACCAAGTTGATCAAGGTTTCAAATTCAGTAATATAGGAAGAAACAGTCCCCTGTTGGGTAAGTTTAGACAAGGTGCTCATGGGGTCTAAATTCTTGCGGGATCCAAATCTCTTACACAAAGCCGTGGAAAACTGTCGCCATGTTAATTTCTCCCATTGAATGGTGTAGCCAACGATACCATGCTACGACATCACCGCGAAGATGTATTGATGCCATAGTGACCCTTTGCTCAACAGATATGGGATTCAGGGCAAAAAATTGTTCAACCTGAAAGATCCAACCTTCGGGTTCTGTACCTTCAAATATGGGGAAATCCAAACGAAGCGGTTGACCTTGGATATGCGGCTGCTGCGGTTGGACGAACCGATATTGTTGGCGAGAATCGGACTGTAGAGGCTGCTTTTGTTTCTCAACAGAGGCAAATTTAGAGAGAATCTTCTTCATTGTTTCCTGGATTTCAGCCAAGATCGTAGAATGTTGTTGGAGAGTGGCAGTGTTTTTGGTGATGAGGCCTTCATGGCGGTTGATGACTTCCTCAAGATCTTTTACCATCATTGTTGAAGAAGACGGGAAAAAAATTTGGAGAATTTTCAGACGTGGCTCTGGGACCACATGATGAGAGTTGAAACTTCAAGACTCAATATTGGGAATTCGATCTTTTGATTTGAGATCAAACAACCGATAAATCTTTTGATTAGAGATTTAACTCCAAAATTGATAACTTTATTGATCATAATCCGTTAGAATGTAGTATGTGATCCTTATATAACCTACCGCCCGCCTAAAAGATAGAATAAAGATAACTATAATTAAGAAAAAGATAATTAAGATAAACTATGAGCTTGACTGATCTAGCAGCTAGGGTTGGACTCTCATCAGATTGAAGTTCAGAATGGTACTTCAAATCTGAACCCAACCTTCTTTGTCCCATTCGGCTTTGAGGATGGATTCAATTTTTCTGTTACTGAACATCTGAACTAGATGGTAAAACTTCATTGTCAAAAACCATGCTTTAGCAATTAGCATAGTCTACCTCAACTCAATCGCTTTCATGTTTTTGGGAAATTATTAATTATGAATATCTATCTTCCGCAAAATTGTTACTGTCTGAGAACATTAAACGTAAGACAACGCTTTGTTTACTGTTGATTATTAATGACAGAAACCTAATGCTAATAATACTTATCTAAAGTTGCATTTGGTGGTGATGATCAAGGCTAATAATACTTATCTAAAGTTGTTTGTAATAATTGATCGATACTTCATGATAACTATGCATCGGTCATGTTGCCTAACAAATTACCATATCTATGTGCGTATGAGAACACTGCCGGATCGAATTGTTTCAGTGTCAACTGTTAAATTTACTCGAGTTCTCTAACCTGATATCATATGCAATTGTTAGTCGCAACCAGCATTTGTTGAATACTATGATCTACTGGAAGATCATGGTATTCTGAGAAAGATATGAAAATAATAGTTTTCGTACTTATAATATTTTTTATGTATAGTAAATCAGATTACACCATCATAGCATTATATGCTTTTATTACAAGTTTCAATACAAGTTTGAAATGCATTACATGTGTATACTTCTTCAGTCCCAGATGGAAGGTTTTTTCACCACAAGACACAATGGAGTTTCTTTCTGCATAGTAATACAAGGTGTAACATTAGTGTTAAGAACTTGTTCCTCCATCCCCACAGGCACCTCCCAGTCGAAGTGGTAGATCAGGTTAGCGAGTGCAAGCTCGACAACAGCCACACCCATTTGCATACCGGGGCAAATTCTTCTACCAGATCCAAAAGGAACCAGCTCAAAATCTTGACCTCGAAACTCAATCGCCTTACTATTAATATTGTTCAGAAATCTTTCCGGGGAGAATTCTTCAGGATTTTCCCAAGATTCGGGGTCTCGTCCAATGGCCCATACATTCACGTAAACTCGTATTTTTTCTTTGATTTCGTAGCCTTCTATGGTGCATTGTTTAGTGGTTTCTCGTGGGAGTAGTATTGGACCAACTGGGTGCAATCTCAAAGCCTCCTTCACAACCGATTTCAGATAAACTAAATTTTCAAGATCTTCCTCTTTTATCATGTCAATGTTCTGTTTCCTTTCAGATTTCTTACTTCTTGTTGTGCTCGCTTCATGCAATCTGGGTTTCTCATTAGCTCGGTCATTGCCCAAATTACTACCGCTGCAGTTGTATCGATTCCCGCTATGGATATGTTCTGCAACAATTGAAAAAATAGGACCCTTTAAAAGAATTGACAAATCGGTCGGACTAGACCTGGAAATTTTCAGTTCAGATCGGATTTTGAACTGTCATTGTTAACTTACCATGAGGATTCCTTTGATATGATCCACGGTGATGTTAAAGGCCAATGAATTATCTCTTTGTAGGTCTAGTAGCATATCAACCATATCACCTTCTCCATTTTCACGCCTACTTGACTTTCGATGTTCATCAATAATTTCCTCATAATAATCATCCAACTCCATGAATATCTTATGAAGACGTTGTGACATCCCTGTAAGGTTATCAAGTATCCAACCAATACAAGGAAAATAATCCGAAAAGAAAAAACCTATAAGTAATTCTTGCTCCTCTTGAACCATATCTATTAAACTACGGCCACGTCTAATATATTTGTCACCGTTATACTTCAACCTCCCAAAAGCCATTTTGCACATTACAGTGCTACTAAAACTTATAATCATCTCACTCAGATCTATAGTCCTACCCTCATCAGAAAGACGTGAGATCTTCTGTCTCATCTCATGAACCTCCTCTTCTCGAATCGAAGAGAAGGATTGAACCTTCTTAGAGTTAAAGAGATGAAGTACACTTACTTTTTTTAATTGCCTCCAACTCTCTCCATAGGGCGCAAACCCTATGTCCAAGCCATTGTAAGATAGCTTTTGCTGAGCTGCAAGCTTTGGCCTGTTAGAGAAGATGAGATCTTGGGTTTTCAACACTTCTTTGGCTAATTTCGCGGAAGAAACCACAAGGGTTGGTACGAACCCGAGCTTCAGAGACATGAGAGGGCCGTAGGTTTTTGATAGCTCATGCAACTTTAGGTGTGGGCGAGAGGAAGCAAACTGGTGGAGGTTTCCGATGATCGGAAGTCCTGGAGGTCGAGGAAGAACATGTTTTCTTCCATTTGCTCTTCTCCTTAGTTCCAGGAAGAAAAGAAAAGAAGTGATGAGTGCTACAAGAAATAGATGCATCATTCCGTAGCGTAGGAATCAAATATGGCAGCAACTAATTTATAGCAAAATTAATGTTGTTACTTATTAGTGTTACCTCCACATACCTTTACGGGGTCATTTAGTTGTAATGGAAAAATAAAAATAGAAAATAAACGAATATAGACTAATTTATATTCCTATTTATTTATAAAAATGATATTTATTTTGGTATGAGTATCATTAAGTTAAAAAGTTTTGTATATATACTTTACGAATTAATAGGTCAACGACCCACATATATGACCCCTACTAGTTAATTATTTTAGTAAAATATATAGGTTTTCTTATAATAAATCAAATCGCTTTCATATATAAACAAAATAATACACCCCCTGATAGTTGGTGGACCTTAAATAATGACATTTTTGGCGTTATCAGATCGGCTATTTTTACATAATTGTACTATGCATGGCGTTACTTATCATTGTGGTGATTACATCCAAAATTCTCTATCCAACATCACGCCTAAACTTTTTTCCTTGAAAGCTCTACCATTTAATTCTGGAGTGGTGTGAAATTTAACAAAATATTATTGTCACCCCACCAATATATCGTTATTAATAAAATATTGTTGTCATCAACAGCGATAAAAATGAGACGGGCTACACTTATTAGGCTAAACTGTGACGACGATTAACACGTGTTTTTATTGGATGTGTGTACATTCTTCTTGGATCGCTAAGTAGTAAACTTGTTGAGGAGGGTAGTGTTTTTTTTGAAGATGATGGTTGATCTCAAATTGTGGTAGATGTCACCAAGACTAATGAGAAACGGATGAACACGTTCATCATCTCTCGGTGATCAAGATCTTAGGTCGCGGAGCACATAAATGTTGGAGATGACCGAAATATGCCGAGATGCTTTGTCCTTGTTGACGATATTGTGATATATATGCCCGAAGCTTTAAGATGCAAAGACCATTACCGACCAAAAATCGTTGCTCGATTTCCAGCCATAAGTCCCGAGCAACGTCGAGATTCAAAACTATTGACCGGATTAGTTAATCCAATGTTTGCAAAGTCTACCCAACAAGCATTGAGTTGATCGGTCCCAAGGAGTGAAATCCAAAGATGTTGTAGTGGGTTCTTTGATAGTGTCGTCGATAAGTCCAAGCTTTGGCTTGGCTCGAAAAGCATTTGTCATGTTTCTTTTCCATTTAAAAAAAGTTATTTTCTCCTTTCAAAACCACTAAGATTAAAGAAATGTTCGGATGATCCAAAGGATGGAGGTAGTAAGGATTGGTGACTTCGAGAGCGGGAGTTAGAGTCATGCCAAATTTGGGTTTTTTTGGAAGAGAGTTGGCAAAAGTTTGAGGATCGATTTGTTAGTTTGATACCATGTAGGAATTATATTTATGAAATATAATAAGGTCAAATTATATATGAGCATAATCAAGACTTTTATTTTTCTAATGGGATAAAACCGGCCCTTGTTATTAGGGATGACAATGGATCGGGTGGTGGGTGGATGACCCTGTCCGCCACCCGACCCGCGAAAAAATCTCATCCACCCCACCCGACTCGTCATCCGCTAAACCCATCACCCGCATCCGATCCACCCGCATCCAACGGATGAAGCGGGTGGATCGGGTGATATTCGGGTGTTCTACGCATTTCCTTTAAATCGATATTAAACTCGGATTCGAATGCAGAAAATTAATAATAATAAAAATAAATTCAATCCGAGAAAGACTTATCCATAAAAAACATGATAAATATAAAGTCAACACAAATCATCCAAGTGAAAATATTACAAGAAGTGTTATAAGTTTAAGTTCTTGAAAATAAAGAAATTTAGCAATACATAACATACAATAAGATCATAATAAGAAGTGAACAAATGTACAAATTTTGCTAAACAATCAGTAAATCACCAATTTATGAATCAAAAGGGAACTAAAGATCACTAAACAAGTAAATAAACAATAAATTTATAACGGGTGTACGCGGGTGAAACGGGTCGGATGGGTGGATGGATGATGGATCGGGTGATGGGTGGATAAAAGGTCCATCAGAATCCGACCCGATCCATCACCCGTTTCATCCATCATCCGATTTCACCCGCTTCATGTCGGGTTTTCACCCTTTTATTATGGATCGGGTTATCGGGTGTCCGTCGGGTTCGGATGAAATCGCCATCCCTACCTGTTATTTCTTAAAAAAGATTAAATAGGAAAATTTTTTTTGCCAATTTTATCCTTTCTCTCTCCTTATTTGTAAAATTACATTACCATAACTACTTTATATTTTACCGCCAATAACTAACGTTGTTACCGATAATTTTAATTAAAAAAATTAAGGGACTAGTTTATATCAGCCATACAAAAAAGTTTTAGTAACTCATTCTTCTCAATATAATTCCTACATGGTTATGTTTTACTTCTCCTCGTTTGCACTTGTACATCTCTCTAATACTCAATATTCGTGCCATTTTATACTTCATCGTGTTATGTTCTTTAAATTTGGCTTTTTTAGTATTTATGCATATCTAATAGGGTTCATGGATTTCGGAAGCAGACACTATCGAGCAACATGCTCAAAGATTCTTCATGAATCTTTATGCCCCTACTCAGGATATCCCTCTATTTGGTCCCTATCTTCCTCGCAGTTTCCCCCCGCTGAGCCAAGAAGAATTAAATTACTTGAGCAATGGGGTTAGCGAAGAGGAAATTTGCATTGCAGTCAAATCTATGGGCCTTTGGAGGGCTCCAGGACCAGACGGCTGTCAACCGGTCTTCTTTTAGAGCTGCTGGGACACGGTGAGAGAAGATGTCAAGTCGTGTATTTGGGATTTCTGGACAACGAGAAATATGAGGAAAGCTTTGAATAAGACGCTGGTTGTGCTTATCCCTAAGGTACATTCTCCGGAACTTATCTATCAATTCCGACCTATAAGCTTGTGCAATGTGGCCTACAAAGTGATCACTAAGGTCATGGTTAACAGACTCCAACAAATTGTTAGCAACTGTGTTGGCCCAACACAGACCAGCTTCATTCCGGGTAGACTCATTGAGGACAATATTATCATTGTTCAGGAAGTGATTGATTATATGAATAAGAAGAGATCTGGAAAGAGATGGGTGACCATCAAGATTGATTTGGAGAAGGCCTAAGATAGACTGAAATGGAGCTTTATTGAGGAAACATTTCGAAGTATGAGTCTACCAGATGATTGGATCGAACGGATTATGTCATGTGTATCCTCAACCTCGATGAGGTTACTTTGGAATGGAGAGATGCTTCCCGAATTTAAACCTACTAGGTGGGTGAGGCAAGGGGATCCGATCTTTCCGTACCTATTTGTTCTTTGTCTCGAGAGACTTAGTCACTGCATTTACAAGGCTGTTGAGGATGGAAGATGAAACCGATCAAGCTCGCTAGGGATGCACCTCCTCTTTCACACCTTTTTTTCGCTGACGATATTGTCCTCTTTGCCGAAGCATCCAATACTCAAATTAGTGTGATCAAAGAATGCATTGAAAATTTTTGTGGGGCTTCCGGCTTGAAGGTAAGCCTCAACAAGTCTAACATATTTGTGAGTCCGAACGTTGACTCAAGATTGAGGTCAAGACTAGAGAGTATCAGTGGTCTTTCCATTAACGAAGATTTCGGCATCTACCTGGAGATGCCAATTCTGAATAAGAAAGTAGGGGCTACTGACTTCGATTTCATTCTTCAAAGAGCTTAAACGAAGCTGGCTAGTTGGAAAGGGAGATCGCTCAGCTTGGCCAGTCGCATCGGCCTCACACGATCAATACTCTCTATGCTCCCGAGTTACACCATTAAGAGCATCAAGTTACCATCAACCTTTATTCGAAAGTTTGTGAAGTTATGCCATTCCTTTATTTGGAATAGGGCTACCGGTGACAGGTGGATGCACCTGGTTAACTGGGAGACGTTATGTCAGCCAAAAATTCTAGGAGGAGCTAATCTAATGGACCTTAGATGCCACAATGATGTTGCTTTGGGGAAATTGGCGTGGAGACTGGTTACGGAAAGGGATAGTCTTTGGTTTGCGACTATGTCTGCAAAATACAAGTTGGGTTGAGTTTCAGAAATTCTTAGTATAGCACGTACTAGGAAAGGTTCGGTTACTTTTAGGAGCGTTGTTTGGGGTATGAACAAGGTCATCTACCCGGGGTTTTCTTGGAAGGTTAATGATGGTAGGAATGTGGCCTTCTGGAGGGACAAGTGGCTCCTTGATACCCTGCTGCAAAATCTTGTTACTCAGAACTTTGGAGACATGCCCTCCAGTACAAAGGTTCGGGACCTGTGGATCGATAATCAAGGCTGGAATTGGGGAGCACTGCACTCCCTTTTATCTGCTGCCATCTTACTCAAGTTAGCTGCGATTAGAATTTTTGAAGACCAAGAGATGGAGGATACCCCCTGTTGGCCGCTTAGCAAATCTGGCTCCTATTCCATGAAATTGGGATATCTACTGTTACGACACGGTAGTTCTGCTCTTCCGACTAGGACCACATACTCAGACATTTGGAAGATTCATATTCCAGAACGGGTCAAGACGTTCTTATGGCTTGCGGCGCTTGGAAAACCCCTTACAAACGCGGAAAGATTTCGCCGACATCTGCCTAACTCCCCGACTTGCGATCGATGCCCGGATCATGAGGAAACACTGCTCCATGTTTGTCGGGATTGCACCGGTGCAAGAGCATTTTGGGAGCACTTTGGCCAATCAGACAAACCCGAAGGTTTCCTCCAGCTCCAGGCGATAGCATGTTTTTATTAGGTTTTAGATCATGTTTTTAGGATTAGTTTTAGCATATTTTTACACGAGTTTGTATGCTTTGTTACTAGTTTTTGTTAAATTTCTAGTATGGAGGTATACGCTTGTTCGCTCCAAACGGTGTGTGCAAGCTTTAAATTTATAACCCTAGACTTAAGCTTAAAACAAGGATGCGAACCCGCAGTGTACGGGTCAATCGTAGTAAAAGCAAGAAAATTCCAGGGGTCGATCACAGGGACTCGGTGAAACAAAGTCAATACGGTGTGCTAATGTCAATACTAACCACAAGAGCGATTTAACACAATCAAAGATGAATAAGATGTCAAATAAAGCAAATATGCAATTCTAGGGATTAAGGCATCTAGTTGTGGTTCCAACTCAAGATCTATAGATAAGCGGACAAAGCTGAGATTTTTGCGTGGGGAAGGTGTTTCTAAAGTAGAGTAGATCACCGGGTAAGTCTCACTACACACTAATCCCAAACCGTAACTCCTATTACCGGGTAAGTCTCAAGGAATTAAGATAAAGAACTATAACCTCAAACTAACATACCATCTAAGGGAATAGAATCAACCTTTACCGGGTAAGTCTCAGGCTAACTCACAAAGATGGGATGGAAGCACACTCAAACCCCAATAAAGGATAAACCTTTATTACCTACACTTATGATCGTTAGTATACAAACTAAGGAATTACCGGGTAAGTCTCATCCTAAGCTTGCATTGAACCAGGAAGGTGTAATAAGAATAGGATTTGGCAAACTCTAACACTTAACTCTCAGTTATGGATCAGATAAGTCACCTCGGTCAGCCAGTTTCCACCTCGGCCGAAATGTTCATCGACTGAACGAGATGCTTAGGGTTAAGGTTAAAGACTCGAACTTTCAGGATCCTACTGGAATCTAAGATTATTCTATCATTGTTTTTCCCACAACCTTCAGCCAATCACCCTAGAATCACACAAGGAAATTAGCCACTCATCATCATTATGAAAGTATTAAAATATAAGGGAAGAAGGTGAATATTTGAACAAAGAAGAATTTAACGAAAAGACTTCAATAACTGAATCAAATATCACAAACAAGTGTTCCTTGGATGATAATCCAAATAGACAAGACAACAATTGAGGGATTTGAAGACAATCTTACAAAACCCTTCAAAAAGCTATAAAAGCTATGGACTTCTATCTTCCTTCAACCTTCAAAAAGGTTCTTCGAAGACTCCCAAATTGGAGTAGGCTGCTGCGTGATGTTTCAGCTGTAGGCGGATTCTTGCGCTGATAGCGGATGTCGGATTTGTGGAAAATCCAACCCTTTTTATAGGAAAATAACCCTCCAAAGATAATAAATCTTAAGAAGATATTATCCCATAAATATAGGTAAAATATATGATTCTGCATATCTCCTTCCTTCCAGAAGCCAAGCCCAAAAATATAAGATCACCTTCCAAAGATAAAAGATCTCAGCCAAGAATAAAATATTCTCGCCGCGTCCTAGGTGTTCGCCTCGGTCGAGTCGGCGTCTCTGGATCACCTCGGTCGAGGTGAATCTGTAGTCAACCGAGGTGAATCTCAACTGGATGTGAAATCTCTCAAAACTGGTTCAAAGTAAATCTTTAATTCATGGCTGTGCTTCCTGGATGTAGCTCCAAATGACTCATGACTCCTTTTGCTCCTTTTTGATGCAAAACGTACCATATTACCTGCAATTACAACGAAACTAGGTGTAGACCTCGATTCTCGCAAAGGTAGATGAAATGGTAGTAAAATCACATAATGTATATACAAACATACAGATTATGAAAGATAAAACGTCCAAACAAACCCCAAAAACTAGACTATAATTCATGCTATCAAAATACCCCATACTTAGCCCTTGCTTGTCCCCAAGCAAGTTCCGCATATAGAGGACAAGATAGAATGGATTATAAGTCAATAAAATCAATGAAAAAGTCTTTCAAAAACATTTTATGGTGTGCAACTATCATAGATCACTCTAAGAGAGTACTTCCTGGAATTTAAAAACTCAATATGCTCAAAACATTTTATAAATATAGAAAAGTTGTTCATCTTTGCACAAAATCATAGAATGCATAATAAATCATAATTATCAAAATTAATCATGTATAATCCGATTTAGACCGCTAAGTCAATCAACAAGCTCAAGGTCTCAAGGGCTTCCCAAAAGAAAAGGTCAAGAAACGTGTAGGGTAGGGATGTATGTAAGGTAATGTGGTGCTGGAATCCGGGAAAAGGATGAACTTCACTTTCACTTTGACTTGCAACATCTTCCACCAATAAGCTTTGCTTATTTCGCACTTTTTTTTCTCTTTTACTTTACTTTTTGGGATGCATGGACAGAGGTGCACAATAACCGAAGCCTAGGAGATCCGCAATCATCAATTTCTCGAGATGCATCAAACCCTTGATGCACATACCATGACCCGTTAGGAATATCGCTCAATCCGACTTTGGCAAGACACAAACACCCGGCTATGTGAATGGTGCCGAGTTACTCATCTTCATGATTGACTTCCCCAAACCTATAATTGCTTTCTAAGACTTTCACTTCCAGCCCACTTCTCAACTTTAACTTGCTTTCACCACTTTCTTGCTTCCTAATTCCCGGATAGGTAAAGGGAGGCAAAATGTATATGAGGGGTTGAGCATGATCAAGAAGAAGAAGAAGAAAAGAGTGAATTGCCTTGATCTTTCCAAGAAGAGAGTGAGAGAACTTATCCTGCGGTGTCAACCTTCAAATTCAACATAATTTGGATAAAAACAAAGTATTAAACATGCCAATAATTTTAAACAAAGCATTTAGCAACTTAAACATATTATAGAACCTTTCAAACACATAAAGAATTTTAGAACCAGTAGGTAAACAAAATCTTCACTGAGGTCATATCCAGATAAGTAGTACAAAAATCGTTTTCGAAAACTCTCAGTTAACCTACCTCGGTCGAGGTGTTCTTAAGTCAACCGAGGTGAATCACCTCGTTCGGCTAGAACTGTCCCGGTCGAGGTCCAAAATTTTTTTTTTTTTTTTAAAACCAGTTTTCTTTCTGTTTCGACGTTTTTCTCAATCAAATAACCTGTAAGTATGCATGCAATCTCAGATAAACATATAAATGCAGAAGTGAAGCATAAATATAAATATCCGGTTAATAAAATACATCAAAAGTGTCGAATACATCAAAGGTAGCCACATAGTCAAATAACAAACACCCCATACTTGAGACACACTGTCCCAGTGGGTATAATAAAAGTCTAAAACAGGAGAACTCACCGGATAAGGGCCGAACTGCATAAAAATATAATAAAGAAACCCTGCAGCTCCTCAGTAGTCCTGATCCGGCGGTGGTGGTGGTATGTAGGGGAACTGAGTCGGATCATAGGGATGTCCCATGATACGCTCAAACTGTAGCTGAGCCATCATGTGCTGATGATGCTGCCGCTCCTGCATCTCGCGGATATCCAGCGAAAGTGCAGCATATGAGTTGATAACCTGATCCGTCAGGTCATCGATCCGTCGGTGTGCAGCTCTGTCCCTCACTCCACGCCTCCTGCGTCCAGCAGGTCTGACTGGAGATGTCGCGGCTGGCGCCGGCTCAGTGTCCTCCTCATCATCTAAATCAATAATAGGTGGCGCGCTCGTCCCAGCTGTATCTGTACCTGTGTCCATCGGGACGCCACCTCCTCTCTCATCCACTGTCTCATCATCGTCGTCATCCTCATCCTCAGCTGCAGCAGGGGCAGCTGCTGCCTCTCTGTGATCCTCTATCAGTGTATCCCAAGCAGTCTGCCAGAAATGCGGATCAAAGACTGTGAACTGCGCAGACCAGCGGATGCCCTGAGGTGCAGTCCGCTCCCAAGGCATGGCGACGTATGGAGTGGTCAAACCACGGGGAACTAGAATCCTCCGTGTGATCATCTCCTGCAATCCCAGCGGCTTCGGAGCTGCCGCCAACGTGCAAACGCTGAGGTCCATCCCGTGGTAAGTAGCGATGTGGGTGACTAGACCTCCACAGCAAATATCTCCCTTCGCCTTGGCCTTGATCCTATGCAGATCCTCTGCTAGGAGCAAGCCAAAGTCTGGGAAGCCTCCTGTAACCATGCAATAGAGGCTGAAGAGCTCACCCTGTCTGATCTTCTGGGGCATCTCCGTACGCGCCAGAAGTGTCTCACTGAAGATCCTGTGGGCAAGTCTGAAGGCTGGGTGAAAGATGACCTTCTCCCTGGAATCTCCAGGGCGCCATCTGTCTGCGTGTGTAGTAATGTGGGCTATCTGTCCCCAGAACTCCCTAGCTATGGATCGGGAGGGGAAGTCTACAGCAGTGGGGTCAGGAAAGCCAAAGATCTCTCTCCAAATCTCTAAAGGAACTATGAATTTCCGGCTCATCAACCGGTACTTCACAGACCGCTCTGTGGGAAGGTAGGAGAAGGAGCTAACAAACTCGAGTGTCGGCTCTAAGTAGGCTGGGGCTCGGATCTCAGTGAACTGATCTAGCCCCACTGTAGCAATCATCCTCCTAAGGTCAGCATCTAACCCTAGGCAGTCAAAAGCTGACACATCCAGAAATCGTGGTGCGATGACTGGACGGCCAGCTATCCTCTCATAGTCTACCCGGCATCTCTCGTGGATGGCCGGGCGGTAGGGACGGGATGCAGAAGGAGAAGGGGAAGGGGAGGATCTATCTCTAAGAGCCAAACGGCGATCTGAACTCATCTTCAAACACACTGTCAGACTACCTCGGTCGACTGACAAATACCAAGAATCACCTCGACCGAGGTGCAGAACGACTGGACCGAGGCGAAGACAGTCGCGAATTCAACTCTCTGATTTTCAGTTCTTTTCCCCCAAAAATCACTACTGATGCTTCCTAAGGGGTACTTAAAGGTTTCCTCAACAGAATCAAGGGCAACCAAAGCCCAAATTGCAGTAAACGAGCGAGTTAGGGTTTTCGAACGTTTTTACCTCGTTTCGGTCGAAACGCTCAAATTTCTTGCAGATCTGTAGTTGCAATCGGATCCTCTACTCTTTAATCGCGGTTTGGAAGCAGAAATCTTCGAAAACGAGCGAGAAACGAAGGAGGCGAGGTGGATCTGTCGCCGCGGTCGAGGAGGGTAAATAAAAAGTGAAAAGTAAAATTTTCCCCTATTTATACCGTTCCTGGATCTGCTGTCACCTCGGTCGAGATGGTCTCGACTGGCCCGAGGTGGTATGGACCGAGGCGGTTCTGCAGAAACCCTAGTCGCCTCGGTTGCTTCAAGAATCAACTCGGTCGAGGTGCTCTGACAGTGACCGAGGTGCTTCTGTCTTCTCAGAATCTCGAACTTCTGTCCTTCCAGATGTGTTTCTTCCTGTTGTCTGTCCAGAACGCCAAAAACAAAGCAAAGCAAAGCAAAAACAAAAACTATCTAAGCTAGACTAGAAAACGGGAAAGAAGAGCAATACCTTGGGTTGCCTCTCAAGAAGCGCTTGATTTAAGGTCGCTAGCTGGACCATGATGCGTCTCAAACGAGGTAGGAGATTCCCTCACCCCATACTTCACCTCCATCGTGGGGTGAAGTAAGTAGATCCATCAAACGCTCCAAGACGTGTAAGTGCTCGTCGGGGAATGAATCGTCTATGGGTGGGCTATCTGTCTCGCGGGAGGATTCCGGTAGCCGGCTGAGGTGATCCGCAACTGAATTCTCGGATCCCTTCTTATCGCGGATCTCTAGGTCAAACTCTTGAAGCAAGAGAATCCATCGAATAAGGCGCGGCTTTGCATCTTTCTTAGCCAACAAGTAACGAATGGCTGCATGGTCGGTGTAGACAATGACTTTCGCCCCTACTAGATAGGAATGAAACTTCTCGAAAGCATATACAACCGCCAATAACTCTTTCTCGGTGGTAGCGTAGTTGCGTTGTGCTTCATCTAGCGTCTTGCTAGCATAATAAATGGCGGTGGTCCGTCCATCTTTCTTCTGTCCAAGCACTGCTCCTACGGCTACATCACTAGCGTCACACATGACCTCAAAGGGTAAGGTCCAATCAGGAGGCTGGATAATGGGAGCGGAGATCAACGCTTCCTTAATCCTGTAAAAAGCATCAAGACACTCCTGCGAAAACTCAAAAACAACATCTTTATTCAAGAGGTTTGTTAGAGGTTTAGAAATCTTGGAGAAGTCCTTGATGAATCTCCTATAGAAACCTGCATGCCCGAGAAAACTCCTCACACCTTTAACAGAACAAGGAGGAGGGAGCTTCTCAATAGTCTCGATCTTAGCTCGATCGACCTCAATACCTCGATTAGAAATGAGGTGTCCTAGCACAATGCCTTCATTAACCATAAAATGACACTTCTCCCAATTCAAAACGAGGTTAGTGTCTTCACATCTTTTAAGCACTAGAGAAAGGTTAGATAGACAATCATCAAAAGAGGAACCATATACAGAAAAATCATCCATGAATACCTCCATGATCTCCTCTATGTACTCGGAGAAGATAGCCATCATGCATCGCTGGAAGGTAGCGGGTGCATTGCACAATCCGAATGGCATCCTCCGATAAGCAAACGTCCCCCAAGGACAAGTGAAAGTGGTCTTCTCCTGATCATCCGGATGGATAGGAATCTGGAAGAACCCACTATAGCCGTCCAAGTAACAAAAGTGTGAATGCTGGGCCAACCGTTCGAGCATTTGATCAATGAAAGGAAGCGGAAAATGATCCTTCCGAGTTGCCGTGTTCAGCTTCCTATAGTCGATGCAAACTCTCCAGCCCGTAACGGTCCTTGTTAGGATTAACTCGTTGTTCTTATTCGTCACAACGGTCATCCCTCCTTTCTTCGGAACGACATGCACCGGGCTAACCCACTTGCTGTCCGAGATAGGATAAATAATACCTGCATCCAACAACTTAAGAACTTCCTTCTTCACAACCTCTTTCATGATCGGATTTAACCGTCTTTGAGGTTCCCGTGAAGTCTTATGATTATCTTCCATTAAAATTCTATGCATGCAGAAGGAAGGGTTAATGCCAATAAGATCATCCGTGGTGTAACCTATGGCTTTTCGATGCTTTCTCAGGACATGCATTAGCTTAGATAATTCAGAATCGGAGAGGGAAGCACTAGCAATAACGGGATAAGTAGAATCCGGCCCAAGAAAGATGTACCTCAAGTGGCTAGGGAGTTGTTTAAGCTCCACAACTGGGGGTGCTTTCTGAGAGGGATCTGTGCTTCCTCTTTCCAGTGGAGTGGTGTCAGAAACTGGACTAAATGCAATCTCAGTTTGAATCGTCTCGCTGTCGACCTCGGTCGAGGCGCAAAGGCGTTGACCGAGGTGTTCTTCAGACGCCTCGGTCCGTCCAGAAGGTGCCTCGGTCGAGGTACTGCTACTGGATCTGAGGCTGGAAATCTTCGTTTCCTGGATCAGCTTCTCAGTTATAGCTCCTGGATCTTCTTCCAGTGCCTTTAAACTCCGTATATCTGCATCACAAGAAGCATCTATACCTTCCTCCATTAAACTGAAGCTAATAACTCTTTCGAGTGGATCGTTAATAAGGATAGAGCTCACCAATTCCCTTGATTCTTCTTCATCGTAGATGTTGAAGATATCATCAGTTAGTTGCTCTCCTTTCATGGCCGCAAGTAGTGCGAACTCCACCTCATCGCCACCAACGTTGAATTTCAACTTGGCGTTCTTGCAATCCACATTGCAACCCGAAGTTGCTAGAAATGGCCTCCCGAGAATGATAGGAACTGGATAATCTGCGGGAATGTCAAGTACGACAAAATCTATAGGTAGATAGAAGTTACCTAACTTGACCGGAACGTCCTCCAAAATGCCCACGGGATGGGTAATGGAGCGATCCGCCATGTAAAGTTGAATCTTGACCGGCTTGGGCTCTCCAAGACCGATCTTAGTGCATAACTCCAGCGGGATGATGCTCACGCTGGCTCCTAGATCACAAAGGGCTTCACAAGTGACATCCCCAACTTGAATGGGAATGCAAAATGAGCCGGGATCTCTCAACTTAGGTGGCATCTTTTCCTTCATGATCTTGATAAGCTCCGAAGATTTAGATGTCATCCTAACTTCACCAACATCCTCCAGCTTCCTCTTCCTTGATAAGATTTCTTTTAAGAACTTCCCATAGGCGGGCATACCTAGGATAGCATCAAGGAAAGGAATATTAATATGTAGCTTATTCATCAAGTCAAGAAACTTACCAAAGTGCTTGTCTAGATGTGCTCTGGCTCTGGACTGAGGGAATGGAAGTGGTGGTTTATATGCAGGAGGTGGAACATAAGTTTCTGTCGTTCCTCCTGCTTTCTGTTGCGCCGCCTCGGTTGGCATCTCGGTCGAGGTGTTCTTCGACTGGGTCTGGACCGAGGTGGTCTGCATCGAGCGAGGTACTGGATCTGCAGTTTTGAGTCCACTCCTCGTCGTTATGGCCATGCACTGGCCCTTAGGGTTAGTTTCCGTCTTTGCTGGAAGCTTCCCTGGATCTCTTGGCGCTTCATTCGCCCTATTAGCAAGTTGTTGTTCGAAGGACTTTTGGGCCCTCGAAAATGAAGTCATAGAATTCTCCATAGCACTAAGCTTGATCAAGATTGCCTCCAGGACTGCGTCCTTCTTTTCCGGCTGAGACGAACTTGATCCTTGCCCTTGGCTTTTCAATGGAGTAGAAGAAGAAGAAGGAGAAGAGAGGAAAGGGTTAGAGGAATCATTAGAATCGGAGTTTGAGCGATTGTTACCGTGATTTTGGTTATTCGCCCTCCAATTGTTGCTATTGGATCCTCTATTGTTGTTGTAGTTGTTGTTTCGGGGTCCGTTGTTGTTGTTACGGTACCCGTTATTGTTGTTGTTGTTGTTCCTTTGCCCTTGCTCTTCCTTCTTAGTTTGAGCCATCAAGAGCTCCTTCAATTGCTTCACGTCGTTCTTCAAGGACGTGAGCTGGTTGTTGTTGGGTTGAGTCTCTTGAAAGTTGACTCTTTTAACTCCACCCTCAGCTCCTTGGTGGGTGTACTTCTCCATGTGCAAGGCTTGCTTCTCAATGAAGTCCCAAGCCTCGTCAACCGCCATGTCCATGAAGGTACCGGCGGAGAGTAGTTGGAGATTGAACTGGGTGCTTCCATCCAGCCCTTTGAAGTAGATCTCCAACAACTCAATCTTTGGAATCCCATGATGTGGGCAATCCAAAAGGATATCCTTGAACCGCTCCCAAGATTTGGACAAGCTCTCCTTGTCCTTCATGATGAAAGCATTGATCTTCCCTCTCATTTCAGCAGTCTTTGAGGGGGGAAAGAATTTGGTCAAGAATTCTGTAGT
Organism: Fagopyrum homotropicum; assembly: GCA_033239125.1. Taxonomy (NCBI): domain Eukaryota; kingdom Viridiplantae; phylum Streptophyta; class Magnoliopsida; order Caryophyllales; family Polygonaceae; genus Fagopyrum; species Fagopyrum homotropicum. The sequence goes on along the minus strand of BSWB01000006.1, from coordinate 9,098,767 downwards.
CATCTCCTCCCATGTGCTAATTTTTCCTGGAGGAAGAGATTGATACCAAGTAAGAGCTCTATCTTTTAAAGAAAAGTAAAAAGGTCTTAGCTTGTAGTTGTTGTTCTCAATTCTGGACGGTCGCAAGGTTTCCATCAAGATCTCGTAGTTTTGAAGATGTTGATGCGGCGACTCCTTCTCTAGTCCTCCGAATTGGCATTGGCAAATCATGGCTAGAACTTGCGGTCGAAGTTCGTAGTCATGATCCGCTGGATCTCCTAGGTTCACCCCTGGACGCCTCAGCTGTTGATTAGGGTCCATCCTTTGACCTAGGGTTTGTGGGATTCCTGCAAGAAGAACATCTCGGACTGGCATCCGAGGTGGAAGTACCTCGGCCGGGGCGTCAGGTACTGGAATCTGCCTCGGTCGAGGATCAACTACTGGATCCTCCCTCGGTCGAAGTAGAATCTGGTCCCGAATGGCTGCAATCTCAGCTTCGATTGCTGCAGTCCTGGCATGATTCTCTTCTTTCTCTTGCCTTAGCTCTTCTTTACTGAGACGTAGCAGCTCCTGCGTCTCTCTCAATTGGGCCGCAAGATCGTGATCGTCTCGTTGGGCCATCTTCGCTTCTCTTAAGCGTCGCTTGTATGTCTTTTCTGGTTCGGGATCGTAAGGAACGATTTCCTTCCCAGTGCGGGTTCTTCGTATGTACCTAAGAAAGAACCTGCAAAGATCGTCACTCAAGTAGAGTGGTTAGATGAAACGGGGCAAGCGCCCCAAGAGCAAACCGTACCGGCTCGGTCTAGACCAAGTTCCCGGCAACGGCGCCAAAAACTTGTTCGCTCCAAACGGTGTGTGCAAGCTTTAAATTTATAACCCTAGACTTAAGCTTAAAACAAGGATGCGAACCCGCAGTGTACGGGTCAATCGTAGTAAAAGCAAGAAAATTCCAGGGGTCGATCACAGGGACTCGGTGAAACAAAGTCAATACGGTGTGCTAATGTCAATACTAACCACAAGAGCGATTTAACACAATCAAAGATGAATAAGATGTCAAATAAAGCAAATATGCAATTCTAGGGATTAAGGCATCTAGTTGTGGTTCCAACTCAAGATCTATAGATAAGCGGACAAAGCTGAGATTTTTGCGTGGGGAAGGTGTTTCTAAAGTAGAGTAGATCACCGGGTAAGTCTCACTACACACTAATCCCAAACCGTAACTCCTATTACCGGGTAAGTCTCAAGGAATTAAGATAAAGAACTATAACCTCAAACTAACATACCATCTAAGGGAATAGAATCAACCTTTACCGGGTAAGTCTCAGGCTAACTCACAAAGATGGGATGGAAGCACACTCAAACCCCAATAAAGGATAAACCTTTATTACCTACACTTATGATCGTTAGTATACAAACTAAGGAATTACCGGGTAAGTCTCATCCTAAGCTTGCATTGAACCAGGAAGGTGTAATAAGAATAGGATTTGGCAAACTCTAACACTTAACTCTCAGTTATGGATCAGATAAGTCACCTCGGTCAGCCAGTTTCCACCTCGGCCGAAATGTTCATCGACTGAACGAGATGCTTAGGGTTAAGGTTAAAGACTCGAACTTTCAGGATCCTACTGGAATCTAAGATTATTCTATCATTGTTTTTCCCACAACCTTCAGCCAATCACCCTAGAATCACACAAGGAAATTAGCCACTCATCATCATTATGAAAGTATTAAAATATAAGGGAAGAAGGTGAATATTTGAACAAAGAAGAATTTAACGAAAAGACTTCAATAACTGAATCAAATATCACAAACAAGTGTTCCTTGGATGATAATCCAAATAGACAAGACAACAATTGAGGGATTTGAAGACAATCTTACAAAACCCTTCAAAAAGCTATAAAAGCTATGGACTTCTATCTTCCTTCAACCTTCAAAAAGGTTCTTCGAAGACTCCCAAATTGGAGTAGGCTGCTGCGTGATGTTTCAGCTGTAGGCGGATTCTTGCGCTGATAGCGGATGTCGGATTTGTGGAAAATCCAACCCTTTTTATAGGAAAATAACCCTCCAAAGATAATAAATCTTAAGAAGATATTATCCCATAAATATAGGTAAAATATATGATTCTGCATATCTCCTTCCTTCCAGAAGCCAAGCCCAAAAATATAAGATCACCTTCCAAAGATAAAAGATCTCAGCCAAGAATAAAATATTCTCGCCGCGTCCTAGGTGTTCGCCTCGGTCGAGTCGGCGTCTCTGGATCACCTCGGTCGAGGTGAATCTGTAGTCAACCGAGGTGAATCTCAACTGGATGTGAAATCTCTCAAAACTGGTTCAAAGTAAATCTTTAATTCATGGCTGTGCTTCCTGGATGTAGCTCCAAATGACTCATGACTCCTTTTGCTCCTTTTTGATGCAAAACGTACCATATTACCTGCAATTTCAACGAAACTAGGTGTAGACCTCGATTCTCGCAAAGGTAGATGAAATGGTAGTAAAATCACATAATGTATATACAAACATACAGATTATGAAAGATAAAACGTCCAAACAAACCCCAAAAACTAGACTATAATTCATGCTATCAACGCTCGTTTTGTCTTTGTTTTCAGGAGGATTGTTGGTGTTTTGGTCCATGATGGAGACGTTAGGATTGGTGTTTGAAGACTTGATGAAGAGGCTTTGAAGTTAGGAAGATCTTGTCAAAGTTGAGCATGGTGAGCCATATAAGCTGCTCGCGCAAAGGAAGCGCTGACAACGCACGTTCCCGCGCTTTCAAGAAAGTATGTCCTGAAGCCGCTGCCGGGTTGAACGATCCCGTAGTCCAAGTGCACGAGCGTGCAACATCCATTTAATGCACGTTTTTATGAGACTTTTAACCGTTTGGCTATTTAAAATCCTCTCTATTAAGACATTTTTGGGGGTTATAAAAGGGATATTCAGTCTAGGTTTAGAGAAGAACTTCTTGAACGATTCAAATTAGAGAAATTGTTGGAGAGAAAAGGAGATTTGAGAAGGGGATTTGGGAGTTCTACCATTCTTCCTCCTCCTCCTCATTGAACCTTGTAAGTGATGATGTTTATTGTTAATTTCATTTCTTATATCATGTCCAACTAATTCTCTAAGTTCTAGGTTTGGAGTGAATCAAACTATGTTGAGATAGACTAGGTTCTTATAATTTCTTGAATATATATTCGATTGTTTTGATTGATTTATACCTTAAGTGTTTAGATCTATACCTAGATGATTGCTAGAGACCTAAAGGTAATAGGAATTGTTGGAAAATAAGGTATACACTTGAGATTTATTTGTGCGAAAGTGACTTAGATCTCTTGAGGAGAAATAGGTTGTCATAGATTCATGTCTTATTTGATAAATCTGAGACCGAAAGGTGATGTTGGAATCGAATAGGTTTGTTCTATCTAAGAGCTTAAAGGGTTTTGATTTATTTAACTTTGTGCGAAAGTGAATGTTAAATTGTTAAGGCACTTTACTTTGAGCCCGAAAGGGGATTAATAATACTTTAGGCAACCTACCTTCATGATTGCAGTCGAATTTGTCTAAGAAAAGAAAATGTTTAAGGTCTATCGATGATTCATAGTTGATGAAATCTCCAATCCTGGAATATAACTCTCATATAGTTCAAATCGATTTTAGTTCAATATTTTTAACCACTTTGGATATTAAAAACAAACAAACATTTCTCATTTTTATTTTACCGCTTTTGGCTTTGAGAACTGGTTTAACTCGTTTATACTCACATCAATTTTGGATTGATTCCTTTTCTGCTGGAACATTTCCGGAAAACCTCCAAAATTTGATGAAATAAGGCACCTTTTGTAACTTCAAACCTTTTGATTTGGGACGTAGATTGGTGAAATAAGGCACCTTTTGTAACTTAGTCTTCTAGATAGGATTCGAACTCTGTACGAGTTGACCTACCCCCCACCCTTATACCAATTATACTAATCAAACTTCGTGTATTCTTTTGATGATACACAATATTAATACACAATTTTAATACATAATTTCAATTACACAATGTCCGTATACAATTTCAATTACACAATGTTAATACATAAAACACAAATATCAGCTACATAAAATGCATTGAACATACATATTCTACACTCCGAGGTCTGTCATCCACAAGGAATACACATTTACTACATAATTGTAACAGTTATGTAAAAAGTCACAAAAAATATGTATTCATAACGGATCCACAAGGAATACACATTTACTACATAATTTTGCTGAATTATGTAGGGCATATCTTCTTTGATAACCCTCCATTGATGCTCTCGAACTGAAGATCCGAGTTCTTTTACGCTGAGCAATGGAGAATAGAATAACAAACGATGGATATTGTTAAATGACCATAATTAATTATGAAGATATTATTATAGGAGAGAGAAATTATATGGTAATATCATTTATTATTTTCAATTTGATCTTATTCTACGTAAATTAGGGTGCCTACTTTGTTAATAGAAAACAAAAGGTATCTACTTTATACACAAAGATACATCAAGTACATACTTAACCAACTCATTCGATTGAAGTTAAGAATGGTACTTCAAATCTGAGCACCTGGCCGTCAATAAAGTTTTAAAGTTCTTTTGTCAACGTTTTTATTATTATTAAATTTAAAATTTATGCTTTATTAGAAAAAAAATGAAAAAAAATAAAATAAGATTAAAAAAAATTGAATTCTTACCATTTGCATATAATATATAGTTTTATTATTATGTTCAATCGCTCTATTATTTTATAAATTAACTAAAAATAAATATTATAAGATCTTAAAAAAAAATATTATACGATTCAAAAAAATTGGGATCTTGTGCTATTTAATGACATTCTTTGTTGAACTGGCCGGAACACAATCTTCTTTGTCACATTCCGTTCCGAGGGAAAAAAAAAAAAAAAAAGGTTATGTGCTATTTTATAAATAACTTACTTATCTAAGATAGCCCTATTTTGATGGCGAATGATAGGGTGTAGACATGTATAGATTTTAAGAAAGGCCAGGATATAGATTTATAAAAGGTGTAGACATGTATAGATTCCGATGTGGGAAGCTTTGCAGTGAATTTTCCGAGTGGTTGAAGCTGGAGAGAGGGGGCAAAAGAAAGATGATTTAGTAAACCAGGAAGAGATTTAAGACTGCTTTTTTGCTCAGATCCTACTTTGCTATCTTCAATCAAGAAGATATGCTTGTAAACTTTTGATTTGGGATGTAGATTGAAGTTCAGAATGGTACTTCAAATATGAGCACAACCATTTTTGTCCCATTCGGTTTTGAGGATAACTGAACATTTGAACTAGCTGGTAAAACTTCATTGTTAAAAACCATGCTTTATCATAGTCTACCTCAACCCAATCACTTTCAAGTTTTTGGGAAATTATGAATATCTATCTTCCTCAAAATTGCTACTGTCTGAGAACATTAACCGTAAGACAACGCTTTGGTTACTGTTGATTATTCATGACAGAAACCTAATGCTAATAATACTTATCTAAAGTTGCATTTGGTGGTGATGATCAAGGCTAATAATACTTATCTAAAGTTGTTTGTAATAACTTATCGATACTTCATGATAACTATGCAGTTGTTGCACACTATGATCTACTGGAAGATCACGATATTCTGAAAAAAATATGAAAATAATAGTTTTTGTAGCTTTAATCTACTTATAATATTTTTCATATATGCTTTTATTATAAGTTTGAAACGATGGCATACCTATAACATAGATCAGTAAAAGTTTGAAATGCATTACATGCGTATGCTGCTTCAGTCCCAGATGGAAGTTTTTTTAGCCACAAGACACAATGGACTTTCTTTCTGCATAGTAATACAAGGTGCAATATTAGTGTTCAGAACTTGTTCCTCCATCCCTGCAGGCACCTCCCAGTCGAAGTGATAGATCAGGTTAGCGAGTGCAAGCTCGACAACAGCCACACCCATTTGCATACCAGGGCAAATTCTTCTACCGGATCCAAAAGGAACCAGCTCGAAATCTTGACCACGAAACTCAATTGCCTTACTATTAGTATTGTTCAGGAATCTTTCTGGGGAAAATTCTTCAGGGTTTTCCCAAGATTCGGGGTCTCGTCCAATGGCCCATACATTCACGTAAACTCGTGTTTTTTCTTCGATTTTGTAGCCTTGTATGCTGCATTGTTTAGTTGTTTCTCTTGGGAGTAGTATTGGGCCAACTGGGTGCAATCTCAAAGCCTCCTTCACAACCGATTTTAGATAAACTAGATTTTCAAGATCTTCATCTTTTATTATGTTGCCATTTTTGTTTCCTTTTAGAGTTCTTACTTCTTGTTGTGCTCGCTTCATGCAATCTGGGTTTCTCATGAGCTCTGTCATTGCCCAAATCACTGTTGCTGCACTTGTATCGATTCCCGCTATGAATATGTTCTGCAACAATTGAAAATATCGTAAATAGGAACCTTTAAAAGAATTGACAAACCGGTCGGACCAGACCTCAAAAATTTCCAGTTCGGATCGGAATTTGAAGAGTCCTTGTTAACTTACCATGAGGATTCCTTTGATATGATCCACGGTGATGTTAATGCCCAATGAGTTGTCTCTTTGTAGGTCTAGTAGCACATCAACTATATCACCCTCTCCATCTTCAAGCCTACTTGACTTTCGATGTTCATCAATAATTTCCTCATAAAAATCATCCAACTCCATGAATATCTTATGAAGACGTGTTGAGATCCCTGTAAGGCTATCAAGTATCCAACCAATACAAGGAAAATAATCCGAAAAGAAAAAACTTATAAGTACTTGTTGCTCATCTTGAATCATATCTATAAAACTACGGCCACATCTAACATATTTGTCACCGTCATACTTCCTCCTCCCAAAAGCCATTTTACACATTATAGTACTACTAAGACTCATAATCATCTCACTCAAATCTATAACCCTACCCTCATCAGAAAGACGTGAGATCTTCTGTTTCATCTCATGAACCTCCTCTTCTCGAATCGAAGAGAAGGATTGGACCTTCTTAGAGCTAAAGAGATGAATTACACTTACTTTCTTTAATTGCCTCCAACTCTCTCCATAAGGCGCAAACCCTATGTCCAAGCCACTGTAAGATAGCTTTTGCTGAGCTGCAAGCTTTGGCCTGTTAGAGAAGATGAGATCTTGGGTTTTTAGCACTTCTTCGGCTAATTTTGCGGAAGAAACCACAAGGGTTGGTACGAACCCGAGTTTCAGAGACATGAGAGGGCCGTAGGTCTTTGATAGCTCATGCAACTTTAGGTGTGGGCGAGAGGAAGCAACTTGGTGGAGGTTTCCGATGATCGGAAATCCTGGAGGTCGAGGAAGAATATGTTTTCCTCCCTTTGCTCTTCTCCTTAGTCCTAGGAGAAAAAGAAAAGAAATAACAAGTGCTACGAGGAACAAACACATCATTCTCTAGCTTAGGAATCAAATATGGTGGCAACTAATTTATACCAAAATGAATGTTGGTACTTGTTACTGTTACCTCCACATGCCTTTACGCGGCCGTTTAGTTGTAATCGAAAAATAAAAATAGAAAGATATATAAATATTTCAAGTGAAAGTCATTTCATTTAGTATGAGATCGCTTCACACCTCGCGGTGCTTACGCCTCTCGCATAACGAAGTTCTGTTCAAATACCTCGCCCGAGAACTTATGGGCCGGTCACCCAACAAGAAGGGGGGCAGTCGGAAGTAGCAACAGGTTAATCGAAGGTAACGAGTCTTGGGTGCACGAGAAGGTTCCAATTCAAATGCTCCAAATGGGCTTTTGAGACCGATTATTGTCCAACAAGAGTGTCTTGCCTGCTTCTTCCTTTGGTGCCTAGTCTATAGGTCCAATCTCATCTGCTAGCGCTTATTTGTTGCTTGGTCCGGACACTTTCATCGATTTCTTTAAATTGTTCTCGGGCTATGAGCATCGGTCCACATGAATCAAGCTAATTCCTTCTTTTTCGATAGCGATATCAAAAAGTTAATTCCACTTTCTCTAATTTATAAGTAGACCTCTCAAAAGTATAAGTAGACATTAATCTTGCTGGTTTGGTCTTTTTTCTTTTCTTGTTTCTATGCCCGCGATAAGATCAAATATATACTAATACATTATTCATTTAATAGCAAGATATTAGAATATAAATATTAGAATATTCTGTTATGTATCTTTCAATAATGTGATCCAAATTCTCGTATTTTGATACTTGTTCATTTTGTTTTTTCTTATGATTATCGGCTCATTTGTCAATCTTTCAATTGATTAGTAATACCCGATACTACGTGTCGTTTAATAAATCGAACTATTTTTTTTTTTTTTATAATAAATACCCATGACCCACATGCACGTTAGTTCGTGGGTCTAACATGTTGCCATTTTGGCGTTTTATATATCATTATATTGTGGTGAATAAAGAGGCTATTTTTACATTATTGTACTCTGCATGGCGTTATTATTGTGGAATTCCACTTTCTGTACTTGACCTTGCCATACAAGACTTTATTTAAATTTATGCAATGTTTTCCTTTAAAAAAAATAAAGAAAAAACTTCACTCCAGTTCAGAATTAATGATAGAGCTTTCAGGGAAGGAAGTTTTTCACGTGATGTTGGATAGAATTTTTTGGATCTAAATTATCTAATCACCACAATAATAACGCCATGCATAGTACAATAATGTAATTCTCGAAATAGACTCACAACTTGCTATCAACCTTTTCGGTAAAAGCTTACCTAGATGTCACCCTCTTGCCAGTTTGGTATTAAAATGCCAAGACTACCTTCAAAGGGATTGGATCATCCAAACCCGTCATGCCTTCCGCGAGGCGAATAATGTTGCGGACTTCTTAGCTTCTCTTGCTTTTGACTTTTCCTTGGGGCTTAATGTATTGTGTGACCCTCCTGAGGGTATAGTGGATCTTTTGCATTCCGATGTAAGGGGTCAGACTATCCCCGTGTGCGTACTACTTAGCCTTCTTTTCATATATAATAAGAGCGACTAGATGCGCCGGAGACCACTGACTCTCCTTCCCACCAAAAAAAAAGAAAGTGGAATTCCATCCATAAAATATCATCACTCATATATTAGGCTAGGGTTAACCCACACAAGGTGATTTGCTACTATATTAAACTGTCGAGGAGTGAACTGCACCGAAAAAGAATGAAAACCAACACCCTTGCACTTCTAGATCACCTTCTTAGATCTTTCAACAATGGATGGCAAACCAAGGTACTTGCCTTACACCCAACAACCCCGCAAATGTGTACCATAGATCTCCGCTACATTCCTGCTAAAGGAAACTTCAGTTTTGTCGTAGTTAATTTTCTGCCTAGAAGCTCTTTCGTACTGGCTAATCGTAGTATCAATTATTGAGTTTTTCTGAAGATTAGCTCTAGCGAATACTAGAGTATCATCAGCAAAAAAAAACAGGTGAGAAATAGTAGGTGGGTCATAAAGATCACCATCAGTCACCGTTTTCCTAATCAAACCGGAAAAGACCTCATTACACAAAATAAAAAGATAGGGTGAACTAGGGTTACTTATTTACACCATTCAAGTTTACACCAAAGGTAACAGAAGAAGTACATTCCATCACCTTATTTACCCAAGCATTGACAAAACCAAACATCTCAAGAACTCTCTTGAGAAATGGCCATTCGAATATGTCGTAAACTTTGCTCATATCCAACTTCATCGCCATTTCACCAATATTCCCGGTTCTTTTATTCTTCATGTGGTGGAAGATCTCGAGGGCTCTGAGGGCATTATCAGTGATATGTCTTCCAGTTATGAAAGCACTTTGTTCCCCCGTAATGATCCTAGGGAGGATGGTCTTGAGTCGATTTGCCAGTAGCTTTGAGATGATCTTATAAATGACTGGCATAAACTTATTGGTTTGTACTCAGAAACTCCTCCGGATTCTTCACCTCCGGACACCATCAGCGTCCGGAGCCTTTCACAGATGCATGCTCCTGATAATGTTTCAGATTTCCTCTCCTGTGGGTTCTTGAAGCAAATCTTCAGTCATGCTATCACCAACCTTATGCTCAATGACTTCTATTGTACCTTGATTCTGCTAAAGTGCTAGTAGCAGTGAAAAGAGTTCCATAGTATTTTATTACATGTTCTTCGATGTCTTTTTCTTCGGTATTCATCCACAATGCGAACAATTTCATTCTTTTTGTTACGTTGTGTGGCCTTGTGGTGAAAATACAAGGTGTTTTCATTCTATCCTTCCACATCTGAAACACATAGTTGGTAGGCGACCGATCTTTCCCTTCCACTTCCACCAACATACTTACATACCCCTAGCAAAGGGTGTGTGATTTTCACCTCCATTCTGATCCTCAAATCCCTCTGTATTCCCCCAATAAGATTTTGATAAAAGCTCCTGGCCGATTTCCTATAAGCTTAGTAGTTGCAGGAGTTTGTAATGTGGACCAACATAACATAAGAATATTTTCCATATATCTAAACTGTGTACAAGGGTATTTATACAAGAGGATAGTTTGTTAGACTAAACTCTATTATTACAGAACTTGCCCCTCTTATTCTATGTATTGTTATATAGTATCTCTACCCCCCCTAAGCTGGAATGGATGAAAGCAGTCCAAGCTTGCGAGCAAGGAAATTGTTTTGTGCTTCACCTAAAGCTTTAGTGAAAATATCAGCTAACTGCAATGATGAGGGAACATGCACAGTTGAGATAAAACCACGCTGAATCTCATCTCTAACAAAGTGATAATCTATGCGAATATACTTTGTTCGTTTATGAAAAACTGGATTGGCTGCAAGGTGTTGAGCAACTTTATTATCACAGTGAATTGAAAAAGGTTGAGGGAGAATGATGGATAGATCATGCAACAAACCATCATATAACCTCACTAGTTGTCATAGACATGGCTCTATATTTGCGTTCTGCAAAGGACTTGCTCACTGTCGTCTACTTCTTTGTCTTCTAGGAAACAAGAGATTTACTAAGAAATAAACAATACCCAGTAATGGAACGACAGGAATAAGTACAAGATCCCCAATCAGCATCACTGTAGGCAATAAGGTTGAGATGAGATTGGGAGGGATAAAATTGAGCAAGATCCATGGTACCTTTAAGATAACGAAGCAAGTGAGTAGCAGCAAGCATATGTGGAGTGTGAGGATGAGCCAAAAACTGACTCAGTTGTTGAACTGTAAAAGCAATGTTTGGACGTGTAAGAGAAAGGTATAATAATCTGCCAATCAAACGTCTATAAACCTCTGGATTAGGAAGAGGATCACCCATGTCAAGAGTGAGATGTAAGTTACAGTGCATGGGAAATAAAGTTGGCTTACAGTCAGATAACTTGGAATCAACAATAATATCCAAGATGTACTTGCGTTGATTGATGAAAATGCCACTGGAAGTAGGAGCAATTTCCATTCCCAAGAAGAAACGAGCAAGGTCCATGTCCTTGATAGTGAAGGCAACATCAAGAGCAGTTTTGAGAGAGGTAATTTCTGAAGGAACATCTCCAGTTATTAGAACATCATCGACATAAACAAGGAAAACAGTGATGCCTGTGGAGGAATGCTTTGTGAATAAAGAGTAGTCATGTCGAGATTGAACAAATTCAAGACTAGTCAGAAGTTTGGTAAATTCTATGTTCCATTGGCGGCTTGCTTGTTTCAGCCCGTAAAGAGATCTCTTAAGGCGACAAACAAAATCGGGTGGTGCTTTAGTATACCCCAGAGGAGGAAGCATATATACCTCCTCATCAATGAATCCATGCAGGAAAGCGTTATTGATATCGAGTTGATGAAGAGGCCAATTTTTGGCAGCTGCCATTGCCAATATGACTCGGATAGTGGTGAACTTAGCAACTGGGGAAAATGTGTGCTTATAGTCCTTATACTTAATTTGGTTGTAGCCTTTAGCCACTAAACGGGCCGTATGCCTCTCAATCGATCCATCCGGTCGATGCTTCAACTTATATACCCATTTTGACCCGATAGTTGTTTTGCCTGGAGGGAGAGGAAGCAAATCCCATGTATCATTAGCTTCAAGAGCACAAAGCTCGTTGGTCATAACCTCAACCCAAACTGGACAATCTTTGGCTTGGTTGTAATGAGTAGGTTCAAAAGAAGAAAGAACCGTAGAGAGAGCATGGACAAATGCAGGAGGATGACAAGAAAGATCAAAGTGTTTAAGGATAGTGGAAGAATTACAAGAGTAATCTTGTAAGTATGATGGACGTGTAATGACTCGAGATGATCGAGTACGAGTAGGAGGAATAATTATAGGATAAGGAGAGGAAATAATTAAGGGGGAAGAAGTGGGAGAAGGAGCAAAGGGAACAGGGAAAGGATGAGAAAAATCAGTGGAAGGTGAATTGGCCGGAAGATTGGAGGTATTATTAGAGGAATATGAGGGTAGCATGGAAGATTGTGGTGGAGAGTAGGATGGAGAAGTGTCATTATTTGGGCAGGAGAAACAAATGGTATAGGAGGCACATCAGGGAGTACTGAAGGAGCCAAGGACTTGAAAGGGAATATGTGTTCCTGAAAGACTACGTGTCGACTGGTGATGAGCTTCTGGGATTCAAGATGGAAAAGGCGATAGGCCTTTTGTCCAGGAGGATAACCAACAAGGATACAAGGAGAAGATACTGGATCAAGTTTATCCTTATGATGCTTGAGGTTGAAGCACAAACAACCTATAACCCTGAGATGAGCATAATCAACCTTGGTCTGATGAAGCAGCTCAAAAGGAATGCGCCAATTCAACACTGGAGTAGGCATTAGATTAATAAGATACGTAGCTGTGAGAATGGATTCACCCCACAAAGCAAAGGGAAGACCTGCATGAATGCGAATGGCACGAGCTGTTTCAAGGAGGTGGCGATTCTTTCGTTCAACGCGAGCATTCTGTTGAGGCACATACGGGGTAGAACGCTGGTGAATAATCCCTGAAGCAAGAAAGAAATCCTCAAGCGGATGTTGTAAAAATTCTGCACCATTATCAAAACGAATGACCTGTACTTTGGTGTGAAACTGTGTGACAACATTGGCACAAAAATTGGTGAGAAGTTTGAATATCTGTTGTTTGTTGGCCATAAGGAACGTCCAAGTACAACGAGTACAATCATCGACAATAGTGAGAAAATACTTAGCTCCACATAAACTGATAGTGTGATACGGACCCCAAATATCAACATGAATTCGAGCAAAAGGTAAAGTAGCATGAGATAGACTAGGAGTAAAAGGCAAACGAGTTTGTTTAGCCATAATACAAGCCTGAGAATCCATCTTAGGATTTGTGAAAGTAGAACAACCATGAAGATGGTGAAGTTTAGACAAAGATATATGTCCTAAACGAGCATGAAGTAGATTCATGTCAACAGGCAATTTATTAGTAGTAGAAGTAGCACATGTCAAAGGAACTGGTGTGGGAAAAATCAGCTTGTAGAGACCACCATCTCGATGACCAATAACAACAACATTCTTATTAATTTTGATAGCATGAATTATAGTCTATATTTTGGGGTTTGTTTGGACGTTTTATCTTCAATAATCTGCATGTTTGTATGTATATTATGTGACTATATTACCATTTCATCTACCTTTGCGGGAATCGAGGTCTACACCTGGTTTTGTTTTAATCGTAGGTAAAATGGCACGTTTTGCATAAAAAAGGAGCAAAAGGAGCTATGGAGTCATTGGAGCTACATTCAGGAACATAAGGAACCATCCAGGAAGCATAGCCATGGATTAGAGATTCACTTTGGACCAGATTTTGAGAGATTTCACTTTCAGTTGTGACTCACCTCGGTTGACCACAGATTCACCTCGACCGAGGTGATCCAGAGAAGTCGACTCGACCGAGGCGAACACCTGGGACGCGGCGGGAATATTTTATTCTTGGCTGAGATCTTTTATCTTTGGAAAGAGATCTTATATTTTTGGGCTTGGCTCCTGGAAGGAAGAAGATATGCTAGATCATATATTTTACCTATTTTTATGGGAAGAGATCTTTCTAAGATATCTTATCTTTGGAGAGTAATTTTCCTATAAAAAGGGTCGGATTTCCCACAAATCCGACATCCTGCATACGATCCGCTATCACCTTGTTTTACACCTACTACATCGCTGTGGCCATACTCTAGTTGGGAGATTTGAAGAACCTTTTTGAAGGTTGAAGATTGAAGTCTATAGCTTTTATAGCTTTTGAAGGGTTTTTGTAAGATTATCTTAGATTCCCTTTCTTGTTGTCTTGCCTAGTTGGATTTCTATCCAAGGAACGCTTTGTTGTGATATTTGATTCAGTTATTGAAGTCTTTTCATTAAATTCTTCTTGTTCAAATATTCACTTTCTTCCCATATACTTGATTAATACTTTCATGATGATGAGTGGCTAATCTCTTTGTGTGATTCTAGGGTGATTGGCTGAAGGTTGTGGGAAAAACAATGATAGAATGATCTTAATCACAGTAGGACCTTGAAAGTTCGAGTCTTTACCTTAACCCTAAGCATCTCGCTCAGTCGATGAACATCTCGGCCGGGGTGGAATTCTTCTGACCGAGGTGACTTATCTGATCCGAAACTGAGAGTTAAGTGTTAGAGTTTGCCAAATCCTATTCTTATTACACCTTTCCTGATTCAATACAAGCTTAGAATGAGACTTACCCGGTAATTCCTTAGTTTGTGTACCTAAGATCATAAGTATAGGTAATAAAGGTTTATCCTTTATTGGGGTTTGAGTGTGCTTTCATCCCATCTTTATGAGTTAGCCTGAGACTTACCCGGTAAAGGTTAATTCTATTCCCTTAGATGGTGTGTTAGTTTGAGGTTATAGTTCTTTATCTTAATTCCTTGAGACTTACCCGGTGATAGGAGTTACGGTTTAGGATTAGTGAGTAGTGAGACTTACCCGGTGATCTATTCTACTTTAGTAACACCTTCCCCATGCAAAAACCTCAGCTTTGTCCGCTTATCTTTAGATCTTGAGTTGGAACCACAACTAGATGCTTTAATCCCTAGAATTGCATATTTCCTTTATTGACTTCTATATCATCTTTGATTGTTTTAATTGCTTTGTGGTTAGTAATTACTGAAGCTTACCGTAATTGGACTTTGTTTCACTAAGTCCCTGTGATCGACCCTTGGAATTCCTTACTTTTTACTACGATTGACCCGTACACTACGGGTTCGCATCCTTGTTTTAAGCTTACGTCTAGGGTTATAAATTTAAAGCTTGCACACATCGTTTGGAGCGAACAGTAGGGTCCTTAAATAAACAGGCAGTTTCATTGAATGAGATCTCCAAGTGTAAATCATTAAGCATACGAGATATAGAGAGCAGATTATGCTTGAAATGAGGCATATAAAGCACATTATGCAGAGTAAGTGTTGGAGATATGATGATAGTCCCTCGAGAATACACTTCTTTCACTGAACCATCATGCAAGCCAATAAGAATAGGATCTGACAGCTCTTTAATGTGAGAAAAATAATCCTTGCAGAAAGTAATGTGATCAGTAGATCCAGAATCGATTATCCATGTGCAGGTACTATTGACATTATGTACAAGATGATTAACAATACCTGCAAAATTAGTGGATGCAGTAGGTTGCTTATCAAGCATCATTTATAGAACCTCTTGGTAGATAACATTCACCATAGTAGGGTCCATGGAAGAAGAAGGAGATTATGTGCATTCTAAGGGATTATCCTTGATAGAGGAATCCACATTTTTAGCTGAGCGAGCAAGATGAGGAGAAACTGAACTCTTCTCATCCTTGGCCTTAAATTCTTTGTACCAGTCGGGTACTCCAGTCAATTTAAAACAAGCTTCTCTTAAATGACCTCTCTGATGCGCCCTTGGATGCCCCTTTTACGTTGACCATAGACGAAGAGGACGAGGCTCTTAGAGTTCGTTCAGATGGACCGATCACCCGATCCCGAGCTAAGGCCATTGCTCGAGCCACCGGCTCCATCATCGCCCGCATTACTTCTTCACTTGGTTCCATTACCGGCAGGCCATGTCTCTACACCACCATGGCATAGGCTACCGGTTCCGTTAGCGGCATGTCTCGTCTTTCCGACTCCATGGCATGAAGCTAGCTTATTTTCGGACTATATTTTCATGTTTTCCTTTTTATGTAATAAATGGATATTCCGTATAAGAATATTCCCTTTTGACCTTATCCTTTTAGGTTTCCCTTTTGGGCTTTTCTTCATTTATTTTGTTTGGCCCGTTGGCCCTGTTAAGCAAAAATATTACAAGAAAATAAAATTTGCGTAACATATTTCATTTGAAATATGTTTATTAGAGTTCGACCCTTATTCGTTGTATCCTCACGATTCCAAAATAATACCGATTACTCTTTGGACGACCTCTTGAATTTTTCTTGAGTATTTGGGCTGCACCCGACGGGTTGCCTACGTACTTTCCCTCAGAAGGATCAAGCCTTACGTAGTTCATATGTTTATTTTTGCGGACTTTGACCCTCATGTGTCACATGTCGGATCCAAGCTCAATTTTTAAGACGGGTTGTCTACAATCCGCATCAATTATCACTTGTATTGCTCCACTTTTTACGCATCACCGGAATCACTCGGACCCACCTTCTATGAAGGGTTTTCCAAATTATCCGACTATCATGTGCGCATGAGAAATTAAATAGTTGAGTATCTCTCTCTTTTTCTTCTCTTCGTTTGGGGGTATGACTGAACTCGACGAGTTTCCTACGTATCCGTTTCAACGGAATCAAGTCAGACGTAGTTCTCAATCTTCTTCTTTAGAAAATCATTAACTTGGTGTTTCCGATTGAACTTGACAATTTATATAATCAAGTTTCCTACGTACCCTTTTGTAGGGATCAAATCAGGCGTAGTTCTGCACACTTTCCGTTGTGGTGTAAACTTTAGGATTTTGCGATTGAACTCAAAAATCATGAAATTGAGTTTCCTACGTACCCTTTAGTAGGGATCAAACCGCGCGTAGTTCGCAATAGAACTTTCGTTTGGGTATCAACTTGGAATTTGTGATTGAACTCAATAGCCGTGAAATTGAGTTTCCTACGTACCCTTTCATAGGGATCAAATCATACGTAGTTCTTTACTTTAACAAATCTTGGAGTTTTGGGTGTGACCGAACTCAATGAGCGTCTTGCTTTATACCGAGCTTCCTACGTATCCGTTTGAGACGGAATCAAGTCACCGTAGTTCATCCTTCTTTACTCAACAATCCAACTTTGACGTGTTTGAAGTTTATGATTGAATTCGATTATTTATTAAATCGAATTTCCTACGTACTCTTTGGTGAAGATCAAATCACACGTAGTTCTGCCTCACTGTTCTTTTCAATGTTTTTTTTATTTATTTATTTTGAATGTACTATTTAGCTTATCCTCCCTTCAATTACGATCGAGATCACATTAGAAGTCCCCATTTGTCTCTATTTTTCTTGTCTCGGTTTATATGTACTTGTGGTACTTAAAAATCTTCTCTTTACATATATACTAGATGGACAAGACATCAAAGTATGAGGTAGGTTAGTGCAAAGTGCACGTAGCTACGATTTATTAATAAATCGGTCAACAAAAGGACTAAACCTTTTCAAGTCAAACACATGTGCACACCTTGCCATGCAATATTTCCATGTATATCTAAGAAGTAGTGGCATATAAGGCATCTCTCACTACACATGCTACACATTTACATACTTAAACATAACCATGCCATGCATGAGATGTTTGACATGCAAATCCTTGGTCGTAAAGGACATTTCTCATCAAAGTTTTCAATCGATCATAACGGTGAACTTCAGTGAACTTTGGCCAAGGAAATCAACTTTAACTTTATATCCCAGTAGCTTCACATATTGCTGGATCCGCTTGAATCCTCATATTATGGTCTCGATCGAACCTTAATGTTATGGAGTTACTTAACAAGGCTGTTGTATCGATTTTGATTATCGTGCTTTCCGGCAGAAATGTTGCCGATTCCTTTTGCCCTTGATGCGTATAGGTTGGAATCGTCTTGATAATTGACAAATGAACTTATCCCGACCTTTCATTGGATTTATCTTCTTTCGTCAGAGTCAAATTCAACATTTTCATCACGATTTCACCATCATGCTTCCAAGAAGCAACAATAAACTTAAGCTCCCTCTCTCGAAGTTTTTTGAAGGTCCACTTGGTCCTCTTAGCCTGCATGTTCAACTTTAGGGTCAGGCAACGATTTAGGTTCTGCAATTTGAACTCCCGGTGTATTGTAAAGATCACATTTTGATTTTGCATCAGAGTTCACATTTTTGAACTCTTTGGGAAATATTTTGAACACATTAAATCCGAAGGAATCCGAGTCGGCTCAATCAAGGGGCCTAGTTCGAGCCGGCCTTAGGGTGGATGTACTTTTGCTTTCCCGAAAAGGACTATCCGACAAGGCTATTCCCTTGTTAACTTCGTCTCTCTTGAGCAAATCTTTTTCCTTGAGCTTAGACAATTCAACTCGGTGACTTGCTCCCTTGCTATGCATGGAAAACATGAGAGAGGAATTGAGAACGGGGCGATCGGGACAAACAAGGCAGGTGAGTTGTCCATTGGAGAGGCACTTGAAGCATGAGGAATCAACGCCTTCGACGAGGAGGTCATCCCCGTTTATCTTCTTTTGTTTTGCTTCTCGTGCCCAACTGTCTCCTCCGAACACGCTCATTACTTCTTTCACACTCTTCCCCTAGTTTTCTTCTTCACAAGTTGTGCGGCTTGTTGCCGTAGTGGTGAACAACAGATACTTCATTTGTATATACTTTTGGCCTTTTTGATCGAACTACAACTTTCGGCATTGGGTCTTCATTTCTGCTCAATCTAGAAAACAAATACGTATAAATATAGCTTTAGCGAAGACTAGCTTCCCTTAGACTTACGTACATTTCTTTTGATATATATTTGGAGCTTTTGAAATCGAAGACCTCCATTTCCTTTGTTGTTGAGTATGGCCTTGTCAGTTACTCTTCTATATAATTTTGTTGACTTGGGAAGAGCCTTGAAGCCTCCATTGCAAAATTTGATGTTGCATATTGATTGTTGTAATGCCGGAACCGTCTTCATTTGAATCAACCAGTGGTGTATGCATCCCTTCATTTTTCTCCATTTCCTCTGCAATATCTTCTAATTTTGATGCTTGAATTGCTTTGAGCTTTTTTTATATGAGGTTTACATGAACTCCTTGCCTGTATGCTCACACATGTACGCTCTCTTGTTTCATTCTTCTTTAGAATCTTACAAAAGTAAGCCATTTCGAGGGAGGGATGTATAAGACTCCGTATTTCGATCGACTTTTGTAGTTTGCTATTCGGTTGCTCGCCCTTTTCTTCTTCTTTTCTTAATGGAACCGAACTATGCTTGTTATGGCTTGACTTCTCGCAAGCTCGGAATTCATTTGATCCGTAAACTGAAGTAAACAAAAACACAACCTCTATTCGTGAACCTTAGTTTTGTTGATCTTCCAAGTCTAAGCCACACGCATATATACTTGACGATGGCTTGAGGTTGAACACATAATAAAAGAATATCGCAAGGGCTTAACTCGACTCTCTTCCCTTTTCCGGGGCTTGTGAAACTGGAGATTACCAAGACACGACCTCTCTCAACTCGACTTCTTTCACCGTACATTTTGGTGAATTTGTTGGTCTTGCTTGTGCTCGACACTATCTTCTAGTGGTGTAGAGATGAAAGATATATGTTCTTCGATCCAACCACAACTACGGGTCTTCATTTCCTGCTCAATGGAATACAAAAATAATGCATGTTTAACAAGATGTAGAGAATATACCGGATATAGACACGGATAGTCTCGATGTTGAACAAGTGAGCCTCCTTCTTTTCAAGGTCTTATCATTCGATCGAACCTCATATATTGCTTCATGCTCTTATGTTCTTCGAGGTTTTTGCAAATGAAGGCTAAATACCAACCTTCTAAACTTTTCTTTACCGGCTATCCCTCTTGTTTTGTACCCATCGTATTTGCTAATGTGTTTTTTTGTTTCTTCGGTTTATGAGCTTATGGAAATTCAAGACCCCCTTTTCAATCTCTTTCATATGTATTTATAGTATATGAGAACTTCAAGAATTTTCAACCGTTGCCGATTTACCATCAAAGCACTTTATTATTATTTCATACAAATGCTTGTAACTGTCAAAAATACATATGATTATGGCAATTGAATTGTGACCCTTTTAATTACAACATTTAGTAGTCCTTGAATTAGCCCTTTATTTCTTCCTTGCGCAGCAAGTAACTTGGAGCAACGTTACGAGTTTGCTGTTGAATGTCCTCAAAGTAAATGCCCATAAATTTCATGATTGTTTCACTTTTTATTTTGACAATCTCCCTTTTCTTTTCTTTTGGTTGAAAATCAAAACAAAATCATGTAAATGAGCCCAGTTAGTTTGAAATCTAATTAAAGGGCGCAATTAGTTATATAAGACTACCTTAATTATATTCCCATTTAAATAGATCACGACATGCTCACGGTTAGAACCGATTACTTGTCATACATGAAATATTTTGACTCTAATTTAGATAAAAGATCATCAAACTACAATATTTATAATTTTAAGTCTTAGGTTTGAATCATAGTAAGACTTAAAAATCATTTCATGTGATAAAATTTTACCGCTCAACAGGCCCATAGGTAGACAAGTCTCTCTATATAAAAGATATCTTGCCTCATTTATTTTCCATGTTCAATATTACTAAGTTTTGAGAATAATTTCCTCCTACTTAGCTTGGGCATCAAAACCCTCTTCTATCTCTCAAATTTCTTCCTTGGATCTCGTCTTTGATCCCAGAAATCCATATTCGAGGATTCTTCTTAAGAATCAACCTTCGATCCACACAAAAAGGTTTATTCGATCTCTCTAGATCGAAGTAACCTTTGTTTCTTCATCGTTTCCGCCCCTTTGGATCCGAATCGATACAACGTTGCACAAAGAATCAAGGAGTAGTTGGAATTTTGCTTGATCTAGATCCGGAGTTATCCTGGGTTACCTCCAAGGACGCATCAAATTGGTATCAGAGCAAGAGATCAAAGCTAAGTTCTCTTTACTCTTGTTTTTGTGCGTTATTATCTTAAACCTATTTAGCCTTTTTTTGTTCATGATGTTCTTCGTTTGTTCATGATGTTCTTCATTTGTTCTTCATGATCTTCATGTTGTTCATCATGTTCTTCATCATGTTCATCCTTTTTCCCTGATTTTTTTTTTCTTTTCCGTGTTTAACTCAAAACAAAAAGTACAAAAATAGGAGATATTTGGTTTGCCTTCAAACAATTTATCAAACCCGTCTTTTTCTTAAACCGACCTAATCCGACAATTTTGTTAATTAATTTCACCAAATCTCTTGGGATATTTTTGTTAACGAAAAGTTCGGATATCTCGCATTTGATATTCCAAGAAAAGCAAAAAAACTCTTCATCAATATGGATTTGTGTTCAAAAAAAAAAACAAAAGAAAGTGTTGCTCAAAACGTTTCAAAGAAATGAAACACACAAAGTGAAAAGACGTCCGGCAAACCGGTCCATCCGAAAAATCGGATTTTACAAAACGGTCAAAGACCGAAAGCAAGCAAAGCTTGCCGAGTGAACAATCCGTCCATCTTCTATCTCTCCATTTTCTTACATACGTTTGCAAAATATCACTTGTTTATTTGTGTGTAATTGGTTCAATTTTGTTGGATTTGCCTTCCTTGCCTAACCGCCAAACGGCCTTCCCCAAAGTAGAACCCGATAACTGTTCGCTCCAAACGGTGTGTGCAAGCTTTAAATTTATAACCCTAGATGTAAGCTTAAACAAGGATGCGAACCCGCAGTGTACGGGTCAATCATAGTAAAAAGCAAGAAATTCCAGGGGTCGATCACAGGGACTTAGTGAAACAAAGTCCAATTACGGTAAGCTTAAGCAATCACTAACCACAAAGCAATTAAAACAATCAAAGATGATAAAAGTCAATAAAGGAAGTATGCAATTCCAGGGATTAAAGCATCTAGTTGTGGTTCCAACTCAAGATCTAAAGATAAGCGGACAAAGCTGAGGTTTTTGCATAGGGAAGGTGTTTCTAAAGTGGAATAGATCACCGAGTAAGTCTCACTACTCACTAATCCTAAACCGTAACTCCTATTACCGGGTAAGTCTCAAGGAATTAAGATAAAGAACTATAACCTCAAACTAATACACCAACTAAGGGAATAGAATCAACCTTTACCGGGTAAGTCTCAGGCTAACTCACAAAGATGGGATGAAAGCACACTCAAACCCCAATAAAGGATAAACCTTTATTACCTACACTTATGATCTTAGGTAAACAAACTAAGGAATTACCGGGTAAGTCTCATCCTAGGCTTGCATTGAACCAGGAAAGGTGTAATAAGAATAGGATTTGGCAAACTCTAACACTTAACTCTCAGTTTCGGATCAGATAAGTCACCTCGGTAGCCAAATTCCACCCCGGCCGAGATGTTCATCGACTGAGCGAGATGCTTAGGGTTAAGGTAAAGACTCGAACTTTCAGGGTCCTACTGTGATTAAGATCATTCTATCATTGTTTTTCCCACAACTTTCAGCCAATCACCCTAGAATCACACAAAGAGATTAGCCGCTCATCATCATGAAAGTATTAATCAAATATATTGGAAGAAAGAGAATAATTGAACAAGAAAACCTTAAGAGAAAGGCTTCAATAACTGAATCAATTATCAAACACAACAAGCGTTCCTTGGATAGAAATCCAACAAGACAAACAACAAGGAAGGGAATCTAAGATAATCTTACAAAAACTCTTCAAAAAGCTATAAAAGCTATAGACTTTCTTCCTTCAACCTTCAAAAAGGTTCTTCAAATCTCCCAACTGGAGTATGGCTGCTGCGGTGTATAAACCCTGATCGGTGGTATAGCATGATATGGATTTGTGGAAAATCCAACCCTTTTTATAAGAAAATTACTCTCCAAAGATAAGATATCTTAGAAAGATCTTTTCCCATAAAAATAGGTAAAATATATGATCTAGTATATCTTCTTCCTTCCAGGAGCCAAGCCCAAAAATATAAGATCTCTTTCCAAAGATAAAAGATCTCAGCCAAGAATAAAATATTCTCGCCGCGTCCCAGGTGTTCGCCTCGGTCGAGTCGACTCCTCTGGATCACCTCGGTCGAGGTGACTCCGTAGTCAACCGAGGTGAGTCACAACTGAATGTGAAATCTCTCAAATCTGGTCCATAGTAAATCTTTAATCCATGGCTTTGCTTCCTGGATGTTTCCTTATGTTCCTAAATGTAGCTCCAATGACTCCATAGCTCCTTTTGCTCCTTTTTGATGCAAAACGTGCCATTTTACCTACGATTACAACAAAACTAAGTGTAGACCTCGATTCCCGCAAAGGTAGATGAAATGGTAATATAATCACATAATATACATACAAACATGCAAATTATTGAAGATAAAACGTCCAAACAAACCCCAAAATATAGACTATAATTCATGCTATCAAAATACCCCATACTTAGCCCTTCCTTGTCCCAAGCAAGTTCCGCATATAAAAGGAAAGATAGAATGGATTATAAGTCAAGAAAATCAATGAAAAAGTCTTTCAAAACATTTTAATGGTGTGCTACAATCATAGATCACTCTAAGAGAATACTTCATGGAATTTAAAATCAAAACATGCTTAAAACATTTTATAAATATAAGAAAGTTGTTCATCTTAGCACATGGGAGGAGATGACTACGGAATTCTTGACCAAATTCTTTCCCCCCTCAAAGACAGCTGAAATGAGAGGGAAGATCAACGCTTTCATTATGAAGGACAAGGAGAGCTTGTCCAAGTCATGGGAGCGGTTCAAGGACATTCTTTTGGATTGCCCACATCATAGGATTCCAAAGATAGAGTTGTTGGAGATATACTTCAAGGGACTGGACGGAAGCACCCAGTTCAACCTCCAACTACTCTCCGCCGGTACCTTTATGGACATGGCGATTGACGAAGCTTGGGACTTCATCGAGAAGCAAGCTTTGCATATGGAGAAGTACACCCACCAAGGAGCTGAAGGTGGAGTTAAAAGAGTTAACTTCCAAGAAACTCAGCCCAACAACAATCAACTCACGTCTTTGAAGAATAACGTGAAGCAATTGAAGGAACTCTTGGTTGCTCAAACTAAGAAGGAAGAGCAAGGATAAAGGAACAACAACAATGGATACCGCAACAACAACAACGGTTCCCGGAATAACAACTACAATAATAACAATAGAGGATCCAATAGCAACAACTGGAGGGCGAACAACCAAAATTCTGGTAACAATCATTCAAACTCCAACTCTAACGATTCCTCTAACCCTTTCCTCTCTTCCCCTTCCTCTTCTTCTACTCCATTAAAGAGTCAGGGGCAAGGATCAAGTTCGTCTCAACCGGAAAAGAAAGACGCAGTTCTGGAGGCTATCTTGATCAAGCTTAATGCTATGGAGACTTCTATGACTTCATTTTCGAAGGCCCAAAAAGCCTTTGAACAACAACTTGCAAGTAGGGCGAATGAAGCGCCAAGAGATCCAGGGAAGCTTCCAGCAAGGACGGAAAGCAACCCCAAGGGCCAGATAATGGCCATAACTACGAGGAGTGGTCTGAAAACTGCAGATCCAGTGCCTCGGTCGGTGCCAGTACCGACGAAGACCACCTCGGTCCAGATGCAGTCGAAGAACACTTCGACCGAGATGCCAACCGAGGTGGAGCCACAAAAAGCGGAGGGGAAAACTGAAGTTTATGTTCCACCTCCTGCATACCAACCACCACTTCCATTCCCCCAATCAAGGGCCAGAGCACATCTAGACAAGCACTTTGGTAAGTTCCTTGACTTGATGAATAAACTGCACATTAACATTCCTTTCTTTGATGCTATTCTAGGGATGCCCGCCTATGGGAAGTTCTTGAAGGAGATCCTATCAAGGAAGAGGAAACTGGAAGATTTTGGTGAAGTTAGGATGACATCTAAATCCTCGGAGCTCATTCAAATCATGAAGGAGAAGATGCCACCTAAATTGAGAGATCCCGGCTCATTTTGCATTCCCATTCAAGTTGGGGATGTCACTTGTGAAGCCCTTTGTGATCTAGGAGCCAGCGTGAGCATCATTCCGCTGGAGCTATGTGTGAAGATCGGACTTGGAGAGCCCAAGCCGGTCAAGATTCGACTATATATGGCGGATCGCTCCATTACCCATCCCGTGGGAATCTTGGAGGATGTTCCGGTCAAGTTAGGTACCTTCTATCTACCTATAGATTTTGTTGTGCTTGACATTCCCGCAGATTATCCTGTCCCAATTATTCTCGGGAGGCCATTTCTAGCAACTTCGGGTTGCAACGTGGATTGCAAGAACGCCAAGTTGAAATTCAACATTGGCGGCGATGAGGTGGAGTTCGCATTACTTGCAGCCATGAAAGGGGAGCAGCTAAGCGATGATATCTTCAACATCTACGATGAAGAAGAATCAAGAGAATTGGTGAGCTCTATCCTTATTAACGATCCACTCGAAAGAGTTATTAGTTTCAGTTTAATGGAGGAAGGTATAGATGCTTCTTGTGATGCAGATATACGGACCTTAAAAGCACTGGAAGAAGATCCAGGAACTAAAACTGAGAAGCTAATCCAGGAGACGAAGATCTCCAGTTTTGGTTCCAGTTGCAGTACCTCGACCGAGACACTTTCTGGACTGAGCGAGGCGACTGAAGAACATCTCGGTCAACGCCTCTGCGCCTCGACCGAGGTCGATGGCGAGACAAATTCAACTGAGACTTACGAAAGTCCCGTTTCTGGATCTACTCCACTGGGAGAAGGAAGCAGGGATCCCCCTCAGAAAGCACCCCTAGTTGTGGAGCTTAAACAAATCCCAAATCACTTGAGGTATGTCTTTCTTGGACCGGATTCCACTTATCCCGTTATTGTTAGTGCTTCCCTCTCCGAAACGGAATTGTCTAAACTAGTGCATGTCCTGAGAAAGCATCAAAAGGCATTGGGTTACACTATAGATGATCTTATTGGCATTAAGCCCTCTTTCTGCATGCATAGAATTTTAATGGAAGATGATCATAAGACTTCACGGGAACCTCAAAGACGGTTAAATCCGATCATGAAAGAGGTTGTGAAGAAGGAAATTCTTAAGTTGTTGGATGCAGGTATCATATATCCTATCTCGGACAGCAAATGGGTTAGCCCGGTGCATGTAGTTCCGAAGAAGGGAGGGATGACCGTTGTGACGAATAAGAACAACGAGTTGATCCCAACCAGAACCGTTACGGGCTGGAGGGTTTGCATCGATTATCGGAAGCTGAACACGGCCACATGGAAGGACCATTTTCCACTTCCCTTCAATGATCAAATGCTCGAGCGGTTGGCCCAACATTCACACTTTTGCTACTTAGACGGCTATAGTGGATTCTTCCAGATTCCTATCCATCCGGACGATCAAGAGAAGACCACTTTCACTTGTCCATGGGGGACATTTGCTTATAGGAGGATGCCATTTGGATTGTGCAATGCACCCGCTACCTTCCAGCGATGCATGATGGCCATCTTTTCCGAATACATAGAGGAGATCATGGAGGTATTTATGGATGACTTTTCTGTATATGGTTCCTCTTTTGATGATTGCCTATCTAACCTTTCTCTAGTGCTTAAAAGATGTGAAGACACTAATCTCGTTCTGAATTGGGAGAAGTGTCATTTTATGGTTAATGAAGACATTGTGCTAGGACACCTCGTTTCTAATCGAGGCATTGAGGTCGATCGCGCTAAGATCGAGACTATTGAGAAACTCCTGTTCGCCCCTAGAGGTGTGTGCAAATAAGTTTTAAATTTATAAAACTAGAATCAAGCAAGCGAACCCGCAGTGTACGGATCGACGTAGTTAAGCAAGAATTCCAGAGTATCGAACACAGGGATTTGGGTGGAGCGAACTCGATTGCAGATTATCAAGCGAATAAATATGGGAGTTTTGCAGATATTGGGAAAACAACAATCCTAAAGTTTCAGGTATCCAGTTGCGGCAATAGATTCAAGATATACTAATGATGTAAAGACAGAGTGGAGATATGCAAAGGTATACTAATGTAAGGTAATCGTACGGTTGAGGTTCCAAAAACCTTATGTAACTCACCTACAAAGCACTCTCTATACAGGTTGTTGAGGCTCAATATAGAAAGATTTTAGAGATGAGAATTAGTGTCAAATACCCAAACTTATAATCTAAAGATCAAGACTAACTTAACCGATTGAGGTTGTTGAGGCTCACAATCGAGGTAGAGGTTGTTGAGGCTTCACTACCACCTAGAAAAGACAAGTCTAAACTAAGCTAAAGCAAATCTTTAACTTTAGATTAAAGTAAAAGCAGATTCGTAGACTTAAGGGAAATCACGGTTAGTTCTTGAGGTTCCACGGCCGTGGACTCAAGAACAGACCGTAATTTAGGGCTGTCGGCGACAATTCTCTAACTCTCAGGGTCTAATCTGTTTGCGATTGATCTATCATCACCTATGCCACAACTATCAACCCTTCACCTTAGAATTGTTAAGGGTTTTTAGCCAATAACAGTCATATTGATATCAATTCAAGAATTAAAAGATAAAAAGATGAAAACTTTCAAGAACTTTCAATAATCTTCAATTCAATCTCAAAGTCACAAAGAGAATAAGCAATGTCAAAAGATTCACAATAGAACAAATAATCGTAACTCTAGGAAAGAAAAGAAAACGGGATGTCAATCCGTTTTCCAAATCGAACCTAGTCAAGAAGAGAGATCTTCTTGCAAAAACTTCCAAGAACTACGATCTTCCACCAATCCGGAGATCTCAACAGCAATCTCCACCAAAAGTGCGAGATTAGAGGAATTCCAAAAACGAGCGTCGATCTCTTCAAAGAGATGTCAATTGCTTCCAAGCAAACTAAGCAAAACGTCTTCGTGTCTAAGCGGCGAAGAATGAGGGCAAACGGGTATCCAAGGTCGTAAGTGAGGTGACGGAAATCTTGCTTCGTCCGTCTTTTTATAGTGTAGGGCAAAATGTCGGCCCGGCCCAATCTTTAAAAGATCGTGGCTTCAAAGTGTGGCGAAAAGATTCGCCAAGATCACGGTCGTGGAAGTGTTCCACGACCGTAATTTAGGGCGTGGAAACAATTACGGTTAGTTCCACGGCCGTAGAATCCCCTGGAATGAACATCGAATTCTGACTCTGAATCCACGGCCGTAATTCTGGCCGTGGTTTGTGATACGGCCGTATTTTAGGGCGTAGTTTAGGGCAAGAACGTGATTCTTCCCTAAACTCGTGCATTCCTCAAACTAAGACTCCAAATTGCTTCCAAAAAGTGTCCTCAATCTATGGACATATCAACTCAACTCTCCTTTGCTCGATTCCGTTCGGAAATAGCTCCAAATCACCTATAATCAACATAGAACTAGTGTAGACATCCATATCGAAAATATAGGCAATACTAGCTCACATATGCATAAAGATCAATCAAAGACTATCAATATGAATCAAATACGATTAGAAAACGTGCCTAAAATATCACAATATTTCATGCTAACAAATAACCCCATACTTAACACTTGCTTGTCCCTAAGCAAGGTCTTTCAAAAAGCTTTAAACAAGAGTTAGGATGAAATATGTGTACCTTCTTTTGGATGAATGTGACTTCTAAGGAATAGATCATTCTCAAACCTTGCTTCAATCGTTTTTCAAACTTTCACACACTTAATCAAAGAGTAAAAGGCAAGGAAAATTCATGAATCAATTTAACTTCAAAACAAGGATTATAACCTTCAAACATTATCAAAATCAATCATAAGAAGCTTCAATTTAGATCACCAAGTCATATAACATTCTTTTGATCTTAAGGACTTTCAAAGAAAAGGTCTAGAGTATGGAAGGGAAGGGAAAACTTTAAGGGAAAGTGGTGCATAAATCCGGGAAAGTGGACAACTACCTTCTTCTTCTTATGCGGTTCCCGCAACACTTCAACTTAGAGCTTCGCTCTCTTCTTTTCATTTTTCGACTTTACTTTTGGAGTTATGGATAGAGGTGCACAAAAACCGAAGCCTAGGAGATTGGCGTTTCTCAAAATTGCAAGAGATGCCTCAAACCCTTAGCGCACATACCATAATCCGCTAGGAATATCGCTCATTCCGACTTTGGCAAGACACAAACACCCGGCTATGTGAATGGTGCCGAGTTACTCATCGTCATGATTGACTTCCCCAAACCTACAATTTCTTTCTATTCATTTGATTGCAAATAATTGCTCTCATGGCCCTCCCACATCAAACATGCCTTTTTCTCATTCACTTTTCCAAGTTCCCGGATAGGTAAAGGAGGCTAATATTTCAATGAGGAGCTAGATGATCAAAGAAAGAGGAAAGAAAGTATCGAATTGCCTTAATCATTTCAACAAGAAGTATAGGAACTTATAATGTGATTTCAACTTCAATTTCTCAACATGATTTAGGTAACGTTTTCACATTATAAAACTTGCAAAAGAGGTAGAATTCATTCATTCAATTTCTTTTCGATTTACAATCCTTTTAAGCATGCAATTGTCATCAAACTCAATTCGCAAGTAGTGATTATCATGGAAATCATATCAATTCATTAGAAGCACAAAATTTTCAAAATTTTTCAATTTTTATGGGTTTTTAAAGTTCTTTTTCATGCAATGCATTAAGGAAACGTGTAACACATAATGAACATGCAATGATAGTCTTGAAATGAAAGCAACATAGAGAGTAGAGTTATTACAAACTTTTTAGTACATCCCACCCCATACTTAGGACGAACATTGTCCCTAATGTTCACAAGAAAGAACAAAAGAAAGAAAAGAAAAAGAAACTCACAAGTGGTGGCGGGAATGTCTAAAACAAACGGTCATGCATCGATCACTGCGGCGCCGGTGGAGGTGGGAATGGAGAGAAACTCGGATCATAGAACCGCCCAAACTGCTGGCGGTAGACGTCCCTCATCATGTGGTCAAGGTCGTCTAGGCATCCGTCTCTAGCATCTGCCCGGATCTCTAGCGCTCCGACTCTCTCTGAAAGTCCGGTAGCCCAATCCGGCATCCTCTCATACCATTCCGGGGCGTGATCATACCATGCGGGGGCATCGGCTGGTGCTGGTGCTGGTGGTGGCGGTGGTGCTGCTGGCTGCGTCGTGGACCAAGGAGGGGGTGTGCTGTACCAAGTGGGAGGTGTAGTCATCCACGTGGGCCTCTCACTCACGCTGGCGCGGTGAGATGACGAGCCTGAAGCTCTAGCTGGGCGTGGAGAGCACCTAGGTACATCCGGGGCCGCCTCCGGCTGATCCGGAAACGTGCCGAACTCCTGCTCCGCTCCTCCACCACTCTCGTACTGCTCTCCCATCTCCTCCTCATCCACAACCGGTGGTGGAACGTAAGGGGGAGCTACAAGCCTGTTCGCATGCATCGCAGCGAACGTCTCCTTCCAATTGTGGCGTCCCGCCACAATGGAATACTCCGGCAGCCACTCAATACCCCTGCCTGTCCTACTCTCCCAAGGCATGCCCGCATAAGGCGGACCTCTATGTGTGGGGAAGATGAGTCCCCTAACCATGAATGCATGTAATCCTAGAGGTACGGCGGGTATGCGGGTGCAAGCTGAAAAATCCACACCGAATGTCCTAGCCATGTGGGTCACTATCCCACCATATCCAATGTTCCCCCTCGATTTATTCTTGAGTTTACTCATTGTCGCCGCCAAAAGAGTAGCACAATCTGCGCGGCATCCATAAAGCATACTGTAAAGCAGGAATAGCTCATCCGTCTTGATCTTTTGGGGCGTCTCCGTCCTAGGAAAGAGACACTCCGAAAGAACACGGTGAGCTATCTTCAAGGCTAGATGGTACATCAATCTAGCCTTGGTATCGGCGGGTTGCCAACGGTCCTCGTCGGCGTAAATCATAGCCACTTCCTCCCAAAAATCCTTGGCGGAAACGCCTCTAGGAAGTCGACCATTGTAGGTCTCATGGAACCCGAAAATGGTCCCGAACTCAACAATACTCAACTGATAGTCTCGATTCATGAGACGGAAGGAGACGGTCCTATCAACATGGCTGTGCTCGAAAGACGTCACAACCTCTCGGGTGATCTCCTCATAGGCGTCTTCACGAATGTTCGTGAAGACAAGCAATCCGGCTCTATCCAAGAGCCATGTAAGATCGTCAACTATGTTGAGAGGATGTAGATCCTCCAACAACAAATACCTAGGGCCAATCACTGCCCTCTTCTCTATCCTCTCAAATGCAGCTAGGTGGTTCTCATGTATGGTTGGGACGCTAGGGTGAGGTGGTGAAGATGGAGGTGAAGGTGAGGATGGTAGTGAGGGGGATGAGGGTGGTGGTGCCCTAGAGGTGGAGGGGTTGCCCTTTCTTTTCTTATTTTGGTTCCCTTTCTTCTCCTTTATCCTTCCTGAAACTCTCCTTACGAAATCCATTTTCAGCAAAAACCACGGTCTGTTCTTGGGGAATTACGGCCGTGGTTTACCCAGCGACCGTGATTCGTCTCAAAAATTCGTGAATCTCAGCAAATTCACCAACAATCACCACAGCAAGCAGTTCTAATCTAATTCCTTCCGGTCTTTATCAGTTCTTCCTAAAAAACTATAGCAAAAACGAACTAAATCCGCTGAAATTGAGAAGAAAGAAATAACCTCCTTTTCGGATTGAAAAATCCAAAATGCGTGTTTGTTGATCGATTTCCACTCGATTTGTTGCTTGGATCTTGTTCGTGGTTGGATTTGCTGCAGTTTAGGGCGAAGAATCGTTGGAAACGATTAGAGAATGAAGAATTGGGAGAGGCTGCGGGTTTTCGGTATCTAGGTCGTGGAATTGGGGAAGAATTTTGGTGGTTTTGTGAAGAAGTGTGGCTTTTATACTCGCAGGCAAAATTTCCAAAAATCACGGTCTATCGGGGCATTTCACGGCCGTGGAAGTGTACGGAACCGTGGTTTTGATGATTTTTCACAGGCTTTTGAGAATTACGGCCACTGTAGCTATGACGACCGTAATTTAGACCGTGGAACCTTCTGTAAAGCTTCAAAGTCCAAATTTCGTCACTTTTCTTCGACATTATCCCTCCTTTCTCCTTTTCCATCGATCCTACAACCAAAAACACGAACATACCGGAAGAAATCGAGGCAAAATAAAGCGAAAACGTCTATTCTAAACTAGTCTATGAATCGAAAACAAAAACAAGAATGCAATACCTTGGGTTGCCTCCCAAGAAGCGCTTTGTTTAAGGTCCGTAGCTAGACCAATTTTGCACTTATTCGAGTGCGGTAGGTGCAAACTCCTCAGCTTGGAGTTCCGGCGAGTACTTCTTGAGTCGTTGGCCGTTCACCTTAAAACTTCCGCTAGCTTCACCCCATACTTCAACTGCACCATGGGGGAAAATACGCTTAATTAGAAAAGGTCCAGTCCAACGGGATTTAAGCTTACCAGGAAAGAGGCGAAGCCTTGAATTGAAGAGGAGAACTTGATCTCCTTCTTTGAAGTCCTTTGGAATGATATGCTTATCATGCCAACGCTTTGCTCTTTCCTTGTAGATTTTGGCGTTTTCATAGGCGTTCAAGCGAAGCTCATCCAGCTTGTTGATGTCTAGGAGACGCTTCTCTCCCGCTTCCTTCATGCCGAAATTTAGCCATTTGATAGCCCAAAACGCTTTGTGCTCCAGCTCTACCGGCAAATGACAAGATTTCCCATACACAAGGTTGTATGGTGTGGTTCCTATGGGAGTCTTGTATGCAGTCCGGTACGCCCATAATGCGTCATCTAGTTTCAAGGACCAATCCTTCCTAGTCCTTGAAACCGTCTTCTCTAGAATTCCCTTGATCTCCCTATTTGAGATCTCAACTTGTCCACTCGTTTGTGGATGGTAAGGGGTGGCGATCTTGTGAGTAACCCCATACTTGGCTAGAAGAGCTTCAAAGCGACGGGCTATGAAGTGAGAACCTCCATCACTAATGATCGTCCTTGGCGTCCCGAATCGTGGGAAAATGGTCTTGTTGAAGAACTTAACCACCACCATGGCATCATTTGTGGGAGAGGCAATTGCTTCCACCCATCTAGAAACGTAGTCTACCGCCAATAATATGTATTGGTTTCCACAAGAAGATGGGAATGGTCCTATGAAATCGACTCCCCAAACGTCGAAAATCTCCACCTCTTGGATGTTGTTGAGGGGCATCTCGTTCCTTCTAGAGATATTGCCTGTTCTTTGACAAGCATCGCAACAAGAAACAAAGGATTGCACATCTTTAAATAAAGTAGGCCAATAGAATCCAGATTGCAATACCTTTGCGCTAGTTTTGTTCGAACTAGCGTGTCCTCCACAAGGTAGTGAATGACAATGGCGGATGACACTTTGCATCTCATCTTCCGGCACACATCGCCGGATGATGCCATCCGGACCTCTCTTAAAGAGGAGAGGCTCGTTCCAATAGTATTCCCGGACGTCCTTGAAGAACTTCTTCCTTTGTGCGTATGACAGTCCGGGTGGTATCTCCTGGCAAACCAAATAGTTAACGAAATCAGCAAACCATGGTTCGTTACCTTTGGAGACTACCTTGATGCACTCCTCTATGATATGTAGGTGTTCGTCCGGAAAGGAGTCATCAATGGGAGAGTGGTCGTCCTCTAGATGTGTTAGACGACTCAAATGATCCGCAACAGAATTTTCCGAGCCTTTCTTGTTGCGGATCTCAAGATCGAATTCTTGTAGGAGAAGAATCCATCTAATCAGCCTTGGCTTCGCATCTTTCTTCGTAAGGAGGTACCGGATCGCAGCATGATCCGTGTAGACTATCACCTTTGCACCTACAAGATAAGAGCGAAACTTGTCAATAGCGTAGACAATGGCTAGAAACTCCTTTTCCGTAGTGGCGTAGTTGAGCTGAGCTTCGTCTAGCGTCTTGCTAGCGTAGTATATGGCGTGGGTTCGTCCTTCCTTTCGTTGCCCAAGAACAGCTCCAATGGCTACGTCACTAGCATCACACATAATCTCGAAGGGGAGAGTCCAATCCGGGGGTTGGATAATGGGTGCTGAAATTAGAGCTTGCCGAATGGTGTTGAACGCATCTAGACATTCCTGTGAAAACTCAAAAACCGCATCCTTCATCAATAGATTAGTGAGAGGTTTTGATATCTTAGAAAAGTCCTTAATGAAACGTCTATAAAATCCAGCATGTCCTAGGAAACTTCTTATCCCTTTCACCGAAATTGGGGGAGGAAGTTTCTCTATGGTCTCTATCTTAGCCTTGTCTACCTCTATCTCTCTACTAGAGACTAAGTGACCTAATACGATTCCTTCCTTAACCATGAATTGACACTTTTCCCAATTAAGAACTAGGTTAGTGTCTTCACATCTTTGCAAAACAAGAGAAAGGTTAGAAAGACAATCGTTAAAAGAGGAACCGTAAACGGAGAAGTCGTCCATGAAGACTTCCATGATTTCCTCTACGTATTCGGAGAAGATGGCCATCATGCACCGTTGAAAGGTGGCTGGGGCGTTGCAAAGCCCGAACGGCATTCTCCTATAGGCGAACGTACTCCAAGGGCACGTGAATGTGGTCTTCTCTTGATCATCCGGATGTATCGGAATCTGAAAGAAGCCACTATAACCGTCAAGGTAGCAAAAGTATGAATGTTGTGCTAACCTTTCAAGCATCTGATCGATGAATGGCAATGGAAAGTGATCCTTCCGCGTTGCGTTGTTGAGCTTGCGGTAGTCTATACACATTCGCCATCCAGTTACGGTTCGGGTAGGAATGAGTTCGTTGTTCTTATTGGTGATGACCGTCATTCCTCCCTTCTTCGGAACTACTTGAACTGGGCTCACCCACTTGCTATCGGAGATAGGATAGATGATACCTGCATCAAGAAGTTTAAGAATTTCCTTCTTGACAACCTCCTTCATGGTCGGATTCAACCGCCTTTGAGGTTGTCTTGAAGTTCTTAGATGAGTAGGAAGTGGTTTGAGTTCCATTGCTTTCGGAGCTTCCAATGATCCTTGAGGAGCTTCCGATGTTTCCTTAGAAGTTTCTAAGGGTGTTGAATGGGTTGGAGAAGAATTAGAAGAAGTTGAAGAAGTATGCCGGTCACCTTCTTCCACGGTCAAAATTATGGTCTCCTCTTGTGTTCCACGGCCGTAATATCCTCTGGAATGGAAGTCGATTTTGGTCGTGGAATCCACGGTCGTGGAATACAGGGTATGACCGTGGATTCTAATATTCTCAGCCTCATCGTGGAGTTTCTCAAACTTCACTTCATGCATCTCTTCTTGTGCTTCCAAGGCTTCAATTTCCTCTTTACACTCTTCCTCTTCTCCTACATTGGTTAGACTCATAGTAATAACCTTTTGTAAAGGATCGTTAAAGAGAATCGCACTTACCTCCTCCCTAGACAAACCTTCTTCGTCTTGGATATTGTAAATATCCTCATCAAAGATTGGCTCCTTCACTAGAGTGGAAAGAACGAACTCTACTTTCTCTTCCCCAATATCAAAAGCGAGTCTCCCATTCTTGCAATCGACCATGCAGCCGGAAGTTGCAAGAAACGGTCTTCCGAGTATGATCGGGACCGGACTATCTGCAGGAATGTCAAGTACGACAAAATTAATGGGGACAAAGAACTTGCCTAGCTTGACCGGGACGTCTTCTACAATGCCGACGGGACGAGTAATGGATCGATCCGCCATGTATAACGTCATCTTCACCGGTTTAGGGTCGCCTAAACCGATCTTCCTGCACAACGCAAGTGGTATGATGCTCACACTTGCTCCTAAGTCACATAAAGCGTCATATGTGACCTCTCCCACTCCAATGGGAATGCAAAATGACCCCGGATCTTTCAGCTTTGGGGGCATTTTCTCTTTCATCGTCTTGATGAGATCCGAAGAATCCGAACTCATCTTGACCTCTCCAAAATCTTCTAGCTTCCTCTTGTTTGAGAGGAGCTCCTTCAAGAACTTGCCATAAGCCGGCATACCTACAATAGCATCAATGAAAGGTATATTAATATGCAGCTTGCTCATGAGTTCTATAAACTTACCGAATTGCTTGTCTAGGCGCGCTCGCGCTCTAGATTGAGGGAACGGTAGGGGAGGTTTGAAAGCTGGAGGAGGAACATAGACATCTTCCTTCTCCTTCCCCTTTTCTTTGTCCTTCTCTACGGGGACTTCAACGAACGTAGGCTGCGGATCGGTGGTAGTCACTCCGCTCCTAGTTGTAATCGCCATTACCCTTCCCTTAGGGTTGTCCTCCGTCTTTCCTGGGAGTTTCCCTTGATTTCTAGGAACTTCCTCCGCGTGGTTGAACAATTGGTTTTCCAAAACTTTTTGAGCTTTGTCAACCTTAGAAATTTGATCATCAACCTTGATGATGCGGTTCTCCAACCCTTGAAGCTTTCCCAAGATAGTTTCCAACATGGGATCGGACTTCTCTTTTCCCGTATTGTTGCCTCCATTAGATGATTGCCCCTGGCTTTTCAAAGGAGTAGAGGAAGAAGAGGGTGGAGTTAGTGAATTGGAATTGGAAGGATAGGAGTTACCGGAATTTTGTTGATTGGAGCGCCAATTGTTGTTGTTTGAACCCCGATTGTTGTTCCAATTGTTGTTGTTCCGGTTGTTGTTGTTTCCATTCCAATTGTTATTCCGGTTATTGTTCCGGTTATTGTTGTTGCGGTTGGTGTTATCACCGCCGTTGTTGTTGCCCAAATAGCCAACATCCTTCTCTTGTTGTTTTGGGAAGTTGGTCTTGATAGCCTCCTTCAACTCTTTGATCTCATTGTTGAGGGAGAAAATCTGATTTTGAGCTTCACGTGTGAGCTTTGCTCCTTGCTCCACACGATTTCCCTCCACTTTCCGGTGGGAATACTTCTCTATGACTCTTGCTTGCTTCTCAATGAAGTCCCAAGCGTCATCTTCTCTCATGTCCATGAACGTTCCACATGAGAGGGATTGGAGGTTGAATTGCGTTCCCGCATCCAGCCCCTTGTAGTAAATCTCCAGCAAGGCAAGCTTGGATATGCCATGATGAGGGCAATCCAATAGCAAATCCTGAAACCTCTCCCAAGATTGTAACAAACTTTCGTTAGGTCTCATAGAAAAAGCATTAATCTTATCTCTAAGTTCTGCCGTTTTGGAAGGCGGAAAGAATTTTGTGAGAAACTCTGCGGAAAGGTCTTCCCACGTGTCTAGTTTCCCATTAGGAAGAGCTTGGTACCAAGATAACGCTTTCCCTTTCAAGGAGAAAAAAAAAGGTTTGAGCTTGTAGCTGTTGGTAGTAGCGTTCTTCGGTCTCATCGTCTCCATCATACACTCAAAGTTTTGCAAGTGTTGGTGTGGAGATTCAGCGCTTGTACCGCCAAATTGGCTTTGGCGAACAAGAGTGATAACTTGAGGGTTAAAGCTAAACCCTTGCACATCTTCAGCATCAAAATTCACACCCAAGCGGCGTGGTTGTTGTGTTGGATCCATCCGTTGGCCAAGAGTTCTTGGCTCATTATCCACACGTTCGACTCTCGCATTCCTTGGTGGGATGCGGCGATTAGCAGCTCCTTGTGGATTGAAGGGATTTATATTGATCGTGGGATCAATCTCTTCTAACGGTGGCATGGAAGAATCACTATCATCAGCGGATGAGTGGCTTTTTCTTCTAGACCTTGATCTCCTTCTTGAGGACTTCTTGCCTACCTTATCTTCAAGGTCGCTCATCTTTATCCTCATTTGGAAGAGCATGTCTTGTAGACCGTTAACTTGAGATTGATGACGATCCATCTCATCTTGGCGAAGAGTCTCATTCCATCGGAGTTGAGCTTCCTTCTCTGCCAACTCCGTTTGAAGATCGCGTTCGTTTTCTTCAGCCATCTTCTTTTCCTTGCGCCTTTGTCTCAAGGTTTTCTCTAGCTCTTGATCAAGAGGTAAGAGATCTTCGGTGTTCCTAGACCTGCGCATGCACTCAAAGAAAAATCAAATAACGAGAGCAAGCTCCCAAGCTTGACAACCGGCTACCGGATTCGGACGAATCCAAATCCCCGGCAACGGCGCCAAAAACTTGTTCGCCCCTAGAGGTGTGTGCAAATAAGTTTTAAATTTATAAAACTAGAATCAAGCAAGCGAACCCGCAGTGTACGGATCGACGTAGTTAAGCAAGAATTCCAGAGTATCGAACACAGGGATTTGGGTGGAGCGAACTCGATTGCAGATTATCAAGCGAATAAATATGGGAGTTTTGCAGATATTGGGAAAACAACAATCCTAAAGTTTCAGGTATCCAGTTGCGGCAATAGATTCAAGATATACTAATGATGTAAAGACAGAGTGGAGATATGCAAAGGTATACTAATGTAAGGTAATCGTACGGTTGAGGTTCCAAAAACCTTATGTAACTCACCTACAAAGCACTCTCTATACAGGTTGTTGAGGCTCAATATAGAAAGATTTTAGAGATGAGAATTAGTGTCAAATACCCAAACTTATAATCTAAAGATCAAGACTAACTTAACCGATTGAGGTTGTTGAGGCTCACAATCGAGGTAGAGGTTGTTGAGGCTTCACTACCACCTTGAAAAGACAAGTCTAAACTAAGCTAAAGCAAATCTTTAACTTTAGATTAAAGTAAAAGCAGATTCGTAGACTTAAGGGAAATCACGGTTAGTTCTTGAGGTTCCACGGCCGTGGACTCAAGAACAGACCGTAATTTAGGGCTGTCGGCGACAATTCTCTAACTCTCAGGGTCTAATCTGTTTGCGATTGATCTATCATCACCTATGCCACAACTATCAACCCTTCACCTTAGAATTGTTAAGGGTTTTTAGCCAATAACAGTCATATTGATATCAATTCAAGAATTAAAAGATAAAAAGATGAAAACTTTCAAGAACTTTCAATAATCTTCAATTCAATCTCAAAGTCACAAAGAGAATAAGCAATGTCAAAAGATTCACAATAGAACAAATAATCGTAACTCTAGGAAAGAAAAGAAAACGGGATGTCAATCCGTTTTCCAAATCGAACCTAGTCAAGAAGAGAGATCTTCTTGCAAAAACTTCCAAGAACTACGATCTTCCGCCAATCCGGAGATCTGAACAGCAATCTCCACCAAAAGTGCGAGATTAGAGGAATTCCAAAAACGAGCGTCGATCTCTTCAAAGAGATGTCAATTGCTTCCAAGCAAACTAAGCAAAACGTCTTCGTGTCTAAGCGGCGAAGAATGAGGGCAAACGGGTATCCAAGGTCGTAAGCGAGGTGACGGAAATCTTGCTTCGTCCGTCTTTTTATAGTGTAGGGCAAAATGTCGGCCCGGCCCAATCTTTAAAAGATCGTGGCTTCAAAGTGTGGCGAAAAGATTCGCCAAGATCACGGTCGTGGAAGTGTTTCACGACCGTAATTTAGGGCGTGGAAACAATTACGGTTAGTTCCACGGCCGTAGAATCCCCTGGAATGAACATCGAATTCTGACTCTGA
The DNA here is from genome assembly GCA_033239125.1 of Fagopyrum homotropicum. Taxonomy (NCBI): domain Eukaryota; kingdom Viridiplantae; phylum Streptophyta; class Magnoliopsida; order Caryophyllales; family Polygonaceae; genus Fagopyrum; species Fagopyrum homotropicum. The sequence goes on along the minus strand of BSWB01000006.1, from coordinate 9,059,232 downwards.
ATCCACGGCCGTAATTCTGGCCGTGGTTTGTGATACGGCCGTATTTTAGGGCGTAGTTTAGGGCAAGAACGTGATTCTTCCCTAAACTCGTGCATTCCTCAAACTAAGACTCCAAATTGCTTCCAAAAAGTGTCCTCAATCTATGGACATATCAACTCAACTCTCCTTTGCTCGATTCCGTTCGGAAATAGCTCCAAATCACCTATAATCAACATAGAACTAGTGTAGACATCCATATCGAAAATATAGGCAATACTAGCTCACATATGCATAAAGATCAATCAAAGACTATCAATATGAATCAAATACGATTAGAAAACGTGCCTAAAATATCACAATATTTCATGCTAACAACTCCCTCCCCCTTGTTCTGTTAAAGGTGTGAGGAGTTTTCTCGGGCATGCAGGTTTCTACAGGAGATTCATCAAGGACTTCTCCAAGATTTCTAAACCACTAACTAACCTCTTGAATAAAGATGTTGTTTTTTCTCGGGCATGCAGGTTTCTACAGGAGATTCATCAAGGACTTCTCCAAGATTTCTAAACCACTAACTAACCTCTTGAATAAAGATGTTGTCTTGATGCTTTTTACTTGATGCTTTTAAGTTAATATTCCTTTAGCTCCTTCTTACATTCTTATAAGAGCACTATACCCTTACGAGTCTAGTTGTATCTTCGTCTTCCGCCAACGGCCTTATCACTTCTCCTACGATAACTTGTAGGCATTTCTCCATGATTCTTTTTACCCGAGTTATTGTCTCCTTGTTGTTCTTTGTGATGACCTGCTAGTGTTATTAACTTAAATCCCTTCGTGAGTGAGAAGTTATTAGAGACCCTAGACTATTCTACTACACCCTCCTTCCTTGGGGTTCTACTTGTACTTCCGCCTTCATAGGAATCCGGTCTTTGTTGTATCCCGATCTTTGTTGAATTCATTGTGTGTTCTAGGAGGTCACCCCACTTCCCTATTGGTGAAATTTGCCTTTCACTTTCTAGCAACCTGTAAACTTCCCTTTTCGGCTCTTTTATTCTTCGTATTTGGGTGGACAAGGTATCTCATCTTGACTCCTACGTTAATGATTGTCTCGGTTTCCCATCTTGATTGTGGTATCCCGTAGCTTGTCGAGAGTGATCATATTCCGCTTTGCTTCTAGCCTCAAACTCTCACCTTCTGATCCGTCAGTAAGCTTAAATTCAATGTCTCTTGTCTGGATCGCTACTATATATCACTTTGACTTTCATGCCCATGTGTGTTTCAGAAGGTATCCTCTTTGTTTGTAACGTTGCTTTACATCACACTTGGAAGAACCTAGGTGATGTCGCTCCCAATTTGCATAATTGTCGATCATCCAATGCCTTTCCGGAACTACTCTCATGTATAACCTTCATTTGCTTCCGTTAAGTTACCTCGGGATTTTGGCAGCAGGTACATACTGCTTTGGGGACGAGTCTCCACTTTACCACTGCCTATCACCCACAGATAGACGGGCAGTCTGAGAGGACCATTAAGACCTTAGAGGACATGCTGCGGGCGTGTGTACTAGATTGGGGACAGGTATGGCCAGATCATCTCCCACTGATAGAGTTTTCATATAATAACAGCTGGCACGCGTTTATTGGAATGGCTCCCTATGAGGCTTTGTACGGGTGGAGATGTCATACACCATTATGTTGGGATGAGCCCAGCAGAGCTGATGGAGTAGCTCCAGATCAAATACAGGATGACATCGCTCGGATTGCCCTAATCCGAGAGCGGATGTTAGCAGCTCAGAGTTGTCAGAAGTCCTACGCCGGCAAAAGGCGTCGACCTTTGGAGTTTAGAGTGGGTGCTCAGGTGTGGCTGAGAGTGTCACCTACGAGAGGAGTCAGGCGTTTCGGCATTAAAGGGAAGCTGATTCCCCGATATGTCGGACCTTTTGAGATCTTGGAGAAAATTGGAGAGGTGGCCTACAGATTTGCATTACCGCCGAGATTAGAGGGTGTTCATCCGGTCTTTCATGTATCTCCGTTGAGAGAGTACATCCCGGATCCGAGACACGTCATCAGCCATGAGGATCTGACAGTTGAGCCCGATCACACTTTTGTAGAGTACCCAGTAGCTGTCTTGGAGAGCAGTACTAGACGTCTGCGGTCCAAGGAGATACCTATGTTGCGGCTCCAGTGGTCTAGGAGAGGTGCTGATGAGGCCACTTGGGAGACTGAGGAGAGTATTAGACGTAACTATCCCGAGTTCTTTGCGGGGTTAGAGGTTACTCCTGTTTGACGAGTTAGTACTCGGATGTTGTGTTGTTTGACCTTTCCGGTTTTATATTGATTTGAGTGATTCTGTTTTTGAGATACTTGTCTGTTTGATGGTTGAGTAGTTGCATGGTAGAAAATGAAAATGTCGAGAAAACTAAAATATACCGAAGGAAACGTGTGAGTAAGAGGAACATTCTAAGTTTCGGGACGAAACTTCTTTTAAGAGGGCACTGATGTAATAACCGGAAATTTTAATTTCCGTTAAACCTGAATTTAACCGAATTCCGATATGTTTATCTTAAATAAATAAATCAATAATGTAATATAAAACAAGTTTTAAGTTCTATCATTTTATGTGACCTTAAGTCACATAAAATGATGAAATTTTATAACTGGAAATAAATTTTACGCACATTAAGCTTAAACGATAATTTATTCAATACAAAATATAATCCCGTAGTATATAAATTCCCGCGCATAACCGGAAATCCGGGACGAGTAATGAGTTACGTATTCTTATTTTATGCGAGGGCAGACCGGATGTGGCCCATTACTAGGCCCACATACCAAGCCCACCAGCCCACTTCCTAAACTAATCCTAACCCTAATCTTAATCCTACGTTTAACCCTAATTATGTGAGACTGCCGCTTCTCTATCTGGCTCCCCTGCAAATACACGATTCTCGCTTCTCCTTTGCCCTCTGAAGAGACGATTGCAGCAGCAGCAATCAACGGGAGAGAGGAGACACCGCCGACGCCTGGTGGTAGGGAGAACCGCCGCTGCTGCAACCGCCAGTCGCACGCCGCAACACCGACCACCAGCGAGGGCTACCGCTAGTCGCACGCCGCTACCAACCGACGCCGTCTCGATGCCCGACCGCCTTCTGCACCGCTGCTACCAACCGTCCGCAACCGCTGCAACTTCGACCTACTGCACACCGCCGGGCTGCTGCTGTCTGCGCGGTGTTCGGACTGCTGCAACTCCGACCCACTACACACCCGTCCGCAACCGCAATCACTTCGACCTATTGCACACTGCCGGACTGCTGCTGGTTGTGCTGTGTTCCGTCCGCTGCAATTCCGATCCACTGCACATCCCATCGGGACGACGCCGGAAAGGGGAGTTCTTCTCCAGTCTGCGGTGGCTTGGAACTCGGGTAAGCAGCCCTCCCTTTGATCCACTCTCCTCTCTTCAAACGTACAACAATAATCCTCCACTGTTATCATATTGCAGCCGCTGTTAGTAAGTCCTCACAAGGGCTCCTATCGATGATTGTATTTGGTACATATTAATGGGTTGTTTAGTTTCAATTTATCCATTTTAGTTGGGGGTGAGTATCGAACCTAGGACCTAATGTCCCCTTTTAAATTTCTGGAATGATGTCTTGAACTGCTGACTTTTGGAACGAATTTTGATACCTTAGAATGATCATCCACCGTTCAATTTTCGATATGTTGTAGGTAGATATACATAGTTTGATGTCTTAAAATTTGAGAGGAAGTTAACGGTCGGATTAAGTTTTATAGAGCCCCAAAGTGGAACACTTGAGCTGTTTTTAAACAGGAAAAATATTTGACAAGTATAGATTTTGGCTTCTAGTTCAACCTTAGAGGTTATATGGAAATTATGGTTGTTCTTATTGAGAAACTCTTGCCCCTATGATCGATAGGTATATTAGAGGAACTAGAGAGTGTTCCCGGAATCCTTAAACTTTTAATCTAAATCTTAGATCTTAACTCGAATCGAACTTAAAAATGATTGCTTTATGGAAATCTAGGATTTGTGTAACTCCTGTATTGTGGTACTAAATTCTTCCGTAGAGACGGAATATGAATTTAGGCTCTAAAAGTAGAGTTGGAAATTAATCATGGAAAACAAATTCTAAAAGAAATTAGTAGGATTTGAGAATAAACTGTGAGAACTTTCGGCACTAAGGGTAAAATGGTCTTTTACCGTAAGAGAACTTTTTCCGTAATTCCTTCGCATGAGGTTGGACATCTGGATGTGATTTTGATCCACATGCCTTATTTGACAGGCGTTTGAGTTACCACGAGTACGGACCGATTTGAGACTTGTTAGAGTGTGATTTGACTCAGGTAAGTCCTTGTGACTTACTTAGCTGGTTTCTGGATATTAGTTGGGTGATGATGGTTGTGTGTGTACAATGTGTGTTATAATAAATAACAACTTGTTAGGACGACCGTGGTTATTATGTTTTAAGGCCCAAGTGTATGTATAACGGGCCGTGACATCACTGCCCAACTCTGCCAGGAGACTGGGAGGTTCTCTATACCCAGACCATACAGGTACACGGTGAGATGCATCGGATCCACTCCTGATGGGTACACGGGGACGGAGGCGAGGTTTGGGAATCCCTCGTGTCACAAATTAAGTATCATTAGAGTGAATGACTTAAATGAAGATAATAAATGGATTGTTTGAAAGCATGATGAGTGTTTATTATTTTATGTGTGTGTGCTATTATTATTCTCCTAATTTTTAGACAACTAGCTAATGGTTATATTGTTGTGTTTTTAGCTTTACTGCAGGTTAGAACAGCAGCTGAGTGATCCGGAAGTAGTGGTCAGCCGGGTCTCCGTACTCTTTAGAGTGGGGGTTTGAGTTGTTGCTTTGTTGTCTTTCCCTTTTGTTAAGATAGTTAGTCTTTTCCGTTGTTTAAGTACGATAGGCTGCTAGACTTTGTTGCATTCATTCTTTTACAAATACATTTTATAAATTTCGGTTTTTCTTATTTGTGTCTTGTTGCAAGATCCTAGTAATATTGTTGTCAAACTGAGGTCGGGACCCATTGTGAGGTCCTAACCAGTAATGTCCCGAGTTTTGAGAATTTGGGGTGTTACAATCCAACCTCCGGATTGGACCTTGCCCTTTGAGATCATGTGCGACGCTAGTGATGTAGCCGTAGGAGCGGTGCTTGGACAGAAGAAGGATGGACGGACCACCGCCATTTACTATGCTAGCAAGACGCTAGATGTAGCACAACGCAACTACGCTACCACCGAGAAAGAATTATTGGCGGTTGTATATGCTTTCGAGAAGTTTCGTTCCTATTTAGTGGGGGCGAAAGTCATTGTCTACACCGACATGCAGCCATCCGTTACTTGTTGGCTAAGAAAGATGCCAAGCCACGCCTTATTCGGTGGATTCTCTTGCTTCAAGAGTTTGATCTAGAGATCCGCGATAAGAAGGGATCCGAAAATTCTGTTGCGGATCACCTCAGCCGGCTACCTGCATCTTCACGCGAGAAGGACGACCCACCCATAGACGATTCATTCCCCGATGAGTATTTTACACTTGTTGGAGCGTTTGATAGACTTACTTACTTCACCCCACGATGGAGGTGAAGTATGGGGTGAGGATACCTCCTATCACGCATAGAGATGCCGTATGGTCCAGCTAGCGACCTTAAACCAAGCGCTTCTTGGGAGGCAACCCAAGGTATTGCTTTCTTTTCCCTTTTTCTAGTCTAGCTTAGATAGTTTTTGCTTTTGCTTTGTTTTGTTTTTGGCGTTCTAGACAGATAACAAGGGACATCCAAGGAAGGAGCATAACTGGAAGGACAGAAGATCGAGAATTTGAGAAGACGAAGTTTGACTGAGACACATCTCGGTTGCTGTCAGAGCACCTCGACCGAGATGATTCTTGAGCAACCGAGGCGACTAGGGTTTCTGAAGAACCACCTCGGTCCATTCGAGACCATCTCGACCGAGGTGACAGCAGTTCCAGAAAGGGTATAAAAAGGGGATTAATTTTCTCTCTCTTCCATTTTACCCTCCCTCGACCGCGGCGCTATACCTCACCTCGCTTCTTCGATTCTCGCTCGTTTTCGAAGATTTTTGCTTCCAAACTGCGATTAAGGCATAGAGGATCCCAGTGCATCGCTGATCTATGAAGAAATCGAACCGATTCAGCCGAACGAGGTAAAACAAAACCGAAACCCTAACTCGCTGATTTCGCTTCGATTTGGGCTTTGGTTGCCCTTGCATTTGTTGAGAAAAGGATTAAGTACCCCATAGGAAGCAGTTGTAGTGATTTTGGGGGAAAAGAACTTAATTTTCTGAAGAAATTAGAATCCAGTTTTCCGCCTCGGTCCAGACGAGTTGTGCCTCGGCCGAGGTGATTCTTGAGTGTTGTCAGTTGACCGAGGTGACCTTGTAATAGCTAGAATTTCCGAATTCTAATTAATGTTGATTAACTTAATCGTTCATAGTAATTGACATATAACTCGCGAAGATTTCGCAAGTGATGAGTATGAGTCCCACCGTTATGTTCCTCGCGTAATTTTGGACGTTTGGGGAAATTTTTACTTTTTCCCCCGGGTAATTATTTTTACCCTCCGGTGTTATTTGGAGCATTTGGGAGCTCCAATTAATAAAAATGCAGTTGAGAGAAATGATCAGAACATCGGATATGTCTTAGATATGAAATAACATGGAGAGGCAAAACGGCCAAAAGAGTCGCTATTTCGTTTCTTAATGGCTAAGAAAGACGGCTTAGGAATACACGTTTTCCGAGGCAGTTGTGGAATAATTATCCCTACAATATTCTAGATTTAATGTTCCAATCTCGAGAAGTTTGGAGAAAGAGGTTCGACCCGCCTTTGGATCGGTTAAAGGATAATTATCGACTTTACTAAAGGATAATTATCGTCTTCACTATAAATAGCGGAAAATCCTTTATTAATTCATTTCATTTCATGTTTCCTCGTAAAAGCTCTGATTTCTCTCAACCTTCAAACTCAGATCTACTCTCCGTTTCTAATCCGATTTCAATTCCGTTTGAGTTTCTGGATTCCTCTCTTCATTCTCTTCATATCGGTACCGAGTTTCTGCATTTCCGAGTATATGGAGGGCTGGTCGAGCATATATGTCACCAGGACGGTTCCGTCGCTCAGATTCCGATGAATTTGATGATGTCCATGCGTAGCCTGCGTCGTTGTGATTCCGAATCTTCTTTCAGATCGTCAATCGGGTTAGTAACGAATAAGTTATGAATTTATTCGTTTTCCGTACTGCGATTTGGCCTAAATTGACTTTAGGCTTGTCAAATAGGACAATTAGAAATTCCATTATGGTCGTTATATTATTCTGGTGATTATGGGTTCTTGTTTGATGAAATCTGATGACAGGGGGTTTAGAAATTGCCTGCGGGCAAAACGTTAATCTGGCGAAATCTAATTAATTAATTAAAGGTTAATTAATTAAATTAGGATTAAAATTGAGATTGAGGAATGTTGATTAGATACTACCTTGAGATTTGAGGAATTGTGAGCTATGTTGAGATATTGAGGTTTAGTTGGTTGTGAGGCTCATAGATTGAGTATGATCCTTATGGATCCCTTTGGGTCTAGGTGTGACCCCTTTGATGAATTGAGGTTGATATATCTCTTTATGCCTTTTTATAGGCCGTGTTGTCCCTCCAGTGTAGAGGTGATCGTGGTTGATTTTGTACGAGGTTGAGGTAAGTCCGTAGGACTTACTTAGCTACCATCCTTATATTGGGTGTTTGTATGAGTGGTGTGTGCCTTATATGTTTGCTATGATAGCATGTGATGTCGTATGTACCGACCTATGTTTTATTGATTGCCCCACTGCGTGGCTGTGATAACCTTTCCCTTTCATCCCGCCGTGGAGTCTGGGAGGTTCTCTGATGTCAGGCCAGACCGGTTTACAGGAAGGGCGCAATCCACTCCCATAGGGTACACGGATTGTGTGACCGATACTAGTACGGCTGGCTAGCAGGCTCAGAGGCGAGGATGTATCGGTCCTCGTGTCACCTAGTTTCATATATATTATATTGATACGATTTGAGTGAATGACCATTATATTGAGATGAATAAATGGGTAAATGAGTGAAAGCATGCTGATATGTTTATATTTCCCTATGTGTGATTGTGCTTATGCATTACCTCATATATGTATGGTTAGCTAACGGTTTCATACCGTGTTGTAGATGTTTACAGGTTAGGCACTGCTGAGTGATCTGGCAGGGTGACAGGCCGAGGACTGTCGTACATTAGGTGGTTGGTTTGGGGTTGTTGTGTTTCCCTCCTACGTGAGGATGATCTTTTGTACCTCCTATGTGAGGATGTCGTTTTATATACTCGGCTATGTTGTTGTTTACTTTGGGTCGTACAGTTTATACTGTTTTATGTATTTGTTTTATATCTGTCAGTGCCATGTTGTAAGGTCCAGTGAACTTGTTGTCAGGCTAGGGTCAGGATCCATTGTGAGATCCTAGCCCAATGTGGCATCCCGAGTCCCGCGGATTCGGGGTGTTACAGAGTTGGTATCAGAGCCCAGGTTGACAACAATGGCACTTGCTACCTGCAATGGGGTTTGATAGGTAAAATAAACAGAGCCCACATGGGATCTGACGTTTTCAAAGGTTTTGGTTTTAAGTGTGGTTTTGGGATAAAATGTACGAGAAGTCGTCACCTCTGCCATGGATCTCTGCAGCGTAGATATGTATATATATTTGTGTGTACTATGGATTATGTGGATGTATTATATACATATCGATACCTATGGCATATATATAGCCTTTTAAGATTAGGTGCGTATATCCTACAGATGACTCAAACTAGAGTAGTATCTGTAGTGGGATGAGGTAGGGGTACACCCCCTCTTCCTCTAGTGGTGATAAGTTAGGGACCAGTTTCCGCTGTTGTTTCGCCTATGGCAAAGAACGAGTTTGAAGAGGCTGATCGTGTCTCCATGAGTAGATCCGAGTTTCAAGAATATATGTAACAAGTATATGAAGCGGTGATAGCGGGTAGATCCACACCGGATTTACCAACAATTGTGAGATCAACTGAAGCTTATGGATCCGGAAAGAAGCAAAGATGATGAATGGGGAACCAAGTCCGATATCAGGACAATCTAGTGATTCTTTGGCCATGAAGATGACTGGCAAGGAACTACAGTGTTTTAATTGCATGGAAGTTGGGACACTAGCGAGCTGTGTACCCAAAGGTGCCCATATGCTTTACGTGTGGTAAAGTAGGGCATAGAGCGAAGTTTTGTCGACAGGGCAAGGCATTGCCTTTACAGGTTCCCTTCAAGAGTGAGATCATTCCAGGTGGACGACGAAGGTCGAGTTACCCTTCAGTTGCACAGGTTGCAAGGATGGGATGATTATGTTTCAGTTGTGGCTATCCAGATCATTAGCGTTATGTGTGCCCTTTGGCACTGATAGCTTGTTTCACTTGTGGTGACCTAGGCCATCTGACTCTTTCTGTCAGCACGGTGGTGTTTCTTTTCAGCAAGACCTTCCTCTTTCCGGTGCAGAAAGAGTGGAAGTGGAGGCTATAGTAATGACCTCAGTGATACCTGAGGAGCATAGATTTGACATTGAGTGATGATATGTTGAGGAGCTACGAGTGTTAGCTGTTATAAGTACCATTCTCGTTAATGGTTTACCTAGTGGAGTTTTGTTTGTTGTGAGTGCTATGCACTTCATGTCTTTCGATGCATGCGTTAATAGTTGATTGTGTAAACAGTAGAATATAGACTTTCCTTTATATGATTACCAGTTAGGGGTCTGAGGTACCCACGAGATTGTGATTGTCCCATTCATTCAGGGGCTTGTGTATGGTTTATAGATTTTTTTTTGTCATGCCTTAGGTGCACGAGGAAGTCACTATGTGTATGGTTTGGATGAATAGATATCATGTGGTGTTAGCTTTTAATAGTAAGACTATTATAGTCTTTACTGAGTTGAGTTAAATAGAGGTCTTTTGAGGTTAAGACCTTTTAGGAGACGGGTTTGTCATCAAGATTGTACGAGCAACGAGCTGATAGCACAGGGATGTGACGCCTTCTAGTGTTATACCATGAAGGAGCGAGATAGTCCAACATTGGAAGGTATTCCAGCTGTTTATGAGTTTATAGACGTGTTACTGAACCGTCTAGCTGCCACCTCAGCGGAGTGTGGACATTGTTATCGAGTTGAAGTATGATACAAGATTGAATGGGAAAGCCACACTATATGGTGCTTGTTGAGATATTGTACTGATAACTTGAAAATTTGACTGAAACGGGCTTCTTTTACTCTAGTAGGTTCCATGTTCCGTATTAACGACCTGATGAGTTAGCTTCAAGAAGCAATTGTGTTTTCAGGATTCCTATGTGCTCAAGATATCCCTAGTCATGGATAAGAGAGAAGCATGTGTATGAGATAACATCCCATACCCGCTATGGACACTACGAGTTTGTAGTGATGTCATTTGGGTTGACGAATGTTTTAGTAGTTTTTATGGAGTTGATGAACAATATCTTCATCGACTTCCTTGATTAGTCGGTGGTGGACTTCATTGATGACATGTCGGTATACTCTCATAGCAGAGAATAGTAGACCGATCGTCTGAGGACCGTTCTGTAGATTTCGAGAGATAGAGAGTTGATGCTACGCTCTCTAAGTGTAAGTTGAGATGCCAGTGGTAGCCTTTTTAGGCCATGTTGTCTCCGCCAGTGGGATCATGGTTGACCAGGCGATAATTTAGTATGTTGTACCATGGGAGATACTGATGAACATTAAGGAATACGTAGTTTTCTCGGCTCATCCGACTGCTACCAATGCTTTGAGGAAGGATTTTATATGATTACGTATTCATTTGCGAGTCTTTTGAGAAGACCACCATAACTACGTGATGAAAGCAGTGTGTCTAAGTTTTGAAGAGTTGAGGAGGCATTTGACCTCTGCTTCCATTCTGTTATAGTCAGAAGATTTTTGGGATCCCGTGATTTACGGTGATACATCCCAAGTAAGTTAAGACGCATATTAATACAGAGGAGTGAAGTTATGGATATGTGGGTCTACAGTTGAAGACGTGTGAGGAGAACTATCTGACGCCTGATTTAGAGTTAGCAACGGAGTTGAATAACCACCGGCGTTAAGGACTCGAGTTGATCAAGACTTTAACCCAGAGATTCGATACTATTTAGAGAAGTTGAACGTTATCGCCAACAACTTGAACAGAAAAACGCTCCAAGAGAAGATGATTGTGAGACTGATAGTTCAGCCTCAGCTTCAGAGAGATCTAGCTTGGCTAGAGTTAGACAATCAGTTCCTTGATGAGGATACCCATTTATACCTCAGAGGTTCTACCTGGTCTGTTGGATGAGGTCCAACAGAAGCAGGAGACCTGCCCGGCCTTGAAAAGGTTTAGAGAAATGATGTCTCGTACTGAGGCACCATAGTTCTCCATGGGAGTAGATGGACTGATGAAGAGTCATGACCACTTTTATATACCTGCTGATGCAGATGGAGACAGAGAATATTATGGTATACCCATTGTACGCCTTATTCAGTACATTCAGGTACGAGTAAGATGTACCACGAGATGAGACGATTATATTGTATGAAGCCGATATAACCAGATTTGTGATATAGTGTGTGACATGTCAGCAGGTCTAGATAGAGTATTTCCGATCTAGAGATAAGCCCCACCCACTACCAGTGCGGTAGTAGAATTTGGGAGGACATCTCTATGGACTTTGTTATGGGATTGTGACCCAGTAGAAGATTTGATGTTATCTGGATTGTTGGTAACAGATTAATAAAATCAGCACGTTTCATTTCTATCAGAAGGACGTGGCTAGTGAATGAATTGGCTGAGGAGTACACTAGACAGATAGTGAGACTCCATGGTATACCGAGAACGATCATTTCTGATTGAGATGGATGTTTTACTTTGAGATTTTAGGCAGCAGATTCAGACTACTTTGGGGACGAGTCTGTACCTCATGACTACACTTCACCCACTGACCGATGGTCAGTTAGAGAGGATCATCTAGATCTTAAAGATCTATTATAAGTTGTAAGTTGAATGGGAAACGTGGATGGTTATATTACCTTCCATTAATGAGTTTATTATATAACAATGAAGGACGTGCATCTTTTTGGGATGACCCTATGAGTCAATATATAGACATAGATGTCGTATATCCTTATGCTAGAAGTGATCTAGCAGTAGAAGTGAAATAACACCTGACGAGACTCAGGATTTTATAGTTCGAGTAACGATGATTAAAGGAAGAATGTTGGTTGTACAGAGTCACCAAATATTATATGTAGACAAGAGGCGTTAACCTCTAAAGTTCAAGCGAGAGTTCATGTCCGGCTGTAAGTATCTCAGTTGCGAGACGTTAGACGTGTTAATATGGAAAGGGAACTGAGTTTCCAATATGATGGTTTATTTGAGATTGACCAGTACGGAGAAGGTAGCATGATGTTTAGCTTTGCCTATTAGATTAGAGAATATCCACCCAGTGTTTCATATGTCTCAACTAAGGAAGTATATACCAGACTCGAGACACCTTGTGAGTTACGATGATTTGGTGGTTGAGTCCGACCACACTTTTATTGAGCATTCGATTACATTCTTGGAATGAGATATGAAACTCTTGCATTCGAAAGACATTCTCATATTGAGGTTATGATGGTCGAGATGAAGACCTGAAGAGGCTATGTGAGAGACTTAGGATAGTGCCTTGAGGGACTATCCAGAGTATATGTTAGGACATACCCATTTGTGGGAGCACGAGTATATCTTAGTGCTATCTTGATGAATGTTGTTCTTATGTGCTTATGTGCTTATATGCCTTGATGTGTTATTCTATGCTAGTTGTGATGTGATTTATGATCTTAGTAGATCTTGATGTGCTAGCGTGATGTATGCTATAGCTGGAGATGATTACTTCCTCCACGCTACCCGAGTATGATCATATTTATAGCTGGAGATGGTTCTTTCCTCCATGCTATTTGAGTGGGATTAGGATTCAGCTGGAGATGGTTCTTTCCTCCATGCTACCTTGATGGACATAGTTCAGTGGAGATGTGATTCCTCCATGCGATATATATGTTTATGGGTTGGCTAGAGACGTATTTCCTCTATACATGTGATATGTTTTGGCTAGAGATGTGCTTCCTCTATGCCTTGTGATGTGGTAAGGCGAGAGACGTGATTCCTCTACGCCTTTGGGTAGCGTTATGGCCCTGTTTCCTGGAGTGATGATTCCTCCATGTTTATACTTGAGGTTATAGATTGTTATAGGTTGTGATCTTTTGAACGGAGATGTGATACCTCCGATAGAAAGAGTGAGAGTTATACCTCGGCGTATGGGTCCGAGAGGATTTGGGAATTGTTCAAGTTTCGGGACGAAACTTTTTTTTAAGGGGTGTGTGATGTAATAGCTAGAATTTCCGAATTCTAATTAATGTTGATTAACTTAATCGTTCATAGTAATTGACATATAACTCGCGAAGATTTCGCAAGTGATGAGTATGAGTCCCACCGTTATGTTCCTCGCGTAATTTTGGACGTTTGGGGAAATTTTTACTTTTTCCCCCGGGTAATTATTTTTACCCTCCGGTGTTATTTGGAGCATTTGGGAGCTCCAATTAATAAAAATGCAGTTGAGAGAAATGATCAGAACATCGGATATGTCTTAGATATGAAATAACATGGAGAGGCAAAACGGCCAAAAGAGTCGCTATTTCGTTTCTTAATGGCTAAGAAAGACGGCTTAGGAATACACGTTTTCCGAGGCAGTTGTGGAATAATTATCCCTACAATATTCTAGATTTAATGTTCCAATCTCGAGAAGTTTGGAGAAAGAGGTTCGACCCGCCTTTGGATCGGTTAAAGGATAATTATCGACTTTACTAAAGGATAATTATCGTCTTCACTATAAATAGCGGAAAATCCTTTATTAAATCATTTCATTTCACGTTTCCTCGTAAAAGCTCTGATTTCTCTCAACCTTCAAACTCAGATCTACTCTCCGTTTCTAATCCGATTTCAATTCCGTTTGAGTTTCTGGATTCCTCTCTTCATTCTCTTCATATCGGTACCGAGTTTCTGCATTTCCGAGTATATGGAGGGCTGGTCGAGCATATATGTCACCAGGACGGTTCCGTCGCTCAGATTCCGATGAATTTGATGATGTCCATGCGTAGCCTGCGTCGTTGTGATTCCGAATCTTCTTTCAGATCGTCAATCGGGTTAGTAACGAATAAGTTATGAATTTATTCGTTTTCCGTACTGCGATTTGGCCTAAATTGACTTTAGGCTTGTCAAATAGGACAATTAGAAATTCCATTATGGTCGTTATATTATTCTGGTGATTATGGGTTCTTGTTTGATGAAATCTGATGACAGGGGGTTTAGAAATTGCCTGCGGGCAAAACGTTATTCTGGCGAAATCTAATTAATTAATTAAAGGTTAATTAATTAAATTAGGATTAAAATTGAGATTGAGGAATGTTGATTAGATACTACCTTGAGATTTGAGGAATTGTGAGCTATGTTGAGATATTGAGGTTTAGTTGGTTGTGAGGCTCATAGATTGAGTATGATCCTTATGGATCCCTTTGGGTCTAGGTGTGACCCCTTTGATGAATTGAGGTTGATATATCTCTTTATGCCTTTTTATAGGCCGTGTTGTCCCTCCAGTGTAGAGGTGATCGTGGTTGATTTTGTACGAGGTTGAGGTAAGTCCGTAGGACTTACTTAGCTACCATCCTTATATTGGGTGTTTGTATGAGTGGTGTGTGCCTTATATGTTTGCTATGATAGCATGTGATGTCGTATGTACCGACCTATGTTTTATTGATTGCCCCACTGCGTGGCTGTGATAACCTTTCCCTTTCATCCCGCCGTGGAGTCTGGGAGGTTCTCTGATGTCAGGCCAGACCGGTTTACAGGAAGGGCGCAATCCACTCCCATAGGGTACACGGATTGTGTGACCGATACTAGTACGGCTGGCTAGCAGGCTCAGAGGCGAGGATGTATCGGTCCTCGTGTCACCTAGTTTCATATATATTATATTGATACGATTTGAGTGAATGACCATTATATTGAGATGAATAAATGGGTAAATGAGTGAAAGCATGCTGATATGTTTATATTTCCCTATGTGTGATTGTGCTTATGCATTACCTCATATATGTATGGTTAGCTAACGGTTTCATACCGTGTTGTAGATGTTTACAGGTTAGGCACTGCTGAGTGATCTGGCAGGGTGACAGGCCGAGGACTGTCGTACATTAGGTGGTTGGTTTGGGGTTGTTGTGTTTCCCTCCTACGTGAGGATGATCTTTTGTACCTTCTATGTGAGGATGTCGTTTTATATACTCGGCTATGTTGTTGTTTACTTTGGGTCGTACAGTTTATACTGTTTTATGTATTTGTTTTATATCTGTCAGTGCCATGTTGTAAGGTCCAGTGAACTTGTTGTCAGGCTAGGGTCAGGATCCATTGTGAGATCCTAGCCCAATGTGGCATCCCGAGTCCCGCGGATTCGGGGTGTTACAGACCTGACAGTGGGATTTCTGAAAATGAGTTCTGATAGACGCCTTGCTCTTAGGGATAGATCCTCCCCTTCCCCTTCTTCCTCTTCTTCCCGACCCTATCGCCCGGTGATCCACGAGCGACACCAGGTTGACTATGTGCGTATTTCCGGCCGTCCAGTGATTACACCTCGCTTCCTGGACGTGTCTGCTTTTGACTGTCTCCATATAGATGGAGACCTTAGACGGATGATATCTACAGTAGGGCTAGATCAGTTTACTGAGATCCGAGCCCCAGCCTATTTCGAGCCCACCTTAGAGTTCGTTAGCTCCTTCACCTACCTCCCCACAAAGCGTTCTGTGAAGTACCGGTTGATGAACCGGAACTTCTTAGTGCCACTTGAGTATTGGAGGGATATTTTTGGTTTTCCTGCCCCGACAGCTGTTGACTTCCCGCCCCGATCTGTAGCTAGGGAGTTCTGGGGACAGATTGCTCACGTGGTTGAGCACGCAGATAGGTGGCGCCTTGGAGATTCCAGGGAGAGGGTCATCTTTCACTTAGCCTTTAGGTTAGCTCACCGCATCTTCAGTGAGACACTTATGGCGCGTACTGAGACGCCCCAAAAAGTCCGTCAAGGGGAGCTGTTCAGCCTATACTGCATGGTGACAGGAGGGATCCCCGACTTTGGCTTGATGTTGGCAGAGGACCTACACAAGATCAAGGCCAAGGCGAAGGGGGACATCTGCTGCGGAGGGATTGTCACCCACATCGCCAGCTACCAGGATATGGATCTCAGCGCTTGCACTATGGTGGCGGCTGCCAAGCCGCTTGGGCTGCAGGAGATGATCACTCGGCGGATTCTGGTTCCCCGAGGTCTGACTACACCGTACGTGGCTATGCCATGGGAGCTGACTGCACCGCAGGGGATCAGGTGGTCTGCCTAGTTTACAATTTACGACCCTCATTATTGGCAGACTGCTTGGGCCCCACTAATGGAGGATTATAGAGAGGCAGCAGCTGCCCCAACTGAGGAGGAGGAGGTAGATGATGAGGAGACTGCTGATGACAGGGATGATGGAGTCCCGATGGATACAGGGATGGATACTGCTGGACCCCGTGCGCCGGTCATAGATCTGGATGATGATGATACTGAGCCTGCACCTACTGCATCACCATTGAGACCTGCTAGGCGTAGGGCACGCCGACATAGAGATCCAGAGGCTCACCGTCGGATCGATGATCTGACGGATCAGATGATTGACTCTTATGCTGCTCTTACTGTGGACATCGATGAGAGATTTGCCGCCCAGCACCGACAGATCGACAGTTGGACTCATCAGATGTTAGAGAGCCAGCATTATCAGCACAAGATGATGGAGATCCAGTTCCAGCAGGCTATGGGTTATCCATTTGACCCATCTCAGTACCCATCTGCACCACCACCACCACCACCACCACCACCGGATCAGGATTATTGAGAGCTGCAAAATTTTCTTTCTTATTTTTATGCAGTTCAGCTTTATGTCCGGTGAGTACTTTATTCCCTTAGACTTATTTTGACCCACTAGGACAGTGTGTCCTAAGTATGGGGTGTTTATTGATGTATTTGACTTATGTGATGTATGACTTTATTTGACCGGATATTTATACTTATGCTATACTTTTGCATCTATGTGTTTATCTGAGACGGCATGCATACTTACAGGTTATTTGATTGAGAAAAACGTCGAAACTAAAAAACTGGTTTTAAAATTTTTTTTTTTTTTTTTACCTCGACCGGTGGAGTTCTGGCCGAACGAGGTGTTTCACCTCGGTTGACCTAAGAACACCTCGACCGGTGGAGTTCTGTGATCGACCCCTGGAATTCCTTGCTTTTTACTACGATTGACCCGTACACTGCGGGTTCGCATCCTTGTTTTAAGCTTACGTCTAGGGTTATAAATTTAAAGCTTGCACACATCGTTTGGAGCGAACAGTAGGGTCCTTAAATAAACAGGCAGTTTCATTGAATGAGATCTCCAAGTGTAAATTATTAAGCACACGAGACATAGAGAGCAGATTATGCTTGAAATGAGGCATATAAAGCACATTATGCAGAGTAAGTGTTGGAGATATGATGATAGTCCCTCGAGAATACACTTCTTTCACTGAACCATCAGGCAAGCCAATAAGAATAGGATCTGACAGCTCTTTAATGTGAGAAAAATAATCCTTGCAGAAAGTAATGTGATCAGTAGATCCAGAATCAATTATCCATGTGCAGGTACTATTGACATTATGTACAAGATGATTAACAATACCTGCAAAATTAGTGGATGCAGTAGGTTGCTTATCAAGCATCATTTATAGAACCTCTTGGTAGATAACATTCACCATAGTAGGGTCCATGGAAGAAGAAGGAGATTATGTGCATTCTAAGGGATTATCCTTGACACAGGAATCCACATTTTTAGCTGAGCGAGCAAGATGAGGAGAAACTGAACTCTTCTCATCCTTGGCCTTAAATTCTTTGTACCAGTCGGGTACTCCAGTCAATTTAAAACAAGCTTCTCTTAAATGACCTCTCTGATGCGCCCTTGAATGTCCCTTTTACGTTGACCATAGACGAAGAGGACGAGGCTCTTAGAGTTCGTTCAGATGGACCGATCACCCGATCCCGAGCTAAGGCCATTGCTCGAGCCACCGGCTCCATCATCGCCCGCATTACTTCTTCACTTGGTTCCATTACCGGCAGGCCATGTCTCTACACCACCATGGCATAGGCTACCGGTTCCGTTAGCGGCATGTCTCGTCTTTCCGACTCCATGGCATGAAGCTAGCTTATTTTCGGACTATATTTTCATGTTTTCCTTTTTATGTAATAAAGGGATATTCCGTATAAGAATATTCCCTTTTGACCTTATCCTTTTAGGTTTTCCCTTTTGGGCTTTTCTTCATGTATTTTGTTTGGCCCGTTGGCCCATAGGTAGACAAGTCTCTCTATATAAAAGATATCTTGCCTCACTTATTTTCCATGTTCAATATTACTAAGTTTTGAGAATAATTTCCTCCTACTTAGCTTGGGCATCAAAACCCTCTTCTATCTCTCAAATTTCTTCCTTGGATCTCGTCTTTGATCCCAGAAATCCATATTCGAGGATTCTTCTTAAGAATCAACCTTCGATCCACACAAAAAGGTTTATTCGATCTCTCTAGATCGAAGTAACCTTTGTTTCTTCATCGCTTCCGCCCCTTTAGATCCGAATCGATACAACGTTGCACAAAGAATCAAGGAGTAGTTGGAATTTTGCTTGATCTAGATCCGGAGTTATCCTGGGTTACCTCCAAGGACGCATCAAATTGGTATCAGAGCAAGAGATCAAAGCTAAGTTCTCTTTACTCTTGTTTTTGTGCGTTATTATCTTAAACTTATTTAGCCTTTTTTTGTTCATGATGTTCTTCGTTTGTTCATGATGTTCTTCATTTGTTCTTCATGATCTTCATGTTGTTCATCATGTTCTTCATCATGTTCATCCTTTTTCCCTGAAATTTTTTTTTCTTTTCCGTGTTTAACTCAAAACAAAAAGTACAAAAATAGGAGATATTTGGTTTGCCTTCAAACCATTTATCAAACCCGTCTTTTTCTTAAACCGACCTACTCCGACAATTTTGTTAATTAATTTCACCAAATCTCTTGGGATATTTTTGTTAACGAAAAGTTCGGATATCTCGCATTTGATATTCCAAGAAAAGTAAAAAAACTCTTCATCAATACGGATTTGTGTTCAAAAAAAAAACAAAAGAAAGTGTTGCTCAAAACGTTTCAAAGAAACGAAACACACAAAGTGAAAAGACGTCCGGCAAACCGGTCCATCCGAAAAATCGGATTTTAAAAAATGGTCAAAGACCGAAAGCAAGCAAAGCTTGCCGAGTGAACAATCCGTCCATCTTCTATCTCTCCATTTTCTTACATACATTTGCAAAATATCACTTGTTTATTTGTGTGTAATTGGTTTAATTTTGTTGGATTTGCCTTCCTTGCCTAACCGCCAAATGGCCTTCCCCAAAGTAGAACCCGATAACTGTTCGCTCCAAACGGTGTGTGCAAGCTTTAAATTGATAACCCTAGATGTAAGCTTAAAACAAGGATGTGAACCCGCAGTGTACGGGTCAATCGTAGTAAAAAGCAAGAAATTCCAGGGGTCGATCACAGGAACTTAGTGAAACAAAGTCCAATTACGGTAAGCTTAAGCAATCACTAACCACAAAGCAATTAAAACAATCAAAGATGATAAAAGTCAATAAAGGAAGTATGCAATTCTAGGGATTAAAGCATCTAGTTGTGGTTCCAACTCAAGATCTAAAGATAAGCGGACAAAGCTGAGGTTTTTGCATAGGGAAGGTGTTTCTAAAGTGGAATAGATCACCGGGTAAGTCTCACTACTCACTAATCCTAAACCGTAACTCCTATTACCGGGTAAGTCTCAAGGAATTAAGATAAAGAACTATAACCTCAAACTAACACACCAACTAAGGGAATAGAATCAACCTTTACCGGGTAAGTCTCAGGCTAACTCACAAAGATGGGATGAAAGCACACTCAAACCCCAATAAATGATAAACCTTTATTACCTAAACTTATGATCTTAGGTAAACAAACTAAGGAATTACCGGGTAAGTCTCATCCTAGGCTTGCATTGAACCAGGAAAGGTGTAATAAGAATAGGATTTGGCAAACTCTAACACTTAACTCTCAGTTTCGGATCAGATAAGTCACCTCGGTAGCCAAATTTCACCCCGGCCGAGATGTTCATCGACTGAGCGAGATGCTTAGGGTTAAGGTAAAGACTCGAACTTTCAGGGTCCTACTGTGATTAAGATCATTCTATCATTGTTTTTCGCACAACTTTAAGCCAATCACCCTAGAATCACACAAAGAGATTAGCCGCTCATCATCATGAAAGTATTAATCAAATATATTGGAAGAAAGAGAATAATTGAACAAGAAAACCTTAAGAGAAAGGCTTCAATAACTGAATCAATTATCAAACACAACAAGCGTTCCTTGGATAGAAATCCAACAAGACAAACAACAAGGAAGGGAATCTAAGATAATCTTACAAAAACCCTTCAAAAAGCTATAAAAGCTATAGACTTTCTTCCTTCAACCTTCAAAAAGGTTCTTCAAATCTCCCAACTGGATTATGGCTGCTGCGGTGTATAAACCCTGATCGGTGGTATAGCATGATATGGATTTGTGGAAAATCCAACCCTTTTTATAGGAAAATTACTCTCCAAAGATAAGATATCTTAGAAAGATATTTTCCCATAAAAATAGGTAAAATATATGATCTAGTATATCTTCTTCCTTCCAGGAACCAAGCCCAAAAATATAAGATCTCTTTCCAAAGATAAAAGATCTCAGCCAAGAATAAAATATTCTCGCCGCGTCCCAAGTGTTCGCCTCGGTCGAGTCGACTCCTGTGGATCACCTCGGTCGAGGTGACTCCGTAGTCAACCGAGGTGAGTCACAACTGAATGTGAAATCTCTCAAATCTGGTCCATAGTAAATCTTTAATCCTTGGCTTTGCTTCCTGGATGTTTCCTTATGTTCCTGAATGTAGCTCCAATGACTCCATAGCTCCTTTTGCTCCTTTTTGATGCAAAACGTGCCATTTTACCTACGATTACAACAAAACTAGGTGTAGACCTCGATTCCCGCAAAGGTAGATGAAATGGTAATATAATCACATAATATACACACAAACATGCAGATTATTGAAGATAAAACATCCAAACAAACCCCAAAATATAGACTATAATTCATGCTATCAAAATACCCCATACTTAGCCCTTGCTTGTCCCAAGCAAGTTCTGCATATAAAAGGAAAGATAGAATGGATTATAAGTCAAGAAAATCAATGAAAAAGTCTTTCAAAACATTTTAATGGTGTGCTACAATCATAGATCACTCTAAGAGAATACTTCATGGAATTTAAAATCAAAACATGCTTAAAACATTTTATAAATATAAGAAAGTTGTTCATCTTTGCATAAAATCATAGAATGCATAATAAGTCATAATTATCGAAATTAATCATGCATAATCCAGTTTAAACCACTAAGTCAATCAACAAGCTCGAGGTCTCAAGGGCTTCCCAAAAGAAAGGTCAAGAAACGTGTAGGGTAGGGATGTATGTAAGGTAATGTGGTGCTAGAATCCGGGAAAAGGATATACTTCACTTTCACTTTGACTTTCAACATCTTCCACCAATAAGCTTTGCTTATTTCACACTTTTTCTTTTACTTTACTTTTTGGGATGCATGGACAGAGGTGCACAATAACCGAAGCCTAGGAAATCAGCAATCATCAATTTCTTGAGATGCATCAAACCCTTGATGCACATACCATGACCTGTTAGGAATATCGCTCAATCCGACTTTGGCAAGACACAAACACCCGGCTATGTGAATGGTGCCGAGTTACTCATCATCATGATTGACTTCCCCAAACCTATTTCTTTCTTTATAACACTTTCACTTCCAGCCAACTTCTCAACTTTAACTTCACTTGCTTTCACCACTTTGCTTGCTTCCAAATTCCCGGATAGGTAAAGGGAGACAAAAATGTATATGAGGGGCTAAGCATGATCAAGAAGAAGAAGAGAGAAGAATGAATTGCCTTGGTCTTTCCAGGAAGAAAGTGAGAGAACTTATCTTGTGGTGTCAACCTTCAAATTCAACATAATTTGGATAAAAACAAAGTATTAAACATGCCAAAAATTTGAAACAAAGCATTTAGCAACTTAAACATATTATAAAACCTTTCAAACACATAAGGATTTCAAAACCAGTCAGTAAACAAGATCTTCACTGAGATCATATCCAGATAAGAAGCACAAAAATTCGTTTCGAAAACTCTCAGTTAACCCACCTCGGTCGAGGTGTTCTTAGGTCAACCGAGGTAAAACACCTCATTCGGCCAGAACTGCCCCGGTCGAGGTCAAAAAAGTTTTTTTAGAAAACCAGTTTTTTTTTTCGACGTTTTTCTCAATCAAATAACCTGTATGTATGTATGCAGTCTCAGATAAACACATAGAAGCAAAATGAAGCATAAATATCATAGAAGGTCAAGTCATACATCCATGAGTCAAATAATATATAAATACCCCATACTTGGGACACACTGTCCCAGTGGGTCAAAATAAGTCTAAGGAATAAAAATACTCACCGGACATAAAGCTGAACTGCATAATAAATAAGAAAGAAAATCCTGCAGCTCTTAGTAGTCACGATCCGGTAGTGGTGGTGGTGGCACATATGGATACTGAGATGGGTCGAACGGGTAGCCCATGATGTGCTCAAACTGAATCTGAGCCATCATATGCTGGTAGTGTTGTCGCTCCTGCATCTCGCGGATATCCAGTGATAAGGCAGCATAAGAATCAATCATCTGATCCGTCAGATCATCGATCCGACGGTAAGCCTCTGAATCTTTGTGTCGGCGTGCCCTACGCCTAGCAGGTCTTACTGGAGATGTGGCTGGTGCAGGCTCAGTATCATCATCATCAAGATCAATAACCGGTGCACTCGTCCCAACAGTATCCGTCCCTGTATCCATCAAAACTCCACCATCCCTGTCATCAGCAGTCTCCTCATCTACCTCATCCTCCTCAGCTGGTGCAGCTGCTGCCTCTCTATAATCCTCCATCAGTGGGGCCCAAGCGGTCTGCCAGTAATGAGGGTCATAAACTGTAAACTAGGCTGACCACCTAATCCCCTGCGGTGCAGTCAGCTCCCATGGCATCGCCACATATGGCGTAGTCAGTCCTCGGGGAACCAGAATCCGCCGAGTGATCATCTCCTGTAGCCCTAGCGGCTTGGCAGCCGTCACCATAGTGCAAGCGCTGAGATCCATATCCTGATAGCTCGCGATGTGGGTCACAAGTCCTCCGCAGCAGATGTCCCTGTTCGCTCCAAACGGTGTGTGCAAGCTTTCAATTTATAACCCTAGACTTAAGCTTAAAACAAGGATGCGAACCCGCAGTGTACGGGTCAATCGTATTAAAAGCAAGGAATTCCAAGGGTCGATCACAGGGACTCGGTGAAACAAAGTCAATAACGGTAAGCTTCGTGAATACTAACCACAAGAGCAATTAACACAATCAAAGATGAATAAGAAGTCAATAAAGCAAACATGCAATTCTAGGGATTAAAGCATCTAGTTGTGGTTCCAACTCAAGATCTAAAGATAAGCGGACAAAGCTGAGGTTTTTGCAAGGGGAAGGTGTTGCTAAAGTGGAATAGATCACCGGGTAAGTCTCACTACTCACTAATCCCAAACCGTAACTCCTATTACTGGGTAAGTCTCAAGGAATTAAGATAAAGAACTATAATCTCAAACTAGCACTCCATCTAAGGGAATAGAATCAACCTTTACCGGGTAAGTCTCAGGCTAACTCACAAAGATGGGATAAAAGCACACTCAAACCCCAATAAAGGATAAACCTTTATTACCTACACTTATGATCGTTGGCACACAAACTAAGGAATTACCGGGTAAGTCTCATCCTAAGCTTGCTTTGAACCAAGAAGGGTGTAATAAGAATAGGATTTGGCAAACTCTAACACTTAACTCTCAGTTTTGGATCAGATAAGTCACCTCGGTCAACCGAATTCTACCCCGGCCGAGATGTTCATCGACTGAGCGAGATGCTTAGGGTTAAGGTTAAAGACTCGAACTTTCAGGGTCCTACTGGAATCTAAGATTATTCTATCATTGTTTTTCCCACAACCTTCAGCCAATCACCCTAGAATCACACAAGGAAATTAACCACTCATCATCATGAAAGTATAAATCAAATATATGGGAAGAAGGTGAATATTTGAACAAGAAGAATTTAATGAAAAGACTTCAATGACTGAATCAAATATCACAACAAAAGCGTTCCTTGGATATCAATCCAACAAGACAAGACAACAAAGAAGGGAATTGAAGACAATCTTACAAAAACCCTCCAAAAGCTATAAAAGCTACAATCTTCAATCTTCCTTCAACCTTCAAAAAGGTTCTTCAAATCTCCCAACTGGAGTATGGCTGCTGCGTGTTTTTCGGTGTAAGCGGATTCTTCAGCCGTTAGCGGATGTATGCAGGATGTATGCAGGATGTATGCAGGATGTCGGATTTGTGGGAAATCCGACCCTTTTTATAGGAAAATTACTCTCCAAAGATAAGATATCTTAGAAAGATCTCCTCCCATAAAAATAGGTAAAATATAAGATCTTCTATATCTTCTTCCTTCCAGGAGTCAAGCCCAAAAATATAAGATCACTTTCCAAAGATAAAAGATCTCAGCCAAGAATAAAATATTCTCGCCGCGTCCTAGGTGTTCGCCTCGGTCGAGTCGGCGTCTCTGGATCACCTCGGTCGAGATGAATCTCTGGTCAACCGAGGTGAGTCACAACTGGATGTGAAATCTCTCAAAACTGGTCCAAAGTGAATCTTAATCCATGGCTATGCTTCCTGGATGGTTCCCTATGCTCCTCAATGTAGCTCCAATGACTCCATAGCTCTATTTGTTCCTTTTTGATGCAAAAACGTGCCATTTTACCTACAATTACAGCAAAACTAGGTGTAGACCTTGATTCCCGCAAAGGTAGATGAAATGGTAATAAAATCACATAATATACATGCAATCATGCAGATTATGAAAGATAAAACGTCCAAACAAACCTCAAAATATAGACTATAATTCATGCTATCAAAATACCCCATACTTAGCCCTTGCTTGTCCCCAAGCAAGTTTCGCATATAAAAGACAAGATAGAATGGATTATAAGTCATGAAAAATCAATGAAAAGTCTTTCAAAAACATTTTTATGGTGTGTTACAATCATAGATTACTCTAAGAGAATACTTCATGGAATTTAAAATCAAAATACGATCAAAACATTTTATAAATATAGAAAAGTTGTTCATCTTTGCATAAAACCATGGAATGCATAATAAGTCATAATTATCAAAATTAATCATGTATAATCCAGTTTAAACCACTAAGTCAATCAACAAGCTCAAGGTCTCAAGGGCTTCCCAAAAGAAAAGGTCAAGAAACGTGTAGGGTAGGGATGTATGTAAGGTAATGTGGTGCTAGAATCCGGGAAAAGGATGAACTTCACTTCCACTTTGACTTGCAACATCTTCCACCGATAAGCTTTGCTTATTCCACATTTTTTTTCTTTTTACTTTACTTTTTGGGATGCATGGACAGAGGTGCACAATAACCGAAGCCTAGGAAATCCGCAATCATCAATTTCTTGAGATGCATCAAACCCTTGATGCACATACCATGACCCGTTAGGAATATCGCTCAATCCGATTTTGGCAAGACACAAACACCCGGCTATGTGAATGGTGCCGAGTTACTCATCTTCATGATTGACTTCCCCAAACCTATTATTACTTTCTAACTCTTTCACTTCCAGCCAACTTCTCAACTTTAACTTCACTTGCTTTCACCACTTTGCTTGCTTCCAAATTCCCGGATAGGTAAGGGGAGGCAAAATGTATATGAGGGGCTAAGCATGATCAAGAAGAAGAAGAAGAGAGAAGAATGAATTGCCTTGGTCTTTCCAGGAAGAAAGTGAGAGAACTCATGATGTGGTGTCAACCTTCAAATTCAACATAATTTAGATAAAACAAAGTATGAAACATGCCAATAATTTCAAACAAAGCATTTAGCAACTTAAACATATTATAAAACCTTTCAAACACATAAAGAATTTAAAACCAGTCAGTAAGCAAGATCTTCACTGAGATCATATCCAGATAAGTAACACAAAAATAATTTTCGAAAACTCTCAGTTAACCCACCTCGGTCGAGGTGTTCTTGGTTCAACCGAGGTGAAACGCCTCGTTTGGCCAAGACTGACTCGGTCGAGGTCAAAAAAATTTTTTTTTTTTAAAACCATTTTTTTTTCAGTTTCGACGTTTTTCTCAATCAAATAACCTGTAAATATGCATGCAATCTCAGATAAACATATAAATGCAGAAGTGAAGCATAAACATGAAATATCCGATAAAGTAATCATACATCAAGGAAATCAAATAAGTACATCAAGTAGTCATCAAATAAGTATATCGAATACCCCATACTTGGGACACACTGTCCCAGTGGGTCAATATAAGTCTAGAAACAAGAGTACTCACCGGATAAAAAGCTGAACTGCATAAAATATAATAAAGAAAATCCTGCAGCTCATCAATAGTCGCGATTCGGTGGTGGTGGTGGTGGCACGTATGGATACTGGGTCGGGTCAAACGGATAACCCATGATACGCTCGAACTGAAGTTGGGCCATAATGTGCTGATAATGCTGCCGCTCCTACATCTCGCGGATATCCAGCGACATAGCAGCATACGAATCAATAACCTGATCCGTCAGGTCATCGATCCGTCTATGAGCATCTGGATCCCTCACTCCGCGTCTCCTGCGTCTAGCAGGTCTAACCGGAGAAGTGGCGGGTGCATCAGCTGGTGCAGGCTCAGTCTCATCATCATCATCATCCAGATCTATAATCGGCGGCGCGCTCGTCCCTGCAGTATCTGTCCCTGTATCCATCGGGACTCCACCATCCCTCTCATCTACTGTATCCTCGTCATCAGCCTCCTCCTCAGCTGGGGCAGCTGCTGCCTCCCTATGATCCTCCATCAGTGGAGCCCAAGCTGTCTGCCAATAGTGTGGGTCATAAACGGTGAACTAGGCAGACCATCAGATCCCCTGTGGCGCAGTCAGCTCCCACGGCATAGCTACATAGGGTGTGGTCAGACCTCGGGGAACTAGAATCCGCCGAGTGATCATCTCTTGCAATCCAAGCGGCTTCGGAGCCGCCACCATCGTACATGCACTGAGGTCCATGGCATGAAAAGCAGCTATGTGGGTGACAAGCCCTCCGCAGCAGATGTCTCCCTTCGCTTTAGCCTTGATCTTGTGCAGGTCCTCTGCCAAGATCAAGCCAAAGTCTGGGAAACCCCCCGTAACCATACAGTACAGACTGAAAAGCTCGCCCTGTCGGATCTTCTGGGGCGTCTCAGTACGCACCAGAAGTGTCTCGCTGAATATCTGTTCGCCCCTAGAGGTGTGTGCAAATAAGTTTTAAATTTATAAAACTAGAATCAAGCAAGCGAACCCGCAGTGTACGGATCGACGTAGTTAAGCAAGAATTCCAGAGTATCGAACACAGGGATTTGGGTGGAGCGAATTCAATTGCAAGTTATCAAGCAGGTGAATATGGGAGTTTTGCAGATATTGGGAAAACAACAATCCTAAAGCTTCGAGTATCCAGTTGCGGCAATAGATTCAAGATATACTAATGATGTAAAGACAGAGTGGAGATATGCAAAGGTATACTAATGTAAGGTAATCGTACGGTTGAGGTTCCAAAAACCTTATGTAACTCACCTAAAAGACACTCCCTATACAGGTTGTTGAGGCTCAATATAGAAAGATTCTAGAGATGAGAATTAATGTCAAATACCCAAACTTGTAATCCAAAGGTCAAGACTAACTTAACCGATTGAGGTTATGACACTCACAATCGAGGTAGAGGTTGTTGAGGCTTCACTACCACCTAGAAAAGACAAGTCTAAGCTAAGCTAAAGCCAATCTTTAACTTTAGATTAAAGTAAAAGCAGGTTCGTAGACTTAAGGTAAATCACGGTTAGTTCTTGAAGTTCCACGGCCGTGGACTCAAGAACAGCCCGTAATTTGGGGTTGTCGGCGATAATTCTCTAACTCTCAGGGTCTAATCCGTTTGCGATCGATCTATCATCACCTATGCCACAACTATCAACCCTTCACCTTAGAATTGTTAAGGGTTTTTAGCCAATAACAGTCATATTGATATCAATTCAAGAATTAAAAGATAAAAGATGGGAACTTTCAAGAATTATCA
This sequence comes from Fagopyrum homotropicum, assembly GCA_033239125.1. Lineage (NCBI taxonomy): Eukaryota > Viridiplantae > Streptophyta > Magnoliopsida > Caryophyllales > Polygonaceae > Fagopyrum > Fagopyrum homotropicum. Next base: position 9,030,746 of record BSWB01000006.1, on the reverse strand, counting down.
ATAATCTTCAAATGAATCTCAAAATCACAGTCAAGAACAAGTGTTTATCAAAAGATTCAAAACGGAGTAAACAATCACAATCTTAGGAAAGAAAAGAAACGGGATGTCAATCCGATCCTAAATCAAACCTAAGCAAGAAGAGGGATCTTCTTGCAAAACCCTCCAAGAACTTCGATCTTCCACCAATTCGAAAATCATAAACAGCAACTCTCCAACACGAACTTTGATCTTCAATGAGATCTCCAAATTACCTCCAAGATGAGGGTTTGTGCGTTGCTAAACGTTGATTGTAAGCGTGCGTTTGCCGCTAAGCGAAGGTTGAAAGGTCGTAAGCGAGGTGACGGAATCTTGCTTCGTCCGTCTTTTTATAGTGTAGGGTAAAGTGTCGGCCCGGCCCAATCTTTCAAAAGATCATGGCTTCGAAGCGTGGCGAAAAGATTCGCCAAGATCACGGTCGTGGAAGATTCCACGACCGTAATTTAGGGCGTGGAAACAATTACGGTTAGTTCCACGGCCGTAGAATCCCCTGGAATGAACATCGAATTCTGACTCTGAATCCACGGCCGTAATTCTGAACGTGGTTTGTGATACGGCCGTGTTTTAGGGCGTAATTTAGGGCAAGAACGTGATTCTTCCCTGAACTCGTGCATTCTTCAATCTAAGACTCCAAATTGCTTCAAAAAGTGTCCTCGATCTATGGACATATCAACTCAACTCTCCTTTGCTCGATTCCGTTCGGAAATAGCTCCAAATTACCTATAATCAACATAGAACTAGTGTAGACATCCATATCGAAAATATAGGAAATACTAGCTCACATATGCACAAAGATCAATCAAAGACTATCAATATGAATCAAATACATTTAGAAAACGTGCCTAAAATATCACAATATTTCATACTAACAAATAACCCCATACTTAGCACTTGCTTGTCCCTAAGCAAGGTCCTTCAAAAAGCTTTAAAACAAGAGTTAGGATGAAATATGTGTACCTTCTTTTGGATGAATGTGACTTCTAAAGAATAGATCATTCTCAAACCTTGCTTCAATCGTTTTTCAAACTTTCACACACTTAATCAAAGAGTAAAAGGTAAAGAAAATTCATGAATCAACTCAACTTCTAAACAAGCATTATAACCTTCAAACATTATCAAAATCAATCATAAGAAGCTTCAATTTAGATCACCAAGTCATATAACATTCTTTTGATCTTAAGGACTTTCAAAGAAAAGGTCTAGAGTATGGAAGGGAAGGGAAAACTTTAAGGGGAAGTGTTGCATAAATCCGGGAAAGTGGACAACTACCTTCTTCTTCTTATGCGGTTCCCGCAACACTTCAACTTAGAGCTTTGCTCTCTTCTTTTCGACTTTACTTTTGGAGTTATGGATAGAGGTGCACAAAAACCGAAGCCTAGGAGATTGGCGTTTCTCAATTTTCATGAGATGCCTCAAACCCTTAGCGCACATACCATAATCCGCTAGGAATATCGCTCAATCCGACTTTGGCAAGGCACAAACACCCGGCTATGTGAATGGTGCCGAGTTACTCATCGTCATGATTAACTTCCCCAAACCTATAATTTCTTTCTATTCAATTGATTGCAATTAATTGCTTTCATGGCCCTCCCACATCAAACATGCCTTTTTCTCATTCACTTTTCCAAATTCCCGGATAGGTAAAGGAGGCTAATATTTCAATGAGGAGCTAGATGATCAAAGAAAGAGGAAAGAAAGTATCGAATTGCCTTAATCATTTCAACAAGAAGTATAGGAACTTATAATGTGATTTCAACTTCAATCTCTCAACATGATTTAGGCAATGTTTTCACATTATAAAACTTGTAAAAGAGGTAGAATTCATTCATTTAAATTCTTTTCGATTTACAATCCTTTTAAGCATGCAATTGTCATCGAACTCAATTCACAAGTAGTGATTATCATGGAAATCATCTCAATTCATTAGAAGCTCAAAATTTTTCAATTTTTATGGGTTTTTCAAGTCACTTTTCATGCAATGCAATAAGGAAACGTGCAACACATAATGAACATGCAATGATAGTCTCAAATGAAGCAAACATAGAGAGTAGAGTTATTACAAACTTTAGTACATCCCACCCCATACTTAGGACGAACATTGTCCCTAATGTTCAAAAGAAAGAACAAAAGAAAGAAAAGAAAAAGAAACTCACAAGTGGTGGCGGGAATGTCTAAATAAAACGGTCATGCATCGATCACTGCGGCGCCGGTGGAGGTGGAAATGGAGAGAAGCTCGGATCATAGAACCGCCCGAACTGCTGGCGGTAGACGTCCCTCATCATGTGGTCAAGGTCGTCTAGGTGTCCGTCTCTAGCATCCGCCCGGATCTCTAGCGCTCCGACTCTCTCTGAAAGTCCGGTAGCCCAATCCGGCATCCTCTCATACCATCCCGGGGCGTGATCATACCATGCGGGGTCATCGGCTGGTGCTGGTGCTGGTGGTGGTGGTGGTGCTGCTGGCTGCGTCGTGGACCAAGGAGGGGTTGTGTCGTACCAAGTGGGAGGTGTAGTCATCCACGTGGGCCTCTCACTCACGCTGGCGCGGCGAGATGACGAGCCTGAAGCTCTAGCTGGACGTGGAGAGCGCCTAGGTACATCCGGGACCACCTCCGGCTGATCCGGAAACGTGCCGAACTCCTGCTCCGCTCCTCCACCACTCTCGTACTGCTCTCCCATCTCCTCCTCATCCTCAACCGGTGGTGGGACAAAAGGGGGAGCTACAAGCCTGTGCGCATGCATCGCAGCGAACGTCTCCTTCCAATTGTGGCGTCCTGCCACAATGGAATACTCTGGCAGCCACTCAATACCCCTGCCTGTCCTACTCTCCCAAGGCATGCCCGCATAAGGCGGACCTTTATGTGTGGGGAAGATGAGTCCCCTGACCATGAATGCATGTAATCCTAGAGGTACGGCGGGTATGCGGGTGCAACTTGAAAAATCCACACCAAATGTCCTAGCCATGTGGGTCACTATCCCACCATATCCAATGTTCCCCTTTCTCTTGTTCTTCAGTTTACTCATCGTAGCCGCCAAAAGAGTAGCACAATCTGCGCGGCGACCGTAGAGCATACAGTAGAGCAGGAATAGCTCATCCGTCTTGATCTTTTGGGGCGTCTCCGTCCTAGGAAAGAGACACTCCGAAAGAACACGGTGAGCTATCTTCAAGGCTAGATGGTACATCAATCTAGCCTTGGTATCGGCGGGTTGCCAACGGTCCTCGTCGGCGTAAATCATGGCTACTTCCTCCCAGAAATCCTTAGGGTAGATACCGCTAGGGAATCGACCATTGTAGGTCTCATGGAACCCGAAAATGGCCCCAAACTCAACTATACTCAACTGGTAGTCTCGATTCATGAGACGGAAGGAGACGGTCCTATCAACATGGCTGTGCTCGAAAGACGTCACAACCTCTCGGGTGATCTCCTCATAGGCGTCTTCATGAATGTTCGTGAAGACAGGTAATCCGGCTCTATCCAAGAGCCATGTAAGGTCGTCAACTATGTTGAGAGGATGTAGATCCTCCAACAACAAATACCTAGGGCCAATCATTGCCCTCTTCTCTATCCTCTCAAATGCAGCTAGGTGGTCGTCATGTATGGTTGGGACGCTAGGGTGAGGTGGTGAAGATGGAGGTGAAGGTGAGGATGGTAGTGAGGGAGATGAGGGTGGTGGTGCCCTAGATGTGGAGGGGTTGCCCTTTCTTTTCTTATTTTGCTCCCCTTTCTTCTCCTTTATCCTTCCTGAAACTCTCCTTACGAAATCCATTTTCAGCAAAAATCACGGTCTGTTCTATAGAAACCACGGCCGTGGAACCTCCAGAGACCGTGATTCGTCACAGAATCTCGTGAATCTCAGCAAATTCACCAAATATCACCACAACAAGCAGTCCTAATCTAATTCCTTCCAATCTTTGTCAGTTCTTCCTAAAAATCTATAGCAAAAACGAATCAAATCCGCGAGAATCGAAGAGAAAGAAATAACCTCTTTTTCGGATTGAAAAATCCAAAATGCGCGTTCGTTGATCGATTTCCACTCGATTTGTTGCTTGGATCCTGTTCGTGGTTGGATTTGCTGCAGTTTAGAGCGAAGAATTGTTGAAAACGATTAGAGAATGAAGAATTGGGAGAGGCTGCGGGTTTTCGGTATCTAGGTCGTGGAATTGGGGGAGAATTGTGGTGGTTTTTGTGATGAAGTGTGGCTTTTATACTCGCAGGCAAAATTTCAAAAATCACGGTCTATCGGGGCATTCCACGGCCGTGGAAGTGTACGGACCCGTGGTTTTGGTGATTTTTCACAGGCTTTTGAGAATTACGGCCACTGTAGCTATGACGACCGTAATTTAGACCGTGGAACCTTCTGTAAAGCTTCAAAGTCCAAATTTCGTCACTTCTCTTCGACATTATCCCTCCTTTCTCCTTTTCCATCGATCCTACAACCAAAAACACGAACATACCGGAAGAAATCGAGGCAAAATAAAGCGAAAACGTCTATTCTAAACTAATCTATGAATTGAAGACAAAACGAGAATGCAATACCTTGGGTTGCCTCCCAAGAAGCGCTTTGTTTAAGGTCCGTAGCTAGACCAATCTCGCACTTATTCGAGTGCGGTAGGTGCAAACTCCTCAGCTTGGAGTTCCGGCGAGTACTTCTTGAGTCGTTGGCCGTTCACCTTAAAACTTCCACTAGCTTCACCCCATACTTCAACTGCACCATGGGGGAAAATACGCTTAATTAGAAAAGGTCCAGTCCAACGAGATTTTAACTTACCTGGAAAGAGGCGAAGTCTCGAATTGAAGAGGAGAACTTGATCTCCTTCTTTGAAGTCCTTTGGAATGATATGCTTATCATGCCAACGCTTTGCTCTTTCCTTGTAGATTTTGGCGTTTTCATAGGCGTTCAAGCGAAGTTCATCCAGCTTGTTGATGTCTAGGAGACGCTTCTCTCCCGCTTCCTTCATGCTGAAATTCAGCCATTTGATAGCCCAAAACGCTTTGTGCTCTAGCTCTACCGGCAAATGACAAGACTTCCCATACACAAGGTTATATGGTGTGGTTCCTATGGGAGTCTTGTATGCAGTCCGGTATGCCCATAATGCGTCATCTAGTTTCAAGGACCAATCCTTCCTGGTCCTTGAAACCGTCTTTTCTAGAATTCCCTTGATCTCCCTGTTTGAGATCTCAACTTGTCCACTCGTTTGTGGATGGTAAGGGGTAGCGATCTTGTGAGTAACCCCATACTTGGCTAGAAGAGCTTCAAAGCGACGGGCTATGAAGTGAGAACCTCCATCGCTAATGATCGTCCTTGGTGTCCCGAATCGCGGAAAGATGGTCTTGTTGAAGAACTTAACCACCACCATGGCATCATTTGTGGGAGAGGCAATCGCTTCCACCCATCTAGAGACGTAGTCTACCGCCAATAATATGTATTGGTTTCCACAAGAGGAAGGGAATGGTCCCATGAAATCGACTCCCCAAACGTCGAAAATCTCTACCTCTTGGATGTTGTTAAGGGGCATCTCGTTCCTTCTAGAGATATTGCCTGTTCTTTGACAAGCATCGCAACAAGAAACAAAGGATTGCACATCTTTAAATAAAGTAGGCCAATAGAATCCAGATTGCAATACCTTTGCGCTAGTTTTGTTTGAACTAGCGTGTCCTCCACAAGGTAGTGAATGACAATGGCGGATGACACTTTGCATCTCCTCTTCCGGCACACACCGCCGGATGATGCCATCCGGACCTCTCTTGAAGAGGAGAGGCTCGTTCCAATAATATTCCCGGACGTCCTTGAAGAACTTCTTCCTTTGTGAGTAGGATAGTCCGGGCGGTATCTCCTGGCAAACCAAATAGTTAACAAAGTCAGCAAACCATGGTTCGTTACCTTTGGAGATTACCTTGATGCACTCCTCTATGATATGTAGGTGTTCGTCCGGGAAGGAGTCATCAATGGGCAAATGGTTGTCCTCTAGATGTGTTAGACGACTCAAATGATCCGCAACAGAATTTTCCGAGCCTTTCTTGTCGCGGATCTCAAGATCGAATTCTTGTAGGAGAAGAATCCATCTAATCAGCCTTGGCTTCGCATCTTTCTTCGCAAGGAGGTACCGGATCGCAGCATGATCCGTGTAGACAATCACTTTTGCACCTACAAGATAAGAGCGAAACTTGTCAATAGCGTAGACAATGGCTAAAAATTCCTTCTCTGTGGTGGCGTAGTTGAGCTGAGCTTCGTCTAGCGTCTTGCTAGCGTAGTATATGGCGTGGGTTCGTCCTTCCTTTCGTTGCCCAAGAACAGCTCCAATGGCTACGTCACTAGCATCACACATAATCTCGAAGGGGAGAGTCCAGTCCGGAGGTTGGATAATGGGTGCTGAAATTAGAGCTTGCCGAATGGTGTTGAACGCATCTAGACATTCCTGTGAAAACTCAAAAACCGCATCCTTCATCAATAGATTAGTGAGAGGTTTTGATATTTTAGAAAAGTCCTTAATGAAACGTCTATAGAATCCAGCATGTCCTAGGAAACTTCTTATCCCTTTCACCGAAATTGGGGGAGGAAGTTTCTCTATGGTCTCTATCTTAGCCCTGTCTACCTCTATCCCTCTACTAGAGACTAAGTGACCTAACACGATTCCTTCCTTAACCATGAATTGACACTTCTCCCAATTAAGAACTAGGTTAGTGTCTTCACATCTTTGCAAAACAAGAGAAAGGTTAGAAAGACAATCGTTAAAAGAGGAACCGTAAACGGAGAAGTCGTCCATGAAGACTTCCATGATTTCCTCTACATATTCGGAGAAGATGGCCATCATGCACCGTTGAAAGGTGGCTGGGGCGTTGCAAAGCCCGAACGGCATTCTCCTATAAGAGAACGTACCCCAAGGGCACGTGAATGTGGTCTTCTCTTGATCATCCGGATGTATCGGAATCTGAAAGAAGCCACTATAACCGTCAAGGTAGCAAAAGTATGAATGTTGTGCTAACCTTTCAAGCATCTGATCGATGAATGGCAATGGAAAGTGATCCTTCCGCGTTGCGTTGTTGAGCTTGCGGTAGTCTATACACATTCGCCATCCAATTACGGTTCGGGTAGGAATGAGTTCGTTGTTCTTATTGGTGATGACCGTCATTCCTCCCTTCTTCGGAACTACTTGAACCGGGCTCACCCACTTGCTATCGGAGATAGGATAGATGATACCTGCATCAAGAAGTTTAAGAATTTCCTTCTTGACAACCTCCTTCATGGTCGGATTCAACCGCCTTTGAGGTTGTCTCGAAGTTCTAAAGTCTTCCTCCATTAGTATCTTATGCATGCATAGGGAGGGTTTAATTCCTACTAAGTCCTCAATGGTATAGCCTATGGCTTTTCTATGTTTCCTAAGGACAATCATGAGCTGTTCATGTTCATCTATGCTTAATTCGGAACTAACGATAACCGGAAGGGTGGAATTAGATCCAAGAAAAGCGTACCTTAGATGAGTAGGAAGTGGTTTGAGTTCCATCACTTTCGGAGCTTCCGATGATCCTTGAGGAGCTTCCGATGTTTCCTTAGAAGTTTCTAAGGATGTTGATTGGGTTGGAGAAGAATTAGAAGAAGTTGAAGAGGTATGCCGATCACCATCTTCCACGGCCAAAATTACGGTCTCCTCTTCTATTCCACGGCCGTGGAATGCTCTGGAATGGAAGTCGATTTTGGTCGTGGAATCCACGGTCGTGGAATATAGGGTGTGACCGTGGATTCTAATATTCTCAGCCTCATCGTGGAGTTTCTCAAACTCCACTTCATGCATCTCTTCTTGTGCTTCCAAGGCTTCAATTTCCTCTTTGCACTCTTCTTCTTCTCCTACATTGGTTAGACTCATAGTAATAACCTTTTGTAAAGGATCGTTAAAGAGAATCGCACTCACCTCCTCCCTAGACAAACCTTCTTCATCTTGGATATCGTAAATATCATCATCAAAGATTGGCTCCTTCACTAGAGTGGAAAGAACGAACTCTACTTTCTCTTCCCCAATATCAAAAGCGAGTCTCCCATTCTTGCAATCGACCATGCAGCCGGAAGTTGCAAGAAACGGTCTTCCGAGTATGATCGGGACCGGACTATCTGCAGGAATATCAAGCACGACAAAATCAATGGGAACAAAGAACTTGCCTAGCTTGACCGGGACGTCTTCTACAATACCGACGGGACGAGTAATGGATCGATCCGCCATGTATAACGTCATCTTCACCGGTTTAGGGTCGCCTAAACCGATTTTCCTGCACAACGCAAGTGGTATGATGCTCACACTTGCTCCTAAGTCACATAAAGCGTCATATGTGACATCTCCCACTCCAATGGGAATGCAAAATGACCCCGGATCCTTCAACTTTGGGGGCATTTTCTCCTTCATCGTCTTGATGAGATCCGAAGAATCCGAACTCATCTTGACTTCACCAAAATCTTCTAGCTTCCTCTTGTTAGAGAGGAGCTCCTTCAAGAACTTGCCATAAGCCGGCATACCTACAATAGCATCAATGAAAGGTATATTAATATGCAGCTTGCTCATGAGTTCTATAAACTTACCAAATTGTTTATCTAGGCGCGCTCGCGCTCTAGATTGAGGGAACGGTAGGGGAGGTTTGAAAGCTGGAGGAGGAACATAGACGTCTTCCTTCTCCTTCCCCTTTTCTTTGTCCTTCTCTACGGGGACTTCAACGAACGTAGGTTGCGGATCGGTGGTAGTCACTCCGCTCCTAGTTGTAATCGCCATCACCCTCCCTTTGGAGTTGTCCTCCGTCTTTCCTGGAAGTTTCCCTTGATTTTTGGGAACTTTCTCCGCATGGTTGAACATTTGGTTTTCCAAAGCCTTTTGAGCTTTGTCAACCTTAGAAATTTGATCATCAACCTTGATGATGCGGTTCTCCAACCCTTGAAGCTTTCCCAAGATTGTCTCCAACATGGGATCGGGCTTCTCCTTTCCCGTATTGTTTCCTCCATTTGATGATTGCCCCTGGCTTTTCAAAGGAGTAGAGGAAGAAGAGGGTGGAGTTAGTGAATTGGAGTTGGAAGGATAGGAGTTACCGGAATTTTGTTGATTGGAGCGCCAATTGTTGTTGTTTGAACCCCGATTGTTGTTCCAATTGTTGTTGTTCCGGTTGTTGTTGTTTCCATTCCAATTGTTATTCCGGTTATTGTTCCGGTTATTGTTGTTGCGGTTGGTGTTATCACCGCTGTTGTTGTTGCCCAAATAGCCAACATCCTTCTCTTGTTGCCTTGGGAAGTTGGTCTTGATAGTCTCCTTCAACTCTTTGATCTCGTTGTTGAGGGAGAAAATCTGATTTTGAGCTTCATGTGTGAGCTTTGCTCCTTGCTCCACACGATTTCCCTCCACTTTCCGGTGGGAATACTTCTCTATGACTCTTGCTTGCTTCTCAATGAAGTCCCAAGCGTCATCTTCTCTCATGTCCATGAACGTTCCACATGAGAGGGATTGGAGGTTGAATTGCGTTCCCGCATCCAGCCCTTTGTAGTAAATCTCCAGCAAGGCAAGCTTGGATATGCCATGATGAGGGCAATCCAAGAGCAAATCCTGAAACCTTTCCCAAGATTGAAACAAACTTTCGTTAGGTCTCATGGAAAAAGCATTGATCTTACCTCTAAGTTCTGCCGTTTTGGAAGGCGGAAAGAATTTGGTGAGAAACTCTGCGGAAAGGTCTTCCCACGTGTCTAGTTTCCCATTAGGAAGAGCTTGATACCAAGATAACGCTTTCCCCTTCAAGGAGAAGAAGAAAGGCTTGAGCTTATAGCTGTTGGTAGTAGCGTTCTTCGGTCTCATCGTCTCCATCATACACTCAAAGTTCTGTAAGTGTTGGTGTAGAGATTCAGTACTTGTACCGCCAAATTGACTTTGGCGAACAAGAGTGATAACTTGAGGGTTAAAGCTAAACCCTTGCACATCTTCAGCGTCAAATTTCACACCCAAGCGGCGTGGTTGTTGTGTTGGATCCATCCGTTGGCCAAGAGTCCTTGGCTCATTATCCACACGTTCGACTCTCACATTCCTAGGTGGAATGCGGCGATTAGTAGCTCCTTGTGGATGGAAAGGATTCATGTTGATCGTGGGATCAATCTCTTCTAACGGTGGCATGGAAGAATCGCTATCATCAGCGGATGAGTGGCTTTTTCTTCTAGACCTTGATCTCCTTCTCGAGGACCTCTTGCCTACCTTATCTTCAAGGTCGCTCATCTTTATCCTCATTTGGACGATCATGTCTTGTAGACCGTTAACTTGAGATTGATGACGATCCATCTCATCCTGGCGGAGAGTCTCATTCCATCGGAGTTGAGCTTCCTTCTCCGCCAACTCCGTTTGAAGATCGCGTTCGTTTTCTTCAGCCATCCTCTTTTCCTTGCGCTTTTGCCTCAAGGTTTTCTCTAGCTCTTGATCAAGAGGTAAGAGATCTTCGGTGTTCCTAGACCTGCGCATGCACTCAAAGGAAATCAAACAACGAGAGTAAGCTCCCAAGCTTGACAACCGGCTACCGGATTCGGACGAAACCAAATCCCCGGCAACGGCGCCAAAAACTTGTTCGCCCCTAGAGGTGTGTGCAAATAAGTTTTAAATTTATAAAACTAGAATCAAGAAAGCGAACCCGCAGTGTACGGATCGACGTAGTTAAGCAAGAATTCCAGAGTATCGAACACAGGGATTTGGGTGGAGCGAATTCAATTGCAAGTTATCAAGCAGGTCAATATGGGAGTTTTGCAGATATTGGGAAAACAACAATCCTAAAGCTTCGAGTATCCAGTTGCGGCAATAGATTCAAGATATACTAATGATGTAAAGACAGAGTGGAGATATGCAAAGGTATACTAATGTAAGGTAATCGTACGGTTGAGGTTCCAAAAACCTTATGTAACTCACCTAAAAGACACTCCCTATACAGGTTGTTGAGGCTCAATATAGAAAGATTCTAGAGATGAGAATTAATGTCAAATACCCAAACTTGTAATCGAAAGGTCAAGACTAACTTAACCGATTGAGGTTATGACACTCACAATCGAGGTAGAGGTTGTTGAGGCTTCACTACCACCTAGAAAAGACAAGTCTAAGCTAAGCTAAAGCCAATCTTTAACTTTAGATTAAAGTAAAAGCAGGTTCGTAGACTTAAGGTAAATCACGGTTAGTTCTTGAAGTTCCACGGCCGTGGACTCAAGAACAGCCCGTAATTTGGGGTTGTCGGCGATAATTCTCTAACTCTCAGGGTCTAATCCGTTTGCGATCGATCTATCATCACCTATGCCACAACTATCAACCCTTCACCTTAGAATTGTTAAGGGTTTTTAGCCAATAACAGTCATATTGATATCAATTCAAGAATTAAAAGATAAAAGATGGGAACTTTCAAGAATTATCAATAATCTTCAAATGAATCTCAAAATCACAGTCAAGAACAAGTGTTTATCAAAAGATTCAAAACGGAGTAAACAATCACAATCTTAGGAAAGAAAAGAAACGGGATGTCAATCCGATCCTAAATCAAACCTAAGCAAGAAGAGGGATCTTCTTGCAAAACCCTCCAAGAACTTCGATCTTCCACCAATTCGAAAATCATAAACAGCAACTCTCCAACACGAACTTTGATCTTCAATGAGATCTCCAAATTACCTCCAAGATGAGGGTTTGTGCGTTGCTAAACGTTGATTGTAAGCGTGCGTTTGCCGCTAAGCGAAGGTTGAAAGGTCGTAAGCGAGGTGACGGAATCTTGCTTCGTCCGTCTTTTTATAGTGTAGGGTAAAGTGTCGGCCCGGCCCAATCTTTCAAAAGATCATGGCTTCGAAGCGTGGCGAAAAGATTCGCCAAGATCACGGTCGTGGAAGATTCCACGACCGTAATTTAGGGCGTGGAAACAATTACGGTTAGTTCCACGGCCGTAGAATCCCCTGGAATGAACATCGAATTCTGACTCTGAATCCACGGCCGTAATTCTGAACGTGGTTTGTGATACGGCCGTGTTTTAGGGCGTAATTTAGGGCAAGAACGTGATTCTTCCCTGAACTCGTGCATTCTTCAATCTAAGACTCCAAATTGCTTCAAAAAGTGTCCTCGATCTATGGACATATCAACTCAACTCTCCTTTGCTCGATTCCGTTCGGAAATAGCTCCAAATTACCTATAATCAACATAGAACTAGTGTAGACATCCATATCGAAAATATAGGAAATACTAGCTCACATATGCACAAAGATCAATCAAAGACTATCAATATGAATCAAATACATTTAGAAAACGTGCCTAAAATATCACAATATTTCATACTAACAATATCCTATGGGCTAACCTAAAGGCTAGGTGGAAGATGACTCTCTCCCTGGAATCTCCAGGACGCCATCTGTCTGCATGCTCAACAATATGGGCAATCTGCCCCCAGAACTCCCTAGCTACAGATCGGGAAGGGAAGTCAGTGGCGGTGGGCTCAGGAAAGCCGAAGATGTCTCTCCAAACCTCGAGGGGTACTATGAAGTTCCGGTTCATCAACCGGTACTTCACAGACTGCTCTGTGGGAAGGTAGGTGAAGGAGCTAACGAACTCTAAGGTCAGCTCCAAGTAGGCTGGGGCTCGGATCTCAGTAAACTGATCCAGCCCGACTGTGGTAATCATCCTCCTAAGGTCTCCATCTACCCCTAGGCAATCAAAAGCTGACACATCCAGGAAACGTGGTGCAATCACTGGACGGCTAGCTATACGCTCATAATCTACCCGGCATCTCTCGTGGATCACCGGGTGGTAAGGTCGGGAAGAAGAGGAAGGAGGGGAAGGTGAGGATCTATCTCTGAGGGCAAGGCGACGTTCGGAACTCATTTTCTCTCAGCTACTGTCAGATCGCCTCGATCATTGACAACACTCAGGAATCACCTCGGCCGAGGTGCAGTTCGATTGGACCGAGGCGTAAACAGTTCGCGATTCAACTCTCAGAAATCCAGTTCTTTTCCCCCAAAAATCACTACAATTACTTCCTATGGGGTACTTAAGCCTTTTCTCAGCAGATTCAAGGGCAACCAAAGCCCAAATCGAAACGAATGAACGAGTTAGGGTTTCGACTATTTTTACCTCGTTTCGGTCGATTCGTTCGATTTCTTCGCAGATCTGTGTTTGCAATGGGATCCTCTACCCTTCAATCGCAGTTTGGAAGCGGAAATCTTCGAGAACGAGCAAGATTCGGGGAAGCGAGGTGAGGAGGCGCCGCGGTCGAGTTGAAGTGGGTAAAAAAAGTGAAAAATAAATTTTTCCCCTTTTTATACTGTTCCTAGAACTGTTGTCACCTCGGTCGAGATGGTCTCGACTGGACCGAGGTGGTACTGACCGAGGTGGTTCTGCTGAAACCCTAGTCGCCTCGGTTGCTCAAGAATCAACTCGGTCGAGGTGGCCTCGACTGGACCGATGTGTCTCAGTCAAACTTCGTCTTCTCGAATTCTCGAACTTCTGTACTTCCAGTTATGCTCCTTCCTGTTATCTGTCTAGGACGCCAAAAACAAACAAAACAAAGCAAAAGCAAACTATCTAAGCTAGACTAGAAAACGGGAAAAGAATGCAATACCTTGGGTTGCCTCCCAAGAAGCGCTTGGTTTAAGGTCGCTAGCTGGACCATAATGCGTCATCAAACGTGATGGGAGGTGCCTTCACCCCATACTTCACCTCCATCGTGGGGTGAAGTAAGTAAATCTATCAAACGCTCCAACAAGTGTAAGTGCTCATCGGGGAATGAATCGTCTATGGGCGGGTCATCCTTCTCACGTGAAGATGCAGGTAGCCGGCTGAGATGATCCGCAACAGAATTCTCGGATCCCTTCTTATCGCGGATCTCCAGGTCAAACTCTTGAAGCAAGAGAATCCATCGAATAAGGCGTGGCTTGGCATCTTTCTTAGCCAACAAGTAACGAATGGCTGCATGTGTAACACCCCGAATCCGCGGGACTCGGGATGTCACATTGGGCTAGGATCTCACAATGGATCCTGACCCTAGCCTGACAACAAGTTCACTGGACCTTACAACATGGCACTGACAGATATAAAACAAATACATAAAACAGTATAAATTGTACGACCCAAAGTAAACAACAACATAGCCGAGTAAATAAAACGACATCCTCACACAGGAGGTACAAAAGATCATCCTCACGCAGAGGGGAAACACAACAACCCCAAACCAACCACCTAATGTACGAGAGTCCTCGGCCTGTCACCCTGCCAGATCACCCAGTAGCGTCTAACCTGTAAACATCTACAACACGGTATGAAACCGTTAGCTAACCATACATATATGAGGTAATGCATAAGCACAAACACAATCATGAAAGATAAACACATCAGCATGCTATCACACATTTACCCATTTATTATCTTTATATAATAACCATTCACTCAAAAACCGTATATATAGATATAGATAGATGAAAGTATGTGACACGAGGACCGATACATCCCCGCCTCTGAGTACAATGTCCAGCTGTACGAGTATCGGTCACACAATCCGTGTACCCTATGGGAGTGGATTGCGCCCTTCCTGTAAACCAGTCTGGCCTGACATCAGAGAACCTCCCAGACTCCACGGCGGGATGAAAGGGAAAGGTTATCACAGCCACGCAGTGGGGCAGTCAATAGAACATAGGTCGATAAAAACGACAACTCATGATATCATAGCAAACATATAAAGCACACACCACTCATGCAAACACCCAATATAGGGATGGTAGCTAAGTAAGTCCTACGGACTTACCTCAACCTCGTACAATCACAACCACGATCAACCTCCAATCCTGAGAGGGACACTGCCTAATAACAAGGCATAAAGAGATATATCAACCTCTATTCATCAAAGGGGTCACACCTAGACCCAAAGGGATCCATAAGGATCATACTCAATCTATGAGCCTCACAACCAACTAAACCTCAATATCTCAGCATAACTCACAATTCCTCAAATCTCAAGGTATTATCTAATCAACATTCCTCAATCTCAATTCTAATCCCAATTTAATTAATTAATCTTTAATTAATTAATTAGATTTCGCCAGAATAACGTTTTGCCCGCAGGCAATTTCTAAACCCCCTGTCATCAGATTTCATCAAACAAGAATCCATAATCACCAGAATAATATAACGACCATAATGGAATTTCTAATTGTCCTATTTGACAAGCCTAAAGTCAATTTAGGCCAAATCGCAGTACGAAAAACGAATAAATTCATAACTTATTCGTTACTAACCCGATTGACGATCTGAAAGAAGATTCGAAATCACAACGACGCAGGCTACGCATGGACATCATCAAATTCATCGGAATCTGAACGACGGAACCTGCCTGGTGACATATATGCTCGACCAGCCCTCCATATACTCGGAAATGCAGAAACTCGGTACCGATATGAAGAGAATGAAGAGAGGAATCCAGAAACTCAAACGGAATTGAAATCGGATTAGAAACGGAGAGTAGATCTGAGTTTGAAGGTTGAGAGAAATCAGAGCTTTTACGAAAAAACGTGAAATGAAATGAATTAATAAAGGATTTTCCGCTATTTATAGTGAAGACGATAATTATCCTTTAGTAAAGTCGATAATTATCCTTTAACCGATCCAAAGGCGGGTCGAACCTCTTTCTCCAAACTTCTCGAGATTGGAACATTAAATCTGGAATATTGTAGGGATAATTATTCCACAACTATCTCGGAAAACATGTATTCCTAAGCCGTCTTTCTTAGCCGTTAAGAAACGAAATAGCGACTCTTTTGGCCGTTTTGCCTCTCCATGTTATTTCATATCTAGGACATATCCGATGTCCTGATCATTTCTCTCAACTGCATTTTTATTAATTGGAGCTCCCAAATGCTCCAAATAACACCGGAGGGTAAAAATAATTACCCGGGGGAAAAAGTAAAAATTTCCCCAAACGTCCAAAATTACGCGAGGAACATAACGGTGGGACTCATATTCATCACTTGGGAAATCTTCGCAAGTTATATGTCAATTACTATCAACGATTAAGTTAATCAACATTAATTAGAATTCGGAAATCCTAGCTATTACATCACACACCCCTAAAAAAAAGTTTCGTCCCGAAACTTGAACAATTCCCAAATCCTCTCGGACCCATACGCCGAGGTATAACTCTCACTCTTTCTATCGGAGGTATCACATCTCCGTTCAAAAGATCACAACCTATAACAATCTATAACCTCAAGTATAAACATGGAGGAATCATCACTCCAGGAAACAGGGCCATAACGCTACCCAAAGGCGTAGAGGAATCACGTCTCTCGCCATACCACATCACAAGGCATAGAGGAAGCACATCTCTAGCCAAAACATATCACATGTATAGAGGAAATACGTCTCTAGCCAACCCATAAACATATATATCGCGTGGAGGAATCACATCTCCACTGAACTATGTCCATCAAGGTAGCATGGAGGAAAGAACCATCTCCAGCTGAATCCTAATCCCACTCAAATAGCATGGAGGAAAGAACCATCTCCAGCTATAAATATGATCATACTCGGGTAGCGTGGAGGAAGTAATCATCTCCAGCTATAGCATACATCACACTAGCACATCAAGATCTACTAAGATCATAAATCACATCACAACTAGCATGGAATAACACATCAAGGCATATAAGCACATAAGCACAACATTCATCAAGATAACACTAAGATCTACTCGTGCTCCCACAAATGGGTCTGTCCCAACATATACTCTGGATAGTTCCTCAGTACACTATCCTCAGTCTCTCACATAGCCTCTTCAGGTCTTCATCTGGACCATAATATCCTCAATATGGGAATGTCTTTCGAATGCAAGCGTTTCATATCTTATTCCAAGAATGTAATCAGATGCTCAACAATGTGGTTGGACTCAACCACCAAATCATCGTAACTCACAAGGTGTCTCGAGTCTGGTATATACTTCCTCAGTTGAGACATAAGAAACACTGGGTGGATATCCACCAAGAGTGAAAGCTAAACATCATGTTGCCTTCACAAAACTGATCAAGATCTCAAGTAACTTACATATTGGAAACTCAGTTCCCCTTTCCATAATACACAACTAACGTCTCACAGCTGAGATACCTCCAGCCGGACATGAAGTCTCGCTTGAACTTTAGAGATTAACACCTCTTGTCTACACACACAATATGGCGACTATGTAGAGCCAACACTCTTCCTTTAATCATCGTTACTCGAACTATTAAATCTTGAGTCTGGTCATGTGTTATTTCCACTACTACTAGTAGATCACTTCTAGCATAAAGGTACGTGTATGGCATCTACGCCCATACAATGCTTCTCAAGGACATTCCCGAAGATAAATGTCAATCACTGTTATATAATAACTCAATAATGGAAGGTAATATAACCATCCACGTTTCCCATTCAACTTACAACTTATATTAGATCTTTAAGATCTAGATGATCCTCTCTAACGGACCATCTGTCAGGGGTGAAGTGTAGTCATGAGGTACAGACTCGTCCCCAAAGCAGTCTGAATCTGCTGCCTAAAATCTCAAAGTAAAAACATCCATCTCGATCAGAAATGATCGTTCTCGGTATACCATGGAGTCTCACTATCTATCTAGTGTACTCCTGAGCCAATTTATTCACTAGCCACGTCCTTCTGATAGAAATGAAGCGTGCCGGTTTCATTAATTTGTTACCAACAATCCAAATAACATAAATATTCTACTGGGTCACAATCCCATAAAAAAGTCCATAGAGATGTCCTCTCAAATTCTACTACTGCACTGGTAGTGGGTGGGGCTTATCTCTAGACCGGAAATACTCTATCTGGACCTGCTGACAAGTCACACACTGTATCACAAATCAGGTTATATTGGCTTCATACAATATAATCGTCTCATCTCGTGGTACATCTTACTTGTACCTAAATGTACTGAATAAGGCGTACAGTGGGTATACCGTAATATTCTATGTCTCCATCTGCATCAGCAGGTACACAAAAGCGGTCATGACTCTTCATCAGTCCATCTACTCCCATGGAGAACTATGGTGCCTCAGTACGAGACATCCTTTCTCTAAACCTTGTCAAGGCCCGGCAGGTCTCCTGCTTCTGTTGGACCTCATCCAACAGACCAGGTAGAACCTCTGAGGTATAATAGGGTATCCTCATCAAAGAACTGATTGTCCAACTCTAGCCAAGCTAGATCTCTCTGAAGTTGAGGCTAAACTATCAGTCTCACAATCATCTTCTCTTGGAGCGTCTTTCCGTTCCAGTTGTCGGTGACAATGTTCAACTTCTCGGAATGATATGGAACCTCCAGGTCAAAGTCTTGATCAACTTAAGCTCTTAACACTAGCGGTTATTCAATCCCTGTTGCATAAAATATACTTCAGATTTCTATGATCTATAGAAATCTGACATGAAGATCACACCGGTACGGTCTTCAAAACTTAAAGGCTTAAACTACCACTACTAACTCTAAATCATGAATCGGGTAGTTCTCATCATACGTTCTCAGCTGTAAATACACATATCAATAACCCTACTCCTCTGTAGTAATACACATCTCAGACTTAGCTGGGATGTATCACCGTAAATCACAGGATCCCAAAAATCTTCTCACTAAAACAAAATGGAAGTAGAGGTCAAATGCCTCCTCAACTCTTCAGAACATAGACACACTGCTTTCATCACGTAGTTATGGTGATCTTCTCAAAAGACTCCCAAATGAATATGTAATCATATAAAATCCTTCCTCAAATCATTGGTAGCAATCGGCTGAGCCGAGAAAACTACGTATTCTTTAATGTTCACCAGTATCTCCCATGTTGCAACATACTTAATTCTCGCCAGGTCAACCATGATCCCACTAGCGGAGACATCATGGGCTAAAAAGGCTACCACTGGCATCTCAACTTACACTTAGAGAGCGTAGCATACAACCCTCTATCTCTCGAAATCTGCAGAACAGTCCTCAGACAATCGGTTTACTATTCTCTGCTATGAGAGTATACCGACATGTAATCAATGAAGTCCACCACCAACTAATCAAGGAAGTCGATGAAGATATTGTTCATCAACTCCATAAAAACTACTAAAACATTCGTCAACCCAAATGACATCACTACAAACTCGTAGTGTCCATAACGGGTATGGGATGTTATCTCATACACATGTTGCTCTCTCATCCATGACTAGGGATATCTTGAGCACAAAGGAATCATGAAAACACAATTGCTTCTTGAAGCTAACTTATCAGGTCGTCAATACGGAACATGGAACCCACTAGGGTAAAAGAAGCCCGTTTCAGTCAACTTTTCAAGTTATCAGTACAATATCTCAACAAGCACCATATAGTGTGACTTTCCCATGTATCATACTTCAACTCGATAACAATGTCCACACTCTGCTGAGGTGGCAACTAGACGGTTCAGTAACACATCTATAAACTCATAAACAGCTGGAATACCTTCCAATGTTGGACTATCTCGCTCCTTCATAGTATAACACCAAAAGGCGTCACATCCCTGTGCTATCAGCTCGCTGCTCGTACCGTCCTGATGACAAACCCGTCTCTTCAAAGGTCTTAACCTCAGAAGACCTCTATTTAACTCAACTTAGTAAAGACTATAATAGTCTTACTATTAAAAGCTAACACCACATGATATCTATTCATCCAAACCATACACATAATGATGTCCTCATGCACCTACGACATGACAAAGAAGTTTGCAACCATACACGGGTCCCTGAAATAAGGGAACAAACACGCATCTCACGGGTATCTCAAACCCAAAAAGGTAATCCTGTAAAGGAAAATCCACCTTCTACTATATACCAAAATTCAACCATTAACGCATGCATCGAAAGACATGACGTGCATAGCACTCACAAAAAGCAAAACTCCACCAGGTAAACCATTAACGAGAATGGTACCTATAACAGCTAACACTCGTAGCTCCTCTACATATCATCACTCAATGTCAGATCCATGCTCCTCAGGTATCACTGAGGTCATTACTATAGCCGCCACTTCCACTCTTTCTGCACCGGAAAGAGGAAGGTCTTGCTGGGAAGATACACCACCGTGCTGACAGAAAGGGCCAGATGACCTAACTCACCACAAGTGAAACAAGCTATCAGTGCCAAAGGGCACACATAACGCAAATGATCTGGATAGCCACAACTGAAACATAATCGTCTCATTCTTGCAACCTGTGCAACTGAAGGGTAACTCAATCTTCGTCGTCCACCTTGAATGATCTTATTCCGAGAGGGAACTTGTAAAGGAAGCGCCTTGCCCTGTCGACAAAACTTCGCTCTATACCCTGCTTTACCACACGTAAAGCATATGATGGGCGCCTTTGGGCACATAGCTCGCAAGTGTCCCAACTTCCACGCAATTAAAACACTGTAGTTCCTTGCCAGTCATCTTCATGGCCAAAGGATCACTAGATTGTCTTGATATCGGACTTGGTTCCCCATTCATCATCTTTGCTTCTCCAGTAACTGATTCAGTCCATTGCTTCTTTCTGGATCCTAAAGCTTCAGTTGATCTCACAATTGTTGGTAAATCCGGTGTCGATCTACCCGCTATCACCGCTTCATATACTTGTTACATATATTCTTGAAACTCGGATCTACTCATGGAGACACGATCAGCCTCTTCAAACTCGTTCTCTGCCATAGGCGAAACAACAACGGAAACTGGTCCCTGACTTATCACCACTGGAGGAAGGGGGGGTGTACCCCTACCTCATCCCACTACAGATACTACTCTAGTCTGAGTCATGCATCTGTAGGATATACGGACCTAATCTTATAAGGCTATATATATGCCATAGGTATCGATATGTATATAATAAATCCACATAATCCATAGTACACACAGATATATATATACATATCTACGCTGCAGAGATCCATGGCAGAGGTGACGACTTCTCGTACATTCTATCCCAAAACCACACTTAAAACCAAAACCTTTGAAAACGTCAGATCCCATGTGGGCTCTGTTTATTTTATCTATCAAACCTCATTGCAGGTAGCAAGTGCCATTGTTGTCAACCTGGGCTCTGATACCAACTCTGTAACACCCCGAATCCGCGGGACTCGGGATGTCACATTGGGCTAGGATCTCACAATGGATCCTGACCCTAGCCTGACAACAAGTTCACTGGACCTTACAACATGGCACTGACAGATATAAAACAAATACATAAAACAGTATAAATTGTACGACCCAAAGTAAACAACAACATAGCCGAGTAAATAAAACGACATCCTCACACAGGAGGTACAAAAGATCATCCTCACGCAGAGGGGAAACACAACAACCCCAAACCAACCACCTAATGTACGAGAGTCCTCGGCCTGTCACCCTGCCAGATCACCCAGTAGCGTCTAACCTGTAAACATCTACAACACGGTATGAAACCGTTAGCTAACCATACATATATGAGGTAATGCATAAGCACAAACACAATCATGAAAGATAAACACATCAGCATGCTATCACACATTTACCCATTTATTATCTTTATATAATAACCATTCACTCAAAAACCGTATATATAGATATAGATAGATGAAAGTATGTGACACGAGGACCGATACATCCCCGCCTCTGAGTACAATGTCCAGCTGTACGAGTATCGGTCACACAATCCGTGTACCCTATGGGAGTGGATTGCGCCCTTCCTGTAAACCAGTCTGGCCTGACATCAGAGAACCTCCCAGACTCCACGGCGGGATGAAAGGGAAAGGTTATCACAGCCACGCAGTGGGGCAGTCAATAGAACATAGGTCGATAAAAACGACAACTCATGATATCATAGCAAACATATAAAGCACACACCACTCATGCAAACACCCAATATAGGGATGGTAGCTAAGTAAGTCCTACGGACTTACCTCAACCTCGTACAATCACAACCACGATCAACCTCCAATCCTGAGAGGGACACTGCCTAATAACAAGGCATAAAGAGATATATCAACCTCTATTCATCAAAAGGGTCACACCTAGACCCAAAGGGATCCATAAGGATCATACTCAATCTATGATCCTCACAACCAACTAAACCTCAATATCTCAGCATAACTCACAATTCCTCAAATCTCAAGGTATTATCTAATCAACATTCCTCAATCTCAATTCTAATCCCAATTTAATTAATTAATCTTTAATTAATTAATTAGATTTCGCCAGAATAACGTTTTGCCCGCAGGCAATTTCTAAACCCCCTGTCATCAGATTTCATCAAACAAGAATCCATAATCACCAGAATAATATAACGACCATAATGGAATTTCTAATTGTCCTATTTGACAAGCCTAAAGTCAATTTAGGCCAAATCGCAGTACGAAAAACGAATAAATTCATAACTTATTCGTTACTAACCCGATTGACGATCTGAAAGAAGATTCGAAATCACAACGACGCAGGCTACGCATGGACATCATCAAATTCATCGGAATCTGAACGACGGAACCTGCCTGGTGACATATATGCTCGACCAGCCCTCCATATACTCGGAAATGCAGAAACTCGGTACCGATATGAAGAGAATGAAGAGAGGAATCCAGAAACTCAAACGGAATTGAAATCGGATTAGAAACGGAGAGTAGATCTGAGTTTGAAGGTTGAGAGAAATCAGAGCTTTTACGAAAAAACGTGAAATGAAATGAATTAATAAAGGATTTTCCGCTATTTATAGTGAAGACGATAATTATCCTTTAGTAAAGTCGATAATTATCCTTTAACCGATCCAAAGGCGGGTCGAACCTCTTTCTCCAAACTTCTCGAGATTGGAACATTAAATCTGGAATATTGTAGGGATAATTATTCCACAACTATCTCGGAAAACATGTATTCCTAAGCCGTCTTTCTTAGCCGTTAAGAAACGAAATAGCGACTCTTTTGGCCGTTTTGCCTCTCCATGTTATTTCATATCTAGGACATATCCGATGTCCTGATCATTTCTCTCAACTGCATTTTTATTAATTGGAGCTCCCAAATGCTCCAAATAACACCGGAGGGTAAAAATAATTACCCGGGGGAAAAAGTAAAAATTTCCCCAAACGTCCAAAATTACGCGAGGAACATAACGGTGGGACTCATATTCATCACTTGGGAAATCTTCGCAAGTTATATGTCAATTACTATCAACGATTAAGTTAATCAACATTAATTAGAATTCGGAAATCCTAGCTATTACAGCATGGTCGGTGTAGACAATGACTTTCGCTCCAACTAAGTAGGAACGAAACTTCTCGAAAGCGTATACAACCGCCAATAACTCCTTCTCGGTGGTAGCGTAGTTGCGTTGTGCTACATCTAGCGTCTTGCTAGCATAATAGATGGCAGTGGTCCGTCCATCCTTCTTTTGCCCAAGCACCGCTCCTACGGCTACATCACTAGCATCGCACATGATCTCAAAGGGCAAGGTCCAATCTGGGGGCTGGATAATAGGAGCGGAGATCAACGCTTCCTTAATCCTGTAAAAAGCATCAAGACACTCCTGCGAAAACTCAAAAACAACATCTTTATTCAAGAGGTTAGTTAAAGGTTTAGAAATCTTAGAGAAGTCCTTGATGAATCTCCTGTAGAAACCTGCATGCCCGAGAAAACTCCTCACACCTTTAACAGAACAAGGGGGAGGGAGCTTCTCAATAGTCTCGATCTTAGCGCGATCGACCTCAATGTCTCGATTAGAAACGAGGTGTCCTAGCACAATGCCTTCATTAACCATAAAATGACACTTCTCCCAATTCAGGACGAGATTGTAACGCCCCGAATCCGCGGGACTCGGGATGTCACATTGGGCTAGGATCTCACAATGGATCCTGACCCTAGCCTGACAACAAGTTCACTGGACCTTACAACATGGCACTGACAGATATAAAACAAATGCATAAAACAGTATAAACTGTACGACCCAAATTAAACAACAATATAGGCGAGTATATAAATCGACATCCTCACATAGGAGGTACAAAAGATCATCCTCACGCAGGAGGGAAAACACAACAACCCCAAACCAACCACCTAATGTACGAGAGTCCTCGGCCTGTCACCCTGCCAGATCACTCAGTAGCGCCTAACCTGTAAACATCTACAACACGGTATGAAACCGTTAGCTAACCATACATATATGAGGTAATGCATAAGCACAAGCACAATCATGAAAGATAAACACATCAGCATGCTATCACACATTTACCCATTTATTATCTTTATATAATGACCATTCACTCAAAAACCGTATATATATATATATATAGATAGATGAAAGTATGTGACACGAGGACCGATACATCCCCGCCTTTGAGTACAATGTCCAGCTGTACGAGTATCGGTCACACAATCCGTGTACCCTATGGGAGTGGATTGCGCCCTTCCTGTAAACCAGTCTGGCCCGACATCAGAGAACCTCCCAGACTCCACGGCGGGATGAAAGGGAAAGGTTATCACAGCCACGCAGTGGGGCAGTCAATAGAACATAGGTCGGTAAATACGACATCACATGCTATCATAGCAAACATATAAGGCACACACCACTCATACAAACACCCAATATAAGGATGGTAGCTAAGTAAGTCCTACGGACTTACCTCAACCTCGTACAAAATCAACCACGATCACCTCTACACTGGAGGGACAACACGGCCTATAAAAAGGCATAAAGAGATATATCAACCTCTATTCATCAAAGGGGTCACACCTAGACCCAAAGGGATCCATAAGGATCATACTCAATCTATGAGCCTCACAACCAACTAAACCTCAATATCTCAACATAGCTCACAATTCCTCAAATCTCAAGGTAGTATTTAATCAACATTCCTCAATCTCAATTTTAATCCTAATTTAATTAATTAACCTTTAATTAATTAATTAGATTTCGCCAGAATAACGTTTTGCCCGCAGGCAATTTCTAAACCCCCTGTCATCAGATTTCATCAAACAAGAACCCATAATTACCAGAATAATATAACGACCATAATGGAATTTCTAATTGTCCTATTTGACAAGCCTAAAGTCAATTTAGGCCAAATCGCAGTACGGAAAACGAATAAATTCATAACTTATTCGTTACTAACCCGATTGACGATCTGAAAGAAGATTCGGAATCACAACGATGCAGGCTACGCATGGACAGCATCAAATTCATCGGAATCTGAGCGACGGAACCGTCCTGGTGACATATATGCTCGACCAGCCCTCCATATACTCGGAAATGCAGAAACTCGGTACCGTTATGAAGAGAATGAAGAGAGGAATCCAAAAACTCAAACGGAATTGAAATCGGATTAGAAACGGAGAGTAGATCTGAGTTTGAAGGTTGAGAGAAATCAGAGCTTTTACGAAAAAACGTGAAAGGAAATGAATTAATAAAGGATTTTCCGCTATTTATAGTGAAGACGATAATTATCCTTTAGTAAAGTCGATAATTATCCTTTAGTAAAGTCGATAATTATCCTTTAACCGATCCAAAGGCGGGTCGAACCTCTTTCTCCAAACTTCTCGAGATTGGAACATTAAATCTGGAATATTGTAGGGATAATTATTCCACAACTGTCTCGGAAAACGTGTATTCCTAAGCCGTCTTTCTTAGCCATTAAGAAACGAAATAGCGACTCTTTTGGCCGTTTTGTCTCTCCATGTTATTTCATATCTAAGACATATCCGATGTCCTGATCATTTCTCTCAACTGCATTTTTATTAATTGGAGCTCCCAAATGCTCCAATTAACACCGGAGGGTAAAAATAATTACCCGGGGGAAAAAGTAAAAATTTCCCCAAACGTCCAAAATTACGCGAGGAACATAACGGTGGGACTCATACTCATCACTTGCGAAATCTTCGTGAGTTATATGTCAATTACTATGAACGATTAAGTTAATCAATATTAATTAGAATTCGGAAATTCTAGCTATTACATCACACACCCCTTAAAAAAAGTTTCGTCCCGAAACTTGAACAATTCCCAAATCCTCTCGGACCCATACGCCGAGGTATAACTCTCACTCTTTCTATCGGAGGTATCACATCTCCGTTCAAAAGATCACAACCTATAACAATCTATAACCTCAAGTATAAACATGGAGGAATCATCACTCCAGGAAACAGGGCCATAACGCTACCCAAAGGCGTAGAGGAATCACGTCTCTCGCCATACCACATCACAAGGCATAGAGGAAGCACATCTCTAGCCAAAACATATCACATGTATAGAGGAAATACGTCTCTAGCCAACCCATAAACATATATATCGCGTGGAGGAATCACATCTCCACTGAACTATGTCCATCAAGGTAGCATGGAGGAAAGAACCATCTCCAGCTGAATCCTAATCCCACTCAAATAGCATGGAGGAAAGAACCATCTCCAGCTATAAATATGATCATACTCGGGTAGCGTGGAGGAAGTAATCATCTCCAGCTATAGCATACATCACACTAGCACATCAAGATCTACTAAGATCATAAATCACATCACAACTAGCATGGAATAACACATCAAGGCATATAAGCACATAAGCACAACATTCATCAAGATAGCACTAAGATCTACTCGTGCTCCCACAAATGGGTATGTCCCAACATATACTTTGGATAGTTCCTCAGGACACTATCCTCAGTCTCTCACATAGCCTCTTCAGGTCTTCATCTCGACCATAATATCCTCAATATGGGAATGTCTTTCAAATGCAAGCGTTTCATATCTTATTCCAAGAATGTAATCAGATGCTCAACAACGATGTGGTTCAACTTAACCACTAGATCATTATAACTCACAAAGTGTTTTCAACCTGGTATATACTTCCTTAGTTGAGACACATGAACCCTGGTGGAACATCCACCAACTTCAGAGTGAAAGCTAAACATCATGTTGCCTTCACAAAACTGATCAAGATCTCAAGTAACCGACATATTGGAAACTCAGTTCCCCTTTCCATAATAACACAACTAACGTCTCACAACTGAGATACCTCCAGCCGGACATGAACTCTCGCTTGAACTTTAGATGTTAACGCTTCTTGTCGACATATAATATCTGGCGACTTTGTACAACCAGCATTCTTCCTTCAATCAACGTTACTTGAACTATAAAATCCTGAATCTGGTCAGGTGTTATTCCACTACTACTACTAGATCACTTCTAGCATAAAGATATACGACATCTATGTCTATATATTGCCTCATAGGGTCATCCCAAAAAGATGCACATCCTTCATTGTTATATAATAAAATCAGTAATGAAAGGTAATATAACCATCCACGTTTCCCATTCAACTTACAACTTATAATAGATCTTTAAGATCTAGATGATCCTCTCTAACTGAGCAACTGTCAGGGGGTGAAGTGTAGTCATGAGGTACATACTCGTCCCCAAAGTAGTCTGAATCTTCTACCCAAAATCTCAAAGTAAAAACATCCATCTCGATCAGAAATGATCGTTCGGTATACCATGGAGTCTCACTATCTGTCTAGTGTACTCCTCAGCTAATTCATTCACTAGCCACATCCTTCTGATAGAAATGAAACGTGTTGATTTTATTAATCTGTTACCAACAATCCAGATAACATCAAATCTTCTACTGGGTCACAATCCCATAACAAAGTCCATAGAGATGTCCTCCCAAATTCTACTACCGCACTGGTAGTGGGTGGGGCTTATCTCTAGATCGGAAATACTCTATCTGGACCTGCTGACATGTCACACACTATATCACAAATCTGGTTATATCGGCTTCATACAATATAATCGTCTCATCTCGTGGTACATCTTACTCGTACCTGAATGTACTGAATAAGGCGTACAATGGGTATACCATAATATTCTCTGTCTCCATCTGCATCAGCAGGTATATAAAAGTGGTCATGACTCTTCATCAGTCCATCTACTCCCATGGAGAACTATGGTGCCTCAGTACGAGACATCCTTTCTCTAAACCTTTTCAAGGCCGGGAAGATCTCCTGCTTCTGTTGGACCTCATCCAACAGACCAGGTAGAACCTCTGAGGTATAACTGGGTATCCTCATCAAGGAACTGATTGTCTAACTCTAGCCAAGCTAGATCTCTCTGAAGCTGAGGCTGAACTATCAGTCTCACAATCATCTTCTCTTGGAGCATTTTTCTGTTCAAGTTGTTGGCGACAACGTTCAACTTCTCTAAATAGTATGGAATCTCTGGGTTAAAGTCTTGATCAACTCGAGTCCTTAACGCTGGTGGTTATTCAACTCCGTTGCTAACTCTAAATCAGGTGTCAGATAGTTCTCCTCACACGTCTTCAACTGTAGACCCACATATCCATAACTCCACTCCTCTGTATTAATATGTGTCTTAAACTTACTTAGGATGTATCACCGTAAATCACGGGATCCCAAAAATCTTCTGACTATAACAGAATGGAAGCAGAGGTCAAATGCCTCCTCAACTCTTCAAAACTTAGACACATTGCTTTCATCACGTAGTTATGGTGGTCTTCTCAAAAGACTCGCAAATGAATACGTAATCATATAAAATCCTTCTTCAAAGCATTGGAAGCAGTCGGATGAGCCGAGAAAACTACGTATTCCTTAATGTTCATCAGTATCTCCCATGTTACAACATACTTAATTCTCGCTAGGTCAACCATGATCCCATTGGCAGAGACAACATGGCCTAAAAAGGCTACCATTGGCATCTCAACTTACACTTAGAGAGCGTAACACACAACCCTCTATCTCTCGAAATCTGCAGAACGGTCCTCAGACGATCGGTCTACTATTCTCTGCTATGAGAGTATACCGACATGTCATCAATGAAGTCCACCACCAACTAATCAAGGAAATCGATGAAGATAATGTTCATCAACTCCATCAAAACTACTAAAACATTCGTCACTCAAATGACATCACTACAAACTCGTAGTGTCCATAACGGGTATGGGATGCTATCTCATACACATGTTGCTCTCTCATCCATGACTAGGGATATCTTGAGCATAAAGGAATCCCGAAAACACAATTGCTTCTTGAAGTTAACTCGTCAGGTCGTCAATACGGAACATGGAACCCACTAGGGTAAACCCGTTTCAGTAAACTTTTCAAGTTATCAGTACAATATCTCAACAAGCACCATATAGTGTGGCTTTCCCATTCAATCTTGTATCATACTTCAACTCGATAACAATGTCCACACTCCGCTGAGGTGACAGCTAGACGGTTCAGTATCACGTCTATAAACTCATAAACAGCTGGAATAGCTTCCAATGTTGGACTATCAAGCTCCTTCATTGTATAACACTAGAAGGCGTCACATCCCTGTGCTATCAGCTCGATGCTCGTACAATCCTGATGACAAACCCGTCTCTTCAAAGGTCTTAACCTCGGAAGACCTCTATTTAACTCAAATCAGTAAAGACTATAATAGTCTTACTATTAAAAGCTAACACCACATGATATCTATTCATCCAAACCATACACATAATGACTTCCTCATGCACCTACGACATGGCAAAGAAGTCTGCAACCATACACGGGTCCCTGAAATAAGGGAACAAACACGCATCTCACGGGTATCTCAGACCCAAAAAGGTAATCCTGTAAAGGAAAATCCACCTTCTACTATATACAAAAAGTCAACCATTAACGCATGCATCAAAAGACATGAAGTGCATAGCACTCACAACAAGCAAAACTCCACCAGGTAAACCATTAACGAGAATGGTACCTATAACAGCTAACACTCGTAGCTCCACTACATATCATCACTCAATGACAGATTCATGCTCCTCAGGTATCACTGAGGTCATTACTATAGCCTCCACTTCCACTCTTTCTGCACCGGAAAGAGGAAGGTCTTGATGGGAAGAAACACCACCGTGCTGACAGAAAGGGCTAGATGGCCTAGCTCACCATAAGTGAAACAAGCTATCAGTGCCAAAGGGCACACAGAACGCAAATGATCTGGATAGCCACAACTGAAACATAATCATCCCATCCTTGCAACCTGTGCAACTGAAGGGTAACTCGACCTTCGTCGTCCACCTGGAATGATCTCACTCTTGAAGGGAACCTGTAAAGGCAATGCCTTGCCCTGTCGACAAAACTTCGCTCTATGCCCTGCTTTACCACACGTAAAGCATATGATGGGAGCCTTTGGGAACACAGCTTGCTAGTGTCCCAACTTTCACGCAATTAAAACACTGTAGTTCCTTGCCAGTCATCTTCATGGCCAAAGGATCACTAGATTGTCCTGATATCGGACTTGGTTCCCCATTCATCATCTTTGCTTCTCTAGTAACTGATTCAGTCCATTGCTTCTTTCCGGATCTAGAAGCTTCAGTTGATCTCACAATTGTTGGTAAATCCGGTGTGGCTCTACCCGCTATCACCGCTTCATATACTTGTTACATATATTCTTGAAACTCGGATCTACTCATGGAGACACGATCAGCCTCTTCAAATTTGTTCTCTACCATAGGGGAAACAACAGCGGAAACTGGTCCCTGACTTATCACCACTGGAGGAAGAGGGGGTGTACCCCTACCTCATCCACTACAGATACTACTCTAGTCTGAGTAATCTGTAGGATATACGCACCTAATCTTATAAGGCTATATATATGCCATATGTATCGATATGTATATAATACATCCACATAATCCATAGTACACACATATATATATATATACATATCTACGCTGCAGAGATCCATGGCAGAGGTGACGACTTCTCGTACATTCTATCCCAAAACCACACTTAAAACCAAAACCTTTGAAAACGTCAGATCCCATGTGGGCTCTGTTTATTTTAGCTATCAAACCTCATTGCAGGTAGCAAGTGCCATTGTTGTCAACCTGGGCTCTGATACCAACTCTGTAACGCCCCGAATCCGCGGGACTCGGGATGTCACATTGGGCTAGGATCTCACAATGGATCCTGACCCTAGCCTGACAACAAGTTCACTGGACCTTACAACATGGCACTGACAGATATAAAACAAATGCATAAAACAGTATAAACTGTACGACCCAAATTAAACAACAATATAGGCGAGTATATAAATCGACATCCTCACATAGGAGGTACAAAAGATCATCCTCACGCAGGAGGGAAAACACAACAACCCCAAACCAACCACCTAATGTACGAGAGTCCTCGGCCTGTCACCCTGCCAGATCACTCAGTAGCGCCTAACCTGTAAACATCTACAACACGGTATGAAACCGTTAGCTAACCATACATATATGAGGTAATGCATAAGCACAAGCACAATCATGAAAGATAAACACATCAACATGCTATCACACATTTACCCATTTATTATCTTTATATAATGACCATTCACTCAAAAACCGTATATATATATATATATAGATAGATGAAAGTATGTGACATGAGGACCGATACATCCCCGCCTCTGAGTACAATGTCCAGCTGTACGAGTATCGGTCACACAATCCGTGTACCCTATGGGAGTGGATTGCGCCCTTCCTGTAAACCAGTCTGGCCCGACATCAGAGAACCTCCCAGATTCCACGGCGGGATGAAAGGGAAAGGTTATCACAGCCACGCAGTGGGGCAGTCAATAGAACATAGGTCGGTAAATACGACATCACATGCTATCATAGCAAACATATAAGGCACACACCACTCATACAAACACCCAATATAAGGATGGTAGCTAAGTAAGTCCTACGGACTTACCTCAACCTCGTACAAAATCAACCACGATCACCTCTACACTGGAGGGACAACACGGCCTATAAAAAGGCATAAAGAGATATATCAACCTCTATTCATCAAAGGGGTCACACCTAGACCCAAAGGGATCCATAAGGATCATACTCAATCTATGAGCCTCACAACCAACTAAACCTCAATATCTCAACATAGCTCACAATTCCTCAAATCTCAAGGTAGTATTTAATCAACATTCCTCAATCTCAATTTTAATCCTAATTTAATTAATTAACCTTTAATTAATTAATTAGATTTCGCCAGAATAACGTTTTGCCCGCAGGCAATTTCTAAACCCCCTGTCATCAGATTTCATCAAACAAGAACCCATAATTACCAGAATAATATAACGACCATAATGGAATTTCTAATTGTCCTATTTGACAAGCCTAAAGTCAATTTAGGCCAAATCGCAGTACGGAAAACGAATAAATTCATAACTTATTCGTTACTAACCCGATTGACGATCTGAAAGAAGATTCGGAATCACAACGATGCAGGCTACGCATGGACAGCATCAAATTCATCGGAATCTGAGCGACGGAACCGTCCTGGTGACATATATGCTCGACCAGCCCTCCATATACTCGGAAATGCAGAAACTCGGTACCGTTATGAAGAGAATGAAGAGAGGAATCCAAAAACTCAAACGGAATTGAAATCGGATTAGAAACGGAGAGTAGATCTGAGTTTGAAGGTTGAGAGAAATCAGAGCTTTTACGAGAAAACGTGAAAGGAAATGAATTAATAAAGGATTTTCCGCTATTTATAGTGAAGACGATAATTATCCTTTAGTAAAGTCGATAATTATCCTTTAGTAAAGTCGATAATTATCCTTTAACCGATCCAAAGGCGGGTCGAACCTCTTTCTCCAAACTTCTCGAGATTGGAACATTAAATCTGGAATATTGTAGGGATAATTATTCCACAACTGTCTCGGAAAACGTGTATTCCTAAGCCGTCTTTCTTAGCCATTAAGAAACGAAATAGCGACTCTTTTGGCCGTTTTGCCTCTCCATGTTATTTCATATCTAAGACATATCCGATGTCCTGATCATTTCTCTCAACTGCATTTTTATTAATTGGAGCTCCCAAATGCTCCAATTAACACCGGAGGGTAAAAATAATTACCCGGGGGAAAAAGTAAAAATTTCCCCAAACGTCCAAAATTACGCGAGGAACATAACGGTGGGACTCATACTCATCACTTGCGAAATCTTCGTGAGTTATATGTCAATTACTATGAACGATTAAGTTAATCAATATTAATTAGAATTCGGAAATTCTAGCTATTACAGAGATTAGTGTCTTCACATCTTTTAAGCACTAGCGAAAGGTTAGATAGGCAATCATCAAAAGAGGATCCGTATACGGAAAAATCATCCATAAATACCTCCATGATATTCTCTATGTACTCGGAAAAGATAGCCATCATGCATCGCTGGAAGGTAGCGGGTGCATTGCACAATCCAAATGGCATCCTCCTGTAAGCAAATGTCCCCCATGGACAAGTAAAAGTGGTCTTCTCCTGATCATCCGGATGGATAGGAATCTGGAAGAATCCACTATAGCTGTCCAAATAGCAAAAGTGTGAATGTTGGGCTAACCGTTCGAGCATTTGATCGATGAAGGGAAGCGGAAAATGATCCTTCCGAGTTGCCGTGTTCAGCTTTCTGTAATCAATGCAAACCCTCCAGCCCGTAACGGTCCTAGTTGGGATCAACTCGTTGTCCTTATTCGTCACAACGGTCATTCCTCCTTTCTTCGGAACTACAGCATTGGATCTCAGTAAACTGATCCAGTCCTACCGTCGATATCATACGTCTAAGGTCTCCATCCACATGGAGACAATCAAAGGCTGACACGTCCAGGAAGCGAGGTGCTATCACTGGACGGGCTGCAATACGGTCGTAATCGACCCGGTGTCGCTCGTGGATCACCGGTCGATAAGGTCTGGAAGAAGAAGAGGAAGGAGAAGGGGAGGATCTATCCCTAATGGCTAGCTGTCTGTCAGAACTCATTCTCAACACTCTCTGTCAGATCATCTCGGTCGGCCTGACAACACTGAAGAACACCTCGGCCGAGGCACAGCACGACTGGACCGAGGCGAAAAACTGCGCAACTAATTTCCTCAAAAATCCAATTCTTTTCCCCCAAAATCACTACAACTGGTTCCTATGGGGTACTTAATCCGTTCTTCAGCAAATGTGGGGCAATCCAGGCCCAATTCGAAGCAAAATTAGCGAGGTTAGGGTTTTGTTCTATTTTACCTCGTTCGGCCGTTTCGGTTCGATTTCTTCGCAGATCGACGCTAGCACTGGGATCCTCTACGCTTTAATCGCAGTTTGGAAGCGAAAATCTTCGAAAACGAGCAAGAATCGAAGGGCGAGGTGGAAGGGAGCACCGCGGTCGAGGGGGTAGGTAAAGAGAAGAAAAAAGAATTTTCCCCCCTTTTTATACCCTTTCTGGAACTGCTGTCACCTCGGTCGAGGTGGTCTCGACTGGACCGAGGTGGTACGGACCGAGGTGGTTCTTCAGAAACCCTAGTCACCTCGGTTGCTCAAGAATCATCTCGGTCGAGGTGCTCTGACAGCAACTGAGATGTACCTCAGTCAAACTTCGTTTTCTCGAATTCTCGAACTTTTGTCCTTCCAGTTATGCTCCTGGTTTGTACTCCTTCCTTAGATGTCACCTGTTGTCTGTCTAGAACGCCAAAAACAAAAACAAAGCAAAGCAAAAGCAAAACTATCTAAGCTAGACTAGAAAAAGGGAAAAGAAAGCAATACCTTGGGTTGCCTCCCAAGAAGCGCTTGGTTTAAGGTCGCTAGCTGGACCATTCTACATAGAATTACTCAATGTACCTTGAACACTATGAAGTGCTCGTCACATCCAGGCGATTCTCTCTAACTCTCAGGGTCCAATCTGTTTACGATCGATCTATCGTCATCTAAGCCACAACTATCAACCCTTCACCTTAGAATTGTTAAGGGTTTTTAGCCAACAATAGTCATATTGATATCAATAATCAAATATGAAAAGGAGAAAAGGTAAAACCTTGAAATCTCAATAATAAACTCAAAACAAATGTCAATCAAACACAATAATCGCAAACCGCGTTCAATGGATGTAGAATCAAAGGAACAGAAAAACCTCACAAAATTTTTAGGGACAATGAAGAACGGGATGTCAATCCGCCTTCAAATGTAAACCCTAAGATCTTCCAACTCCAAAAATAGGAAAGTGCGTCCTTCCCCAAATCTTTCTTGTACGCAATAAAACCTTCAAGCGTCCCTTTCTTTGGGGATCCAAATCCTGGGGCTGTTACCGTCCTCCCTTCAATGTTGAAGGCTCTCGAATATATGTAGGGATCTATCTAGGGTTTAAAGATAAAACCCTAAATATTTGGGCTGAAAATAAGTCGAATCCGTTGGTATCAGAAGATACTCTGGGCCGCGTCATAAGGTATCAGAGAATACTTTGGGCCGCGTCCGACGGTATCAGAAAATACTTTGGCGCGTCAGACGGTATCAGAAGATACTTTGGCGCGTCCTAAATTCCTTTTATGCTCCTTTTTGTCCCGCTTCAACGCTTAATCCTTAAATGTGCCATTTTTGCTCCATAATTCGCCAAATTACCTACAAATGCAATAAAACTCTGTGTAGATCTCTATTCTTGCAAAGTAGGTGAATATAACCATAAATGCCATAAATGTATGTCTATGCATGCAAAATAAAGGGAAAATGTATATAAATACGTGCCTAAAAATAGGTCATAATTCATGTCATCAAGGAGCTCGACCTCGGCCTCGGGCTAGTGGAGGTCTACCTCCACGGCCGCGTCCTCTAACTGTAGGGGTCCTATCTCCCCTACCTGGTCCAGCTGGAGGGAGAGGTGGACGACCTCTGCCTCGACCAGTAGCTAGCGTAGCTCTAGTACGTGCCATCTGCGCAAAGGATAATAACTATAATTACTACTAGCTAAAGTCCATATAGTCCATCTACAGTAAAACCTAAAGTCCAACTAAGCATACTGAGATCCGCGGTAGTAGTGGTGGTCAGCCGTACTTTTCTATTCCCAACCAGACTATGCATGCATTTAAAACCAAAAATTTTCTTTTTAAAACTCAGACCCCTTTTCGGGTTCTACTTAAAACTTATTCGGTCTTTCAGAAGATTTCAAGTGCCATTGTTGCCAACCTAGAGCTCTGATACCATGTTGTAACACCCCGAATTCTCAAAACTCGGGACGTTACTGGTTAGGACCTCACAATGGGTCCCGACCTCAGTTTGACAACAACATTACTAGGATCTTGCAACAAGACACAAATAAAGAAACCGAAATTCATAAAAATAATATTTTTAGGGTAATGAATGCAACACTGTCTAGCAGCCTAAAGTACTTAAACAAAAGAAAAGAACAACTGTCGTAACCAAACGAAAGGAAAGACAAACACAACCCCCAACCCCCACTCTAAGGAGTACGGAGACCCGGCTGACCACTACTTCCGGATCACTCAGCTGCTGGTCTAACTTGCGGTAAATCTAAAAACAACAATAAGAAGAACCGTTAGCTAGTTATCTAAATATTAGCAGAATAATAGCAGCACAAACACACTCAGAGAAATATAAACACTCATCATGCTTTCAAACAAGTCCGTTTTATTATCTTGAATTAACTTACTCTTTCACGCTAATGATACTTATTTTGTGACACGAGGGATTCCCAAACCTCGCCTCCGCCCCCGTGTAACCATCAGGAATGGATCCGATGCATCTCACCTTGTACCTGCCTGGTCTGGGTATAGAGAACCTCCCAGTCTCCTGTCAGAGCTGGGCAGTGATGTCACGGCCCGTTATACATACACTTGGGCCTTAAACATAATAATAACAGTCGTCCTAGCAAGTTATTATTATTAAACACGCAAATAGCACACACAACCACTATCACTCAACTAACATCCAGAAACTAGCTAAGTAAGTCGCAAGGACTTACCTGAGTCAAAACACTCTAACACTTCTCAAACAGTCCGTACTCGTAGTAACTCAAGCGCCTGTTAATTAAGACATGTGTATCAAAATCACATCTCGATGTCCAACCTCATGCGAAGGAATTACGGAAAGAACGATTCTCATACGGTAAAAGACCGTTTTACCCTTAGTGTCGATAATTCTCCGGGTCACTTCTTGACCTCTAATATTTCTTTTGGAACACTTTTCTAATATATGATTACTTCCAAAACAGTTTACTGAAGTTATAAAATTAATCTCGTCCACTCGTCATCTAGAAACACATTACGTCATTCTCGGGTATTATCTAATCTTATATATATCTATATCTATATATATATATATATATATATATATATATATATATATATATATATATATATATATGTATACTGTCGTGCATACTAACCTTCCTTCCAATTATATAAAATCCATAACTCTTAGGTATTTAGATATATACATAAATTCACATACTTTATAATTTCATCAACTCAACTCATAAGTATACTTTTATTTCAAATAATATATATACGTATATTTATATACTCGGCATACACTCTCCTATATAAGTTCACACCTGCTCTTACTAACCTTCCGTATTGCATACCCGTACCACCTCCATTCTATGGTTTATATATATGTAATCAAACTCAGCTATATACGTATTCCTTCACTTATATACGTATTCCATTCATTTCTATATACATATATAATCTCATAAACTCGCACTTATATTTGTAAACTGTTTAATATGCCCAGGTCTATATATATATATATATACACGTTTACTGATACTCATATCTCTTCATCTAAAATATATACTTATACCCTCCCTAATCATATATATACACTTATGTACGTGACAGCAAGCTGAGGGGAGTAGCAGAAGGAAGAGAGACGGAGACTCACCTGCTGTATCGATCGGTCCACTGCAGCAAGGGAGGAGAACACTCGCCCTGTTGGTGATCGAAACTACAAGGTTCAACGGAATGGACGGAATAGGACGGTTCAGCAGAAAGAAGAAAAGCAAATCGGGCGGTACCTTGCGGCTAATCTGACTGGGCTCGAGGCGGCGATTCAATTGGCGGGAGGTCCGGCTGGTTCGCGGTGCTGCGGTTGCTGATGTTGCGAGGCGGTGCGGCGGTGGCTCCGGTGGAAGACGAGGCGGAGCAGCGGTGTCTTCTCTTCCTGCAGAAGCGGAACGCTGAGGCACGAACAGAGGAGAAACGACGGAGGCAAGGCAGTGCACTTACCGGACTCGACTGGAGGCGGCGCAGGCTCGGCGGTGGCGTCTCCGGTCAAAGGCGGTAGCGGCTCTGGCACTACAAAAAATAATTAATTTTGCGACGGAGGTTTGCGTCGGCAAGGGTTTCCCGACGCCAATGTGAAATTTTTGCGACGGCATGATGACGACGTTAACTGGGGTCTTTCGGTTTGCGACCGCGGAATCATTCCCGTCGCAAATAATGCATCGATTTGCGACAATGTGTAGGTGCCGTCGTTAAAATAATTTCCTTTGCGTCGGCTCTTGATTACCGTCGCAAAAGTCATACATTGCCGCTCATAGGTGAGCGCCAAAAAAAAAAATTTTGTCCCGTAAATAAAAGGTAAATGAAAATAATATATCTACTTTTATTTTCTTTGTTTTTTTGGATACAAGAGCAAGATAAATCATATTAGCCCTAAAGCGTATTCCTCTTCCCCGTTGCCGCTTCTCATGTTTTCAATCCATTCCACCATTGCTGCTCCAAGAATCGAAGGTACTCGTCTTCACCTCTTCTTCAATTCGTCTCTTCTTGTTTTGTTTGTGATTTTGTTGTTCTTGATTCGAGTTCTTCTTCTCTTTTTGAAATTTGAGTTTCAAATTAGCCCTAAACGTTTATTCTCTTCGTTTCTTCTATGATTCTTCATAGGTGCTCCTCAATTAGACGGTTTTCATTCCCTTCCACCATTGTTGCTCCTCAGTCGAAGGTATTTCGTCCTCGTCTCTTCCTTGTTTCGTTTGTGATTTTTGGGTTTTCTGGGACTTTTTTTGTACTCCAATCTCATTCTGAAATACTTTGTTCATGTATTCTTCTCATCATCGCCACTAAGACTGCTCTTCATTCCGTGTCCTCTCCTCCTTCGCCAACCTCTTAGTGCTTCATTTTGTTGTTGACCTTCTGCCTTTTGCTCAATTCGTAGAGGTGAAACCTAGAAGGAGAAATCCATGGCGTTTGATTTTGAGTCTTTGACGGATGCAACTGTTGGTGCTTTTGGATCTCTTGCTAGCACCACCATCTTGTATCCTCTTGATACTTGTAAGCCCAAATACCAAGCAGAAGCCCGTTCTAAAGATTATCGAAAGTACAGGTATCCTCTCTGATTCTCTTCGCTTTCATGTATTTTAATCAATGGATGTGTTTGTTATTCTTCTCCCGTTGTTTGTCAATTTCATGAAGGATGTCTAAAATTTTGGGGATTAATAGGCTTGCTTTTGACTTGAATTTCTGGGGTTTTTTTTTGTCTTGGCATGTTTCCACGTCTTTGTTCTAGTCAATTGGTTTGGTGAGTTAGGATGTGAATTTATTGAAGCTTACTGGCAATCCAAATTGTTTAATTGAAATAGTAGCAGTTCTGGTTGTTACCAAAATTATCTCCATTGATTAGATGATCTCTCCATTTTGTTATTTGGTTTATTTTGCATTATCCTTCTGATATTTTTTTCAATTGGTGATGTATGCAAACGTTAATTTACAAAATAACCCGTCAGAGTCTAAAATATTTGATATTTTACATTATCAAACATCACATTATTAAAATCTCCTATCACCATTCATGGCATATCATGTACTGGAAGCACTCTTTTGAGCTTATCCCATAAAGCACTCTTCTGAGCATAATATCTGTGCATTTTTTATGTTAAATTTTAGAAAATTTCTAAAAGAGAAAATTAAGAAGTTTTCAAAAGGTTGAAACTTTAAATTTGGTTCCGGATATGGTGCAACTGTTGAATTGCAAGTTTGAAATTATCTATCCTATTTTCAAGAATTGCTTTGGTTATTTACCCAATACACATCATGTGTTGAGGTCTTCATCATAGGAAATTAAGAAGCTGTGAATTTACATGTATGCATACAAAGCTAGCTAGAATCATACAAATCCTTTTGTTTTGTATGTGTGTTCAGATAGGGTTTCCTCTTGTTTTAATTTTGTTATCATCCTCGTCTCAATGGAGTTCGTCCCATCTCCTATAGCTTGTTACAAACTGATTTGTATTTGTTATATATAATTCTCATTGTTTTCCTGAAGTTATATTCAACAAATTGTTATGAGTTTTGGTGGTCTTCATTGACATTAACAGTAGTGAACATCATAAGCTATGAATCTTGTTAAATGTATTGGCCTGACTGTTGACGCACATATCTTTTTCCAATGGTGTGTAATTTTGTCGTATTCTTTGGTGAACCTGCCTCTTGAGCTTTGAAACAAATTGAAGAGGCATGAAAATTTTAAAATTAGGAAAAACGTCTTTGCTAAAAACTAGGAAAGGATGAGAACAAGGGATTTGGGGTAAGCTAAAGTGCTAGCTACACAGATACTCATACACCAACTTCACCGAATGGCCAAGGAAGAAGGAATTTATATTGGGATATTTAATTTCTGATGATTTTAATGATATTAATATTTTTTTATTGAGATTGTTATATTTATTTTTACATGATGATATTGTTTGATGCTTTTACGATCAGATACTATTTATAAATTTATGCTTTAAATATTAATCTATATTTTAATATTATATACCTCAATTCTATAATCCACTCGAAATATTAAAAAATGTATTTTATGAGATGATGCTAACATGTTTGAACTAATTGTCTGACTAATAGAATACTTTTATGCCTAAAGTTATAAATTTATGTTATAAATATTAATCTATATGAATCTTATTGATTGTCTTGTTTTGATCATCCTTTCCTAGCATTTTGGTGGTCTTCATTGATATTAACAGTAGTGAACAACATAAATTTATAAATATATGTTTTAAATATCATAGCTGAATGTCTGAATGATAGTTGAATGATGATTGTGATATAAATAACATAATGAAGAGTTAGAGTTTAATGTCTTACTTGGGAAAGAACCCACTCCTCATATATAGCTATTTTTTTGCTGCTTATACATTCCAACTTCTTGGAAGAAACACCTGACCAAACAGTTTAAATAGATTCTTATCATAAACGATTTATGGCGTTCTTCTTGATTCTTTTGATCCCACCCAGCTCACCAGCTCGATTACTGTCCATTTATTGATCAATGTAGAGTTGTTCTTCAAAGAGTATAAAGCTGATATGGATAGAGGGCGGGCGGGTAATCAAGATAGTTGGTTTTTTTTTTGTGTTTTTGATATTTTTGTAAGCTGATGTTTCCGATTTTAGTGGTGGTGTCACATGGAGATGTTTATAGCATTTCAATGAGCATGTTGTGTGTTTATCTGTATACATATTTTCCCATCTCCTTGGATTCTGAACACTGAATACATTAAAGGTGTGCATGATTTTGTTATTCGCTAATGTCATTCATCATATCAGTAGTTCCAGCAAGTAGAGTCTCCTACCGTAACTATAGCATAAAAGAACTCGTAACGAGTAGCAATGACAATACCAGACTATCTAAAGCTAGATAGTTAAAAGTGCTCATGTTGAGGCGATATTATACAGTTTAATACTGGACGTGGTATATTATTATGGTAAATGAAAGGAAGGCAGCATATTTTGGAGTTATGCAAGTCAATCATTTTGAAAAACAAGAATCTGTAAATGAATAAGATAAGGTGGGGAGAAAATCCTTCCAAACTCAAACAGTAATTAGGATGAGAGCATGTTAGTTCTCCAAATTTATTAGTAAGGTGACAAGATAGCGTATCGACTTTGCATGTCGGCTACCCTGTCATCACCAATAGGCTCGCACTCCAACTTTTCTAGGGCCTTAATATTTTGGTCTCTTGGC
This sequence comes from Fagopyrum homotropicum, assembly GCA_033239125.1. Taxonomy (NCBI): domain Eukaryota; kingdom Viridiplantae; phylum Streptophyta; class Magnoliopsida; order Caryophyllales; family Polygonaceae; genus Fagopyrum; species Fagopyrum homotropicum. The sequence goes on along the minus strand of BSWB01000006.1, from coordinate 8,988,980 downwards.
ACAAGTAGACCCTTAAAGTTACGCCTGTTTATTTTAATTTTATGAATTGCTTGAATGTGTTGTGGGATGACTCTCACCATTCCTTCTTAATAATATTTTGTGAGGAACCTGCGTGTTTGAATTGTAGTTTTCTCTCTCTTTTTCTACGAAATGTATAGCTTTGCTAATACTTCTGAAATGACAATTTCCATCAGTAGTCATCTTTGTGCATTAATTTTATTAGGCAAGATAGTGTTATTAGTTCCTCATCCAATTGGACTGGACATTCAGAAGCCTTATGTGTTTCAAAGTATTTCAATCACAATATTACTACTGAAAGTGAACCAAGTATTTCAATCACAACATTAGTACTTTTACATGTCAAGTTATATGGAATTGTCAGTAGTCATATTGAAATACTTTAGATAGCTATCTTGACTATGATTGAACTACTTGTTAGTTGTTGTATAAGCAAACCATTGTATTCTACTTATATATTATTACTTTTACATGTCAAGTTTATATATGCTTAGTAGTGTCTCTCGTACACATAAACTCTAGTACACTTGTGGATAGTCGGTACTTGGTTTAGTGACAATGAATGTGTAGTTTGTTAATTTTGTTCTTGACAAATGTTTAAATATCATATTTTGATGTTAATGTAGAGAATTTTGGTTTTGTAGGGTGGAATAAGTGTTCATCAAAATCAGTCTATTGGAGAGGAAGGTCAAAGAGAGTCCGCCACTGAAGAAGTTGCTCAAGAAGAAAATCCAAGTGAAAATGTTTAAATATGTTTCATTTTGTGTTGTTCACAATGACTTGAAACTAATGTAGTATGTTATGATGACTTGAAACTAGTGTAATATGCTATAATGACTTGAAACTAATGTAGTTGCTTAAATGTTTGAATTTCTAAATTTGATTACTCATTAATTTGTGTGAAATTATTGCATATTAAAATAGCATGAAAGAGAATTTTAGGTTTGTGACAACTCCAAATCATCGCAATTATGCGATTCAGGTGTAATATATGCGTCGGCAACGTACCATTACAAATTTTAAATAATTTAGCCATTACACTATTTGCGACGGGAGACAGTCGTCACAATGACAATTTGGTTTGCCATTTATGTTTTTCGCGACGGCAGTTGCGTTTGCCGTCGCAAATACTTGAAATACCCTTTTGCGACGGCTTTACCAGTCGCAAAATTTAAATTTGGCGCCGACGGACCCTCTTTGTTTGCGTCGGTTGTTGCCGACGCCATGCCGTCGCAAACTTTTTTGCGACGGGAAATTACCGTCACACAGACCTTTTGCGACGGACAACTTCGCGTCAGCGTATTTGCCGACGCCACGCCGTCGCAAAAAGTTGTTACCGTCGCAAATGGGGTTTTTGCCGTCGCAAAATACAGTCGCAAAATTATTTTTTTTTTGTAGTGTGGTGGTTGCGGCGATTGCAGGAGTCCGGCGGTAATGTTGTATTGTGCAGTAGGTTTGCGAGAGGAATAGCGAAGCGGCACAGGAGGATTAGAAGGGTAATTAGTGGGTTAGATTAAGAGAAAATTAGGGTTAGGCTTTATTTAGGAAATAATTAATGGGCTGATAAGTGGGCTTATATCCGGCCCTTCTCTTTAGAACGGAAAAAAAATATTCGGACTTGTTACTTATGTGCGGGAATTTATATAATACGGGATTTAAATTCCGTATTATCTACTTTATTATTATTTTTATTTTAAGGCGCGTAAATTAATTCCGGTTATAAGTTTTCATAAATTTTAGGTGACTTAAAGTCACATAAAATGATAACATTTAAACTCGTTTTATTTTCTTTATTTATTTATTTAAGATCGCCGCATCGGAATTTGGTTAATTGCATTTTACCGAAACTTTAAAATTTTCGGTTATTACAAAAAAAAACTTCTGGTATGAAAAAAATTCTGTTATGAAAAAACATCGGGTATGAAATTCTAGTATGAACTTCTGGTATAAAAAAATTCTGGTATGAAAAAATTCTAGTATAAAAACTTTCTGGTATGAGAAATAAAAAAGGCAAAAAAAATAAAATAAAATAAAATAAAACAAATTCAGTAATTAAAATTTAAAACTTACACTTATATAACAAATAACAAACATCAATTATTCTTTTTCTTAAAATAAAAAGGTTAATTATCTTTACCTATCATTAAATGAAAGTGGTAAAAATTATGGATATATTTACTAAACACAAAACTAAAAAAGGCCTAGTAAGCCAAATTCTTTCATTAATAATTAGTTCTTTTATAAAAAAAGAAAAAATTAAAAATTATAATTCCGGTTTTGGACTCTAAGGGTGTGTTTGGTAAGAGATGGTGGTTATTTTTAAAGATTAATGTAGAGGGAGTTTATTGGAGATTATACGTAAGAAGGGATTATAAGATTAAAAATAATCTACATTGGGGTGTTTGGTAGGAGTTTTTTTAATAGATTTATTTAATACAAATTTAAAATATGACCATCAATAATCTAAAGTTATTTCTTCTTCATTCTCGTATATGGAATCAACTGCGTGATAGTTACAACAATACACAAGTGATAGCCAAAATTGGTTTGTTGGAAGACTCATTTGTAATGGTGAAGAAAGAATGAAGAATAATATTAGCGATTTGTTATTCTCTTTCGTCGGGAACTTTTGTTTTTAGGGGTATGTATGGAATCGAAAAGCATGAGAGAAAATTAATCTCCACTAACCTTGGTGATAGGAGGTTATATTTTATCTATTTTTATGTCCTTTTAATCTCTTCTATAATCTCCCTTATAATCTCCACCTTCAACCAAACAGTACAAAAAATTAATCTCATAAAATTTTAATCTAAAATAACTTTCATTAATCTCCTATCAAACACACCCTAAGTGAGGAATTGGTTAAAACCAATTTCACTTTCGCACCCCAAGTGCGGAATTAATTAAACTCAATTTCATTTTCGGACCCCAAATGCGGAATTAATTAAACATAATTTCGCTTTCGCACTCCAAGTGTGGAATTGATTAAACTCAATTTTTCTTTCGCACTCCAAGTGCAGAATTAATTAAACTCAATTTCGCTTGGATGAGTTGTCTAAGTAGGTAGTTTATGTAACATGTAGTATAAATTAGACACTTTTTGTGATGTGTAGACAAACTGGACACTTCCTATTTTCACAAAAAAGATTTATTTGAATATAATTAAAGATTCTTCCTAATTTGTCATCATTTTCTCTCCTATTAAATTTTAACATTCTGCCTATTTAAAAAGACTAATCAATATCCTAAACCGTTAAATAAGTAAGTAATCTATAAATAATCGGATATCTTGGGTTGTGATATTCTCAACATTTTTTTTACGGAAATAAGAAATTCAAACTAGGCACTTCCATGTGTGTATCTCATGTACACAAGTTTGTCATTTATACAAGGTTCGGTCGTTTTTTAATTACACAAGTTCCGTTTGTTTATGTCATGTACACAAGTTTGTCATTTACACAAAGTTTGGTTACACAAGTATATGATTTACACAAAGTTTGGTTACACAAGTTTGTCATTTACGCAAGGTTTGATTATACAAGTCTTTTATGTATTAACATTATGTAATTGAAATTGTGTATGAACATTGTGCAATTGAAATTATGTATTAACATTGTTTAATTGAAATTTTTTATTAATATTGTGTATCATCAAAAGAATACACAAAATTTGATTAGTCCAATTGGTATAAGGGTGAGAGGGAGGACCAACTCGTCCAGAGTTTGAATCCTACATTACACTCAATTTTACCTTTATTTTTTAATTGCGAAAATTAGGTGCCTAGTTAGTCTACAAGTTACAAAAGATACCTCATTTCATCAATTTTTTCATTTCTTTCGCCCACCAAGTGCGGAATTAATTAAACTCAATTTCGCTTTCGTACTTCAAGTACGTAATTAATTGAGCACTAATTCCGTACTTCGGGTGTGAAATTAGGGAGATAATTAAAGTAAATATATAATTTTTTAAAATCCACATAAAATAAATATATTCTTAACTTTAAATATCATTTTATAAGTTAAATATCATTTTCTGAGGATAAGAAAAAAAATGGTCTAATCATATTCTTTAATGAAAAAGTAAATGAAAGAATGAACCAAAATAAAAATAAAATGAGGTCGTTCTTAACTATAAATAGTATTTTTATAGAAGAAAAAAATAAATAAAAGAGAAAACAAAAGAAAAGATATTATAAAACATATACGGAAAAGTAAAAATGAAGGAAAAAATGAAAATAAAATTTGAACTCTTAACCTTTTACGCTTAGATAAGAGTTCTAACCATCGTGGCAACCATTTTCTAATATACTCGATTGGATGACACGTGTTATTTTTTCACAATTTATACATCGGATGACACGTGTTATTTTTTCACAATTTACCTTTTACTATTATTTGTTTATTTTTATTATATCATTCTACTATATAAATCAAGATGAAATAAAATATTAATAATCTAAATCACAATATCTACTGATATTTTTACCTCATAAATACATTTTAATTTTGATAAACAAATTGTTTCTTATGTATTCATTTTCTAATATACTTGATTGAATTTTTTTCCAAACTTAAATTTTAAATTATCAAAAATTACAATATATTACGTTTTGATAAATAAAAAAATATACTTTTGATTATAATTATTAGAAAATAAAATTATAAAATTTATTTCGTGTTAAATTTTTTCAAAAAAAATCTGTGCAAAGCAAGGAAATTACACTGATTAGTTTTTATGTTTAAAACACTTTTTGTGCTTCCAAAAATCTTGGATTTGTTCTCTATTAATACTCCTTCCCGATTAAGCGATGTTTTGACTAATTAAGAAACATTTTTTAATCTATAATTTGGCGTAATTCAAACCAAAATTTTACAACTTTTTCCTAACAATTTAGATGACATTTTCGTTGACTGGTATATTATGTTCTTGATAATACTCTCACTAACAGGAACATTTAAAATTCTTTTTCGTATGCTTTTAATTGGCGAACTTAAGTTTAACAATAAGTATATGATTTTTAGATTTTTTAATTTAATTAATTCTATTTTTCTATACAACCACTTGGTATAATTAGGGGTGGAGAAGGAATAATTAAAGGTGAATCAAGTGTAGGTAAGGTAGGTGCAAAAGGAATTGGAATAAGGTGTAAGAAAGTATCATTTTTCATGAGTTGGTGTAGATGTAACATGTTCTGATGGTGAAGAATTGGTGAGTGTCGGAATGAGAGAAGTTGAATTGTCATTGTTTAGAGCTAAAGATACAATAGGAAGAGAGAAGTCGGGTGGAGTAACTATGATAGGTGATTTTAGAAAGGATGGTTTGAACGGAAAGACATTTTCTTGAAAGATCGCATGACAACTAATCATGATCATATTGTTCTTGATGTTAAAAAGTAAAAGTGTTTAACATCACATGTCATTTATTTATATATCGGGTGATACGTGACATTTTATCATAATTTACCTTTTTTCTGTTTTTTATTTGTTTATTTTTATTATATCTTTACTTAACTAAAATCTAACAACTTTTACCCTATAAATTAAGATGAAATAAAATATTACTAATCTAAAAAGACATTACCTACCTAATTGATATTTTTACCTTCTAACTACATTTTAATTTTGATAAACAAATTATTTCTTATGTATTCATTTCCTAATATACTCGAATGAATATTTTAATTTTGATAAACTTAATTTTTAAATTATCAAAAATTACAATATATTATGTTTAATAAACCAAAAATATATATAATTTTATTTTTTACTGTTAGAAAATATAATTATAAAAATTTATTTCACGTTAAATGTTAAAAAAATACCCGTACAAAACACGAAAATTACACTGAATAGTTTTTACTTTTAAAATCCTTTTTCACTAATTAAAAAATATATTTTTTTATCTATAATTTGGCATAATGCAACCCCAAAATTTTGCAACTTTTTTTTTTCTAATAATTTAGGAATGTGACTTTCTTGGCTTTTAGTTATAAATTTTTCCCCTCATCTACATTATTAACATTTAAAATCCTTTTTCGTATGTCTTTAAATGTCGAATTTAAGTTAACAATAAGTATATGATTTTTAGATTTTATAATTTAATCAATTCTATATTTTCTATACAACCACTTGGTATAATAAGGGGTGGAGAAGTAATAATTAAAGGTGAATGAAGTGTTGGTAGGTGCAAAAAGAACTGAAATGGGGGGTAAGAAAGTATCATTTTAATGAGCAGGTGTAGATGTAACATGTTCTGATGGTGAAGAATTGGTGAGCGTGGGAATGAGAGAAGTGGAAGTGTCATTGTCCAAAGTTGGAGATAACACTTTTTGGTTAATAAAAAGTGTGTTAATATTGTCACACAAGTTTCTGTCCCAAAAAATAACCTTATTCAGTGCTGCACTTCACCCACATACTTGGGTAAGATGGAGAAGACGATCGAGCGACCATGGTGCTTGGTGGCTCTCGATGGAGAAGACGACCGAGGAGCTTGGTGGTTGGTGGCTCCAATCATGTGCAACTCCATTCGGGACAAAAGGCAACAACGAGATGGAGAAGACGATCTAGGAGCTTCTCAAGCGCCGTTTGGTGCGCTTCGTCCGGATCTGGGGTCGGCTCCTGCTATTCAGGTTCAAGACAAAGGAAAGAGGGCTTGAGGCGGTGTAGATCTAGACTCGTAGTCGGTGCAGATCTAGGCTCGCGGGCGGCTCCTCCAGAATCGCTCCTCGCTGGCGGCGATTAGCGGTGCTGTGGCGGAAGAGGCGGTGATTTTCTGACGGAAAGAAGAGGGCGATGGTTTGAGAGGGAAGAAAGAAGAGGCTATAGTTTCAGGGAAGGAAGAAGAAGTGGGGTGAATCTTCCAACTTTAATATTAACTTAAAATTCTTTTTTTTTCCTCTTTGAAACATCTAATCATTTTGAAAATGGTGCAGTACCATCATTTCATATAACCCAAATAGTACCCTACCATTCTAATTTTCAGCCCTATTTTCTCTTATGAGATTATAGAGGATCATTTCACAAAAGAGAAATTTTAAGGGTCCTAATTCTCTAATTCTTTCAAAGGAAAATATTAGAGGAACGATTCTGCAAATCTTCATTGATGACTCATTTCCATCAATCTTCATCTCGTCTCCTTTGTCGCCATTGTTATAGTTCGAAGCTTTGAAGAACCGAAAATCATTTTCACCATTTACTACATAAATGTAACAGATATGTCAAAAATCATAAAAACATATATATATATTCATCACGTATGTACATAAAATGCCGTTGATCATACATATTGTAACAATTATGTCGAAAGTCATAGAAAAATATGTATTCATCACGGATCCACAATCGAAACTTAACACATTAATATACTGATATGTGTACACATTTCATGTCCCAACTACATCGGATGATTCTCCTACATATATTTCCTAAAAAAAGTTACTAACCAACATATGTTCATCACGTATGTACATAAGACTGAACATACGTACATAATCACACGAAATTATGTACTCATCATAGAACTCAATATCGTACGGATGACTAAACTACAACTCGTATGGATGCCTAACTAGATATTTTCAGCATATGTACATATTCACGAAAATACTAACATAAATATGCTTGCATAAGAATTACAATCATTCATGTATTCAAATCTATCAAATATTCGTCTAAAAAACATGAACATACCTCGAACACAAATGGAAAACCCCGATATCTAGATTATGTCGAATAACGAGCACGCTACACTGTTGTTAAGTTATGTAGATCAAATATTCATTGACAACCCTCGATATATGCGTCTAAACTGGAACTCCGAGGTCGTTATTCACGTAGCAATGGAGAAAAGAAAAAAAATACGTTTGAGGATTGTTAAATAACGACAAATATTGAGGGAGAGATTTTAGGAATCGTAATTATCTACTTCCTAATTTAAATATCTAATATGAAAAATTAATAAATTGAGATATGAGAGCATGTTGACTTGTATGGTAATTCCTTTTATTAAATCCCTAATTTATCTTTATTTTTTAATTTGATTTTGTTAGGGCCTAGTTAGTCTACACTAAACAAAAAGGGTCCTATTTCACCAATCTTCTTATTATCTTATTAGTCTTGAGGTTGAAAAGCATAAACGCTTAAAATCACGTGTCATTTATTTATACATCGGATGCCACGTGTTATTTTATCACAACTTACCTTTCACTATTTTTTATTTGGTTATTTTTATTATATTTCATTAACTAAAATCTAACTATTTTTATCATATAGATCAAGATGAAATAAAATATTACTAATCTAAAAAGAAATATCTACCTAATTGATATGTTTACCTCTAAAAACATTTTAATTTAATTTGATAAACATAATGTTTCTTATGTATTCATTTCCTAATGCACTCGATGATATATATATATATATATTTCAAACGTAGTTTTTAGATTACCAAAAATTACAATATATTACGTTTTAATAAACCCAAAAAATATTATTTTAATTATAATTCCTAAAAAATATAATTATAAAAATTATTTCACGTTATATTGTTTCAAAAAATACTTGTGCAAAGCACAAGAATTACACTGATTAGTTTTTATGTTTAAAACACTTTTTGTGCTTCCAAAAATCTAGGATTTGTCCTCTATTAATACTCCCTCGCGATGGTTTCACTAATTAAATACATTTTTGTATCTATAATTTGGCATAATTCAAACCCAAAATTTTGCAACTTTTTTCTAACAATTTAGATGATATTTTTGCTGACTGATAGATTATGTTCTTGAAAATATTCTCACTAACAAGATCATATGACTTTCTTAGATTTTAGCCATAATTTTTTCACTCGGCTACATCATTAATATTTAAAATCCTTTTTCATATGTATTTAATTGTCGAACTTAAGTTTTTATTTCTGATACAAAGGTAAGAGAAAAGGAGGATCAATCTCTAGAGATTGATCGCCCTAAAACATCCATACGGATGAGGACATCAACATCATGGGGTGGTGGTTGGGCCGGGGGTGGGGGACAGGTCATCACAGGGGAAGGTGGAGAGCCCATAGGACACCAACCGGTCTGCAACAGAATTGATTTCCCATAAGATATGATGTACATTGCTCGAAGAAAATCCAAAAAGAAGAGTAGTGATATCCAAAACAAGTAGATCAACATCCCAAGGAGGTTTCCATGAAAAGTTGATCAAGTTAATAAGAGTCAAATTGTCACCCTCAATCACAATGTCAAAATAACCAAGGCATGCAACCTTCATGATGCCCTCTCGAAGGGAAAAACTTCAGCTTCAAGGACGGAGTTAACCGAGCACTTACCAAAACCAAAAGTAAGAAGTTCAGCAAAGCTAATTCTGATAGCAAAACCACTAGGTGCTTCAAAATTAATTTTTATTGAATAACCAGTAGGTCTTTGCCATTTGATATTTTTAGTTTTACTTCTTTTATTAGTTGTTTTTTGTTTAGGATTATTACGATTTTGATTAGTTTTATCCCATTCAGAAATATGGTTCATGACTAGAGAGTTGAATTTGTTAGGGCCTTTTTGTTTATTAAATATCATTTGATTTATGTGCATCCAAAAAATCCACCATAAGACACAAAGAAATCAAAATTCAGATAATCTCAATGATACGCTGGTTGAGAGTATCACAATTTTGTATACATTGGAGGATCTTGTCGTTATTTAAAGATTTTAGTACAGTCGGACAATTAAGGAAGAGGTGATTGGCAGATTTTGTATGGTGATTACAAAAAACACAGTGCATAACCACCAAGACTTTTTGTGCATCAAGATTTGCTTTGGTCGGAAGCCCATCAAGGGAGAGTTTCCAAAGAAAGTTCTTAATTTTTGGAATAATATGCAGGTCCCAAATCCATGTTTTATGTGTTATGGTACCTTATGTGTGATTGTGATGTTATAGTTATTCTGATATATAGAATGTTAGATAACAGTTTATCCGTATTCTAGATGCCTTGCAGGTTAGGGATGTTGTCGAGCGATCCGGTCGGAGTGGTCAGTCGGGGTTCCCGTACATTGTACGACGGGTTTATGGGATTCTTATTTCTGTTGCATGACTTGGTTATTGTAGTGCTCGGCTGAGAGTCATATTCTTTATTATTATGTTAAACAGTTTGACGCTTATCTATTTGGAGTTTTATATTTATTTTTGCATTGTTGCGACCGGTGAAATTGTTGTCAAGCTAAGAGTCAGAACCCATTGTGAGGTTCTAACTCGTAGCCTCCCGACTTTCTAGAATTTGGGGGTGTTTCACCGTCATATCTCATATATCCGTCGGCAAACCCACGGTGAACAAAATCATGGTGTGTCATGGTAAGTGTCGGGATAGGCCACGACAAGGGCAAGAATTGAAGGGACCCGGTGACTTGGGCGATGGCCATGACACGTGCTCGGGTGAGTGATCCATTAGGGCGAACGCGGATTACAACTTAAAATTTTATAATCACGAATTAGTATATAATATATGATAGTTATAATCATAATACAAATGTCTAAAAGATGAAATTACAACTTAAAATTTTATATCAAATTGTCTCAACTAAAATATGATAAATTACTATCTAACTGTACCTTTTTTGGTTTGGTGAAACGTGATTCCACCTACCATACAAATTACAAACATGCATGTTTGCACAAACATAACAGTTACAATCTATACGGAGACAATATATGAATACATATATATAGAGAGATAGATATTTAAATAAGATAACATAATATTTGTTCCATAACAAAATTAAAATTACATATGATATGATTCTCCTACATATCATCTCCATATTACCTAATCTAATCATAAAAAATCAATGAAATCATTAGAATAATTAGTTTCATTAATAATGATAATAATGTAAATAATACATACACGTCTCACATGGATCGTGATATATAATTCCACCTACCATACAAATGACAAACATGCATGTTTGCACAAATATAACATTATACGGAGACAATATATAAATATATATACAGATAGATATTTAAATAAGATAACATAATATTTTTGTTCCATAAAAAAAATAATTAAAATTACTTTTGATATGATCCTCCTACATATATCATCTCCATATTACCTAATCTAATCATAAAAAATCAATGAAATTATTAGAATTAATTTAATTAATAATGATAATAATGTAAATAATACATACATACACGTCTCACATGGATCGCGATATATAATTCCATCTACCATACAAACATGCATGCTTTGAGTTGTATATAAACTCGCGCAGGAGAAGAAAGCTCTGCAAGTCATTCTCTGCCTTGTTTGCACGTACGAAAAACAAAGTTACCTAGAGTACGTATAGAGAGAAAAAAAAAAAATGAGTGCTTATTTTTGTCATGGAAAAGAAGAATCATCAGAAGAGGAACTGAGTAAGCAAGCTTTGCTTATAGCTCGTGGGATTTCATTCCCAATGGCGCTGAAAGCGTCCATTGAGCTCAACATACTTGACATCATATCCGACGTCAGTGCTGGCGGGAACTACATGTCGGCCGCTGAGTTGGCTCGTGAGATCCCGGGGTGTGTGAACTCTAATGCAGCAGATCTGCTGGACCGGTTGCTTAGCCTTCTCACTAGCTTCTCCATTTTGAAATGCGAGCTTCGAAGCAAGAATGGAGAAGAAGAAGGAGGAGGAGTTGAAAGGGTGTACGGAGCTGAACCCATTTGCAAATATTTTGTCACTAAGAAGATCGGTGTTGATGGATCCTTTGGGCCTTTGTTTCTTCTGCACCATGATAAGGTCATTTTGGATGCTTGGTAAGGTCATATAATACGAGGAGACCTGCACGTGAAACCCCGTTAAATTATCTTTTTCAAGAGGATATGTACCTTATACATAACTTATATAAGTTCATGGAATATCATATTGTCGATGTGAGACAATTTCACACATCTTTAACATTTTTCACATGAAATGACATAGGTGTCACTTGAAGGAAGCTTTGATGGAGGGTAAAAGTACTCCCTTCACCCTCGCTCATGGGATGAAGTCGTTTGACTACGCAGGAACAGACACGAGGTTCAACAAGGTGTTCAATGGAGCCATGTCGAATCACACTACCCTCATCACCAAAAAGATCCTTCATATCTACCATGGCTTTCAAGGAATCGACGTGTTGGTCGATATAGGTGGCGGGGTTGGCACCACCCTCGACCTCATCACTTCCAAATATCCCAAGATCAAGGGCATCAACTTCGATCTCCCTCATGTTCTAGCCGATTCCCCCATTGCCAATCCTAGTACGAATCTCTAAAATTTATATATATTTATAGTTACAGTTGGATTGATCTGCTGAAGTTTTGTATATGTAGGAGTGGATCACGTTGGCGGAAACATGTTTGAAGAAGTTCCAGCTGGAGACGCCATTTTCATGAAGGTAAACCCTAGTATCAGACAACAAGTAAACCCTAGTGTTAGACAAACAAATATTCATTATCTATCTTCAATTTTGTTTTTAAATCAGTGGATACTGCATGATTGGAATGACGAGCAGTGCTTACAGCTTTTAAACAACTGTCACAAAGCTCTTCCTCAAAATGGAAAGGTGATAGCTGTAGAATCGATTCTTTCTTTGACCCCTGAAAATACGTACGAATCACAAATAGCTCTTGAACAAGACGTAGCCATGTTCGTCCACAACCATGGAGGAAAAGAGAGGACTCAAGAAGAATTCAAAGCCTTAGCATTCAAATCCGGGTTTACCGGTTTTCATGTTATTTGCTCCGTTTACAACACTTGGGTTTTTGAGCTCCACAAGATTTAATTATTCTCGAATATACTGTTACAAATATAATTTGAGTGTAGAATCAAGTGGCTTTTGCTACAATTGGGTACGTTATGTCTAATACCTCACTTTGTACTGAATAATATTGAATTAAATGTTTACAATTTCATATTATATACATAAGCTGTGATTTTGTGGCTCGCATGATACGCGATCATCGTCCTCTCGTTCATCATCCCTACTGCACCCCTTCTGTCACACCGGTGTCTCTACTCGATGCAAATTCAACAAAATTACTTCGCTTATCGAAGAAGAATGTTTGGATCCAATAGAAATTTGAAGTAAGAAAATGAAAGTTCTTACTGGATGAAGCACCATACGGTATGAGAAATGAAAGTAGTCCGTCCCGGTCGGCGTCGATCATAAGCTGATTTTCTCTGTTGCATGTCTCCTCGCAATTGAGCTATTCTAGGTTAAATCTAGTGAAAGTAGGTAGTTGTACTTGTTGATATTAGTAAAGCACAATCCAAATTGGTCCCCTGGATATGCATGTGAATACATTAAATTAATGAATTGAATGGATATGCATGTGAATACATTAAATTAATGAATTGAATGATCCGCTTTAACGGTTGTACCTAGATCTTTGCACCAAGTTGTAGTTGAATAATTGGTAATATAGTTAAACAAATTACTATATAGTTGAAAATTTTCAAATATATTTGAGCAACTCGTCATATAGCTATCAACTGGTCATATAGTTGAACAATTAGGCATATAAATTAACACTTTATGATTAGTTGAACAATTGGTCATATAGTTGAATAATTGGTCATATAGTTGAACATTTTTTAGTTGAACAAATACATGTTATATTTGAATAATTATTATTTTTGTAAATTGACTTAAAATTTGGGAATATCCCTTACGTTCACAAATAGGTCATCAGTGTTCATACTTTTATATGTCATTGTTCATGTTTTTATTCATCGATGTTCATAGTTTTATATATTCATCGGTATTCATAGTGTTTTTATTCATCAAAGTAGTGTCATGTTTATTTATTCTTTTGTGTTCATTTTATAATGCATAAATGTTCATTTACAATATATGACTTCAAAAAAAAAACTCATCACTAAACGTTAAAAGATGATCATAATATGTTATGTATGTGTAAAAGTTATAGATAAGTTATCGGTGTTCATACTTTTATACGTCATTGTTCATATTTTTATTAATCGGTGTTCATACTTTTCAATGTCGTCGTTCATGTAAATAGTAAGACAATTTTTCTATGAGGCATTTTGTCAAACAATTTGCGCGCACCATGAAAAGAGCATATAGATTTTTCAATTCGAAGAAACAATACTTGAATCGTCTTGTATTCTCTTTGATTTCACCATTTTTATGTTATCAATCTTTGATTTGGTTGAAAATCGGGCAAATATGAAGCTTGTGGGATGAAGAATGTGGGATGAATAATGTGAGGGAGGGTTGTGAGTCGTTGGAGTCGAACAAACTAAGCCCGATTTTCTTCTTCTTCTTTTTTCCCCAGATTTATCTAATTATCAAATGCCATTAATGATAAGTGTGTGAGAGCCGTTGATTTAAATCTCATCCAATGGCTCACAATCCTCTTAATTCATATCCACAAGCCTTCTTCTCACCGGAACTAACCCCCCCCCTCTCTCTCTCTCTCTCTATATATATATATATATATATATATATATATATATAGGGTGTGGTTCCCATGAGAACACCCCTAACGTGAGAACATGAGAACAATCGTACACCGTTGGATGTGAGTATTAAGGGTTGAGATTTAGAGTAGATATCAAAAATAATAATAACTACGAATAATAATAATTAGGAATCCAACAATAACTACGAATAATCAACTCAACCAACAATAACTACGAATAATACATTAAACGATATGTCACATTCGTAACAAAACTAATAATAATTACGAATCTGTTCTCATGTTCTCACGTTAGGGGGTGTTCTCATAGGATCTATACTCTCTCTCTCTCTCTCTATATATATATATATATATATATATATATATATGCATGTACGTATATATATGGTTTTTTTATTAATAATTCGGTATAAATATATTTTTGTGACACCTTGCTCCCATCTAGAATCTCTAACACACGGGGTTGACCCACCCCAGCTCCACTAACTGAACTGATCCCACCTCCGCCGCCTCGTTCCCGGCCTTGCACCGGTGTTGTAAAGTGACGTGGTGTTGGTCACACTCGCTAGTCAACCTAGTCGGTGAGGATCCATATAACGTTGTAGGTCTCAAGGTACATAACGCAACTCAGTGACCAAGCTCTCCACAAGAGTAGCATGTGATAGGCCTCATCGTACACTCCTTGTTAATGTGATTTGAACCTCCACAGTTAAAGCATCGTCTTGATCCAAACGTGCCGACTGATCGTGATGTCTCATGTTGACGGTCATGGGTCGGGGGTTGAGTAGGAGTGAAGGTGCTCTATGGGGTAAAACTCGGTGTACTGTCTCCTTTGGAACTAGGTGGATCATATGAGAACAAGCCTTATCGTGTAATCATGAGAACAAATCAGATCCATCCAATTTAGTAAATCTAATGGCCTAGATTAATGATGAAATATGTAAAAAAAATCAATCCCTAAAAAACCATAATCACTCTCACAAAAGGAGAGTGTACACACTCTCTATTAATTTTTTAAAAAATATTCCTATAATCTTGTATTATAGGAAACAGTTTGTTAGAAGAGATTTACAGGAAAACTCCCTCTTTCATCTCTCTGATTCGTTCCAACGTCATTCTCCTCTCTACACCATTCGTTCCAACGTCAAACCAACCGGAATTATAGTTACGAAGGTGCCATATCGTTCAATATATTATTCGTAGTTATTATTAGTTCTGTTACGAATGTGTCATATCGTTTAACATATTATCGGTAGTTATTATTGGTTGAAAGGATTATTCGTAGTTATTATTAGTTTTGTTGTGAAGGTGCCATATTGTTTGTAATTAGTAGAATTATAGTTAACGATGGGTTTTATGGTTTGTAATATGTTGATTTTAACAACCAATAGTTACGAATACTATGTTTGTTTTGTACAAATTTTACTATACATTTTTAAACTAAATGCAAATGTTATAGTAGACATTTACAAAATAGACATAAACACAATAAATTCAACCATATTCCCAAAAAACATAAACATAGCTAGAGTTGAAGAATAAAAAATACTAATAGTAGAGGCTTATAAGTCAAGGAATTTTATCTACACACGCATGGTCCTTGTCCATATTCGATGTCCACTCGTCAATCTGATGAGCACCCATCACAAAAGAACCTTCTTCGTGTATTTTAACATTCAGTTGCCCCTTTAAACTTTCTTTCTTTCTTCCTAATGACTTTTCACGAGTTGATCCACCTATCGGATCATGCTTCTTTTTGGATCTGACCTCTATGCCGAGCTGTTCGTCAACAACCTTTTTCAGTTTTCCTTAACTTGTAACATTGTGCAAAAACTCATCGTGAGAAAACTGACCTGAAAGCGTCAAGTCGTACCAGTGGAGGGAGTCGGAATCGTAATCGGAAGAGGAGCGGGAGTTGCGTCGACGCCGTTGAACCCGCACCCTAGAAATCGCCGTTCGTTGCTCTAGAACCTAGAAATCGTAGGATATTGGAGAGAGAGAGAGAGAAGGGGTGCGGATTGTTTCTGAATATTAGGGCGTGTGAGTGGTGTTTTATTTATCAAATAATTATGATATCTACCCTAAATCTCGACCCTTAATACTCATCATCCGACGGTCTAAGATTGTTCTTATGATACACAATAAAACTTGTTTTTATGGGAACCACACCCTATATATATATACACATATATATACACATGTATATACATATAACTAATACTTGTATACATATTGTGATAATAGCATGTAACGTTTAAAACAAACGAAAAGTCTCGTTCTAATTACATGCTACCAACAATGCATAATGTGAACAAATCGAACGAAAGCTAAGTAAGCCCGGAAACTCTCCTCGTAAATCGCAAGGCACACTCCCAACGATTCCTCTACAACTGTCTCAAACCAACCTCGAGCCTAAACACAATTTGACATATGTGTCAACACTTAATCTAAAACGGTTCATGGATACACACTAAATACGTCACAATCTACAAACATCCGCTTCTTCCATAAACATCATCCCTACCTCTAATATATGCATAACAAGCTCAATGCACATTAACAATTCTTGAAATACAATTCATTCATAACAACTTAAAAAAGAATACAGACAATCCAACGTTTCTGACATATACAATTAACCGTGATAGTACGTTAATTCTCACATCCTTTTCGAAATTTACCAAACTCAAGAATTGCTCACAAATAAAAACGAAAACATATCCTGGAGTGATAGGAATCTTTCATATGCCGGCAGAAAGCAGGTTATTTCCTCAATCCTGATGGCTATTAACTCTTACTGGTGCTCGGTCCTCCTGATTCCTCCCTCTATTGTCACCCGGATTCGGAGCCTCCTTAGATCTTTTCTCTGGCCTGGCACGTCGTCCAGCGCCCGAGCGCTTGTCGCCTGGAACGTCATTTGTCATAGCACTAACGAGGGTGGTCTGGGGTTTAAGGAACTCCTCTCATGGAATAAAGCTTCCATCTCCAAGCTTATTACTGATCTGGACCAAGACCGGCCTAGCCTGTGGGCTTCATGGGTAAAAGCTAATATCCTCAAACATCAGACCATTTGGTCTTATCCTGCAAACTACAAACACAGTCACTTCGGGTGCATGATCATCAAAGTCCGGAATGAGATCCTTGCTACAAACAACGCTCTCTTTTCTCCAGCCTCACCACCAAGACTAACGGTTGCTTCTGCTTACAACTTCCTGCGATCCAACTCCCTCCCCAACCCGTCTTACCAATTTGGGATCCTATGGAAAGGCCTTAACATTCCGAAGTGCAGTTTCATTGCGTGGATTGCCAGCCATAACCGGCTCCCGACACTCTCAAAGCTCCTTGCATGGAATTTGGTCCAAGATAATACATGCAAACTTTGTGGCTCTCACCCTGAAGATGAACATCATCTACTCCATCTCTGCAGTTTCTCTACTGTTGCTCTTGACATCATATCTAGATGGACCAGGTTACCCGCCCCTTACCCCTACAGCTGTAACATTTGGGCTTGGCTTGGGTCACTCTGACCCCATAAAAATGACCTAGCTACCCAAGTCCGTATCTCCTCGATCTCTTCTTACATCTACTTTGTTTGGAAGGCTTGTAATGATCTCATCTACAACAATTTGATCACCCACCCCTCCACCTGCGCTCGCTACGCCATCCAAGCCACAAAGCACTTCGTATCTAGTCATTGGAAGGACAGATCACAAAACTCCCTCATGTGGGCTAATTTATTTGGCATTCATCTCCTCTAATTCTCTTGTTTTTCCTTTTTTCGCTCTTGCAATGGTCAAATAGACCCCTCTATAAATCCTTTTCTGTTAATACAATTAAATTTTCAAATAAAAAAACGAAAACATACAATTACATTCCAATAACTCTAAACCATATCTCAAACCACAAACCCCAAATTCCACATTTCACACTTAATTACAAATCAATAGACAACAATAATTACAACACAAAATTAACGTTTAACTACACATACACATATACAATTTTACACTAAACAAAAATTCTCCAAATTCCAAAATTATGGTCACTATAGACTCGGAAATCTCACCCAAATACTCAGATGCGGAATCTGCACAAGTAAGGAGTAATCTGTGGTGGTTGGGGATGGTAAAGACAGTCAGACGGTGGTCGGAACCGGTGACAAACGGCAACGCAAGAGGCGGAGGAGTCCACCTCGCAATTGGCGGCGAACCCTAAGCCATACGCAGTCGAGACTGGTGGTCAAAGGCAGTGAGGCTCTGCTCCCTGGGCGTTATTGTTGCCGGAACTTCACACCGGACTGCTCGATATTAAATTATGTTTCATAATCTGACGGGTCTAATACGGGGAGGGGATGCACGTAAAATGAACTTTACACACAAGCCTGTCGTAAAACCAACCCTACCTCTTATATGTTATATTCGGGGTTTTACATTCAATACACAGATTACATTTCATTCCTTCTCTTTGCTCCCATATTCCATCTGTTAATACTCGAGACCAGGATTCCAGCACCGCGGCAACAGCAACCCGGCGAGTTCGTGGGAAACACATACTTCCCCTGACGTTGGACTGGTGGCGAGGTAGACGGTGTGGCGGGGTAGACAGGGTTGTGGGGTCGTCGGTGTTTGGTGGCAATTCAACGCCTGAGGAAAGCTCCATATTACCTAATCTAATTATTAAAAATCAATAAATCATTAGAATTATATATGATATGATTATCCTACATATCATGAATTATGTGGAGAGAGATAGATAGAGATGTATATAAGATGACAAAATATTTGTTCCATAATAGATGTTTTGAGTTGTATATTAATACGCGCAGGAGAAGAAAGCTCTGCAAGTCAATTTCTACCTTGTTTGCACAAACGTCATAACACTGACTCTATCCACCTACCATACAATAATGCATGTTTTGAGTTGTATATAAACTCGCGCAGGAGAAGAAAGCTCTGCAAGTCATTCTCTGCCTTGTTTGCACGTACAAACATAACAGTTACCTAGAGTACGTAGAGAGAAAATAAATAAAAAAATAAAGGAAAAAATGAGTGCTTATTTTTGTAATGCAAAAGAAGAATCATCAGATGAGGTACTGAGTAAGCAAGCTTTGCTTATAGCTCGTGGGATTTCATTCCCAATGGCGCTGAAAGCATCTATTGAGCTCAACATACTTGACATCATATCCGACATCAGCGCTGGCGGGTCCTACATGTCGGCTTCCGAGCTGGCTCGTGAGATCCCGGGGTGTGTGAACCCTAATGCAGCAGATCTGCTGGACCGGTTGCTTAGCCTCCTCACCAGCTTCTCCATTTTGAAATGTGAGCTTCGAAGTAAGAATGGAGAAGGAGGAGTTGAAAGGGTGTACGGAGCTGAACCCATTTGCAAATATTTTGTCACTAAGAAGATCGGTGTTGATGCATCCTTTGGGCCTTTGTTTCTTCTGCACCATGATAAGGTCTCTTTGGATGCTTGGTAAGTTTCATCATTATTATTACTACTTCGCTTTCTCCAAGTATAAGTGTATAACTATTAAAAGTCTTTGTCACTACATCCTAAAACCACCTCGGGTATTATTATATTGTGGATGTGGAACAATACTCCACACATCTTAACAATAACCCTTTTCACATGACATGATATAGGTGTCACTTGAAGGAAGCTTTGATGGAGGGTAAAAGTTGTCCCTTCACCCTCGCGCATGGGATGAAGCCGTTCAACTACGCAGGAACAGACACGAGATTCAACAAGGTGTTCAATGATGCTATGTCGAATCACACTACCCTCATCACCAAAAAGATCCTTCATATCTACCATGGCTTTCGAGGAATCGACGTGTTGGTCGATGTAGGCGGCGGGGTTGGCACCACCCTCGATCTCATCACCTCCAAATATCCCGAGATCAAGGGCATCAACTTCGATCTCCCTCATGTTCTAGCCGATTCCCCTATTGTCAATCCTAGTACGAGTCTCTAAAATTTATATACATAATTATAGTTACAGTTGGATCGATCTGCTGAAATTTTATATATGCAGGAGTGGAGCACGTTGGTGGAAACATGTTTGAAGAAGTTCCAGATGGAGATGCCATTTTCATGAAGGTAAACCCTAGTGTCAGACAACAAGTATACCCTAGTGTCAGACAAACAAATATTCATTATCTGATTTTTAAATTTGTGAATACGTACAGTGGATATTGCATGATTGGAGTGACGAGCAGTGCTTACAGCTTTTGAACAACTGTCACAAAGCTCTTCCTTCAAATGGAAAGGTAATAGTTGTAGAATCGATTCTTTCTTTGACCCCTGAAAATAAGTACGAATCACAAATAGCTCTTGAACAAGACATAGCCATGTTCGTCCACAACGATGGAGGAAAAGAGAGGACTCGAGAAGAATTCAAAGCCTTAGCATTAAAATCTGGGTTTACTGGTTTTCATGTTATTTGCTCCCTTTACAACAGTTGGGTTTTTGAGTTCCAGAAGATTCATTAATTATTCTCGTATATATTGTTACAAATAAAATTTGAGTTGCATAATCAAGTGGCTTTTGCTACAATTGTGTACGTCATGTGTAATACCTCACTTTGTACTGAATTAAGATTAAGTTAAACGTTTTACAATTTTATGATATACTAGTTGAGCCCCGCACGCACCCTGCGCGCGCCGGGTTCGCCGATGTTGCTTGTGTACGTGTATAGCAGATGTTGCATGATACAGTTTAAGCAAAACGGAAAAATAAATTACATATAAAGCATTCTGATACAGTTCCCGAGCTTGTGAGTTACATAAGAAAGCATTTTGGAGCTATTTCTATGCTGGAGCAATTTCTAAAGTTGTGCTCGATACATAACAACCAAACTGACAACAAAGCTAGGGTACAAAAGAAATAATGACCATAACACAGATAACGCAGATGCTAACATATTCAACTAAAACACAAAAAGCTTCACTATAATAATACATAAACCCTTTGGTGGACTTTCAATGAATTTATTAATCCCAAAAACATATATTCTCTTATTTATCAATTGCTCAGAGGTTGATAATCCAATTACAGCGGATGTTTTGCGCTTCTTAGCTGTTCCCTCAACAATCGAATGATCTTTAAGCTTCTTCTTGTGTCCTTCTACATTAGATCCCAACTCATCAACACAAATCTCAAATTCAGCAGCCTTGACTTCCTTTGGAGGAAGTACGTTATACGCGCAGGAATTCAGATAAAATGAGAAAAATGAAGGTGTCCACTATGTAGTTATCCATGTAGAAGAAAGTTTTTGTACCATGAATACATTCAGGAGCAACTTGTGAGACCAAAACTGCAATTCTCAACTTCAGCAGCATACATTAGTAACAAAGGTGAATCAACATGCTCTATTATATTATTATTTTTTCAAAAACAAATTAATATGGACATTGATGGCTTGCGGAGATTCATTATTCATGAAACAATAAATCTCATGTTTAAAAGTAAAAAAAGATTATATATATGATTCTCAATTTGATGTTTGAGGAAACGGTTTTGGTGATTAACCTCACTCAATTGCTTCACAGGCTTTCCCTTTCTGAATCAGCAAGAAAAGATTTCAACTGCAATTCAAATATAATCCAGTCAATAACTGTTTGAAGCATATGGTACGTCAAAATAAGTAGTAGCATAAGGAACGGAAAAAGGAAATCAGAATTATGGTACTTGGCCCAACAGGACATTTTGCTAAGTCAATCACAAATCAGAAAATAGATAGCTGTAAGATGATTATACTACATAAAATCTCTTCTCTTTTTTTTTGTCCTTACAAATCACTTCCTGTGACAGATGTCTAAAATTCAAAGTGTTAGTATGATTTATATATGCGTGAATCACAAGTGAAATGAAATAAGTATATATGAAAGGGCCATATTCAAACATAAGATGGATCATGGAAAAGATATGATGTCCTAACCTGCATTGCTATACAAATCAATATATCTTATTCGCAACAACTAAGAGAAAGAAAATAGAATTTTCTAATTTATCAGAAAATTAAGTACTTTGATGGATCTATAACCATGAGAGTAGTTAAAAGAAGGGGTTAATCTTAAAGTTGAGTAACCAACATGTTCCATTTAGGGGTGAGAACATGACTGCGGGTGTTCTTGAGCTGTTTACAAAGGTATCCAAATCCTTATTCTATGTTCTTTCTGCTAGCATAGCAAATACGAGCTATTTCTAAAAAGAACTATTGAAATGCATTACAATTTAACCAAAAAATCGTCAAAAGATGTGAGAAAAATAAGTCAGAAAAGCTACACATACAAATACTTTCTTACTTTACCCAGTCTTCAAACCAAAAATTAGAAAACTAACCTTCTTTGTTAAGGGCCTTCTAGGATGCTTGTAAATATTTTGGGTTATAAGATAGAGAATGACCACGAAAAGAAGACCTTCCATAAACAGGTGGCCTGTAATAAGCACAAGAAAGAGAGAATATAAGAAACCATTAGCTTTCATCTTTAAACGTTGCCAAAAAGAAACACGAGAAATGCTTAAATCAACAAACAATACCGCCGATGTGAAATCCAAAAACAGTAGCGCGAGCATAAGTAGTGTTGAAGGCATTGGTAATCCGATCTATGGATGCTTGCAACATCTCCATAACTGCTGATCCCAGTATGGTTCAATTTTACAGCTGTGATAACAACTGGATCAATCGAACAATTGGACGGTTAATTCAAGATCGATTAAGAATCAAAAATCATACAAAATTACATCTTTTTGTTAGATAAATTTTTTTCTCCAAACTGTAATTTCGGTAAATATTAAATATGAAAAAAAAACCCGCAAGATGAACATGGTTCTTTAGTATACATATTGAACAAAGAATCAGAATAGCCCATCAAACTATGAGGGAGCAGAGATTTAGGACGATAAGCATAGCAACAGATGTATGTCAAAACAGCGATTCAATTAAAGAGATGCTAAAGCATTAAGATCTGTAGCACCTTGTAGTTGGTACTCCTAATCTTAGTGTAATAAAGATAAAACAACTTTACTAGGCCCAATACGAGCACTGTCCAGCAGCCCAATCTTGTAACAGAATTGCAAGCTGTCTATGACACCTGTTCGCTTTCTATTGCTTCTCTATCACTATATAATGTAATGATCCTCTGATGGAAATAATATACAGAAGCATCTTTTCATTCCCTCAATACCTTGTATGGTATCAGAGCTAAGAAAAGGACAAACGTCCAGCCTTCCCTAATATGCCATCTCTTTCTTCCCAAACAGATGAGGGTGACTCCTCCTCATCTCCAACACCACCTTTACAAAACACACAAAATCTCCCTTTCTCCTCCTTCACAAATTTGCTTACTGTCAAATTAACTCAAGGAAACTTTCCCCTTTGGAAAGCGCAGGTCTCATCTCTTCTTCGGGCACAAAATTTATTTGGCTTCGTTGATGAATCCCTTCCCTGTCCAACTCCCTCCACTGATACAGCCCCAAACCCTGCTCATGCCTCTTGGTTAGCCAGAGATCAACTTGTTATGTCCATTCTCATGGCCAGTCTTACTGAGGAGGTGCTTGCCCAAGTTCTTGATTGCAAATCCTCCTCTCAGATCTGGTCTCTTCTCCATGAGTCCTTTGCTGCTCGATCCAGTGCTCAGGCTGTCCATGCCCGTCTCCAACTCGCCTCTCTCAAAAAATCTGATCTCTCAGTCCATGCTTATTATCACAGAGCCAAGCATTTGGCATCCAGTCTCACCTCAGCTGGTCATGCCATGTCTGATTCTGAACTTATCACCTACATTCTTGCTGGACTTGGGTCTGACTATGACTCCATTGTCACAGCCCTTTCCACTCAACCTATTTTACCAACACCAAATCAGGTCCTCTCTTACCTCTTGGTACACGAAGCTCGTCTCCAAAATCAATCCAACCCTCTTCTTCCTACTCCTCCAATGTCAGCTAACAACACTCAAAACAACTCAGAAGCCAACTTCACTCGATCTGGCAACAGAGGACGTGGTCGCTCTTCCAACTACAACTCCAACTCTTCTCAAGGCAGAGGCAACAATCAAAATCGAGGCTACCAATCAACCTCTAATCCCAACAATCGATCTCTCTCTCAACAAGGACGAGGTCGTGGGCAACCTTTCAACTTCACTGGACAACCGGACAATCGTCTCACCTGTCAAGTGTGCTTCAAACCAGGGCATAGTGCCCTCTCCTGTTGGCACCGCTTTGATCAAGCGTACCAAGCCCCACCTCCACCATCAATGCAGGCACACCACACCACCTCTTCTCAGTGGTACCCGGATACAGGCGCCACAAATCACTACACACCAGATGCAACCAATCTCCGTTTTGATTCTCAGACTTATGATGGTACAGATTGTGTTTACCTTGGCGATGGCTCTACCATTCCCATCGTAAATCATGGTTCCTCCTCCTTTACCTTCTCCAATCGCATTTTCAATCTTCCTCATATTCTTCATACTCCTGCTATTTCAAAAAATCTTCTCTCTGTTAGTCAATTTTGTCGTGATAACACTGTCTTCTTTGAGTTTCACGCCGACTGTTTCATTGTGAAGGATTCCAGGACAAAGGAGGCTCTTCTTCGGGGACCCGTTGAAGGAGGCTTGTATCGGTTTCCGGCAACCCACAGCGCTCTCCTCACCACCACTCCTTCACCTCCATCAAACCCCACTACTACCTGGCACTGCCGTCTTGGACATCCGTCTAAGCGGATAACCCTTCAATTTCTCGTTCAAAAGAAGAGCATCCCTCATCCGGCCCATGACGAACAAGGCCCAACAACCATTTTTCCCTGCACCTCTTGCTCTTGGGCCAAGGCCCATCAGCTCCCTCATCCGGCCTCCTCATCCAGATCCACTAAACCCCTTGAACTTTTGTTTGCTGATGTTTGGGGCCCATCTCACAAACTCTCTATCAAAGAAAATAGATATTATCTTTGTATTGTGGATGATTGGTCAAAATTTATATGGTTATTTCCTTTGGCAACAAAATCTCAAGTTTCTTCCATTCTTACCACCTTCATAAAACTTATTATAAATCAACTCTCCACTACCATTAAAGCTATTCAAACGGATGGTGGCACCGAGTTTAAACCAATACTCCCCTTTCTCCAAGACAATGGAATTCTTCATCGACTCACATGTCCCTATTCCCATCAACAGAATGGGAGTGTTGAAACTCGACACCGTCGCATTGTAGACATGGGTCTCACCCTCCTTAAACACTCTTCTCTCCCTCTTCAATATTGGGATTTTGCTTTTCAAACCGCCGCGTATCTAATCAATCGAACTCCGACCCCTATCCTCAATCACAAAACTCCCCTTGAAATTTTATTTCATACACTCCCGGATTATGATTTTCTCAAAGTCTTTGGTTGCCTTGCATTTCCAAATCTTAGACCTTACAACAAAAATAAACTCAATTTCCGCTCTACACCCACCATTTTTCTAGGCTATGCCTCTAATTACAAAGGGTACATTTGCTATGATTGGGTCAACCTTAAATACTACATCTCTAGGGATGTTTTATTCCATGAGTCACATTTTCCTTTTTCTCAACTTCCTACAAAACAGCCCCTCACTTCCCATAATCCGTCTCATATTGACCTACCCATTTTCTCCTTCTCTGAGCCCAATATTTTAAACCCATCACAGGCCCACAATCATCCATCCGTGAATGAGCACTCTCCTGCTCCAACAGAGACTTCCTCTGGGCCGGCCCACTACACTTCATCAGCTCCCATATCTCTCCCAAACAACCCTACTATTCCCCATCCGATGACCACACGTCTTCGCAACAATATCACAAAGCCTCTTGTTCGTCATGACGGCACCGTACCTTGGCCCTCTTGCTCTCTTTCAACTGTCATCCCTGATGAACCCACAAACTACACTACAGCCTCACAATTTCCCGAATGGCGAGAAGCTATGAGCAATGAGTTCAATGCTCTTCTTCAAACAAACACCTGGTCTCTTGTTCATCCTCCCCCTCATTCTAATATTCTTGGCGTCAAATGGGTCTTCAAGACTAAGCGTCACTCAAATGGCAAAATTGAAAGACGAAAAGCTCGTCTAGTAGCTAAGGGTTTCCACCAACTTGAAGGTGTCGACTATTCTGAGACTTTTAGCCCTGTTGCTAAACCAACCACCATTCGCCTACTCCTTTCCATTGCCTCCTCCAATCACTGGGTTGTCCGGCAACTAGATATTCAAAACGCCTTTCTTCATGGGGACCTTACTGAAGATGTCTTCGTCCAACAACCTCCAGGTTTTACACATTCTAAATTTCCCAATCATGTTTGCAAACTCAACAAATCCCTTTATGGGCTTAAACAAGCTCCAAGAGCGTGGTTTGGTAAACTCAGTGATACTCTTCTCGCTCTTGGATTCAAATCTTCCCTAGCTGATACCTCTTTGTTCTCCTATCACCATGGGAACCAATCTGTGTTCATCTTAGTTTATGTAGATGATTTGCTTGTGGTTGCATCTTCTGATCTTCTTGCAGGACAGTTCATTCAATCTCTTGCTGCCAAACTTCCTGTCAAAGACCTTGGGGATTTACATTATTTTCTGGGCATACAAGTCACTCGAGACAGAACTGGCTTCAACCTGTCCCAAACTCAGTACATTAAGGAACTTGTCACCAAGAGTAACATGCACAAGGCAAAGCCAGTAGCCACACCAATGAATGCCTCAAGCTCAACATCTGCTCTCACTGATGCTGTCTTTCCAGACTCTACCCTATACAGAAGTGTGGTGGGCAGTCTTCAGTATTTGGCTTTCACTAGACCCGACATCTCCTTTGCTGTCAACAAAGTCTGCCAGTCGATGCATACACCAACACAGGGAAATTGGCAAGCAGTTAAAAGAATACTGAGATACCTTAATTCAACTTCAGATTTTCAATTCCATATCTCCTCTCAATCAAGCCTCCTACTCTCTGCCTTTTCAGACTCCGACTGGGCTGGTGATCAATCTGATCGAAGATCAACTGGTGCCTACTGTATTTACCTTGGTTCCAATCTTATATCATGGCAATCAAAAAAGCAAGAGACTGTTGCTCGATCATCAACAGAGGCCGAATATCGTGCCCTCGCTCATGCCACTTGTGAAACTCTGTGGATTCAGACTCTCTTGGTTGAGTTCGGTATCTCAATCCCTCAGCCTCCTATACTATGGTGTGACAATCTTGGAGCTACTTATCTTGCAATGAATCCCGTCCTACATCATCGAATCAAACATATCTCCATCGACTACCACTTCGTGAGGGAACGGGTTCAAAACAAGTCTCTGCGGGTTGCCTTCTTATCCACCAGAGACCAAATTGCAGACATCATGACTAAGCCCCTTCCCGTCGCTCAGTTCACTCATTTACGCTCCAAACTGAACCTAATCCAGCTTGGATCGAGGGGGGATACTAGGCCCAATACGAGCACTGTCCAGCAGCCCAATCTTGTAACAGAATTGCAAGCTGTCTAGGACACCTGTTCGCTTTCTATTGCTTCTCTATCACTATATAATGTAATGATCCTCTGATGGAAATAATATACAGAAGCATCTTTTCATTCCCTCAATACCTTGTAAACTTCCATCACTCTCTGTAACATACCATATTTTCCAAACTCTTGCCTTTTGATTTTGGTGGGATCAGATTATAGATATCTTGTTTCCCATCAATGTCTTTTTCTTTTTAGCTGAAGTTGCATTCAGCCTCATCCGAGAAGTCGACATAAGCAAGACCTTTCAAACATCAATGAACAACAACCAATCAACAATATAACCCCTAATCACAAATGACGCAAGGAAAGTTACTATTTCATTAGATATACTACTCAAAAGTCAAAGTTCAGCAGAGTAATAAAACCGTAGCAAGAGAAACCCTAATTAAGAGAAATAAAAACTTACCATTTTTGCACTACGTGGAGGCGGAGACGAGCGGACTGAAAGTGCAGGAGATCCATATGGAAATGAAGGAGGCGATGAGATGAGAAGAGAATATGAGGGAGATTAAATAGTTGATTGAAGAAAGAGAAGATGAGCCTTCATGTTGAGGGATGAAGAGTCGATCGAAGAAATTAAAGGGGAGTTTTACGAAAGATTGAAGAGTCGGCTGAAAATAGAGAGGATGATGAAATTACCGTGACCCATAGATTGGAGGACTTGAAATCCCTATACCTGTTGCCTAGGATAACGAAGAAGTACACAGTATCGCTCAAACTCCGGCTCGTATTAATCACTCTTCTGCTCTCGGCGGCAATAGAAATCCGGGCGTCATAGCCGCTAGAAAAGCGCGAAGCCAAGGACTCTGAATCGGGAGGTCGAGGGGAAGTTGGTAAAGGGAGAGAGAGATGAGTGGTGATGGCCATGGAAACCGTTGAGGAGCAGGGTTTGTGCTATCTTTCGATAACCTAAGAACAATGAGCGGTGGAAGCGGTGCTTATAGAAAAATTGACACGCTAGAGATACGTGTAACAAATTAAAGAGATATGGCAGATGTGTAATTATATTGAATAAGTAAGGGCAAAAACGGAAAATTAGGGATAAAAAAGGGTAAAACGGGAAACTTACTATTCATTGGGGGAAGTCTCCCTTTTAATATAGTATAGATATAGGATTTGCAGCATATAGAAATGGGACTTAGGGTTAAAATTAATTGAGAATAGGTCATAACCATCGGATCCAGATGTGATTTTGTACTCGCATGATACCATACGACCGTCGTCCTATCGTTCATCCCCCTACTGCACTCCTTCCGTCACACTGGTGCCTCTACTCTATGCAAATTCAACAAAATTATTTCACTTATCGACAAAGAATGTTTCGATCCATTAGAAATTTGAAGTAAGAAAATGAATGTTCTTACTGAAATCAAGCACCATACGGTTTGAGAAATCAAAGTAGTCCGTCCCGGTTGGCGTCGACCATAAGCTGATTTTATGTAAGTTTGTGATATAACAAGCTACCGTGATTTCTGATAAAACTCTATCACTATTTCGATTCAAAAACGACTGGAACTAGAGCGAACCAGTCTTTCAAAACCAGATGAACACAAGAAGTTTGTTGACGCAGTTCGAGTTAAGCTCTACTCTGCGGGATCTCAGGAGGGGAGAGTCAGCCCAATCCACTAGGTAGAGTTACAGTGTAGAACGGTTACAGGACGAGCAAACAAAACAACGAAAAACCTTACGAGATCAAGAACAGGATAACAAGAACAAAGATAGGTGAGAGGTCTGTAAACCACAAAGGTAATGATATGTGCTTTGAGGCAAAGCAAGATCTAGACAACAGAGAACGTCTCAAGACAACACTCGGACGAAGCACTCGACTCGGATCTCTCTCTCACTGTGTTTCTCTCTATCCTCACTTTCAGATCTAGGGTTTCTCAGTAGAAGTTTTTCGGCCACCTTAGGGTTGAAGACAGAGAAGAGAGCTTAAGTACTCAGTGCCACGAGGTGAACTTCAGCAACACAGCGTTTTAACCATACAATGCTTTGTTCATGCCGCTTCATAACCTGGTGAGATGGACTGGAGCACTTACCATTGGGCCTCGATCAACTAGACCCAACCGGCCCTTCAATCAGCCCATCATCAATATAACACAAGTACCCTATCCAACCCTTCATCAAACCCAACCGGCCTCACACTTAAACTCAGACCCACTAATCTGTGGTTTGACACGAACCGGGTTTAACTAAATCCTAACAAATGCCCTCCTAAACTAGGTTCTATAACTGCATACTACCAGCAGTGGATTAGTGGTACTCCTGTCCGTCATCAATCCAGTGTTGTTGTCCTTCTTAGCCATCCTCAATATGCAAAGAATCTCTGCAATATGAGAACTTGTCAGCTGGGACAATCTTGGTTCCAAAATCAGCTGGATTTACATCTCCTTTGATTTTCTGTATCACCAGTTGCTTGTGTTTGATCTTCTTCCTTATGTAGTGGTACCTGATATCAATATGTTTTGTTCTTTCATGATACATGGGATCTTTACATAAGTACAAAGCACTTTGACTATCAATATATATAACAGGAACATAGGTCTTATTTTCTATTTCTTCTAACAATCCTTTGAGCCATGTAGCTTCTTTGGCAGCTTCAGTAGCAGCCATGTACTCAGCTTCGGTTGAGGACAAGGCTACAACAGATTGTTGTTGAGACTTCCAGAAAATACAGTTCCCAGCCCAAGTGAAGTAAATAGCTGTAGTAGATTTCCTGTTATCCTTGTTACTAGCATAATCAGAATCTACAAATCCAATCAGGTTAGTCGAGAGATATGTTCTTTATATACAAGACATTTATTCTTGGTACCACACATGTATCTGAGTAAATATTTCATAGCATCCCAATGAGGCATACTAGGATTAGACATATATCTACTTAAGACAGATATTCCAAAAGCAAGATCAGGTCTTGTGCACAACATGACATACATTACAGAACCAACAACAACATCATATGGTATGTTAGACATTTTATTTTTGCCTTCATCAGAGGTAGGGCAATCCCTTTTAGACAACTCAAGGTTCCCTCCTAAGGGTACAATTGCAGGTTTACAATTAAGCATATTAAACTTCTGCAGAACTTTATGCACATAATCAGTCTGAGATAACAACATGGTTTTCTTGGATCTATCCCTAGATATGGAAATACCTAATATTTTCTTAGCATGTCCTAGGTCTTTCATGTCAAAGTGATTTTTAAGATCATGTTTTATGCTAGCTATAAGAACTTTAGAAGGAGATATGATAAGTATGTCATCAACGTACAGTAACACATACAAAGGATCATGCTTCTTTATATTCTTAAAGTATAAACAAGTATCATATTCACTTCTGACAAAGCCCAACTTAGACATACAAGAATCAAATTTTAAATTCCATTGTCTAGGAGATTGTTTCAATCCATAGATAGATTTTTTAAGCAAGCAGCATGCATTGGTATTTTTAGAATCAGAGAAGCCCTTAGGCTGTGACATGTAAATTGTTTCATATAAATCACCATGCAAGAAAGCAGTCTTAACATCCATTTGTTCTAATTCCCAGTCAGAAACAGCAGTCATTGCAAGCATAAGTCTCAAAGTTTTATACTTAACTACTGGAGCAAAAATATCATTGTAGTATATTCCTTCTCTCTGTGTAAACCCTTTAGCTACAAGTCTAGCCTTATATTTGTCAGGTTCATTAGGAGATAGACCTTCTTTAATCTTATAAATCCATCTACACTGAACTAGTTTAGAATCTTTAGGTTTGTTAACTAAGGTCCAAGTGTTATTAGCATGCATAGAGTCAATTTCATCTTTCATAGCAGCTATCCAAAGTTTTGAATCCTTACAGTTAACAGCTTGTTCATAAGTTTCAAGAGTGTAGGGGTTTTTCACAACTGAAGCAGTAATAAGAGCATATTCAGCAATATTAGCATATTTCTTATTTGGGATGATAGTTCTAGGAGCCCTGTCCCTGGTTAGCTGGTACAGATCATGAAAGCCAAAATGACCTGAGTTAGTGTTACCTTGTCTTGTACCAGGGGAACTCAGGTCATTATGGCTTTCATGACCTGTTCCATCACTAGAGGACAAGGTGGGAACACTAGGGTTATCAGAAATATTAGGCTCATCTACCCCCCTTAATTGGTGATTATGAGAATTACTACTGTGTTCAGGTTGTGAAGGGAAGCTACTACTTTCATTAGTAGTAGTATCATCATTAGGTAGATCACCACCTTCAGAATAGTCACCAATGTCGAACTCTATTTCAACATTGTTGTGACTTGCACTGGGCATGTAAAAAGAGGTTCCACCACTGGAATTCTCTTCAGACTCACCAGCAGTGCTACTAGTCTCACTAGAATGTTTGTTTTTAAAGTGAAAGTCTGTTTCATTAAAGGTAACATTCCTAGACACAACTACCTACTACCCTCCAGGTTGACTAAGGAGAAGTTTGTAACCTTTTACGCCCTCTGGGTAACCTAACATAATACCCTTTTTAGCTCTTGGTTGCAGCTTGCCTTCACTCACATGAGTGTAGGCCGTGCATCCAAAGGGCCTTAGGTATTTAAGATTAGGTTTCCTATTAGACCACAATTCATAAGGAGTTTTGAAACCTATGGTTGAGGAAGGGGATCTATTGATGAGATAAGAAGCTGTAGTAACAACTTCTCCCCATAGGGAAGGTTTGAGACCAGCACTAACAAGCATACATATTGCCTTTTCAAGCAAGATTCTATTCATTCTTTCAGCAGTTCCATTCTGCTGAGGTGTTCCAGGGATGGTTAAATGTCTTTTAATGCCTTGTTCTTTACAAAATTCATCAAACAATTTGTTACAGAATTCAAGCCCATTGTCAGTTTTTAGACATTTAATCTTTTTATTAGTTTGTGTTTCAACAAGGTTTTTCCAGTTCTTAAAAGTTTCAAAGGCTTCATCTTTGGTTTTAAGAAGATAGACCCAAACTTTCCTAGAGAAGTGATCTATAAAAGAGATAAAGTATCTCCTTCCACCTATGGTATCAACCTGTGCAGGTCCCCAAAGATCATAATGGATGTACTCTAGAGGTTGTTTGACTACATAACTAGAGGTTGTGAAACTATGTTTGGTTTTCTTTCCTAAAATACAGGTTTCACATATATCTAGGTTAGCAGGTTTATTATCTATCAGACCTTGTTGATACAAACTAAGCATTCCCTTATTTCCCATGTGTCCCAGTCTACTGTGAAGAAGAGTAGTTTGAGCTAGAGTCATTAGATTTGTTGTTTTAGACAAATTAATTTCAGGTGAGGTAATAACATGGTATAGACCTCCTTTATTAATGCTTCTAATTAGCACAACATTATCTCTAATCACATCTCTAACACCATTCTTGGTGACAATGGTACAGTTCAAATTATCAAAAACAGATTCTGATAATAAGTTTCTCCTAAGTTTGGGAACCCATCTAACATTTTGCAAGATTCTAGTAACACCATCATGCATACATAAAGGTACATTTCCAATTCCTTTTATAGCTAAGTGATAGCATGAATTATAGTCTATATTTTGGGGTTTGTTTGGACGTTTTATCCTTCATAATCTGCATGTTTGTATGTATATTATGTGATTATATTACCATTTCATCTACCTTTGCGGGAATCGAGGTCTACACCTAGTTTTGCTGTAATTGTAGGTAAAATGGCACGTTTTGCATCAAAAAGGAACAAAAGGAGCTATGGAGTCATTGGAGCTACATTGAGGAACATAAGGAACCATCCAGGAAGCATAGCCATGGATTAAGGATTCACTTTGGACCAGTTTTGAGAGATTTCACATTCAGTTATGACTCACCTCGGTTGACCAGAGATTCATCTCGGCCGAGGTGATCCAGAGACGCCGACTCGACCGAGGCGAACACCTAGGACGCGGCGAGAATATTTTATTCTTGGCTGAGATCTTTTATCTTTGGAAGGTGATCTTATATTTTTGGGCTTGGCTCCTGGAAGGAAGAAGATCTTATATTTTACCTATTTTTATGGGAAAAGATCTTTCTAAGATATATTATCTTTGGAGGGTTATTTTCCTATAAAAAGGGTTGGGTTTCCCACAAATCGGGGATCCGCTATCACATCTTGCATAACATCTTGCTTACGAGGAGATCTCGCATACATCGCAGCAACCATACTCCAGTTGGGAGTTTCGAAGAACCTTTTTTGAAGGTTGAAGGAAAATTGAAGATCATAGCTTTTATAGCTTTTTGGAGGGTTTTGTAAGATTGTTTTTAATTCCCTTCCTTGTTGTCTTGTCTTGTTGGATTGCTATCCAAGGAACGCTTTTGTTGTGATATTTGATTCAGTTATTGAAGTCTTTTCCATTAAATTCTTCTTGTTCAAATATTCACCTTCTTCCCATATATTTAATACTTTCATAATGATGATGAGTGGCTAATTTCCTTGTGTGATTCTAGGGTGATTGGCTGAAGGTTGTGGGAAAAACAATGATAGAATAGTCTTAGATTCATGTAGGACCCTGAAAGTTCGAGTCTTTAACCTTAACCCTAAGCATCTCGCTCAGTCGATGAACATCTCGGCTGGGGTGAAATTCGGCTGACCGAGGTGACTTATCTGATCCTAAACTGAGAGTTAAGTGTTAGAGTTTGCCAAATCCTATTCTTATTATACCTTTCCTGGTTCAAAGCAAGCTTAGGATGAGACTTACCCGGTAATTCCTTAGTTTGTGTACCAACGATCATAAGTGTAGGTAATAAAGGTTTATCCTTTATTGGGGTTTGAGTGTGCTTCCATCCCATCTTTGTGAGTTAGCCTGAGACTTACCCGGTAAAGGTTGATTTTATTCCCTTAGATGGTGTGTTAGTTTGAGATTATAGTTCTTTATCTTCATTCCTTGAGACTTACCCGGTAATAGGAGTTACTGTTTAGGATTAGAGAGTAGTGAGACTTACCCGGTGATCTACTCCACTTTAGTAACACCTTCCCCTTGCAAAGATCTCAACTTTGTCCGCTTATCTTTAGATCTTGAGTTGGAACCACAACTAGACGCTTTAATCCCTAGAATTGCATGTTTGCTTTATTGACTTCTTATTCATCTTTGATTGTGTTAATTGCTCTTTTGGTTAGTATTCACGAAGCTTACCGTTATTGACTTTGTTTCACCGAGTCCCTGTGATCGACCCCTGGAATTTCTTCTTTTTTACTACGATTGACCCGTACACTGCGGGTTCGCATCCTTGTTTTAAGCTTAAGTCTAGGGTTATAAATTTAAAGCTTGCACACACCGTTTGGAGCGAACAAGTTTTTGGTGCCGTTGCCGGGGACTTGGTCTAGACCGAGCCGGTTGCGGTTTGCTTTCGGGGCACTTGCCCCTGTTGCTACTAACTACTCTTTCTATGAGTTTTGTAGTTTTCAGGATTTCCGATGACTACACTTGATCCAGCCTGGATAGCAAGGCAAAGTGCTAGGGCGGACCATTATGAATACTTGGAGGAGAAGTACTCCTTCTATTGGTTCAGCAATGAATGGGAAAGAGAAGAGGCCATTCAGCGTGAACTTGCGAAGTGGGATGAACCGAATGTCCCTAAGAAGATTTGTGAGCAACCTCCGGAAGATTCTCTTGAATCAAGATGGGAGAAGTTGATGAAGAAGATGGAGGAGCTCAAGGAAAGCACCCTATCCTATGCTAAGCCGCAAGAGGAGCATAAGGAAGTGTTGCACGTTCCAAGCATCCCCCCAGTCGAACCCAAAATTTCTCCTGAAACTTCTAAGGAAGAGGAGGATATGGAAGGTCTCGATCTGACTGTTGAGACCTCGGTCGAAGTGGAAGAGATCTCGGCCAAGATGGAAGAATCTGCAAAACTGGAAGCAGAAGATGCAGAGAACCTTGGTCAAATTACTGAGATTGTGACCAAGGTGGAAGAAAGATCAACTAATTTGAGAGAGATTTCATGTGTTGGTTATCAACCTAACATGAAACCTGATCCGAGCTTTGGAGAACTTTACAAGGTAAGTTCTCTTACTCCATTCGAAATCCCTATTAAAATTTCTGAATTTTTCAGGAAAGCACCGGAGAGTTGGAGGTCTCTTCCGAAAGAACCTCCAAAGATCAAGATGAAGTCTTCCTTGAAATTGTTGGAAGAAGAAGCTCCTCAGATCATGAGGAGTGGAGTTGGCAAGCACTACACCGCTAAGGCGATGAAGAGTCTCTTGTTCAAGTATGGGGTCCCTCGCATGCTCAGGTCCCTGTACCATCCCCAAGCTATAGATGGGGAAGCTGCTATAATTCTCGAGAAACTGTTTTCTCGATCAAGGAAAGGATGGGGCACGAGGAATGTCCCATTGAAGTGCAGGAAGTCTAGACGAATTCCGGTGAGAATCAAACTGTACAAGCTTGTACGTGGGAGATCTTACCATTTGCCGGTGAAGTTAGGAACCGGAACCTTCTTGGAAGATTTTTACGGATGTGATGAGCACTCCACGACATTCGAAGTGCATTGAGTAATCCCATGCCGTATGGTCCAGCTAACGACCTTAAACCAAGCGCTTCTTGGGAGGCAACCCAAAGTATTGCTTTCTTCTCCCTTTTCTAGTTTAGTTTAGATAGTTGCTTTGTTTTTGTTTTCCTCTAGACAACAACCAGGTATTCCAAAAGGAAGGATCACAGTTCAGGAGCTACACTGGAAGAACAAAATTTTGAGAAGTTGAGGAAACGAGCTTTACTGAGATACATCTCGGGTACTGTCAGAACACCTCGACCGAGATGTGCTTCGCCAACCGAGATGGTCTTATCTGGGAGCTGTTTCTTACTTCTTCATGCAGTTTAGCTATGTTCGGTGAGTATCCTGTCCTTAGACTTATATTGACCCATTGGGACAATGTGTCCCAAGTATTGGGGTATGTGGATTATTTGTATGACTCTTTCGGATATTATTATGCTCTACGTGCTTATGTGAGACTACATACATGCATACAGGTTATTTGATTGAGAAAAACGTCGAAAAACAAGTTAAAGAAAAATTTTTGACCTCGACCGGGATGATTCTGGCCGAACGAGGTACTTCACCTCGGTTGACCTAAGAACACCTCGACCGAGGTGGTTTAACTGAGAATTTTCGAAACAGTTTTTGTGCTTCTTATCTGGATATGATCTCAGTGAAGACTTTGCTTACTGACTGGTTTTGAAATCTTTATGTGTTTGAAAGGTTTTATAATATGTTTAAGTTGCTAAATGCTTTGTTTGAAATTATTGGCATGTTTAATACTTTGTTTTTATCCAAATTATGTTGAATTTGAAGGTTGACACCGCAAGATAAGTTCTCTCACTTTCTTCCTGGAAAGACCAAGGCAATTCATTCTTCTCTCTTCTTCTTCTTGATCATGCTTAGCCCCTCATATACATTTTGCCTCCCTTTACCTATCCGGGAATTTGGAAGCAAGCGAAGTGGTGAAAGCAAGTGAAGTTAAAGTTGAGAAGTTGGCTGGAAGTGAAAGTGTTAGAAAGTAATAATAGGTTTGGGGAAGTCAATCATGAAGATGAGTAACTCGGCACCATTCACATAGCCGGGTGTTTGTGTCTTGCCAAAGTCGGATTGAGCGATATTCCTAACGGGTCATGGTATGTGCATCAAGGGTTTGATGCATCTCGAGAAATTGATGATTGCGGATTTCCTAGGCTTCGGTTATTGTGCACCTCTGTCTATGCATCCCAAAAAGTAAAGTAAAAAAAAAAAAAGAAAGTGGAATAAGCAAAGCTTATTGGTGGAAGATGTTGCAAGTCAAAGTGGAAGTGAAGTTCATCCTTTTCCCGGATTCTAGCACCACATTACCTTACATACATCCCTACCCTACACGTTTCTTGACCTTTTCTTTTGGGAAGCCCTTGAGACCTTGAGCTAGTTGATTGACTTAGTGGTTTAAACTGAATTATACATGATTAATTTTGATAATTATGACTTATTATGCATTCTATGGTTTTATGCAAAGATGAACAACTTTTCTATATTTATAAAATGTTTTAAACATGTTTCGATTTTAAATTCCATGAAGTATTCTCTTAGAGTGATCTATGATTGTAACACACCATAAAAATGTTTTTGAAAGACTTTTCATTGATTTTCATGACTATTAATCCATTCTATCTTATCTTCTATATGCGGAACTTGCTTGGGGACAAGCAAGGGCTAAGTATGGGGTATTTTGATAGCATGAATTATAGTCTATATTTTGGGGTTTGTTTGGACGTTTTATCCTTCATAATCTGCATGTTTGTATGTATATTATGTGATTATATTACCATTTCATCTACCTTTGCGGGAATCGAGGTCTACACCTAGTTTTGCTGTAATTGTAGGTAAAATGGCACGTTTTGCATCAAAAAGGAACAAAAGGAGTTATGGAGTCATTGGAGCTACATTGAGGAACATAAGGAACCATCCAGGAAACATAGCCATGGATTAAGGATTCACTTTGGACCAGTTTTGAGAGATTTCACATTCAGTTATGACTCACCTCGGTTGACCAGAGATTCATCTCGACCGAGGTGATCCAGAGACGCCGACTCGACCGAGGCGAACACCTAGGACGCGGCGAGAATATTTTATTCTTGGCTGAAATCTTTTATCTTTGGAAGGTGATCTTATATTTTTGGGCTTGGCTCCTGGAAGGAAGAAGATCTTATATTTTACCTATTTTTATGGGAAAAGATCTTTCTAAGATATATTATCTTTGGAGGGTTATTTTCCTATAAAAAGGGTTGGGTTTCCCACAAATCGGGGATCCGCTATCACATCTTGCATAACATCTTGCATAACATCTTGCTTACGAGGAGATCTCGCATACATCGCAGCAGCTATACTCCAGTTGGGAGTTTCGAAGAACCTTTTTTGAAGGTTGAAGGAAAATTGAAGATCATAGCTTTTATAGCTTTTTGGAGGGTTTTGTAAGATTGTCTTTAATTCCCTTCCTTGTTGTCTTGTCTTGTTGGATTGCTATCCAAGGAACGCTTTTGTTGTGATATTTGATTCAGTTATTGAAGTCTTTTCCATTAAATTCTTCTTGTTCAAATATTCACCTTCTTCCCATATATTTAATACTTTCATAATGATGATGAGTGGCTAATTTCCTTGTGTGATTCTAGGGTGATTGGCTGAAGGTTGTGGGAAAAACAATGATAGAATAGTCTTAGATTCCAGTAGGACCCTGAAAGTTCGAGTCTTTAACCTTAACCCTAAGCATCTCGCTCAGTCGATGAACATCTCGGCCGGGGTAAAATTCGGCTGACCGAGGTGACTTATCTGATCCTAAACTGAGAGTTAAGTGTTAGAGTTTGCCAAATCCTATTCTTATTACACCTTTCCTGGTTCAAAGCGAGCTTAGGATGAGACTTACCCGGTAATTCCTTAGTTTGTGTACCAACGATCATAAGTGTAGGTAATAAAGGTTTATCCTTTATTGGGGTTTGAGTGTGCTTCCATCCCATCTTTGTGAGTTAGCTTGAGACTTACCCGGTAAAGGTTGATTCTATTCCCTTAGATGGTGTGTTAGTTTGAAATTATAGTTCTTTATCTTCATTCCTTGAGACTTACCCGGTAATAGGAGTTACGGTTTAGGATTAGAGAGTAGTGAGACTTACCCGGTGATCTACTCCACTTTAGTAACACCTTCCCCTTGCAAAGATCTCAACTTTGTCCGCTTATCTTTAGATCTTGAGTTGGAACCACAACTAGACGCTTTAATCCCTAGAATTGCATGTTTGCTTTATTGACTTCTTATTCATCTTTGATTGTGTTAATTGCTCTTTTGGTTAGTATTCACGAAGCTTACCGTTATTGACTTTGTTTCACCGAGTCCCTGTGATCGACCCCTGAAATTTCTTGCTTTTTACTACGATTGACCCGTACACTGCGGGTTCGCATCCTTGTTTTAAGCTTAAGTCTAGGGTTATAAATTTAAAGCTTGCACACACCGTTTGGAGCGAACACTAAGCTAGTGTTATCACCTAGCATAACTTCTCCAACATTATACAAGTCGATGCTACTAAAAACAGATTTATTAGAAGTAGCATGCATAGTACATCCAGAGTCAAGAATCCAATCATTCATGGTATTAGAAGAGGTAGCACACATCAGTAATTCATGATGATATAAACATGCAGGAAAAGGCATTTTATACTTAGAACAATCATGTTTAGATGAGCATACAAGCAGTTCATTAGGACAATCAGATACACATAGAGATGCAGAATGAGTAGATTTATCTTTATTAGATTCATCTTTCTTTTTCTTTCTACATTCTTCCTGGTAGTGTCCTAGTTTACTGCAATAGAAGCATTTTTTATTCTTTTTATCAGGATCATTAGAGTATGTATTCTTATTTTTCTCTGGTTCATATTTCTGCTTATATTTTATTTTATTTCTTTTATTTCCTTTCATCATGAGGGCCTCAGATTTATCATCAGTTTTATGATTTGTTTTAAAGACTTTCATGCTTTCATTTTTCTGTATTATTTGTTCCAGTATTTTGTCCTTAGATATTTCATCATGACTAAACTGGATAACATCTTTAAAATTATCAAACTGACTAGGCAAGGCATTCAAGAAAAGTATAGCAGAATGATCATCAGAGATCTTATCATTACATCTTTCTAAGTCTTGTGTCAATTTAAGAAAAATATCTAGATTATCATGCAAAGATAGGTTGACATTCATTCTAAAATTGAACAATCTACATAACAGAGATATACGACTGGGCAAAGACTTTTTAAGATAAAGATCTTCTAATTTTTTCTAGAGCAAAGAAGGATTAGTGAGACTTACAACCTGACGAGCCACGTCGTCAGCTAACCGTATAAAAATCTCAGAGTGAGCTTGCTCCTCAAGCTCTTGTTTCCTATCTGGGGAAGTATCCGGAGGGAACTTTCCTTGTACAGTTGTCCAGCACTTCTCCTTGATTAGGATCGCTTTCAGCTTCAGTTGCCATATGGCAAAGTCAGAGGTGCCATCAAAGGGCTTAATCCTCACTGTATTTTACGACATAGTCCCGTGTCTAAGAAGACACGATCCTAGATGTCGTACTTAGGGTCTATGTAGGGACAGTCTTTAGAATCAAAGATCCCGTCGACCTACTAGAAAAATCAAAGATCCTCAAAAACACTGTAAGTTTTGGATTCTTTTGATTCTTCTAGTATCTAGGGTTCCTTAAGCAAGAGTGCTTGAAGGAATGTTCCTCTTTTCTGGGGTTTTTAAAGAGCCAGAAGATTATCAAAGACGGTTTTGAGATGAAAAACGAAAAAGAGAACGATAGAGTAAAGCGGAAGCAGTTTTTTACAAAAAAATCTTCAAAAAGAAGGGAAAAACATTTGCAGAGGGAAAAAGAGGAAAGATCGATTGAAAAAACCAGATCTCCAACTTTAAATCGAAAAACCATGCTCTGATACCAATTTGATAAAACTCTATCACTATTTCGATTCAAAAACGACTGGAACTAGAGCGAACCAGTCTTTCAAAACCAGATGAACACAAGAAGTTTGTTGACGCAGTTCGAGTTAAGCTCTACTCTGCGGGATCTCAGGAGGGGAGAGCCAGCCCAATCCACTAGGTAGAGTTACAGTGTAGAACGGTTACAGGACGAGCAAACAAAACAACGAAAAACCTTACGAGATCAAGAACAGGATAACAAGAACAAAGATAGGTGAGAGGTCTGTAAACCACAAAGGTAATGATCTGTGCTTTGAGGCAAAGCAAGATCTAGACAACAGAGAACGTCTCAAGACAACACTCGGACGAAGCACTCGACTCGGATCTCTCTCTCACTGTATTTCTCTCTATCCTCACTTTCAGATCTAGGGTTTCTCAGTAGAAGTGTTTCGGCCACCTTAGGGTTGAAGACAAAGAAGAGAGCTTAAGTACTCAGTGCCACGAGGTGAACTTCAGCAACGCAGCGTTTTAACCATACAACGCTTTGTTCATGCCGCTTCATAACCTGGTGAGATGGACTGGAGCACTTACCATTGGGCCTCGATCAACTAGACCCAACCGGCCCTGCAATCAGCCCATCATCAATATAACACAAGTACCCTGTCCAACCCTTCATCAAACCCAACCGGCCTCACACTTAAACTCAGACCCACTAATTTGTGGTTTGACACGAACCGGGTTTAACTAAATCCTAACAATTTCTGTAAGCTAGCTAAATGTGTAAGTTCATAAACTCCTTTCATGTGACTTATGGAAAAAAGAATATAAGTCATAAATAAGCTACCATAATCTCTATAAGTGTGTGCTTCCAAACATCTATTTTTTTAACTTTTGCACACGTAAATATTAGTTTTCTTAATGGATGGTTAATGACAGAGGATGTCTACGTTTCATGCTGGCATGGGATTGGCATCTTCTCGTTGTTTGAAAGATAGGGTTCAGGTTAAACGTTTTGTATGATTATTGATATTATATAACTATTTTATTTGTTAGAAAAGCAAATTTATAACAAGGTAGGACATGTAAAACTATGTCTTACTCGGGACTGTTCAGACAAGAAGCGTGCCTACCCACAAAAAGACTATTTAGGTGTTTGAAGTGACAGCCATTATAAATTTGTAATCCATTAATCATCAACGGCTATACCCACCCCTTAATTGTCAATTCCATTTCAAAATTGTCAAACTAAGGGGATGTGATGATTGCAATGATGATTTAGGAGAGGTGATAATTGTAAGGCCATCTTCATTTCAAAAATTCAATTTTAATTTTTTTACTGATTTTTTTTGTTTTATTGTTAGAACCCAAAATATATGTCAGATTTAATTTCTCTGCAGAGAAACTTCTCTCTATTCATCACCTTAGTTCTCTCCCCAAATCTGACATCTCAATAATAAAATTGTTTCTTATATAAGTGAAGAAACTCAAAATATCTGGGATGAAGATGCCCTAATGATTTTAGTTTTAATCATTGATTTTATGGAAGGGAATGATGGTTGTTTTTCAATATTAATTAGTTTTATTTTGAATTGATAATCGTATCGTTTTTTTTAATTTCGTTTAGCGAAATTGATTGGTTTTGATTAATAAGCAATATATATATATATATATATAGGTTCAAGTGAGGAGAACCATTGTGGATAGGAATTAGGAGAGCTGTGGTGGTGCCACGTGACATGCCACGTCATCGTTTTTTTTTTCGGAAAAAAAAGGTCTGACGTGGCACCACCACAAAATGAACAGTTAGTAATAAAAATATGAGCACTACCTGTAACAAAAAAAATGAACAATCATTAATAAAATTATGAACATTGACTCTGAAAAATATGAACACGTACTCTCAAAAATATGAACACTGTAATTGTGAAAAAATGAACACACTTGTAAATAATGAACATCATATTTTTTTACACGATTTGAAACAAAAAGAAAATTTTTACAAAAATGAACATTTAGTGTGAAAACATGGACAATTAGTGTTGGTAAAAAATGAACAGTTATTAATAAATATGAATAATGACTTTTTAAAAAATGAACACTTACTTTAAAAACCATGAACACATACTAGTAAAAATATGAACAACATTTTATTTAACAACCATGAACGCCATATTTTTATTACTAATTGTTCATTTTTGTGGTGGTGACATGTGGCATGTCACGTCACCGTTTTTTCTTTTTTATTCGACAAAAAAAAAAAAAAAAAAAAACGCTGACGTGGCATGTCACGTGTCACCATCCTAACTCTCCTCATTCCTATCCACAAGGGTGCTCCTCACCGGAACTGGCCTATATATATAGGTAAATGTTCAGGTACGGTCCATATATTGCGGTACGGTCGTACGGCCGACCGTACGGGCGACACTTGTCCCAAAAAAAAAAAATTTCTTTCTTTTCTGAAACGATTTTTTTTTTCCGGAAACGAATGAAAATTTGTTTGAACTACCATGTTATAATTTATGCACTATTCTCCTATAAACTTTGAACTATTCCCATATAATCCATGAACTATTACTTTTTAATATAATCCATGAACTATTCTATTATAATTCATGAACTATCCCATAATAAGTTTTGAACTATTACTTTCACTCCTTTATAAATTTTTGCACTTTAAACTATTCTATTATAATTCATGAACTATTCTATTATAATTCATGAACTATCCCATAATAAGTTTTGAACTATTACTTTCACTCCTTTATAAATTTTGCACTTTGAACTATTCTATTATAGTTCATGAACTATCCTGTTAGAAGTTATGAACTATTCCTTAATAAGTTTTGAACTATTACTTTCATTCCTTTATAAATTTTGCACTATGAACTATCCTATTATAGTTCATGAACTATCCTTTTATAAGTTATGAACTATTCCATAATAAATTTTGAACTATTACTTTTACTCGTCCCGGAAAAAAAAAATTTAATTTTCCGGGACACGTGTCGGCCGTACGGACGGTCGTACGGCCGTACCGGAATAATGTGCCTTAATTACTTGAACAACACCCTATATATATATATATATATATATATATATATATATATATATATATATATATATAGATTTTAGTTCAAGTGAAGAGAGAGCTTGTAGATAGGAATTAGGAGGGCTGTAAGTCATTGAATGAATTTAAATCAAGGGCTCTCACACGCTCGTCATTAATTAATGGCATTTTTGTAAATTGACTTAAAATCTGGAAAAATACCCTTACGTTCAAAATAGTCATCGTGTTCATACTTTTATATGTCATTGTTCATGTTTT
Source organism: Fagopyrum homotropicum (assembly GCA_033239125.1). NCBI lineage: Eukaryota > Viridiplantae > Streptophyta > Magnoliopsida > Caryophyllales > Polygonaceae > Fagopyrum > Fagopyrum homotropicum. The sequence goes on along the minus strand of BSWB01000006.1, from coordinate 8,944,270 downwards.
TATACATCGGTGTTCATAGTATTTTTATTCATCAAAGTGTCATATCCATTTATTCTTTTGTATTTATTTTATAATGCATAGATGTTCATTTACAATATATAACCACAAAAGTAAAAAAAACTCATCACAAAACGTTAAAAGATGATCATAATATGTTATGTATGTGTCAAAGTTATAGATAAGTCATCGGCGTTCATACTTTTATACGTCATTGTTCATGTTTTTATTCGTCAGTGTTCATACTTTTTATGTCATTGTTCTTGTAAATATTATAAATTATTTTTCTATAAGACATTTTGCCGAACAGTTTGCGTGCACACTAAAAGGAGCATATAGATTATTCAATTGGAGCTATTAGACCAACTCAACATATGTATATACATGTATTTTCTCAATCAAACTTATCAAATACAAAATGATTCAAACAAATTTGATTTCAAAGACAAACATCATTCATAATGAAACCTAAACCTTAAGAATGTAAATCTAAACAGTGAGAGTAGAAATTCGAAGAAACAAAATCTGAATCGTCTTGTATTCTCTTTGATTTCACAATTTTTATGTAATCGATCTCTGAATATTATAAACACGTTTTAAAGAAAATTATAATTTTAAAAAAAAAATGAACATCATATTATAAACACCATAACTGTAAAAAAAAATGAATACATACTTGTAAAAAAACGAACATCATATTTTATTAACACAATTTGAAAGTATAGTATAATTTTCATAAAAAAATCCAAAAAAAATGTTTTAAAAAAATACAAAAATGAACAATTAATGTTAAAAAATAAAAAGTTAGTGTTGAAAAAAATGAACATTTATTGATAAAATATGAACAATGACTCTTTAAAAAATGAGCGCATACTTATAAAAATATAAACACCAATTTTTATTTACAAAAAGAAAATCTGAAAAGAAAAAAAACGGTAACGTCGCATGCCACATTTCACCACCTCGGCTCTCCTCATTCCTATCTGCAAGGGTCCTCCTCACCGGAACCAGACCATATATATATATATATATATATATATATATATATATATATATATATATAGAGAGAGAGAGAGAGAGAGAGGATAGATCATATGAGAACAACCTCTAACATGAGAACATGAGAACAAATCATGACCATCCAATTTTTAAAATTCAATGGTCTAGATTAATGGTAGAAAATGATAAATAGGAAACCAAATAATGTATAATAATTACTTACTCTCATTAAAAGAGAGTGAACCCACTCTCTCTTAATTGTTTTTTAAAAATATATATTGTATTATAGGAAACCGTTAGTTAAAAAGATTCACCAGATATCTCTTTCCTCATCTCTATTATACGTAAACTCCATTAACAGTTCTCCCCAATTCCGCCAAATCAAAAAACGAAACAATGGAAAACTCAAATTGAGTGTGCATTTGCAAATTTATTCAATTCGGCCTCTCTACAACATCTGTTCAAGTCGATCATAACAACAGAATTCAAGAAGCTGTCATATCCTGTCAAGAAAATCATATCCCGTCAAGAAAGCAGTTTGTTTCTCCATATGCAAATCTGAGTAAGTGTATGTATTCAAATTTAATCGTTGTAATTGAATCGCTTTGACATAAATCGTGTGAATAACCGCCTGAATTGTAGAGTTGCATTGGTGAAACTCGTAAGAAGAACCGATAGACAAAAAAAAATTCGTTGTTGATAATAAATAGATTAACTACGAATAACACACTTGTATTATATTTAGTTTCAGTTGAAAAGAGCATTATAAGTACGAATAAACAAATTCCAGGTTGATAATAAATATAATAAACAGAGTAACTACGAATAACACATTTGTATCATTTTAGTTTCACTTGAATAGATCATTATAATTACGAATAAAATAAATTAACGTCTAATAGAGTATTTATTTTTTCAGGCACAACCAAACAATGGGAGGTTCATAAGTCTAATAGAGTATCTGCTTCAAGAGTTTTCTAGAGACAAAGAGTTCGTAATGGTGTTCATGAAGTTGTCCTTGATAGTATCCCAAAAAGCTTTGAATAAGAGTTGAAGCCGTCGGGATCAGGCGCCTTGTCATCGCCCATGGAGAAAATGGCCAACTTAATTTCCTCCAAAGTGACAAGGGAGGAGAGGTTCTTGAGGTTGAAGTGTAACACCCCGAATCTGCGGGACTCGGGATGTCACATTGGGCTAGGATCTCACAATGGATCCTGACCCTAGCCTGACAACAAGTTCACTGGACCTTACAACATGGCACTGACAGATATAAAACAAATACATAAAACAGTATAAACTGTACGACCCAAAGTAAACAACAACATAGCCGAGTATATAAAACGACATCCTCACATAGGAGGTACAAAAGATCATCCTCACGCAGGAGGGGAAACACAACAACCCCAAACCAACCACCTAATGTACGAAAGTCCTCGGCCTATCACCCTGCCAGATCACCCAGTAGCGCCTAATCTGTAAACATCTACAACACGGTATGAAACCGTTAGCTAACCATACATATATGAGGTAATGCATAAGCACAAGCACAATCATGAAAGATAAACACATCAGCATGCTATCACACATTTACCCATTTATTATCTTTATATAATAACCATTCACTCAAAAACCGTATATATATAGATAGATGAAAGTATGTGACACGAGGACCGATACATCCCCGCCTCTGAGTACAATGTCCAGCTGTACGAGTATCGGTCACACAATCCGTGTACCCTATGGGAGTGGATTGCGCCCTTCCTGTAAACCAGTCTGGCCCGACATCAGAGAACCTCCCAGACTCCACGGCGGGATGAAAGGGAAAGGTTATCACAGCCACGCAGTGGGGCAGTCAATAGAACATAGGTCGATAAAAATGACAACTCATGATATCATAGCAAACATATAAAGCACACACCACTCATGCAAACACCCAATATAGGGATGGTAGCTAAGTAAGTCCTACGGACTTACCTCAACCTCGTACAAAATCAACCACGATCACCTCTACACTGGAGGGACAACACGGCCTATAAAAAGGCATAAAGATATATATCAACCTCTATTCATCAAAGGGGTCACACCTAGACCCAAAGGGATCCATAAGGATCATACTCAATCTTTGAGCCTCACAACCAACTAAACCTCAATATCTCAACATAGCTCACAATTCCTCAAATCTCAAGGTAGTATCTAATCAACATTCCTCAATCTCAATTTTAATCCTAATTTAATTATTTAACCTTTAATTAATTAATTAGATTTCGCCAGAATAACGTTTTGCCCGCAGGCAATTTCTAAACCTCCTGTCATCAGATTTCATCAAACAAACTATCCATAATCACCAGAATAATATAACGACCATAATGGAATTTCTAATTATCCATTTTGACGAGCCTAAAGTCAATTTAGGCTAAATCGCAGTATGGAAAACGAATAAATTCATAACTTATTCGTTACTAACCCGATTGACGATCTGAAAGAAGATTCGGAATCACAACGACGCAGGCTACGCATGGACAGCATCAAATTCATCGGAATCTGAGCGACGGAACCGTCCTGGTGACATATATTCTCGACCAGCCCTCCATATACTCGGAAATGCAGAAACTCGGTACCGTTATGAAGAGAATGAAGAGAGGAATCCAGAAACTCAAACGGAATTGAAATCGGATTAGAAACGGAGAGTAGATCTGAGTTTGAAGGTTGAGAGAAATCAGAGCTTTTACGAGAAAACGTGAAAGGAAATGAATTAATAAAGGATTTTCCGCTATTTATAGTGAAGACGATAATTATCCTTTAGTAAAGTCGATAATTATCCTTTAACCGATCCAAAGGCGGGTCGAACCTCTTTCTCCAAACTTCTCGAGATTGGAACATTAAATCTGGAATTTTGTAGGGATAATTATTACACAACTGCCTCGGAAAACGTGTATTCCTAAGCCGTCTTTCTTAGCCGTTAAGAAACGAAATAACGACTCTTTTGGCCGTTTTGCCTCTCCATGTTATTTCATATCTAAGACATATCCGATGTCCTGATCATTTCTCTCAACTGCATTTTTATTAATTGGAGCTCCCAAATGCTCCAAATAACACCGGAGGGTAAAAATAATTACCCGGGGGAAAAAGTAAAAATTTCCCCAAACGTCCAAAATTACGCCAGGAACATAACGGTGAGACTCTTACTCATCACTTGCGAAATCTTCGCGAGTTATATGTCAATTACTATCAACGATTAAGTTAATCAACATTAATTAGAATGCGGAAATCCTAGTTATTACATCACACACCCCTTAAAAAAAAGTTTCGTCCCGAAACTTGAACAATTCCCAAATCCTCTCGGACCCATACGCCGAGGTATAACTCTCACTTCTTCTATCGGAGGTATCACATCTCCGTTCAAAAGATCACAACCTATAACAATCTATAACCTCAAGTATAAACATGGAGGAATCATCACTCCAGGAAACAGGGCCATAACGCTACCCAAAGGCGTAGAGGAATCACGTCTCTCGCCATACCACATCACAAGGCATAGAGGAAGCACATCTCTAGCCAAAACATATCACATACATAGAGGAAATACGTCTCTAGCCAACCCATAAACATATATATCGCATGGAGGAATCACATCTCCATGAACTATGTCCATCAAGGTAGCATGGAGGAAAGAACCATCTCCAGCTGAATCCTAATCCCACTCAAATAGCATGGAGGAAAGAACCATCTCCAGCTATAAATATAATCATACTCGGGTAGCGTGGAGGAAGTAATCATCTCTAGCTATAACATACATCACGCTAGCACATCAATATCTACTAAGATCATAAATCACATCGCAGCTAGCATGGAATATTACATCAAGACATATAAGCACATAAGCACAACATTCATCAAGATAGCACTAAGATCTACTCGTGCACCCACAAATGGGCCTGTCCCAACATATACTCTTGATAGTTCTTCAGAACACTATCCTCAGTCTCTCACATAGCCTCTTCAGGTCCTCATCTCGACCATCATATCCTCAATATGGGAATGTCTTTCGAATGCAAGCGTTTCATATCTCATTCCAAGAATGTAATCGAATGCTCAACAAAAGTGTGGTTGGACTCAACCACCAAATCATCGTAACTCACAAGGTGTCTCGAGTCTGGTATATACTTCCTCAGTTGAGACATAAGAAACACTGGGTGGATATCCTCTAATCTCAGAGGCAAAGCTAAACATCATGCTGCCTTCTCCGTACTGGTCGATCTCAAATAAACCATCATATTGGAAACTCAGTTCCCTTTCCATATTAACACGTCTAACGTCTCGCAGCTGAGATACTTACATCCGGACATGAACTTTCGCTTGAACTTTAGAGTTTAACGCCTCTTGTCTACATATAATATCTGGTGACTCTGTACATCCAGCATTCTTCCTTCAATCAACGTTACTTGAACTATAAAATCCTGAGTTTGGTCAGATGTTATTCCACTCTACTGCTAGATCACTTCTAGCATAAGGATATACGACATCTATGTCTATATATTGACTCATAGGGTCATCCTAAAAAGATGCACGTCCTTCATTGTTATATAATAAACTCATTAATGGAAGGTAATATAACCCTCCACGTTTCCCATTCAACTTAAAACTTATAATAGATCTTTAAGATCTAGATGATCCTCTCTAACTAAGCATTTGTCAGGGGGTGAAGTGTAGTCATGAGGTACATACTTGTCCCCAAAGCAGTCTGAATCTGCTGCCTACAATTTCAAAGTAAAAACATCCATCTCGATCAGAAATGATCATTCTCGGTATACCATGGAGTCTCACTATTTGTCTAGTGTACTCCTCAACCAATTCATTCACTAGCCACGTCCTTCTGATAGAAATGAAACGTGCCGGTTTCATTAATCTGTTACCAACAATCCAAATAACATCAATCTTCTACAGGGTCACAATCCCATAACAAAGTCCATAAAGATGTCCTCACAAATTCTACTACTGCACTGGTAGTGGGTGGGGCTTATCTCTAGATCGGAAATACTCTATCTGGACCTGCTGACATGTCACACACTATATCACAAATCTAGTTATATCGGCTTCATATAATATAATCGTCTCATCTTGTGGTACATCTTACTCGTACCTGAATGTACTGAATAAGGCGTACAATGGGTATACGTAATATTCTGTCTCCATCTGCATCAGCAGGAACACAAAAGCGGTCATGACTCTTCATCAGTCCATCTACTCCTATGGAGAACTATGGTGCCTCAGTACGAGACATCCTTTCTCTAAACCTTGTCAAGGCCCGGCAGGTCTCCTGCTTCTGTTGGACCTCATCCAACAGACCAGGTAGAACCTCTGAGGTATAAATGGGTATCCTTATCAAGGAACTGATTGTCCAACTCTAGCCAAGCTAGATCTCTTTGAAGCTGAGGTTGAACTATCAGTCTCACAATCATCTTCTCTTGGAGCGTCTTTCCATTCAAGTTATCGGCAACAACATTCAACTTCTCTAAATGATATGAAATCTTCAAGTCAAAGTCTTGATCAACTTAAGCTCTTAATACTGGCGGTTATTCAACCCCTGTTGCATAAAATATACTTCAGATTTCTATAATCTATAGAAATCTGACATGAAGATCACACCGGTACGGTCTTTAAAATTTAAAGGCTTCAACTACCACTACTAACTCGTAGTGTCCATAACGGGTATGGGATGCTATCTCATACACATGCTGCTCTCTCATCCATGACTAGGGATATCTTGAGCATAAAGGAATCCCGAAAACACAATTGCTTCTTGAAGTTAACTCGTCAAGTCGTCAATACGGATCATGGAACCCACTAGGGTAAACCCGTTTCAGTAAACTTTTCAAGTTATCAGGACAATATCTCAACAAGCACCATATAGTGTGGCTTTCCCATTCAATCTTGTATCATACTTCAACTCGATAACAATGTCCACACTCCGCTGAGGTGGCAACTAGACGGTTCAGTAACACGTCTATAAACTCATAAACAACTGGAATACCTTCAATTGTTGGACTATATCGCTCCTTTATGGTATAAAACTAGAAGGCGTCACATCCCTGTGCTATCAGCTCGCTGCTCGTACAGTCCTGATGACAAACCCGTCTCTTCAAAGGTCTTAACCTTAGAAGACCTCTATTTAACTCAACTCAGTAAAGACTATAATAGTCTTACTATTAAAAGCTAACACCACATGATATCTATTCATCCAAACCATACACATAATGACTTCCTCATGCACCTACGACATGACAAAGAAGTCTACAACCATACACGGGTCCCTGAAATAAGGGAACAAACACGCATCTCACGGGTATCTCAGACCCAAAAAGGTAATCTTGTAAAGGAAAATCCACCTTCTACTATATACAAAAAGTCAACCATTAACGCATGCATCGAAAGACATGAAGTGCATAGCACTCACAACAAGCAAAACTCCACCAGGTAAACCATTAACGAGAATGATACCTATAACAGCTAACACTCGTAGCTCCACTACATATCATCACTCAATGTCAGATCCATGCTCCTCAGGTATCACTGAGGTCATTACTATAGCCTCCACTTCCACTCTTTCTGCACCGGAAAGAGGAAGGTCTTGCTTGGAAGAAACACCACCGTGCTGACAAAAAGGGCCAAATGGCCTAGCTCACCACAAGTGAAACAAGCTATCAGTGCCAAAGGCACACAGAACGCAAATGATCTGGATAGCCACAACTGAAACATAATCATCCCATCCTTGCAACCTGTGTAACTGAAGGGTAACTCGACCTTCGTCCCACCTAGAATGATCTCACTCTTGAAGGGAACCTGTAAAGGCAATGCCTTGCCCTGTCGACAAAACTTCGCTCTATGCCCTGCTTTACCACAGGTAAAGCATATGATGGGCACCTTTGGGCACACAGCTCGCTAGTGTCCCAACTTCCACGCAATTAAAACACTGTAGTTCCTTGCATGTCATCTTCATGGCCAAAGAATCACTAGATTGTCCTGATATCGGACTTGGTTCCCCATTCATCATCTTTGCTTCTCTAGTAACTGATTCAGTCCACTGCTTCTTTCCGGATCCATAAGCTTCAGTTGATCTCACAATTGTTGGTAAATCCGGTGTGGATCTACCCGCTATCACCGCTTCATATACTTGTTACATATATTCTTGAAACTCGGATCTACTCATGGAGACACGATCAGCCTCTTCAAACTCGTTCTTTGCCATAGGCGAAACAACAGCGGAAACTGGTCCCTAACTTATCACCACTGGAGGAAGAGGGGGTGTACCCCTACCTCATCCCACTACAGATACTACTCTAGTCTGAGTCATCTGTAGGATATACGCACCTAATCTTATAAGGCTATATATATGCCATAGGTATCGATATGTATATAATACATCCACATAATCCATAGTACACACAAATATATATACATATCTACGCTGCAGAGATCCATGGCAGAGGTGACGACTTCTCGTACATTCTATCCCAAAACCACACTTAAAACCAAAACCTTTGAAAACGTCAGATCCCATGTGGGCTCTGTTTATTTTACCTATCAAACCTCATTGCAGGTAGCAAGTGCCATTGTTGTCAACCTGGGCTCTGATACCAACTCTGTAACACCCCGAATCTGCGGGACTCGGGATGTCACATTGGGCTAGGATCTCACAATGGATCCTGACCCTAGCCTGACAACAAGTTCACTGGACCTTACAACATGGCACTGACAGATATAAAACAAATACATAAAACAGTATAAACTGTACGACCCAAAGTAAACAACAACATAGCCGAGTATATAAAACGACATCCTCACATAGGAGGTACAAAAGATCATCCTCACGCAGGAGGGGAAACACAACAACCCCAAACCAACCACCTAATGTACGAGAGTCCTCGGCCTATCACCCTGCCAGATCACCCAGTAGCGCCTAATCTGTAAACATCTACAACACGGTATGAAACCGTTAGCTAACCATACATATATGAGGTAATGCATAAGCACAAGCACAATCATGAAAGATAAACACATCAGCATGCTATCACACATTTACCCATTTATTATCTTTATATAATAACCATTCACTCAAAAACCGTATATATATAGATAGATGAAAGTATGTGACACGAGGACCGATACATCCCCGCCTCTGAGTACAATGTCCAGCTGTACGAGTATCGGTCACACAATCCGTGTACCCTATGGGAGTGGATTGCGCCCTTCCTGTAAACCAGTCTGGCCCGACATCAGAGAACCTCCCAGACTCCACGGCGGGATGAAAGGGAAAGGTTATCACAGCCACGCAGTGGGGCAGTCAATAGAACATAGGTCGATAAAAATGACAACTCATGATATCATAGCAAACATATAAAGCACACACCACTCATGCAAACACCCAATATAGGGATGGTAGCTAAGTAAGTCCTACGGACTTACCTCAACCTCGTACAAAATCAACCACGATCACCTCTACACTGGAGGGACAACACGGCCTATAAAAAGGCATAAAGATATATATCAACCTCTATTCATCAAAGGGGTCACACCTAGACCCAAAGGGATCCATAAGGATCATACTCAATCTTTGAGCCTCACAACCAACTAAACCTCAATATCTCAACATAGCTCACAATTCCTCAAATCTCAAGGTAGTATCTAATCAACATTCCTCAATCTCAATTTTAATCCTAATTTAATTATTTAACCTTTAATTAATTAATTAGATTTCGCCAGAATAACGTTTTGCCCGCAGGCAATTTCTAAACCTCCTGTCATCAGATTTCATCAAACAAACTATCCATAATCACCAGAATAATATAACGACCATAATGGAATTTCTAATTATCCATTTTGACGAGCCTAAAGTCAATTTAGGCTAAATCGCAGTATGGAAAACGAATAAATTCATAACTTATTCGTTACTAACCCGATTGACGATCTGAAAGAAGATTCGGAATCACAACGACGCAGGCTACGCATGGACAGCATCAAATTCATCGGAATCTGAGCGACGGAACCGTCCTGGTGACATATATTCTCGACCAGCCCTCCATATACTCGGAAATGCAGAAACTCGGTACCGTTATGAAGAGAATGAAGAGAGGAATCCAGAAACTCAAACGGAATTGAAATCGGATTAGAAACGGAGAGTAGATCTGAGTTTGAAGGTTGAGAGAAATCAGAGCTTTTACGAGAAAACGTGAAAGGAAATGAATTAATAAAGGATTTTCCGCTATTTATAGTGAAGACGATAATTATCCTTTAGTAAAGTCGATAATTATCCTTTAACCGATCCAAAGGCGGGTCGAACCTCTTTCTCCAAACTTCTCGAGATTGGAACATTAAATCTGGAATATTGTAGGGATAATTATTACACAACTGCCTCGGAAAACGTGTATTCCTAAGCCGTCTTTCTTAGCCGTTAAGAAACGAAATAACGACTCTTTTGGCCGTTTTGCCTCTCCATGTTATTTCATATCTAAGACATATCCGATGTCCTGATCATTTCTCTCAACTGCATTTTTATTAATTGGAGCTCCCAAATGCTCCAAATAACACCGGAGGGTAAAAATAATTACCCGGGGGAAAAAGTAAAAATTTCCCCAAACGTCCAAAATTACGCCAGGAACATAACGGTGAGACTCTTACTCATCACTTGCGAAATCTTCGCGAGTTATATGTCAATTACTATCAACGATTAAGTTAATCAACATTAATTAGAATGCGGAAATCCTAGTTATTACATGAAGATCCTGTCAAAGCCAAGAACAAAGGTACTCGTATGAAAGGTTCCCTGGAGAATGCAACAACCAAGGTTGTAAAACCTTTAAAGAAGTGTGCTCGGTGTAAGAAACTTACAGATCATGACAAACGGAACTACAAGGAAGTTATGTAGAATATAGTTAGTGTTATTTTACATTATTTGAATTCATAATTATTGAAACCTTTCAGTCCATTTAGGACTTAAGGCTTTTGATTAATAGTTGTTGTTTTATCTTTAAAAACAAATGCTTATCAACAATGTATTATTTCACTTAAAAAACGTTTGTAATTACGAATTTTCTGCTTATATACATTATTAAATCTCACTTTAAAAACATTTGTAATTACGAATAATCACTATTATGTCAAACACAAGTAAATAATATATTATTGGCATTTTGGTTTAGAAACTTCATAGTGTAAATTATGCAAACATCCACGACGCATCGATTAATAACTAGTCAAATCAAAGTAGACATTCACAAAATAAGTCAAATAATAATCCTAAAAAACAAAAAAAATATTTAAGTTTGAAGATTTCAAATTGCTAGTAGTAGAGTACATTAACTAAATGAAGTATATCTAAATGATCTTAGCATTGACCGTTTGTAATTACGAACTTAATGCTTCTATACATTGTTATGTCTCACTAAAAAAACGCTTGTAATTACGAACTTAATGCTTGTATACATTCTTATAGATCACTTAAAAAACGTTTGTAATTACGAATAATTGCTTGTATACATTATAATATCCCACTTAAAAAACGGTTGTAATTACGAATAATCGATATTATGTCAAACACATATCCTAAAAAACACGCGACACATCGATTAACAATCAGTCAAATCAAAGTAGACATAAACAAAATAAATCCAACAATAGTCTTAAAAAATCAAAAACACAGCTAAGTTTGAAGATGTCAAGTTGCAACTAGTAGATTACATTAAGTCAAGGAAGTCTATCTAAACGTCAAGCTCCCATTCCTCTTCATCACTAGTCAACTTCTCTTTTCCCTTTCCTTTAATGTCCTTAGGCTTGGTGACATTATTCACACAACCGCTCTTAATGCTGTTTACCACACACAAGTATCAAACAACACTAGAAAATTCTGAAGAAACTCAAGCCCTCCATCCAAACCCTCAACCATCCGTTGCCTTACATGATCTGGCCTCAAATTAACATATTTTTGAGTATATTGAAGCCTCCATTTATCCCTAACCTTGTCGGTATCACTCTCTTTCTTTCCACTTTCTTTGTTACCACCCAACGGCAACCCAAGACAAATATGAACATCTTCAACTGTTATGTAAAGGCTTCGTCCATCCTCAAATTCTAAGCTGCACTTGTTAGGATCAAAGTGATCAACTAACCAAGAACAAAGGGACAATGGCGTATTTCTTAATTCCAATTCCAAGAAACTACAAAATCCAATGTCCCTAATTGCATTTATCTGCGCAACATGCTTTTCTCCATCCGACAAAAGTTCTTTAATCATTCACAAAAGATTTCGGAGAGCACCTGGTAGGCAAGTTGTTGTACCCTTCAAGCTTCCCCCTGCTTTGCCTTGGACCTTTAGCAACTCTCTTCCGTTTGGTAACAACCTTATCCCCATCAGAACTATCGTCAAGATCCTGTTCCTCTTCATCATTAGTCAACTTCCCTTTACCATTTCCTTTAATGTCCTTAGGCTTGGTGACATTCTTCACAACTGCATAAACAACATTTTCATTACTCGTCATTATTCGTAATTAATAATGCATTATCATATTAGTAAATCGATGTAATCACAATTTATTCATAATTAACTACTATTTTACATGTCAATCGAAATTTTTTTGTATAATAAATATGAGATCATGTTGACTAATTAATTCCATGCCTACGAGTTTTTGTATAGCAAACATAAAAATAAGGTTTAAAATACAAATGCACCCAATACGATTTGTTAGGAAAAAAAAACACACCATCCTCATTCTTACTATTTTCTATCATTAAAATCGTGCTCTTTCCTCTAGTCTTTCTATCCAGTATCTTGGAAATAGGCACGTCTTCAAAATCTTCAGAACTACCATCATCACAAACGATGTGTTCCCCCTTTAGAATTTCTTTCCTCTTTCCCGATGTCTTTGTACGCACTGATCCAGACCTCAGAATACCCTTCCTTTTGGAACTCAGATCTATAGTTTTCATCATACAACACAAAATAGTCTTCATTATCTAACACACAAAATAGTTTTCATTATACAACACAAAAAGTGACAACATAGCTACTTAAATTCAAACATCATTTACCCACGTACTGTATTAATATACATAATTAGTATACACAGTTACTATTCCTAGTTAGTGTAGTTTCTTCAAACCTAATACGCGTTCCATATAATTACAGTATTAACATACATAAATAGTCTACACAATAATTATTCATAGTTAGTTTATGTTTTGAAATCTAATATGCACTTCATATTCGCATTATTCGTAGTTAGTTGAAAACATATGCATCATATATGTTAACTTATAGTTGAGAACATAAGCTTAAAACGCGTAAAACAAATTAATAACTATGAATAATATTTACAAACTATATTGTTGATAACAAAAAGCGCATCATCAATATCATTCGTAATTATAGAATATATTTCATCAACATATTCCACCAACATTACTTTAAGGTCGGTCTAAGATTATTCATAATTAATCAAAAACAACAATGCAAGCAAATATCAACACACCAATCACAAAACCACCAACAATATTCAATCAAGCAATGCAAGCAAGTCATACCTATAGAAGAATCTGCCATTACCCCCGAAAACGTCCTCTCCAATCAAGCAAACTTCACAAGAGATCTCTGACACGAAACAAATTCCCCTACATATAACGTAATAATAAGTTAGTATGCAAAAACAACCAACAAATAAACAAAGTGAAAACCCGTACACCAAACCTCCAAAGTTTCAGAAAAAACTTTGAATCAAAGTTTCTTTTCCTTCCTAAATATTCAAATAAACTAAAGGAGAGTGGAGTTGCGATGCACATAAGAAACTGGAAGTTGCTGTTAAAACTTATGGGGAGAGTAATTGGGCCGTTGTTGCTAGCCAATTGGAAGGGAGATTAGGTCCACAGTTTGCAAATAGACGGTTAAAGGCTTTGTTACCCTCGAAACAACGAAATCATCTAAAGAATTTGACATAATCTAAGAAGAGAAACTATCACATTCGAATATGGAGCTGAATAACACCGATATAATCAGAATAATCCTAACCTAGCATCCAAATCAAATGAATCGTCATAATTGTATACAACTCGAAGCTCCCTTATATGAAAATATATCACCAAACAGATGATTTGAGCAATTTGTGAGCCAGTGAGAGGCGTTAGCAAGGACCAATTGACCAAATTGATTATGATATTACCCGGAACCATTGTTAACAATCAATCGGATTCAGAAGAGAATGTAATTATCAAGCGATACAAGTGCTAATCAACGATCAGTTTCATCAATATTGTAAAAAAGAAATTAAGCATTCTTAAACACTGTCTAAATTGAGTCGTTGTCATTCTTGTAAATCATAAAAGTGCAGAGAAGTCTACAAACGAAATGGATCTAATAACAAGGAGAGAGGAGAGGATACCTTTCAGCGACGACAAAAAAACCCTAGATCGATTGGAAGATGGAGATTTGATTTGTAAAGGGGTCGATTTAGGGTAAGCAATATACCGAACAGTCAGGCGAATTACAACGAGAGAAAAATCACTGCTTGTGCGGCCACAATCCAGTCGCCGGACGCAGTACTGGGCAAACGAGCCGCCTGGAGGTCGCCGGACGCAGAACAGGGCAAACGAGCCGCCGGTTGATCTAGATCCACGACGAACCGGTAACGCCAAACCGCAACTGAGTTACCGGACTGCTCCTCGTCGTCTTTGTTGCGCCACCAACACCGGGAGGTTCGCTGATTCGGCTTCAAAACACCCTATTCGACCGCCACAACCCTAAAACCTTCTTTCCGAATGTGCAGCCTGTATGGAGTGAAATTAGGGATTCCAAATTGTGCTATATTTGGAAGCGCGTGTGTGTTGAAATTTTATTAATAATTACGATACTAACCCTAAATCTCGACCCTTAATAATAAACAATCCTACGGTCTGTGATTGTTCTCATGTTCTCATGGGAACCACACCCTCTATATATATATATATATATATATATATATATATATATATATATATATATATATATATATATATATATATATATATATATATATATATATATATATATATATATATATATATATATATATATATATATATATATATATATATATATATATATATATATATATATATATATATATATATATATATATATATATATATATATATATATATATATATATATATATATATATATATATATATATATACACACACACACACACGAAATGCTCGCCGCAACCACCAAGGAAAAAATTGCCCCGAACTTTTGATAGGAGAGAGAAGAGTGTGTTCTTTAACGATGGATATAGTATCTTATAGTCGCATTAATAAAAGATTACTAGTGTATTTCACGTGGGTAAATAAATTGATTAAATTTATAAAAATAATTTTATTGAATGGGTACATAATTTTTAAACAAAAATGATGTATCATAATTTTAACAATAAAGTATTTTTAAAAAAAATTAACTAAATAAATTATATTAGGTAGTTTAAATATTTTTTAGAAAATAAAAAAATGTAACATCTATTAATTTAGTGATTATTTTTAATTAATATAGAAATTGTATATTTATATGTTTCAATTAGAATAAAATAAAATTATCTATTCATCTTATAAACAAAAGTGTTAAATTTTTTCAAAAAATATTTGATAAAAGTATGTATAAATCTGTTGAAAATTGTGATATGATTAAAATGAAAACAATCTATTTAAAGTTTATATTAATAATTCTTATTTATTTATAATTAGTAAAATTATAAAATGAAGATATAGAGGCTGGTTCCGGTAAGGAGCACCCTTGTGGATATGAATGAGGAGAGTTAGGATGGTGATACGTGACATGCCACATCACCATTTTTTCTAAAAAAAAAATACGTTGACGTGGTATGACACGTGTCACCACCACAAAATGAACAGTTATTAATACAAATATGGTGTTCATATTTTTACAAGTATGTGTTCATTGTTCTAACAACTATGGTGTTCATGGTTTTTAAAGTAAGTGTTCATTATTTTTAAAGTAAGTGTTCATATTTATTAATAACTGTTCATTTTTTCCCAACACTAATTGTTCATGTTTTAACACAAAATGTTCATTTTTGTATTTTTGTAAAAAAAATTTTTTTGTTTCAAATCGTGTAAAAAATATGATGTTCATTATTTTACAAGTGTGTGTTCATAATTTTAAGAGTAAGTGTTCATATTTTTCAAAGTAAGTGTTCATAATTTTATTAATGATTGTTCATTTTTTGTTATAGGCAGTGTTCATATTTTTATTACTAATTGTTCATTTTATGGTGGTGCCACGTGACATGCCACATCATCGTTTTTTTTTTTCCGTGGCATCACCACGACTTTCCTAATTCCTATCCACAAGGGTCCTTCTCACTTGAACCAGAATCTATATATATATATATATATATATATATATATATATATATATATATATATATATATATATATATATATATATATATATATATATACTTTTATCAAAAAATCAATATTGTGAGAAAATGAGATGGGTAGAATACGCGACAAGTGAAAAAAATGCTTTCGCTTTAGTAGTAGTCTATAGATTTTAAAAACAGTTTATCAAGTCAAAATATGAGTACATAGTATAATTTATACCTCAACAATAACTAAAAATAGATTTAAATTTGAAATGAATGAGCTAATAATTCATTTTTTTATTGTACAAACTAAGTGTGTTCTCTAATTTTTATTATATTGACTAACTATGCACTTTTGATTTTTTAATTATTAGAAGAAAAAAGAAAATAATTTATTAATAAGGTTAATGAGGAGATAAAATATATTTTCCTCATTTCTAGATTTGAAGTCAATATTTGATTAAGAAAAAGGTTCTTTAGTATTTGAACCCAACTATGTTGATATTTTACCTTGTTCTACTTCTTTTCTTCTTCCTGTGTTAGGTTTGCTTGGCTTATCATCCGCAACTGTTTTTGATGTACGGTTGATGTCGCAGTTTTCCGATCTAGATTAAAGTTCACGGAAGCGACGACATAAGCAATGGTAAGGCCGAGATTTTCGTAAACTCAGAGAATAAGAACTTGAATGTTATGAATGATAATGGAAATATAAAAAGAAGATGATAATGGACGAATTGATGGAAAATATTAGAAGATAGAACCAAGATATGAACTTGCAAAGAACATTGACCAATTGGATCAAAACCCTCCACAAAGAATTACATTAACTCTTCCTTCTTCAACCTTACAGAGACCTTCTAATTAATGCAAGCACAAGGAGGGACTAATTTGACTAGTAGCACCAATCTTTAGGAAGATTAACACACACAAGAAAAACCTAGGAAAGACTCACAACTATTCAATAAAGGACTCTCTTTGTGATTGAATTGGAATGAATAAAACGCTCACTTTGTAAATGAAGTAACGAATACCTCACAATATTGTGAAAATCAATAATCAATCAAATCTACTCCTAATCTCGTCCTCCTAAAGGTTATTTATAGGTGAGATTTCTCTAAAAAATAAAATAAAAAGATAATCTTAAAAGATAGGATCGAAATCAAACGATACTTAGAATGTTTATAGCTTTAAAGGTTTAAAATAAAATAACTAACAACTAATAAGATCTTCGACTAGATCTTGCTGAATCTCGACATAACGTAATCTCGACCGTGATCTCGGGCGAGATTTCTTTCTCATGGTCGAGATTTTGGCTGCCTTTCTCAAATCTTGATTTAGCCACTTTTCTTGTCTCCTCGATCATCTTAACTCTTGTAAAGTCCTTCTACAATAGATATCAATGTCACTAAAGAAAACTGAGACACTAGTAAAGTCTCCTTCTCCTTCTCCTTCAATAATTTTTTTTTTTAAAGTTAATTGCATTGATCAGAATAGGATGTGCAAGGGGTCAACTTAAACAAAAACAAGAGCTGAAAAACAAGCGAGAACAAGAGCAAAGAAGCAGTTACATAAGATTAATACCGAGATGTTTAGCCCAAGAGAGGGTTGTATCTCCTTTGGACCAAACATAAATGAGGAGGGTTGGGCTTCTTAATTTCTTGGACCCGACTAGCCCAATAAGTTGAGATTATCAACAAGCTTGCTTGGTCTGTACATCAACCCAAATTGTTTAATAGGTTATTCACATCGTATCTTCCAAACTTATGGACAACAAACACATATAATTACATCTTTAGTTTCACGTACAAAGTATTTGAAAAGCACAATTCAGATTCCCAAGAATGATCACCTTCAAACAATACCTATTCAATGATCATAGCATTACATGCGTATGCTCTATTACAGAGTCCAAACATTGGCATACCTATACAGATTATTGCAAGTTCCAAATGCACGACAACCTTCATTACCAGGAAGCTCTTTTAGCGACAAGACATAGTGGAATTTTCTTATGTATAATGATACCAGGTAAAACTTGAGTGTCCATAACTTGCTCCTCCATCCCTACAGGCACCTCCCAATCGAACCAGTAAATCAAATTAGCGAGTACAAGCTCCACAACAGCCACACCCATTTGTATACCAGGGCAAATTCTTCTACCAGCTCCAAAAGGAATCAGCTCGAAATCTTGACCTCGAAACTCAATTGCCTTACTGTTAATATTGTTCATGAATCTTTTCGGGGAAAATTCTTCCGGGTTTTCCCAAGATTTGGGGTCTCGTCCAATTGCCCATGCATTCACGTAAACTAGGGTTTTTTCTTCGATCTCGTAGCCTTCTATAGTACATTTTTTGGTGGTTTCTCGTGGGAGTAGTAATGGAGCAATTGGGTGCAGTCTCAAAGTCTCTTTCACAACTGATTTGAGATAAACTAGATTTTCAAGATCTCCCTCCTTTATAATGATACTATTTTTGTTTCCTTTTGAACTTCTTACTTCATGTTGTGCTCGTTTCATGGAATCTGGGTTTTTTATCAGCTCTGTCATTGCCCAAATTACTGTTGTTGCACTTGTATCTAGTCCCGCTACAAATACGTTCTGAAACAAATGGAAAAATCACCAATAACGTACAACAGTAATAGCCAATGAATAAGCATGTAGAACATTACCCTAAGTACCAACTCGTTAGGCCCGAACGCATCACATAAATCCGGTCATCCTAAAATCAATTGAAAATAGGAGGAGTAACACACCGACCTTATATATATTAGGCTCGAAATGTTCCCACTAGTCAAGATATAAATTCAGTGAGATTTCATCCTAAAACCCATTCACCAACCTTATATACAAAACTCGAAATGTCCCCAGCGCTACTTTTATACATAGAAACTTTATTATCTCCGACCGATTATTCATATTAAAAAGATAAGAACAATGTTTACTTACCATGAGGATTCCTTTGATATGATCCGTAGTCATGTTAATAGCCAATGAGTTGTCTCTTTGAAGATCTAGTAACACATCAACTATATCACCTTCTCCATCTTCAGGCATTGTTGACTTTCTATGCTCATTAATAACTTCCTCATAAAAATCATCCAACTCCATGAATATTTTGTGAAGGCGTCTTCGCATCCCTGTAAGGTTATCGAGTAGCCAACCAACACAAGGAAAATAATCCGAATAGAAAACACTTACGAGTATTTCTTGTACATCTTTAAGCATGTCTTCAAAACTACGTCCATATGTGCCACCATCATACTTCCTCCCAAAAGCGATTTTGCACATTACGGTGCTAGAAAGGCTTGTAACTATTTGGCTCAAATTTATAACCCTACCTTCATCAACAAGACATGAGATATTCCGCGTCATCTCATGAACCTCCTCTTCTCGAATCGAAGAAAAGGATTGTGTCTTCTTATGGCTAAAAAGATGAAGTACAGTTACTTTCTTGAATTGCCTCCAATGCTCGCCATAGGGCGCAAACCCTATGTCCGAACCATTGTAAGATAGCTTTTGTTGAACCGCAAGTTTTGGCCTATTAGAGAAGATGAGATCTTGGGTTTTGAACACTTGTTTGGCTAATTTTGCGGAAGAAACCACAAGGGTTGGTACAAACCCAAGTTTCAAAGACATAAGAGGGCCGTAGGTCTTGGATAACTCGTGTAAGTAGAGGTGTGGGCATGAGGAAATATATTGGTGGAGGTTTCCGATGATCGGAAGTCCCGGAGGCTGAGGAAGAGCATGTTTTCTCCCGTTTGATCTTCTCCTCCTTGTCTGAAGGTGAAAGAGAAAAGAAGTGAAAAGTGCTACAAGGAAAGCCTGAAGGAACAAGTGCATCATTGTACGTTTCACTTCGGAAATATGGTGGTATAGCTAATTTGCAAGCTAGGGCTGGGGAAGATATTGTGGGTTATTGTCAAGTGGTAAAACTGAATTGAAATGTCATACATTCAAAGGAGCTTATATATATATATATATATATATATATATATATATATATATATAGTTAGGCTAAAAGCCTTGTATTAAAAAGTGCCCTATTATTACATATATTTGCTATATTGTTCCTATAGTTATCAGCACGTGTAACACTAATTTATATCAATTAGCAAAGTTAATCTTATTAATTAGTATTGGTCGCATGTACGTAAGTGCATGCACTTAATCCTGATAAAATTTTAGTTAGTCAAATAACTGGACAAGTTTTTTAGCGTACAATGTGTTTGGTTTGGATTTTTAGCGTGAGATGTGTCAAAGTCTAATATACATTATACGTAATTTTATTTTTTTTTAAGTATATACTTATACTTTTTAGTTTTTAAAGTAATAAATACGAGATTTTATATATTATTTTTAAAAAAACTTATAGGTGGTATATTATTATTTTTGGTGAGGAATAATTAGTATTTTCTAATAATAAAATAAACTATTTAAATTAAATTTAGCATTATCGTTAATCTTTGAGAAAATATGATTTGATCTTAAACAAATAATTATATTTTTTTTGTAACATAACTAAAAATAAGGTTCGAACGCAATATCCAAATATCCCGAGATCAAAGGTATAAACTTCGATCTGCCCATGTTCTAGCCGATTTCTCTACTGTACGAATCTCTCTCTCACACACACAAATATATATATATATATATATATATATATATATATATATATATATATATATATATATATATATATATATATATATATATATATATATATATGTGGATCGATCCACTGAAATTTTATATATGAAGGAGGGGAGCACGTTGGCGGAAGGTAAACCCTATATTATACGTAAGAAGATATCTATGTAATTATTATTTTGTATTGATTATGCATAATATCTTTTATAATATTAGGATATCTTTTATAATATTAGGATATCTTTTATCTCATTTTGTGTATATATTTTTTTAATTTTTAATAATATTTAACAACTTTGATTCATATTTTCTTATATGATATCCTATCTTTCTTAATTTTATCCTTCATTTTAAAAATCCCTTCTCAAAAAAAATTAATATTATTACTTTGATGATCCTATCTTTTCTAAAAAAAAATAATCCTACGATTGATTCAAATCATTTGGATCCAATTTACACATCTAACGTGGACCCCACTTCTTCTCCCTCTTCTATCCCCACCAATCCCTCTACCTACGTCAACTCACCTCAATCCCTTGATTCCTTTCCTTGTACTATTGATTCTCCAAATCTTTTTACACGATCATTCTAATTTCCTTCGAGATTCATCTACCCAATCCTACGATTGATTCAAATTATATGAACTAGATCTCATTCTCTAACTTTCCCTGATCCTAATTTCCTTCCATCATTCCTCCTCGACGGAGCACTCGCCAAGGCGGTTATAAAAGATTTTCATTGTGACACCTCTCTTTGTATGTTGCCCACCCCTCCAATGGTATCTTCAATAGGAAATTCGTTTCACTTGTACCATTATGTCTCTTCTTCTAACCTTAGCCCTTCCCGTCTCAAGTTTGTTAATACAATTTAGATGTCTCGAGAACCAACGTCAGTACGTGAAGCTCTCTCGGATTCTCACAAGTCACGACGAACTCTCAGCTCTTAACCGAAATAATACATGGGATCTACTTCATATGGAAGACAAGGAATAACCAAGTGTACAACGATACTTTCACTAGAGTTGTTGACTGCGCAGGTGAAGCCATTAGTGCCACTAAGCTTCATCTTGTGCACATCTGGAAAGACATATCTCCTCATTCCCGGGCCACTGCAAGAATGCTTGGAATTCATCTAGCTTAACTCTTCTCCCATATCTCCCTCTAGCTACTCTCTTCTTCTCTGATCTTTTGAACCATGTTCGTGTAATCACCTCATGTACATTCTTCTCTTCTTAATACAATTAATTTTTCAAAAAAAGAAATAATACATGGAAGACTACTCCACTTCCATCTACCAAAACATCTATGAGTATTTCGAATCAAGCATAAATCTGACGGGTCTGTTGACAAACAAATATTCATTAGCTCAGGGGAGGAGAATAAAGAGAGATCAGGACCGCTCTCCTAAATTCATTGCTTGGGCTAAGATCCTTGGTATCCACCTTGAGGATACCACTTAGTTCTTCTTAGTCTAGTCTCTTCCTGAACATTTTGTATCCTTGGGCTAGTTGCCTACTACATTTTCCTTTTTCAATACATATTAACCTTAAAAAAAAAAAAGACGAGTTTAGGGGAGATGGATGCCAAGAATAGAGGCCCACGAAATCGAGTAAGGGGAGCGATCTTTCGAGTGAAGCGAAGTGTAGTTCTTAATGGCGGTAATAGCATCATTAGCGCAGTTGATGGCAGGAGTGAAGGTGCTATTATAGAGCATGTTTTAGCAAGCTTTCCATGTGAAGTAGACGAATGCCGAGATAGTAGAGATGTGGATGCAAGCATTGAGATTGTTCTTATGTCTTCTTTGCGTTCCAAGCCAAGTCCATAAATCGTGAAGGTAGGGGGGAGGGTAAAGCGTCCCAGTCCATGATCTAGAGATGATATCAAGGACCAGAGAGGTTTAGCTACATCTCGCCCACGGGTGGTCTTCGTCTTCGGGTAGGGTAAGGCATAGGGTGTAGGTGGTGTTATTGGTGAGGTTCCAATGAGCCAGTTTGGTCAAGGTGGAAAGTTTTTTGTGGCAGGTGATCCATGTAATGAAACTACACTTAGGGATATTCAAGTCTTTCCAAATAGCTTTGAAGGTGTTGGCATTGGTTGGAGGGGTAGTGTTCCTGAGCAAGCAGTAGTCTTCATGGTGGAGAATGGATGAGGGAATGGTAGGAAGCACCGTTAGCATTTAGGGCATTGATAATGTCATCTCTAACACTAAGGATCGTGTTCCAGATGTGACTTTGGTTATAGTTCTTCCTACAGTTACAGATGGAATGTCTCTTGAGAACGTTGCTCTTAATCCAATTACTTCAGACGTTGCCGGTATTGGAGTCAAGATCAAAGATAAGTCTCGAGGCAGGCCTTGTTCTGAGCGAGGAGCTCCTTGAAGCCAAGGCCGCCAAGGTTCCTGGGGGAGCAGATAGTGTCCCAAGCAACGAGGAAGCGCCGATTAAAATCGGTACCCGACCAAAGGAAAGAGCGTAGTAAACTTTGATTCATATTTTTTATAAGCCAGTGTCACACAACAAGTATCCCTAGTGTCAGACAAACAAATATTCATTATCTATCTATAATTTTGTTTTTAATTCAGTGCATACTGCATGATTGGAGTGACGAGCAGTGCTTACAGATTTTAAACAACTGTGGCAAAGCTCTTCTTCCAAATGGGAAGGTGATAGTTGTAGAATCGATTCTTTTTTTAAAACTTTTTATGTTTGTTGACTAGAAGTGCATCTTTGTCTCTAAAATAGAAGTTGTATTGTTTTGAGTTTGCAATTATAGTTGATGACATTTTTTGTTGTAGTTATACTGTTTTTTTTATTTATACTCTTGTTTAGAGGTTTTTGTTGTGTAGATAGTTGATGAGAATTTTCTGTTTGTTGGCAAACTAAGTTTTAGTATTATGTATTGGTAGTGTTTTTGTAAGTTGCACATTGTAAATGACAATTGTCTTGTTGGGCAGGCTGAAAGGAAGAATGCAAATAGTTTGTCCGAAGTAAGGTGACCTACACATGGTTGTTAGTCGTCTGATTGTTGATGGTGAAAATAGTTTTGGACATCACTTTAAGGTTAAGGTTACATATTAGGTTAATGAGAATCACAAGACAATTGTCATTTATGTGATATACTATTGTTGAATCCATATGTTCCACTATTATGTAATATAGTATTATGTATTATAGTAGAAAGTGATTACCAAGCAACTCTCTACTAGAGTGTGGTGTAAACTGGATCGGATCATCAACAACACTGCTTGGACCTCAACTTTTCCAGCATATCGTGCACACTTCGACAATCCAGGCCCCTCTGATCACTCACCATCCATACTCGCCATAAACCCCATCATTAACTGGCCTAAGAGACAATTCAGATTCAATAACGCATGGGCCACCCATGAAGAGTTCCACACCACTGCTTCACAACTATGGTCCAACCCTTCCCATCACCAGCATATGAACCCTATGACTAAGTTGTACCATAAACTCAAGAGGCTTAAACCAGTGCTCAAGAAATTCCCGAGCCAAAAGCTTGAGATCTTGCAATCCTCCATAAACAACCTCAAATCTGAGCTCGATGACATCCAAACCAGGCTGCAAAATGACCCCTTTAATCCCCAGCTCCTCGAAAATGAGAGAAACACCACTACCTCCTTAAATGACAGCATGGATGGCCTTCGTTCCACCCTTGCCCAGCTATCCAAAGCCAAGTGGGCTAAATACGGTGACCAGTGTCATTCGTACTTCTTCAAGAGCATAACCGCCAGGAGTGCCAATAACGCTATCAACTGCATCCAGGACCCAAATGACTTGAACAAAGGTCCCACTTACCGCCAGGAGGATATCGAGGAGATCTTAATTGCCCACTTTTCCAAGATCATATGCCCAACTACCCCCCACAATCCTGGTAACTTATTCCCGGACTACTCTCTCCCCACTCTCCCCAACTCCTTGGCCGCTGATCTCGCCACTAGAGTCACCAAGGAAGATATCAAATCCCCTCTCCACTGCATCGGAGACAACAAAAAGCCATTCTGCGTTTCTTTGAAACGGCCACTCTCCCCCGGATTGCAAACCAGACCTCACTTACACTGATTGCCAAAAAAGACAACCCCACTCTCCCCTCTGATTATAGACCGATTGCCTGTTGCAACACTACCTATAAGGTGATAGCCAAGATTCTTGCAACTAAGATTAATGCCGTTCTTCCCTCCCTAATCGGCAGTTGCCAAGGGGCATTCGTCTAGGGTAGAGCAATCAAACACAACATACTGATTAGCCAAGAACTCTTCAAGAGCTACAACCAAAAGCAAGTTTCCCCCAAATGTTCGATCAAAGTAGACATCTCCAAAGCCTTTGATACGATCAATCATCACTTCATTCTCAACTGCTTGGCTAGGATGGGGTTCCCTCCTCACTTCATTAATCTTATTGAAGCATGTATCTCGAGCCCAAGCTACTCGATTAATCTGAATGGCTCTCTCACTGGCTTCTTCCATGGCTTCAGGGGTCTAAGACAAGGATGCCCCCTCTCCCCAACTCTATTTGTTATTGCCCTTGTAGTCCTATCCTCCATGATCCACACCAATACCTCCAACCCCAACTTCAACCTCCACCCCAAATGCTCCTCACCTCGCATAACCCACCTATGTTTTGCTGACGATATTTTTCTATTTTGCAGGGGTGATCTTGAATCCATAAACACTCTCATGAAGACCCTCACTCACTTCGGCAACTATTCTGGGCTTCACATCAACACTGGGAAGACGGCACTATACACTGGCGGTATCACTCTTCAAGATAAAACTCATTTGGATGATAGCCTGGGCCTGACTCTTGGAACCCTCCCATTCATCTATCTTGACATCCCTATTGGCTCCAAAAGACTAAACCATGCTGACTACAAGCCTCTCATCAACAACATCACGAGGAAAATAAATTCATCGAGTGCAAGGAACTTGTCTTACGTAGGACGGAAACAAATCATCACATCAATCATCTTCCCTCTACAATACTATTGGTGTGCCATCTTACCCATCCCTGCCTCTATCATCAAGAAGATCAACTCCTCCCTACGCTCCTTTCTCTGGACGGGCAAAGAAACTAGTGCGAGAGCACTCATCCCTTGGAAAATTGTATACTCCCCCATCACCAACGGTGGTCTTGGATTCAAAGAGATGCTTTCCTGGAACCGAGCCTGCATCGCCAACTTCTCTTCGAGCTTGACCCTGGACAAACCGCAAACAACCTCTGGACGAACTGGATTGCCAATAACATTCTCAAAAATCGTTCCATCTGGACCATCGACCCCAGCTACAAACACAGTCCCACATGGAATAGCATACTCAACACTAGGAACCTCCTTCTCAATGTCACTGACAGACCATCATTCATCGCCTCCTCAACTGGTCCAAAAGGCACATTCTCCACCTCCACTGCCTATCTCATGCTCATCAACAACAGACCTCCAACCAACTACTACCTCCACAACATCTGGAATGGACTTAACATACCCCGTTGCAGCTTCATCTCTTGGCTTGCGAGTCATCAAAAGCTCCCCACCCTCTCTAAGATTATTACTTGGGACTCCTCCATCAATCCCACCTACACCCTCTGCAACATTCATTTAGAAGACGAAGACCACCTGCTCCATAAATGCAACTTTTCTACATCGGTCCTCGACCTCATTTCTAGATGGATCCACATTCTCCCTCCCCTACCATATAACAACGACATCTGGAACTGGATTAGCAACAAACCAACCAAAAATGACCTCATCTCTCACATCAGACTGGCTACCCTCACTGCACACATATACCATATATGGAAAGCTAGGAATGAGAAAACCTTCAATCAGAAGACTACCCTCCCAACATCTAGCGCGCACAACATCATCCACGACGTCAAGAACTATGCTTCTTCCAAGTGGAAGGATGATCCGCAAACACTACTTTCTGGGCTAAATGACTTGGGATAAATCTTATGTAACTAATTATGTAATCTCTCCCCCACCACCACCCTCTCTGAACATTTCTTCTGGTTCAATATATACTTTCAAAAAAAAAAAGAAAGTGATTACCGATAATATTAAAAGTTGAACACGTATAAGGTGATTACAAATAATAATTCCGTTGAATATTCCATTCAAACCAAATAAAAAAGAGTAACATTGATGTCAATTTTCATTTCTAAGTATAACCAAACATAAAATAAAAATATTTTTTTTCTTTTTATTTTTTTAACCATTTTCTTTCCCCCTCTCAAACCAAACGGACCATAACCCTCACCGTAACCCTCACATATGCTGTATATCATAATTCTGTATGAAATGCGGAATAGGCAGATAAAATAGTTTATCCAATACTCTAGAAGGGGGGGATGAATAGAGTATGGAAACTTTTCGCAATCTTAGGATAGGTAAGACCTTATCGAAAGAGATAAGACCTTATCAAATAAGATAAAGTCTTATTCGTAATAATAAGACCTTACACGTTTCTCTAAGATTGGTATTAAGTATAAAGGATTAGACAAACCAGGAATATAAAGAGCAGTAAAGGACACACGATATGTTAACGAGGTTCGGTCACCAACACGACCTAGTCCCCGCCTAGGATTGATTCAACCCTAGGATTCCAAGTAGCTTTATTTTCCTTCTTCTTGATGAGTTCCAGATACAATCTTCAGAAGACCTTCCCTCTTCTAAACTTAGAAGTCTTACACTTCCTATCTAGCAACTCACACACTCTTAAAGGAAAACTAAAGCACTTCAGATACAATACTCGTATCCAACGTGTCTAGAGGTAATAATGGTTTGTATGATCCTAGTTGAATTGCACTATAAGCTCGAATAAGATCTCACACTCTCAGGGGAGTAGAACAATAGAACTTCGAAGGTGAGATCAACACTTTGTAGGAAGAAAGGAAGAATCGATTTGTCACTTGTTTTTCAGTCGAAGGTAATGAATGCGTGTACTATCTCTTCTTCCTTGTCTCTTTAAATAGGCTAGCATCTCAGCATTCTTGATCGTTGAGAAAGATCTTGCCTACGTGATCTTCGGAGATCTTTGGTTTGTTGAGATTTGATCCAATCTAATTTGTTGAGATATTGTTTGTTGAGAAGTCAAGCACTCAAGCACGGTTTTGTTGAGGATGAGGAAATCTTCCATTTTTATCTCAAGAAGATTTAATTAAAACAAATCAAAGATTTGTTAAAATCAAATCCCTTAATTAACTCAACAAAAAGGAAATAAAGCCGTTTGGAATATACGTCACTCAAGTGTAGTTTTTGTCCAGTTTTGGTAGGTCTTACCAGTTTATGTAAGGCCTTACTGAAACCTGGAAACCAAGGTTTTCTGTAATATGGTAAGGCCTTACCAGACACTGTAAAGACTTTTACCAAAACTTGTAAGGTCTTACAAAAACCTGGAAACCATGGTTTTGGCTTTCATCAACCATAAGTAATGTCGTATTTATCAAGGTGGAGTTAACAATCTCCCCCTTGATGAAAGACAAAACTTATGATCTATTTTCCTGCATTTGAACAAACAATATAACATACAATATAACATAAGCACATGTAGGATCAAATTTTTTGAAAAAGATCAAATCAAGTGAGTTTTTCAAAACAGAAATAACCAAACCAAAAACAACCAAGATTTTTCAAAACATTCAAAAGACATAGAAATCTCCCCCTTTTTGTCTTTCAGCAAGAAAAAAAATTAAGATTTGAGAAGATCAATCTTCATCATTAGAGACTTCAAAAACTTCATCGAACCATTGCCCATAAGCAGAAGAAGAACCATCCCTTGGTTTGCGACAATGATTGCGCACCTTTTCCCTCCATCTATCCTATGCTTCACCAGTTGTGGTCCATGCCATCAGTTTCGCTAAATGCTTTTCCTGGTCATTTCGGTATTTCTTTACCAATCCATACTCCTCTACAGTCAAGATTGATGGCTCAGGTACTAAGGGTCGAAGAATGCCACGTTTTAACACCTTGCGTTCACAGTTAATCACAACATTCTGACATACTTCTTGAATGTGTTCCACATCATCCTCATCCAAAGGCATGATTGTGGTAGTTGCCCTATGAGATAGAGATGTCAAAAATAGCAACTGATTCAGTTTCTCATTTACCATTAACAGCTTCTCATGTGTGTCATCCTGTCTATCCACAATATCAGCACGAGTAGTGTTCAGATCTTTCCTCAAAGCATCCACTTCTGCCTCCAAATCCTAAATTCTCTGTTCAGAAGAAGGCTGAGCAGTTGGTTGATGTTTCTTCAGAATCCATTCCCCAGACAAAGTTTTCTCAACCCCAAGCCTTCCCCAACAGTCCTCATCAATGTGTCCTCATCAATGATAAACCTTATCCTCATGTGTAGTATCAATTTCAAAGAACTCGAAGATCTTTGGAAATAAGTTGGCATAAGGAAGAAGGACTGTCAAAGGGGTATTTACAGTGTGCAACATGTAGGATAAAATGAGGTTAGGAACATCAATGGCATACCCAGTAAGAATCAAATCCAGAATTTCCAAGAGATTGTCAGTGATCAATTCTCTGGAATTCTTTCGTGGTAAGACACACCTAGCAAGCAGAGTGAAAACAATTTTGGCTTCTAAGGTTAAGACATTATGGGTTTGTTTTTGCTTTGGCTTTGAAGAAGTAGCCACTGAAGGGATTTGTTTCTCAAAAAATGTCTTCTGGGCATGTGCAAGACAAACATTTTTTGAGGGATAGGATTTAGTATCAATTTCCTCAGGAATCCCTAAGATGATTGCCAAGGAAGAAGCAGAAAGGGTAATTTGTCGACCTTTTATCTGGGCATGTAGGGTCAAAATCCCTTTTTCTCGATGAGCAGTAAGATTGACAAAAAAGAGTCGGGTAAGGCGTGGAAATGCAAAATTTCCCAGATTAAACAAGCTCCAGACATTTGAACATTTCAGCAGATTAACACATGACAAATTCATAGATTCCAGAAAGTTTTCATCAACGATTTCACAGAAGCTCAGAGGTCGATTAGCAAAACCATCTTTCCACATCCCAGCTTTGGTATAGTTCAAAAACCAAGAAAATGGTGCTTCACTACTAACCTCAAACCCCGAAGGTGGTGATCGAAGACGATGTTGAGGTATATCCTTTGCGGCTGGGGGATAAACAGCGTGAGCAATTTGCCGAGAAGGAGAGGGTGTAGACATTGAGGCATCAGAATCGGGATTGTATTCTTCCAGAATGGCTTTGCCCTTTCTAGCAGATGATCGTTGCTTCTTGGAAGCTCGAGCAGTGGACGCAGTTGAAGAACGTTTGGGAGCCATCGCCGATTAGGGTTTGAAGGTGAGAGAGACGAGAAGTCAGAGGATTTTATGAAGCGCAAAAAGAAAATCATAAAACGAGATCTTTGAAGATTTGATATAAGATGGAGAGAGAGGAAAATCTTTTGAAAAAATCTTCGTAAAATTTCAAGAAATTTTAAAAAGATCAAAAATAAAACATAAAGATTTCCATAAATAAAATCTATTAGTTAGTTATCTAAAAAGATAATAACTAAAAGATTTGATCCAAATTACTCTTAAAAAAATAAGATCAAGAACATACTATTGTTTAGTAAGGCCTTGAAATGTATTTTAAGGTCTTAATGTAGGGAATAAGATCAATATTGTAAAACAATAATTGCTC
Source organism: Fagopyrum homotropicum (assembly GCA_033239125.1). Lineage (NCBI taxonomy): Eukaryota > Viridiplantae > Streptophyta > Magnoliopsida > Caryophyllales > Polygonaceae > Fagopyrum > Fagopyrum homotropicum. Next base: position 8,913,560 of record BSWB01000006.1, on the reverse strand, counting down.
CCCCTACATTTGTGCCTCCCTGTTAAGCATACCAAGTTCTAACCTTATGAAATTAAATCTCTCTTCGGGTAAGGGTTTTGTAAAGATATCGGCCAGTTGTAGATCAGTAGAAATGAATGTCAAAGACACATCACCTTTTTCTACATGATCACGTATAAAATGGTGTCTCACATCTATATGTTTCGTTTTTGAATGCTGTACAGGATTTTTGGAAATAGAAATAGCACTAGTATTGTCACATTTTATTGGTATATCCTTAAAGTTAAATCCAAGATCTTGGAGTTGTTGCGCAATCCATAAGATTTGCAAACAACAAGCTCCAGCAGCAATATATTCAGCTTCGGTTGTTGAGAGAGCCACTGAATTTTGCTTCTTGGAATGCCAACTTATTAAAGATGTACCAAGAAATTGACAACACCCTGAGGTGCTTTTTCTATCTACTTTATATCCTGCAAAATCAACATCGGAATATCCGATAAGACCGAAACTACTTTGTGTGGGATACCATAGACCTATATCTTTTGTACCATTAAGATATCTTAATATCCTTTTTACCGCAATGAGATGTGATTCCTTTGGGTTAGCTTGAAATCTAGCACACATTCAAACACTAAACATAATGTCAGGTCTACTAGCAGTAAGATATAGTAAAGATCCGATCATACCTCGAAATTCTTTTTGATTTACTTGTTTGCCGGTAAGGTCTTGATCCAAAGAGAGAGTAGAGCTCATTGGTGTTTTGGCTATTTTTGATTCATTCATCTTAAACTTCTTCAGAAGATCTCTTGTGTACTTTCCTTGATTGAGGAATATACCCTTTTTACTTTGATGTACTTGTAGTCCAAGAAAGAAATTTAATTCTCCCATCATACTCATTTCAAATTCCTTGCACATGATGTCAGAAAATTCCTTGCAAAGAGATTCATTAGTTGCTCCAAACAAGATATCATCCACATAAATTTGAACAACAAGAATATTCTTTCCATGAGTTTTAATGAATAAAGTTTTGTCAATCAACCCTCTTTTGAAGTTATTTTCTAGAAGATATTTTGAAAGTCGCTCGTACCAAGCTCTTGGGGCTTGCTTTAAGCCGTAAAGAGCTTTCTTAAGCTTAAAAACATGATCTGGAAATTCATTACTTTCAAAACCGGGAGGTTGAGCGACATAAACTTCTTCATCTAGATAACCATTCAAAAAGGCACACTTTACGTCCATTTAAAAAAGTTTGATACTCATGTAAGATGCAAAAGCAAGAAGTATGCGAATGGCTTCAAGCCTGGCTACGGGAGCAAAAGTCTCCTCATAGTCAATACCTTCCTCCTGATTGTAACCTTGAGCTACAAGACGAGCTTTATTCCGAATGATATTACCACTTTCATCCAGCTTGTTTCGAAAGACCCATCTTGTCCCGATAACTGATTTACCTTTGGGTCTTGCGGTAAGTGTCCATACTTTGTTTCGCTCGAACTCGTTTAGCTCATCTTGCATAGCGATAATCCAGTCGGGTTCTTGAAGAGCTTCTGTATATTTCTTAGGTTCTACAAGAGATACAAAAGCATGAAAAGCACATAGGTCTTTTAATTTAGAGCGAGTTTGTATTCCAGATGAAGGATCAGAAATAATATCCTGAGTTGAGTGGGATGATGCATGTTTGAATTTCCTCCGGACATTTCTCTGATTATAAGCATCGGGTTCAGAATTGATAGGAATTGGAGAAGACGGCTCTTGTTGCTCAGGTGGTGATGTATCTTCAAGACTGGTTTCATTTGTAAGACCTTGAGGAGGTACTTCAAGATCTTGAGACACGTCTGTAAGATCTTGAGATATGTCTGTAAGGTCTTGAAATGGTTCTTGCATGTTTCTGACGTTCTTATCAACTTCTTCTTCCTCTTCCTCATGTTTATTTAGATCAAGATCTGCAAAGCTCTCACTCAAGATACCATTATCGTTTTCATCAAACAAAACATGAATACTTTCTTCGACTACTTTGGTACGTTTATTGTATACTCGATAAGCCTTGCTTTGAGTCGAGTATCCGAGAAATATACCTTCGTCGCTACGAGCATCAAATTTTCCAAGATTATCCTTCCCATTATTATGTACGTAACACGTACATCCAAATGGTTTAAAGTAAGATATACTTCGTTTTCTTCCTTTAAAAAGCTCATAAGGAGTTTTCTTTAACATTGATCGAATCAAGCATCTATTAAGAATGTAATTTGCTGTATTAACAGCTTCTGCCCAGTATGACTTAGGCAGATCATTATCTAAGAGCATTGTCCTAGACATTTCCTCTAGGGTGCGGTTCTTTCGTTCCACAACCCCATTTTGTTGAGGTGTTCTAGGAGCTGAAAAATTATGAGAAATACCATATTTCTCACAAAATGCATCAAAGTCTGATTGATCGAATTCTCTACCATGATCACTTCTAATAGAAACGATTGGTAGGTTTTTCAAAGTTTGTAACTCCTTACAAAGTTTTGAGAAGTATAAAAGTGCTTCAGATTTCATTTTTAGAAAGAAAACCCAAGTAAATCGAGAATAATCATCAACAATAACAAGAATGTATTTCTTGCCTTTGGGAGATTTGACGCGCATAGGTCCACAAAGATCCATGTGGAGAAGCTCAAGAGGTCTAGTAGTACTTACCACTTGCTTCTTTTTGAAAGAACTACGAGTATGTTTACCTCTTGAGCAAGCATTGCATAATTCATCTACCTTGAATTTTAGGTCAGGAAGACCTCTTACAAGATCTTTTGATTTGAGTTTGTTAAGAGAATGTAGACTGATGTGACCAAGTCGTCTGTGCCATAGTCTTGAGTCATTTGATAAGACCTTGAGACATTTTAAATTTGTCCCTTCAATTTGGTTAGTATTAACAGCATATATATTATTATCTCTGTGAGCTGTTAGCACTAAATTTCCTGTCATCTCATCTCGAACTTCACACTTCCTCTTGTCAAAGCTAACACAATTTCCTTTATCACAAAGCTGAGAGACATTGAGAAGGTTATATTTTAAGCCATCCACCAAATAAACATCTTTAATATTATTATTTGAATCAAGACCAACGTTACCGATACCAAGAATGTCACATTTTCCTTTGTCACCAAGAGTTATAGTGCCAGTGATTTTCTTCTTTAGAGTGTCGAAAAGAGATTCTTTCCCACTCATATGTCTTGAACAACCACTGTCCATTATCCATTTTTGAGTCTTGGTGATATCCTGCAAAACGGAAAATCATCCTTTCCGGCTTGACCAATAAACAGAGTTAGATCCATTATGGGGGTAGACCATGTTAGGTGGCCTAGTCCCTTTAGGAACCCATATATGTTTTACCCGTTCATTTAGACGTACAGGAAAGGTATTTCTAATAATGTATGGATCCGTTCTCCTATATGGACAAGTTTCCTTTACATGACCCTTTCTACAACAAAAGAAACAAGTAGGAGATCTCCAATTTCCTTTTGCCTTAACGAACGTGGTAGTGGGTTTAGCAGGAAAATTCCTGTTATATCCTATTCCACTTCGATTTAAGGATAATTGTTGTTCTCCAAGCATTTTATCAAGAGTAGCTTTAGATTTAGTAAATTGCACAAGAGCTATTTGCTGTTCTTGACATTTTTCAGAAAGTTTCACTTTTTCAATCTCTAAGTCAGTATTACATGTCTTAAGAGATGAGAGGTTTGCCTTTAGATCGGAATTTTCCAATTGTAAGGCCTTAACCTCAGTGTCAAGATCTGATTGTATGCTGTCAAGATCTTAAACTTTCAGCAAAAGCATTCTTATGCAATTTTCCTGATCATTAAGCTTTTCTTGTAAAATGTTGATTTCTTTGCTGTAAATTTCTTCATTAGAAATCATGTTTTTCAGAACTTCTGATAAAACATCGGTAGGACTAGATATAAGATCTCTTACCATTCCATCCAAATGTTGATCTTGATTTTTGTCGGATTTTGCCATAAGACATAAGTTTGCATGATCATCTTCAGAATCTGAATCACTCGAGGAGTCTGAATCGCTCCAAGCTGCTACCATGGCTTTCTTGCCAAATTTCTTTTTCTTGAATTTGTTCTTCTTCTTTTGAGGACATTCTTTAACAAGATGATCTGTTTCAACACATTCATAGCAATTTAGAACACGATTCTTCTTCAAGGGGTTAGAAGACTTACCTTTGTATTTAGATGATCCAGCATTTTCTTTGTTTGAAAATTGCTTTTTCATTTTTAATATTCTAGCTAGTCCTCTTGTGATAAGAGAGAAAGGATCTTCATCATCACTTTCAGAATCTTCCAGTGGTTCCTCTTTCTTTGCCTTGAGTGCCAAATTCTTAATGTTTGTTGGCACATCCCCATCGTCCTCATTGAGGATCAATTCGTGGGTGATTAATTTGCCCAGCAAGTCATCAAGAGCAAGTGTATTGAGGTTTTGTGCTTCTTCTATAGCGGTTACCTTGGGACCCCATTTTGCTTTAGGCAAGCATCTAAGTATCTTTCTGACTTTTTCTTCATTGTTGAAAGTCTTTCCCAGTGAGTCAAGATTATTAATGATCTCCGTAAAACGGGTGAACATTACTTTGACTGATTCATCTGGGATCATTTTAAACAATTCATATTGCCTCAAAAAGATACTTATTTTGGTTTCTTTGACCTGGCTGGTTCCTTCATAGGTGACCACTAATTTATCCCATATTTCTTTAGCGGATCTGCATGAAGATATACGATTAAATTCATCAGTACTTAAACCACAATATAATAGATTAATAGCCTTGTAGTTTTCGCCACGCTCTCAAGATCTTTTTGATTGAATTCAGCTTCTGTCTTGTTTACTATTGTATTGTCGGGACCATCCTTGGTAGGAGTGGGAGGTCCGTTCTTGATAATATGCCAAAGCTCTAAATCTTGATCGATAATAAACATCTGCATCAAGGATTTCCAGTGCATAAAATTGTTTCCTACAAAAAGAGGTGGTCGAGAAATTGATCTTCCTTGACCAAATCCGCCTTGACCTTCACCTGCCATTAGTTAGCTCACAGATAATGATATCTAAGAAGACGTGAGTTAGGCTCTGATACCAATTGAAATGCAGAATAGGCAGATAAAATAGTTTATCCAATACTCTAGAAGGGGGGGATGAATAGAGTATGAAAACTTTTCGCAATCTTAGGATAGGTAAGACCTTATCGAAAGAGATAAGACCTTATCAAATAAGATAAAGTCTTATTCGTAATAATAAGGCCTTACACGTTTCTCTAAGATTGGTATTAAGTATAAAGGATTAGACAAACCAGGAATATAAAGAGCAGTAAAGAACACACGATATGTTAACGAGGTTCGGTCACCAACACGACCTAGTCCCCGCCTAGGATTGATTCAACCCTAGGATTCCAAGTAGCTTTATTTTCCTTCTTCTTGATGAGTTCCAGATACAATCTTCAGAAGACCTTCCCTCTTCTAAACTTAGAAGTCTTACACTTCCTATCTAGCAACTCACACACTCTTAAAGGAAAACTAAAGCACTTCAGATACAACACTCGTATCCAACCTGTCTAGAGGTAATAATGGTTTGTATGATCCTAGTTGAATTGCACTATAAGCTCGAATAAGATCTCACACTCTCAGGGGAGTAGAACAATAGAACTTCGAAGGTGAGATCAACACTTTGTAGGAAGAAAGGAAGAATCGATTTGTCACTTGTTTTTCAGTCGAAGGTAATGAATGTGTGTACTGTCTCTTCTTCCTTATCTCTTTAAATAGGCTAGCATCTCAGCATTCTTGATCGTTGAGAAAGATCTTGCCTACGTGATCTTCGGAGATCTTTGGTTTGTTGAGATTTGATCCAATCTAATTTGTTGAGATATTGTTTGTTGAGAAGTCAAGCAGTCAAGCACGGTTTTGTTGAGGATGAGGAAATCTTCCATTTTTATCTCAAGAAGATTTAATTAAAACAAATCAAAGATTTGTTAAAATCAAATCCCTTAATTAACTCAACAAAAAGGAAATAAAGCCGTTTGGAATATACGTCACTCAAGTGTAGTTTTTGTCCAGTTTTGGTAAGGTCTTACCAGTTTATGTAAGGCCTTACTGAAACCTGGAAACCAAGGTTTTCTGTAATATGGTAAGGCCTTACCAGACACTGTAAAGATTTTTACCAAAACTTGTAAGGTCTTACAAAAACCTGAAAACCATGGTTTTGGCTTTCATCAACCATAAGTAATGTCGTATTTATCAAGGTGGAGTTAACACTGTATTTATTCTATAATAGGTACCATTTCTTATAAAATAAAAGAAGAAGACGACGACATCCTTATCTACATGTAAAGTTAGGTTTTGAGAGAACTAAATGACTTCAGCAATTAGTGACATAGGCAATATGCATTTAGAGAACTAAATGACATGAGCAATAAGTGATATAGGCAATATATATACAGCTCAACATAAATTAGTACAACATTGCTTAAAAAAATTTTCTGCCGTACAACAGATTTACCACAACTTGACATAATAATAAAATAATAAAACCATGTTAAAAATACAATTTAGCCCGCCAGTTAATTTGGCACAGCAGTAACAATCATCTATGAGAGGGAAGCTTAACCATGTAGAGCAAAGTACAAGAATCAGGAACTCTTTATCTTCGTTTTAACTTGAAGAAGCTTGACCCTGGAAACCAAATAATGTATTGACCCTGCAAGGTTTAGCCCTGCAAGATAGGAAAACAGTTGAACCCTTCAATTAATTTAGCATAGCAGTAACAATCATCAACGAGTTAGCCATCAGTAGCACAACCTCATCAGAATAGGACAACAGTTTACAAAATAGTAACAATTAATGACAAATCTGTTTACAAAATTGCATAAAAGCATTCAATGATTCGAAACTTTCCTTTTCACCACAACAGTTTAGCAAAATAGTAACGATTAATGACAAAGCTGTTTACAAAATTGCATAAAAGCATTCAATGATTCGAAAATTTCCTTTTTACCTGTTAAATGTCACTTAAATATGGGAGGTCCTTTTGATTCTTAGAACGACCGTTTAGGTGCCAAGGCTGTTTACCAAAACTACATTCAAACATTAAATAATTAGAAGCGTTAACATTCTACCATCATCAGCAGGACGTTTTACTTCAATGTCAAGTACATTATAAAAGTGGCAGCATTGTATTTCTTCATCACCACAACCTGGTGTATTTTCACCAACTCAAAAATCAACTACCATGGATTCCATTTCCAATAGCAGTGATCAAATCATTGAGGTCGACGAGTCTTATACTCCACTAGGCAAGTTGTTCAAAGGAACACAATCTAAAATCAAAGTCATGATATGTCGAAAATGGGATGCAGTGAACCCATTTGGAAAATATCTTAGCACCGATTTCGTTGTTTCAGATGATAAGGTATCATACTGCATCATGAGTGTATAATTGTCGTTTGGACCTATTTCATTGATTTCTAACATTCTATGATCTTATTTTCAGGGAGATCTTATTCATTGCTCTGCAAAGAGCAACGTATCACAGTGCTTCATTACTAAGTTAGAAGAAGGGAATATATACATCCTCAAAAATTTCAGTATTGTCTCAAATGCTGATTTTTACCGGGTTTGTAAGGATAACACTTATATGATCGAATTGGAGGGCAAAACTATTGTCAGCAAGATTGAATGCAACCTTGATGGTTTCTTACGATATCCTTTTCAACCCATTCCCTTTGAAGAAATCACATTATCCGGAAACAAATATATTATTGGCAAGTTATACTATTTAAAAAACAAGTTGTAGTTTATTACCTTTCTAACAATCCCCTCTTTTTTGCTTTGAGATGTAATAGGTTGTGTTGCTAATGTTGGACGGGTTCGGGAGACTAAACATGGTTTCAAGAATATAGATTTATACCTTATAAATGAACGGTGAAAGTCATACTAATATTATAGTTTTTAATTTATAATTCGATGGCTAATTTATTTATTAATCTAAATAATACAGGGGAATGAGAATTAAAACTACATTGTGGGGGCATCTGTGTGATCAATTTCTTGAAAGGAAAGAACTGCATAAGAAGATGTACATACTGATATTGCCCGGCATGAATGTGAAGGAATATAGAAGTATGATAGAATTATCTTTCATGGATATCTATTATTTGGATCTTTCTTCTTATTCAATTTTTCTAAGTTTTATGCAACTTTATTCATTATCTTTTATTATTTTCAGATGAGGTCTATATTTCTAGCACTTCAGCCACAACTATATTTGATGCTGTGGAGATTCCTCAATTGGCTGATTTCAAAAACCGTATAAAGAACACGTAAATATATAATTGTCACATTCCTTTAAACATATGATGGCTTACCTTATTTTTACAATTTCTTTTATAATCCGTACCAATGTATCCTTCCTTGCAGAAACGGTGATTTGTCTGTCAGTATTATCCCGCCTGAGAAAATTTCAAGCAGAATAGGGACATTGTTAGAACTGTTGAACTGGTCAAGAGCCGAGCATGGAGCTGAAAGAAAAAAAGTTATTGCTCAAGGGAAAAAGGTTTGTATCTGTATTATGTTTATAATCCCACAAATATTTTGACTTCTAATTTGTATTCTACCAAGTTGCTTATATCTTAAACGCATGCCAGGATTCCATACAAATAACTTGCAGAGTGAAGATTATAGATGTTCGGACAAAAACTGGGTGGTATTATTTTTCATGTAGCAGTGGAAAATGCAAAAAAGGAGTATCAAGGAGAGATGGCACTTTTTGGTGCACCTCATGTGATAAAGTGATTAGTTTTCCACAAACAAGGTGCAATAGTTTTTAATTAAAGTGCTTATTGTTTATTGAAAATAATAGCTAAATGCATGTTATCCTTCTTTATTTCACTGCTTTTGTAAATGAACAGGTTCAAATTACAGCTCGATGTTGAAGACAACACCACAAAAGTTGTTATCACATTATTTGATGATGCTGCGGAGAAATTAGTCAAAGTAAAAGCTGAAAAGTTAATGGAAGAAACCCAGGTAATATCTATGTCTTATTTTTGTTTAAAATCTACTAATATTTTTGGACCTGACTTCTTTAGTTTTTGGGCAACCTAGCATGATAGTGATGATTCTGGCTTACCACAAGCAATATCCAGTTTAAGAGACACCTATCACATTATGGAGCTGAAATCAAATACTTACTTTAACCATGGTGATTTTGAAAGCTTCGCTTGCAACAACATTATGGATAACTCCTTAGAGCAGGTAAAAGTCAATTCCCTAGCAATTACATATATGATGTTAGTTTATTGTAAAAAAAAAATATTGTATTGGCCATGTAATTGAAAATAAACTAACTCAAACATGCAGCAGACCATAATGGCAAATAGTCCAACCAAACGGGGGCGTGATGATTCACAGCACATCGACACTGGTTTGGATAGTGATTCACCAAAAAAATTGTAGCAAACATCATATCTTGGGAAGGGTTGAGTTTATATTATAGTGCAACCTAATATATTAAGTTTTTTTACGTATGCAGGTGTTCAGTGGATGGAGTGATGTTGAATGCTGGTGTAGATGTGAATGGAATGAAGATTGATGCAGATGCGAATGGAATGAAGCCAGATGCAGATGAAGATGGAACAAAGCTTGACAGAGAAGGAAATGAAACGAAACTCAATTCAGAAATAATCGCAATCTAAATATGCAAGCATTGGATACTTATATGCTTCACTATGCTTAATAAAAAGTTAGCCCTCTTAGTTGTTTTTCATTTTCATGTTATGCCCAAATTGAACTCTTGCAGTTTTGTGTTACACATGTTGGTAAGGACAAATGATAAGTATTATCCAGTTCATTCTCAAGTTCATTATAAAATGTCACCACTATATTTTTATTTCCCTTAGTGTTATAAAACACTTTCCAGCAATTGTATATTTCTGTTTCTGCCCACCAATAAACCGACAGAGGACACAAACACAGAGGCAACAACCCACAATAAAAAAACTATATTAAAATTTTACAAAAACACTAAATAGTAAGCAAACAGGTACTCAAAGTCTACATACTTAACCTTTTCCCACTACAGTTCCTCTACCCTATTAATGTCAGGCCATTATTCTCTATTTTGGTACAAGACTAAAGTAACACACATGTGATATTGTCACTGCATCCCTGGTAAGGTATGCTGATTTTCTAACTATCATATGTTATAATTCAATAACCTTTTCCAAGAAAGAAGAAGGAGAATCAGTACGATGCAAGTTATTAGGAGAGTCAAAATCTTGAATCTCAACCCAAGAGGTAGTTTAATCAAGTTAGAAAAGCTTCACTAATGCATCTGAAACATGAATGAATTCACAGCTTTCAAATGCACATGCCACGGGATTTATGCACTATACAGTCAAAGAATGTACAACACACATACAGAGGTCAATATTTTAATATCTTCAATTTTTTTTTCTTATGCTATAATAAAGAAAAAAAAGTAAGAAGCCTTACCTTAAGTACAGTCATTGAAACCTTACCTTAAATACTTACTGCCTAAGCCTTGCCTCTGTGGGTGGCAGCTTTTACTACATTAGGAAAAACGAAATTACATCAGGTTTGAAAACATATCTGTAAAAAAATTTTTTGCCCTACAATTGATTTACCACAACTCAACATAATAATAAAACCATGCTAAAAATACAGTTTAGCCCGCCAGTTAATTTGGCACAGCAGTAACATTTATCTATGAGAGGGAAGCTTAACCATGCAGAGCAAAGTACAATAATCAGGAACCCTTTATCTTCGTTTTAACTTGAAGAAGCTTGACCCTGGAAACCACATAATGTATTGACCCTGCAAGGTTTAGCCCTGCAAGAGAGGAAAAAAATTGTTACTGCTGTTAACTAATATTTAAGACAGTTTATCAAAATAGTAATAATAAATGACAAAGCTGTTAACTAATATTTAAGTCGAAGCATATATATATTGCATGGCATGGTCCCTAACTATAACCCAATTGAACAACAAGAACCCTGCAGGATTGACATTTAATATACTATATGTCCATAGAAGTTCTATGATTGTTTATAAACTGCATAAAAGCCTTAAATGAAAAAAACCTTTCATTGTCACCTGCAATACTCACGTTTCTATTCTTAAAGCTGCTTATAAAATCTGGAATGTCTTCTAAAACCAGTTAACTTTACAAATATGAACATCAGAGCTCAGGAATATTTTAAGGTATGTTTTCAACACTAATCTAGATATTTTTACATTGACATATATGAATACATATATATACATACCTATAGTCTATCTCCTATCTCCTAATACTACTAAAACTGTTGTAGGTTGTTATTGAATCATGACTGAAGTGCCAAATCCTATACATATTTGGGATAAGTCAATAACAATCATATCACAGATTACACAAAGGACAAATGGAAAACTGCAAAGTTTTTGTGGTTTGAAGATAACAAACACAGGAAATTGTATGCAGCCAACTACACAACTGAGCACCAATATACCAGAGGCTTATACCTCAAGTCGTAAGAGTCTTTATCTTCATTTATGTATAAATGTGAATTAAGCATACATGTTCTTACTACAATACTCTATGTAGATGCAAATGTAGCATACAACAAGCTGGATGAACCAACAATCAATTGTCAGTTTTGCAATGCAGTAATGTGGAAAGAAGAGAAAACTAGCAAGTCAACAGAAGAGAATGTAAAGTTTTCTATTTGTTGTCAAGAAGGAAAGGTTAGTTTGGAAAGGCTGCAAGAAACGCCGACAACTCTAAAGCACCTACTACAAGATAAGGGCCATGTGGGAACTAATTTTCGACAGAAAATCAGGATATATAATAGTATGTTTTGTTTTACTTCATTTGGTGGGCAAATTGATGATTCGATCAATCGTTCACGTGGACCTTATACATTCAGAATTTCAGGGCAAAACTACCATAGATTTGGTGCACTTTTACCTCAGGAGGGACATCCTCCAACATATTGCCAATTGTACTTCTTCAATACAGGAATTGAGATTCAAAACAGAATGACATGCATTGATCATGACAGAGATGAGCATGAAGAATCAATAGTTAGAAGTTTAATTGACATGTTTGATTCTCATAGTTGTGTTGCTCAAGCATTTAGAATGGCAAGAGATTGGTGCAATGAACACAATACTTTAGAAGTGAAGATAAACATCATAGGGCAAAGACAACCTCAAAAGAGGCAATACAACATGCCAAGTGTAGCAGAGATTGCAGCGTTAGTTGTTGGAGATTTTGGACAATGCAATGGGCCTAGAGATGTATTGATTCAAAGTAAAACAAGTGGGCTCCAAAGAATATCAGATTTACATCCTCTTTACATGGCTTTACAATATCCTCTGTTGTTTCCTTACGGGGAGGATGGCTATCATGAGAACATTCTATATCAGTCAAACACCGGAAATAGGAAAACAAAAAGAGATTGTGTTACCATGAAAGAATTTTATAGTTACAGGCTTCAACAAAGAACAACAGAAGGCACAACACTATTACAGGGGGGCAGATTATTCCAACAGTATGTGGTCGATGCGTATACTACAATGGAAGAGCAGAGGCTAAGGTGGCTAAAACTTAATCAAGACAATGTGAGAGCTGATTTGTACCACAACATTTGTGATGCAGTTACAAGAGGGGACACTGAAGCAAAAACAATAGGTAAAAGAATTGTTCTACCCTCAACTTTTACAGGTAGCCCAAGGTATATGATACAAAACTATCAAGATGCAATGGCAATATGTCGAGCACTAGGAAATCCAGCACTTTTCATCACCTTTACAGCAAATCCAAAGTGGCTAGAAGTAGATGAAATGCTCTCAAAAATACAAGGGCAGACACCGGCGGATCGGCCAGATATCATGACAAGAATATTCAAATTAAAGTTGGCACAGTTGATGAAAGACATTTTAAAAGATGACATTTTCGGAAAACACAGTGCTGGTAAGCTAAACTTAAATTTATTGTTCACTTAAAAATATATTTATTGTTAGAACTAATTTAACTACAAAATCAATATTATTTGTTTTTATGTAGTTGTTTACACCATAGAATTCCAGAAAAGGGGCTTGCCCCATGTTCATATTTTGCTATGGTTAGAGAAAGAAGCTCAAGGAAAAACAACAAAGGATATTGATGATATCATATCAGCAGAAATCCCATGTATAGAAGAGGATCCAGCAGGTTACAAAGCTGTGACAGAGCATATGTTGCATGGGCCATGTGGTGAAGGAAATAAAAATGCTCCGTGCATGATTAATGGAGCATGCAATAAGCATTTCCCAAAGGCATTTTATGCAGAAACAACCATTGATGAAGAGGGCTTTCCGATTTATAGAAGAAGAAACAATGGTGTTCATGTAAAGAAGGGAAGAACAAAGCTAGATAACAGGTTTGTTGTACCTTACAACCGTTATTTGTTGCTAAAGTATCAAGCACATATTAATGTAGAATGGTGCAACCGCTCAAGGGCAATCAAGTACCTCTTCAAATACCTACATAAAGGGCCAGATAGAGCAACTATATTGCTTGAAGGAAAAAATATGCAATCAGACCCTACGAGCTCACATAACACTATAGAAGTCGATGAGATCAAGCAATATCTAGAATGTCGGTACCTATCTCCATGTGAAGGAGCGTGGCGTATTTTTGGATTTGATATTCACTACAGCGCTCCATCGATTATGAGATTGACATTTCATTTGCCAAATCAGAATTCTATAACTCTCAAAGACTCCCAAAGTTTACCAGCAGTATTAAGAAGGGAACGACTAAAAGATACCATCTTTACTGAGTGGTTCACTTTGAACATAATTGATGCAGAGGCCAGGAAGTATACTTATGCAGAAGTACCAAAAAATTATGTTTGGAGTGCTAAAGAGAAGGTCTGGAAAAGGAGAAAACAAGGAAGAAGTATTGGCAGAATACTATATTGTCATCCGGCATCTGGAGAACGCTATTATCTACGAATGCTTCTAAATGTCGTAAAAGGTCCAAGGTCATTTGAAGAAATCAGAACCGTTAATGGGAAGATATATGATAGCTTCAAAAAAGCATGTTATGCTCTTGGTATGCTAAACGAAGACAAGGAATGGATAGATGCAATTGAAGAGGCTAAGTTGTGGGCAACAGCAGTCCAACTAAGAGAATTGTTCGTTACTATACTCCTTTTTTGTGATGTCAGCGATCCTAAAGGGTTGTGGGAAAAAAATTGGGAATCTCTATCAGAAGATATTGAATACAGGAAGAGAAAGGAGTTTCGTTACCCCGACTTACAATTATCCGAAAATCAGAGGAAAAACTATTGTTTGCTGCATATTCAAGAATTATTGAACAAAAATGGGAAATCTTTATCTGAATATCCAGATTTGCCTATGCCAGATAAGAGTCTTCTCACTAACATGGATAACCGTCTTATTCAGGAAGAGATGAGGTACAATTGTGTAGAATTAGCTCGAGAACATCATCTCTTACACACATCACTGAATATACAACAACATGCAGTATATGATTCAGTGATTGCGTCAGTGCAGAAACAAGAAGGGGGATTTTTCTTCGTTTATGGACCAGGAGGAACGGGAAAAACGTTTCTATACAAAACCATAATAGCCAGATTAAGATCTGAAAGGGCCATAGTACTCGCAGTTGCATCTTCAGGTAGTTGATTTAAATACACATATATTTCTCGCTACTTTACATTCCTTAATTTTCAAAACATACAGCAAAAACAAATTTAATTTTTCCTGTTTAGTGACTCATTGTAAACATTACATACAGGTATAGCTTCATTATTATTACCCGGCGGGAGGACAGCACATAGTAGGTTTGTTATTCCATTAGAGTTGCTTGATAACAGTACTTGTGGAATAAGCCAAAACACTCATTTAGCGGAGCTAATGAGTGAGGTCAAACTGATAATTTGGGATGAAGCCCCCATGACTCAAAGATTTGCGTTTGAAGCTCTTGATAGAACACTAAAGGATATTCGTGGGACAAAGCGAGAGGCAAACAGGGAGAAATTATTTGGAGGAATATCTGTTCTACTAGGAGGTGATTTCAGGCAAATACTTCCGGTAATACCTAAGGGAAGGAGACAAGAAATTGTTCAGGCATGTATAAATAACTCTCCTTTGTGGAACCACTGCCAAGTATTGACGTTGTCAAGGAGTATGAGAGTAAATGAAAGGGATGAGCACGGAAGGATTGATTATCAAAAGAAGAAATTCAATCAATGGATTCTACAAGTTGGGGAAGGAGTGGTGCCAACAGTAGCTAAACAGCAAGAAGACGAGGCAACGTGGATCGAAATCCCAGAAGAGTTCATTGTCCCAGCAGGAGCAGATCCTATTAAAAGAATTGTGGAAGAAATTTACGGAGGTTTTTTCACCGAGCAACAACACGCACAGTACCTTCGTGAAAGAGCGATTTTGACACCTCTAAATGAGGATGCTGATCAAATTAATGAGCATATGTTCAAATGTTTAAATGGAATAGTAAGAACATACAACAGCTCTGACGAAATTTGTCAGGCATCGATGGATACAGATGAACAACAACATTTATATCCAGTGGAATTCCTAAATACACTACAATTTCCAGGTATGCTATGAATCTCTATTTATATATGGCTGGTAACTATATATATACTCAACACTCAATAAGATTACTCATTTCATAGGTATGCCGCCTCACATACTACATCTAAAGGAAGGATTGCCGGTTATGCTCCTAAGAAATGTCAACCCAAGTGAAGGTTTATGCAATGGGACAAGATTAATCATTTGTCGATTGGGGGCATGGGTAATTGAGGCTGAGATAATTACGGGGAGCAACTTGGGAAAGAAGGTCATCATACCAAGAATAACACTAAAATCCACAAAAAGTAAATGGCCGTTCATAATGAAGCGGAGACAATTTCCAATCAAACCGTGTTTTGCAATGACAATAAACAAAAGCCAAGGTCAGTCCTTAAATTTTGTTGGCATATATTTGTCAAAACCAGTTTTCAGTCATGGTCAATTATACGTGGCAATTTCAAGAGTCACAAATCCTAAAGGTCTCAAATATCTCATGGTTGAGCAAAATGATCAAACCAACAACCAAACAAGAAATATTGTCTTCAAGGAAGCATTTAACAACCTACCAACACATGCGCAGGTAAACATAATATTTGTGATCCAAATTTTGCCTTACCTATTGATTAACTATCACAAAATCAATACTATACGCATTCTCATACAAGAAATTGTCAACTTGAACTCAGGAACACGAGCAGGGGCCATGAAGATCATCAACGAACCCACAAGGTGCACTTTTATATTTTATACAATATTATCAATACCTTACTTATGTTTTATTTGTATTCAGAACTATCAAAGGGCTTGAAATTAAGAAATGTGTTAACTGTCTAAAAAAATGATTACTTCTTCACCAGTGAACAAGTATATATCATCATGTACAAGAAACATAATACAAAACTTTCTCATACTGAAAACAATGCAAAATTCATGGCTCAAATGTCAAATAGAATATCAAGTCATAACAATCATAGACAGAGAATATACTATCTGGAAAGTAACATTTATAGTTACCTCATCACTACATTGACATAATTTTATCTGCAGATCAGTCAAACACATCTCCTCTGAACAAAGTCGGCATGTTTTCTCACCTTGCTCAATCATGGATGCTCCTGACAACAAAGAAGAATACCAAATCAATTAACATAAAATTATCATTCAATATTAAGGTTTCAACACCTACTGCAAGCTAGATCTTGTGAGTCAGACACTATTTCATTGTGCTCCTCACACAAAAAAAGACAAAATTATAAATATGAAGAAAAAAATTTTAATTACAACACATAGACATGGTGTCTTCACCTTAGACATCTCTTGCGCTTAACTGTATCTAGATTTCATCCTTCTTCCTCAATTGCCACAAAAAAATGCTTGACCAGCTGAAATCATAGAGAAGGATTAGCTAACTTAACCACATTAGAAAGATCAATCAGCAAAGAGAAATTTACAATAGAAGGATTAGGTAAGCAAACCCCATTAGATAGGTCATTTAGCAGAACTACGCTATTACCTATTTATCCACCTACATCGTAACTTTGTTGCAGGCAACATCCTCGAGAAGAAGGAGGCTCCACTGGTGGATTCCTTGGATAAAGAAACAGGAAAACGGTGATTTGCAAGCGTAATAAGGTTTAATGTTGAGTACTACGACTGATCCTCAGTTACAAATTCGTGATCCTAATTCAAGAGATTCAAATATCAATCTCGATTTCAATCTTACCGTAATCAGTCGTTGGCGAGACAAGCGAGATGTATTGTAGAAGAATATTGATGGCTTCAAAGCGGATACACAGAATGAAGATCAAAAACGAAGAAAGATTGCACATATACCTTCTTTTCGACCTGAGGAAAGCGGCAACCAATTTGGGTATTAGGTTAAAATTGGGGAAAGGCAAAAGTCCGCGTCCCGGCTCTCATATAAGCCAAATTAGGCTGCGGGGATGCAAATCTCGCTTGCAATCCTATCCCGGCTGGCAAATTTCGATTACCCGGCTGCCGAAGGGAGAGCTTCTTGAGGCTCTTGAGTTGAGCAATCCGAGGATCGAGCTTCGACAACCGATTAGCGGTGAGGTCCAACTCAATCAAGCCCAGAGGCAATTCAACCGATTCGAGATCGTGAAGCTGATAGCTGGTGAGATCGAGCGCCGTGGATTCATCTTCTTCCATCGCCGAACCGTCACCGGAGACGGATTGCGCTGGCTGTAGGGTTTCGCCGTCCATAGGGCGGATGGTGGCGGTGAAAAGGACTTTGTCAGAGATTAATCTGCCGCCCAAGCTCCAAACAACATATAATTTTCAATTTAACATAGATTAAGCACTATCCTTGTATATAGAATTTCTTTTTTTTCAAAAAAATTTGATGGAATATATTGCAACCAAGGTAAGATAACACGCTTAAATGTAGACATAAAATACTTAGGATTATAATTAATAATTTTAAAAAAATTTATATTTATATTAACATTTACTAATAAATTGATATTGATTAAGAATATAGAACATATTGTTCTAATAATAAAACATTGATAAATAACAAATAATATAATCAGTCCCGTGCATAGCACGGACAATATAAGTAATGAATTTAATAATGACAATATAAGTAATGAATTTATAGAGATTAAAATATAAATATTAATAAGTTTAAAAATAAATAATTCAATGTAACTCATATTATAATAATTTAATAATGACAATATAAGTAATGAATTTATAATAATCACAAAATAAAAGAATATTGGATACAAAATGCAACAAAATAATATTAGTAGTCCCGTGCGTAGCACGGGCATGATTTTCTAGTAACTACGTAAAAATAGCATTACCATTAATATTCAACATTAATCAAAATATAATCACAACAGGTGTCAATCACAGCATTGCATGGGTATGCTTTATTACAAATTCCAAACATTGGCATACCTATACAGATTATTACAAGCTACAAATGCATCGCATGCTTCATTACCAGGAAGCTCTTTTAGCGACAAGACACAGTGGAATTTTCTTATGGGTAGTGATACCAGGTAAAACTTGAATGTCCATAACTTGCTCCTCCATCCCTACAGGCACCTCCCAATCGAACCTGTAAATCAAATTAGCGAGTACAAGCTCCACAACAGCCACACCCATTTGTATACCAGGGCAAATTCTTCTACCAGCTCCAAAAGGAATCAACTCGAAATCTTGACCTCGAAACTCAATTGCCTTACTGTTAATATTGTTCATGAATCTTTCCGGGAAAAATTCTTCAGGGTTCTCCCAAGATTCGGGGTCTCGTCCAATTGCCCATGCATTCAGGTAAACTAGGGTTTTTTCTTCGATCTCGTAGCCTTCTATACTACATTTTTCGGTGGTTTCTCGTGGGACTAGTAATGGAGCAATTGGGTGCAGTCTCAAAGTCTCTTTCACAACTGATTTGAGATAAACTAGATTTTCAAGTTCTCCCTCCTTTATAATGACACTATTTTTGTTTCCTTTTGAACTTCTTACTTCATGTTGTACTCGTTTCATGGAATCTGGGTTTTTTATCAGCTCTGACATTGCCCAAATTACTGTTGCTGCACTTGTATCTGTTCCCGCTACGAATACATTCTGAAACAAATGGAAAAATCACAAATAACGTACTGTAATAATAGCCAATGAATAAGTATGTAGAACATTACCCTAAGTACCAACTCGTTAGGCCCGAACGCATTACATAAATCCGGCAATCTAAAAATCAATTGGTAATAGCAGGGGTAACACACCGACCTTATATATATACTAGACTCGGAATATCCCACTAGTTCGATATAGACGGAATGTAGAGGAGGGTCGTGTGCATACGAGCGCACATGTGCATTATGCTCAAGCCCATGCCAACACATAAATCCGGTGAGGTTTCATCTTAAAACTCATTCACCAACCTTATATACTAACCTCGGAATATCCCTAGCTACTTTTATACATGAAACTTTATTATCTCCAACCGAGTATTCATATTAAAAAGATAAGAACAATGTTAACTTACCATGAGGATTCCTTTGATATGATCCATAGTCATGTTAACGGCCAATGAGTTGTCTCTTTGAAGATCTAGTAACAGATCAACTATATCACCTTCTCCATCTTGAGGCCTCATTAACTTTCGATGCTCGTCAATAATTTCCTCATAAAAATCATCCAACTCCATGAATATCTTATGAAGGCGTCTTCGCATCCCTGTAAGGTTATCGAGTAGCCAACCAACACAAGGAAAATAATCCGAATAGAAAATACTTACGAATAAATCTTGTACATCTTTAAGCATGTCTTCAAAACTACGTCCATATGTGCCACCATCATACTTCCTCCCAAAAGCGGTTTTGCATATTACGGTGCTAGTAAGGCTTGTAACTATTTCGCTCAAATTTATAACCCTACCTTCATCAACAAGACATGAGATATTCCGCGTCATCTCATGAACCTCCTCTTCTCGAATCGAAGAAAAGGATTGTGTCTTCTTATGGCTAAAGAGATGAAGTACGGTTACTTTCTTGAATTGCCTCCAATGCTCGCCATAGGCCGCAAACGCTATGTCCGAACCATTGTAAGATAGCTTTTGCTGAGCAGCGAGTTTTGGCCTATTAGAGAAGATGAGATCTTGGGTTTTCATCACTTGTTTGGCTAATTTTGCGGAAGAAACCACAAGGGTTGGTACAAACCCGAGTTTCAGAGACATAAGAGGGCCGTAGGTCTTGGATAACTCGTGTAAGTAGAGGTGTGGGCAAGAGGAAATATATTGGTGGAGGTTTCCGATGATCGGAAGTCCTGGAGGCCGAGGAAGAGCATGTTTTCTTCCGTTTGATCTTCTCCTTCTTTGAAGGTGAAAGAGAAAAGAAGTGAAAAGTGCTACAAGGAAAACTTGAAGGAACAAATGCATCATTGTACGTTTCACTTAGAAAATATGGTGGTATAGCTAATTTGCAAGCTAGGGCTGGGGAAGAAATTGTGGGTTATTAGAACGTATAACACTAATTTATAGCAATTAGCAAAGTTAATCTTATTAATTAGTATTGGTTGCATGTATGCAAGTGCATGCACTTAATCCTGATATAAATATTAGTTAGTCAAATAACTGGACAAGTTTTTTAGCGTACGATGTCTAATATACATTATACGTAATTTCATTTATTTTGAAGTATATACTTATACTTTTTAGTTTTTTAGTTTTTAAAGTAATAAATACGAGATTTTATACATTAATTTTTTCGTGGTCTATTGTTTTATTTATATATTTATAGGTCGAATCCTAGTACGAATCTCTAAAATATCCCGAGATCAAGGACATAAACTTCGATCTCCCCCATGTTCTAGACGATTCCCCTATGGTCTAACCCTTGTGCAAATCTCTAATATATATATATATATATATAGTTGGATCGATCTGCTGAAATTTTATATATGTAGGAGTGGAGCACGTTGGCGGAAACATGTTTGAAGAAGTTCCAGCTGGAGATCCCATTTTCAAATAATAAACCCTATATTATAAGCAAGAATATATCTATGTAATTATTATTATGTATTCCTAGGATTATGCATAACATTTTTGTAATAGGATAGTTTCTCTCTTTATTAGGATATCTCTCCTTTCAATATGATATAATCTGAAACAAATAATCATATTTTTTTAATACTCAACTTGTTTAATTGTTTGAAGAAGTTCCAGCTGGAGATGCCATTTTCATGAAATAAACCCTAAATTATAAGCAAGAATATATATATATATATATATAACCCTGGTACAAATCTTTTTTTACACATCCAATGTGGTCCCCACTTCTCTCCTCTATACCCAATCCCTCTACGTCAACTAATCTCAATTCTAATTTAATTTGCATCAATCCAATCCCTTGATTCCTTCCTTGTACTTTTGATTCTCCAAATCTTTCCTCTCACCTTCCAACAATTTAACATGATAATCCTAATTTCCTTCCAAATTCATCTACCCAATCCTTGTTCCATTTCCAAAACATCTGCTCCTTCCTCTTCTAACTAGATGTATGGAAGTCTTCGGCTGATCACTCCTCCATATCACACGTAGTCTTCCTATCCTGCAAAAGATCTACAACCCGGTATGAAACCGTTAGCTAATAATTCATATATAGGATAATGCATAAGCACATACACACATCAGAATAACGATAAACATCAAGTATGCTATTACACATTTACCCGTTAATTATCTTTATAAAGTTATACACTCAAACCATATTTATGGTTGTGACACGAGAAGTATATCATTCTCGCCTCTGGGTCCCATAACCATCTGGAGTGGAATTAGGCGCACGCCCCGTATACCATATGGGGTGGTGACGTACCTTGCTTGTATACCAGGTCTAGCCTGCCCTCAAAGAACCTCTCAGACTCCTTACAAGATGAAAGAGAAAGGTTATTACCCCCTGCTTCAAGGGGTCAATCATGTCGGTAATAATCAATATCGGAGGCTATAAAGCATATAACAATCATCACTCATACATACATCCAATATAGGAATGCAGCTAAGTAAGTCCTACGGACTTACTTGAATCACAATATAATTCTCAACCAGAATCAACCTCCAATTCCCGTAGGAATGAGCACTGCCTAATAACAAGGCATAAAGATACATCAATCCTCCTATCAATCAAAGGTATCATGCCAAGACCCAAGGGATCCATACTGATCATAAATATCAAATAAACCTCGAATACCATACTCAACCTTAAAGCCACATCAGGCTATACATGATATCATCATCATACTCTCATATACATATCCTAGCATGCTCCTAAACCCAAGAGAAAGACAAGGAAAGGAGGAGAACATACCAACACTTGGTATGTTCTGGTGGAAGGCGCACCCGCGGAAAGGAGCAAGCGCGGGGGGCGGTGACAAGCCGAAACGGCGGGACGAAGACGCCGCAGGGGCAATGACACACTCTAGCCGCAAGGGCGGCGACGACAAACCGCAGGGGCGGTTTTCTTGACAAAGGACATCTCTCAATGGCTGTTCGACCACACTCTCGCCCGATTCTTCACCACTCCACCTCAGGGAGTAACCAAGGCACTTCAACCTTCATATATACATACACATACACATCCAAAACATCCATAAAATAACACAAGATCCAAATCCTTGTTGAAATCACAAGGAAAGTGAAGGAAAGAAAGGAACAAGAAGAAGAAGAAGAAGAGAGGCTTACCCTCTTCTGTAGTTGAACTAGAACGAGATCACCCAAGGCTTTGAGCCCTTCAATAGACCACAACAATATCAGCAACCATTTCTCTTAACATCATCATAATCTGACTTGTAAACTTGAAGAAGATCCAAGATCAAATCAAGGAGAAGAGAAGAAGAAGAACATGAGAAGGAGATGAAGAAGTTTGGAGAAAGGTAAACCCTCATCAGAAGAAAGAGGGTGAATACTTATAAGGTAAGAAACAAAAAAACAAGGAGTCAAAGAAGTCAAAGAAGGCGGTTGTGACCGCCTATGCCGTGATCGCGGCCCAATAGCGTCGTGTCTGCGATGGCCCGCTCCTGCGGGAAGGAATTGGTGCGGTCGCGGGGGTCCTAAAGACAAAGAGGCTATTATAGTATTTGACATATCTTTCAAAATGCAACAATCCATTTGAGTAGCGTGTTTGCAAGGCATAAGGACTTTTCAAGAGATATTAGTAATTGTATCTATGACTATGAGCATGTGGCAGAATTTTTAGAGGCTTGGAGTAAAATTCTTAATAAGTATGACCTTGAAAGAAATGGTTGGCTTCAAAGAATGTTTAATATCAAGGAAAAGTGGACATTGGTTTATGGTTGAGCTACATTTTGTGCAGACATGACAACTACACAACGAAGTGAAAGCATGAATAATATGCTTAGGCATTATGAATCTCATAACATAAAATCAGAGAATTTTTTAGTACTTTCAGCGGTTGCTTAATGATCGGCGTTATGATGAGATGGTTGCTGATTTTAAGGTTAGCCAAAGCCAAGTAGTATTGTCGTATCCAATAAAAGTTTTGAAGCATGTTGTGGGTGTATATACACCCGAAGTCTTTAAGTTGTTTGATAAAGAAGTCTATAAATGTCATGACTATCATCTTGAAGATTATAGTGAGACGGAACCACTTGTGATGTATATGGTTACACCTCATAAGAAGCAATTTGGTTATATCATCTCTACTAATGAAAGAGAAGAAATTGTATATTGTAGCTGCAGAAAATTTGAGTTTGATGGCCTACTATACAGTCATATACTAAAGGCTTTATCTTGTAAAGATATTACAGAAGTTCCTAGCAAGAATATCTTGAAAAGATGGACAAACAATTCCAAAAAGGAAGCATTCAAGCTACCGATGACTATAGCAATCTTGATCTGGATCCAAAGAAAGTTAGGGGGTGGCGTTATAGAGACTTGTGTCGTCTATCTACTCGCTTGGTTACAATAACTGCAGAACTTGAAGATAAGTACAACATTGTGAAAGAAGGTCTCATCAAACTGATTCGAGAAATTGATTCAAGCTCCACGGAATGACCTGAAGAGTTGGTGCAGAATTATAATACAAAAATAGATGATCCAATCTAGCCAGGATATGCCTATGAATCTCAATGGTGTGACAACAACAATAAAAGGCACGAAGTCAAAGCCCAATCGTGGTAGTCGGTCAAGTAAAAAGGCGCAAAAGTGCTCTTGAAACATCAACAAGAAAAAGTAGAAAACCTAACCAGAACATAGTTACTGAGCCGCGTGTATAAGTTATAGCGTTTTAAGTCTTTGTTACATTATCAATATATTTTCCCCCTTATAATGTGGTTTACTACAGGGTGGACAAACCATTAACTTGGATGAAAGTGATGCACAACAATCAACTTTAGGAGATTTTTGCTCGTCGAATCCATATGTTTACACTTCCACACCTTTAGAGAGCGGTCACGATCAATATTTTCAACCTAGTCATATGGCGTTATTGACAGGTATTGGTTTGCCTCGGGTAAATAGAAATCAATTATATATTTCAATTAGTTTGTAGTTCTTAATGTATAGATCTTGTTATTTATATAAATGACTTTTCAATTAGTTGTATGATCAATACTGCAGGTTCAAGTGGAACCTTCGGAAGAAAGAAATGATTGTGTTTGAGATGGAGAGAGATTTCCTAGGCTTGAACTCCATGGAACCTTCTGTCAAGCATGAGATTCGAGATGAAGGTTTCCCTTCTCACTTGATTCTTCATTGTTTACTACCATTTTTCTGCTTATAGTTCTACAGTCTGGATTGCAATTGACATGCAATACTAATTTTTCAGTTTAAGATATTTTGAGTCTTCAATTCTTTTGTTTTGCTACCTTGATTTGATCCATATAAGCATTTTCTAGGAAAATTTTAGTTGATTTTTGTGATTCTAGTTCCATCTTTTGGTGAATTTTTAGTTTTATTTCAAGTTTCTGATGTTAATTGACTGGATTATAATTCAGCACACACGATATTCTAATTTCTCAGTTTGGGACATGCTAGTTCTTCAAAATTTGTTGTTTTTATACGTGTTTGGTTCATATGGGAATTTTCCAAGTCAATTTCGGTTTGATTGTTTTCTCATTTGTGGGTGTGTAAAAAGGCGGTTGCTTTAGTTGTAGTCAATTTTAACAATAAAGTGGATTCAAATAATATTAAGATCTAGATGAGCTATATATCTGATTAAAGACTTGGTTTGTGCATTTGAGCAACTACAGAATAAGGACCAAGGTTAGAGACCTCATTAGGAGAAATACATGGACTCTTCATTTCTACTGAGTTTCTGATATGAAATTTCCTCAAGTAAACTTCATTTTGTTTAAGCTTATAGTAATACTGATTTCTGCTGAGTTTCTGCTGAGTTTCTGCTGAGTTTCTGATATGAAATTTCCTCAGGTAAACTTCCATATGCTAGAAGTATCATTGCATATATATAGGCGGTAAGTCTAGTTAGGGAAAATATAGAAAGTAGGGTTGGGTTACTCTTCCTAAAAACTCTCTCTTCCCACCTGGTGTAAGCCCCGCTTACACCACCCCTGCGCGGCTTCCCGGCCGCGCCCCACCCGCTCATTGACTGGTCCCCATGGCTGGCTCAAGGAGATCCCGCCGACTCACCATCAAACTGTCTGAACTGCCTGGCCCAAACCAAAAACAGCCAACCAATAACACACAAACCTCATCTTGCCCTAACTCGCCGGATGGCCCTGCTGAAGCTATCCCTGACGATTTGATCCGAACCAACAACAGGAGGCTTTACCCTAAACCAATCGACCCGCCAAAACTATCCTCCAACATACTCTTGTTAGCATGAAAAATTGTGATATTTTAGGCACGTTTTCTAAGTGTATTTGATTCATATTGATAGTCTTTGATTTAGCATTGTTGCATTTGTGAGCTAGTTTGCCTATATTGTCGATATGGATGTCTACACTAGCTTTATGTTGATTATAGGTGATTGAGAGCCATTTCCGAACGGAATCGAGCAAAGATGAGTTGATTGAGTGTGTCCATGCATTGAGGGCATTCTTAGGAGCAAAATGGATGTTAACTTCAGGAATGCACGAGGCTAGGGAAGAATCACGTTCTTGCCCTAAACCACGCTCTAAAATACGGCCGTACTACAAACCACGTTCAGTTCCACGGCCGTGGAACCCTACAGGAGAAGCATGATTCATTCCAGGAGCTTTTACGGTCGTGGAATCCATGGTTCAAACCGTGTTGATTCCCACGCTCTAAATTACGGTCGTGGAACCTTCCACGACCGTGATCTTGGCGATCTTTTTTGCCACATTTTGAAGCCACGATCTTTTGAAGATTGGGCCGGGCCGATATTTTATCTTGCCCTATAAAAAGACGGACGAAGGGAGATTCCAACATCCTCGCTTACCCCCGCTTAGACGCGTTTTGCGACCTCGTTTTAGAGTTACGCTTGCACCTTCACTTTGGAGATTTTTGGCGGTTCTTGCAAAAAGACGTATTTTGCCCTTTCCTTAGAGTTGTCCTAATCTCGCACTTTTGGTGGAGATTGCTGTGGAGATTTTCCGGATTGACGGAAGATCGAAGTTTTTGGAAGATTGTTGCAAGAAGAATTCTCTTCTTGTTTAGGTTTGATTTGGAAGACGGATTGACATCCCGTTCTTCTTTCTTTCCTAAGATTGTGATTGTTTGCTTTATTCTGAATCTATTGACAATATTCATTCTTGATTGTGACATTGAGATTGGTTTGAAGTTTATTGAAAGTTTTCGGAAGTTTTCATCTTTCAATCTTTTAATCTTTGAATTTGATATCATAATGATGATTGTTGGCTAGAAACCCTTAACAATTCAAGGGTGAAGGGTTGATAGTTGTGGCTTAGATGATGATAGATCGATCGTAAACAGATTAGACCCTGAGAGTTAGAGAGAATCGTCGACGAACCCTAAATCACGGTTTGTTCTTGAGTTCCACGGCCGTGGAATCTCAAGATCCACCCGTAATTTCCCTTAAGTTTACGAACCTGCTTTTACTTTAATCCAAAGTTAAAGATTTGCTTTAACTTAGTTTAGGTTTGCCTTTTCTAGGTGGTAGTGAAGCCTTAACAACCTCTACCTCGATTGTGAGTGTCACAACCTCAATCGGTTTAGTTAGTCTTGATCCTTGGATTACAAGTTTGGGTATTTGACATTAATTCTTACCTTTAGAACCTTTCTATATTGAAGCCTCAACAACCTGTATAGAGAGTGTCTTGTAGGTAAGTCACATAAGGTTTTTGGAACTTCACCGTACGATTACCTTACATTAGCATACCTTTGCATATCTCAACTCTGTCTTTATATCATTAGTATATCTTGAATCGATTGCCACAGCTGGATACTTGGATCTTTAGGATTGTTGTTTTTCCAATAATTTGCAAAGCTCTTACATTCATTTGCTTGATAACCTACGATCGGATTTATTCTCCCCAAATCCCTGTGTTCGATACTCTGGAATACTTGCTAATCTACGCCGATCCGTACACTGCGGGTTCGCTTGCTTGATTCTAGTTTTATAAATTTAAAGCTTATTTGCACGCACGCTAAGTGGCGAACAAGTTTTTGGCGCCGTTGCCGGGGATTTGGTTTAGACCGAATTCGGTAGCCGGTTGTCAAGCTTGGGAGCTTTGCTCTCGTTATTTGATATTTCTTTGAGTGCATGCGCAGGTCTAGGAACACCGAAGACCTCTTACCTCTTGATCAAGAGCTTGAGAGGACTTTAAGGCAAAAGCGCAAGGAAAAGAAGATGGCTGAAGAACACGAACGTGATCTTCAAGCGGAATTGGCGGAGAAGGAAGCTCAACTCCAATAGAATGAGAACCTCCGCCAGGATTAAATGGATCGTCATCAATCTCAAGTTAACAATCTACAAGACATGATCTTCCAAATGAGGATAGAACTAAGCGACCTTAAAAATAAGGGAAGCAAGAAATCCTCAAGAAGGGCATCAAGATCTAGAAGAAAAGGTCACTCATCCGCTGATGATAGTGATTCTTCCATGCCACCGCTAGAGGAGATTGATCCCACAATCAATGTGAATCCTTTCCATCCACGGGGAGCTGCTAATCGCCGCATTCCACCTAGGAATGCGAGGATTGAACGTGTAGATGAAGAGCCAAGAACTCTTGGCAAGCGGATGGATCCAACACAACAACCACGCCGTTTAGGCGTGAATTTCGATGATGAAGATGTGCAAGGGTTTAGCTTCAACCCTCAAGTTATTACTCTTGTTCGCCAAAACCAATTTGGCGGGACAAGCGCTGAATCTCCACACCAACACTTGCAAAACTTTGAGTGTATGATGGAGACAATGAGACCGAAGAGTGCTACCACCAACAACTATAAGCTCAAGCCTTTCTTCTTCTCCTTGAAGGGGAAAGCGTTGTCTTGGTACCAAGCTCTTCCTAGGGGGAAACTAGACACGTGGGAAGACCTTTCCGCGGAGTTCCTCACCAAATTCTTTCCGCCATCCAAAACAGCGGAACTTAGAGGTAAGATCAATGCATTTTCCATGAGATCTAACGAAAGTTTGTTTCAATCATGGGAAAGGTTTCAGGACTTGTTATTGGATTGCCCTCATCATGGCATATCCAAGCTTGCATTGCTGGAAATTTACTACAAGGGGCTGGATGCGGGGACGCAATTCAACCTCCAATCCCTCTCATGTGGAACATTCATGGACATGAGAGAAGATGACGCTTGGGACTTCATTGAGAAGCAAGCAAGGGTCATAGAGAAGTATTACCACCGGAAAGTGGAGGGAAATCGTGTGGAGCAAGGAGCAAAGCTCACACATGAAGCTCAAAATCAGATTTTCTCCCTCAACAATGAGATCAAAGAGTTGAAGGAGGCGATCAAGACCAACTTCCCAAAGCAACAAGGGAAGGATGTTGGCTATTTGGGCAACGACAATGGCGGTGATAACACCAACCGCAACAACAACAACAATAACCGGAACAACAACCGGAATAACAATTGGAATGGAAACAACAACAACCGGAACAACAATTGGAACAACAATAGGGGTTCAAACAACAACAATTGGCGCTCCAATCAACAAAATTCCGGTAACTCTTATCCTTCCAATTCAAATTCACTAACTCCACCTTCCTCCTCCTCTACTCCTTTGAAAAGCCAGGGGCAATCATCTAATGGAGGAAACAATACGGGAAAGGAGAAGCCCGATCCCATGTTGGAAACGATTTTGGGAAAGCTTCAAGGGTTGGAGAACCGCATCATTAAGGTTGACGATCAAATTTCTAAGGTTGATAAAGCTCAAAAGGTTTTAGAAAACCAAATGTTCAGCCATGCGGAGGAAGTTCCTAGGAATCAAGGGAAACTTCCAGGAAAAACGGAGGACAACCCTAAGGGAAGGGTAATGGCAATCACAACTAGGAGCGGAGTGACTACCACCGATCCGCAGCCTAAGTTCGTTGAAGTCCCCGTAGAGAAAGACAAAGAGAAGGGGAAGGAGAAGGAAGATGTCTACGTTCCTCCTCCAGCTTATAAACCTCCCCTACCATTCCCTTAATCTAGAGCGAGAGCGCGCCTAGATAAACAGTTTGGTAAGTTCATAGAACTCATGAGCAAGCTGCATATTAATATACCATTTATTGATGCTATTGTAGGTATGCCGGCTTATGGCAAGTTCTTGAAGGAGCTCCTCTCTAACAAGAGGAAGCTAGAAGACTTCGGAGAGGTTAAGATGAGTTCGGATTCTTCGGATCTCATCAAGACCATGAAGAAGAAAATGCCCCCAAAGCTAAAGGATCCGGGGTCATTTTGCATTCCCATAGGAGTGGGAGATGTCACATACGATGCGTTATGTGATTTAGGAGCAAGTGTGAGCATCATACCACTTGCGTTGTGTAGGAAGATCGGTTTAGGCGACCCTAAACCGGTGAAGATGACGTTGTACATGGCGGATCGATCCATCACTCGCCCCGTCGGTATCGTAGAAGACGTCCCGGTCAAGCTAGGTAAATTCTTTGTCCCCATTGATTTTGTCGTGCTTGATATTCCTACAGATAGTCCGGTCCCGATCATACTCGGAAGACCGTTTCTTGCAACTTCCGGCTGCATAGTCGATTTCAAGAATGGTAGACTCGCTTTTGATATAGGAGAAGAGAAAGTAGAATTCGTTCTTTCCACTCTAGTGAAGGAGCCCATCTTTGATGAGGATATATTCGATATCCAAGATGAAGAAGGGTTATCTAGGGAGGAGGTAAGTGCGATTCTCTTTAACGATCCTTTACAAAAGGTTATCACTATGAGTCTAACCAATGTAGGGGAAGAAGAAGAGTGCAATGAGGCAATTGAAGCCTTAGAAGCACAAGAAGAGATGGGTGAAGTGGAGTTTGAAAAACTCCACGATGGGGCAGAAAACGTGAGAATCCACGGTCATACACTGTATTCCACGGCCGTGGATTTCACAACCAAAACCGTGTCCCACTCCAGGGAGTTATACGGTCGTGGAGAAGATGTGACAACCGTATTTTCCTTCCACGCCCTAAACCACGGCCGTGGAGGCCATGAGGAACCCGTAATTTTAGGCGTGGAAAGGAGTGATCGAGACACTTCTTCAACTTCTTCTGATTCTTCTCCCACACACTCATCACCCTTAGAAACTTCTAAGGAGACATCGGATGCTTCTCAAGGATCATTGGAAGCTCCGAAAGCAATGGAACTCAAACCACTTCCTACTCATCTAAGGTACGCTTTTCTAGGACCTAATTCTACCTTTCCGGTTATTGTTAGTTCCGATCTAAGCATAGATGAACATAATCAGCTCATGATTGTCCTTAGGAAACATAGGAAAGCTCTAGGCTATACTATTGAGGACTTAGTAGGAATTAAACCCTCCCTATGCATGCATAAGATACTAATGGAGGAAGATTTTAGAACTTCAAGACAACCTCAAAGGCGGTTGAATCCGACCATGAAGGAGGTTGTCAAGAAGGAAATTCTTAAGCTTCTTGATGCAGGTATCATCTACCCTATCTCCGATAGTAAGTGGGTGAGTCCGGTTCAAGTAGTTCCGAAGAAGGGAGGAATGACGGTCATCACCAACAAAAACAACGAACTCATTCCTACCCGAACTGTGACGGGATGGCGGATGTGCATAGACTACCGCAAGCTCAACAATGCAACGCGGAAGGATCATTTCCCATTGCCATTCATTGATCAAATGCTTGAAAGGTTAGCACAACATTCACATTTTTGCTACCTTGACGGTTATAGTGGTTTCTTTCAGATTCCGATACACCCGGATAATCAAGAGAAGACCACATTCACGTGCCCATGGGGTACGTTTGCTTATAGGAGAATGCCGTTCGGGCTTTGCAACGCCCCAGCCACCTTCCAACGATGCATGATGGCCATCTTCTCCGAATACATAGAGGAAATCATGGAAGTCTTCATGGACGACTTCTCCGTATACGGTTCCTCTTTTAACGATTGCCTTTCTAATCTTTCTCTTGTTTTGCAAAGGTGTGAAGACACTAACCTAGTTCTAAATTGGGAGAAGTGTCAATTTATGGTTAAGGAAGGAATTGTATTAGGCCACTTAGTCTCTAGTAGAGGATAGAAGTAGACAAGGCTAAGATAGAGACCATAGAGAAGCTTCCTCCCCCAATTTCGGTAAAAAGGATAAGAAGTTTCCTAGGACATGTTGGCTTTTATAGACGTTTCATTAAGGACTTTTCTAAGATATCAAAACCTCTCACTAATCTATTGATGAAGGATGCAGTTTTTGAGTTTACGCAGGAATGTTTGGATGCGTTTAACACCATTCGGCAAGCTCTAATTTCAGCACCTATTATCCAACCCCCGGATTGGACTCTTCCCTTTGAGATTATGTGCGATGCTAGTGACGTAGCTATTGGAGCTGTTCTTGGACAACGAAAGAAAGGGTGAACCCATGCCATATACTATGCTAGCAAGACGTTAGATGAAGCGCAACTCAACTACGCCACCACCGAAAAAGAGTTTTTAGCCATTGTCTATGCTATTGACAAATTTCGCTCTTATCTTGTAGGTGCAAAGGTGATTGTCTACACGGATCATGCTGCAATCCGGTACCTCCTTGCGAAGAAAGATGCGAAGCCAAGGCTAATTAGATGGATTCTTCTCCTACAAGAATTCGATCTTGAGATCCGCGACAAGAAAGGTTCAGAAAATTCTGTTGCGGATCATTTGAGTCGCCTAACACATCTAGAGGACGGCCAATTACCCATCGAAGACTCCTTCCCGGACGAACACCTACACCTTATTGAGAAGTGCATCGATGTGATCTCCAAAGGTAACGAACCATGGTTTGCTGATTTTGTTAACTATTTGGTTTGTCAGGAGATACCACCCGGATTATCCTACGCACAAAGGAAGAAGTTCTTTAAGGATGTCCGGGAATACTTTTGGAACGAGCCTCTCCTCTTTAAGAGAGGTCCGGATGGCATCGTTCGGCGATGTGTGCCGGAAGATGAGATGCAAAGTGTCATCCGTCATTGTCATTCACTACCTTGTGGAGGACACGCTAGTTCAAACAAGACTAGCGCAAAGGTATTGCAATCTGGATTCTTTTGGCCTACTTTGTTTAGAGATGTGCAATCCTTTGTTTCTTGCTGCGATGCTTGTCAAAGAACAGGCAATATCTCTAGGAGGAATGAGATGCCCCTCAACAACATCCAAGAGGTGGAGATTTTCGACGTTTGGGGAGTTGATTTTATGGGACCATTCCCATCCTCTTGTGGAAACCAATACATACTATTGGCGGTAGATTACGTTTCTAGATGGGTGGAAGCAATTGCCTCTCCCACCAATGATGCTATGGTGGTGGTTAAGTTCTTCAACAAGACCATCTTCCCGCGATTTGGGATGCCAAGGACTATCATTAGTGATGGAGGTTCTCACTTCATTGCCCAGCGCTTTGAAGCTCTTCTAGCTAAGTATGGGGTTACTCACAAGATCGCTACCCCTTATCATCCACAAACAAGTGGACAAGTTGAGATCTCAAATAGGGAGATCAAAGGAATTCTAGAGAAGACGGTTTCAAGGACTAGGAAGGATTGGTCCTTAAAGCTTGACGATGCATTGTGGGCATACCGGACTGCATACAAGACTCCCATAGGAACCACACCATACAACCTTGTGTATGGGAAGTCTTGTCACTTGCCGGTAGAGTTGGAGCACAAAGCGTTTTGGGCTATCAAGTGGTTGAACTTCAGCATGAAGGAAGCAGGAGAGAAGCGTCTCCTAGACATCAATGAACTGGATGAACTCCGCTTGAATGCTTATGAAAACGCTAAGATCTATAAGGAGAGGGCAAAACGTTGGCATGATAAGCATATCATTCCAAAGGACTTTAAAGAAGGAGATCAAGTTCTCCTCTTCAATTCAAGGCTTCGTCTCTTTCCAGGTAAACTTAAATCTCGTTGGACCGGACCTTTTCTAATTAAGCGTATTTTCCCCCATGGTGCAGTTGAAGTATGGGGTGAAACAGGCGGAAGCTTTAAGGTGAACGGCCAACGACTCAAGAAGTACACGCCGGAACTCCAAGCTGAAGAGTTCGCGCCTACCGCACTCGAATAAGTGCGAGTATGGTCTAGATACGGACCTTAAACAAAGCGCTTCTTGGGAGGCAGCCCAAGGTATTGCATTTTTGTTTTTGTTTTCGATTCATAGTTTAGCTTAGAATACACGTTTTTGCTTTGTTTTGCCTTCGATTCCTTCCGGTATGTTCGTGTTTTTGGATGTAGGAACAATGGAAAAGGAAAAGGAAGCATAATGTTGAAGAAAAGTGAAGAAATTTGGACTTTGGAGCTTTACAGAGAGTTCCACGGCCTAAACCACAATCGTGACAGCTACAGTGCCCGTAATTTCCAAAAGCCTTTGAAAAATCACCAAAACCACGGTTCCGTACAGAACCACGGCCGTGGAACACCCCGATAGACCGTGATTTTCAAAATTTTGCCTGTGACTATATAAACCACGTTCTTCACAAAAACCACCCACAAAACCCCTCTTCCACGACCTAAACGCCGAATCCACGCCTCCTCTCTCAATTCCTCGTTTCCTAATCGTTTTTAACGATTCTTCTTTCTAAACTGAAGCACATTCGACCACCAACAAGATACAAGCGATGAATCGAGCGGAAATTCACCAAGGAACGCGCAATTCGGATTTTTCAATCCGAAAACTAGGTTTTTCCACTCTTCTTGATCTTTGTCGATTTGGTTCGTTTTTGTTAGAGATTTTAGGAAGAACTGATTGAGATTGGAAGAAATTAGATTAGGACTGCCTATTTGTGGAGATTGTGTGTTGATTTGCTGAGATTTGAGACTTTTTGAGACGAATCACGGTCTCTGGGAGAACCACGGCCGTGGAATCTGTAGAACAGCCCGTAATTTCTAACAGAATGGACTTTGTGAGGAGAGTTTCGGGGAGGATCAAAGAGAAAAAGGATAACCAGAACAAGAAGAGGAAGGGTAATCTCTCCTCTTCCTCATCCTCTAGAGCACCACCACCATCTTCCCCTTCACCTCCATCATCACCTTCCTCACCCTCACCACCTAGCCCTAGAGTCCCGACCATACATGAGGATTACCTTGATGCACTCGAGAGGATCAAGGAGAGGGCTGTGATTGGTCCTAGGTACTTGTTGTTGGAGGATCTAGCTCCTCTCAACATAGTTGATGACCTCACTTGGCTCTTGGATAGAGCCGGACTTATTGTCTTCTCGGCTATCCGAGATAACGCCTCTGAGGAGATTACACGGGAGGTTGTGACATCTTTTGAGCACAGCCATGTAGACAGGACCGTCTCTTTCCGTCTTATGGAAAGAGACTATCATTTTACCATCCGTGAGTTCGGGACCTTCTTTGGGTTTCAGGAGACCTTTAACGGTCGCTTTCCTAGTGGCGTTTACGCCAAGGACTTTTGGGAGGAGGTGGCGATGATTTACGCTAGCGAGGACCGCTGGCAGCCCGCTGACACCAAAGCTAGGTTGATGTACCACCTAGCCTTGAAGATTGCTCATCGTGTTCTTTCGGAGTGTCTCTTTCCTAGGACGGAGACGCCCCAAAAGATCAAGATGGATGAGCTCTTTTTACTTTACTCCATGTTGTACGGGCGCCGAGCTGACTGTGCCACTCTCTTGGCTGCTACTATGAGCAAGCTCAAGAACAAAAAGAAGGGCAACATCGGATATGGTGGGATAGTTACCCACCTTGCTAGGAGCTTGGGTGTTGATTTTTCTGCTTGCACCCGCATACCGGCCGTTCCCTTAGGACTCCATGCCTTCATGACTAGGGGTCTCATCTTCCCCACACATAGAGGTCCGCCTTATGCGGCCATGCCTTGGGAGAGCAGGATGGGTAGGGGTATAGAGTCGCTACCGGAGTACTCCATTATGGCGGGACGCCATAATTGGAAGGAGACGTTCGCTGCTATGCATGCGAACAGGATAGCAGCTCCCCCATATGTCCCACCACCAGTTGTTGAGGAGGAGGAGATGGGAGATCAGTTTGAGGATGGAGGAGGAGCCGAGCAGGAGTTTGGCACATTTCCGGATCAGCCGGAGGCGGCCCCTGATGCACCTAGACGTTCTCCACGTCCAGCTAGAGCTTCAGGCTTGTCTTCTCGCCGCGCTAGCGTGAGTGAGAGACCTACATGGATAACCACACCTCCTGCATGGTACGGAGCTCCACCTCCATGGTCCACAGAGCAGACAGCAGCACCAGCACCAGCACCAGCCCCATCCGACGCTCCAGCATGGTACAGTTAGGCTCCGGGATGGTATGAGCAGATGCCGGATTGGGCTACTGGCCTTTCGGAGAGAGTAGGAGCATTGGAGATCCGAGCCGATGCTAGAGATGGACGCTTAGACGACCTTGACCACATGATGAGGGATGTCTACCGCCAGCAGTTCGGGCGGTTTTATGATCCTAGCTTCTCTCCATTCCCGCCTCCACCAGCGCCGCAGTGATTGATTGCATGACCGTTCGCTTTAGCCATTCCACCACCACTTTGTGAGTTTCTTTTTCTTTTCTTCTTTTCTTTCTTTCTTTTGAACATTAGGGACAATGTTCGTCCTAAGTATGGGGTGGGATGTACTAAAAGTTTGTAATAACTCTTACTCACTATGTTTGCTTCTATTCGAGACTATCATTGCATGTTCATTATATTGTTGCACGTTTCATTATTGCATTGCATGAAAAAGAACTTGAAAAACCCATAAAAATTGAAAAATTTTGAAAATTTTGTGCTCCTAATGAATTGAGATGATTTCTATGATAATCACTACTTGTGAATTGAGTTTGATGACAATTGCATGCTTAAAAGATTAGTGAATTGAAAAGAAATCGAATGCGTTGATTGTGCTTCTTTTGCAAGTTTCATAATGTGAAGAATGTTACCTAAATCATGTTGAGAAATTGAAGTTGAAATCACACTATAAGTTCTTATACTTCTTGTTGAGATGATTAAGGCAATTCGATTTTTCTTTCTTCTTTCTTTGATCATTTTAGCTCCTCATTGAAATATTGACCTCCTTTACCTATCCGGGAACTTGGAGAAGTGAATGAAAAAGGCATGTTTGATGTGGGAGGGCCATGAGAGCAATTATTTGCAATCAAAAGAATAGAAAGAAATTGTAGGTTTGGGGAAGTCAATCATGATGATGAGTAACTCGGCACCATTCACATAGCCGGGTGTTTGTGTCTTGCCAAAGTCGGATTGAGCGATATTCCTAGCGGATTATGGTATGTGCGCTAAGGGTTTGAGGCATCTCGTAAAAATCGAGAAATGCCAATCTCCTAGGCTTCGGTTTTTGTGCACCTCTGTCCATAACTCCAAAAGTAAAGTCGAAAAATGAAAGGAAGAAGAGCGAAGCTCTAAGTTGAAGTGTTGCGGAAACCGCAAAAGAAGAAGAAGGGTAGTTGTCCACTTTCCCGGATTCATGCACCACATTCCTTAAAGTTTCCTTCCCTTTCCACATTCTAGACCTTTTTCTTTGAAAGTCCTTAAGATCAAAAGAGTGTTATATGACTTGGTGATCTAAATTGAAGTTTCTTATGATTGATTTTGATAATGTTTAAAGGTTATGATGTTTGTATGGAAGTTTGATTAATTCATGAATTTTCTTTACTCTTTACTCTTTGATTAAGTGTATGAAAGTCTTATAAACGATTGAAGCAAGATTTGAGAATGATCTATTCTTTAGAAGGCACATTTCACCAAAAGAAGTATTGCTTTGAGAAGGTACACATATTTCATCCTAACTTTTGTTTAAAGCTTTTTGGAAGACCTTGCTTAGGGACAAGCAAGTGTTAAGTATGGGGTTATTTGTTAGCATAAAATATTGTGATATTTTAGGCACGTTTTCTAAGTGTATTTGATTCATATTGATAGTCTTTGATTTAGCATTGTTGCATTTGTGAGCTAGTTTGCCTATATTGTCGATATGGATATCTACACTAGCTTTATGTTGATTATAGGTGATTGAGAGCCATTTCCGAACGGAATCGAGAAAAGATGAGTTGATTGAGTGTGTCCATGGATTGAGGGCATTCTTAGGAGCAAAATGGATGTTAACTTCAGGAATGCACGAGGCTAGGGAAGAATCACGTTCTTGCCCTAAACCACGCTCTAAAATACGGCTGTACTACAAACCACGTTCAGTTCCACGGCCGTGGAACCCTGCAGGAGAAGCGTGATTCATTCCAGGAGCTTTTACGGTCGTGGAATCCATGGTTCAAACCGTGTTGATTCCCACGCTCTAAATTACGGTCGTGGAACCTTCCACGACCGTGATCTTGGCGATCTTTTTCGCCACATTTTGAAGCCACGATCTTTTGAAGATTGGGCCGGGCCGATATTTTATCTTGCCCTATAAAAAGACGGACGAAGGGAGATTCCAACATCCTCGCTTACCCCCGCTTAGACGCGTTTTGCGACCTCGTTTTAGAGTTACACTTGCACCTTCACTTTGGAGATTTTTGGCGGTTCTTGCAAAAAGACGTATTTTGCCCTTTCCTTAGAGTTGCCCTAATCTCGCACTTTTGGTGGAGATTGCTGTGAAGATTTTCCGGATTGACGGAAGATCGAAGTTTTTGGAAGATTGTTGCAAGAAGAATTCTCTTCTTGTTTAGGTTTGATTTGGAAGACGGATTGACATCCTGTTCTTCTTTCTTTCCTAAGATTGTGATTGTTTGCTTTATTCTGAATCTATTGACAATATTCATTCTTGATTGTGACATTGAGATTGGTTTGAAGTTTATTGAAAGTTTTCGGAAGTTTTCATCTTTCAATCTTTTAATCTTTGAATTTGATATCATAATGATGATTGTTGGCTAGAAACCCTTAACAGTTCTAGGGTGAAGGGTTGATAGTTGTGGCTTAGATGATGATAGATCGATCGTAAACAGATTAGACCTTGAGAGTTAGAGAGAATCGTCGACGAACCCTAAATCACGGTTTGTTCTTGAGTTCCACGGCCGTGGAATCTCAAGATCCACCCGTAATTTCCCTTAAGTTTACGAACCTGCTTTTACTTTAATCCAAAGTTAAAGATTTGCTTTAACTTAGTTTAGGTTTGCCTTTTCTAGGTGGTAGTGAAGCCTCAACAACCTCTACCTCGATTGTGAGTGTCACAACCTCAATCGGTTTAGTTAGTCTTGATCCTTGGATTACAAGTTTGGGTATTTGACATTAATTCTTACCTTTAGAACCTTTCTATATTGAAGCCTCAACAACCTGTATAGAGAGTGTCTTGTAGGTAAGTCACATAAGGTTTTTGGAACTTCACCGTACGATTACCTTACATTAGCATACCTTTGCATATCTCAACTCTGTCTTTATATCATTAGTATATCTTGAATCGATTGCCACAGCTGGATACTTGGATCTTTAGGATTGTTGTTTTCCCAATAATTTGCAAAGCTCTTACATTCATTTGCTTGATAACCTACGATCGGATTTATTCTCCCCAAATCTCTGTGTTCGATACTCTGGAATACTTGCTAATCTACGCCGATCCGTACACTGCGGGTTCGCTTGCTTGATTCTAGTTTTATAAATTTAAAGTTTATTTGCACGCACGCTAAGTGGCGAACAACTCTTCCCACCCCTTAACCATACGACTTCAACAACCGCCCCTCTGACCCCTCCGGACTCATCTGAGCAGGTGAATCCCTCGATGATTTCCATGGGATGCGAACCTTCTAATCCATGGGCTCAAACTTCCCAGGGGGAGGTGCCTGCCCCTTCGGATCCTATGGTCATCATTTCGTCTACCCCTCCCGAGGTCGTTAGCACAAGGGTCTTTTCAGATCCCCCCTTGTCGTCTGCTCCCGAGGTTGTTATTACTAGGGCCTTTCCAGATCCCCTCCTGTCCACTGATGGCCTGCCCCCCAATTCTGCACGCCTAGAGCATAAAGAAAACTTTATTACCGCCTCGAGAAGCTACAAGGACATTGCCTCTAGGAGTGTCGGTTGGAATCACGTCCCTCTCTCATTCATCCCTGGGTATGAATCGGGACTTATCCCGTTCACCGATGAGGATGTTGTCGATAACACCCTAAAATGGCAGACATCTCTGGTTGGATACCCCCTGGGAAGCCCCATATCCTATCAAAGGATGAATAAGTTCGTTCTGGAAAATTGGTGCTCTATCCCGAAGCCTAAGCTTCTTCGCAACGAAAACGGGATCTTCGTGTTTCACTTCGCTAACGAAGAAGATCTTAACACTGTTCTTGCGGGCAGCCCTTGGGTTATTAATGGCTCCTCTACTATGCTATTGAAAAGATGGGTCCAAGATCTTCCCCTCGACTACTCCAGTCTCTACTCACTGCCGATATGGATCACACTTCATAACTTGGACTACAGATTCTGGTCTCAGCACATGCTTGAGAAGATTGGATCTGCCATAGGATCCCCCATCCTTACTGATACATGCTCTATAAACCATTATCGACTAGGGTATGCGCGTATTCTGGTGGAGATTCACGCTTCACGCCCTCTACTGCGCGAGGTCACCCTTATTGGCCCCGATGGCTCATCATACATCCAAAAAATCACTTATGATTGGTTGCCCCCGAGATGCTCGTCCTGTGGTACATTTGGACACAATTGCAGTGGCCCGAAGGCACTTGGGGATTACGTCCAGGCCAAGAAACCCTCGCCCTCTAACCACACAAAAAGGAGAAACCCTAAACCTAATCCAAACCCTAATCCTATATTGCCGACCCCCCTCTCTCCTTCTGATCCAATATTGCCGACCCCTCCTGATCATATGAAGATTCAGTATGATCCGGCATCTACCCAAATCCCCTCTCCTTTACAAATGCCAAATGAATCGAGAAACACCTCTCCAGAACTGCCTGCTACCAACCCTTCTTCTAACCTGCCCAAGAACCTTGAACCACATGCTGAGCCTCAAAACTCAACTATCATCCCTTCTGACCAAACAACCCCCCTCTCTCCATCTGATCTAATAACCCTCAACAATCCCCTCCCCTTGCCTAACCAAGCATCCACCCTTGCAGGGTCTCATGCACCCTCAGTTGTCCTCCCATTGATAGCAAGAGCTACCATAGTTAACATTGAAAACCCTAATGATGATTAGAGCATGTTCCTAGAACATCAAGGGATTGAATGACCCCACAAAACAAAGAGCTATACAAAATCTTGCTAAGAAGCATAACCTTGACATTGTGGCCATTTTGGAGACAAGACTTCGCTCCAACAATAAAAAGCGCGTCTCTAAATCTCTTTTCCCTTCTTGGAACCATGTCTCTAATGGTTCCATTTCACATAACTGTCGTATTTGGGTTTGGTGGAACCCGGCCAAGATCCAATTATCTACCCTCCTCAAAACTGACCAGCTTATCCATTGTCAGATCACTCTCCCCTCAAATAACCCTAACCAAACCTGTGTGGCTGAACTCTCTTTCATTTACGCACATAACACATTGGATGATCGAGTGAACCTCTGGCAAACCATCTCTACACTGAAACACCTCAACCATAACAACCCCTGGGCTTTACTGGATGATTTTAACGTCACACTGTCACCGGATGAGAAGACTACAAACAGCATCCCCTCTATCTCGCAGGCATCTGACGAAATTGCTAGATGTTTTGAGCAGCACCAGCTCTTGGATCATCCATTCTCGGGGTGTAAGTTTACATGGAATAACAGGCAAACTGGCTCTCGAATCTGGAGCAAACTGGATCGAATCATCACTAATGAGGCCTGGCATTCCTCATTCCCACAATCCAAAGCTCACTTCGACCTTGCTGAGGTGTCGGACCACTCGCCTGCACTCTTGTTCACTGAGGCACCTGAAGCAAAACGAAGCTTACCATTCAGGTTCAACAATGCATGGATTAATCATGAGTCTTTTCATGACTGTGTGAAGCGTGCTTGGGACACTGAGATTGATGGTAATTCTATGTTCAAACTAACTCGGAAGCTAAAACTGCTTAAACCGCTGCTCAAGCGATTCCCTAGTGCAAAGATTGAGGACCTTCACACCAAAATCCAAGATCAACGAAGTTCTCTATTGAACACACAACTGAGACTTCAATCTGATCTCCGTAGTATCACATTACAAGCGGATGAAAAGCGCCAATCGCTGACCTTGATTGAGAATTACAACAACCTGCATACAATGATGGCCCAACTATCCAAGACAAGCTGGATTGCACATGGAGATCAATGCTCCTCGCTCTTCTTTAGGGGCATCAAAATGCGCAGATGTACTAACAACATCAAGTGCATTCGAACCACAAATAGATCTACCACAAGTGACCTTGGCACCATCGACACAACTTTTGTCAATCACTTCAAACAAACACTAAATCAACCGACCCAGCTGGCTCATGATCGTATCCCTTATATCTCTCTGCCTTCACTTACCCCTGAGGATGTGGCTTCCCTTAGCCTGGGGGTGTCTCCGGATGAGATTAAAAAGGTTCTATTCAGCATTGGGGACAATAAGGCCCCTGAACCTGATGGCTTTGGTTCGAAATTCTTTAAGGCTTCTTGGGATACTATCGGCTCAGACTTCACTAATGCTATTCAAGACTTCTTCTCACACGGAAGGATTTTGAAGCTGGTCAATCATACAACTATCTCTCTTATACCCAAGCATGATTGTCCCCTTGATCCTTCTGACTACAGGCCCATTTCGTGTTGTAATATCATTTACAAGACTATCTCAAAGATCCTCTCGGCTAGAATCAATTCCATACTGCCGAATATAATTAGCCCCAACCAAAGCGCTTTTGTTTCTAAGAGATCAATCAAGCATAATGTTCTAATATGCCAGGAGATGCTCAACAAATATGGTAGGAAGTATATCTCACCTAGGGCAGCCATGAAGGTGGATATCTCTAAAGCCTTTGATTCGGTGAACCACAACTTCATACTGCACTGCCTCCATAAAATGGGCTTTCCTGACCACCTGATTGGATTGATTAAAGAGTGTATCTCTACTACCACATTCTCAGTCAACATTAATGGGTCACTATGTGGTTACTTTGCTGGGAATCGGGGGCTAAGGCAAGGGTGCCCTCTCTCCCCGCCTCTCTTTGTCATCGCCATGGAGTTTCTATCAAGAATGATTCTGCAGAACACAACGAACCCGGAATTCAACCATCACCCCAAGTGCTCTAACCCTGTCATTACTCACCTCATTTTTGCTGATGATCTCCTTCTACTCTGCAGAGGTGATTGCCCGTCAATTAAGATACTGAAAGTCACACTAGACGACTTCGGCATTGTCTCGGGTCTTAAGATCAATGCCGCCAAGTCTTCCCTTTTCACTGGTGGGATGGCTGATGATGAGATCACTAGAGCAATCAACATCACTAGCATGACTTCTGGGACTCTCCCCTTTCTCTACCTGGGAGTACCCATAGGGAGTAGCAGACTCTTGATCCACGACTACCTCCCTTTAATTCATAGAGTCACCAAACGCATCCAATCTTGGAGTGCCAAGGCGCTCTCTTATGCAGGCAGGGCTCAGCTGGTCAAGTCCGTTCTTTTCTCAATCAGCCAATACTGGTGTTTGATATTCTTGCTTCCGGCTAAGGTCATCAGCGTGATCAATGGCCTCATCCGGTCTTACTTTTGGTCGGGCATCGAGAACAGCAGGAGATCCCTTGTGGCTTGGCATGATATCTGTTCACCTAAAGCTAATGGTGGGCTTGGCTTCATGGATCTCCACACGAGGAACAAAGTATCCCTTGCTAGGCTTCTTCATGACATCGACAGTAATGAAGGTAACATCTGGACCAAATGGCTGTCTAAGCACCTCATTAAGCGTGGTGAGTGCATTTGGAATTGTCGCCCTAAGCCCCACCACAGTAACTGCTGGAAGAACCTGATTAAGATCAGGGATGACATCCCCTCCAACCCCTCGGGGAGGCGTGTTGACGCCTTGTCCAGTCCCAATGGTACCTTCTCTCACAAAAAAGCCTACGATATATTCAAACCCCATCCAGCTCCAACCCTGCCTAATCCCTTCAAGGCCATCTGGCTCTCATCTAACATTCCAAAATGTAGCTATATATCTTGGATTGCCTCGCTCCGCAGGCTCCCCACACTGGCCAGAATGAAAGATTGGAACCTCACTACCACTGATACCTGCCAGCTCTATACCTGCTCCATTCAGACCGATACTCACCTTTGGAATTACTGCAGTTACAACTCCCTCGTGCTCGACATTATCTCCAGATGGACTCTCACTCCCTTCCCTGCTCCCTATCTGGGTTGTACCTGGACCTGGCTCAGCTCCCGTACTGACCCCAAACCCAAACTTATTGACTGTATTCGGATCTCCTCAATCTTATCCTTCATTTACCATGTCTGGAAGGCCAGGAACAACATGTTGTTCAACAATAACTTCACCCGAGCCGTGGACTGCGCTGGTATGATCATCAGGACCACCAAGATCCATTTTGAGACAAACTGGAAAGATAGATCTCCTTCCTCGCTCCACCATGCTAGAATGCTTAGCCTTAATCTTGCTTGATTGATTCTCTCCACATGTATAGTCCATGTGCCTCCTGTACTTGAACTTGCCACGCATTCCCCTTGTACATCCTTTCACATCTCAATACGAATTAACTTTTCAAAAAAAAAAAAAAAAGTCAGGTTAGAATACATGGATTAATACAATGTCTCAAAATCTGAAGAAAGAAACGAATAAGCTGCTCACTCAACACCGACCTTACGTACCATACTAGCACCTTGATGAGGAGCACAGTAGAAAGTGTAGTCACCTTTCTCACTCAAGCTCACAACGTTCGTCTCCCTATGGGCATTCAAGAGGTCTTCCTTAGATGTAAAAATACTGTTGTTTATTTCAAATCTGATTTGATATCGTTAGTATTAATTTTTAATCTGATGAGCAGTGCTTGTAAGTTGATTGTTCATTTTTTTCATTATTTAAGCTGTTTATCAATTATGATTTCATGGATGAGTTTGTCTTATTTGGTTAACAAACAATCTCTCTGTTGGAGTACAAACTTGCTAATGAAAAGTCAAAAACTAATAATCTAAAAAATTGAATCCTATGTAAAAAAAAAATTGCTCCAACAAATACCATATTGTTATTGATATAAAAATTCATCAAATACAACAAAATTGCTGGCAAAATACATC
This sequence comes from Fagopyrum homotropicum, assembly GCA_033239125.1. NCBI lineage: Eukaryota > Viridiplantae > Streptophyta > Magnoliopsida > Caryophyllales > Polygonaceae > Fagopyrum > Fagopyrum homotropicum. The sequence goes on along the minus strand of BSWB01000006.1, from coordinate 8,868,769 downwards.
TGAACTTGAAAAGTATTTTAGTTTTTTCATATTACATGATCAACAACCTAAACATGTACCATACTTTCATATTTACATATATTTCTCAAAATGTAATCTATTTTCCTAAAATCCTCATTCTTGGAATGTTGTCAGGTTCAAGCCTCCGCTCTTCATTCTTGAAAAGTATTTTGCCTCCTTGTTTCAATTGCTCTGTCAAGTATAGCAAACATTTCAGTTACTGCAGGTTGTAATGTCCCGAGTAATGTCTTGAATAGAAATTCATGTGTGGTTGCCTCCTTGTTTGCCTCCTTGTTTCAATTGCTTTGTCAAGTGGTAGACCACGACATTCAGTTGTTACAAGCTGTTGAGTAATGTCCTGAATAGAAATTCATGTGCAGTTGTTGGAAGTTGTTTGATAAAAATACAATTTGAGTTACTACAGGTTGTAATTGCTACAAACAGCTCAAAAAAGTACAGTGCTTTATTGCAATAAGTTGCCCGACAAACACCTAGTTTATAAACTATGTTTACAAATGAACTACTGATTTCAAACCAGGTTTTACTGTCCAAAAACTCTCAAGTTAGAGTTGCTGATTTCAAACCATTCTTTTTTTGTCTTTACACCAATATGACTAGAATGTGTTCATATAATTCTGTTCTAATCGATAAACTAAAGCAATTTCAGTTAACAACTTCAATAACAACCTGCGGACTATCACAATGACAAAAAAATAGCTTCATGCTTACAAAAGACAGTAATAGAAGCAATATCAGCAAACAACTTCAATAACAACAAAGAAATTTTGGGGAAGGACAAAAACGCTCTCTTTTGAAATCCCTCCTAGCTCTCGCTTCGGCCTTCCGGCCCCCTCTTCCCTAGTGTGGCTTCCCAGCCACGCCCCCCCCCCCCCCCCCACACTCCCTCCGATCACCATGGGAGGAAAAAAAACGCTCCAAGAAACTATCAGTCAAACTCTCTGAACTCCACCAAGGCTCCTCCTCCAAGCTCAAGCCACCATCTCCAAACCACCCTCCTAGCCCTTTCGAGGTCATCCCCGAAGACCTAATACGCTCAAACAACCTACGTCTCTCCAAACCACCACCCACTCCAACTCCCATCCTCTCCTCCGAGGAACTGTTCCCTCCCTTATCTCCACCTCCTCCGATGGCCGTCCCAAGTCCTTTGGTGCCACCCTCGCCCACTCCTTGTGATCCAGTCACCACCACCAATCCACCTTTGGCTACCCCCACTACCACGTCCCCAACACTTGAAATACAACCTTCTGCTACCAAGACGAACTGCACGCCCACAACCACCCATTCACCTTCCCCTACCTTGAATGACAAGCAACCAAACACTGCTCCTGGACAAAACGACCCCACCTTTTCGCCTCCTTGTGCCCCAAAAGTCTATTTCAAGGAGGCTCTCATAAATGCTGCCTCTTGGGACCATGTCCCTTTGTCCTTTTCCCCAGGACATGATGATGGCACAATCCATTTCACCGAGGAGGATGTTTCCGACACTATCACCAAGTGGAACATCATCTCCCAGCCCAAGATCCTAAAGCATGAAAACGGTATCTACATTTTCCACTTCAAGTCGGAAGAGGACCTTAACACAATCTTGCAAGGTAGCCCCTGGATCATTAATGGCTCCACATCACTTCTTCTTAAACGTTGAAAGCATGGTCTGGCACTTGACTACTCTAGTCTTGAGTCTATTCCAATATGGACGACCCTTCATAACCTTGACTACCGATTCTGGTCACCACATATGCTTAGCAAGATCGGGTCAGCCATTGGTGTTCCCCTCCTAACTGACTCATGCTCGGAAAACCATGACCGTCTTGGTTATGCAAGATTACTTGTCGAAGTGCATGCCTCAAAGCCCCTCACTCGTGACATCTCCCTCATTGGTCCGGATGGCATATCCCGTCAACCAAAAGGTTACCTATGATTAGCTGCCGGAATATTGCCCCTCCTGCCTTCTCTTTGGACACAAATGCAAACCAACCCAACCGAACAAAGCTCCTCCCAAACAAACGAGACCGAGACCCAGACCTCCCCCATCTAATAACCCTAACCCAATCCTACCCACACCGCATGAATCCTTTCGTATTCAAGATCTCCCCCTCCTCAAGGCCCCTAGATCGTCATCTACCATTCAAGCCCCTCCCCCTCCCCACAAAAAACAAACCCCTCCAGGCACAAACCTCAACATCTCTCAACACCAGCCACTCGACTTAACCTTAGTCACCCCAGCACCCGATGAAGGAACAAAGCAGTGCTCTCTTCACACTCACTCCTCCGATAATAACCTTGACATCCCAACAAGTTCCCAAACTTCTATCCCTTTGGCCTCCATCTCCTTATAGAGCTCCGCTCCCACATCTCCATCTCTTGCATGCATCAAGGATGTATGCAACATCATTGAAGATTCCAAATGAATATCAACATATGTGCCTGGAACGTTAGGGGCCTTAACCACCCTAACAAACAAAAGGCACTTCGTGACTTGGTTAAGAACCATAACCTGGATGTAATCGCTCTCATTGAAACCAAACTCCATGCTGACAAGATGAGGAAGCTTGGCTCACTTATCCCTTCATGGGAACAGATCTCAAACTACTCTGATGAATACAAGTGTCGCATATGGATCTGGTGGAACCCACTCACATCTCACATCACACATATCCTCTCTAATGACCAACTCATCCACACCAATATTACCTTTGCAAACCCTCCTACTATCCACCATCCCTCATCCCTGGCTTGCTCTTTCTTCTATGCTCACAATGACATAAATGATCGGCCTCCTCTTTGGGATTGCATCTCCACAATCCACCTCCTTAACATGAATGAACCTTGGACTATTCTTGGTGATTTCAACACATTCCTCTCCCCTGACGAGAAGATCTTCATGTACCCATCCCCCCACCTTCAGCCTTCCCCGGAGCTATCTGACTACTTCTCTAATCTATCCTTGGCTGACCATGTCTACTCAAGATGTAAACTCACATGGAATAACAAGCGGATGGACTCGAGGATATGGTGCAAACTCGACAGAATTGTCACTAACCAAACGTGGGCTAGTCACTTTCCTTACTCCTCATCCATCTTCGCAAACCCTAGTATTTCTGACCACTCCCCTGGCATTCTCTCCCTCAGACCCAAGAATTGTTTTCCTAGACGTCAGTTTCGATTCAACAACAATTGGATCTCTCATGAACGGTTCACCTCCTCTGTTGCCCAAGCCTGGACATCTACCTCACAACCCCAATACCAAAACACCACCCACATGCATTCTCTTCACCACAAGCTAAAAAAACTCAAGCCTATTCTGAAGAAATTTCCAAATGAAACCTTGGAGATTCTCAAGACAACCATTGAGCGCCTCAAGTATAATCTCGCCTCAATCCAGACCAGCCTTCAAGGTTCACCCCTCGATTTAACTCTTATCGAACTTGAGAGACGAACCACTTGTGACCTCAATTCAAAGATGGACTCCCTTCGCACTACCATTGCTCAACTCTCCAAAGCATCATGGTCAAAATACGGAGATCAATGCAATGCCTTCTTCTTCAAATCTATATCTTCTAGGAAGGCATCAAACGCTATAAAATCTCTTCTTGATCCCCATGATCTCGGTAATGGTCCCACCCAGGATCCCGACAAAATCTCCTCCATTCTAATACGTCATTTCTCCACCATCCTAAACCCACAACACCAACCAAACCCACTAAACCTATACCCAAACTGCCCATTACCAAGCATCACACAGGATGATTCCATCTCTCTTTGCAAGATGGTTACCAACAACGACATCAAAACCGCTCTTTTCGACATTGGTGACTCTAAAGCCCTAGGACCTGACGGGTATAATAGTCTCTTCTTTAAGTCCACATGGAGTATCATAGGGGACTCCTTCACTAGTGCGATCCTTGAATTTTTTAACAATGGCAAGCTTGACCCTCAAGTTAATCACACAACCATCTCCTTGATCGCCAAAAAACCAAATCCTACCTTACCCGGCGATTATAGACCAATTTCATGTTGTAATACAACCTACAAGGTGATTGCAAAAATCTTGGCTTCGAGGCTCAATGATATTCTCCCTACCATCATTGGACGATACCAAGGCGCCTTTGTTAGAGGAAGATCAATCAAGCACAATATCTTACTCTGTCATGAGATCTTCAAACGCTATAACCAGCGACAAATTTCTCCTAGATGTGCAATTAAGATTGATATCACCAAAGCCTTCGACATGATTGATCATCGCTTCATCATTCACACCCTTGGTAGAATGGGGCTCCCTCTTGATTTCATCAAACTCATTGATGCCCGCATCTCATGCCCCTCTTACTCCATCAACAAATGGTTCCCTAAATGGGTTTTTCAAAGGTTCTAGGGGCCTCAAGCAGGGCTGCCCACTCTCACCCCCCCTCTTCATTATTGCCTTGGAGGCTCTCTCCTCCATGATCAACATCAACACCTCCTCTCCTGACTTCAACATCCACCCAAAATGCTTCTCTCCCCGCATCACCCACCTATGTTTTGCTGACGATTTGTTAATGTTTTACAGGGCTGACACTATCTCCATGATCAGCATCAACACCTTTGTTAGAGGAAGATCAATCAAGCACAATATCTTACTCTATCATGAGATCTTCAAACGCTATAACCAGCGACAAATTTCTCCTAGATGTGCAATTAAGATTGATATCACCAAAGCCTTCGACATGATTGATCATCGCTTCATCATTCACACCCTTGGTAGAATGGGGTTCCCTCTTGATTTCATCAAACTCATTGATGCCCGCATCTCATGCCCCTCTTACTCCATCAATATAAATGGTGCCCTAAATGGGTTTTTCAAAGGTTCTAGGGGCCTCAGGCAAGGCTGCCCACTCTCAACCCCCCCCCCCCCTCTTCATTATTGCCTTGGAGGCTCTCTCCTCCATGATCAGCATCAACACCTTCTCTCCTGACTTCAACATCCACCCAAAATGCTCCTCCCCCCGCATCACCCACCTATGTTTTGCTGACGATTTGTTAATGTTTTGCAGGGCTGACACTATCTCAATTGATATCCTGTTGAAGACTTTGGTTCACTTTGGTTCTTACAGTGGCCTTGACCTGAATCCTAGCAAATCCTCTATCATTCTAGGAGGCTTGTCGCCTCAGGCTTGTGACCACATCACCTCCTCTAGTGGACTTCAACGACAACATCTACCATTCACCTACCTAGGCATTCCAATTGGGAGCAAAAAACACAGCATGAATGAATTCTTTCCACTCATCACAAAGATCACAAATAGAATCAACTCTTGGACCGCACGTAACCTTTCATATGCAGGAAGAAAGAAAATCATCTCCACCATCCTCCAATCACTACATTTCTAGTGGTGTGGAGTTCTACCCATACCCCAAAACGTCATTGACAAGATCAGCAACCATCTTCGCTCATTTCTCTGGTCTGGAAAAGACTCTAGTTCTCGCTTCCTCGTGGCTTGGAAGGTCATATGCTCTCCAAGGAACGAGGGAGGTCTTGGCTTCAAAGAACTGCTTTGTTGGAACAAATCCTGCCTCGCAAAACTTATCTTCGACCTCAATCAAGCCTCCCAACCCCAAGTACAACAACACATGGAACACAATTTTTAAGATCAGAGACGAGATTTTAACCTCAGCAACCGCCTCCCATTTCATCACTTGCACCACCAGACCAAACGGCACATACTCAACCACTGCCGGATACCTCTTCCTTCGGAACCTTGCTGCTACCAACACCACCACCAACGCTTACTCATACGGGATCATTTGGAATGGTATTAACGTCCCTCGAAGTAGTTTCATCTCATGGATTGCAAGCCATAAGCGCCTTCCAACCCTTACCAAACTTCATGACTGGAGCCTAGTCCAAAATAACACCTGCAAGCTGTGCGGGAACCACCCTGAAGACGAGGACCACCTGTTCAACCATTGCAGCTACTCCACACTTGTTCTCGACCTTATTGCACGTTGGTCATATACAGCTTCCCCTTACCCCTATAGTGGTGACATTTGGACTTGGCTCACCTCTCAAAGCCCCAAGCGTCATGACCTCATCGCCCACATCCGCATATCATCCATCACAAGCTTCATCTACTCCATTTGGCATGCACGAAACGATCTCATCTTCAACAACCGCTTCATCCATGCCGCCACATGTGCCCACAACACCATTCGCGCCACCAAGAATTTCGCCTCTGCTAAATGGAAAGACAGATCCCAAACGTCGATCATGTGGTCCAAGAGACTTGGCATTCACCTCCTATAAACTTCTTTTGTTTCACTTGTTGCTCCTTGTATAGGTCTAGTAGACCTTTTGTAAATCCTCTCTGATTATATATACATCCATTTTCCAAAAAAAAAAAAAAAAAACTTCAATAACAACAAAAAATAGCTTCACAATTTTGTATCACTAAGTGCACACAAAGAACCCTAGATTAGTGGAAAGTCGGCAATTGTAACACCAAATAACAAACTACAAACAATTTGATCCCAATTGATAAGGAAAATAATGAACTTAAAAGAGAAAAGGAAGGATAGAACTCCTACATCCATTTTCTGGGCTAACCATCTTGAAATTGCCCTCATGTAACCCCTTCTTTTGTCTTCTAGATCTTGTCTCGTCATAGCATGACCCCCTTTAAATCCTATTCCTCTTATCAATATATAACTTTTCGAAAAAAAAAGAAGTAAAATAGGAGACGCCAAACATCAAGTACCAAGATTTGCCCGAGGTGAAACCGATTAGACTAGCGATGGAAAGTGGCCAGAGAAGAAAAATCTCAAGCCAAACGATTGCAAAGATGATACAAAAAGTTCTCCTGTCTTAAACTGAAAAATAGCTACAGTAAACACATGACTGCAAAGATGATACAGAAAGTTCTCGTGTCTTCACCTTCAAACCTCGGTTTCCAGGATTGTTTTACCTATGCAACCTATCCTTGCAAATGCAGCGAGGCTGTTGCCAACTGCCAAGGACCGCCTTAGTAGGGAAAAAAAACTGCACACTTATTGTTGCATAGTGAGAGTAAAAAGAGTTAAAATCATTCATTTTGCACAATGGCACTACTAGAAAAGCGGGCATAAAGTGACACTTTCAATAGCATTTAGCGACACCTTAAGGTGTCGCAAATATGATCAGCGACACTTTGAGAGGGTGTCACAATTTCCTCCGTCACAATTGGCAAATGTGCCAATTGCGACACTTTAATATGTCACATTAAATTGAGTCACCTTAAGGTGTCACATTAGCTAATAAATTTTGCGACACGTATATTGTTCGCTCCAAACGGTGTGTGCAAGCTTTAAATTTATAACCCTAGACTTAAGCTTAAAACAAGGATGCGAACCCGCAGTGTACGGGTCAATCGTAGTAAAAGCAAGAAAATTCCAGGGGTCGATCACAGGGACTCGGTGAAACAGAGTCAATACGGTGTGCTAATGTTAATACTAACCACAAGAGCGATTTAACACAATCAAAGATGAATAAGATGTCAAATAAAGCAAATATGCAATTCTAGGGATTAAGGCATCTAGTTGTGGTTCCAACTCAAGATCTATAGATAAGCGGACAAAGCTGAGATTTCTGCGTGGGGAAGGTGTTTCTAAAGTGGAGTAGATCACCGGGTAAGTCTCACTACACACTAATCCTAAACCGTAACTCCTATTACCGGGTAAGTCTCAAGGAATTAAGATAAAGAACTATAACCTCAAACTAACACACCATCTAAGGGAATAGAATCAACCTTTACCGGGTAAGTCTCAGGCTAACTCACAAAGATGGAATGGAAGCACACTCAAACCCCAATAAAGGATAAACCTTTATTACCTACACTTATGATCGTTGGTACACAAACTAAGGAATTACCGGGTAAGTCTCATCCTAAGCTTGCTTTGAACCAGGAAGGTGTAATAAGAATAGGATTTAGCAAACTCTAACACTTAACTCTCAGTTTAGGGTCGGATAAGTCACCTCGGTCAGAAGAATTCCACCCCGGCCGAGATGTTCATCAACCGAACGAGATGCTTAGGGTTAAGGTTAAAGACTCGAACTTTCAGGATCCTACTGGAATCTAAGATTATTCTATCATTGTTTTTCCCACAACCTTCAGCCAATCACCCTAGAATCACACAAGGAAATTAGCCACTCATCATCATAATGAAAGTATTAAATATAAGGGAAGAAGGTGAATATTTGAACAATGAAGAATTTAATGAAAAGACTTCAATAACTGAATCAAATATCACACAAAAGCGTTCCTTGGATAATAATCCAAAAAGACAAGACAACAATTGAGGGAATTGAAGACAATCTTACAAAACCCTTCAATAAAAGCTATAAAAGCTATGGACTTCAATCTTCCTTCAACCTTCAAAAAAGGTTCTTCAAATCTCCCAACTTGGAGTAGGCTGCTGCGTGATGTTTCAGCTGTAGGCGGGTCTCTTTTCGTGGTATGCGAGATGTTGGAATTGTGGAAATCCAACCCTTTTTATAGGAAAATAAACCTCCAAAGATAATAAATCTTAAGAAGATATTTTCCCATAAATATAGGTAAAATATATGATTCTGCATATCTCCTTCCTTCCAGAAGCCAAGCCCAGAAATATAAGATCACTTTCCAAATTTAAAAGATCTCTTCCAAGAATAAAATATTCTCGCCGCGTCCTAGGTATTCGCCTCGGTCGAGTCGGCGTCCCTGGATCACCTCGGTCGAGATGAATCTCTGGTCAACCGAGGTGAGTCTCAACTGGATGTGAAATCTCTCGAATCTGCTCCAAAGTGGATCTTCAATCCATGGCTATGCTTCCTGGATGTAGCTCCAAATGACTCATGACTCCTTTTGGTCCTTTTTGATGCAAAACGTACCATATTACCTGCAATTACAACGAAACTAGGTGTAGACCTCGATTCTCGCAAAGGTAGATGAAATGGTAGTAAAATCACATAATGTATATACAAACATACAGATTATGAAAGATAAAACGTCCAAACAAACCCCAAAAACTAGACTATAATTCATGCTATCAAAATACCCCATACTTAGCCCTTGCTTGTCCCCAAGCAAGTTCCGCATATAGAGGACAAGATAGAATGGATTATAAGTCAATAAAATCAATGAAAAAGTCTTTCAAAAACATTTTATGGTGTGCAACTATCATAGATCACTCTAAGAGAGTACTTCCTGGAATTTAAAAACTCAATATGCTCAAAACATTTTATAAATATAGAAAAGTTGTTCATCTTTGCACAAAATCATAGAATGCATAATAAATCATAATTATCAAAATTAATCATGTATAATCCGATTTAGACCGCTAAGTCAATCAACAAGCTCAAGGTCTCAAGGGCTTCCCAAAAGAAAAGGTCAAGAAACGTGTAGGGTAGGGATGTATGTAAGGTAATGTGGTGCTGGAATCCGGGAAAAGGATGAACTTCACTTTCACTTTGACTTGCAACATCTTCCACCAATAAGCTTTGCTTATTTCGCACTTTTTTTTCTCTTTTACTTTACTTTTTGGGATGCATGGACAGAGGTGCACAATAACCGAAGCCTAGGAGATCCGCAATCATCAATTTCTCGAGATGCATCAAACCCTTGATGCACATACCATGACCCGTTAGGAATATCGCTCAATCCGACTTTGGCAAGACACAAACACCCGGCTATGTGAATGGTGCCGAGTTACTCATCTTCATGATTGACTTCCCCAAACCTATAATTGCTTTCTAAGACTTTCACTTCCAGCCCACTTCTCAACTTTAACTTGCTTTCACCACTTGCTTGCTTCCTAATTCCCGGATAGGTAAAGGGAGGCAAAATGTATATGAGGGGTTGAGCATGATCAAGAAGAAGAAGAAGAAAAGAGTGAATTGCCTTGATCTTTCCAAGAAGAGAGTGAGAGAACTTATCCTGCGGTGTCAACCTTCAAATCCAACATAATTTGGATAGAAACAAAGTATTAAACATGCCAATAATTTCAAACAAAGCATTTAGCAACTTGAACATATTATAAAACCTTTCAAACACATAAAGAATTTAAAACCAGTAGGTAAACAAAATCTTCACTGAGGTCATATCCAGATAAGTAGTACAAAAATCGTTTTCGAAAACTCTCAGTTAACCTACCTCGGTTGAGGTGTTCTTAAGTCAACCGAGGTGAATCACCTCGTTCGGCTAGAACTGTCCCGGTCGAGGTCCAAAAATTTTTTTTTTTTTTTTTTTAAAACCAGTTTTCTTTCAGTTTCGACGTTTTTTCTCAATCAAATAACCTGTAAGTATGCATGTAATATCAGATAATCATGTAAAGGCAAATGAAGCATAAATATGAAAATATCCGATAAATAAAATACATCAAAAATGTCGAATACATCAAAGGTAGCCACATAGTCAAATAACAAACACCCCATACTTGAGACACACTGTCCCAGTGGGTATAATAAAAGTCTAAATAAAAGAGGACTCACCGGATGAGAGCCGAACTGCATAAAAAATATAATAAATAAACCCTGCAGCTCCTCAGTAGTCCTGATCCGGCGGTGGTGGTGGTATGTAGGGGTACTGAGTCGGGTCATAGGGATAGCCCATGATACGCTCAAACTGTAGCTGAGCCATCATGTGCTGATGATGCTGCCGCTCCTGCATCTCGCGGATATCCAGCGAAAGTGCAGCATATGAGTCGATAACCTGATCCGTCAGGTCATCGATCCGTCGGTGTGCAGCTCTGTCCCTCACTCCACGCCTCCTGCGTCCAGCAAGTCTGACTGGAGACGTCGCGGCTGGCGCTGGCTTAGTGTCCTCCTCATCATCTAAATCAATAATAGGTGGTGCGCTCGTCCCAGCTGTATCTGTACCTGTGTCCATCGGGACGCCACCTCCTCTCTCATCCACTGTCTCATCATCGTCGTCATCCTCATCCTCAGCCTCCTCCGCAGCTGCAGCAGGGGTAGCTGCTGCCTCTCTGTGATCCTCTATCAGTGTATCCCAAGCAGTCTGCCAGAAATGCGGATCAAAGACTGTGAACTGCGCAGACCAGCGGATGCCCTGAGGTGCAGTCCGCTCCCAAGGCATGGCGACGTATGGAGTGGTCAAACCACGGGGAACTAGAATCCTCCGTGTGATCATCTCCTGCAATCCCAGCGGCTTCGGAGCCGCCGCCAACGTGCAAACGCTGAGGTCCATCCCGTGGTAAGTAGCAATGTGGGTGACTAGACCTCCACAGCAAATATCTCCCTTCGCCTTGGCCTTGATCCTATGCAGATCCTCTGCTAGGAGCAAGCCAAAGTCTGGGAAGCCTCCTGTAACCATGCAATAGAGGCTGAAGAGCTCACCCTGTCTGATCTTCTGGGGCGTCTCCGTACGCGCCAGAAGTGTCTCACTGAAGATCCTGTGGGCAAGTCTGAAGGCTGGGTGAAAGATGACCTTCTCCCTGGAATCTCCAGGGCGCCATCTGTCTGCGTGTGTAGTAATGTGGGCTATCTGTCCCCAGAACTCCCTAGCTACAGCTCGGGTCGGGAAATCTACAGCAGTGGGGTCAGGAAAGCCAAAGATCTCTCTCCAAATCTCTAAAGGAACTATGAAGTTCCGGCTCATCAACCGGTACTTCACAGACCGCTCTGTGGGAAGGTAGGAGAAGGAGCTAACAAACTCGAGTGTTGGCTCTAAGTAGGCTGGGGCTCGGATCTCAGTGAACTGATCTAGCCCCACTGTAGCAATCATCCTCCTAAGGTCAGCATCTAACCCTAGGCAGTCAAAAGCTGATACATCCAAAAATCGTGGTGCGATGACTGGACAGCCAGCTATCCTCTCATAGTCTACCCGGCATCTCTCGTGGATGGCCGGGCGGTAGGGACGGGATGCGGAAGGAGAAGGGGAAGGGGAGGATCTATCTCTAAGATCTAAACGGCGATCTGAACTCATCTTCAAAACACACTGTCAGACTACCTCGGTCGACTGACAAATACCAAGAATCACCTCGACCGAGGTGCAGAACGACTGGACCGAGGCGAAGGCAGTGCGATTTCAACTCTCTAATTTTCAGTTCTTTTCCCCCAAAAATCACTACCGATGCTTCCTAAGGGGTACTTAAAGGTTTCCTCAACAGAATCAAGGGCAACCAAAGCCCAAATTGCAGTAAACGAGCGAGTTAGGGTTTTTGAACGTTTTTACCTCGTTTCGGTCGAAACGCTCAAATTTCTTGCAGATCTGTAGTTGCAATCGGATCCTCTACTCTTTAATCGCGGTTTGGAAGCAGAAATCTTCGAAAACGAGCGAGAAACGAAGGAGGCGAGGTGGATCTGTCGCCGCGGTCGAGGAGGGTAAATAAAAAGTGAAAAGTAAAATTTTTCCCTATTTATACCGTTCCTGGATCTGCTGTCACCTCGGTCGAGATGATCTCGACTGGCCCGAGGTGGTATGGACCGAGGCGGTTCTGCAGAAACCCTAGTTGCCTCGGTTGCTTCAAGAATCAACTCGGTCGAGGTGCTCTGACAGTGACCGAGGTGCTTCCGTCTTCTCAGAATCTCGAACTTCTGTCCTTCCAGATGTGTTTCTTCCTGTTGTCTGTCCAGAACGCCAAAAACAAAACAAAGCAAAGCAAAAACAAAAACTATCTAAGCTAGACTAGAAAACGGGAAAGAAGAGCAATACCTTGGGTTGCCTCCCAAGAAGCGCTTGATTTAAGGTCGCTAGCTGGACCATGATGCGTCTCAAACGAGGTATATCGGTGCAACCTCCTCAACCGGCGTTTCCGGCTGGTACTTCTTAAGTCTATGACCGTTGACCTTGAAGCTTCCGCTAGTTTCGCCCCATATCTCAACCGCACCATGAGGGAAAACATGCTTCACAACATAAGGTCCGGTCCATCTAGATTTCAACTTACCTGGAAAAAGACGGAGGCGGGAGTTGAAGAGTAGAACTAAGTCTCCTTCGTTAAGCTCCTTTGGGATGATACGATTGTCATGCCATCTCTTTGTCCTTTCCTTATAGATTTTGGCATTCTCGTAAGCGTTCAAACGCAGCTCCTCCAGCTCGTTAAGCTCCAATAGGCGTTTCTCGCCAGCCTCCTTGATGTCAAAGTTCAACCATTTGATAGCCTAATACGCCTTGTGCTCCAACTCAACGGGCAAATGGCAAGACTTTCCATATACCAAATTATAAGGGGTGGTACCTATGGGAGTCTTGAATGCTGTCCTGTACGCCCAAAGAGCATCGTCCAATTTCATGGACCAATCCTTCCTCGTTCTAGAGACGGTCTTCTCCAAAATTGCCTTGATTTCTCTATTCGAGATCTCGACCTGTCCACTAGTTTGAGGGTGATAAGCGGTTGATACCTTGTGGGTTACCCCATACTTCGACAGAAGTGCCTTAAATAATGTAGGCCCCACACATCAAAGAAACAACAAAAGATTGCACATCCTTAAATAATGTAGGCCAAAAGAAACCGGAACGCAGTACCTTAGCGCATGTTTTATCGGTGCTAGCATGTCCTCCACAAGGAAGTGAATGACAATGCCTTATGACGCTATTAACTTCATCTTCCGGAATGAACCTTCGAAGCATCCCATCCGGTCCGCGCTTGAATAGCAGCGGCTCATCCCAGTAGTAGTGTCGTACTTCCTTGAAGAATCTCTTCTTTTGAGAGTACGTCAATCCGGGCGGTATTTCCTGGCAAACAAGATAATTCACAATATCAACATACCAAGGACCTTTATTATCAGAAAGTTGGTGGAGGGAATGATCCGCCAACTGTGGGTGAATATCAGAGAAGGGAGTAAGAAAATTGTTATTCTCAGCGATCTCAATTGACGTCATCTCGCTGTCGACATCGGTCGAGGCGTTTAGGCGTTGACCGAGGTGTTCTTCAGATGCCTCGCTCCGTCCAGAAAGTTCCTCGGTCGAGGTACTGCTACTGGAACCGAGACTGGAGATCTTTGTCTCCTGGACTAGCTTCTCAGTTTTAGCTCCTGGATCCTCTTCCAGTGCCTTCAAGCTCCGTATATCTGCATCACAAGAAGCATCTATACCTTCCTCCATTAAACTGAAGCTAATAACTCTTTCGAGTGGATCGTTAATAAGGATAGAGCTCACCAATTCCCTTGATTCTTCTTCATCGTAGATGTTGAAGATATCATCAGTTAGTTGCTCTCCTTTCATGGCCGCAAGTAGTGCGAACTCCACCTCATCGCCACCAACGTTGAATTTCAACTTGGCGTTCTTGCAATCCACATTGCAACCCGAAGTTGCTAGAAATGGCCTCCCGAGAATGATAGGAACTGGATAATCTGCGGGAATGTCAAGTACGACAAAATCTATAGGTAGATAGAAGTTACCTAACTTGACCGGAACGTCCTCCAAAATGCCCACGGGATGGGTAATGGAGCGATCCGCCATGTAAAGTCGAATCTTGACCGGCTTGGGCTCTCCAAGACCGATCTTAGTGCAGAGCTCCAGCGGGATGATGCTCACGCTGGCTCCTAGATCACAAAGGGCTTCACAAGTGACATCCCCAACTTGAATGGGAATGCAAAATGAGCCGGGATCTCTCAACTTAGGTGGCATCTTTTCCTTCATGATCTTGATAAGCTCCGAAGATTTAGATATCATCCTAACTTCACCAACATCCTCCAGCTTCCTCTTCCTTGATAAGATTTCTTTTAAGAACTTCCCATAGGCGGGCATACCTAGAATAGCATCAAGGAAAGGAATATTAATATGTAGCTTATTCATCAAGTCAAGAAACTTACCAAAGTGCTTGTCTAGATGTGCTCTGGCTCTGGACTGAGGGAATGGAAGTGGTGGTTTATATGCAGGAGGTGGAACATAAGTTTCTGTCGTTCCTCCTGCTTTCTGTTGCGCCGCCTCGGTTGGCATCTCGGTCGAGGTGTTCTTCGACTGGGTCTGGACCGAGGTGGTCTGCATCGAGCGAGGTACTGGATCTGCAGTTTTGAGTCCACTCCTCGTCGTTATGGCCATGCACTGGCCCTTAGGGTTAGTTTCCGTCTTTGCTGGAAGCTTCCTTGGATCTCTTGGCGCTTCATTCGCCCTATTAGCAAAGTTGTTGTTCGAAGGACTTTTGGGCCCTTGAAAATGAAGTCATAGAATTTTCCATAGCACTAAGCTTGATCAAGATTGCCTCCAGGACTGCGTCCTTCTTTTCCGGCTGAGACGAACTTGATCCTTGCCCTTGGCTTTTCAATGGAGTAGAAGAAGAAGAAGGAGAAGAGAGGAAAGGGTTAGAGGAATCATTAGAATTGGAGTTTGAGTGATTGTTACCGTGATTTTGGTTATTCGCCCTCCAATTGTTGCTATTGGATCCTCTATTGTTGTTGTTGTTGTTGTAGTTGTTGTTTCGGGGTCCGTTGTTGTTGTTACGGTACCCGTTATTGTTGTTGTTGTTGTTCCTTTGCCCTTGCTCTTCCTTCTTAGTTTGAGCCATCAAGAGCTCCTTCAATTGCTTCACGTCGTTCTTCAAGGACGTGAGCTGGTTGTTGTTGGGTTGAGTCTCTTGAAAGTTGACTCTTTTAACTCCACTCTCAGCTCCTTGGTGGGTGTACTTCTCCATGTGCAAGGCTTGCTTCTCAATGAAGTCCCAAGCCTCGTCAACCGCCATGTCCATGAAGGTACCGGCGGAGAGTAGTTGGAGATTGAACTGGGTGCTTCCATCCAGCCCTTTGAAGTAGATCTCCAACAACTCAATCTTTGGAATCCCATGATGTGGGCAATCCAAAAGGATATCCTTGAACCGCTCCCAAGATTTGGACAAGCTCTCCTTGTCCTTCATGATGAAAGCATTGATCTTCCCTCTCATTTCAGCAGTCTTTGAGGGGGGAAAGAATTTGGTCAAGAATTCTGTAGTCATCTCCTCCCATGTGCTAATTTTTCCTAGAGGAAGAGATTGATACCAAGTAAGAGCTCTATCTTTTAAAGAAAAGTAAAAAGGTCTTAGCTTGTAGTTGTTGTTCTCAATTCTGGACGGTCGCAAGGTTTCCATCAAGATCTCGTAGTTTTGAAGATGTTGATGCGGCGACTCCTTCTCTAGTCCTCCGAATTGGCATTGGCGAATCATGGCTAGAACTTGCGGTCGAAGTTCGTAGTCATGATCCGCTGGATCTCCTAGGTTCACCCCTGGACGCCTCAGCTGTTGATTAGGGTCCATCCTTTGACCTAGGGTTTGTGGGATTCCCGCAAGAAGAACATCTCGGACTGGCATCCGAGGTGGAAGTACCTCGGCCGGGGCGTCAGGTACTGGAATCTGCCTCGGTCGAGGATCAACTACTGGATCCTCCCTCGGTCGAAGTAGAATCTGGTCCCGAATGGCTGCAATCTCAGCTTCGATTGCTGCAGTCCTGGCATGATTCTCTTCTTTCTCTTGCCTTAGCTCTTCTTTACTGAGACGTAGCAGCTCCTGCGTCTCTCTCAATTGGGCCGCAAGATCGTGATCGTCTTGTTGGGCCATCTTCGCTTCTCTTAAGCGTCGCTTGTATGTCTTTTCTGGTTCGGGATCGTAAGGAACGATTTCCTTCCCAGTGCGGGTTCTTCGCATGTACCTAAGAAAGAACCTGCAAAGATCGTCACTCAAGTAGAGTGGTTAGATGAAACGGGGCAAGCGCCCCAAGAGCAAACCGTACCGGCTCGGTCTAGACCAAGTCCCCGGCAACGGCGCCAAAAACTTGTTCGCTCCAAACGGTGTGTGCAAGCTTTAAATTTATAACCCTAGACTTAAGCTTAAAACAAGGATGCGAACCCGCAGTGTACGGGTCAATCGTAGTAAAAGCAAGAAAATTCCAGGGGTCGATCACAGGGACTCGGTGAAACAGAGTCAATACGGTGTGCTAATGTTAATACTAACCACAAGAGCGATTTAACACAATCAAAGATGAATAAGATGTCAAATAAAGCAAATATGCAATTCTAGGGATTAAGGCATCTAGTTGTGGTTCCAACTCAAGATCTATAGATAAGCGGACAAAGCTGAGATTTCTGCGTGGGGAAGGTGTTTCTAAAGTGGAGTAGATCACCGGGTAAGTCTCACTACACACTAATCCTAAACCGTAACTCCTATTACCGGGTAAGTCTCAAGGAATTAAGATAAAGAACTATAACCTCAAACTAACACACCATCTAAGGGAATAGAATCAACCTTTACCGGGTAAGTGTTAGCATGAAATATTGTGATATTTTAGGCACGTTTTCTAATCGTATTTGATTCATATTGATAGTCTTTGATTGAGCTTTGTGCATATGTGAGCTAGTATTGCCTATATTGTCGATATGGATGTCTACACGAGTTCTATGTTGATTATAGGTGATTTGGAGCTATTTCCGAACGGAATCGAGCAAAGGAGAGTTGAGTTGATATGTCCATAGATCGAGGACACCTTTTGGAAGCAATTTGGAGTCTTAGATTGAGGAATGCACGAATGAAGGCCAAAAACCACGCTCTTACCCTAAATTACGGCCGTGGAAACCAAGTCAGAATTCGATGTTCATTCCAGGGGATATTACGGCCGTGGAACTAACCGTAGTAGTTTCCACGCCCTAAATTACGGTCGTGAAAAGATTCCACGACCGTGATTTTGGCGAATCTTTTCGCCATGTTTCGAAGCCACGATCTTTTGAAGATTGGGCCGGGCCGACATTTTGCCCTGCATTATAAAATAGACGGATGAGGCAAGATTCCGTCACCTCGCTTACGACCTTTCAACCCTCGCTTAGCGGCAAAACGCAAAAACCCTCATCTTGGAGGTAATTTGGAGATCTCATTGAAGATCAAAGTTCATATTGAAGAGTTGCTGTTGGTGATCTTCGTGTTTGTGGAAGATCGAAGTTCTTGGAGGATTTTGCAAGAAGATCTCTCTTCTTGTTTAGGTTTGATTCAGAATCGGATTGACATCCCGTTTCTCTTCTTTCCTAAAGATTGTGATTGCTTGGTCCGTTTTGAATCTTTAGATAACACTTGTTCTTGATTGTGATTCTGAGATTCACTTGAAGATTATTGATAGTTCTTGAAAGTTTTCATCTTTTATCTCTTAATTCTTGAATCAATATCAATATGACAGTTATTGGCTAAAAACCCTTAACAATTCTAAGGTGAAGGGTTGATAGTTGTGGCTTAGATGATGATAGATCGATCGTAAACAGATTAGACCCTGAGAGTTAGAGAATTATCGCCGACAACCCTAAATCACGGGCTGTTCTTGAGTTCCACGACCGTGGAATCTCAAGAACTAACCGTGATTTTCCTTAAGTCTACGAGCCTGCTTTTACTTTAATCTAAAGTTAAAGATTTGCTTTAGCTTAGCTTGGACTTGTCTTTTCTAGGTGGTAGTGAAGCCTCAACAACCTCTACCTCGATTGTGAGCCTCAACAACCTCAATCGGATAAGTTAGTCTTGATCTTTAGATTATAAGTTTGGGTATTTGATACTAATCCTTGCCTTTAGAATCTTTCTATATTGAGCCTCAACAACCTGTATAGGGAGTGTCTTTTAGGTGAATTACATAAGGTTTTTGGAACCTCAACCGTACGATTACCTTACATTAGTATACCCTTGCATATCTCGACTCTGTCTTTACATCATTAGTATATCTTGAATCAATTGCCACAGCTGGATACTTGGATCTTTAGGATTGTTGTTTTCCCGATAATTTGCAAACTCCCATATTCACTTGCTTGATAATCTGCGATCGAGTTCGTTCCACCCAAATCCCTGTGTTCGATACTCTGGAATTCTTGCTAATCTACGTCGATCCGTACACTGCGGGTTCGCTTGCTTGATTCTAGTTTTATAAATTTAAAGCTTATTTGCACACACCTCTAGGGGCGAACAAGTTTTTGGCGCCGTTGCCGGGGATTTGGTTTAGGCCAAATTCGGTTTTCGGTTGTCGGGCTTGAGAGCTTTTTGCTTTTAATCTTTTCGGAATGAGTTTTTGAGTTTTTAGGTTCACCAATGGCTGCATGGAGCAATGAACCTGCATTTGATCCAGCCTGGTTTGCATGGCAAGGTGCTAGGGCGGACCATTATGAATATTTGGAGGAGAAGTATGCCTATTATTGTGTTAGCGACGAAAAAGAAAGAGAGGAAGCCATTGAGGATGAGCTCGCATATTGGGATGAACTTAATCCCCTTCATACGTTTTATGATCAACCTCCTCAAGTGCAAACTCCACAACAACCATCCGAGGATGGCACACAAATGATGTTGGAAGAGATATTAAAAGTGTTGGACAAGATGGAAGACAAAATGAAGGCTATGGAAGACAAAATGAAGGCTATTTCTGAAGCTCAAAAATCCTTGGAAAATCATTTGTCCTGCGAGGAAGAATCCCAAGTCTTAAGCCTTCCTCCTATTGAGCTTGAAGCCCCTCTTGAAGTCCTCATTGAAGAAGAGGAAGAAGTGGAGAACCTTGGCCAAATCACTAAAACTGTGGCCAAGGTTGAAGAGGATCTAGCTGAGTTGGGAGATATTTCATGTGTGGATCATCATCCCAACATGAAACTTGTCCCAAGCCTTGAAGAACCCTACAAGGTATATTGTCTTACTTCCTTTGATATTCCTATTAAAATTTCTGATTTTTTCAGGAATGCTCCGGAGAGTTGGAGGTCTCTTCCAAAAGAACCTCCTAAGGTGAAGATGAAACCTCCATTAGAACTGTTGGAAGTAGATACTCCTTGGACTACAAGGAGTAAATTTGGCAAGCGCTTCAACGCCAATGTCAATAAGTGTTTTTTGTTCAAGTATGGGGTCATTCATATGACGAATACCATACATTATCCCCAAGCTGGAGATGGGGAAGCTAAGAGGATTCTCGAGAAACTGATTTCTCGATCTAGGAAGGGATGGGATGTAAGGCTGAATTATGTCCCATTAAAGCATAAGAAAGCTAGGAGGATTCCGGTGAGAATCAAACCGTACAAGCTTGTACGTGGGATATCTTACCACTTGCCGGTGAAATTAGGAACCGGAGATTTCTTGGAAGAGCTCTATGATGGATTTGAAGAGCAATCCAAGATGTTCAAGGTGCATTGAGTCATCTATGGACATAGGTCCAGCTAGCGACGTTAAACCAAGCGCTTCTTGGGAGGCAACCCAAGGTAATGAATCCTTTTCCCTTTTCTTTCTTAGATTAGAGTAGTTGTTTTTGCTTGTTTTTCTTCGATACCTTCCGGTATGTTTGTGTTTTTGGAGGAAATTCCCGACCCGAAAAAAAAAAAAAAAAAAAAAAAAAAAAAAAAAAAAAAAAAAATTTTTTTTTTTTTCGGAAAAATTTTCGGCGGAAAGGCGTTCCCCTTCTTCGTTCTTTGACAATGATTGAAATATTCGGAGTTCCCTATTAAGCTTCTATAGATTCCCACCACCATCGCCCGATTGATGATTCACCTTGCCTGATTCGCCATCTTACATTGTGAGTATCCTTTTCTTCCTTTTCTTTTCTTCACATTGGGGACAATGTGAGTTTTAAGTATGGGGTGGAGGTATTTGCAATACCATTTGCATGTTTTATGTCTTGCATCATATGATTTTGAAAATTTTGAAAATTTTTAAAAGTTTTGTGCTTCTAGGATGGATATGATCTCTATGATAACATTTATTTTGTGGAATAGCTATGATAATTTTGATATGCTTGAATTGATTTATGACATATGTGGGATTTGAATACTTTGTTAGAACTTCATGCATGTTTGATAATTCGTTTTCATTCTAAATCATGTTGAGTGTTGAAGGTTGAAACCGCATATAAGTTCTTACACTTCTTATTGAAATAATTAAGGCAATTCGACCTTTCTTTCTTCTTCTTTATTCATCTAGCCCCTCAATGAAATAATTGCCCCCCTAACCTATCGGGGAATTAGGAGGAGTTGAGTATTTGGCATATTTGATGTGGGAGGGCCATGAAAGCAATTTTTTGCATTCAAATAATAGAAAAAGTAATAGGTTTGGGGAAGTCAATCATGACGATGAGTAAATCGGCACCATTCACATAGTCGGGTGTTTGTGTCTTGTCAAAGTCGGATTGAGCGATATTCCTAACGGATTATGGTATGTGCATCAAGGGTTTGAGGCATCTCATGAAAATTGAGAAACGCCAATCTCCTAGGCTTCGGTTTTTGTGCACCTCTGTCCATAACTCCAAAAGTAAAATCGAAAAATGAAAAGAAGAGAGCGAAGCTCTAAGTTGGAAGTGTTGCGGGAACCGCAAAAGAAAAAGTAGAAGAGTTGGGTTATTCCTTTTCCCGGATTCATGCACCACATCCCTTATAAGTTTCCCTCCTTTCCATATTCTAGACCCTTTTTTCTTTAAAAGTCCTTAAGATCAAAGGAATGTTGTATGGCTTGGTGATCTAAATTGAAGTTCTTATGATTGATTTTGATAATATTTGAAGGTTATAATGCTTGTTTGGAAGTTAAATTGATTCATGAGTTTTCTTTGCCTTTTACTCTCTAATCAAGTGTGTGAAAGTTTGAAAAACGATTGAAGCAAGGTTTGAGAATGATCTATTCTTTAGAAGTCACTTTCATCCAAAAGAAGGTACACATATTTCATCCTAACTCTTGTTTAAAACTTTTTGAAAGACTTTGCTTAGGGACAAGCAAGTACTAAGTATGGGGTTATTTGTTAGCATGAAATATTGTGATATTTTAGGCACGTTTTCTAATCGTATTTGATTCATATTGATAGTCTTTGATTGAGCTTTGTGCATATGTGAGCTAGTATTGCCTATATTGTCGATATGGATGTCTACACGAGTTCTATGTTGATTATAGGTGATTTGGAGCTATTTCCGAACGGAATCGAGCAAAGGAGAGTTGAGTTGATATGTCCATAGATCGAGGACACCTTTTGGAAGCAATTTGGAGTCTTAGATTGAGGAATGCACGAATGAAGGCCAAAAACCACGCTCTTACCCTAAATTACGGCCGTGGAAACCAAGTCAGAATTCGATGTTCATTCCAGGGGATATTACGGCCGTGGAACTAACCGTAGTAGTTTCCACGCCCTAAATTACGGTCGTGAAAAGATTCCACGACCGTGATTTTGGCGAATCTTTTCGCCATGTTTCGAAGCCACGATCTTTTGAAGATTGGGCCGGGCCGACATTTTGCCCTGCATTATAAAATAGACGGATGAGGCAAGATTCCGTCACCTCGCTTACGACCTTTCAACCCTCGCTTAGCGGCAAAACGCAAAAACCCTCATCTTGGAGGTAATTTGGAGATCTCATTGAAGATCAAAGTTCATATTGAAGAGTTGCTGTTGGTGATCTTCGTGTTTGTGGAAGATCGAAGTTCTTGGAGGATTTTGCAAGAAGATCTCTCTTCTTGTTTAGGTTTGATTCAGAATCGGATTGACATCCCGTTTCTCTTCTTTCCTAAAGATTGTGATTGCTTGGTCCGTTTTGAATCTTTAGATAACACTTGTTCTTGATTGTGATTCTGAGATTCACTTGAAGATTATTGATAGTTCTTGAAAGTTTTCATCTTTTATCTCTTAATTCTTGAATCAATATCAATATGACAGTTATTGGCTAAAAACCCTTAACAATTCTAAGGTGAAGGGTTGATAGTTGTGGCTTAGATGATGATAGATCGATCGTAAACAGATTAGACCCTGAGAGTTAGAGAATTATCGCCGACAACCCTAAATCACGGGCTGTTCTTGAGTTCCACGACCGTGGAATCTCAAGAACTAACCGTGATTTTCCTTAAGTCTACGAGCCTGCTTTTACTTTAATCTAAAGTTAAAGATTTGCTTTAGCTTAGCTTGGACTTGTCTTTTCTAGGTGGTAGTGAAGCCTCAACAACCTCTACCTCGATTGTGAGCCTCAACAACCTCAATCGGATAAGTTAGTCTTGATCTTTAGATTATAAGTTTGGGTATTTGATACTAATCCTTGCCTTTAGAATCTTTCTATATTGAGCCTCAACAACCTGTATAGGGAGTGTCTTTTAGGTGAATTACATAAGGTTTTTGGAACCTCAACCGTACGATTACCTTACATTAGTATACCCTTGCATATCTCGACTCTGTCTTTACATCATTAGTATATCTTGAATCAATTGCCACAGCTGGATACTTGGATCTTTAGGATTGTTGTTTTCCCGATAATTTGCAAACTCCCATATTCACTTGCTTGATAATCTGCGATCGAGTTCGTTCCACCCAAATCCCTGTGTTCGATACTCTGGAATTCTTGCTAATCTACGTCGATCCGTACACTGCGGGTTCGCTTGCTTGATTCTAGTTTTATAAATTTAAAGCTTATTTGCACACACCTCTAGGGGCGAACAAGTTTTTGGCGCCGTTGCCGGGGATTTGGTTTAGGCCAAATTCGGTTTTCGGTTGTCGGGCTTGAGAGCTTTTTGCTTTTAATCTTTTCGGAATGAGTTTTTGAGTTTTTAGGTTCACCAATGGCTGCATGGAGCAATGAACCTGCATTTGATCCAGCCTGGTTTGCATGGCAAGGTGCTAGGGCGGACCATTATGAATATTTGGAGGAGAAGTATGCCTATTATTGTGTTAGCGACGAAAAAGAAAGAGAGGAAGCCATTGAGGATGAGCTCGCATATTGGGATGAACTTAATCCCCTTCATACGTTTTATGATCAACCTCCTCAAGTGCAAACTCCACAACAACCATCCGAGGATGGCACACAAATGATGTTGGAAGAGATATTAAAAGTGTTGGACAAGATGGAAGACAAAATGAAGGCTATGGAAGACAAAATGAAGGCTATTTCTGAAGCTCAAAAATCCTTGGAAAATCATTTGTCCTGCGAGGAAGAATCCCAAGTCTTAAGCCTTCCTCCTATTGAGCTTGAAGCCCCTCTTGAAGTCCTCATTGAAGAAGAGGAAGAAGTGGAGAACCTTGGCCAAATCACTAAAACTGTGGCCAAGGTTGAAGAGGATCTAGCTGAGTTGGGAGATATTTCATGTGTGGATCATCATCCCAACATGAAACTTGTCCCAAGCCTTGAAGAACCCTACAAGGTATATTGTCTTACTTCCTTTGATATTCCTATTAAAATTTCTGATTTTTTCAGGAATGCTCCGGAGAGTTGGAGGTCTCTTCCAAAAGAACCTCCTAAGGTGAAGATGAAACCTCCATTAGAACTGTTGGAAGTAGATACTCCTTGGACTACAAGGAGTAAATTTGGCAAGCGCTTCAACGCCAATGTCAATAAGTGTTTTTTGTTCAAGTATGGGGTCATTCATATGACGAATACCATACATTATCCCCAAGCTGGAGATGGGGAAGCTAAGAGGATTCTCGAGAAACTGATTTCTCGATCTAGGAAGGGATGGGATGTAAGGCTGAATTATGTCCCATTAAAGCATAAGAAAGCTAGGAGGATTCCGGTGAGAATCAAACCGTACAAGCTTGTACGTGGGATATCTTACCACTTGCCGGTGAAATTAGGAACCGGAGATTTCTTGGAAGAGCTCTATGATGGATTTGAAGAGCAATCCAAGATGTTCAAGGTGCATTGAGTCATCTATGGACATAGGTCCAGCTAGCGACGTTAAACCAAGCGCTTCTTGGGAGGCAACCCAAGGTAATGAATCCTTTTCCCTTTTCTTTCTTAGATTAGAGTAGTTGTTTTTGCTTGTTTTTCTTCGATACCTTCCGGTATGTTTGTGTTTTTGGAGGAAATTCCCGACCCGAAAAAAAAAAAAAAAAAAAAAAAAAAAAAAAAAAAAAAAAAATTTTTTTTTTTTTCGGAAAAATTTTCGGCGGAAAGGCGTTCCCCTTCTTCGTTCTTTGACAATGATTGAAATATTCGGAGTTCCCTATTAAGCTTCTATAGATTCCCACCACCATCGCCCGATTGATGATTCACCTTGCCTGATTCGCCATCTTACATTGTGAGTATCCTTTTCTTCCTTTTCTTTTCTTCACATTGGGGACAATGTGAGTTTTAAGTATGGGGTGGAGGTATTTGCAATACCATTTGCATGTTTTATGTCTTGCATCATATGATTTTGAAAATTTTGAAAATTTTTAAAAGTTTTGTGCTTCTAGGATGGATATGATCTCTATGATAACATTTATTTTGTGGAATAGCTATGATAATTTTGATATGCTTGAATTGATTTATGACATATGTGGGATTTGAATACTTTGTTAGAACTTCATGCATGTTTGATAATTCGTTTTCATTCTAAATCATGTTGAGTGTTGAAGGTTGAAACCGCATATAAGTTCTTACACTTCTTATTGAAATAATTAAGGCAATTCGACCTTTCTTTCTTCTTCTTTATTCATCTAGCCCCTCAATGAAATAATTGCCCCCCTAACCTATCGGGGAATTAGGAGGAGTTGAGTATTTGGCATATTTGATGTGGGAGGGCCATGAAAGCAATTTTTTGCATTCAAATAATAGAAAAAGTAATAGGTTTGGGGAAGTCAATCATGACGATGAGTAAATCGGCACCATTCACATAGTCGGGTGTTTGTGTCTTGTCAAAGTCGGATTGAGCGATATTCCTAACGGATTATGGTATGTGCATCAAGGGTTTGAGGCATCTCATGAAAATTGAGAAACGCCAATCTCCTAGGCTTCGGTTTTTGTGCACCTCTGTCCATAACTCCAAAAGTAAAATCGAAAAATGAAAAGAAGAGAGCGAAGCTCTAAGTTGGAAGTGTTGCGGGAACCGCAAAAGAAAAAGTAGAAGAGTTGGGTTATTCCTTTTCCCGGATTCATGCACCACATCCCTTATAAGTTTCCCTCCTTTCCATATTCTAGACCCTTTTTTCTTTAAAAGTCCTTAAGATCAAAGGAATGTTGTATGGCTTGGTGATCTAAATTGAAGTTCTTATGATTGATTTTGATAATATTTGAAGGTTATAATGCTTGTTTGGAAGTTAAATTGATTCATGAGTTTTCTTTGCCTTTTACTCTCTAATCAAGTGTGTGAAAGTTTGAAAAACGATTGAAGCAAGGTTTGAGAATGATCTATTCTTTAGAAGTCACTTTCATCCAAAAGAAGGTACACATATTTCATCCTAACTCTTGTTTAAAACTTTTTGAAAGACTTTGCTTAGGGACAAGCAAGTACTAAGTATGGGGTTATTTGTTAGCATGAAATATTGTGATATTTTAGGCACGTTTTCTAATCGTATTTGATTCATATTGATAGTCTTTGATTGAGCTTTGTGCATATGTGAGCTAGTATTGCCTATATTGTCGATATGGATGTCTACACGAGTTCTATGTTGATTATAGGTGATTTGGAGCTATTTCCGAACGGAATCGAGCAAAGGAGAGTTGAGTTGATATGTCCATAGATCGAGGACACCTTTTGGAAGCAATTTGGAGTCTTAGATTGAGGAATGCACGAATGAAGGCCAAAAACCACGCTCTTACCCTAAATTACGGCCGTGGAAACCAAGTCAGAATTCGATGTTCATTCCAGGGGATATTACGGCCGTGGAACTAACCGTAGTAGTTTCCACGCCCTAAATTACGGTCGTGAAAAGATTCCACGACCGTGATTTTGGCGAATCTTTTCGCCATGTTTCGAAGCCACGATCTTTTGAAGATTGGGCCGGGCCGACATTTTGCCCTGCATTATAAAATAGACGGATGAGGCAAGATTCCGTCACCTCGCTTACGACCTTTCAACCCTCGCTTAGCGGCAAAACGCAAAAACCCTCATCTTGGAGGTAATTTGGAGATCTCATTGAAGATCAAAGTTCATATTGAAGAGTTGCTGTTGGTGATCTTCGTGTTTGTGGAAGATCGAAGTTCTTGGAGGATTTTGCAAGAAGATCTCTCTTCTTGTTTAGGTTTGATTCAGAATCGGATTGACATCCCGTTTCTCTTCTTTCCTAAAGATTGTGATTGCTTGGTCCGTTTTGAATCTTTAGATAACACTTGTTCTTGATTGTGATTCTGAGATTCACTTGAAGATTATTGATAGTTCTTGAAAGTTTTCATCTTTTATCTCTTAATTCTTGAATCAATATCAATATGACAGTTATTGGCTAAAAACCCTTAACAATTCTAAGGTGAAGGGTTGATAGTTGTGGCTTAGATGATGATAGATCGATCGTAAACAGATTAGACCCTGAGAGTTAGAGAATTATCGCCGACAACCCTAAATCACGGGCTGTTCTTGAGTTCCACGACCGTGGAATCTCAAGAACTAACCGTGATTTTCCTTAAGTCTACGAGCCTGCTTTTACTTTAATCTAAAGTTAAAGATTTGCTTTAGCTTAGCTTGGACTTGTCTTTTCTAGGTGGTAGTGAAGCCTCAACAACCTCTACCTCGATTGTGAGCCTCAACAACCTCAATCGGATAAGTTAGTCTTGATCTTTAGATTATAAGTTTGGGTATTTGATACTAATCCTTGCCTTTAGAATCTTTCTATATTGAGCCTCAACAACCTGTATAGGGAGTGTCTTTTAGGTGAATTACATAAGGTTTTTGGAACCTCAACCGTACGATTACCTTACATTAGTATACCCTTGCATATCTCGACTCTGTCTTTACATCATTAGTATATCTTGAATCAATTGCCACAGCTGGATACTTGGATCTTTAGGATTGTTGTTTTCCCGGTAATTTGCAAACTCCCATATTCACTTGCTTGATAATCTGCGATCGAGTTCGTTCCACCCAAATCCCTGTGTTCGATACTCTGGAATTCTTGCTAATCTACGTCGATCCGTACACTGCGGGTTCGCTTGCTTGATTCTAGTTTTATAAATTTAAAGCTTATTTGCACACACCTCTAGGGGCAAACAGTAAGTCTCAGGCTAACTCACAAAGATGGAATGGAAGCACACTCAAACCCCAATAAAGGATAAACCTTTATTACCTACACTTATGATCGTTGGTACACAAACTAAGGAATTACCGGGTAAGTCTCATCCTAAGCTTGCTTTGAACCAGGAAGGTGTAATAAGAATAGGATTTAGCAAACTCTAACACTTAACTCTCAGTTTAGGGTCGGATAAGTCACCTCGGTCAGAAGAATTCCACCCCGGCCGAGATGTTCATCAACCGAACGAGATGCTTAGGGTTAAGGTTAAAGACTCGAACTTTCAGGATCCTACTGGAATCTAAGATTATTCTATCATTGTTTTTCCCACAACCTTCAGCCAATCACCCTAGAATCACACAAGGAAATTAGCCACTCATCATCATAATGAAAGTATTAAATATAAGGGAAGAAGGTGAATATTTGAACAACGAAGAATTTAATGAAAAGACTTCAATAACTGAATCAAATATCACACAAAAGCGTTCCTTGGATAATAATCCAAAAAGACAAGACAACAATTGAGGGAATTGAAGACAATCTTACAAAACCCTTCAATAAAAGCTATAAAAGCTATGGACTTCAATCTTCCTTCAACCTTCAAAAAAGGTTCTTCAAATCTCCCAACTTGGAGTAGGCTGCTGCGTGATGTTTCAGTTGTAGGCGGGTCTCTTTTCGTGGTATGCGAGATGTTGGAATTGTGGAAATCCAACCCTTTTTATAGGAAAATAAACCTCCAAAGATAATAAATCTTAAGAAGATATTTTCCCATAAATATAGGTAAAATATATGATTCTGCATATCTCCTTCCTTCCAGAAGCCAAGCCCAGAAATATAAGATCACTTTCCAAATTTAAAAGATCTCTTCCAAGAATAAAATATTCTCGCCGCGTCCTAGGTATTCGCCTCGGTCGAGTCGGCGTCCCTGGATCACCTCGGTCGAGATGAATCTCTGGTCAACCGAGGTGAGTCTCAACTGGATGTGAAATCTCTCGAATCTGCTCCAAAGTGGATCTTCAATCCATGGCTATGCTTCCTGGATGTAGCTCCAAATGACTCATGACTCCTTTTGGTCCTTTTTGATGCAAAACGTACCATATTACCTGCAATTACAACGAAACTAGGTGTAGACCTCGATTCTCGCAAAGGTAGATGAAATGGTAGTAAAATCACATAATGTATATACAAACATACAGATTATGAAAGATAAAACGTCCAAACAAACCCCAAAAACTAGACTATAATTCATGCTATCATATATTTGTCATTGTTTTGAGATATTTGCGACACTTTAAAACGACTCTCTTCTATACTTGTTATGTTTTTTAACACAACTATTTCTGACACCTCAAGGTGTCGCAATTTACAATTAAGTTTTAAAAAAAAAATTAGCAATATGATTCTCTCTTCACAACACCTATAATAATATCAAAATCACATATATATCAAAAAAAGAATGCTCCAAAACACAAGATTTACATATTGATTGCTTCACAAACTAGTAGAAATAAAAGAAAATTTATTACATTAAGAATTCTTCCAAAATAGAGTGTTAATCATAAACGTCCTTCAAAGAACATTAGATTAGTCTACTGTTTTTACAAAATATCATGTACAAAAAGTTCTACTATTCTTCAAATAAGCGTTTTCTTAAACTCTTACTTCATGTCAAAGTCACAAATCCTTGCTTCTAGGCATTTGACTATTTGTAGCACTTTGATCCACACTCTGGAAACAATAACACAAATAATAAAACAAACAAAGAATAAGTATAATATTTTGAGAAAAACACTTCATGAAAATCAAATTTGAAGCCTTTATGGCAGAAAACTAGTTGGTTCTTCAGAAATGGGGTGAATATCAATAGGTATTCTGACTTATCGTGAGTAGAAAGGACATTTAACAAATGACAACTTAAAACAAACTATAATAAAGTATCAGTATTAAATCATAAGATTTCCCTCCCACGCTAAGCACACAGAGTGAGACTGAGGTATCATGAATTGAAAATTATTCTTGTTCCACTGAAATTTTATTCTACCACGAAAAGATTAGATTCTTATAAAGTCACTGATCTCAAGCCTTCTTCGAAACTTCAAATTCATCAGGAATACCCTAAATCGAAATCAACCACAATGGGTGTTAAGAATTCAAGTGGGAATTATACCACAACCCTCAAACATTACTATTGAACCAGTTTCCTGCATCAGTTTCAGGGAAAAAGATCAACAAACACAGTTCTGAATTTCTTCTTCTATGATTGTAACCTGATAGTAAACTAGTTGGTTCTTTAAGATAGTAAACTAGTTGCTAACCTTTATGATTGTAACTTGTAAAGCGTAAAGAGATGTCAAAAAAGCAAGCAGACTGCACTTAAAAATGACACAAGTAAACTAGTTGGTTCTTTAGAACCAAGTCAAAGACGTGGTTCTTTATGACAGTAAACTAGTTGCTAACACAAGCAACCTTTATGACAGTAAAGTAAACTAGCTTTTTTTTATGACAGTAAGCAGCCTTTAAGATTGTAAACTAGTTGGTTCTTTATGACAGTAAACTAATAAGAAAAGAAAAGAACATGCAGGAGCTACAGCTTAGTCCACTTACAAAGTCATCTCTCTTATTAGCAATACTTTTAGTTTATGTGGTGTGTACATAACTTTGCGATTCCCTTGCCTCTTGCCTCTTTTTCATGTACGAATAGTTTCTACAAACAAGCATGTCAAAATCAACATTCAGGGCATGTCAAAATACAGCTCCTGTAATTGACAGAAGGAAGGCTAATACAAGTGTGAATACTTAAAATCTTATCAGCCTCCACAAACTTTTCTTGCAACCATGGAAGAATAAGTTAAGGAGGCTGCAAGAGCAGTATCTGTTTCAACCCACCAGTTGGTATGCCCAATTGATAAAAAATTAAAAACATGGAGTAGCGTTCTTAAATATTTTCCTAATATGCATAATTTAAAGTTTCTCCCTAAACAAGCGCAATATCTGTTACAAGTGGAAATAGTCTTTGTTGATTACATTTGTCTGGATGAAAAAGAAACTTTAACAGAGTAATTTTAGGCTTTAGAGGTTGGTTTGTTATACCATTGATTCTTACTTTATTGGTCTTTTCAGGGATTAAATGATATATTGCCAAATGCATTAGCAATATTGTCTACTGGTAGGGAGTTTCTCGCAGAGATTAAATGAAATATCATTCCTGTAGACATATCCCGTAGAGATATCCATAAATGCAAGACTAATAAATGATTAGCACAAACTAAATTATAATCATCTAGGAACAAATATTTAGTATCTATGAATATACCTAATCCTGTTATGTTCTAAGAGTAAATCACCCGTAAATCTCTTAATTTGTCGTTGTAGTCTTGTAGAAGTCAAAAACAAATAGGCGAGAGATAAGAAGGAGTTCGATTCATTGATAAGAATAAGGTGAACTGGTTTGATCAATGATTTACTCTAAACTGATTTGATTTCTTAAATCACCAAGTTACTAGACGATACATTTTTTTTTTGGATACTACAGTAAGAGAATGAAATCTGTTAAGATAGGAGTTCCTGGTGAATTTTAATCTTGTTTGGTTAATAGCTAGAAGAAAGGATACAAAAAAAGAGGAATCAATAAAAACAACATATATATATTGAACTTTTCATGCATAACATAATCCAATAACATATGAAGATTGGATTGTAATAGCTTGCTTAAAAATACAACTCGTCTTTCGTATCTCAAATGTAAAAAAGAGAATGATACAATAGACAACTTATAAGATTTTGGATGCTAACAGTTCCTTGTATCATTAAAAATCGTTTCTGGAAAACCAGTGCCATGCTACAGACCTCTAAATATCACTTGACAAGATCTTGAAAAAAGGTACCATTTGACACAAGATTATGATTCCGATTCTTCAATTAATATAATGACAATGGATAAGCTCCAATAAGATGGCCTATTTTGCAAGTTCCCCAAAACATACAGATACTCTCTAGGAAAAACATTATGCATTCAGCCTTTGCTATATTTTTATTGTTGAATAAAATAAGAAATTTTATTCATGGAGAAGAATATGTTTTTCATCAACCGTTGACAGCATGCTAAAAATCATAAATCCGTGAAAAAAATTCAAAACTGAAGATATTCCTTTTGTATTGTAAGGTGAAAAGGATCATGGAAGGATTGACAATGATGATCTGTGGAAGTTTTATGTGTACGAGGGAACAACATTATAAAATTTATATATATATATATATATATATATATATATAGGAAATAAGTATCACTTTACAGGTTTAGAGATTTGTTGGATACCGTATTTTTCTCTGAATACCAACTTTGAACTAGACGCATCCATTCATTTCGGTCTTGTTCATGAGGTACATCGTTGTAAATTTGCTCATTTGTCCTAAACTGAGGGTTAAACTTCTGCTTCTTCAATTTGTATTTGTAAATCCTATAGAATATAGCAACGGCGCACGAGGATGACATGGAAATAGAATCAATGGTATAACAGTAAAGAGAAGCAAATGAGACATGGAAATAGAATCATTCAAACCAAACATTTCTCTTATGTAAGAAACCAAAACAAAACGTTTTACTGATATGACAGTAAGGAGAAGCAAATGAGACATGGAAATGGAATCATTCAAACCAATCATTCAATAATGAAAGTTGCAGACTACGTGACAATCCAACAACTAGTCATATATAGAAAGATGAGAAACCAGAGAAAGATGAGAAACCAATCATTCAATAATGAGATCGAAACGCATAAAGTCTGGCGTAACCTAATTTAAACCAATGTAGAAGTTCTCAAGCTGAGAAAGATGAGAAACCTGAGAAAGAGGAGATCGAAACCTGTAAGCCGGCCGGTGTAAGTTGCTTTGCGACGGAAGGAGAAACCTGAGCGGTCGTCGTCTTTCGTTCTCTCTCCCATCTCGACTCTGGAAGTTCTCGCGACTGGAACATTGAAGGATAGTATCCTGTCATAACTCTATCGTGAGAAACCCAATTTTTTTATAATATCCTTTCTCTACTTACTTTTTAACCTCGTTACTTTTTAATTTGACAGACAAGGTTTCTAATATCTTTTTTCTTTTGTCTATTTTTTTAAAAAGAATTTGAATTCTGTAACCTGAAATGAGAAATAAAAGTACACTTAAAGAAATAAAGATTATATGATATTCCTTGGCCGACATTTGAGAATTTGAATTTTAATATTGCGGTTTTATTGTGTTAAAGTAAAATAAAAAAGCGACGTTCAAAGATGTCGTTATTTGTGTCATTTGGGACACATAAAGTTGTCTCTATCTGTGTCATTTGCGACACCATAAAGTGTTTCTTTTTATGCCATTTGCGACACCTACATGTGTCCAAAATTTACGACTCATTAACGTGTCTCTAATACTGCCATTTGCGACACCTATATGTGCCAGAAAATTGCGACACCTTAAGGTGTCACAATTTAGCGAGGGTTTTGCGGATGCAAATTTTTTGCGACACGTTGGCATAGTGTCGGAAGAAAAGCGTCGCATATAGCCCGTGTTTCTAGTAGTGTGGATAGAAAGCACTTCACCAGATGTCTCTAGAACAACTAGAGAAATGAAAAGTTTAAGCTTCGTTTGCCCTCATTCTCAACAACAAGACTTCATGTACAAGAGATGAGTATGTACCAAACAATACAGATGTTTATCACATCAAGGATATTTCATCCAAGTTTTTTTTTTTCTAAAATCAATATAAGGCATATATATGTAGTAGTGAGTTACAAAAAGATTCCAAAATAAACCTACGTCATTCACAATCTTTTCCTGGTTAACATCTGGAATTGAATTGAGAAGAAATGGTATCAGGGAATGATAGAGTATATCAATTGAAAGGCATCCGAAAATTTCAATCGAATACCAATGAAGAAAAGCATCTAAAGATCAAGGAAGGAAGTATTGGCAATTAACAAGGAAGATAATGATAGAGCACTAATTTACATCAACTCTATGTAAATCTCAAGTTACAGAAAAGCAAGTCAACGTAATGCCACCTGAAAATTGGTAGTGCAGGACATTCTACAAAAAGTCATGAAAGAGCCTATGGAAACAAATCAACAATGGACAAAATGGTTATAATAACCAATTATATAAAATATATATCATAATTACGCATAACCTAAAAGGCATGGGAAAATTAACTGGTTACTCACCTTTGGCAGCGAGGTTGGCTACCACCTTTACTATCATAATGGCATTCGACTGGCAACACGTTCTTATTTTCAGCTTAGGATTCAACTATTGTTATAACCATTTTGTTAACTGATATCTTGTTTTTTTAACCTAATTTAATTTTTTTTAAAATTAATACTAATGAACATTATACTGTTTTCAGTTTGGTAAATATAGGTCAGCTTAGGATTCAACTATTATTTTCTTTTCTTTTTTTTTTGAAAAGTTAATTTGTATTGAGGGAGAATATATTACAGGAAAGTGAAGCATGCAAAATCAAATCCAGAATCAGAGAACAGAATTATAACAAGGTCCTGTGACAGGTGGGAGAGGCAAGCAGTAGACAGCAGGGTCATTGGAGGTGAATGCTCAGATTGAAGGTCATGTCTCTTGATTGGGGCGATCTGTCTTTCCAGTTGTGCGTGAAATGTAACTTTACATTTCGGATGATCATCCCTGCACAGTCGAAGGGGCTAGTGGGAACTATTGTTTTCTTATTTTCAGCTTAGTATTCAACTTCCGCAGCTTATTCTATCATGTATTATACACTATTGTTTTCTTAAAAACTTTTTATGCTTGCTGTCTAGAAGTGCATCATTCATGAAACCACCAGCGCCCATAACATCATCCAAGCCATAAAGAATCACACTTCACACCATTGGAAAGACAGATCTCAAACCTCTATATATCTCATGGGCAAAGCAGCTCGGAATAACTCTTATGTAACCTGCTCTATTGTTGTCCCTCCTTTTGCTTCTGTTGTCATCCAGTGCAAGAGGACCCATTGTAAATTCTCCTTCTGATCAATACAAATTAAACTTTCAAAAAAAAAAAAGAAGTTGTACTATTTTCAATATGCAATTACAGTTGATGACATTTTTTGTTGTAGTTGTACTGTTTTTTTATTTGTATTCTTTAGAGTTTTTTTGTTGTGTAGATAGTTAATCAGAATTTTCTTTTTTTTTTTGAAAAGTTGTATATTAGATCAGATATAGAATTTACAAAAGTGCCATCTAGGCAACAAGAACAGTGTTCGCAAGAGGAAATAAAACCATGTGACAAATGACAAACCTAGAGTAACAGTAGGAATGCAGTTACAGCAGCTGAATACCAAGAGTGTTGGCCCAAGAGATGGTAGGGGCGGATCTATCCTTCCAGTGTTGAGATAAGTGATTCTTGGTAGCCTGTATGATGTTGTGAGCACAATTGACTTCACTTGTAGTCTTGTTGTTGTAAACCGAGTCATTTCTAGCCTTCCATATGAAGTAGATGAAGTTGATAATAGAGGAGATTCTGACAGTGGAGATGAAATAGTGCTTGTGTGGAAAATTTGATCCAAGCCAAGACCAAATGTTACACTTGTAGGGGAATGGAGCAGGAACGTGCATCCATCTGGATACAAGGTCGAGAGTGATGGTTGCATACCGGCAGTCATGGAAGAGATGTGTCTCGTCCTCAGGGCTGCGCTCACAGAGGTTGCAGGTATCGTGTTGAGTGAGGTTCCAGGTGAGAAGTTTTGACAGTGTAGGTAGTCTATGGTGAGCAGCGATCCAGGCAATGAAACTGGCCTTTGGTGTGTTGGTCTTCCTCCATATATTGTTGTATAGGTTACTGTTTGTTGGAGGGAGCGGCTGCTTAATGTAGATGTATGCTAATGTAGTGGAGAATTTGCCATTGGACTTAACTGCATTTGTGGTGAACGGTAGATTGGTTGTTGTACTCTGGATGTGTAATATCAGGTCTGTAATCTTCAGGAGGGTATTCCAGGAAAAACTGAATTTGTAGTTGGCCACACAGTTCCAAATGGAGCATTGTTTGAGTATATTGTTGCTGACCCATGATGACCACACAGGGTTGTTAGTCGTCTGATTGTTGATGGTGAAAGTAGTTTTAGACATCACTTTAAGGTTAAGGTTACATATTAGGATAATGAGAATCGCGATATAGAATGTATTGTGTTATCAAAACTGAAAACAAGAAGTAATTGTTTATCTATATGAAGGTGACAAAGAACAGGAAGCAAGAACGACACATAGTAGCTTCGGTGGGGTAATTTAGCATAATATGGAATTTTGATCGAGCAGGTGAAGAATAGCGGGCATGAATGTTACAAGAACCAACAAGGCCTGAAGAGTTGTTACTGTGATAAGTCTGTGTTGAGAGATGAGTCTATTGTAGACCGTCGGTTCATGCACGAGAATAGCGGGCATGAATGTTACAAGAATAGCGGGCATGATGACGGACCCTCACCGTATCACACTGTTTTGCTTCGGAGCCTTCAGGAACCATCACCGCATACCCACACGTCCAGCCCCAATCTTTCTGCGCCTGATCCATTCGCAGTGGACGGCCCATCTGGCGTGCTCCCTCCTTTTGCTACTGGTTCCTCCAGCCCAGTTTACACTCCAGCCGGCCCAAGTGATGACCTCAGCCCACCTTCCACTTCCGGCCCATCTGGCGTGTTACCTCGGCCTGCTCCCAGCCCACCTCCTATCCCACACCAGTTAAATACAATACCCATCTCCCACTCCCAACCTATAAATTCGACCACTACCCAACCAGCTACCGTGCCCATCCGGCCCCGGACCCGGAGTCAAACCGGTATTGTGAAACCGAAACCTATATTCGATCTCACCGTCTCCACTACCCCTTCTTCTCGTCTTATCTCGCCCATACCCAAATCTCACAACCTCGCTCTCCAGGACCCGTATTGGAACCATGCCATGCTTGACGAATATCGAGCCCTTATGCGAAATAAGACAT
This sequence comes from Fagopyrum homotropicum, assembly GCA_033239125.1. Lineage (NCBI taxonomy): Eukaryota > Viridiplantae > Streptophyta > Magnoliopsida > Caryophyllales > Polygonaceae > Fagopyrum > Fagopyrum homotropicum. The sequence goes on along the minus strand of BSWB01000006.1, from coordinate 8,831,988 downwards.
GGATTCTAGTTCCTCGTCCTAAAGATGCTAATATTGTGCGATGTATGTGGATTTTTAAGCATAAATACAGATCTGATGGTTCCCTGGAGCGATACAAAGCTCGTTTAGTAGCTAACGGGTGTTCTCAGGTTGGAGTTGACTGTGATGAGACTTTCAGTCCTGTTGTTAAGCCAGCGACCATCCGTATGGTTCTCAGCATTGCAGTATCCCGCTCTTGGTCCATTCATCAGTTGGATGTTCATAATGCTTTCCTTCATGGTCATCTGAACGAAACAGTGTATATGTTTCAACCACCAGGCTTCCGCGACACCTCCAACCCCAATCACGTTTGCCTATTGCAGAAGTCTCTCTATGGTCTGAAACAAGCTCCCCGGGCATGGTTTCAACGCTTTGCAGGCTTTCTACATCGCATTGGATTCATTAGCAGTAAGAGTGACTCCTCCCTTTTTATTTATAATCAAGGACCTGACATTGCATATCTGCTTCTGTACGTCGATGACATTGTCCTTACGGCATCTTCTGACGCCTTGCGCCAGCAACTGATCAAGCTTTTAAGTAAGGAATTTGCTCTGAAAGATTTAGGCCCCTTGTCCTATTTCTTGGGCATTTCTGTTTGTCGGACATCCAATGGCTTATTCCTCTCCCAGGATAAATATGCTCGCAAAATTGTTGACAGAGCAAAGATGTCTAACTGTAAACCCGCTGCCACCCCAGCTGAGACGTCAGTCAAGTTAAGTGCATCTTCCAGCCCTGTTATGAGTGATCCGACTCTTTATCGCAGTCTTGCTGGGGCATTGCAGTACCTCACCTTCACTCGGCCTGACATTAGCTTTGCAGTTCAGCAGGTGTGCCTATTTATGCACGACCCCAGGGAAGCTCATTTTGCGGCTCTCAAGCGCATTATTCGCTACATTTCTGGGACATCTTCGTTAGGTATCACCATCTCTTCTTCTCCGAAATCTGATCTTATTGCCTACACAGATGCTGATTGGGCAGGTTGTCCTGATACACGCCGCTCGACCTCAGGTTATTGTGTCTTCTTCAATGACACTTTAATCTCATGGTCTGCCAAACGGCAATCTGTTGTCTCTAGATCCAGTGCAGAGGCAGAGTATAGAGGAGTCGCCAATGTTGTCTCCGAATGTTCTTGGTTGCGTAACCTTCTGCTGGAGTTACATTGTCCGCTGACCAAGGCTTCTATTGTCTACACAGACAACATATCTGCTACTTATCTAGCCAGCAACCCCGTTCAACACCAACGGACTAAGCACATTGAGATAGACATTCACTTCGTCCGAGACAAGGTTGCCCGTGGTCACGTTAGAGTTCTTCACGTACCTTCGGCTTTTCAATATGCAGACATCTTTACAAAAGGATTACCTCGACAATTGTTTTTAAATTTTAGATCCAGTCTTACTGTACTGCCTCCTCCAGTTTCGACTGCGGGGTATGATAGAATATGTAATTAATGTAAATAGAGGGATGCCTATTGTAATTATGTAAAGTCAGTTTATTATAAATATAAATCGTCTGATGACGGAAACCCTAAGGGAAATCTTATTCACATTCTCACAGTTTGCAGTTGGGGAGTCTCCTGAAGCTCCTTTGGTGGCATTTATATAACTGAAATATTCTAAGCAAATGTTGATTTTGGGCCTATACTTTCCTCCTGTTACTGAAATCTATATATGCAAATGTTGATTCCGAGTCTATACAAACTAATGTTTCATATGTAAGATTTCATATAAAATCATACTAGTATATGTGAAATCTATCTATGCATTTGAACATGTACGTGACAAATTGTTCAGTCTTAAACCATTGTTGAATACATAGGTCATTAATTATGTGATCGATATAGTATTATGTATTATAGTAGAAAGTGATTACAAATAATAGTAAAAGTTGAACTCGTAGGAAATTATTAAAAAAAAATAATTTCATTCAATGATATATTCCATTCAAACCAAAAAAAAAAATAACATTAAGGTCAATTTCCATTCCGAAATATAAAACTAAACATAAAACAAAAATAACTGTTTTCTTTTCATTTTCTTAACCATTTGATTTCCGTTTCCTTTTCACTTTTCACTTTTCAAACCAAATGGGCCGTAAAAAAAAGAAGAGATAACTGATAGAATATGTAAATATATGTAAATATAGGGTTGCCTTTTGTAATTATGTAAACTCTGTTTATTATTTATACAAGCCGTCTGATGACGGAAACCCTAAGGGGAATTTATTCAATCTCTCTAATTCTCACATGGTATCAGAGGGTTCAGATCCATAAATCTCTCTTCACCTTTTTTTCACGTTTCCGCCGTCTTTCACTATCCAATGTCGACCGACAAGAAACAAACGTTTCATTCCGCACTTGGAATCTCCAATATCAAGAATAACATCGCTCTTGTTCTTGATCATGATACACCATATGCGTCATGGGTCACTCTCTTTCGCGTCACCGCCAAGGCACATAATGTCTTGGATCATATTGACGCCAAAGTTCCTCGCCCAGCCGACATTGATGATGCTCTTTGGATACAAGTTGATGCCACCGTTCTGCAATGGATTTACAGTACGGTCTCCAAAGATATTCTTCTTCAAATTCTTGATCCTGAAGACACCGCCCTTAAAGCTTGGGGTCGCATTCAGGATATTTTTCAGGATAATAAGCACACCCGCGCCGTCTATTTGGAACATGAATTTTCCAATTGCAAATTGGCGTCTTTTGCTTCAGTATCCGCCTACTGTCAACACATGAAAGCCTTGTCTGATCAACTCAAGGGTGTTGACTCCCCAATCTCCGACAACCGGTTAGTTCTTCAATTACTGTCCGGTTTACCTGCAGAGTATAACGCCACTGCTAGTTACATTCAACAATCAGATCCGTTGCCGTCTTTTCACAAAGCCCGCTCGCAACTCATACTTGAAGAAACTCGAATGGCAAAACAGCAAGTCCATGACAAAGACGCTACGGCTCTCACCGCGGCTGCTGGAAGTTCGAACAAACCCGCATCCACCGGCGACCGTGGCGCCACCACCACCGGCCAGCAAGACACCGGCTCCCGGAGTCGAGGCAAGGGCCGGAAAGGGCGCAACAGAACCAACGGCGGCGGCAATCCACAAGGGCAAATGCGCTTTGTGTTTCGCCCTGGGTTCGGGTGGATGCCTGTGCAGACCGGCCCAAATAACCCGCCAGCCCAGTGGAGTTCAGCCCAGTGGCCCAGCTTCCATTCGGCCCAGCTGCAGCCCCCTCCAGCCCCTTATCCGACCCAGCAGGGAGTTTTGGGCCCAGCTCCTATGCAAACCAACGGCCAGCAGGCCCACATTGCATATCCAGCGAATTTCCTGCAGCCCACTACGGTCGATCAAGCATTTGCATCGATGACTTTGAATCCCGATGACAACCTATGGTACATGGACACCGGTGCTACGTCTCACATGACGAACGATTCAGGTAACCTCTCGTCCATCTCGTATAATGGTTTATTAAATTCGATTATTGTCGGAAATGGCATGCGGATACCATCTACAGGTCTTGGTGACGCTAACATCCCCACACCTACCAAACCTCTCCATCTATCCCAAGTCCTTATTGCACCCAAATTAGTCAAAAATCTTGTATCTGTTCGTCGATTTACAACCGATAACCAAGCCAACATTGAATTTGACCCGTTTGGATTTTCTGTGAAGGATTTACACACAGGGATAACCCGTCTGAGATGCAATAGCTCTGGGGATCTTTATCCAGTTACCAAAGGTTCTGCGTCTGCTCAGGCTTTTTCTGCTCAATCATCGAGTCTCTGGCATGCTCGACTAGGTCATCCCGGCATTCCAGTTCTAGATGTTCTTAGGAAATTTTCTTTTCTTGATTTTAATAAGGAGCGCGCCTCCTCTTTATGTCATGCTTGTCAACTTGGGAAACACCATAGGCTCCCGTTTGAACGTTCTTTCAATAAAACTTTTGCGCCCTTTGACATAATTCACAGTGATCTTTGGACCTCTCCGGTTCCTAGTCGGGAAGGTTTTAAATATTACTTGTTATTTCTTGATGATTTTTCACATTTTCTTTGGGTCTATCCAATTAAATACAAATCTCAAGTCTTCGATCTGTTTGTGAAATTCCATAAACTTATTCAAACACAATTCAATATGCCTATTAAAAATTTCCAATGTGACATGGGTAGCGAGTTTAATAATCATCAATTTCACTCGTTCTTTTCCCTCCATGGCATTAATTTTCGGTTTTCATGTCCTCATACCTCCCCACAAAATGGTAAAGCTGAACGTGTCATCCGAACCATCAACAACATGATGAGATCCCTTCTCTTTCATGCTTCCTTACCCATTACTTTTTGGTCTCATGCTCTTGACATGTCATGCTTTCTTCTAAATATTCTCCCATCCACCACAATCCAAAATAGATCCCCCACCCAAGTGTTGTACTTCTCAACACCGTCTTTTCAACATCTTCGCGTTTTTGGGTGCCTTTGTTATCCAAATCAAAGCGCAACCATCCCCCACAAATTAACTCCTCGAACAACTCCTTGTGTTTTTTTAGGATATCCTAATCACCACCGCGGTTTTAAATGTTTGGATTTAAAATCAAATAAGATTATTATTTCCCGACATGTAACGTTCGACGAGTTCACTTTTCCGTTCTCCAAGCCTGAGCTGTTTCGTCATAATCCTACGGAACTAGATATTGAACCTAGATGCTCCAGTTATCATCAGGCCCAACAATCCTCCCCAGCTCAGCCCACTGTCGCACCTCCTGCTGCAGCCCCTTTAACCCAGGCCCAGCCCACTGTTGCACATGACAACCCCCCCACTTGCCCCAACCTTCACCTCATATTAATGCCCCTCACCGACATAATACTCGCTCTTCAAGCGGTATTTTCAAACCTCGTCAAATTTTTGACCTCCACACATCCACCACATCCGACTTATCTCCCATACCCACATCCCACAAATTAGCTCTCCAGGATCCAAAATGGTCCGCTGCTATGCTCGACGAATATCGAGCCCTTATACGGAATGGTACTTGGGTTCTTGTTCCTCGTCCTGAGCAGACTAATATTGTGCGTTGTATGTGGCTATTTTGTCATAAGTTCAGATCTGATGGTACCCTGGAGAGGTACAAGGCACGCCTAGTAGCTAACGGATGTTCCCAGCAAATAGGCATAGATTGCGATGAGACCTTCAGCCCTGTGGTCAAGCCAGCTACCATAAGAACAGTTCTGAGTCTTGCTGTCTCTCGCTCGTGGCCTATTCACCAACTTGACGTCAAGAATGCCTTTCTTCATGGTCATCTCAACGAAACTGTCTACATGTTTCAACCTCCTGGTTTTGCTGACTCCTCACGTCCGTCTCACGTATGCTTATTAAAGAAATCTTTATATGGGCTAAAACAGGCACCTAGGGCTTGGTATCAACGCTTTGCAGGCTATTTGCTCAACATTGGCTTCATAGGCAGTAAGAGCGATTCTTCTCTATTTATCTATAGGCATGGGAATCAACTTGCGTATCTATTATTATATGTTGATGATATTATTCTCACTGCGTCATCTGATGCCCTCCGCACAACTCTCACTGCCTCACTAAGTAAGGAGTTTGCTATGTCAGACCTTGGCCCTCTTTCCTATTTTTTGGGCATCTCTGTTCAACGATCTTCTTCAGGTCTATTTTTGTCCCAAGACAAATATGCTAGGGAAATTGTTGCACGGGCTAAAATGACAGCGTGTAAATCTGCAGTCACACCAGCTGAAACCTCAGTTAAGCTCAGTGCTTCCTCTGGACCACCTGTCAGTGATCCAACATTATATCGGAGCTTAGCAGGTGCCCTCCAGTATCTTACTTTCACCAGACCTGATATCAGTTTTGCGGTTCAGCAAATTTGCCTATTCATGCATGATCCGCGTGAAGCACACTTCGCTGCCCTCAAGCGCATCATCAGATACATCTCGGGCACATCGTCATTAGGTATCACCATTTCACCTTCACCAAAATCGGATCTTATTGCCTATACAGATGCTGATTGGGCTGGATGTCCGGATACCCGACGCTCAACATCAGGTTACTGTGTTTTCTTCAATGACACTTTGATCTCCTGGTCTGCCAAAAGGCAATCCGTTGTTTCCAGGTCAAGTGCAGAAGCGGAATATAGGGGAGTTGCCAACGTTGTCTCTGAATGTTCTTGGCTACGCAATCTATTGCTCGAACTTCACTGCCCGCTTACCAAGGCATCCATTGTCTACACGGATAATATCTATGCAACTTACCTTGCCAGCAACCCAGTTCAACATCAGCGGACGAAACACATTGAGATTGACATACATTTCGTCCGAGACAAGGTTGCTCGAGGACACGTCAAAGTTCTTCATGTGCCTTCAACTTTTCAATACGCAGATATCTTTACAAAAGGCCTTCCACGACAACTGTTTCTAGATTTTAGATCCAGTCTCACTGTTATTCCTCCTCCCGTTTCGACTGCGGGGGTATGATAGAATATGTAAATATATGTAAATATAGGGTTGCCTTTTGTAATTATGTAAACTCTGTTTATTATTTATACAAGCCGTATGATGACGGAAACCCTAAGGGGAATTTATTCAATCTCTCTAATTCTCACAATAACTACGTAAAAATAGCATTACATGCGTATGCTTTATTACAAATTCCAAACATTGGCATACCTATACAGATTTTTACAAAGTTCCAAATGCATCGCATACTTCATTCCCAGGAAGCTCTTTTAGCGACAAGACACAGTGGAATTTTCTTATGTATAGCGAGACCAGGTAAAACTTGAGTGTCCATAACTTGTTCCTCCATCCCCACAGGCACCTCCCAGTCGAAGTGGTAGATCAGGTTAGCGAGTGCAAGCTCGACAACAGCCACACCCATTTGCATACCAGGGCAAATTCTTCTACCGGATCCAAAAGGAATCAGCTCGAAATCTTGACCTCGAAACTCAATTGCCTTACCATTAATATTGTTCATGAATCTTTCCGGGGAAAATTCTTCAGGGTTTTCCCAAGATTCGGGATCTCGTCCAATCGTCCATGCATTCACATAAACTAGGGTTTTTTCTTCGATCTCGTAGCCTTCTATACTACATTTTTCAGTGGTTTCTCGTGGGAGTAGTAATGGAGCAATTGGGTGCAATCTCAAAGTCTCTTTCACAACTGATTTGAGATAAACTAGGTTTTCAAGATCTCCCTCCTTTATAATGACACTATTTTTGTTTCCTTTTGAACTTCTTACTTCATTTTGTGCTCGTTTCATGGAATCTGGGTTTTTTATCAGCTCTGTCATTGCCCAAACTACTGTTGCTGCACTTGTATCTGTTCCCGCTACGAATACGTTCTGCAACAAATGGAAAAATCACAAATAACGTAATGTCAATGAATAAGTATGTGAAACATTACCGTAAGTACCAACTCGTTAGGCCTAAGCGCATCACATAAACCCGGCCATCCTAAATTCAATTGGCAATAGGAGGTATAACACACCGACCTTGTATATATTGGTTCGGAATGTCCCCACTAGTCCGATATAAGCGGAATTAGGGGTGAGCATAGGTCCAAAACTAAACCGAACTGCTATAAACCGAACCGAAGCTAAAACCGATTTTCCTGAATGCTTGGATCGAAAACCGAACCTATAAAAGTAGGTTCGGTTTCGGTTTGGACCTAAAACTGAATACTTGAAATATTAGAACCTAAAACGTAACCTATTAGGTCGGTTTAGGTTTTGGATTTAAACGGACCTAAAAAATAAAATTTAAATCCTATGGTGAAACCTAAACCAAACCTATCAAAGCTGTTTTTTTATCTTCTATATTAAAATTCGGCTTTTGGTTAAAACGTTGGTTTTACGGTCTTTAACCGAAACCGATATTTTAAAAAACACGGACCTAAGACCGAACCTAATTTGTCGGTTCAGGTTCATTCTGAACCAAAATTACTCGGTTCGGTTTGGTTCAGGTAAACCGAACCTAACTTGCTCAGCCCTAGACGGAATATAGTAAGGGCGTGTGCATACAAAGCGCACATATGCGTTATGCCCAAATCCATCACATTAAAACTCATTGACAATATAAACTAAGTTCGAAATGTCCATACTTTATACGTAAAACTTTATTATACAGTCCAACGAGTATTCATGTTAATTAAAAAAGTTAAGAACCACGTTAACTTACCATGAGGATTCCTTTGATATGATCCATAGTAATGTTAATAGCCAGTGAGTTGTCTCTTTGGAGATCAAGTAAGACATCAACTATATCACCTTCTTCATCTTCAGGCCTTATTGACTTTCGATGCTCATCAATAATTTCCTCATAAAAAGCATCCAACTCCATGAATATCTTATGGAGGCGTCTTCGCACCCCTGTAAGGTTATCGAGTAGCCAACCAACACAAGGAAAATAATCTGAATAGAAAACACTTACGAGTATTTCCTGTACATCTTTAAGCATGTCTTCAAAACTACGTCCATATCTGCCACCGTCATACTTCCTCCCAAAGGCGGTTTTGCATATTACGGTGCTAGTAAGGCTTGTCATTATTTCGCTCAAGTTTATAAGCCTACCCTCATCAACAAGACATAAGATATTCCGTGTCATCTCATGAACCTCCTCTTCTCGAATCGAAGAAAAGGATTGTGTCTTCTTATGGCTAAAGAGATGAAGTACGGTTACTTTCTTGAATTGCCTCCAATGCTCGCCATAGGGCGCAAACCCTATGTCCGAACCATTGTAAGATAGCTTTTGTTGAGCCGCGAGCTTTGGCCTATTAGAGAAGATGAGATCTTGGGTTTTCAACACTTGTTTGGCTAATTTTGCGGAAGAAACCACAAGGGTCGGTACAAACCCGAGTTTCAAAGACATGAGAGGACCATAGGTCTTGGATAACTCGTGTAAGTAGAGGTGTGGGTGAGAGGAAATATATTGGTGGAGGTTTCCGATGATCGGAAGTCCTGGAGGCCGAGGAAGAGCATGCTTTCTTCCGTTTGATCTTCTCCTTCTTTGAAGGTGAAAGAGAAAAGAAGTGAAAAGTGCTGCAAGGAAAACTTGAAGGAACAAATGCATCATTGTACGTTTCACTTAGGAAATATGGTGGTATAGCTAATTTGCAAGCTAGGGCTAGAGAAGAAATTGTGGGTTATTAGCACGTATATCACTAATTTATAGCAATTGGCAAAGTTAATCTTATTAATTAGTATTGGTTACATGTACGTAATCCTAATAAATATTAGTTAGTCAAATAACGGGATAAGTTTTTTAGCGTACGATGTGTTCGATTTGGTTTTTTAGCGTGTGATGTGTCCAAGTCTAATATAAATCATACATAATTTCATTTTTTGGAAGTATATACTTAATTATACTTTTTAGTCTTTTAGTCTTAAAAGTAATAAATACATCATTTAAGAGATTTTATATATTAGTTTTTTATTTTTTTCGTGGTCTATTATTTTATATAAAATATTTATAGGTCGTTATGTTGTTATTTTTGGTGAGGAATAATTAGTATTTTAAAAATAAAAATAAATTACTTATATTAAATTTAATATTCATCGAGAATATTTGAGAAAATATAATTTCATCCGAAACCGATAGTTATATTTTTTTTTTCTCTTGTAAAATGACTAGAAAAAGGCTGGAACACTAGATCCAAAAAAAATGTTATAATATCAAGTATTTTGTCAGTTCATATTTTTGTGTGATCATATTAATATGATTGATTATTTAATTAATAAATTTAATTCAATAAGAGGTGTAAGATGTTTTTGTGGGCAAAATTTCCACCATAGGTTATTTAGTATGATACTGATGCTAAATTTAATTATATAAGTAATAATTATTATATTTATACAATGTAGTTTGAATAAAATAATTTTAAGAAAAGTCGTGAGGTGATTTAAATGAAAATTCAAATAAATTAAAGGTGATTTGGATAAATAGCTTTTTGATGGGAGTGTGCTCAATGAACTAATAACAAAATACTAGTTTATATATTTTTAATATAAGAAATTGAATTTTGTAAAAAAAAACTTAAATAATCTACAATATACATTTTAAATGATATATAATTTATTATATAAGAATCTACAAGTAATTCTGTATATATTAATAAGTAAAATTAATTAAGAAAATAGAGCATACAAAACACTACACGTAATATTAGTTAAGAGTGAATGTCATAGGCAGATCGGTTTACTTGTAACTTATTTGTGTTTTATTTAATTTATAAACCTTGAGTTTAATTTTTGTAGGTGTTTACTTGTGAATTGGTTTATTTCTCTACGAGTTTATATGGTTTATAAACCATTCAAAAATAAACTTTTCAGGTCAAGGTTATTTTTGTTTGGATGGGTTTTTTTTGTTTAAAATCCGATTTTAATCTTGTGCTTTTCTATCCCGATATTGTTTGTTCAGTTTTGGGTATTCAACGTTATTGTTCGAGTTTTTTAAGGACACGAGTGTCTTTTGAAGTAAAATAAACCCAAAAAAATAACCTCCAAGTAAATGGCCATAAATAAACTCGAAAATAAACTATAAAGCCATATAAACTCATTTAGTTTATAAACCCGAAAATAATCCAATCCACAAGTAAACAGACCTGATCTTAAAATTCTCTTGACTTGAATTGAAGAAATTACACACGTTTATCGTTAATCACATTTGGACGCAAGAACTAGTTGTAGTTGTAAAATTATCTTTGTTTTAATATTTCTCGTTGAAGTGATGATCTGTCTTATTATAATGGATATTAAGTTTGTTTAATATTTCTTGGCTCACATTAAAATCTGAATTTGCAGCAAAATCTATTTGAAACGTGTGTAATTATCTTTATTTTGATAAGAGTTTGTCCTCTTGACGAAATTAAAGTTTTGCCAATATGAATATGTGATTCACATTTATCTATCCATCACATTACAAATAGTGATGTTTATCGCTATGGTTTGCACCATTTGTTGGATTTGTATATTTGCAGAATTGTTTTTCTACCATAGAAAACGATAATGTGTTTTTCTGGGTTAAACACTAGTTCTTTTGAGTTGTCATTGCACACTCAAAACGTAACTCAAACCATCAATTTTATGTCACAAATATCTGCCTTTAAAATATAATAAACTTTATCTTCCTACTACTCAAAATAATAAATAAAATAAATAAATATGGAAAATTTCGGATGGTGTTCCTATGTTTCGGATCGACTTTTCGAATTATGTTCAAGAGTTTTTTAATTTTCGGATGGTGTCCTTAAGTTTTATAATTTTTCGGAATATACTCTTGTATCATCCATAAGTTAACATTTTGAGAGGAAAATATAATTATTATTTGCTAGTTATTGTTAATAATCATTTTAAAGGTGTATATATAATATTGATGAATGAATAACTTATCTTTTTATCCCTTTAAAATGTTTTTTTTATTGGTAGAAAGGTATAATCTGAAAAAGTCTAATGCTCAAGGGAACCGTCCATAAACTGAAATGACCTTGGACATAATCCGGAAAAGTTTAAACATAATGGCACAATCCGGAATTTCTCAATATATATTATTGATACATCTATATACACTAGTGCAATTCTTAATGGCTGAATTGGCATTTAGGGCCTTTTACACTATAGAGTTAAAATTTAGGGTCCTACCAATTACAAATTGAAAAATAGGGCTCCTACTTTACTAGACTAATTCATAAATAGGACAAAAAGTTGACAAAAGTGAGTGATGGCTGATGTGATTGCTGACTGTGACACTTTTGATTGACATTTGGAAGGAATTTGGGGGCCAAAAAAACGCAGCCCTTTGCCCAGAAAAAATCAGCTTACCCAAAAATCTGCTTACCCAACTAATGTCACAATCATACCCAAAAATAAATTTGTCAAAGTACATAAACATACTCGAAAACAATACACCCAATAAATCAAATATCAATATAAAATAATATTCATAAATTGGATAATATTTTATATTTATACCCAATTTAAACATCACTTAATACAAAACCCATACCCAATTTAAATTTGTCATACCCAAAATTTTCAAAACTCGATATTGTATACAAACATCAATATCAAATGACATTTGGTCATTACCCAAAACTTCGCTTGACATTTGATCATTATAACACATTTTGGGTAACCATAAAACATATCCACGATATCACTTTAAATATAACACATTTTGGGTAACTATAAAACATATCCAACATTTTAACACATTTTGGGTAAGTGTTTTTTAAGATAGTGATATGTTTGGGTAAGTGGTTTGTTCGTATGGTTGTCAATATAGTAGATCGAACATGGTAAGTGCATATCCTAATTTTGAGATCGGAATTTTAGGTAATCAAACATAAATCGTCATACAACACAAAAAATAAATAACACACCTAACATACCCAAAAAATAACAAACCAATTTCGTCATACAATATCCAAAAAATAAATAACACACCTAACATATGAAAGATTAAGTGGGAGTCTCCCTCACTTTATTTAAAAAACCAAAAAGTATGAATAGTAAACATCCCATCAATATTTAAATGTTGTGTAGTACCATCATTTCAATTATATCCTATTTCCCTAGGTGTAGGCCTAATTTTTATTGTTTTCTCTAGAGACCCATTTTACAAAAGCAATATATAAAGGGTCTCATTTCCCTAATTTATTCATTCTTAATTTTCTCAGAAATTTATTTGCATTACTCTCGAAAGTTTTTTAAGGACTGTTATACCTATCGCCGAGATATTTTTCTTTGGACTTTATATTAAGTCGTGAGAAAAAACAAACTCAAGGCATTTTTTTCAAAAAATTCCCTATAGACATTTCTCATAAATTATAAAAAAACTCCCGAAAGACATTTATACGAACTTTTAAAAAAAAAACTTGTTCTAAGGATTTTTTTTAAAAAAAAGACACTATAAGTTGTTTTGTATATTTTTTAATTCACAAATTTACAATAGCTTGTTTCTTGTCAATATATAAAATCTAACATCCTCAAATGTTCAACAACAAAACAAACACACAAAATGTCCAAAATAAAATGCACTATTTCGATCGTTCCAAGATTCAACAAGCCGTACATACTTAAAGGGGTACGTTATATACACGACGCTCAAATTCACAAGGGCCAACAAGATCAGCAAGGCGCCGGCGCCTAGCTTGATGCGCCAACGCCAAATTTTTATTTTTTTTACAATCTGTTAGTCAATCAAAGTCGGTGTTTTTAGCTTTTTCGTACTCAAATTATCTGGTTAAATATGCGTAAAATGTACAAAATAGCTAAAGGTTAGCTACAGAAGAGGCCTGTGTTTTTTCAACCATTATCAGAAAGAACAAAATCTCCATCCATGCTACTATAGGTGAAGGGAAGTAATATTTATCATATTATAGTTGTCTATGCTCCACGGAATCTCGAAAGGCGAGAGGTGTGCTGAATTGATATCGATAGGGTATTATCTTCTCTTAATAGGTCAGTTATTGTAAGAGGAGATTGCAAGTGCATCATGTTTAACTATGAACGGACTGGAGGTTTGGGTAGGCTTCATGGTGACTCGAGTATTTTCATAGATTTCACCCTTAAATATAGATAGGAACACTACCATCTTCAACACATCTACTATTGTTCGTCGAAGAAGAAGAAGAAGATGACAACGACGACGACGTTTGGGAAGAAGATCCCACTCTTCTAGAAGTTCATGTTGTTGATTATTACAAATGCAAGAACTTGTACAATTCCTCCGACATTGGAATTCTGATATATGCTTCCTTTGGTTTCCTTACTATTGATCCTTAGGTGTGGGGGAAAAAGCACGACTCCAGTGGTAATATGATGGACAGAGTTTGGAGGGTAGTTGAGAGCATGAAACTCCTTCAAGCTCCTGGAAAAGACGGCTTTCAACCCGTGTTCTATCATAAATGCTGAAGTATTGTTGGAGATAAGGTCAAGAAGTAAGTTTCTGGATTCTTCGAGAGACACACTCTTCTAGAAGTTATTAATGACACCCTAGTCTCTGTTATAGCTAAGGATGGAAATCCGGAACGTATCAGTCAATATAGACCCATTGCACTCTAAAATGTCAGCTATAAAATCATCTCAAAGGTTATGGTGCAACGTCTCCGAATTGATATCAGCTCTCTCATCGGACCTACTCAAGGAAACTTCATAGTGGGAAGACAAATTCAAGACAATATTGTTATCATGCAAGAAGTTGTTCACTCGATGTGAAAGAAGAAACAAGGAGAATGTTGGATGTTACCCAAGTTGGACTTGGGAAAGGTGTGTGATAGACTCAGATGGGATTTCATCGACAACTCAATTATACTTGCGGGATTCCTTTGGAATGGCAAAACATGATACGGGATTGTGTTCGCTTTTCTAAAATGCAAGTTATTTGGGACGGGGAGCTCACTGAGAGACTTAGTCATAAGATTTCGGAGTTTGTTGATCGGGAAAGTGTGGAAGCCTATTTTTCTTTCTAGTGGCGGACCGGACCTATCTCGTATGCTTTTTGTAGATGATATCACTTTTTGTAGATGATATTTCTGTTACAAATCCGGTTAAAACCCTAGCCGGCCCCCTATCGGCCGTAACCAATGTGTTGAAGAAGGTCGTTTGGTTCTGAGTTTGACAGCTCTCTGGTAAAAGCTTCTTTAGCAGTTTACCCTTGAACTCGTGACTTGAAAAACCTATAATGCCCACTAACGGCACTTGAAACTTGATGGTTAGCCTAGTTCTTCTTTACTTTCCGTCTCCCAGTTGCCCTGAACAGTTAACGACTTAACGTTGGTCACCGGAATCACTTGGATTCGCCGGTAAATACCCCAGTCACGTCGGCCTAACTTCTGACCTTCAAGTTGTTACCCAAGCTAAGTGTGTAAGTTCTTTTTTGTCACCCAACCAGTTTGTTGATAAACTTTTCGGTTCTGCTCTTGCGGCTATTACCCGAAAATACATACCCACGCCTAAAAAACAAAACAGTAACAGTATTCACTATCTCACAAATGAATGAAATCTGGTAAAAACAGGCTATCTCAAACAGAAAAATATTAAAAGATAATGAAATCTAGTGAAAACAATTTTGACTATCTCACAAATGAAACAAAAACAAAACAGTATTGACAAACAATTTTGGCTATCTCACAAATGAAACAAAACAGTATTGACGTTTTTGGCTAGGGTTCTCTTGCCTGTATCTCTAACTCCAAATTTTCAATTGAGCTTGTTGGCCCTTTCCTCAATCTCATTATTTGTGCTATTGAAGGAAAAAAAAAACTTTTTAAAACTACGAATAAATTTCAAGTTTGAGTGAGTTTGACACTCCAGATTTCATTTCTTTCGTGACAATAAACGTATCATAAATTATGTTGGCGAAACCCGCCACCAACCTCATCGGAAAATTCCCGCCAACCACCCTGTTTTGTATAAACACTTTTCAGTGTTAATTAAACCGGAAGAATAAGAAAAAGAAAACATGTTTGAAAACCGATGCTTTTTTTTAACAATCTTCTCACTACAAATCATTTTTTGTTATATATCAAGTTCTACACATTTATTCATCAAAATTTCCGTGTTCTGCAATCGCGTCTTCTGAGGTTTGATACAGTCTTTTGCTGGCGGTTTCGTGCGTTTGTCGAGAAGGGGGCGTGGATTTGTGATCGACTCCTGACGGCTCTGTTGCAGTCCAAATCTGAGGTGTCCACAGTTGTTCCCCAGACTTCCTCCCTGTGTACCTCCTTCGAAGATGAACGTTTATGCTCGGTGTCTCTTGCTGACTGGATCAACCTGCTTTCCCTTGAAGACTTTTTGCTTTCGGTTTCATTTTGATGTATTTTTGTGTATTTCTTTTCTCCTTTATTTGTGATCCTTCACGACGGTTGAGACCGTTTGCCGATTTCTTCGGCCTTTCGACCCACTAGACGGCGCGCCGTCTAGTGGTTTCGAGCCGCTTTCCATTTTCCAAAAAAAAAAAAAAAAAACCCTCCACATGCGTATTATTATGCTTGTGTTTGACAAGTTTTGTAATGCCTCTGGTTTAAAGTAAGTGTACAAAAATCAAAAAAAAAATTGTATCACCTAATGTCACTAGAGAGATTAGCTAGATCTTAGAGAGACTTTGTGAAGTGGAAGTGACCAAGAATTTGGAAATTACTTGATCATACCTATCCTCCAAGGACGGATCTCCAAGAGCACTTTCGAGCCCTTACTGTATAAATAGCGACCTTATATTTTTGGGTTAAACAAGTGGTGAAGGACATTTGAATAAGGATTTCGAAGTACAATCGTCCTTCTTCCTCAAATTTCCACTTTTCCATTTATCTTCTAAAATTCCTATCAGCATCATGTTCTTCATATCACTAGGAAGCCTTTTTAGCCAGAAGACATAGTGGATTTTTCTTACGAGGAGTAATACCAGGTAAGATATCCATGTCCAGAACTTCTTTCTCCATACCCACAGGTAACTCCCAGTCAAACAAGCAAATCAAGTTTGCAAGTGCAAGCTCCACCATAACAGCAGCAAATTGTATACCAGGACATATTCTTCTTCCAGACCCAAAGGGAATCAGCTCAAAGTGTTGGCCCTTCAAGTCAACAGCTTTATCCACCACAAATCTTTCAGGCTCGAACTCCTCTGGCCTTTCCCAGCATTCAGGATCTCGTCCTATAGCCCATACATTGATCAAAACTAACGTTTTTCCTTGGATTTCATACCCTTCCACGCTGCAGTTTTGAGTGGTTTGTCGCGGAACTAGTAAGGGACTAGCGGGATGCAGTCTCAGCGTCTCCTTAATCACCGCCTTGAGATATCCTAATTCTTCTAAATCTTCTTCTTTTATAACTTCCCTTTGTTTGTTTCTCTTCAATGTTCTTGTTTCATCTTGCAGTCGCTTTCTGGCTTTCGGATTCTTCATCAGCTCTATCATCGCCCAATCCAAAGTTGCTGCAGTTGTGTCTGTTCCTGCTAGGAATATATTCTGCAACAGAGGCAATTTGCATATGGTAAGTCCAGCATATGTAAATCTAAAGTCTATATTATATTATTCTAGTCAATCAACTTACCATGAGGATTCCTTTGATATGATCTGTAGTGATGTCAATTCCTAATGAATTCTCTCCTTGGAGCTTGAGTAGCATATCAACGATATCCTCTTGTCCAGATTTGGTCCTGTCTCTATTCAGATGTTCATCAATAATTTCCTGATAAAATCCGTCCAACTCCATAAATAGTTTATGAGTGCGTGCTTCCGTCCCTGTAAACTTGTCGATCCACCCGATGCAAGGAAAGTAATCTGAAAAGCAGAAACCAACGAACCTGTCTTGTGCTTCTCTTAGGATTTCAACGGCACTACTATTCCCACATCGAGTATAGCTCCTCCCGAAAGCAATTCTACATACTACGGTAATTGTAAACCATGTTATCACTTCACTTAAATCTACAGGCTTACCCTCACCAGAAAGCTGTGAAATCTTGTGTGTCATCTGGGAAACCGCCTCTTCTCGGATTGAAGCAAATGACTGAACTTTCTTGGAGGAAAAGAAATGAAGTATGCAGAATCTTTTAATTTCCCTCCAGTAACTACCATAGGGTGCAAAAGCTAAATCAGATCCATTGTAAGACAGCTTTCTAATAGTGGCCAACATTGGCCTGCCAGAGAAGCTTTCATCGTGGGTTTTCATCACTTCTCTTGCCATTTTTGCAGAGGAAACCACTAGGGTTGGTAGGAACCCTAGCTTTAAAGACATGAGGGGGCCATAGGTTTTGGATAGTTCATACAAGTAAAGATGAGGGCAAAACGAAATGAAATCGTAGAGGTTTCCGATCAGCGGAATCCCTACAGGTCCTGGAGGATGAACTGATTTCCTCCCATTTCTCCTTCTTGCTTGGAGGAGAAAAAAATAGAAAATTAATGTAAGTGCTGATACAAGGAGGAATTGCAGAAAAAGATGCATACTTTTGCTCAGGAAATCGATCCCTTTCAGAATTACTGAGTATTTATGAAACCTAGGAAATGTTGACTTTTTATTGTTTTGAAGAGAACTTTGCAATTGATTGAACTTGGATGCAAATGAGCCGTGTGGGACTTTGTCATCCTTGATAAGTTTCAGGCTTGGACAAGCCCAATACGTACAAGTTGAGCTTTGTTTTGCAGCAAAATTTTGTCTAATACAGTACAAAATATGGAGCACTGAGGATAAACGTCAGTGCTCGTGTTCAGCTGCTGGCCGTTCCTTGTTTGTGGTAGCATTTTGCTGCAGCACTTCTCCATCAGATAACTCAAAACTACAATTAACGAACCATAATCAGAACTTCTCCATCCTTAATTTTGTTTCAAATGAAAATTCAGCTCCATAAAAGCAGGTTTAGAAAATGAAACAAAATTGTGAGCAAATTAACCAATCTACAAATGCCCATATTTACAAATAAATCAGAAAAAAGATGGCTTGTGGGGAATTTTGTAGAAACGAGGCATGAATTAGAACACAGGGCAACCATCAACGACAATGCCTTTGGCAGTAGGACACATGGACAAGGGACAAGCTTCGTAGTCAGAAGGGTTGCCTATCCATTTGACTCCAATGCCACCCAACGTAAAGAACACAAGCACGGTTGCAAACGCAAGACCAGCGTCCAGAGCGGCGGCCAGCACGTAGTTATATTTGCGCCACCACCTCTTCCGGTACCTGAAAATAAAGAAATTGAAAATAACTGACACCAACACCCATGAATTCATGTTCACTGATGTAGCCGGTGGCATATTCCCGGTTGCTCCGAGTATCACCGGCAAGTTGATCAGCCTAATCCATTTCTGGCTGGGGAATGTTTTGTATAGAGTCCAAACTATGATAGGGCCAATCGCGCCACCTAGGAAGAACCAGTTGAGAGCAGAGTAAGGACCCAATGATCCAAACACTCGTTTCGGACCCACCAAGCCCCAGATGACGGATGCGTCGAAGAAGACTCTGTCACCTCTGCACGTCCATGGACTTCCCTCAGGGAGAAGGTCCGGATTACATATATTTGGGATTGATGTCAGTAGCCACCATCCAATTCCAAGATTCACCGTTCCAGATAAAATCGTTCCAATCAACTACATAAACAATAATAGTTAATAATAATAATTCGATTTTAACAGCTATTTGTGTAACTAATGAACTATGTATACCTGAACAATGAACATTGATTTTGGAGGAATCTTCATGTAATGGCCAAGCTTGAAATCTTGGAGGAAGGAGACGGCTTGTGCCATGCTCATATACCCATAGGTTTTGAAGACGACATTGGCAACCGGGTGCCCTGGAAGCATATAGCCCATGAGATACTCCGTGATAACATTTAGTCCCGGCGTCTGAATAGATATTAAACAAGTGATTAGAGCAAAAATTTATAAGTATTTTTCAGCACATATTCATTTATATTAACCTGATTCGTTGTGGCGGTGATGATACTGATAGGAAGTGTGAAGAACAAGGCGAGGGCTGCAGCCAAGAAGAGCGCCCACCATGGCATTTGGATTTGGTCTTTCATAAATATGCAAAGCATAAGGCTCAACACAAGTGTAACAATAGTCATTGCATAAAACCACCACCCAGGGATATCCTCGTATTTCCTCATTAACTTGGTATGTATATCTTGCTTCTTGTTTCTAGCCTGCGATGACTTAAATTGACTCCATATCTCCCTGCCAATAATGGACTATAATAGTTAATTTAACAATAGAGAAAAGGAAATAATGAAAGACAGGGGTCAGTTAAGTAAGGAAAGGATAATGTGTGTATGATAGATACTTGCCTGCCGTTAAAAAGCATAACATGTGTTAGACACGCGGTTAGAGAAGCAAACCCGAGCCCATAAGTGACGGCGAAGAATGTGCTAAGCCGGATGTCTCCTTGCTTCTGGTACTGATCTATGTCTAGTTGAAATTTGTCATTCACAATGGAGGATATGTTGTACTCTTGGCCTTGAATGTCAAATAAGTCTTCAGAGAAGATTGGAAAATTTCTGGCACTGTACAAATTCAAGCCCCAATAACAGAATGGGGTCAAGAAGTACATAATAAATGCATACCCTGAAAGAATGTTTACACATACGAAAAAGGGTGTAGCAAGTGGGCTTCCATTCCATGCAGAAATGACCTCCCAATCAAACCCGAATGTAAAGAGACCGAGACCGTTCATTCCTGAACCGATTTGGTGAGCCAGAACTGAGTTGGGAAATGCCCAGCATATCCAAGCCACGCTTTGCAAGGCATTCAAGAAGTAGCCAGGAAATATGTACCAAGCAAAGCTGCAAACGGTTGCAATAATGAAAAATTGACCTCTCGCCAAGCTCTTGTCGCGTTTTCCATTGGTTTCTTCTTTGTTCTTGTGATAGTCTCCGTGCAATGCCCTGCGTGCATAATTGTGGGTTGTATAAGTGCTTCTGATATGAAGATGTGAATGGTTAACAACGAAAGAGCATATATACTTACCCAAATAGCGAAACTTGAACCAAGGAACTTGGCCACCACATTTCAGCAGGATCAACCACGTACTTCCTTAGCAATCCCGCCCATCCATAACCCAGGACCTGTATGTTTGCGATGTCTACACTGTTAAACTTACTAATCATCAAAACTAAGCAATGGCATCCATATCAGATTCGAAATTAATTACCAGATCGGAAAATCATAAAATCCAACAACATGGCACCTAAAATGTCGATCAGCTAGAAAGAAAATTAACCTGAGTTGTGAGAATTAGGAGCCAAGCAGCAAAGAACTGGATTTTCCGATGATAAAAGGCCTTAACGATATCCACAATCCAAACCGCGTAAGCGGTGCCATTCCCGAAGGCACTCCCAGCATTAGCAAAGATAGAAATCAAAACGTGTTCCTTAATATTAAAGGGCCCAGGATTGAGGGAGAACTCACGTGTCCCAAAACCGGGTATCCGAAACTTAGTAGCGGGTAAAACCCTAGCCATGAACTTCCCGATTGGAAGCGCGGCCACCTGGACGGTAATCATAGAGATCGTGACGCTTTCCTGACGGTAATTGAAGAACGTGTTGACAAATGAGAGCGCTACACACGAGATGATTCCGATGAACCACATTCGAAATGTCCAAACGGGAAGTGTTGGGTCGTCGGTTATCGGAACTGACAGACGGACTTCTTCAATCGGCGAGATCTCATCGTCGGCTATGGGATCTTCTTCGTGGAGATTCTTCTGACGATCGGATTCCATCGTAAACTGGATCGAGCTGTGTTTAGGGTTTGTAGATTCGAGGGTTTAGAGGCTTTATGTGTTAATATAAGGGGTTAATCATGGAGGGATATTGAGAATCCTACGCAGCCGAAACGTAGAGAATCTATGTTGAATGATTTGATAAACGACAATTGGTAATATTATTGTATCATAAGATTCTGATTCTCCACTTGGTAGATAAAATAAAGTGGACTACGTTCCGCTTTGAATTTAACTTAAATTTACATAAACCACCCTTTACTTATCCTATTTTTCAGCTAAGCACATCATATATTTTTATTTTTATTTAATCACCTATTATTTTTAACCGTTAACAAATCACCACCACTTTCAAACTCTGTTAAGAGCCAATTACAAATGTGTACTTATTGCTAATCGTCGTCCAAATCACAACCAAAGCACTTCATTTCCGAACGAACATGGCTATGTAAGCTCAATTATTATCATTCCCTTATTCAATATCTTTTTTATTTGGAAAAACAACTTAAAATAATATCAACTTTCAACTCAAAATAATACGAACTTTAAAAATTACTAGTAACGATACAAAATATCAACGTATATACCAAAAATGCTACGGTTATTTTTCCGGCAAAAATTCCAATTTCGATGATGATGTGACCGTCAATTTATACATGTCATCAAATGAAATATTATTAAATAATGTTGAGGTGAATTTTATTTTAAAATATAAAAACAAGCTTCCTTTTAACAAAGTCCAATAAGATTTTATATACTAAAAAGCCCATATCAAATTGTTTTATTTAACGTCAGTTTAACGTAATAGGGGATAACTAAAAAAACTTAAATCAATTTCTTTAACCTAATTTAAATCAAATTACTTAGCTTATATCCAACACATGAGAAACAATTGATAATCTTATTGATTTATTACGATGAGTTAACAAAAGTCAAAACATTTCTCTCTCGACACTCTCCTTCTATGTAGAAGACGACAAGGACTCGACGTGTCCTACGTTGGAGAAGATGACAAGGATGCCGTTTGTTTCAGTTTCTAAACTAGTTGGTGGACAAGAGTCAAGGTAAACACAATAGTCTAATTTCAATTTCTAAGCCTCCATTTACCCTTTTCTCCAAAGTATGCGAACTTTAGGGGTTTTGTGGTATTAATCGTTTTCAATCTTCTTGATACGTATGTAGGTGTTGAATTTGTATGCGATGAATGAAAGTGGTATTAGTGAAATGCATGATGAAACTGAACCTCCCAACAACAACCGTCTTGAAACTATGAACCTACATGCAACCCATAATGTTGTTGATATAGATTGGAATGAATCAGAGGGGTCCGATTACGTGTCTGGTGCACATTATACTAGTGATATTGACGTATTAGGTTTTCTTGGTGATAGAGAAAAAATTGTAAGTGATGAGAAAGATAAAGATGTGATGCTTGAAATTGGAGTAGAGGGTTTTGAGGAGGAAATGGAGGAGGTTCATTTGATTACACGTGACTTGGACTCCTCTGATGAAGAGTATCAAGCTGTAAGAAGAAAAGTTAGAATACAAGGTTGAAACTGTGAAAAGTGTTGAAGAAACTTAAGTGAGTATGAAGAATCTGAAGGTGAACTGCATGTTTTTTCTAAAACTGGAGAGGATGAGAATGCAAGAATAAAGAGGAGAATGAGAAGCAACATGATCCTTGTAGACAACACCGATTGCAAGAACTTGGAATAGGAAGTGGGGTTGAGATTTTCCAATATTCCCATATTTAAGGAAGTTACAACAATGTATGATATTTTGAATGAATATATCTTAAAGTTTGGTATGATTGACAAACGTAAGCAAAACTGGAATCGCTTGTAAAGAAGGTTGTTCATTCAAGGTTTATGCATCATGGCATGATAAGAAGGGTTCACTGCTTGTGTAAAGCCTTGAAAAAGAACATTTTTATGTGAGAAATATGAGAACAAATCGTCTACTTACACCAAAATGGTTGGCTAGGCAATATCTTGCTAGATTCAAAGTTAACTCTCATTGGCCGGCTAGTGAAATGGTTGATAGTGTGAAGAGAAGGTACGGTCTGAACATTAACAAGTGGGTTACATACAAGGCAAATAAAGTTTTGTATACAATGTTTCATAGTTCAATGAAGGATCGCTATAACAAAACTGGGAGTTACATTGAAGAGTTGAATAGATCAAATGAAGGGGGTAAATTTTGTTCTACTTTCTACCTCATCTAGTCCTCCATTGTTCCAAATGATTTTTTGTATGTTTTTCTAGGTTGAAAATGTTGAAATAATTAAATTCCCTGATCCATAAAATCAAGGATCAAAATCATGTTAAAGTTATTAAGGAAACAAAATTTACATACCTGGTTCCATATTGCAACATTCTGATCAATCTTTAGTGAGGAATCTACAATCCGGATGAGCGTTGCAGGTATATCGTCTTCCTCAGTCAAATCTCCTTAGAGTTTCTTTAGTTTTTCTCTCTAATGGATAAAGAATGGAAAACAAGATATTGATTTGACGTATTAGGGACCATAACCTAATATCCTTTATATATTGACCTAACATAATCTCATTAAGACTATTGGGCCAAATCTGGTATCCACTCATTAAGCTCATACCGATTAATTGCATTCTACGGACTTTACTTAATCGGATCACTAACGATTAGCCATATAATATAAGTGTGTATCATAATATGTAAGCCCATATAATAAGATTTATAAATAAATCTTGCAATCTTCCACTTGGGCTACATATGAAACAATATTAACCAAATTCTTTATGTGCACGTATTGGCTAATTTTATAGATTTCTTCTTTATTTTAATCTAGTACATCTCATATATCAATACGAGATCACGGTGGCATCCATCACAATCATCGTAACCAAATATTCCGTGTTCATCATGTTAGTATGCTCAATGAAATTGATCATTATGGATGAGTGACATGAAAATTATATGCAATGTGATCTCATAACATGTCTATTTTCAATTGTTCCTACTTTATTCGGAGATCAATTCAAAACCAAACTTAAGTTAAAAAATGTAATTTGTGAATTAACTCATAAAACTTTATTATGCATATAACGGAAGGTGTAGAACCTCATTTCAAACTCCCACTAGGTTAAGGGTTTACAAAACTTGTCAAGTCTCATATGAGCATTATGCTCATGAAATCCTTTAGTAGGCAATCCCTAGATTAACGGATCCAACAATTTGAGTTTGTCCTTATGTGTTCTATAGAACTTGACATTTCCTGAACTAATTCTTTCACTGACACAAACATAATGTCAATATGTTTTTCCATCAAGGATCTTTAGTAGGTGTTGTATTCAACCTGCGTATATGTTATCTCAAAATAACTTTATTTGGCTCTCAAAGCTACTAAAAGCATGTAGTCAATGACAAACATATGCAACAACAATGAAAGTAGCTACAAGTTTTGCTCAACACTTCTCTTAAACATAGATCTTCCAACAAACCTACAGTCTTAAGTTAATCGTCTTTTATTCAATGTCTAAAGAAATCAAGATAAAATTATCCATTGATCTCCAAACTATCGATTTCTATATTCTCACATGAAATCTTTGATTCTTTGTAAGGCCGCATGACTTCATGCACTTAATAATCTGCTATACAACTCAGTCATGTATACTATATCCGAAAGTTTACACACCCAACTTAATGACACTTTGAGATTATGTTAGGTCAAAACTGATAACCTTTAGCTCTTTTGTGATAACTTAATGACACTTTGAGAATCATCCCATTGTATATTTTTTCTAAACAAAAGAAGTGTCACCAAGATCTTTCATACTAAAACACATGGTGAGAAATCTCTTGGTTTTGACCAATAAGTTCATATCGTTGCAAACTGATAGTATATAAATATTTACTTATTTCC
This sequence comes from Fagopyrum homotropicum, assembly GCA_033239125.1. Taxonomy (NCBI): domain Eukaryota; kingdom Viridiplantae; phylum Streptophyta; class Magnoliopsida; order Caryophyllales; family Polygonaceae; genus Fagopyrum; species Fagopyrum homotropicum. The sequence goes on along the minus strand of BSWB01000006.1, from coordinate 8,806,854 downwards.
ACTTATTTGTGAAATAAAAAAATGAAGTAATAACTTGATGAATTTATAATTTCACTGTTTTATACATACTTAGACCATAGATGGAATTCTTATTATCAAACCATAGTTTTCAAATCTTTAGATTCAAAATTTATGATAGAACCACATAAGTGTATCAGCACTAGAGGTAGAAACAATCATTATTCCATCCCATGTAGCTCTAAATTAAAATGAGTCAAACATGTCATTATTGTCCTAAATGAGTCATTTAATGAAGTTGAATGAATATGTGATCATTCAATGATAATGTCTTCCTTATGAGTGAGTCCTTTCAAAACCCTTTTGACAATGCAATAAAATCTCAAGCGTCATTTTCCTTTATGAATGTCATTTCACCCTATAATATTATTCTAGAATCGAGAATTAGAACGTCTGGTAACCTCATGAAGATTCAATAGATCATCAATTGATGTGCCTACTTTATCTCCTTGTTCCATATGATACGCAACATATTTTATTGTATCCGTCCCACAAGAATCACGTGTTCTACAATATATACAATGTAATCTTCTAAGATTGCATACCTCATTTCTCAATAAAATCCTTAATGACACTTCTTGACAGTGGCGGAGCCAAAAGCTTTTCTCAAGAGGGGCGACTTTAAAAAAACAATTTACGTAGATAAATGAATATTAAGCCTAAATAAACAATAAAATAATATTAATATTAAATTAAAATTTATGATAAAATAGCTTATATTATTATTGGGTATATTGTTACCAAAGATCGAGTTCGGTTCATGGAGAAAATTTATCCTATTATTTTCCATACATTGAAAAACTTGATTAACTTCATTTTTAATGTTTTAAGCAAAAAAATTTCAATATAACATGCGAAGTAAAATAATTATATTTAATCATCATTTAGTACGAAGTTTATGTAAAATTTACTACATTTAAAACTGTGATAAAATAAAACAATCTAAACAAATAGATTTATAATAGGAAACCATCTAATATAAATTTATAGTTTTGGATGTTAAAGTAAATTATAGAGGTAATTAGATCAACTAAAATAAATAAATTATCAATAAATTTAGTTCGTTTGTAAGTATTTGCAAACCGTAAAGTTAATTTAGTTTTAAAGCATATTAGTTATAACACCAAACTTGCTTACCGAAAATTAGGAGCTTGTTGTATGGAGCAAGAATCGAACAAACTTTCATTTCAAAAGTAAAGAACCTTGTTATACCATCTCGGCTATACAAAATATTACACCTGAATAGGAGCCATTGCCCCTTCCAACCCCGACTTGTCTCCGCCACTACTTCTTGAGGTTGTTGAGTTTGCTTTATAGGAGAAATTTTAGTGTTGTCATAAAACCCCACCTGTCTCTGCCACTACTTCTTGAGGTTGTTGAGTTTGCTTTATAGGAGAAATTTTAGTGTTGTCATAAACTTATTATGGTTCTTAAGAGTGTTTAGAAAATACTTTCAAATCGCTTTCAATAACAACTTGAGGAAGAGATGTTAATCTCGTTTCATTAAAGACAACTACATCAACACGGATGTTCCTCAATCCTTCCCTTCAAAACTCTACATCCTCAAGAAAATCTTGCATTTTTCAATTATTAAAGGACAATGAAATCAAGAAACTTAAAATCTGTCGAAAAACACGCGTACTTATAGTGATACTTGAATGTAGTCACCAAGTGTTATTAGATAGTGAAAATATGTTTACTTGAGAGTAAGCCAAATTAAGAAAGATCCATTCTTTATACGTTGAGCATGGTATTTGCCAAACCCTTCTTATATGTGCAAACCTTTTACAAAAGAAGCAACTTTATATTTGCTTATTATGCTTCTTTTGTTTATACCCTTAATATCTTCATTTGTCTTTCCATTCCTCCCGAGAAGTAACCGAATGAGAACATCTTGTATATTATCGCCTTTTGAAAAGCCTAATACCATCTCAAAGTTACCCACTGAGATATTCTTACGTCTCATCTCCTCTTGACAAGACTCAAATGATGTTCATAATGATCATAGGATCTTCACAAGCAAAACATTCTCATGTGTAGAAGATTATCTTCTCTTTGAAAGATCCAAAACCTATAGAAAAATAAATGTTTTCATCCTTAATGTGAGGTTAAAATTCATACACCGAATATAATATATACCATATTATTCAACCTCATAAGTTCTCCTTATTATTAAGGTTGTCCAAACGGTCCGATCCACCATGGTCTGGTCCAATACGGTCCGGTCCAAACCGTTTAATTTTTATTTATTTATTTTTAAATATACTTTTTTTAATATGGATTAAATCCGGTCCGGTCCGGTCAAACCCGGACCGGACCGGATGTTGTTCTAGTTAAAAAACATTAAGGGCCCGTTTGGTTCCAACTCCGGAAACGGAAACGGAATGGAAACGAATTTAGTCCATATGTATATCCATATTCATGAAATTTTATGGAATCATTCATTGTGTTTACATGCAAAATGCACTTGTCTCCCCATATTTTGTTACCCTATAGGGTATCAAAAGTAATCAAATTCAACCTCAATTACTTCAAATCACAAGGAATGATTCCAACAACTTTCATGAATAAAGGTATACATATGGACTAGATTCGTTTCCATTCCTTTTCCGATTCCGGAGTTCAAACCAAACGGGCCCTAAAAGTATAAAAATTCCGGTCCGGACTGGACCAGAACATTACGGTTCCGGACTGGACCGTAATATCTTGGACCGGACCGGAATTTTCTAATTACGGTCCAGGACCGAACCGGACCGGACCGTAATTTCCGATCCAGTCCAGTCCGGTTTTCCGGTCCGGTAGCAATGTGTGCAGTCCTACATTTTGGCTTGCTACTAAGAGTTGTTTCCAAGTTCTAATTCCAGTTTTTCCTGCATTATGTAATCAAAAGGGATGTGAGGTCACTAGAAAGAGAGAGACCAACCACCACCACCACAGGGAAGGCCACTGCGCTTGGGAGAAGAGGGGCACTTGCTGTGTACAACTGCGATAACAGGATCAAACTGTCCAAAATGGAAGTTAATCTCAAAATGCTTATTGTTTACTCCTATCCTATCCATACGCAGTAGCTTTAAAAGCCAGCAACATGGTAGGAGACAACCAACAACAAAATGAAAGGAACGGTATGGAAACAATTGCTTCCTTTCCTCCTACTGCACTTAATTTCTCAGGATTATCGACTCATTCCTAACTCTCCAACAATCATCATTCCTGATTCGTATTATCACCTGTTAGGTCACAAACTCTGCTTTTTATTAGAGATAGATGACAATCAAGATTCAAGAGTGTTTATTAGGTAGCAGCATACTTTTGCTTTTTTCGTGAGATTTTTCTTCTTTGTTTTCTTGTATTGAAGAATAAGCTAGAGCAGCCTCCTGTATTAGCCAAAACTACATGAATTCAACAACAATCTTAAAGGCAAAATCTTCCCTTCCCAACTTCACTGAACAAACAACACAACTTCAATTGATTTATTAAACTCATCAATTATGATTGTCGGCATCGGTCATATCGTACATACAGAGCACAAGACAAGTATATCTTCCTATCACAGCCTATTCATTTCAGCTGATTGCTTATCATTATTAAAGGGAGAAAAAGTACCAAATAATTTGGACTTGAACTGTACTTTATGAGGCTGAAGTTGGAAATCTGCCTTAATGCTGTTCTTAAGAGCACAATCTCCCTAATTGATCTGCTGTGAACTGTAGATCATGTATTTTCTCCATGCCTTAAGGAAATGGAAAATGATGCAAATCGACATACAAGAATCACACTAAATTTATTGCCTGCTAAGCAAAGTTATCGGCTGAAAAAACTGTCTGGGAAGTGGTTTTGTGGAGAAAGAGTTTGCATTAAAGGGGAAGGGATAAAAAAGCAAAGAAAAGAGCATGCTTGAATTCTAGGTCAAGCCATGACAAAATAGTTGTCTTATCCTTATAAAAAGCTGAAAATTTCATGGCTTAGATCATGCAGACCCTGGAGAAGGAGATGAATCCAACAAAAAGGAACATTTTAATTAAATTTCACATGCATGAACTATTTTAAGGCTACAATATTTGCATGATTAGGCTATAGTGCTGAATTTATCTCGTCCTTCTCTTCATTTGTTTTTAACTTTCTTTGCACAAGTTAAACCAAAAAGATTTACAGTACCAAAGAGAGTCTGTGCTATGGCATCTGGAAGTGTTCAGCTAGAGATCAAAGATCACTATGTAATTCGATTTGTTTGATTTCTCTTCCTTGTTTGATTTCCAGTACCAAAGAGAGTTCTTGCTATGGCATCAGGACTAGACCTTTTGCTAAAGTGTGTTATTCTTCTGTGAAATGCAATTTTCTTGCAGGTAACAATGGATAATGACATACTCCGAGTCACAATCTCAAAACCAGATGGGATCGTCACTAAAATCGAGTTCAATGGAATCAAGAACTTGCTTGAAGAAAGAAATAATCTAGTTGACCGAGGGTAAAGTGGCTTCCTTTTTTTATTGTCCACTTCCCTTTTTACATTTTGATCATGTTATAGCTATCAATTTGTTTCACTTGTCAAATGGAGTATGCAGCTATTGGGATGTTGTATGGAGCCCAGCTGGAAGTCCTGGAACAACAGGAATCTTTGAGAGGCAAACAAATCATCTATTTCATTCATTTTAATTGCTTTTTCAAAGCCAATGCTGCCAAGGATGTACGTTTGGCTAACGAGTTATCACATCCACGCAATGCAGAATCATCGGAACAGATTTTGAAGTTATAAAACAAGAAGAAGAAGTAGTAGAGTTGTCTTTCAGAAGAACATGGGATCCCTCCCTTGCAGGAAAATTAGTTCCTTTGAATATTGACAAGAGGTTTGTTATGCTCCGTGGCTCTTCAGGGTTCTACGCATATGCTATCTACGAGAAGTTGAGTGAATGGCCCGGCTTCAACCTACCCGAAACGAGGATTGCTTTCAAACTCAGCAAAGACTGGTAAGCTGTAATGTGAATCAGCATTGCTACTACGTTACCACTGTATGCTTTTAGCTGATAAAAAAATATTGTTTTGGAAAATTCCTAAGGTTCCATTACATGGCTGTAGCAGACGACAGGCAAAGGCCGATGCCGTTGCCAGATGACAGGTTGCCTGAACGCTGTCAAGTCCTGGCTTACCCTGAAGCTGTTCTACTTACCAAACCAGTCGAGGAGCAATTTGAAGGAGAGGTACTTGCTTGATTCTTCTGTGAAGAATTTTCTAAAACCTCAATGGCTTATTTTTATTGTTGATGATCAGGTGGATGACAAATATGAGTACTCTTGTAATAATGAAGATATAAAAGTACATGGGTGGATATGTACTGATCCACCCACTGGGTTCTGGCAGATTACACCGAGCAATGAGTTCCGGTCTGGAGGTCTTACAAAACAGAACCTCACCTCTCATGTTGGCCCTACAAATCTCGCAGTGAGTAGAGCAGCTACACCCAATAATAAGATAAACTTCTTATTATTAGTGGCAAGTAATGAACTAACTGAAGCTATTGGCTTCTTGCTCAGGTTTTCTATAGTGCCCACTATGCGGGAGAGGGCATGATACCGAAATTCGCTAATGGGGAGTACTGGAAGAGGGTATTTGGCCCGGTTTTCATGTACTTTAACTGTGTGCCAAAGGAGGATGATTGGCATTGGTTATGGGAAGATGCTAAGGAACAGGTTATTTCAATCTATTAAATAAAGACTGTCAAAAATAATAGGTGAAAGAACAATTTAAAACTTACACTAAACTTCCTTATTGTCTCCAGTGGAGGGATGAAGCTGAGAGTTGGCCTTACTGGTTTCCGGCTTCAGAGGATTTCCCGACATCTGATCAACGGGGAAGCGTAAGTGGCAGATTGCTCGTCTTTGATAGGTACCTATTTCCCATTTGTCTCTCAAACCCGCCACCAAAAAGACTTTGTCTATCTTATAGAAATCACAGCTTATTACTGTTTAATTGTCCAAGTTGTGTAAGTAGCGAAAATATGCCAGCAAAGGAAGCTTATGTTGGATTAGCCCCACCAGGACAGCCTGGGTCATGGCAATTAGAAAGCAAGGTTAGCAGCAAACTAGCATCCTTGTCCATCTACTTTTATTCAACTAACATTAATAGATAATGCATGATCAGGGTTACCAGTTCTGGACCAGAGCAGATAGCGGAGGCTATTTCTGGATTCCCAACATACGGCTAGGAGACTATAACTTATATGCTTGGGTTCCGGGTTTCATTGGAGAGTATCGTTGTGAGAACAAGGTGTCCATCACTTCAGGTGTGCATTCTTCACAACTATCTTTCATAAGCTGCAAATGAATATGGATGTAAAAGTACACTACTCTTTTGTGGCTGTGGAGCAGGTGGAGATAGTATTGAGCTGGGTGAGCTTGTGTTTAAACCACCGAGAAGTGGACCCACCCTCTGGGAAATCGGATTCCCTGATCGTACTGCACAGAAATTCTTCATTCCTGATCCTTATCCCAAGTATGTCAACAAACTGTATGTTGACCATCCAGACAGGTGAAATTTGCAACTTCTGAAACATACTAAAATGCAGGATCTTCAGCATCCATATAACTTGTTCAAATACATGTTTGTTTGCAGATTCAGGCAGTATGGACTGTGGGACCGATACACAGATTTATTCCCTGACAATGATTTAGTGTACACTGTCGGAGTAAGTGATTATCAGAAAGATTGGTTCTTTGCTCAGGTCAATAGGTACACTCCTCTTGTTATAATCTGCATATTCTGAACTCAACATGATTATGAGTATTACGGAGAACGTGAGAAACATATATGTGTTGCACAGGAGGAATAATGATGGGACGTACGTGGAAACTACATGGCAAATCCAGTTCAAACTTGACAAGGTGATTTCAACCAGCATGTACACGCTGCAACTGTCACTTGCATCTGCCAATATTGCAGAACTTCAGGCAAATCCCATGACTGTTCTGTTTCTGTTATTCAATACTTAGAGAATTTTCAAGTAGGCTTATAAGATAATTTCGTTTAAATTGTTCAGGTTCGAGTTAACAACCCCAGCATTGAGGTGGCACCGACATTCACCACAGGGCAGATAGGCAAGGACAACTCAATTGCAAGGCACGGGATTCATGGGATATACCGATTTTATAGCACCATCATTGCAGGAGAGAAGCTTCTAGAAGGTGATAACACATTGTATCTGAGGCAGGCAAAGGGTGGAAGCCCGTTCATTGGGATCTTGTATGATTATATCCGTTTAGAGGGCCCTTCTGTTGATGCTTGATATTTGATTTTATGCTATATTGTCACTATTGTGTATACGTTGTTACTCGTTACTGTACGTCTTATGAAAGATTTAGAGTATGAGATAAAATCTTTCAATGTGAATTCTCATATTTCAACAATGAAGATAGATTCTTATGATAATTGGTTGCTTGACCAACCTGATACACTGAAAGACATACTTGCATTGCATGTGTTAGTTCTTTCAAGGAGAAGCATGCTAACAATTTCATGACGTTTCACATGCAGACCCCGGAGAAATAGAAGAATTCAACAAAAACAAACATTGTTTTTTGCTAAAACAAATTTCACACGCATGAACAATTTAATCCAGCAACATTTGCATGATTAGGTTGTAGTATTTGATTATATCTTGTTCTTCTCTTTCATCTGATTCACTCACATTGTTGGCACAACTACCAAAACTTCAGCTATGTTGAACTAAACCATAAAGATTTACAGTATCAAAGAGAGATCGTGCTATGGCGCCTGGAGAAGTTAAGCTAGAGATCAAAGATGGCTATGTAACTCAATTTGTTTGATTTCGCTTTTGTAAAATATTGCTTGATGATTCTGAAAAGAATGGAAATTCATACTGCTATTGGTCTATTCTGTGAAATGCAATTTTGTTGCAGGTGGCCATAGATAATGGCATACTCAAAGTCAAAATCTCAAAACCAGATGGGATTGTCACTAAAATTAAGTTCAATGGAATCAAGAACTTGCTTGAAGAAAAAAATGGTTTGGCTGACAGAGGGTATTGTGGCTTATCTTTTGATCTACTTTCCTTTTGATATATAAGTGGAAGGAAGGTCATCATGTTATATGAGTATTGATTTGTTTCACTTGTCAAATGGAGTATCCAGGTATTGGGATGTTGTATGGAGCCTACCTGGAACCTCCGGAACAACAGGAGTCTTTGAGAGGCAAACAACTCGCCTGTGTAATTCATTTTGATTGCTTTTTCAAATCCAATGCTGTCTTGGCTAACTAGTTATCACACCCTCGTACTGCAGAATCATTGGAACAGATTTTGAAGTTATAACACGCAAAAAAGATGTGGTAGAGTTGTCTTTCAGAAGAACATGGGATCCCTCCCTTGCAGGAAAACTGGTTCCTTTGAATATAGACAAACGGTTTTCTAGCCTCTGCGTGGAGTCTGTTATAATTTTTTTTCTCTTCTTCCACGTGAATTTCTCACAATACAAAAATGTTGTAGGTTTGTTATGCTTCGTGGCTCATCAGGGTTCTACACATATGCTGTTTACGAGAAGTTGAGAGGATGGCCTGCTTTCAACCTACCCCAAACGAGGATTGTTTTCAAGCTCAGCAAAGACCGGTAAGCTTTGATGTGAATTTCTCAAAATACAAAAATGTTGTAGGTTTGTATGATTTAAGCTGATAAAAAACTCTCTGGAAAAAAAAAAAAAGGTTCCATTACATGGCAGTATCAGATAACAGGCAAAGGCCGATGCCCTTGCCGGATGACAGGTCACCTGACCGCTGCCAAGTACTAGCTTACCCTGAAGCTGTTCTGCTTACCAATCCCGTCGAGGAGCAATTCAGAGGAGAGGTGAACTAGCTTTGTTCTTCTTCATATATTGCATTATTAAATTTTATTATTTAAATGATTATAAGGAAATAAAATTCTTCAAGATGAACAACTGAAAACTCAGAATGATACCAAAATGACCATAAGCTGAAGGCTTTGTTTCCGTTTGTTGATGATCAGGTGGATGACAAGTACCAGTACTCGTGTGATAACGAAGAGCTGAAAGTACAGGGGTGGATATCTACCGATCCACCCACTGGGTTCTGGCAGATTACACCGAGCAATGAGTTCCGGTCTGGAGGTCTTACAAAGCAGAATCTCACCTCCCATGTTGGGCCTACCATGCTTGCTGTGAGTAGATCAGCTACACCCAATAACATATGGATTAACTTCTTATTATTAGTGGCAACTTATGAACTAACTGAAATTATTGGCTTCTTGCTCAGATGTTCTATAGTGCCCACTATGCTGGAGAGGACATGGTAACAAAATTTGCTGATGGAGAGTATTGGAAGAGGGTATTCGGCCCGGTATTCATGTACTTCAACCGTGTGCCAAAGAAGGACGATTGGCATTGGTTATGGGAGGATGCTAAGGAACAGGTTATTTCAATTCTGTCATTTCATGAACTCCTTTGTTTTGGCTCCGCACTTCGCGCCAAGTAGGCTCAGTAGTTTATTTCAATGTAAAGCTTACACTAAACTTTTGTCTGCAGATGAAGGGTGAAGTTGAGAGTTGGCCTTACTGGTTCCCGGCTTCAGAGGACTTCCCATCATCTGATCAACGGGGAAGTGTAAGTGGCAGATTGCTTGTCTTTGACAGGTACCTATTATCCCTCATTAGTCTCTTTAATCTAGACAAAGGCTTGTGTATATTATAATAGCATGGCTTGTTACTGTTTGATTGCCAGTTTTGTAAGTAACAAAAACATGCCAGCAAAGGAAGCTTATGTTGGATTAGCTCCACCAGGAGCGGCTGGCTCATGGCAATTAGAAAGCAAGGTTATCATATATATCTACTGTGTTTCAACTAACCTGAAAGTAACTTAACCGGATACTAACATTTAAAAAATGAGATCATCAGGGTTATCAGTTCTGGACCAGGGCAGATAGTGAAGGCTATTTCTGGATTCCAAAGATAAGGCAAGGAGACTACAACTTATATGCTTGGGTTCCGGGTTTCATTGGAGAGTATCGTTGTAAGAACAAAGTGTCCATCAGTACTACAGGTGTAGCATTCTTTGCAGATCTCTTTTATAAGCTCCAAACTGAATACAAATATAAACGTGCTCTACTTTTTTTTGTGAAGATCATATTGAGATGGGTGAGCTTGTATTTGAAGCACCAAGAACTGGACCAACTCTCTGGGAAATCGGCTTCCCTGATCGCACTGCCCGCAAATTCTTCGTTCCTGAACCTGATCCCAAGTATGTCAACAAATTGTTTGTTGGCCATCATGACAGGTACTTTTGTAACATCGATCTGAAACATACTAAAATGTCAGCATCTTCTGGTTACACCTATCTATCTTATACAGTCTAAATGTTTGTTAGCAGGTACAGGCAGTATGGACTGTGGGACAGATACACAGAGTTATACCCCGACAATGATTTAGTATACACTGTTGGTGTAAGCGATTACCAGAAAGATTGGTTCTTTGCTCAGGTCAATAGGTAGAGTTTCTCCTTGGGTATAATCTGCAGCATATTTGAAGTCAATATTAGTATAAAACATGCACGTAATTGGCATGCAGGAAGAAGAATGATGGGACGTACGAGGAAACTACCTGGGAAATCAAGTTCAAACTCGACAAGGTGAATCCAACCAGCACATACACGCTGCGATTCTCACTTGCATCCGCCAATGTTGCTGAACTTCAGGTGAATCCCATGAACAAACTGTTGTCTTTCTTTGAATTATGGGTAAAAGTCAAAATGTGGTTTGATTTGTTCAGGTTCGAGTTAACAATCCCAGCATAACCGTGGCACCAGCATTTAACTCAGGCCAAATAGGCAAGGACAACTCGATTGCAAGGCATGGGATTCATGGGATATACCGGTTTTATAGGGTTGACATTGCAGGAGAGAAGCTTCTAGAAGGCGATAACACGTTGTATTTGAGGCAGCCAAAGAGTGGCTCCCCGTTCCTTGGGATCTTGTACGATTATATCCGTATGGAAGGCCCTCCTCTTGATCCTTAGGGGTTTTAACTATCGACCAAATGAGCTCTTACTGTTGGTTTTATGAATTGCTATGTATGCTTTCTTCATTAGGGACGTTGTTCATGATAGGTTTTATATATGATCAAACCAAATGTAATCTCAAACTCTCACTCATTGTATCGCCTTGTATAACTCCTAAAGAAGAGGAATTAAACATTATGAAAAATAAATGGTCACCCGTATATCATCTATTCTTTGGGGGTGATCTAAGTATATCTTTCATCATATAATTTTTGTTTATTTACCTAAAAGTTATCTGATATTCAAGAGAATCTTAGGGCTCGTTTGGAAGCATCGGGAATTATTCCGTTATCAAAAACTATGTTTGGTTAAAGATCTTTTAACACAAAGTAATTTCATCCTATCAATTTAATTTCTGTACCCTTATTCGATTCCATTCCGTTTTCACTCTACCTCTCCAACCAAACGGCACATAAAGTATCCGGAATCGGTGAATTACAGAGACCGTATATTTTTTATAATTAATGATATTTGTACAAGTCCGCTTCTTCACCCTGTCATTTCTATCCAAACTGGAAAACGATAGCCGTCGATTCCCAGTGCTCCCTCGCAGTCGCACACACGACCGGTAACATCTCGAACTCAATTTAGGAGTAATTGTCGAATTAGGGTTTCAGTTGAAGTTTTGAATTGAAGATGATTGGATATATGGTGTAATTATTTACAGTATCTTCTCTTCCCAATTACCTTCAATATTTTAGTCTAATTTCATCCATTTACATTTTGTGGATTAAACCTTGCTATTCCAATCTTTGGAGGTGAGAAGGAGAAAGAGTAGGTGATGAGCTCTTCAATGTCTGCTCTTCTCTTCAATCCTCTAGCCTGTTCCTCCGTGAGTATCTATACGACTATACACACATATACCTTCAGTGATTGCGAATTAAGGGCGGTTATTGTGATTGACTGATGTTGTACAGTGGAGTTCAAAATCGATCGTCACCCAATTTGATCCCCCATTGATGAAGAATACTAGGACAAGTTCAAGGACGATTCCTGTTAAAGCTTGCCTCTTCAATCCGATCGAACAAGAACCAATTATCAAGGAAGCTGTCAAGGTTATTATTTTCCGTTTTTTAGCACATGCCTTTTCTTCTTTTGAGACTTGCACCTTTTCAGTTTCCTTCTCTCCTGGGTTGTTTCTTTGGCTAATTCCATTGTATGTCTTCTTAATTGTTTCATGGCCATCTTTCAGTATCTAGGCAAAAAAAGCTTATCTGGGGTTTAGTAACTGAATGTAGGAGTTAAGAAGAAGTTGTGGAATTGCACTAATCAGTATAGTGTGTTGATAAGCTTTGCTTGAACAATTCAATCTGGTCATCAGGATATTGTTTATGGATGATCTAAAATAATTTCTTAGTGGGATGGTCATATCTGTACTGAATTCTTACTAGGCGATCTTGGTGATCTGACAATGCTTTATAACATGAATTGGGAAGAGTTAGGACAGAGTTTGAACTGATAAAGTAAAAACACAAGATTGTGCTTTACTTCTCCCATTTGATATCAAAAAGTGGAGCTTTGGGCTTGCAAACAGGACCTTTGTCTCACAGTAAAAGCCCTTCTATGGTTATGGACTGACATTAATAACATACTGACATCTCTTTCTTCTCATTATAAAGTGCTTGTGTAATTTCTTCCAGCACCTTCTATTATTGTTCATCTTTCTTGAGTATTCAATACTATGCTAAGCCTATATGCCCTTATTATTGGCAGGAACCGATTGCTTTCCTGGGAGGTATGTTTGCGGGTCTTTTGAGGCTGGACTTAAACGATGATCCCCTCAAGGAATGGCTTCAGCGGACTGTCGAAGCATCTGGTGTAACGGAAGAGGATATAAATGCTGATAGCATAGAACAAGAAGATGAGGTGCCTCAACAGATACAAATAGAGTGATTGTACGTGAAATCATCTTCTTTCACTCACGGTCTACCTTGTGGTGTACATACAATTGTGCTACACCTTACTATAAACTCAACATATTCTCTTCTTTTGGATGCAATGAATGAAAGTCATAGTGCAGTAACAGTAAGACCTTTTGATTTTACCTTGTATCTGGATTTGAGCTGAAAGGCCAGATCAAGATGTCTAAACCAGTAGATCCCGTATTATTATTACGGGGCAGACTGTACAGTCGGTTCCTCTACTAGTTACCACGTGGTCCAAATATGCTTGCCCTTAATAGTGACAAAGGCACAAAACACTGGTGTTAAATTTCTTAGTCTTGATGAACCAATATTGTATGTTAAGGTCAGTTTTGATGATTCTAGTTGAGATACAACTCCATGATAATGTAACACAGCATTGGATTCGTGAGTCTTCCAGACTACACAGAGCAGGCTGATCCTAACATCTTGGAGACCCAAAGACAGGTTGTGGAAGGCCAAAGGTCCATATATCCGAGACAGCAACTCGAGTATTAATAATCTAGTCTCCAATCCAGACCCGTATATAAACTCTATAATCATGGAAACTCGAAACTCGATAGCTTCCATGTTTTGCGGATTGAGATTTGAACCCAGTTTAAGAGTTATTGACGTTTAACAAGGTAGTTGTATAGTAGGTTGAACTAATGCAAGTGACGCAAGTCAATGATATGATATATTAATATCAGCAATGGCTATTTTCTTCCTCTGTTAAGCTACCTCCTACCAGTCTCCCACTCTTTGCGTTCAACCAAAGACATATCCAAATCGAGTATTTTGTAATGTAAATTGTTACTTACCCTGAATTTGTTCCATCAAATCCCATCTGTGAATTTGATTGAAATATAACTGAAAGAAGCTAAAGGAGACCATAGTGGTGACTGGTGATGTCCCCGTGACTACAAATTTACAATCACGGGACACAAATTCTCACACTCTGTCTTCGAGAATAGCTATAACAGAGTCATCAGAATTCCTCTGTCCTTTTCACCTCTTTCTACTTATTTTCTTGATCATTTTCAAACGTGTTACTTGAATTATAACACCTTAAATTCAATATCTGAATTTTGATGTCCAAAACACATTACTAAAATCATTTTATAGATATGCAACATCTGTATTATAAATATATCCTTTTCACAATGTTAACTTAAAGACGAAATATTTGAAAACAATAGCAACTGCCAATTAGTAAAATTAAATTAGACTACAGTTTGTATTATTAGGGCACGTTGGTATATCATTGGGTCATTCTTGTTCCTGATTTCCTATATGGGTACCAAACGAGCCCTTAGTTGTATCATAAAAAAGAACCTAACCCGCCACCAAACTCCGGAACCAGTAATGACATTAACTCAAGAGAAAATTAGAAGAAATAGGTGAAAGTACCTTACTCACCATGTAAACCAACCTTTAAAGGCAATATAATAACCTCCTTAATAACATCCCACATGCACATCCTCACCAGTCACCACTTTTCCTCTGTCTTTCTGTTCACAATACCCATTACACCCAATTCTGCAAGTTACCAGATTGAAAGAAACCCTTTTCATTAATCAACCACTTAATTAATACCCATTTAATTAATTTCAACTGTTATTGGTTAATACCCGATATTATGATTCCCTTTCTCGTCTTTTCACCGTGACAAGCAAGAATCTATTTACTGTCTCTGTGTTTACGCCGTCCAGTCATGGTGGCGTCTGAAGAGAAGTGAAAAGGAAGAAAAGTAGATAAGTAGCCACCATTTCAACAAACACAAAAGAAGAAGACGACAACAACCTTGTAAATGCTTTAATTCTAGTACAAGGAAACTCTTCACCTGCTCTATCGATCGAGCTGTTACTCTCTCGATCTCAAATATATACATCTCTCTCCATGCACACATTCAAGACAGAGCAATCGTTAGGTACGTAATTATAATCCTAATGTCATCTTAATCTGCTGTGATTCGGCTTTTTGTCAGTGTCTGGTTCTGTTCGTGCAGAGAGAAATCAGAGACGTCACTTTGGGAGGTTCAGTGTTAAGTTTATCATGTGAGTTTCATGTTCCATAATATACTCCTAATTTTGTCTTAATCTTCAACTATCACATCTCCAACCACGTCACCGAAACGGAACTACTACCATTGTTTTACAACAACATTCATATTTGTGATATTGCGTTTGTCCGGAACGTTGTCGTTTTGAAAATGCTTACAAGTCATGACTATTAAGGAATAAATAACTGAAATAGTATTATAAATCCCATAAATCTGCTATTACGGTCTGGTTCAAGATTTCAGAACCATGGTTTGATTCATTCTATATGAACAATATTATGTTTGCTCTCCAATAATGGAATGCATTGGATAAACTTGCCTAAATACTGATTATATACTCTCCACAAAGATCAACCTTGATACCATAATCAAAATATGATCTTCAGATTTTGGTAATTCGAACAAATGAAACAAAAATCTTACAATTAAATTATTCGCTTATAAAGTAAACTCTTTTTCTCTAATCTGCTTAATTTCTCAGTCTTTCTGCCAGAGTTACTCATCATGGACCGGTCGATCATCCGGGTCACGATGATCTTCTGCAACATAATGCTGATGATCAGCAACAGCTCCGCCGGATGGAGGTATATGCTTTAGCACGAAACGACGACGTTTCAGATCTATACATTTCCTCACTGCGTGAACTTTTATTCCCCAAACTACGTCGTTTCATTGCTTTTTATATTGTTGTTGAAGAAACTGGAACTTTCCGCATACACCGTATAGAAAAGATGGAACGGGATTTGAGCAGCCGGAGCCACCGGTGGCAGGAAGTGTACAGCTTCATATTCAAGACGATCATGTACGTTTCTTTATCATAAATAAAACATTATTAATAATGAAAAAAAATATAAAAATTGCATGCTATGATGTGTTTTGTAGGTTGTAATAGAGAATGGTATACTACAAGTGACGATATCTAAACCAGAGGGCAGCATCACGCAGATAAGTTACAATGGCATCCAAAATTTGTTGGAAGAACTTAATGAAGAGCACAACAGAGGGTAAAAACTGCCGCCTTATTTGGATTTTCTGTGGGCCGTATAATTGGGCTAAATATGTAGGTCCAGTGGGCCGTTTACGTCAGCATAGTGGCCCATCAGAGCCTTTCTGTGGCCCAATTATTTTTTGGCCCTTTTTTGAAACCTTTTCTTAAATTTTGGTAGATACTGGGATCTTGTGTGGAAAGGAGACGGAGTTACAAGGAAGAAAGGAATGCTGGACAGGTTCGTTTAGAATCATTCACCTATATGTGTATTATATAAATGAATATTGATATTTAAGTGGATTAAATTTGTTTTTATTTTTGAATTTAAAATTAATTGGTGCCTTTGTATATTTTTTAATATAAGTTAGTGTATGGGAGTTGTTTCAAGTAAAACTAGTTTAGTGCCCGCACCTTTTGCGGATTTGTCTAAATAATAAATATTAATTTTAAGCATCATTTTATTTGATATTAATCTGTAAAAAAATTATTTTTATTAACTAATATGACTAATATGTGAGAATTAATTATTTTTTAATAAATAAAAATAATAATTAAAAATCTATTACAAAGAATTTAAAAAATGTGTCAAATCTTGTTAGAAGATTTGCGTGAAATTTTCTCAACAAAATCGAATTATAATAGATCAGTTTGTTAATTTTGATTGGTACATAAGTAGATTTAATTTTTTTAAATTTTTTTTTTTAATTTAACAAAATTGACGTGCATGATGACTGTTTACAAATTCTAATAAAAAATTTTCTTATAAAATAGTTAATGGCAAATCTATAAATACATTATGGCAAATCTGTAAATAAATTGAAAAAATACTGACGTGGACGGCCTTAGAGGTTGAAACGTGGACAAAATGGGTGCTGCTTTAGTAATATATATAGACTATATTTTTTTCGGTATGAAATTATGGTTATATAAATTATATCTTATTAATAAGAAGAGTGGAAATAGGTAAAATATGAAATTAACATGTAAAATTTTCAAAAATAAACCTAATATAAATTATACGTCATAGTTGTTACAGTTTTAGTTCAAATTTTTATATCAATGGTTTAAAGTTTTTTTAATTTAGTTCCAATATTTTATGCTATTAGTTTATATCTTCATTTATTTTTTTACTATTTTCAAGTAACTTTATCAGTATATTTTATTACAATAATTTTTTACTTTAAAATTGTGATACTATTAATTTAAATAGTGTGTTATATTAGCTCAAACATTTATATTATTAATTATGAATAAATTGTAAATTGCTAAACAAATAAAAAAGTTCATACTTTATCGTATTACTTGCTGATTATGTTTTTTTTTATAATTATTATATGACGAATTTTGAAAATTTTATACTAATAGATAAAAAAAAATCGGTGAGATTAACAAAACCATGTTTTGAAAGAAACTAGTTCGATCAACCATTAAACAGAAGTGTCTACTTTTCAGTTTTCCTTTGACACCTTGGGGCTTTGATCATGTTACAAGTTAATCTTAGAAAAGTTACTGTTTATTAGGCTTGAAGGGACAGATTTTGAGGTGATTATAGAGAACGATAAACAAGTAGAAGTGTCATTTAGAAGAGCATGGAACTCGTCCATGCAAGGAAAGTTCCCACCTTTAAACACAGACAAGAGATACGTAATGCTGGCGGACACACCGGGAATCTACACTTACTCTATCTACGATCGCCCTACAGGATGGCCCCAATTCACCCTCACCAACACTCGATTCGCTTTGAAGCTCAACAAACTCTGGTAATGGCGTAAAACATGTGCAAATGGATCGAACTCACCACACTGATCGACTAAAAGATTCCCTTGATCAGGTTTCATGACATGGCTGTCTCCGATACGAGGCAAAGGGAGATGCCTCTCCCGGACGACCGGCTACCTAACCGTAGCCAGCCCTTGGCTTACCCTGAAGCGGTTCTCCTAACTGATCCCATTGAGCCTGGATTCAAAGGAGAGGTGGATGATAAGTATCAGTACTCGGGAGATACTAAAGACATTCAAGTTCATGGATGGATGTGTAAAGATCCTCCCACCGGAGTTTGGCATATTATTCCGAGTAACGAGTTTCGCTCCTCTGGCCCTTCTAAGCAGTTCCTCACCTCCCATGTTGGCCCTACCTCTCTCTCTGTAAGTTACTTATCATATAATATACATTATCATTTCAAGACTAAATTACTTAGCTTAGGGTACACTAACACTAACATATGTCGATTACTGTTTAGGTTCTGCTGAGTACTCACTATGCAGGAGCTGAACTCATGGCAGATTTTACAGAGGGGGAGCCATGGAAGAAGGTGTTGGGGCCTCTCTTTATATATGTTAACTCCATTCCTAGAGGTGAAGACTGGCACCCTCTATGGGAGGATGCTAAAAGACAGGTTTTTTTTGTTTAAAGTCAAAGTTTCATCTTAAAACCAATTGATATATTAACTAATGGTTGTTTTGTTTGATTACAGATGGTAGTAGAGTCAAAAAGTTGGCCTTATGATTTTCCTGGTTCTGATGATTTCATCTCAGCTACTCAACGGGGTAGTATCCATGGTAAATTACTTGTCCACGACAGGTGGGTTATATTACTGTCTAACCATATATTTTACCCTTAAACCTGAAGTTACTCTGATCATCACCAGTACTGAGTAATTCTTCTTTGTTTTACTTTCCAGCTACACAAACAACACAGCTGAAGCAGCCAGAGCCTCGGTTGGGTTGGCTTCACCCGGAGCCGAAGGATCTTGGCAAAGAGAAAGCAAGGTACATATATCTTCATATTTCATGTCGGGATTGAACCAATGCATGATGCACTGTGATCATGTATTCCTTTATTTGTAAAATAGGGATACCAATTTTGGACAGAGGCAGACGAAGACGGGTCATTCCTGATTAAGAACATACACCCGGGCAACTACAGTCTCTATGGCTATGTCCCTGGCTTCATTGGAGACTACAAGTATGACAAGGAAATTGAGATCGTACAAGGTTTTGTAAACCAATATGTTTCAATATCAGATAACAATTTATCGTAGGGTTAATCATAAATATATTTTTTGCAGGATGTAGCATTGATTTGGGAGAAATTGTATATGAAGCTCCTAGAGAAGGACCAATCTTGTGGGAGATAGGAATCCCTGACCGTTCTGCTAAGGAATTCTACATTCCTGATCCTGATCCTAAGTATATCAACAAGTTGTACGTTGCTCCTGATTCAGACAGGTTAGTTTTTTTTCACTTTGCTGTTAAAAGGATGAGTGATGACTGATGAGTAATTCATCTTCATTTTTTTTACTGTTTACAGGTACAGACAATATGGGTTGTGGGATAGATATACTGATTTATACCCTGATCAAGATTTAGTTTATACAGTTAATGTTAGTGATTATACAAAAGATTGGTTCTTTGCTCAAGTCTGCAGGTAACTTTATCTCATAACTTTAGAACAGCTAGATAAAGAAAATGTATGAGTTAATTACTATCAACTTTCAGGAAGGTGAATGAGACTTACCAAGGAACAACATGGCAAATCAAATTCAAACTAGAAAATTTGTACAAAGGGGTTTATTGCTTGAGGCTGGCACTCGCCTCTGCATCTAGTGCAGAACTGCAGGTATGTACTAAAAAAAAAACCTTGATTTACAAAGCATCACATATACTTCATCAATTCAAAAATGGAAAACTAGAATAAATGTAATCAATAACTGCATTGCAGGTGAGGATCAATGATAGGGAGGAAGAACCGCCATTTTTTACAACTGGAACAATAGGGCAAGACAACAGTGTAGCAAGGCATGGAATTCATGGACTTTACTGGCTTTATACTGTCCAAATACCAAGCGAGAAGCTGTTACCTGGGGATAATCTTAACACAATATACCTTACACAGCCATGGGGAGATAGTCCTTGGAGAGGAATTTTATATGATTATATTCGTCTTGAGAGTCCACCTTATTTTCCCTTAAACCATATACACTAGCCTTAGTCATTAGTATATCAGTTCATAGAAATTACTGTCAATTTCTTCACAAATACTGTAAAAAACAGCAAAACACACCGAATGCAATACTTCAAATTCATAAATCACAAGTCATAGTACATGTAGTATATGGCTTGTTCACACTAGCATCAGCATATCAAAATGACATGGACCTTGCCTAACAACAACAGAACTCTGGAAGAAATTATTACCTCCAAATTCAGTCAAGTGAAACTAAGCACTGGATTCGTAAATTTTTTTATGAGATGAATGGATAACTCTAGCCTGTTGTCTTCCAGTATTGTTAACTTCCACTTTATCACCTCCTCTGCATAACAAAATCACAATGGAAGGAACTTTTTTAGTGTTCAGAAATTTGCAGATGGAATAGCACTATATAGTTACCATAATACATTTATAAGACAATTTTTTTTTTCCAACATGAATGATCAATTCAATCACAATAGATAATCATAAATACACGATTATAAATGGTATATGAGCCGAGCTACTCGACTCGGAAAAAGCACGAGCTCTTTTACCAAACACATTTTTAAACTCGGTAAATATTTAGGCTCAGCTCGTATATAAACGAGCCGAACTGAGCATGTTCAAGCTCGGCTCGGGCGTCTAGAATAACATTGTAGGGTTGATATATTAGTCAAGTTACTCAAGATTAAGCTCAACTCGATAAAAACTCGGCTCATTCTCGAACGCTTTCTAAATGAGCCGAATATGAACACATTCTAAAGCACCCTTTAGGTTCGGTTTGTTTATAAACGGGAACTGAGCATGCTAAAATTCGGCTCGTTCAGCTCCAATAACAGCCCTAAACACAATCTCCAAATCATGAAGCGGAATCAAGCAGCTTTCTTCAGAAATATTAGCTCAATCATTACTGTCAATTTTGGGATTAAGCATTTCAGGGTTGGGCTTCAAATCCAAAAGATCTTTATGAGATCTGAGCATCTTCAACCTTCTCATTGTTATTAGTTTGATTCAAATCATTGGCGGCAACCCTTGCCAGCTTCTGGATCTGGTATTCAAATTTCTTGTCGATTGAACGAATCATAAACTAAATTTCCTCAACACCAGTTAATTACATTGTAATACTTGAGAACTACGGTATATCAACATCACAACATGTATATAACAACTAATAACTATATCATAGATTTGGACCAGCGTACCTTCTCCAAAAATAGCTACGAACAAGGGGATGCCCCTCGATTGAGAGCCTTTTCGCCTTACGAAGCAGATAATAGACGATTGTTTGACAATAATTTAGGAGAAGCAAATGCTTCGCCTCTAGATAGCTAATCCCATCTCCAGTTTGATACTTGTTTGCCTTAACCTAATAATACAAAACTCCCCGCAAAAATCAACACATGATGACAATACTGAACAAAGCTTGAATCCTCCTTCTCATCCATTCTATGGCATATTTTACATTAGAAACTTATAATTTTTTTAACAATATATAAAAACTTATTTGATGATTTAAAATATGAAAATACTAATACAAAAATTTATAAAACCATAATTATAGATTTCCAAATAGATCAAAATCAAAACTTTAAACTTTATATATTTTTAAAAAAAAAGATAAAACAAATCTAAATCAAAATTAAAAAAACCTAATTCAAAATTATAAAAATAATTAGATTTTTCTAAATGGAAGAACAATAAAATTAGTCTTATTAGATTTATATTTTAAGTTTGGGTGCATGATGTATATTATGTAAATAACTATATATTTGTGTGTAATGGATGAAGGAGCTTAGACAATGACTATGCGCTTTTTTTTCAAACGGAAAGCGGTTCGAACCATTAGACGGTGCGTCGTCAAGTGGGTCGAAAGGTCGAAAAGTTCGGCAGACGGACTAACCGTCATGAAGAGCCTTAAATAAAGGAGAAAAGAAATACACGAAAATTCATCAAAAAGAAGTCTTCAAGGAAAAACAAGATGATTCAGCCAATAGGGAACGAGCATAAACGTTCATCTTCGAAGGAAGTACACAAGCAGAAAGTCTAAGTAACAATTGTGGACACCTTAGATTTGGACTGAAACAGAGCCGTCAGGAGTCGAACACAAATTCATGTCCTCCTTCTCGACAAACGCTCGAAGCCGCCATCAAGGGACAACATCAAACCTCAAAAGACGAAGCTGCAGAACACAGGTATCGTTATGTATAAAGGTGTAAAACTTGATGGTTGAATGAATAATGATTTGTAGGGAGAAAATTGTTTACAAAATGTTGGTTAATGAATTGGTTTACAACAAAGGAGTTCATTTGTTTTGATTGAAAAAGATCGATTTTGTTTTAAAAGTAAAAAATTGCCACAGACAATAAAGAATTGATACACAACTCAATCGACCTTAATCTTTAATTTTACTTATCATTTTGATGATTTTGGGGCCTTTAGGCCGGGTTCGAAAACTTTTATTATAAATTTCCATTTCATATTTGGTTTTTTTAGGGGTCGTTAGGCTGGAATCGGTGCCGTTATTCGGTTGTTGATTTGGATATAGTTAATAAAACTCTTCCTTCTTGTTGGTTTATGTTGTTGGATAGGTACTTATCTTGGTCTTCGATTCTTAATTTTTTGGTGACCGAAAATTTAGTAACAAATGTTATTGTTAGTATGATAGATATCTTAGCATGAATTGTTGAAGTTGTTCTATTGTAATAGGCTTTCTTAATCCCTTGTATTATGTTAATTGGGTTCTTCCATATGATCGGAATTAAATAGTCAAAAAAGAAAAATAAAGTTAGGTCCATAGACCATTAGTCCCAAAGTGCGAAGTCATGCCAAAAAGAGTTCATGGGCTTGTTATGACATCTAAATTATTCTAGCTACGATTCCGACTACACATAAACTAATAAACTTATCCAAACCTAACTAATTCCCACATCAAATAAAAAAATTAAAAACATAATTATAACATTTTTTTTTGACAAGGAGGTAAGTGATTAGGCATGGTCAACATCGATTTGTTGACCACCCTATGGCGTCCCTGTGGACGAACAGCTTGACATCTTCTGGGATCACCGAACCGTCAGCAGGGTTATCATGGCCACTTGTTGCAAGACAGTCAGCAACACCATTAATTTCCCTGAAAATGTGGTTAACCTGCACATTAAGAAACTTCATTAAGAGAATTGAAATATCCGTGATAATAATGTCCATTTCCCATTGAGGTTTCCAAATTTTTTTAACTGTGTTGATGATCGTAAGATTGTCACCTCCGATTTCAATATTATTTATTCCCAAGTCTCTGACTTTCATTAGGCCATATTTTAGTGTGCATGCTTCCGCACCTAGTATCGATGTTTTTTCACAGCGTCCATGGCCAAAGTCCATGACTTTTGCTTTGTGGTTCCTTATAATATAGTCAAAAGCGCAATTCCCATCACTTCTCTTTGATCCATCGAAAATAATTTTAATCACTCCCTCCTTTGGTGTCGACCATCTCAGTTTTCTGGTTTGTCTCTTTTGTGCCGCGTTTGTTTTTTTTTATGCTTAATCTGTCATTGTATTCGTTCTATTCCCTAATTTGATTATCAACAGTATTTGAGATGTCTACTGGAGTGATATTTTCAAAGATAATTTTGTCTCTCATATGCCAAATGTTCCACCAAGTGAGTATGAGATTGGTAATTGTACTATCATCGAGCTTCTCTCTTATTAAGAGAAGAGTTTCTGGGATTTTCCTGTGTGTTATGTTCAGGTCTTGTAGGCAACTTTGTGCTTTGGTATTAGTTAGGTTGTGCATGGTATATGGACATTTGAGGAAAATATGATCAGCTGTTTCGTAGGGGTGTTGGCATAGGACACAACTCATAGGAACTGGGACACTTTGCCTTTTTAGATTTTCTTTATTTAGAAGTCTATCAAGCGAGAGTTTCCATGCAAAGTTCTTTATTTTTGGCATGATATTCAAGTCACATATCCACTTGTTGATGTACGGATCCATTTGATTTGTTCTCAATATGAGTTGCATTGCGTCAACCAACCATCTTTACTAGGTGCCTAGTAAACTCTGTCCCGGATCTGGGAGAAAGGGAGTGGAAGATTTAAAATTTTATCACCCACATCTTTTGATGTCAGTGGTTCAATCAGGTTTCTAATCTTTTCATGGTCCCATGGTCCATTCTTAATGAGGTTACTAACAACTTCATCTCTATTGGTAATGAGTTCTTTGTTTTTAACACATTGTTCAAATATTTGGTCTCCGATCCAAATATCTTTCCAAATTCTAATAGTTTGGCCATCACCAACATTCCATTTCAGTCCTTTCTCAAATTCCGAGCGAAGTTTCATAAGTCTCTTCCAATGACACGAAGTGTTTTTTCCCATCGTGTAGTGCCAAAGTCGATTTCCTTTAAGGTATTTTTCCTCTACCACTTTGACTCATATATTATCAGGCTCAACCATAATTTTCCAAAGAAGTTTCATTTGTAGTGCTATATTCATGTCCTCGGCTTTCTTTATTCCTACTCCGCCAAATTCTTTCGGTTTACAAATTTTATTCCAGCTAATTAGTGGATGACAATTGACATCTTTATTCCAAAAGAACTTCCTGTTAATTTGGTCAAGTTCTTTATGTATCGATGCTGGAGTTTGCCTTTTTTTTTTTTTTGAAATCGTCTTCTGCATGAAGGAGAATCTTCGTCCAGATTCATACTTCTAGAATGACGGCGGAAATTGAAACTCAATTTCAATTTATCCTACACATAACATGATAACATACATAAATACATCTAGTTCACTTTCACCTTATAGTAAACAGATTCAACACATTTCATAAAAAATATGTTCACATCAACACAACCTTAACATTCAATTTCACCTTATAATAAAAAGATTCTAACTCATTTCGTTTATAATACTCATTTTCTCTTGTGACTAATACAATCATGTTGCATAATCTTGAGTTTTACTTGCGGAGAACAAATTTATCACAATTTTTCATTTTATATCTCTCATCTTTTTAGTGGTCGCTTTCATAGTTGTACTATGATTGACATATCTATGACTAAATGTTAATCTATCTACCTTTATATTATTATTATTATTATTATTATTATTATTATTATTATTTTTATTATTATTATTATTATTATAAAATCAAAGGTAAAACACATTACAAGCCGTTGGATGGGAGACGACTAACAAGTTGGGCTCCACATCCCTTCTGAATGGTAAACGCAATCCTAGTCAGAATAAAACAAGTACTCCTACTATATCCGGGCAACTCTTTAGCAACCGAGCCCAACCTTTTAAGAAGTTCCACCGCGTCGTCACCCAAGTCGCCAAACGTGGAAAAGGAAAAGGGAAGAAAGTGATACCCCATGGAGCTACAAACCTCAGCATACTTCTTCCTCTTGTTATCAGCAGCAACCCTCACAGCTTTACCTGGAATGAAGTTAGACAGACCAGGCGAAGAGAAAGGAGATGTACCAGTGATGTCAACACAAGTGTCTTTGCCTTGAAACCAATTATATAAAAGGATGTCTGCCGGGCGTAGCTCCCCACCTCTATCATCAACCATACCAGTATGGACCTCTTTCCGGACAGAGATCCCAATCTTAAGACACTCATCAAAAAAAACATCACGCACCATGTTATGCCGATGCTTAATACCAACCTGTGCAGCACAAGCAAGAGCATGGTCACCCCAAGCGTCCAAAATGCCCTTCTCACAAGCTGGGCACTTGGAGCCCTCCCTAAACATCTCAATGCCCAAGCGATACTTAAGGACCGTTCAGAAAGTAGCCGGGTTCATAACTTGACCAAGACCAGAAATCGGGACCGCTTTAAGCCAATGTTGAGCCAAGGGTAACCTCAAGTTTTCCACAACGGCCTTCTGCCTAACCGTAAGGTCAAAGTCCCTCAGAAAACCCTTAAACACGATATTGTAATAACATCCAGCCAATTTCTTCATTAAATGGGGGGTTGGACGTATCACAGTCATATCCAAGTTGTAGTCTTTACAGAAGTTGACCCAACAAGCAGCAGCCGACTCAAAAGCGGCACCATCACCTAAAACACCAGAAAACCTCAATATCTGATCCTGCAAGCTACGGGTCTGAGATCTCGAAGCCAGAAAAGCAAAATGCAAAGTATCGGCACATGACAAAATGCCAAGCCCTCCGTCACTAATCGGCAAAGTGGATAGCCGCCATTGAAGGGGGGCAAATCCAGCCCCCAACAGTGACAATATGCTCAACTAAACAACGAAGGGCATGATCAAAGACCCCATAGCCTCGGAGAAATGAGAAGGGGGAGCAGTCCGCATAGCAAAGTAAAGACGGGACACGCCGGAACAAGCCCGAAGAAGCAGAAGCTCACACTGAGGGTCTCCCAATCTCATAATGGCCTCCAACCAGTTGGATGGGAGAAAACACATTACACAACGTTGGATGGGAGCCGACCAACCAGTTGGGCTCCGAACCCTTTTTGAATGGTATGAACAATCCTAATCAAAATAAAGCAAATACTCCTACTATACCCGGATATCCCTTTAGCAACCGTGCCCAATCTTTTAAGGAGTTCAATACCGCGTCATCTTCCAAATCACCAAACGTGGAAAAGGAAAAGGGAAGGAAGTGATATCCCTTGGAGCTGCAAATGTCGGCATACTTCTTTATCTTGTTTTCAGCAGCAACCCGCAAACTTTACCATGGATGAAGCTAGAAAGGTTAGATGAAGAGAAAGGAGATGAATTAGTGAAGTCGACACACGTGTCTTTACCCTGAAAACTACTATAGAAAAGGATGTCGGCGGAGCGAAGCTCCCCACCATCACCATCAATCACCTCAGTAGGAACATCCTTCCACAGGGCATTTAGAACCCTCTCTAAACATCTCAATACCGAGGCGATACTTAACGACAATTCGAAAGTTGGCCGTGTTCATAACATAAAAAAAATATAGCCACAAAGGTCTTTCCACCTAGCAATACTCTCGAAGTTAGTATATTGGATATGTGTAGCAGTTGGGTGAGTAAATTGTTTCCTTTTCTGATAGCGTTTCTTCATCTTTTGGTAATATTTTGTGAACTAATGATATATGACCATATAAGCTTATTGTCTTAGGTAAGCCATTATCCACCGGGTTACGCGAAAGGTAGAATTGTTGGGATGGGCATGAACGAGGAAGAGCTCAAATGGAATTAAAATGTATATCGGTTATGTTTTGATGAACACTTTCAGTTTCTACTTGGTGAACTTTTACTCTTCTTATTTTGATAATCGCCAAACATGAATTTTTTCACCTAAATTTTTGTTTTAAGTGAACTTTTGGAAGGTAAAATGATATCTCCAACTAAAATGTATCTTTTTTTTTTGTTGTCATGATGTATTATTTACCGATCAAACACCTCTAAATGAGACCATGCTCCTTCAATGGTATGAAAATTTGTGACAAAAGTAAATCTTGTTATGTAACAAGTCGTGACAGAGTATGTTGTCCAAGACCTGAATGTAAATTTAAAATTCCCATTGAAGATGGATCCTTCGAAATCATTACTCAGTAACAACAAAAAATTGGGATCGAGATTGAAGTTGCACCAGTCTGGCAGATCCAGAAGCGCTGATGACTGGAGAAGGAGTGTTGTCGGGGAGGAAGTTGCGTCGCTGGGAGAGGGCAACACGGGGAGCAACTTGCCAAGCCTCCAAAGCCAGCCGGTGGTAAACAATTGGCTTGCTAATATCCAGTAACAAAAAAAAGGGAGCGAGATTGAAGATG
This sequence comes from Fagopyrum homotropicum, assembly GCA_033239125.1. Lineage (NCBI taxonomy): Eukaryota > Viridiplantae > Streptophyta > Magnoliopsida > Caryophyllales > Polygonaceae > Fagopyrum > Fagopyrum homotropicum. The sequence continues at coordinate 8,779,079 of BSWB01000006.1, read as the reverse complement.
CACAAACTTGGGAGTCGAGAAGCGTCGGGGATTGGAAAAGGAGTGTCGTCGGGGAGGGAGTAACGTTGACGGGGAGGAAGTTGTGTTGCAGAGGAGGGAGCATCACGGGAAGCAATGTTGCCGGGGGATAGGGAGGGGATGACAAATTGGAAGCGAGATTGAGAAGCGTCGACGCCTGCCTCCGAAAATTGCTTTTAAAAATCTAAAATAGGTTTTGAGCGATGACGTCAGGAGTCAATACAATTTTTTTCCTTTCAAGTACTAGCGTTCGTTGAGCGCTATCAGTATATATGTGTTTTTTTGTCGTTAGTAAATCGACCTCGTGTATTTTGATTTTTTATAAAATTAAATTATGAAATATATATATTTTAAATGAGCACTAATAAGACTATATTTATATAAATAACTTAATTTTATCCGTAGTTAGAATTTTCTCTAATTTTAGCTGAGTGGATTGTTTTTCATTCAAAAGTTTACGGCCTCTGATGATAAACCGGGTTTATGAACATAACGGATTACCATAATCGAAAAATTATGAAACCCTAAATAAATTTTTTGTTGATAAAAATGCAAATAAGAAATCGCGTTGACCATGGTTTGACCCCCTATAGGACCGCCGCAGTGGAGGACACGGTAAAATATTATCAAATCCCGTGGGAGGGTCTTTTATTTCTCTTCCTCTTGTCGTCCGTCCTCTTTCACGAGGATTGAGGAACACACCCTTCCGTTACTTCATTGTTCATCCGCCATATCTGAAAGCACTGGTACTTCGCTATCTTCTCTTTCGCAACGATATTGCTCTCCATCTGCTTTCTCTATCTCTCTCTAACTGCGTTTTAGGTTTGTGTTTCGGTGGAAGCGATTTTACTCGGGGAGTCTCTGTAGAGGTAATGACTATTAATGATCCTGAGATTTCGGAACATCAAAACCCTAGATCGTGGTCATCGTCCGCCAACGTCTCAATGTACGGTCAAAATCAGCCAATGAACTTCTCCGTCCAGGAAGTTAATACCGCCGGAGGCGGGGATTCCGATATCCGCTTCGGAACCCAAGCCTTTGAAGATGGTGTGGTTGGGGGAACTGTCAATTTCGACGGCGACGGAGGCGGTGTATATGCTACTGGTGATGGTGTTGGCACCGATTACGGCGGAATGCACAGGACTCTTGTTGATGATGCTAATCAACTTACGCTGTCGTTTCGTGGTCAGGTTTTTGTGTTCGATGCTGTTACGCCTGAGAAGGTCCATCTCTCTCTTTCTTTGCAATGCCATAATTTTTTGCTTGAATCGCCAAAATTGTACTTCTGGAGTGTTTGAGCTGCGAGGTTGAAGTTTGATTTTTCCCGATTGATTTCAACGTCTTAGAAGAACATCATTAGATATTTTACAACAGGATGAATGTTCTTACAGAAGCAGGTGTATTGTGGATAAATTGTTTTGAATGTTTTCACTTTGCTGTTAGGCTAAGGGTCGTTTGGTGTCCATATCATGATTAAAGCTATAGGTATAGCCGATGTTTGGTACTTTAGGGTATCTGTACCAAATTGATACATGATATCTGAAATTCTCCAATTTGATATACCGATACATCAAACGAGCGGCCTCCTTCCTTCTCTCAACATTTTTCAACTTCCTTTCTTTTCTTGTTCCTTTTCTTCTTCCTCACACAAGAGCAACTCTTCCCCCTCTCGCCAGGATAGCCACCGCGAACCTCCTGCTGCTACTGCTGCCGAGGCGCCGACCGGAGCAAGGAGCCGCCACCGTTGTTGACCCTTCGCGCGAGGCTGCCAGCGCCTTGTGCAGCAGGTGGTTCATTCATCGAAATTTCTAGGGTTTTGAAAATTCCTCTTTTTCGGATATCAATCTAATACCCATATATATTGATACCTTGATACCCATACCTAATACCTTTAATCAATATATCAAACCAAACGACCCCAACTATTGATTAAAGTTATCGTTTCCTTAGCCATTTGTAGCAATCTGCTAACCTTGTCAATTCTGATTAACTGTCTGATAGGTTTCTAAATCTAGGTTTTTCTATGGCTGGTAAACAACATGATATGTGCTATAACTTTTATGAAATTGACAAAGGAAGCGTAGTGATTCTTACTTCCTATGCTGGTGGATTAGTTGCTATGTTATTAAAAGCACTATTTGCCTATTCGGTTGTCTAGTCTAAATTTTTGTCTGTCCTTGCTGTCTATTTCAATTATTCGTTTTGAATCCAGCAAATAGTTCTGTTGAGTAAGCAAGTACTGTATTGCATAGTCATCAAAACTCTTATTGACTAAGTTTCTTTTGTCCTTCACTCTTCCTTTTGCTTATACAAATTATGAATAAAATGGGAATTATGTTTTTCTTGCCTTTTGTTTCCAGAGTTTATCTTATTTTCTTCTCAAGTTCATCTTTGGAAGAGATTTTATTTCCGTTACTTGCCATGTTGTTGAAGCATTGACTAGTCTACATGGCCATTTGAACGTTTTTAAGTTTATTGTTGACCCTGTTCAAGTGTTGAGTTAGGGTAGTGTGGGAAGAATCACAGCCCTGACCCCGAATATATTTTACCTACAAAAGATCAACTTTTTGCATCTTGTATTGTTCTTATTTATTTTGATGCACAACATTTGTTGTTGTTCTTCCATTTTCAATTTCATTTTGTTCTTTTTGTCAGAAAAGTTAGATGAGCACTTAAATATGTTACTGTTAGTTTTAGCAGGTTCAGGCAGTGCTGTTGCTCTTGGGTGGATCTGAATCATCTCCTGCTTCACATGGCAGTGAATCGACATCTCAGACTCCACAGGTAATGATTTACTTTTATGAAGTTCCACTTAGTTATTCTCCTCTCCAGTTATTATTCTCGGCTATCTCGTCGATGTAACTGCATTCATTGTCACTTCAGATTTACACAGAACTGACTTCATATCAACAGAAAAGAGCAGCTTCCTTGCACAGGTTTCGTCAGAAGAGAAAAGAACGCAACTTTGATAAGAAAATTAGGTATAATGTGAGGCAAGAAGTTGCACTGAGGTATGACAACTAGTAATTTGCTCTCTGCTCTGCCTTGTACATTGAATTGTTTCTGTAGAGCCATACTGTAATAGATGATATATTGTTAAATTACTTTTCCGTGAAAACGTTTCTTTAAATTTACATCTCTCCATTGAAATCTGATATGCAACCCTAATAATTTGCATCAATCACCCTACCATTCAATTTTTACAGTTTCTAATACAAAAATTGCTAGTATCTGTTCACACTGGTCTTGTTGCTTCAGTTCTGTTTGATTAATGCCTAGAAATGCTTTTGAGTCGAGTCAACTAATTCAGTTATCGAATATCTTATGTGATTAGGATGGATCGCAAGAAGGGACAGTTTACTTCTGCCAAAAAGCAAGAAGGTGAAGCTAGTTGCAATGCTAGTCAGGATTCAGGTTCAGATGATGTGGAAACTATGTATGTTCTTGCTCAGCCTACTTAAAGCTGTCTAATTTTGCAATAAGAGCTGTTAGAGTAAAAAACTTTTGTTCTTTATTTGTTTCTCAACAAACCTTAATCAATATGTTCTGTTTGAATGCTCTTTTCAGTTGTGCCCATTGTGGAATTAGCTCAAAAAATACTCCTTTGATGCGGCGTGGACCTGCTGGTCCTCGAACATTTTGTAATGCATGTGGCCTTGCCTGGAGAAACAAGGTAAGTTTGTAAGACATTATTATTATTATTCATGTGTTCTTTAGCTCAGAAATTTGACTGTACAAGCTAGGAAGCTATTTGTTGTGACTCGAAAGGGACCCTGAGATGTAGATTTCTGCACTATATAATTTGCAGGGCATTTTGAGAGATATTTCGAAGAAATCACATGATCAACCTCGAACACCAAGCAACCAGGTAGAGAGCTCTTAATATGGGTTTTTTCCTTCTCTCCAAATTCCAATATGATCATTTGTAAATTTTAACTATTCCTTTGGGTTTGCCATGTTATAGGGAGGAGATGAAGGCGGTGATGTGTATTCTGCTGATACATATAGCACAGTTGGGGAGGAGCTTCCGTTACCTTATTAGCATTGAACGTAGTTCACAAATAATTGACTAGTATTGCATTTGTTAGAACGCCTAATCGACTGTGTAGACTCAGTCAGCGTTTAACCTGGTTGTACATATCATGAAAATTTTATTACATATAGCCATATATGACTTTTTTGAGATTTTATAATTGTTAGAGTTATCTTTCATGTTTTTTTACTAATTGACTGGGAAACCTATAGTACAACATGAGCGGTTGCAAATTGCTATGATTCTACACAGCTGGTAGTAACGATGCTCAGATGCTGCACTTCCGGTGACTGGACTCAACCGGTAAAGAGGCTTCTGCACCAACACGGGAATTGAAAATTTCAGTGACTGTCGGTATTGATTTTATTCGCTATTTTTTTTACATGAATCTAATTGATAAAGAATCATTCCCTTTTACAAAACTATAAGGAAAATGAAATGGATAAAATTATTAGAATTTTGGCTTTACATGTAAAATTATAAACTTGATGCAACTTGGAGTGACACACAATAAACAATTTGGACCTCTAACATTTAAGTTTGCACATCTTTACAATTCTTCCAAAAGATCCGACGCTACTCACAATATGGACAACGCCCCTCTGTGCCCCACACCCTTGAAAGGGATATGTAATTAAAAAAAAGATTATATTTTAGCGACATGTCTGCACATAGTCATATTATACCCCAAAGTCACTAATAAAAAATTTTGTCCAAAAATGAAATTAATATTAAAAAATAAAAACTGGAAAATGTTTTATTTGCCGTTACTGTTTGGAATGTTCCCGGTTCATGTCTCTCCCGTACGGGCGGGCATATCTTGTAATATTTTGCCACTTTACGGCCTTTTTATGTACCATCCTTCATCTTCTTCATCTACTTGTTCATTCTCTCGCCTCGTCTGTTTCACCAGAAACAATCTTCTTTGTTTCTGAACAAACTAACAAGAATCTTTTGGCCACAGTTAACGATTATGAACTCATCTGATTCAAAAGTTCAAATTTACAGTCATCCGATAAGACTTCTGCAGTAATTTGCAGTAGTCGACCAAAGAGTTCGAGTTGTAAATTGCTTGGGATTTAGAATCGTAGTTAGTTACTTCTTATTGAGGATGTCTGCCGTGAATTCGAGACAGTTGCAAGAGCGGCAGTATGCGGATGACGCCGGAGTTCCGGTTTCTGTCCAATTCACCGGCGATGATGATGGAGGAGGCGACTACGACGCCGGTGAGGACGCCGATGATGAGACGATGGATGATGCCGACGAGAATCGTGTGAATTTGGGATTTGACGATGGAAGGGGGACAAGTAGACAAGTTGCGGTGGCTTCGAGAGCCAGTGAGCTCACTTTGTCGTTTGAAGGCGAGGTTTATGTGTTCCCTACTGTTACTCCTGAGAAGGTTTGTTCATTGTTATTGTATATTGGCATAAAAGTAAGGCCGATTTCTTAAAATTGATATGCTTTCTGAAAGTATAATTTTGTAAATTTTGACGACTATTACTGGTGCTATGTTCTGCTGCTTGTTGAGTTCAACGATTTAGTGTCTTGATTATGAGAATGTTATGCCTTCGTTTATTGGTTGGCCTAAAGATGGCAGAATTATTTCATCGTCTATATTATACAGTCCATGTCTGTTTTTATAGGTATATTGTGTATCTGTTTTGGTCATGGAGGAAAGATAATTAATTGAAGCTGGAAGTTTGCAGGTTCAAGCAGTCCTTTTGCTCTTGGGGAGTCAAGAAGTTCCAACTGCTATACCTACCATTGAAGTATATGGTCAGAACAATAGGGTAACCTTGGGTTAGACTTTCAAGGATTTGTCCTCATTTTAGTTCACTCTTAAGGCTGATGATTTTGCTCTTGTAAAACGTTTTAGGCTTTGGCTGACCCCAGAAGTCAATTGAATATTTCACGAAGAACAGCTTCCTTGGTAAGGTTTCGTGAGAAGAGGAAGGAAAGATGTTTCAGTAAGAAAATCAGGTATTCTGTGCGAAAAGAAGTTGCACAAAGGTGATACCTCTTTACCTTTCCCCCTTAGGGATGCTTTTACGAATAACATGTTTTCCATGATAGTGGATATATACTACAGTTAGTTTTCTGCTTTGTTGCTTGATCAATAGACAACTGCTAGGTCTTTGAAGTGTGGATTCAACACAATGTTTCATGTCCATCTTGTGAACCTTCCTTTTTTGTTACAGGAGCAAATTTCTTAGACTTTTGGATATAGCCTCTGACCTTACATATTTGATGGGTTTATCTGGAATATCATGAGAAGGAATGCGTATAAGTTTTTCACTAGTACTCTTGGTGCAAAGATAAGTCCAGAAAAGGACCTATTGGAGTGTCAAATCTGGAATTACTGTGTACTGACTGTTATACTCCGTAACTAGAAAGTTGTAGACATATTTTACAACTACTTTCTCAGATAAATACTATTTGAAGCAAATATTGTCTAAGTGATTACTAGTATAGTATTGTGCTTGTTGTGAATGCAACTCTCTAGATTTCCTCCCATACATTTGCATGCAAAACTTACCTAAAGGAGTCTTAAAAATTTATTAGATGGACATTGTTAATTTTTGCTTACTGCTGTTGAAGTCTCCTATCTGCGCCCAATAATATGTGCAAATGGTATCTTATTAGGATGCACCGCAAGAATGGCCAATTTGCATCTGTGAAAGAAAGTCCAGAAGTTTCTAGTTGGGATACTGCTAAAAGCTGGCTTAAGGGTGATAGTTCCTTTCAGCCACAAACTGTGTAAGTATGATGTGCATTTGAACAAAATGCTACCTTCTAAAGTTAAATAAGTTCCTCATTTGCATTTGTCTCATTTGCACTACTGGATCTTTTCTTTTTCTTTTTTTCCAAACCGTTACAGTTTGCGTAAATGTCAACATTGTGGGATCAGTGAAAATGCTACCCCGGCAATGCGTCGTGGACCTGCTGGACCAAGGACACTTTGTAATGCATGTGGTCTTATGTGGGCTAATAAGGTTAAGTAAACAAGTGCACAGTTTGTTTATAAATAGCAATTGATTTTGCTGAAGAATTTTCTCAACTGATGTTTCTGCACCTATCCTTTTGCACAATAAAAATAGTGAAAATGGTTTCTCTAAGATTAAGAAGGATATATGATCATATGATGTTGGCCCTTTCTTTGATATGCTCCTCTGCAGTTGCAGTGTACAGTAACTCAGGTTGTTAATTAGTTTTTAAACTCTCAGCTTGGATTATTTGTTAATCTAAGCATATTGGAAGCCAATCGCTGGTGATGACTGACGAATGTGACAATTGGGCTGGCTAAAGTTGTGTGCCGGCAGATATTCCTTGAAGCAAGTTTTTCTTTGGTTTGGCATAATATATATTACTAAATTTAGACAAGAAAGACTAGAGGTATAGACATAGAGTTAACTTACGTGATACTTGAGATCCAATGTTTACTGATTTAGAGATTTCTCAGATGTGGTGTACAAGTGGAATTGATTTGATTACATATCATAAGCTTTTAATAGTCTGATTGTAAATTATATTTCCCTCCCTCTCATATATTTCAATTGTTTGGTGGTATAGGGAACATTGAGAGATCTCAGTAAAGCAGAAAGAAGTGTTGTATCAGATCAAACTGAATCAGAATTTGAACCAGTATGTCTGAAATGACTGATTCTTCAGTGCTATAAAAAGAGCATTTGCTTTTCCTATGCCCTTTTCTTATGTATATAGTACATCTCGTAATTCTCTTTACATGATTTACAGGAGAACCCATTGTATAAAAAACCTTCTGCTGCAGAAGAAAATGTTTCCAACAGCCAGTGTAATCCAGTAAGTATTTTGGTATATCAGTTCCTAGCAGGAAGAAGTCATTTTTCCCATAGTGGATCTACAATGGAGACTGACAGCATATATTTACCAATGATCTCTTGTTGGATTTACAACTTTGACAATATGTACAGAATTTGGATAGAGTCGCCGAGGATCCTGCAAATGCTTTGGCTATGGGCTTTATGTCGTCTACAGGAAACCTTGACGAGTCGGTAAAGTATCTAAATGCAAATTTCCAATCAAAAATTTGCACGTCTTCCTTACCCTTAACTCTCTGATGATATTCAGTTAAGTCTTGCTGCGTTTGCTGATACTTCAGAGACAGAGATTGACATACCTGCCAGCTTTGATCAGTAGGTATTGTAATCGTACTTAAGCGGAAATCTCACATGTTTCACAATCTGTTCTCTTCGAATTTTCATGTCATTGCCTTGTTGTGCAGGTTACATCTATGTCAGAGCTCAGATGGTGATATAAACTCACCAATCTGAACAGTTATTACTATTAACTGTGATGGTGTTTTAATACAAATACATTCGGGTCTCATCAATGTGACCAGATTTGGAGTATAGTTGTAAGGTCATGATGTGTTACTCTGTAAACTTGTAAGCATCCTAATCTTAATAAAGTTTGACAGAACGGTCGCTTGGGTACATCACTAGAACTACAAAAGCATGTCACAATTTTCAACTGTGCTTGGTGGCAGCTTGCCAATGCTTGCTGGTTTAATGTCTCTGTAAATATTATGATTTTATTTCTTTTCTTTTTTTTTGATGGCAAACATACTTCATACTTTATTCACTATGGTCACTGTATAATACATTGTATCTGAAAGGAGGACAATTAGAAGCAGTAAAAGAGTTTACATTTTCTGAGTTCACTCCCATATACAGTAACATGAATTTGTTTTCGAAAGGTGTTTACCACAAAAGTTTCAGTCATAAATCATAATTAAGAATTTGTTCATATAATGAATTATTATATAGTCAAAATAACTAAAATTAGTTCGTAGCTCTTTTTTTAATAATAGATTTAACACAATATACCATTTTTCATAATATTAATATATAGAGAGAGGGGGTCAGGATCCGGTAAGAACAACTCTTACGGTAAGAAATAGGAACAGTTATTGTGCGTTGGATCAAAGGTTGAGATTTAACGTGTAAATAAGGTATGTTTATATTAAGATTTAAATTTGCTTTTAAATTTTGGTAATATTGTTATACATCTGTGCATGATTTATGGCTAATATTTTATATGGTAACAAAAATATTTTCAGGTTTCATATATGGAAAACGTATTGCACACTTATTGCACAGGATAAAAACTAATCGTGTTATCGGATTTTCACTCATCCTTCGTTCAAACACCGGCGATATAAATTGCTATTAGTGCTTTTACGTGCATGAGAATATAGGTATAAGTGAAATACGTTTTCCATATAGGTATAACTATGCACGTTTGTGTTTTTTTTTAAATAATTGAGAATGTTGTGCACGTTTATATGCACGTGTATAGTGCATGAGAATATAGGTATAACTATGCACGTTTGTGTTTTTTTTTTAAATAATTGAGAATATTGTGCACGTGTATAGTGCACGCTGTAGATATAAATTGTTATTAGGGCTCGTTTGGTACCATTCCTGGGGAATTAGGAATGGGTATGGGAATTAATTATACCAATTCTTTATGTTTGGTAAGAGCTAAAGTTGGAATAAAATTGATTCCAAAAAATATTTGATTCCAGCTTTTATGAAGCGCTTCATTCCAAAATAAAAAGAAGGGTTTCCCATTCCAAGCACCAATATGTTTTATTTATTAGCTTCGCCGTCTAGAATTTGCCACACCCTTCACCTAGAAAAAAAAAAAGCTCTGCATACTTCACCAAAAAGCTGCTGCTATTGTGCCTACAAGTTCTGTTGTAGTTTTGCTAAAGGTCTTCACTGCGAAGGTAATAATAGTCTTGCATCTTTATATTTCAATTAATAAATATTAAAGTACTTTTGCATTCATCATATCAATGTGACGTTTACTGTTGTTTGAGAATATGTATTTGAATGTCTACTGTTTATTGAAATGTAAAAGTACATTATTTATAGATAATGAATATATAATGCAATTTTCAATTAAGTAGTGCATACCTTAGACTAACAACAACGTTTAATATGTACTATATGAATATTTAATATAATTTAATATTATATATATTATGCATTTACAATATTACAGTGTCTTATGTTTTACATTTAGTTAATTAGTTTAGTTTATATTAAAATATTTATTAAATTGTAATTAATTATGAAATATGAATGTAGGGATGAATTTATTTGAACAAGATTTGGAGAGGGAGAAGGAAAGCCAAAAGCGGGTACAATTAGTCATTATGATCATCGTGCGATTTATTGTGATAACAAATACGATGTTCCATGAATATAAGGATCAAATAAGGGAGATTTCATATGAGAAAAAGGATAAGATAAGTCATAGATTACAAAATTTGAATAAAATTATTAGAGAGAGTGATGTTACGTGTAAGAATGAGCTTCGTGTGAATAGACACACATTTGTTGTGCTTTGTGAGATGACTCGAGATATTGGGGGATTGTGTAGAACAAAAAATATGGAGTTGGAAGAAATTGTTGCTATATTTTTTGTTTACTTTGGCACATCATAAGAAAAACAGATCCATAGGAAACTATTTTCTAAGAAGTGGGGAGAGTGTAAGCCGACAATTCAACATTTGTATTCTTGCGGTGCTAAAATTGCACCGTCACTTGCTTAAAAAACCTACACCTATTCCGAAAGATTGTGAAGATGGTAGATGGAAATTTTCAAGGCATTGTAATCAATTTTTTCAATTGGTACCAACTTTTTTTAAAACCGTTTTACATATCTTACACACTCATTCTTGCTTTGGTAGAATTGTTTGGGTGCGTTAGACGGTACATACATTAGTGTTCATGTATCAAACAATGCTAGACCAAGACACCGAACTAGGAAGGGCGATCTTGCTATGAATGTATTAGGTGTATGTACACCTAAAATGAAATTCATATACATCTTGTCCGGTAGGGTTCCGCTCATGATGGACGTGTCCTTCGTGATGCTATTTCAAGACCTAGAGGGTTGGAGGTGCCAAAAGGTAATTACTGTAAATCACAATTTTAGGAACTAACGGAGAAAAAACTTCCAACATATAGCATAACCTTGTTTTTTTTCCTTTTGTTTTTTGAAAAGGCTATTACTACTTGGCTGATGCTGGTTACACTAATTGTGAGGGGTTCTTGACTCCTTATAGAGGTCACCCATACCACTTAAAAGAGTGGGGAGATCGTCAACCCGAGAGTGCAGAACAATATTTCAACATGAAACATTCCAAAACTAGAAATATAATAGAAAGGTGTTTTGGCTTGCTAAAAGGTAGATGGGTTATTCTTCGAAGTCCCTCCTTTTTCCCAATAAGGACTCAAGGTCGCATTGTCTATGCATGTGCATTACTACATAATCTCATTCGAAAGCATATGCCAACCGAGGATGAAGAAAATCTTGAAGAGGGTGAAGTGAGAACAAATGAGGAAGAAGGGGGTGATGCGGAAGAAGTGAGGGATAATCGTGAATACATCACTCAAGTTGTAGCGTCAAATACGTGGGCCTCATTCCGGGACTCCTTAGCACAAACTTCGTTTAATAATTGGAGATCGGGGTCTACTTGAAATTTATTTCAACTTGATCATTTTGATATGTTGTTGGTTTTATGTATTTGGTACTTCTTGTTGATGATTTATGTATTTGGATTTCTTGCTGCTGAATTTATGTATTTGAACTTGATTATTTGGTTACATGATCTCATTGTTTATTGTAAATGCATGTTATGATATATTATTATTGTTAGTAGGATGGACAAATCAAGTCAAGGTATATCGGGTCGAGGAAAGAACAAGCGATTTTGGACCAAAGAAGAGATACTTATCTTGCTAGATTTCATGATGGACCTTAAAGATGATCCTCGTTGGAAGGGTGAAGGAGGCTTTAAGAATGGATTTACATCTGCCTTAGAGCGAATGATGTGTGATAGATTCCCTACTGCTGGTATTAAGGCTACCCCTCACATTGAATATAAGATCAAGTGGTTGAAGGAAAAGTATGTTGTCATCACCGATATGCTACGCCTATCCGGATTCAAGTGGAACGATGAAAAGAATATAATTGAATGTGAGAGGCAAGCATACGATGAATTTGTTCAGGTATTAGATTGTAAATCTCTATTTAATATTTAAAATCTTGGGTCACGTATTCTAATAAAAATAATTTTATCATTAATTTCAGACACATCCTAAGGCTAGTGGATTGTGGAGGGTTGAATTTCCCTATATGAAAAAGCTTGACGGTATCTTTGGCATAGATCGGCCTAATGGAGAAGAAGTAGAAGGATTTGACGATGTTGTTGAGGACCTAGAGAATGATATTGTAAATCTTGAAAATGATAACGACTCTCCGAAAAATGTGATTAACTTAACATCACGACCTTTGAAGAGGCAAAAGACATGGAAAGGAGGTTCAAACAAGAGTAACTTGATGAATACATGGGCAAGTTCTTTTGATGCCATGAATAGTCATCTTGACAAGATTGCAAATTCGATGGTTGCTGCAGAGGAGCGTGAGAAAGCTGCTGAGGCTCGTAGGCAAACTGCTGAAAACCGCGCAGTTGAGGTAACAACACAAAAGAAACTTTTACTAACCGAGATATCCAACATACCTGGACTTTCCCTAGATGATGCTATTGATGCTGCTCGTATACTAGGCAACAACCCAAATGAGTTGGATATCTTCTACATTTGTCCAGATAATGATTGGAAGACTCGTTATGTCTCGAAACTTCTTCGTCGGTGATCAAGAAGTTATAGTAGAGGCTTCGGCGGAGGTTGGATTGAGGTTTTAACACATGTTATTTTTGTGACGATTGCAAGACCTTTTAGCTTTATGTTATTTTTCTATTTCCCAAAACATTATTTTGTGCGTAGTTTCATTATTTTGTCAAACATTTATACACTTTATTTGATATCAAATGACACTTGCAATTTTAAAATTCATTTTTAGATGAATTTATTAAAATATATTTACCAACATGATTTACACATATTTAAATTTTTGATATGATAATTGATCATAATTTTTTATATATAAATTTAAAAAATAAAATATATTATATTATGAAAATACATTACATCACAAAATTAATATCATACAATTCCTGATTCCATAATCCACATCAAACCAAACAAGTTTCTGGAATCGTTCATTCCAACTTTATACCAAACACCGGGAATCAGGAATGGCTCATTCCGATTCCTAATTCCAATCCGATTCCTAATTCCAAACCGTTTCCAGCGTCCATACCAAACGAGCCCTTAGTTCTTTTACGTGCATGAGAATATAGGTATAAGTGAAATTTGCGAAGTTTTATTTTTTAACTATGCACGTTTGTTTTTTTTTTAATTATTGAATATAGCTTTTACTGCCTTCATAACGTGTGTATTGATTATGGTAGTAAATATTCTCATATTAAAATGGTAAGATGATATATAACTTATCCAAATATAAAAACATCAGATTATTATGCAAAAATTTATTGAATCACGTACGATGATTTTTTTTAATCGTGTGGCACACATTTGTTCCTAATTTTTACCGTAACTCCTATTCTTACATGATCCTCTCTCTCTCTCTATATATATATATATATATATGGAAGTGTTCAAGTAAGGCCCATTATTCCGATAAGGCCGTGCGGCCGTCTGTACGGCCGACACGTGTCCCGGAAAAAAAAAAAAAAAAATTTTTTTTCCTGAACGAGTTTTTTTTTTTTTTTTTTAAAACGAGTAAAAGTAATAGTTCAAAACTTATTATGGAATAGTTCATAACTTATAAAAGGATAGTTCATGAATTATAATAGAATAGTTCATAGTGTAAAATTTATAAAGGATTGAAAGTAATAGTTCAAAACTTATTAAGTAATAGTTCATAACTTCTAAAAGGATAGTTCATGAATTATAATAGAATAGTTCATAGTGCAAAATTTATAAAGGAGTTAAAGTAATAGTTCAAAACTTATTATGGGATAGTTCATGAATTATAATAGAATAGTTCATGGATTATATTAAAAAGTAATAGTTCATGGATTATATGGGAATAGTTCAAAGTTTATAGGATAATAGTGCATAAATTATAACATGGTAGTTCAAATAAATTTTCATTAGTTTCCTGGAAAAAAAAAAAAAATTTCGGGACACGTGTCGCCCTGTCGTACGACCGTACGACCGTACCTGAACATTTACCTATATATATATATATATATATATATATATATATATATATATGAGAACAATCTTAGACCGTCGGATAATGAGTATTAAGGGTCGAGATTTAGTGTAGATATCAAAATTAATAATCATTACGAATAATAATAATTAGGAATAATACATTCAACCAACAATAACTACGAATAATCCACTCAACCAACAATAACTACGAATAATACATTAAACGATATGACACCTTCGTAACAAAACTAATAATAATTACAAATTTGTTCTCATGACTACACGATAAGCATGTTCTCATACGATCTACACTCTATCACTATATACGGGATCCGGTAAGAACGTGTTTTACGGTAAGAAATAAGAACAACTAAGGATCGTTGGATCAATGCACGGACGATTAAGATTTTGCATGAGTTTTTTTTATTTGTGTTTCATTGGAATTTAATCATTCGTTCTAAATTGAACTCGTGCTAAATTGTGCATGAGTTTTTTTTATATTGTCGTGCTTATATTAATATTGTACGAGTTTACTCGTGCATGTTTTATTTTGATTCGAAATTAAAATTATTTATTCATGTATATCAAATTTATTAATGCATTTACTCTTGTACCTACTCGTGCATTTGTGCATTATATAGTACTCGTCCATGTGTTTACTACTACCTCCGATTAAAAATAACTGTCATTTTAGGCTTTGACACAATTTTTAAGAAAAATATTAAATAACATAGATTTTGTAAAATTTTTCGAAATCTTATCACATATTTAATATTCAACCTTTTTTTAAACCAATAAGAAAGATTTTAGAACTAAAATTAATCATTTACACCAATTTCCAAGAACATTTCTTATAATTATTGTTCATTTATTGGCGTAGAAAACTTAAAACGACAGATAATTTTGATCAAATTTCTAATGCTAAAACGACAGTTATTTTTGATCGGAGGGAGTATTAAATTTGTGCATTTGTTAAACGTACATTTATGCAATACTACTCTAACATTTAGTGTTTTATAGTACTCTAACATTTTTAAATGTGCTTGTTTATGTAATGGGGTTTTATAGTACTTGTGCATGCATTTACTATAAAGTGTGCAGCTGTGCATGACTAATCTAGCATTTAATTTTTTGAAATGGATTGTGCACGTACAACTACTCTAGTGCACAACTACTCTAACATATTTATTATTAGTGCATTTAGTTAATTATATGAATTAGTAATTACCTTTAATACATAAATGGTAATAGTATATATGTATCCAAAAATACAAAGGTCATTAATTATTATACAAAAATAATATTGAATCATGAACGTCGATCTTGTTTAACCATGTGATCGGGGTTTGTTCTCATTTCTTACCGTAAGTTATGTTCTTACTTGATCCTATCACTATATATATATTACATTATACTGAGGTAATAAAGCTTAATGTTGTGTCGTTCGTTTCGCCTATGTGTCGCATTGAGGATTAAAACAACCAATTTTTAGAAAAATAAATTAAAGAATATATATTTAGATTATATTTTACTTACATTACCTTTAAAATAAAATAAATTTATTTAAATTATGGACCTGGTTCGGGTACGTAACATATATTTCAGTGTGGAATTACGGAGCGTTGTCCGTGTGACATGTGTCACTTTTTTTAAAAAAAAAATTTAACAGCCATTTTTTTCGCTCAAAATTTTTTTCTTTTAGTTCAAATTATAATTACCAACGATTCATACATTTTTACAATTTTTTTTTAAGCTCAACCTAATGCATGAACTAACAATGTAAAATGATTGAACTAATAGTATAAAATTTTGGAATTTTTTCTTCTATTTTTCCCTACTTCTTTTCTAACAGTCACTTTTTCATTCAAGCTTTTTGTACATTTCGTTCCAATTATTCGTTTTGTTAGTTCTGATTATATTGTACTAATAATTTATACATTTTTACAAAACTTTTTCATAAGTTCAAAATAATGCATGAACTAATAGAACACTCGATTTGACCTAATAGTATAAAATTTTGAACTAACAAATATAATAATAGAAGTATACTAATATCCATAGTTTTAAAATTTTAAACTTTTATAATATTAGTTCAAATTTTTTGGTATCATTAGTTCGAACATCGTGTTTTGTTAGTTCAGACATTGTGTTTTATTAGTTCAAACACTTACAAATAAAAAAGTGCATAAAAGCATACCTTATAAATTAACAAAACAATATGTGAAATAACTATAGAAAATATTAGAACTGATAGTATGTAAATTTTGAACGAATTGAACTAAGTAATAACCGTTACGTTTTATCATGAAATTTACAAAAATGTCACCGCGCCCCCTCTTTTAAAACAAATAATCTAAAGGAAAAAATTGCCATGTACCTTCTAAAAATGTAACATCCCGGATCCGCGGGACTCGGGGTGCCACGTGGGCTAGGATCTCATAGTGTATCTTGACCCTAGCCTGACAACAAGTTCACTGGATCTTACAACAAGACACAAATAGATTAAAACCAAATAGATACAACTATACAATATATACATCAAACGGTTTACACATCATAGCTGAGTACAAAACAGGATCAACAGATCCAACAAGTACAAAAGTCCCAAAACCCTCGCACATCGTAATGTACGGAAGCCCTCGTATGATCACCCCGCTGACTCACTCTGCAGTCCTCCTATCTTGCAGAATATCTACAACACGGTATAAACCGTTAGCTAACAAAAATGAATAAGAATGAAGTAATAGCACATAATCACATCAACACATCACAATATGAAATGCCACACACACAATTGTTTATTATCTTTGATTACGTTATTTCATTACTAATTCTACTTCTTTTGTGGCACGAGGAGCCTAAAGAACCTCGTCTCTTCCCCTTTTAACCCAAGTTTTGCATGAGGAGCTACGTCCTTCCTGAGCCATTGGCTTCCGAGCACCTTCTCCACTCTCGACGAGCTTTGACAGGTGGTCACCATCCGATTATAAATACACTTGGGTCAGATAAAGTAATGAAGTGGTCACCCTAGTCCGGTTTAAGGTTATAAATGCAACAATCATATGCGCGCACACACAACCATCACAAACACTCAAATCCACAACTGCACGCTAAGTAAACCCTATGGACTTACCTGAAATACTCGTAAGTCTATACCACGTCACAGTTTCCCCTTGAGGAAATGATCAACGCCTGCATAAGCAAGACATACACAATATCAAACGCTGCAAAGGTTAGGAGACGCGTCTCCTAAACCTCATAACCATAACCAACTATAACTAGCATCTAAACCTCAGATCCTCAACATACGTACAAGTGCCTAAGCCACATTCTCAACATACATCTTATCAAGCTCATCATAAACCATTCTAGCCTAGCCATATCCAAAGTCAAGGCCATAGGAAAGGAAGGAAGGAAACATACTAACTAGGTATGTCCTGGACACGCACTTGCGGAAGCAGGAGACGCAAGGGCACTGCACCAGTGAGGCGCAGGGGCGGCAATTCACTACGCAGGGGCGGATCAACACCAGGCGCAGGGGCGGCTCAACCCAGGCACAGGGGCTACTGGTGTGCAGAAAGCTGAACTCCGACTTCTCTTCGATCCTTCTCTTGATCTCTTCACTTCTTTATAGCCCCAAAGGCAAACACATACATATATACATGCATATGATCAACAAAAAGGTCCAGGAAGATCAACACAAGACTACATCTTGGGGATTCCTAATCTAAGAAGAAGAAGAAGAGAAGAATGGAAGAAAAAAAAGGAAGAAAACTTACCACAACAGCTAAGGAAAGGAAGGACGTCCACACTACTACTCAAACACAACTTAACCACCACAACAACCTTAACCTCTCAACATCAACATCAAAGCTGCAACCAACAGAAGCCTAAACCAAGATCCCCTCTTGATTCCAAAACAAGAACAAGATCAAAGAAGAAGATGAGAAAGGTGAAAGAACGTGAGGGAGATGGAGCTAGAGAGGATGAGGAAACCCTCATCCAAAAGAAAAGGGGATCTTATATAGGAAGCCAAGGTAAAGCACGGTCAAGAGGTCAACAAAGACGGTTGCAGCCGCAGGAAACCGCAGGGGCGGTTCACAGATCCGCAGGGACGGCTCAGCTCCTAAAGACTAAGGCTCTTACAAAAAATTGCAAAATTGTCACCGCATCTCTCCAAAATCATTAAATGATGTGAATTAATGTAGATCAAGTGAATCAACGGTCCAGATTAATATGTAATACCGCAATATAGTTCCCTCGATACTTGAGTTGTTCCCTTAAATCATATACAACATTTATAATTAGAAAACTTTTATTTAAGAAATATTTTATTTTCATTTTGAGCATGAATTTTATTTAAATTATATTTTACTTTCATTGTAATATCACTTTTTTATACACAAACAAGATCTATTAAATTAGATTAAATTTGTAATTACTTTATAACTACAACATTTATTTAAATTACATATTACTCCTACATTTTATATATATTTGATTATATATAAATCAAAATATACAAATATGTTTGAGTATATATAAATCAAAATATACAAACTAGTGTTTATAGACAAGTTCAATATACGTTTTAATTCCTTTGTAAGTTGTAATTACGACTTTTTTCTTATAAAACACTAATTCATTCATAAATATCATTGTCATTTCGAGTGTTTATTTAAACGTTAAAGTAGTTTATTTTATCATGAAACACCGTTATATACTTTGGGACGACGGTAGACGGCGCTGGACTTGTAGAAAATTGAGATGTTTGAGAAAAAGTTAAAGATTTAGGCTAGAAGCCCATTCAAGTGGGCCGTGAGATGGGCCTAATACATAAACTATCCTCTAAAACTTCTACTGCCAGTAAAAGGCCGTGCCTCAGATGAGTCAGATCTTGATCTTATCCG
The DNA here is from genome assembly GCA_033239125.1 of Fagopyrum homotropicum. Lineage (NCBI taxonomy): Eukaryota > Viridiplantae > Streptophyta > Magnoliopsida > Caryophyllales > Polygonaceae > Fagopyrum > Fagopyrum homotropicum. The sequence continues at coordinate 8,759,979 of BSWB01000006.1, read as the reverse complement.
TTCGAACCGGGTTCAGGATTTATTTACTTTCTGAAAAACCAAAAAAAAAAAAAAATACTTCTATTAAATATTAAAAATATATAGATATTATACGAATAGAAAATAGTTCAACATTTTGGAATAAAAGGGGCGTGTACTCCAACGTGTTCGAAATTTGTGGGAGATCGAAATGATTATTTTCGACTCTAAATTGGACCTTCGTTTTTCAACGAAGTCTAAATCAGACATGTTTTCAGAAAAGTTGTACCGATTAATTTATATGAGCACTTCGACCCTCACCACCGATTTATTTGATGATCCCAAACTCTATAATTTAGTATGAACTACCTCTACAAAATGTTTATTGCTATTCGTACCACGGTTTCGTGCTATACGTACCCGACTATCCGGGTACGACTACGCCTCGTGTAGCCGTATTAGGAAAAAAAAAATATTTTTTTTATCCTGCACGGCAACGCGAGACGTAGACGTAGTCCTTTTTCCTTAGTATTGTTATCGGAATTTTTTATATGGGCGATTACACATACGTCATGCGTAGTAGGACTACATTTACACATAACGCATGCATAACCATTTTCTTATATTTTTTTAACGAAATTAACTTACTGTTACGCGTACGCCAAATGTAGCCGGACCACATGTATCAATAGCATGAAACATGTGGTACGAATATTATACCTAAACCGATTTCCAATTTTATAAAAAAATGTACTGCATAGTACTGTTTAGTAGTTGTCACCGGTATGGTGGTACTGGAAGTCAGAAGAAGCCGTACACAGTAGTGCTCATTAAGCTATAATTAATAACGCTCTCTATTTTAATAACAAAATAGATAGGAAATTGATGAAATACATGGAGCATGTCAGTATGGCTCTAGGGGCCCACATCCTACTTTTCAAATAAAATAAATAATCCAAATCTCAATCGACTAACGGCACGGCTTACAAGTTACGAAGACGATGGGTTCTGCCTCACTTTAATATTTTTTGCATTTATAAGTCGCCATACAAATAATATTAACTTTTTTCACGTTATTTCTAATTTTCTATATTGTTTTATTCAATATTGAAACTTAGGATTCAAATTTTGGTAAAATTCAATATTTAACGATTCAATTTTTTCTCTATTTTTTAATGTGAAAAAAATTTACAAGAAAGAGCTTTTTCACGTTGGATCCTAACAAAAAAAATAATTTTCGGAATCGGTATAGAAGAACTATTTCCTATTGAATTATACTTTATAAACTGGTTGCTACTAGAACCTGATATAAAGTTTTAAAAAATGAAAAAGACGTTGAGAGTTAATGTGAGTTTTGCTTTCACATGTGGACGTCCAACGTTTACAATCAGTGGCGGAGACAAGGGGGTAACGGAGGGGACTATGCCCCGGCTTCCAGTGAAATTAATTCTTTTTAGACGGATATAGTACATATTGTTCTGCTAGTCCATTTGGTAGAAGGAAGGAGAAGGTGTCTGGAGTTTAGGGTTCAATTCCTGGGAGTAGCAAAAATTCTTTTTATTCGATAATTTTGTATATGCTAACTCTTAATTTATACAATCAACTCAATATAATTTTATACACGCTACTTTATCAACCATCATTTAATTTTATTTGATAATTTATTTATAAACACAACTTTAAAAATTAATATACAAAATAAACCTCTTTGTTTTATATTTTTATATTAAGAAAATATGCATATATTTAGATGAATATTAAGTGAATTTTATTATAAATTTCTCTCTTAGTTAATCTAATCAATACAATAATGGGAGAATTTGACCTACTAGGCTTTTTCGAGAATATGATTTAGTAAATGTACCCCATAATTTTTTACCACTTTCATTTAATGGTAGATAACAATAATTAACTCTTCTATTTAAAGAAAAAAAGAAAAATACATGAAAATCTTTCAAATGTTACGTGACTTCTATTTTAATTTTAATTTTCCTTTCTTTTTTTGTCTTTTATTTATTTATTTATTTATTTTTATTTTTTTGGTATGAATTTGATACCAGAATTTCATATTCATACCAGAATTTTTTTCATACCAGAAATTTGTTCATACCAGAATTTTTTTCATACCAGAATTTTTTCAAACCAAAATTACATACCAGAATTTTATTTTTCACATACCAGAATTGTATTATTTCACATACCAGAATTGTATCTTTTTCACTTACCAGAATTGTATTTTTTTCACATACTAGAATTGTATTTTTTCACATACTAGAATTATATTTTTTCACATACCAGAATTGTATTTTTCACATACTAGAATTGTATTTTTCACATACCATAATCAAATTTTTTCACATACCAGAATTGTATTTTTTCACATATCATAATCAAATATAGTTTCTAAGAAGATTTTACATACCGGAATTTACATACTGTAATTCACATACCGGATTTATGAACATACCGGACATTTCTACGTACCAGAATTTCAACATTCAGAATTTCTACATACTAGAATTTCTACATATCGGAAGTTCACATACCGAAAGTTTTAATCGCCAACAAAATCGAATCATCATACAACGGTCCGAAAACCCGGGTTATAATCACCAACAAAATCGGAGACGGCGTCGATTTAACATTCCACTGGAAATCCAGCGACGACAAATCCGGCGGCGACGACTTGGGAGTTCATGTGTTGAAGAATGGAGAAGATTACCGCTTCAAGTTTCGTCCCAATTATCTTTGAAATACCCTTTTCTTCTGTGGGTGTACGAGTATCAAAGGACACGTTGTGTTTGATACTTATAAACAGGTTTATGAAATACTCCATTGTGGGACGATATGTCAATGGACTGCCGACAAAGAAGGCGTTCATGGCGGTAAAGGACTCGAAGGTATTGCATTTAAGTGGCAAAAGAACTAGATTAGTACGTAAGTAATAGTAGCCATGAAATATTTATACTTTTTTTTTTGTATTAGAAGTTAGATTATAGATTAATATATTTCCTATACGATTGAGATGGTTGAATATTTTATAAGAAAAGAAGTGTTTGGTTGGATGGAGTTTACATAGCAAAAATCAAATATTCTTTTTTTTTAATAGAAGGGGGGTAAAAAAAATTATGGGGTATATTTACTAAATAGAAAACTAGAAAAGGCCTATTTAGTATACAATTAAAAAAAAAGCCTACTTACCTAATTAACCCTACAATAATTCAAGAACCACTATCTAATATATTTACCGATTTATTTATAAAACAAAATTAATATATAAAATTATTTAACTATTATCTAAATAAATAAATAAATAAATAAATGCAACGAAAACTCTAATTTATAGTATGAAAACTTTAATATACTTTTTATTTAGTTATATATTTTAATGTTTAATTTTTAACTTAATATGCGAAATGTCTTATACAATTTTTTTTACCCCCTTAAAAATATTTTTGGCTCCGCCACTGTTTACAATTACCACGTTGACTATCAGCGTGTGTTTTCTTTTCTCACATTGGCAATGACAACCATTGTGGGAGGCTTTTGTAATATGAGTAGGAGTATATTGTAATTTTACATGGGATGCGAATTTTATAGTCGTCTTTTTTAGCCAATTGTTTAAAAAATTATGAATAAACATTGTAAATTTGTAAAGATAATTCGGTCATTAATTAAACAAAGCTGAAAAATCAGAAACCGCAATTTGTTGTGGACATTCCATGCCACACTTGAACCTCACTCTTAGTGGAACAAATGTTTGCTACAAGATGGATCACCATGTTACATTTGTGACAGTCATAACTTATTATGTGTGAAGGAAATAAATTAGAGATCTAAAATATCAGTTAAAGTAGTCCGAATGAAAATAATATCGGTGTAGCCAATTGCAAAGCTCCACCACCAAGTTTGAATCTAATTTTACTTGTATGTGTGTTAAGTATATGTCGAGAGCATCATTGAGCGTCATGTGAATGGAGAAAGTTATGTAGCAAAGAATCCCTAGTGACCCGAAGACGAGAGACAATGACTCGATGATTTGCACATCAACACTTATAGTTATAAAACTCAAACCGGCCAATGGATCTGTTATTGCCAGATCAATGTTGACTTCACCAAAGCCAAATATCAATTTTTTCCATATGAGAAGGGTAATGATATGTGTTTTACCTTTCATCGTGTACTATCCCCTTGTAGCCCTCTCTCTTTACATCCACCTTTAAAATTTCATCCTCAAACATATTTATTTTATTTGAAAAGTAGTATACAAAATCAAGACTATTTTTGTTGGACTCGAAAGAAAACATGCAATTTAATATATAAAGACTCGTAAAATAAATGTATAATATTAAAACTTACTCGTTTTTTTTTGATAATGTCTACGGATGACACCGCGTTCATCCGTAATTTTATTCAATGAAAATAAAAGCTAGCTTATAACAAGTCGACGGGTCGCTACTCCGCGAACATCGTTTTTCAAGTACAGAATTAAAGAAATTGGCGGATGTTGTAAATAGAATAAACCTAGAGGATAATTTGAAGCAATGGATGCCAAATGATCGGCAGCGGCATTAGCTTCACGGTAAATGTGTCGGAGCTGGACACGCCAGTTCCTACGAAGGAAGCCTTGGCACCGAGATACCAGACTAGAGAGTGGATGATGATTTGGAATGGAACGGTTAATAAGGTTAATAACCGTCAAAGAATCGATTTCCACAATGACCTTACGAAACCCCTTCTCCCATGCATAATAAAGTCCCATGTAGAGACCCCAGAGCTCAGCCTTTGGAACCGAGCACGGTCCAATATTCGACAGGAAGCCACATAACCACTGGCCATGATGATCCCTAAATAATCCTCCAGCAGAACCCAAACCCGTATCACCACGGACAGAGCCATCCGAATTCAACATAATCCAACCGAAATCTGGTGCCTTCCACTGAATGAATACCTCCTCCCTAACCGAACATAAGCTTGAAACCATTTTCTTCTTCCATGCCTGTGTGATGAACTTGGCCTCATTAGCAACCAGTACAGATCGGTTAGAAGGGATCGAAATGGAACGGAACACATGTTCGTTTCTCCACTTCCAACATCTCCATAGAGTTAAAGAAAAACAAACGTTCCATGGTACGTTTTCAGCAATGTTATCAGATCTTTTCAGATTGATAAACAGCCATGGAATGATGTCCAGAGCAAAGAAATCAGCCGCTTGGTCGATACTTAGAAGGCTGCACCAAACAGTGACAACATAAGGGCAATCACGAAGCATATGTAATACCGTTTCTGGACTATTCGAACATAAGCTGCAGTGGTTGTCGTTAGTAAGATGTCTTCTTGATCTTTCCATGTTTGTAAGTAACCTTCCGTGAGCAATGAGCCATAGAAACGTTCTAACTCTCTCCGGAACATGTAGTTTCCAAATGCACAAAAAAACCGGTTTTAATGCATCTAACTGAGCATGATTTTCAAACATAGCAAGATAGGCGGAAGCAGTAGTATACTCCCCATCTTGCGACAGATTCCAAGCAATGCAATCTAACTCATTAGAAGATTCCTTTATAACCCTCCCAGCTATGCTCATTAACGACCCAGCAGAGAGCAAGGATCCCAGTCTTCCCCAGTCCCAGCCCGTACCCTCAATCCAGTAGTCAGATACTAAGCTGAGTAGATTGTCACTAGGCGGGGAACAACCCTCATCGCTGGTAAATGGACGCTCACTACACCAGGCTTCAGTCCAAAATCTTGCCTTTCTGCCATTAGCAACAGACCAGTGCCAACCTAGACTAAGAACATTGTCCCTGGCCCATAATAGTCCCTTAAGAATATACGAACCCCTCCTCGAGCTCCTGCAGTCCAGAAAAGACCTCTCTCCGATCAGCCCATACTTGCATGCGATAAGAGTGACCCAAGGTGCATCTTTACAGTGTAAAAACCGCCAGGCTAACTTACCAATAGCGACTGCGTTAGATGAAGCAACATGCCGAATGCCCAATCCCCCTCTGTCAACAGGGCGACAAACCTCATTCCAAGCGACCAGATGCATGGTACGTCTATTCTCCGAGTCTCCCCACAAAAATGACCTGCAGACTCTATCAAGTTCATTACATATGGACTTAGGGAGTTTCACCACTCTCGAAATATAGGCCGGAATGGAGCAAAGTACTGACTTGACGAGCGTCATCCTTCCAGCAAAGCTCATCAGCTTACCTTTCCATGCATTGAGTTTACTCTTGGCTTTTTCCAGCAAAGCATTAAAATCAGCCCTTTTCATTCGAGACTGAATAATCGGAAATCCCAAGTACTTCCCAAACTCAGAAGTAACCGGGAACCCAGCAACCCTGTTGATGCTACTTCTAAGCTCCTCCACCACATTCGGAGAGACAAAGATTTTGGACTTAGCAAGGTTCACCTTGAGTCCAGAAGCTGCGCAAAACTCAGATAAACATTCCTTCATGCTAATAATATTGTCTTCCGAAGCCTCACCAAACAGCACAATATCATCCGCAAAAAACACATGAGAAAATCCAACACTCCCCCTTTTTAACCTTATCGGCTCCCACTTTTTAATCTCAACTAGATGCTGTATAGCATGGCCTAGTCTCTCCAGACACAAGACAAAAATATACGGAGATATAGGATCACCTTGGCGCACCCCCCTGCTCGGAATGAAACTATCAGTCATCTCCCCGTCCCATAGTACCGACATTGAATGAGAGCGAAAGCATGCAGAAATCCAACCTTTAAAGATACTTGGAAATCCAATACAATCACAAGTCTCATCAATGAAATCCCAAGATAGTCGATCGTAAGCTTTTTCAAGATCGATCTTAATTGCCATCCACTTCTTCCCCGTCTTTTTTCTCTCAATGGAATGTATCAACTCTTGAACGATAATTACATTATCTTCAATCAATCTTCCCGGAATGAAGCTGCTTTGAAAAGGACCAACAAGCTGATTCATAAATGGTTGGAGACGAGAGACAATAAGCTTAGAGATCAACTTATACTTGACGTTACATAAGCCAATAGGTCTGAAATTAGTCATTTGCTCCGGATTTGCAATTTTCGGAATCAGCGATATTAATGTGTCATTTGCACCTTCGGGTAAGACACTCGTTTCAAAGAAGCGCGTGACAAAAGATGTAACATCCGGACCAACAATATCTCAAGAGTTCTGATAGAAAACCGCACTAAAACCATCACGACCGGGCGCTTTAAGTGGGTGCATTTGGAACATACATGTCTTGATCTCTTTATTCGTGAAAGGGCGACATAGGAATCGTAAATCATCCTGAGAAAGGGAAGGAAAGTTAGCATAAAACATATATGAATTACCGTGAGACTCTTCAGAATGAGTGAAAATATGCCGGAATTAGCTTCTAGCATTCTGCTGTAGAAGATTCGCTCCCGAAATCCACACTCCGTCGTCGTTTTTGAGACACTCAACCCGGTTTCAGCGCCTTCTAACAACGGTACTTGTGTGAAAATATTTAGTATTCCTGTCACCCTGAACGCAGAACGATTCACGCGATTTTTGTTGCCATAATAATTCCTCTTGATCCAGCACCACCTCTAATTCATTCTGAACCGAGCACTGGAGATCAATAAGCCCTTGATTCATATCCCTTTCAAGTTCAGCCTGAATAGCTAAAAGTCGATCGACCAAGAATTGCTTCCGCTGCTCAATTCTACCAAACGTCGAAGCGTTCCATCGTAGTAGTTTAATCTTCAAATTGGACAGGGCCCCGCAAATATCGTTATCCTGAACTTCCCAATAATCAGACATAACCTTACGAAACTCAGGATGTAGTGTCCAAGCAGCTTCGAATCTGAAAGGTCGTCGAGCCTTATTGACCAACCTCTGTGGTAATAAACGCAACAACAATGGGTTATGATCAGAGGATAGCGTCGGAAGATGCCTAACTGTTGCATTAGGCCATAACACCCTTGCCTCGTTGTTCATGAATATACGATCAAGCCTTTTGGAGATCCTTGACTCGATAGAAACACCCCTATTCCAAGTAAATGTAGGCCCACTGAAACCCATATCTATCAAATTAGCGTCATCAACCCACTCTTGAAAGATGCCAGAATCCCTAGAGAGACGGTTAGAAATTCCACCAACATCGTTTGCATTTAAAACGCAATTAAAATCACCCCCTAAAAGCACCGGTCCCGTACACCTTAATACAGCCTCCCACAGTGCATTCCAACACCCAACACGCCTTCTTGCAGTTGGAGGATTGTATACAGCAAATATATCAGTCTGGATATTCTCTACACAAGTAGAGATCTGAATAAAGGAAATGGATTTCTGGATGATGGACACTACTACCTCCCCAGCATTCCATAAGACCCATATCCCACCTTCGAATCCTATTGCATCTACTCTCTCATAATCTGTAAACTTCAATCTTCGACAGACTTCATCCGCATTATCATTTGCGATCTTCGTTTCGAATAGACACAGAATACTCACTTTATGACGGTTAACCATATAATTCAGGGCTTTGCGGAACCGTCTATTACCCGCACCCCTACAATTCCAAAAGAGGACTATCATTTAAAACCATCGAAATCGACGGGCTCAGGTGTCCTAGTGGTCTCCAACTCCAGTGGGGCTTCTCCCATTTGCACGTCAGTCCGATCCGGTGGAATAGACTCACCCAGCACACTGTTTGCTTGAACTTGATTATCAATATCCATTCCAGGAGAGGCTGATTGTGAATTCTCGTTGGTGACATTAATCAAGTTAACTGAAGACCTCACCGTCGAAATATTTGTACTAGGGTTTTGAGCAGTAACCAAATCTCCCCCAGACTTTTTTGAGTAATCATTGGTATCACTATATTGGGCTGATCTGTGGGCTTGACAGTGGGTTCTGGGCCCCTTAACTTGGCACGTTTGAATTGCTTTTGAAGTGGATTAGTATTTACTGTATGCACAACCGTTTCGATTTGATAGGACGTTGATGATGACGGCTTTATTGGCGCAATGATAGGAGCAGTAATTGCTGGACTTTCTATTCCTGTCTCTTTTGAAACTGTTTGAACATTCATTGCGGTGGCTACACTTCCCTCCATGGTGGCTAATTGTTCGAACTGATTAACGGAGGTAACCGGAGGATGACTCTTATCAGTATCGTGCGCCATCTGCCTAGATCTCCTCGGCTTCCGAGTGACGGACATCCAAGGACCAAGGCTAGGCTCCTCCTCCGCAATCCCATTATGATCATGTTGATGCTCAGTACTAATACCTTCATTTACCCTCCGATTACTATCTGTTTCAACTGACTCCATGTTTTCTTTATTCTGAACTGTTGGGAATGACTGCGTACATCTTTCCACTCCGTGGCCGTATAACCCACACCTGTGACATATCGAGTTCAACCCTTCATATACCACATGGACACGACTATCGCCAATCAGTATTGTTCCTATCAGAGGTTTATCCAATTCTAACTCGATACACACCCGTGCGAATTTCCCTCTTGTGGCGTACAAAGTATTTAGATCAACCTTCAATGGGGTCCCCAACGCAGTAGCTAGTCCGTAGAGCACACCTTCATCGTACAGTTGCATCGGAAGATCGGACAGCCTAGCCCACACAAAAATCGTACGTAGGTTGTCCTTATACGGATTGAAATCGGTAGCCCAAGGTCTCACCGTAATATAATGCCCGAAGATTTCCCAAGGGCCATCAGTCAACGACCTCAGAAAGTCTTCCTCTTGATCAAATCTGACTGCATAATAGCCATTTGGTAAATCAAGGATTGTCATCAGCCCCATCGGTCTCCATAGTTGATATAAACGTTTCTCAAGCAGACGAAACGCCACATTACGCCCTAGAACTTTGATAATGACAGCTTTCTTCCATTTTTCCGACAAACCTGCCACCACATCTTCATCAATTTCTGCAATTGCAAGACCTTTGGCGCCCTCAGGATATGTTATCCTCATTCTTCTAGACTCTATAAGTGCGTCGCAACATAACGGAGCAGCAGATAGGGAAGTCCCACCGACGGCCGCAGCATAAGACTTTGTGTCAGGTGGTTTATCTGGCGGGATTGGTGGTTGGATGGGTACTGATTCCGGCGAATGAGTTGGAGAAGGGGAAGAGGGGGAAGCGGGAGAAGCCATTCAAAGTGATTTTAAGTTGAGGAGATGTCCATTATGATGACGTAAGAAAATAAGTTGAGGAGATGTCTAAAATCTGGATGCATGATGAAAACATCTGAAACTTCATTTGACTGCGAACATCTCCTCATATTGACATGGTTACGATGTTGCTCTAGTGTGTGTTGTGCTTGTTGGAGTGGACCTCGTCATTCAGCTTGTAGCATCATAATCTTCAATGCAACATTGTATACTTGTGCTATGGCGGTGCCGTTGTCGGGGTCATCTAACTGTAGTGACTTCAAAATATTCTTCGGCTTGAAACCTAACCCAAGTTTCAGTCCCACCCTCCGAAACTATTTTGGCATAAATCAGCCAGGATATGTGTGTCCCTTTCACGTCCATTTATCAACTTTGCTTTGTACGTCCTCGAGCTCAAATAAACACTTGTCTTTTCCCGATTTGTGTGACTGGCTAGATGACGGTTCGGTATCAAGATCAACGTCTTTCTTCGTCCACGGGATTCCAAAATGTTTGCATGTCAGAAGAAGCATAACGAATCCCCTAACATTTCTTCATGAACTATTTGTGATTAACACCAAATTCATAGTTCCTTCCATGAATCGAGTCCAATCAACCATTGTCTCGCGATCGTGGAAAAAATCACGAATTTCAAACATGCGAGAATAAGTGGTCCCTTCATCACACTAATAATTCAGTAGAGCTAAATGAAATAAAATAAAAATAAGAATTCTTGTTTTTCAGTTTAATGATAACTTACAATAAGTTAAAATATCCTTACCTCAAAATGTTGAAGAAACTCGTCTAGCCGACTAAATTTTGTAGCATCGAACGAAATCAACATCTCTTCATCGCCTTGTGTTGTCATTTTCGTTACCGATTTTTGGAGAGTTTGTGAGCGTTGACCACTTCTTCTTTGACTCTCAATATATATAACCGAACATACAGAACGTTCGAATTACAATGGTTATATTTCAAATTTATTACCGTTACACAACGTTCGAATTACAACGGTCAAAACCATTACCGATCCGAAATCTGTAACCATCACGGTTACGGGTTCCGATCCGTTAACAATTTGTCACGGATCCGTAACCCGTAAACGTGATGGTTACGGAGTCATATATCATTGAATTTTTCATATGTATGTATCTCATTATGATATACGAATTCTACATTTTAATAGATTTAAAATGATATATTATTTGCTTTCCTCGCCGTGTCCCCGTTTCCTATGTTTTTGAGGATTGCCGCTTTCACGTTTCTCGTCGTATCCGTGTCTGTGTCCGTGCATCATATGTCACAAATTCTGGATCCATTGTAAGTTTGTGAATTTTATCGTCGTGTACGTAATTTTAAAAATATTCAAAAACACTGTTTTACTAAGTATACCAAAACTAGAAATTTTATTTTCCTATTCTATCCTTCACTTGTTAATAATACTTTCCTTTAGTTGCTCTAACGAATAGCTCCGTTTGCGCGAGACAAAATGCGGAGTATATTCCTTCTTTGCTCCTTTCAACAAACACTTAGCTATCCGTTGACGATCCGGTGTCGTTTTATCCAATCGCAATTTGCAACTGCCCATGTCCAGTCCAGGCATAAATTAATTTATTAATTAATAAAGCGCTTTCCTTTTATTCCAGCCATCCTACATGTCATTGCTTTTACCTTACGTGTATGATGACGTATCCTCCCCATTTCAACTTATCTTTCTTTAACCGTAAATTCATAATCTAATTCCACTTGTTTTTTTCTCTTGTTATGCACAGCTAAAGTAATTACAAATAACTACTTTATCATTCATCATATTTTATTATGCACATTTATTTGGCCTAAAAATAGTTTATAAAGGGAGTTATTATCACAATAATTTATCGATTATAATATTTAGTCACTATAAAATTTATAAGCTATTTTTTAACAAAAAGAGTATAATCATGTTCATTTTCATTATTTTTAGCCTTTTTTTTTATCACTTATAATTTGAGACCTTAACCTATTTTAAAAACAAGTAACAATTTTAATATCTAAGAAGGACATAGGTCCTTTTTTTTGTCAAGCTTAGAGTATTTTTTTGGGTGTGATTTTTTGTATATTTTAAATTTACCGCTCACTCGATTTGAATTACATTATATATTTTGATATTTGTGTTTTAGATAAAAATAAACATGACGTTTATTTTAATAATTGGTTGTTTGAAGATTTGAATTCTAAGTTTTATTTTAGGGTTTATGATATTATTTTAATAAGGGTAATTAAATTTATAATCTCTAAAGTTTATGAGCTATGTTAGATAGATGAGATTATTTAGAAATTAAATGAGACACAATTGTACTTCAGAATAAAATGACCTATTTTTTATATTCTCTACTACTTAGATTATAAAATACTATGTATTTAAATATTATAATACTTCAAAATAAAGCTCAATTTCATACCCTAAAATGACCCACATTGTGTTTTTAGTATTTACTACATTATATTTTTTTACGAAAGTTCAGCTTTAATTACACCAAAAATAAAGTTGACACAAGAAACTCCTATAAAACATTCAATGGCAATACCGGGATTTATTTGAGGGGGGACTGAACGGCTTAAAATATTTAATCCGAATTTAAAAAAAATAGCGATAAAATAGTTCATTACTAAGAACTAAAATTTTATACAACAAAAAATTCAGTAAAGGGGGCACAACCCTCTTCAGGATCTCATACTCTGAAAATGTTGAATGATAACTTCATTGTCAATACTTTTGAAAACTTCTTTCACGGTATAACAAACCAAATTGTTATGTGAGAAATTCATCTCTCATCTTGTTGCACAAATCTATCTTGATCATACTCATCACAAAGAATGTTCTTTTCATCGTAGTTGTGGCAACTAGTAACACTAAAATCAACTCTATAAGACGATATACTAAATGAAAAACTTTGTGAGTTCCCTTCTCAACCATCTTCTTATAAATATCTCCAATATTTTGTAGTACAGAAAAATCTCCACCTTTCCTCATTTAAAAAATTCACAACTCAAGTTGTTCTTTAAGCTTCATTTGCTCACAAATTGAGAAATCATGTGGATATAACTTTGCAAGTTGAAGAAGTTTTCTCACACTGACATTGAAGAACGTATTCTTAGGATCAAGACATCATATACAAGTGAGTAATTATGTTGTTGACTCACTAAAATGATTCTCCATCTCTATATTAATTTGGTCAATAACCTACAAATGTAGCATAACATTAATTTGATACAAATAATAGTTTAATAGTTCATTGAGAAATAACAAATTCCCTGACAAAAAATCTCAACTTTGAAGTGATGGTCGTTTGTTGTACCATTTTCATCATGTCTAAAGCGACGATTTGTAGCAAGATGGTCCTTGTCGAGAACCACAACATTGTGTTTAGTACAAAATCGTTAACTTCTCCAATCCATTGATCTCATCTATTGTTCTTCAAATCTTCAAATTTCAGGTTATAGATTTGAACGAGACCAACAACAGCAATGATATTTTGTTCATTTTGTTGCAAGCATTGTGACAACATATTTGTCACCATCAACACTTTATTCATCAAGTGAGCAATAAAAAACCCATAACTCTCCAAAGAAATCAATCACAAACCATTTTATTCGAAACAACCACAATCACTACTTGTAGTTGGTGAGCAAAATAATGAACATATCATGCACAAGGATTTTCTTTTAAGTTAAGAGTCTTCAATCCATTAAACTCACTTTAAATATTAGAAGCTTCATCTTATCCTTGACCTCTTATCATAAAGATGGATAATTCATGTTTAGAAAAAACTTATCAATGTCACATTTCAAAGATAAAGCGGTTGCATTAACAACATGACCAACTCCAAGAAACCGCTTCACCACTACTCAAAGGCTATTAACATATCTTACAACAATCGTCATTTTCTCTCTGACATAACTATCACGAGCTTCATTAATCAACGGAGAAAAGAACTTGTCTCCAATATCACTAATTATGGCTTTTGTTGTCTTTGATGCACATGCACTAACAATTTCTTTTTTAATGGGAGGGCTAGTAAGTTGATAATTTAATTGTGCATTCTCTAGAACCACTTTTCCAACCTCGACATTTCGTAAACAATATATACCCTATAGGAATTTCCAAAAAAATTCCTCTATTTCGCCTTGAGATATACACGAAAAGGCAATTACTGTACAAGTAAAAACCTAATAACATCCACACTTGCAGTCAACCGAATGCGATATGCAACATTCCATACTTGTTTTCCAACCGACAAACATCTTGACATACTTTGTCTTTGATCTTGATAAACAAAAAAAATTGTCTTCTAGCATTGTTGTGTGTACTATTTGTTGATCCCACATGTTCTTTAAACTTTTGCGAACCCTTCTTTCTATTGCGAAACCCAGTCATAAAAAACACATCATCACCAATATTTCGCCGACACCACCTTGAAAAAGATAACACCAAAAGCAAAATGCGACATCTTTAGAAACACTATATTCCAACCATTCAAACTTTTTGAACCACTTAGCAAGGAAAACCCTTTGTTTATTTTCTTGCATACTTCGTGGAAAATCACGTGACAATGGTTGAAAAACACCTTGAACGACATATTCCCTTTTCACAGCATCTATAACGAGGCTCATACTCATTGATGGATTTACGCGATCTCGGATCACTAATAATACTAATTCAAAAGTTGGATCACAATAACATTCCATTCGAGCTAGTTTTTCACCAACAACGTCATCTCTAACATCATTTTTATTTGATGGACCAACATTCACAATAGAAATTGAACTTGAATCTTCAACATTTGGAATTGATATCTTCTTCCGAATAAGATACTTGCCCATATTACGAAATCCTAATCACAATTAACAAATTTAGTTCAAACACAATTGAATTTTTAAACCCTAAAATATCCAATTTAACAAATTTAACCTAATCAACTACTAGTTTTTCAATTCAATCAACAAATATCAATAAATTTAACCTAGTCAACTAGACAACTACTAACTTTTGAATCTAACTTAACCAATTTACACATTGCTAATTACTAAATACTAACAAGTATCAACTATTAACTAACCTTGAGATTTGTAGAGAGTGAGAGGTTGAGACTAGGAGCGACATACGAGTAACGCCGCAACGAGCGACAGACCTTGCGGCTGGCGGAGTCGGCGATGACATACAAGCACCGAGCAAACGAGCAACAACAGCCGGCGAAGGTTTCCTACGAAGTTAGTAACTTTTTCTACTCAACGGGTGAGTGGGGATTCCTTAGAGCGCCGAAGATTTCCTTTATTCTGTTCACATTTTTTTTTTGCATTTTTTATCAAATGATGTCGTTTTGAAAGATTTTATTTCTCCTAACACTATGAACGACGTCGTTGGGGGACACCTTCTCCCTTACCCCTTCTTTGCCACTGAAAACATTGCTTAGATTATCATATAATAAAATCGATTTTGAAAAGATATATTTATCTAAGAAATCAACCCACCTTTATGGGCGCTCTAAAACTCTCCGCAATGAAGAGTCTAAAAGACTCTAATTAGGAATTCATGTCATGAATTGCGATGACATTGAATTTAGTGCCGGTTAAAAGAATGTCAATATAAATGCCGACTCCAACTATTTTTTTTGTTTTGCTAAATTTAGTTCTAGTAGTCAATGAAAAACTATCATGGGTAGGGTGTGTAGATTAAATACTAAAGATATATTTTTTTTAAAAATTGATTAGTTTTTTATCTAATGAAACGATTTACGTATGTTTAATTTGATGTCGTATGAAGACCGGCATTTGGACTTTGAGGAAGAGTTCTCAATGTATAGATACAAAGACATGGTCTAGATATCCGATATTGTTGAGTCCTACTTGTCGGATAAGATTTTTTTAACATTTTGGATTCGTTCAGTCTGCCCCACAACCACATATCACCCTGTACTTGAAGACTCGTCTATCTGCCAGCGGTCGGGGATACAAGATCCGGTTTCACCGTAACGATGAAAGATGGGCAACTAGGTACAACGGATCACATCGTACTTGGATACTCATACATGTGTTTTCATACGATGACATTCTTCTACAAAATTTTTGGAGGATTTGATTATATATTTTCCATTTATCATGTAACAACTAAAATACATATAACCAGTCAAATTTTAAACGTCTGAAATTCAACGCTAATTTCACTTATATACATATTCATCCTCTTAAATAATTTCATTCCCTTAATTCTTCTTCAAAGTAATTTATTTATCCTCATCTTCATCTACGTAATCTTCTGATACCTCATTAACCTATAAAAGAAAGGAAGATTATTTGGAACTTGAACGAAAGAATATCTGACATCCCCTTAAAAAAAAAGGCACCCCCTCGGGAAGAACAAAGCCCTTTAGCAGCGACGAACAGCCAAGGTATCCATCCGTCCACAATTATCAAACGATCCTCTGTATTTTAGTTACTATTTGAAATAATGTTATTCAATAGAGCTAGCTAGTACTACAGAATATTGGAGTATTTATTTTAGGTACTCCCATGAACCATAAGAGGAAAGACGGAGTAATTAATTTTAAAATCAATTAATATATATTAATCTGACAAATGAAAGGCTTCCAATAATAGAATTCCGGAATAAATAAAATATATATTATTATAGTAACAGTGGCGCCACCCTTATCCTTTTGATTGGATGACTGCCAAAGTTTAGGTAGCCAATGGAGCTTACTAGAACACTACATTTTAATTAACCAATTTTTTATGTTTAGATTCAACACCTACCTGTTTATGGTAATATGGCTTGTCGTCTACTCCTTACTCTAAGACTAACCGCAACCCACTCCGTCTATAATGCTATTTATGTACCATATATTTATACGTATTTGTGTATAAACTCCGTCTATATAGCTTTTTGTTGCATTTCATTATGTCTATAATTTTATTTTAAGCTTACTTCCTCTTTTTTTCATAAATTTTTGAGAAAAAATAAATTACAAAATGATATTATTGGTTAATTTGTGGAGGAATAGGACCCACTTTATTTTGCACTCTTGGAGGATGACGTCTATATTTGAACGGAGTGAATTTTTATTTAACTATTTACACGGTAAAAATACATGGGATGTAGGAATTTGTTTTATATAGGATGTAGATAGTCTAACCATCTCATTAGTTTTCCATAATTTTTTTAAAATAAAGTAAAAGAAAATACAACATAAATCTAAACTTTAAAAAGGTGAGAAATTATGGTTTTCTATTAACTGGATTTTGTATATTAATATAATGTTCAAAATGAAAAACTTTCTTTGAAAAAAAAAATAGATAAACAAAAAGTGTTAGTAGTACATATGAAAGTGACCTCTTCTTTAAATGTTTATATATTGTTTAATTTATTGATAAGGATAAACTTATAAAGTGTATTCAGAATAGTGATATAACATATCGAAAAATAATTGACATTATCATAAAAATAAAGAAAAAAACCTCATTAAATGAACTAAGACAATTGATGGTAACTTTGTGGCAAGTTTGGTTTACTAGGAATCAACTAATTTTTAACAAACAGAAGGCGTCACCCGACTTGAGACATCTAGTATGTAACCAAGTAATGAATAGGAAAAGGCCAATTTATATTTGCCTAGTAATAACACAAAACCTTCGAACTAGAGAAGGAAAACTAAAAACATCAAACGACAAAGATCGATTGTAAGCTCGGTCAAAATCAATTTTGACACCTCAAAGAATTCATTTGATCAATTTGTTTTTGGATTCGTCATCAAAATAATCTTGCAAAGAACCTTGCAGTAAGAAATGGAAGATGCAAAGCCAATTCTATACTTGAATCGGAAGTGTTTGCCCTACAAAAGGGTCTTCAAAAGGCCACTTGCATTGGGTTTTCGGCCATTGAGATTGAGGGTGACACCTTGATACTTATTAACTCGCTTAAACACCTCTGGGAATGTCCTTGGAAAGCATACATGATCATCTTGGACATCTCTTTCTTGTTCTCTAGCTTCACTCATTGTTGTTGATCGACTGGTGCTGCTTAGACACAATCCGAACGTGTGCGTTGATCTTATATGACATGAAATTGAAAATTTTATATGAACGGAGGGAGTATATAGTCTATCTCGTATTCCGTAGCTAATACAGTGAGTAGTAATACTGTATGGTATATAAGTGTATAAGGTGGGTAATAACGGGAAAGGGAGAGTCTTGGGAGTAGATGATTTGTCTAATTAATTACAATAGATTAGCTTTGTAGGACCACTTCATTAAGTATTGTATTCATTTAAAATTAGTTTATGGTTAATCGTACTAATTTGTGATTAGATAATGCATGGCTTTGCCGGATGCAATGAACAATATCCCTCTGAAATTCTATTATGATCGATGGGGTCCATATTTCAGCTAATCAGTGGGACTAGATGTGGAAAATCAAACGCTTTGTTTATTAAGTGGAGAATCACTCATTGGCCCAAAATTATTGTAGATTCGAATGTTTTTGTGATTTGTTTAAATACAAATTTTATTAAGCTCGTATAATTATTTTGGTAATCATATACTTCCTCCGATTAAAAATAAGTGTCGTTTTAGCATTAAAAATTTGATCATAATTATCTGTCGTTTTAAGTTTTCTAGGCCAATAAATGAACAATAATTATAAGAAATATTTTTGAAAATTGATGTAAATGATTAGTATTAGTTCTAAAATCTTTCTTATTGGTTTAAAAGAAGGTTGAATATTAAATAAGTGATAAGATTTAGAAAAACTTTAACAAATTCTATGTTATTTAATATTTTTCTTAAAAATTGTGTTAAAGGTTAAAATGACAGTTAATTATGATCAGAGGGAGTATTATTTATTTGTTGGGATTTGAAAACGGACTGTCGATATTTAATCAATTAAAGTATCAATTTATCAAACTAAGTATATGAGAAGTGTCATAAACCTAATTAAATTATATGGATTGTAAGCTTAACTTAGGAGATGTATATATTCTTCACAAGTGTTGTAGAAGACGGTGAACTTGTTGTATATATGTCGATTTTAAATGTCTTATAACACATTATATGTTGTGCTTACTTGTTATGTGATATTATAAATATACTAAGGGTTCAATATGATTTTGAGGTCCATATCATAAATGTGTATTGTCATGATTATTATAATATTATATATCACCTATGTCTACGGTGATATATAATATTACAATAATATCACAATCAGCTTTGAGAGCGTTGTCATCAGGATCAAGGATTTGAAGAAGGATGTCTTTTGAAATTGTACTGTAAATCCATTGGAAAACAGTTGCATCAACTTGGTTCCAAAGAGCGTCATCAATGTCGACCGGACGAGGCACTTTGGTGTCAATATGATCCAAGACGTTATGTGTCTTGACAGTGACGCGAAAAAGTGTAACCCATGAAGCATATGTCGTGTCATGATCAAGCACAAGAGCGATGTTGTTCTTGATGTTGGAAATTCCTAGAGCGGAATGAAACGTTTGCTTCTTCTCCGTAGACATAGGTGAGGGTGATGCAAAGAGGAAGGGGAGGAAACGCAATAGCGGTAGAAGAACGTCGCCGGCGGCGGGTAGGGCAAGAAAAGGGCGGAAGCGGAGAAATTATGGATCGGAAGAGTCTGATACCATGTGAGAGATTGAGAAATTCCCCTTAGGATTTCCATCGTCAGATGGTTGTATAAATAGATATAACGTATTTGCATAATTACAATAGGCGGACCTCTACTTTCAATATTTACATATTCTATCAATGTACGGTGTTAATATCATGATTAAAGAAAAAGAATATGATAGGTGATAATACCACGATCAATGAATGTGAATAATATGATATTGTCAATACATAAGATCGGCAAAATGATATTATTGGGTTGTGTAATGGCACTTACATTCTCATATCCAAGCTCACGATTATATGTTTTTAACCTCTTTAAAGCATTATCATTTTAATACGTTTTTAAGGATTTTTAGAAGTGAAAACCTTATCAACTTATTTTTGGCTTTTAAGACTTTTAATTGTCTTATATTGTTTACAATACTTTCCTTTTTCTTTTAAGAGCTTCTAGGGCATATTTAAGCTTTTTAGATTAGACATAAGACTTAAATTAGCCATTGTTTTTTTTTTACCTGGTCTTTACGTGAAACAACAATCCAAAGAAAGGTTATTTGGAGAGCAAACGCTATTATTGTTTTGAAGCTTAAGTTGGCTTGCATTGTGTCAATCTTCTCTAAAATTGGTGTTCACAAGCTTCATTGAGAATCCTCTTTGTGCTTCTCAACCTTAATTGTTGAGTTTGTGTGGATCGGAGTTGTTTATTGAGTGATCTTGACTGCATTGTTTGGATCTTTAATTCCTATATCAAAGGTTCTTGCAATTGTCTTCACATTGGTTTCTACTTCTATCATCATCACCATTCAATTAGTCCATTCCATCCCGTCTAACGCCCTATTCCATCCAATATCACTATTACATTCCAAAAGCATCGATTCCAACGTCCAACTAACGAGAGTTCAAGGGTTACCTTGTCTAGATAGAGGAAATACGGATCATCTCACTATCAAAATAGACCCTTTTATTTTATAAGTAACAACGTAAACCCTTATATGATAAACAAAAATGTAAATGTTGGTAACCTCCTAAACGGAATCCATAAAAGGATTGTGCATTGCCCACTACATTAAAATTTTGACATTCCTTCTCTACATTTGGTATCAATCGATGTTGTTCATCTACAAAATTTTTATCCTTCTTGCAAATTTCGAAATTCCTTATCTACAAATTCATTCGTCTTATTCAAGTTAATCGAAGATCTCCATTTTGGGTATATCGAATCACGCTACTGTAATAGATAGGATTTCCGAATTTTAATTAATGTCGATTAACTTAATCGTTGATAGCGATTGACATATAACTCGCGAAGATTTCGCAATTGATGAGTATGAGTCCCACCGTTATGTTCCTGACGTAATTTTGGACATTTGGGAAAATTTTTACTTTTTCCCCCGGGTAATTATTTTTACCCTCCGTGTTATTTGGAGCATTTGGGAGCTCCAATTATTAAAAATGCACTTGAGAGAAATGATCATGACATCGGATATATCCTAGATATGAAATAACATGGAGAGGCAAAACGGCCAAAAGAGTCGCTATTTCGTTTCTTAACGGCTAAGAAAGACGGCTTAGGAATACACGTTTTCCGAGGCAGTTGTGGAATAATTATCCATACAATATTCCAGATATATTATTCCAAACTCGAGAAGTTTGGAGAAAGAGGTTCGACCCGCCTTTGGATCGATTAAAAGATAATTATCATCTTCGCTAAAGGATAATTATCCTTCATTATAAATAACGGAAAATCCTTTATTAATTCATTTCCTTTCACGTTTCCTCATAAAAGCTCTGATTTATCTCAACTTTCAAACTCAGATGTACTTTCCGTTTCTAATCCGATTTCAATTCCGTTTGAGTTTCTGAATTCCTCTCTTCATTCTCTTCATATCGGTACCAAGTTTCTGCATTTTCGAGTATATGGAGGGCTGGTCGAGCATATATGTCACCAGGACGGTTCCGTCGCTCAGATTCCGGTGAATTTGATGCTGTCCATGCGTAGCCTGCGTCGTTGTGATTCCGAATCTTCTTTCAGATCGTCAATCGAGTTAGTAACGAATAAGTTATGAGTTTATTCGTTTTCCATACTGCGATTTGGCCTAAATTGACTTTAGGCTTGTCAAATAGGACAATTAGAAATTCCATTATGGTCGTTATATTATTTTGGTGATTATGGGTAGTTTGTTTGATGAAATCTGATGACAGATGGGTTTAGAAATTGCCTGCGGGCAAAACGTTATTCTGGCGAAATTTAATTAATTAATTAAAGGTTAATTAATTAAATTAGTATTAGAATTGAGGAATGTCGATTAGATATTACCTTGAGATTTGAGAAATCGTGAGTTATGTTGAGATATTGAGGTTTAGTTGGTTGTGAGGCTTATAGATTAAGTATGATCCTTATGGATCCCTTTGGGTCTAGGTGTGACCCCTTTGATGAATAGATGTTGATATATCTCTTTATGCCTTGTTTATAGGTTGTGTTGTCCCTCCAGTGTAGAGGTGATCGTGGTTGAGTTTGTACGAGGTTGAGGTAAGTCCGTAGGACTTACTTAGCTACCATCCTTACATTGGGTGTTTGCATGAGTGGTGTGTGCGTTATATGTTTGCTATGATAGCATGATATGTCATTTATACCGACTTATGTTTTATTGACTGCCCCATTGCGTGGTTGTGATAACCTTTCCCTTTCACCCCGCCGTGGAGTCCGGGAGGTTCTCTGACGTCATACCAGTCTGATTTACAAGAAGGGCGCAATCACTCCCATAGGGTACACGGGTTGTGTGACCGATACTCGTACAGCTGGATATAGCACTCAAAGGCGAGGATGTATCGGTCCTCGTGTCACATACTTTTGTCTATCTATATATATACGATTTGAATGAATGACTATTATAAGAAGATAATAAAATGGGTAAATGTGTGACAGCATTATTATGTGTTTATCTTTCATGACTTGTGCTTGTGCATTACCTTATATATGTAGGGTTAGCTAACGGTTTCATACCGTGTTGTAGATGTTTGCAGGATAGGCGCTGATGGGTGATCTGGCAAGGGACAGGCCGAGGACTCTCGTACATTAGGTGGTTGGTTTTGGGGTTGTTTATGTTTTCCCTCCTGCGTGAGGATGATGTCTTGTTTACCTCCTGTGTGAGGATGTCGTTTCATACTCGGCTATGTTGTTGTTTACCTTTGGTTATACAGTTTATACGGTTTTATGTATTTGTTTTTATATCTGTTAGTGTCATGTTATAAGGTCCAATGAACTTGTTGTCAGGCTAGGGTCAGGATCCATTGTGAGATCCTAGCCCAATGTGACATCCCGAGTCCCGCGGAATCGGGGTGTTACAACTACATTGCTTAAATTGAGTGATTGATATTCTATTTGGGTAACATAAGGGTAATTCCAAACTTCTTGTGTTATACTTAATTGCCATGAGTATCTTATGAAATTGTATATTTGTGTTAGATATCTGGTAGATGTTTAAATAATTCAGAAAAATTAATTAGGTAATTGTTAACACTATAGTGTTTGTGTAATTTAGAACTGACATGTAATTTGTTTGGGTAATTGAAATTTCTGTTGGGCGTACGTCACTTTTTGGGTAATTTAAAAATAAAATGTATACTAGTGTTGGATATTTTGTAAATGTTTGGGTAATTCAAAAAAATTAATTAGTTAATCGTTAACGTTTGGGTAAATGAAATTTTTTTGGGTATACGTTAGTGCTTGAGTAATTCAGAACTTACATGTATAATAGTGTTGGATATTTGGTAAATGATTGGGTAATTGTTAACGCTATGGTGCTTGAGTATTTTATATCTAACATGGAATTTGAGTGTTAGGCATTTTGTTTTTATAAATCAAGTTAATTAAAAAAATTTACTATTTGATTTAATTCAGAAAAATTATTGTCTTTGGTTATATTATCCGTGAACATTCAACTAAGGTTTTATCTATGACTTTTGACAAACTTCCAAATATAACGGTCTTTGAAACAAAGCATTTGAAAAGGAAGGGTGCCTTGGGAACGCGGACACAAGTAGTGCATGGTTGTCGTTGCCTCGGGTCACAAGGTAAACGATTAAGTCTTACGACGAGCGCAACCCTTGTGTTTAGTTGTTAATGTTGAGTTAGGAAACCTAAACAAACTACTAGTGATAAGTCTGAGGAAGGTGAGGATGACATCAATTAAAAGTAAAGTTATAATCTAAGTGTGGGGTTACCGGGTATCCGATCTAACCTAGTTTATCGACTCGAATATCCGAGATCAAATTCCTCATTAATTCATTCTGAAGCCGATCTAAAGCTAACCGGTACGAGAACTCTGGATCAGAGCGAATACATGCGTCGGATATCCGAATAATGTTGTTTGAAGGCAAAGTGATACTTGTGTTTGGGGTGACCCATCCAATTATCCCACGTTGAGTTAAGAAACTTGAACAGACGATTGATGATAAGCCGAAAGAAGGTGAGAATGAGGTCAATTAAAATTAAAAAGCAGCTAGAGGAAGGTCAGGAAACTTGAACAGACGGTTGCGGATGTTAAAACTCTCTTGGAAAATGTAACGGTTGGACATACTTTTCCCCGTTTACGATTATTTAAGGAAGTTTGTGTCAACCATATTTCCAAGAAAGTCAACTCTTTGCCAAATACATTACAAAAACTTACTATGATACGGAGTAATTCTATGTCGGTTTACAGTACTTAGACCCTCCACAATGGAGGGGCGGGGATACTATCCCCAACCATGCCATCAAAAGGATGACATGGAGCAGAGATGGGGGTAGTAGCCACAGGAGTCGACGCCAATATTGGCGTCAACTCCTATCTCCAATTTTATTTTATTTTTCTTTTAAACTAAACAAAACGATGTTGTTTTGCCCTTATTGGGTCAAAATGACATCATTTTGGCTGATATTGAGGATACCAAAATTTGGCGAGTGACAACGCGTCATGTGGCAAGGGTCCTAACTAAATTAAAACTCCCTTTTCTCGTATAAATATTAATTATAACAAAAAAATTGAATAGAATGTAGTTTTATATATCCAATGACACCCACTTTGCATATATTTTAATAAAAAAATTGACTTCTTGTAACGCACGTAGGGTTTTACATAGTGAATATTTAGCGTTTTTAAATTTATTTTTATATAAGAATTTATTTATATCAATCTAATATGATATTTATTTTTATATGTATTTGAATATTTTTTCATTAATAATATTTTTTAAAATAAATCTTAGACATAAAATGCGACATTAACTTACAAATAGAAATCAATTTAATATTAAAAAACAACTTAAAGTGATACATTAACTTCAACATACACGTAACTTATAACATAAGATTGAATAAAACACAATACGAAAAATCTTAACATACAATATCAACCTTAAATGAACCCTAAACTTACACATAAACTCAAATACTAAGTTCCTTGGGCAACTAATCCATCAAATTTTTATGGTCAAAGTCAAGGAACCTACCATCTCCATCAAACTAGTAAGAACGATTAACTTCCTTTTATCTCCATCTCCTTGACCTTCTTTTCATGGTTTTCCACTACTTTGTCCTTCTTAGCTTCGAAAATGGCATGTAACCTAAAGGTTTCCTTCTTAGGTATAATTCTTGGAGGCAAACATCAAGCTCTCTAGTCTTCAAATTGTCAAAAATGTTAGAGATATTGATTGTTAGAGGGCTCTATTGTGCTTACCGGTCTCTTCCCCGTCCTCTTCGAACTAGTTCGTCTAGAGAACGGATAAACGAGTTATATGGGGTTCCACCTCCACTTGATAGAGTTCCAACATTGGAGCTTGATGTGTATGCTCTAGGTACGTGTAATGTTATTAACTTTTTTGACCGCTCTCTTATGTTTGATGATGTGTTGCATGATCCAAGACATATTTTGTTGTAAATAGTAATCATTACAACATTGAAGTATTACCTCGCCGATGACATTCATCCCATAGGTGATACATTTGTCCCGTCAATTCGACACCCATTTGGTGCGAAAGGTACAAATGTTTTCCTAACGGCAAGAATCGTGCCATTAAGACTTGGAGCGAGCTTTCAATGTCCTGCAAGCTCATTTTGCTAATATACGCCATCATGCGCTTGGTCGGGGCATTAATTTGATCGGAAAATAATGAGGAAATGCATCATTTTGCACAATATGATCGTTGAAGATGAATGTGATACCGATCAACTATACTACGATCCATCCCAATTCGATCAAGTTGTTGTTAATGAGCCGATCACCTCAGATTTTCTATTTGCAATGACCTAGTTTATACAAAATAGAAGTCCATTAAACATTCGTAGTTGCATTTTTTTTATTAAGTTGTTCGTTGTTTAAATTATGTTTTTCCGTTCTTATTATTTATTTTAGTATGTAATTTTTGTTATGTTGGTTGTTATTTAAATTAAGTTGTTAGGTACTTAAATTTTTTTATTTTTAAAATTTGGCTATTGTTTATTTAAAATAGTATTAGTAATATTATGTAATAATAAAAAATTAAATATACAATTTAATAACTTATTGAAAATAAATAGGAAAGTGAAAAGTTAAAAATAAGAGTACGGATTCTCTGTTGTAGGTGAAAATAAGTGAAATCTAAATTGAGACTGCTAAGCTGACGTGACAAGAATCTTACTAACGTGACAAGAAAAAAAAGACGTCCGATCTCTTTGTTGCATATGGTTTTTAGACGTGTTCATATCTGGGCTCGGACCGGGCTTTAAAAAATATTAAACCCGTTTAACTGGACCCGGATCGGCTCGAGCCGGGATAGCTGCCTTGAGATGGGTGTCGTACCCGACCGACCGGCCGGGACGGGTACCCGTTTTTTTTAAAAAAAAATTAATATGATTTTTTAAAAAAAATTATATTTAAAATATTTTATTTAATTATTATAATTATACTAAATATATTATATTTATACTTAATATCTGTAATATATATATAATATAATATATATTACCCGGACCGGCTTGACCCGGTCAAACCTAAAGTGGTGCCCGGATCCGACCTTATAAGGTTGACGGGTCGAACTTCCTTCTCTATTCATACCCATCCGCTTTTTTTGAAATGGTTGTCCGGATATGAAGAGGTCTAATTGTTTTACATTTTCAGAATTTTCTTATATAAAGCTTTCGGGTCACTAGTATTGGCTACTACCCGAATCTACTTTCTTTTTTTTTAAAAAAAAAAATCATCGAAGAGCAGCCTATTGGTTCCTATTAGCGGCAAGCTTTTCTAAGCTAACCTACGCCATATGCGCACTGCGAGCCTCAGTGGCTCAGCCTTTAAATCTAACGTGTCCCACCGCCATAGTCCTACCTTCTGACGTGGGTCACTTAGAGAAAAGGTGCGCATTCACATACCGTGCGCCGGTTAGTCCCACTCACAGTTTTCTTTTTCCTTTTATTTATTAATTCATTTTTTTATATATATTTTTTTTTCATTTCTTCCTCGTTCTCCCTCATCTCTATAACGTCCCCCGAACGACTTTGTTAAACTATTTTCCCAATTCATCTCCCTCTACCCTTTGCCCAAGGACCCCCACTGTACTATTTCATCCTTTCGGAAAACCATCTTTGCAACCTCGAAGAATCTGTCAACTAATTTCCATCTCCGTCTCCAGCTACCTGGTAAACTTTCTCCATCCGCTCATGTTTTGTGTGCGTGTTTGAGAAGGTTTCTTTTGCTTTGATAATTTTCGGCCGCTCTCAAATTGATAGGAATACTGCTTTTGGAGCTATTTACTGGCGGTTTCTCGGTTTTTTGTCAATAGTAGAGGTATCGGCGCTATTAACAGCATCAGTGGTTAATTTGATTTGTATGCGAAGCTGTTCATACATTATCATATATTTGAGTAAGTTGATTAACAACCGACGTCTTATGTCACTGATATTGTTTTGTTGCCATCTACTGAATCTTTAAGGTACGAAGACTCTTGCTGCTCGCTCAACGAAGATTTGTGTTTCTGTTTCGATCTCTTTTTTGATCAGGTAAATGCGACTAGTTCGGAAGGAGGAAATTCCCGATCATCTATAAGGTGTTTTACGAGGTTATTATTCACCAGTCGCCATTGTCTGATACTTCGCTAGGTGCGAATTGATTGCAGAGTGTGGTTTTCCTTAATCGGTGCAATAGAGGGAGAAGGTTTACCATTTTAATTTTTTTTGGGAGCAAAAGTCAAACGCGTTCAATCGCGTCAGCGCGTAATCGGTGTTTGTTGTTGGACACTGTTCATCCCGTGACGCTCGTGAAAATGCCACACAGAACCACCTACTTTTTCCCCAGGCAGTTTCCTGGTGACAATCAGATCGAAAGATCACCTTTTCCTACTATTGGGGATCACGAGAAGAAACCACCTTCTGCTCCCACTACGACTGCTAAAGATGAAAAGCAGCATCCCTTTCGTCCGTCCAAAGATTTCACTAAGATCTCAACCGTCGAATCTGATGGTTTCAGCACCGGGAAAAATCACGAGATGCGAAAGAGTTTCCAACTCCAAGGCAACAACCAACCATTGGCCTCCCTTTACAACTGGCTGTCGAACAAGAAGGTTGTTGTTGATAAATCCATTCACGTGAAGTCAAAAATCAAGTTGATCGACGATGAACACGAGTTCCTCCTCCCGCCGGATTCAGTCCCGCCACACCCACCTACACCGCCGCCTCCAACTCCGCCGGCGCAGGTATCGGAGCCGGATATTGTGACCGTAAAGGAGACGAATCTGTACGATCAGGTATCAGTGACTAGGTTTTCGAAGATTGACCATAGCTTCGACAGCCATGTTTCACTACCGAGATTGTCGAGTGGGAGCAGTGCTAGCTATGGTGGGAGTTTCTTCTCTGGAACGACGACGGTGGACGGAATCAGCGAGAATAAGGAATCGCAGACGACGCTGCAGAGTTCTTCCACACTGCGGAACGACGAGGACGAGCAGTTTGCAGGAGGTGGAGGCGATCGAGGAGGCGGCGGTACAGTTGGTGGTGATCAGAGTTTGGCGCAGACCGCAAGAGAGAGTTACTATTTGCAGATGACGTTGGCGAGGAGGCTGTCTATTCAGGCGTCACTTGCTCATGAGCCCACCATGCTTTTATCGGAGTTTGGTGCGTTCGAAGACCTCAATCTGTTCACTGATGCTGAAACGGTGTCCTACCGTCTCTGGGTACTTTCTTCCTACTAGTCTTTGTACTTTCCCTTCTATGTTATCTAGACCTCCTTATCATGTTTCCCATGTGGAAGTTCCTTGGTTGAATTTGATTTCAATGTCTCTCTTTTCCCTTTTTTCATTATGGACTCGGGTGGACATTATTATCAGTCCAGGACTAAAATTGTGATGGAGCAATAAATATCCAGTGATTGGCAGAACGATCTCTATGGCCCCTTCCCTATTTCGCATGAGGGGAAGGTAGAAGGTGGTGGGGTAATCCTTAATCCCATTAATTGCCATCCAATGCAAAATAACAATAGCTTTCACCTATCTTTTTCAGAATGATTCTTTTGTCCATATTAATCAAAAACAAAATTTATGTCCTGTTAGGTCCTATTGCTTTTTACTCTCTTTATATACCTAGTGATGAGACACACCAATTTGGTGCAAGTGGACCACTATTTGAGTTCCTTGTTAATCCAAGAATTTTCAGCTGGGGAATACACCAGTGATTTATATTGCATTTAGGAGACATTTTAATTTAAAAAAAGAAGTGGATAGAGGATGTATTCTATATGCTCCAGTTACATATGTATGACTGAAAACTGTGTTGATTAACTTACAGGTTAGTGGCTGTCTCTCATATGGGGACAAGATATCAGATGGTTTCTATAACATATTAGGCATGAATCCTTACATGTGGGTAATGTGCAATGATCCTGAGGATGGTAAACGGATGCCTTCTTTAATGTCCCTAAAAGAGGTTTCATCCATTGATTCATCAATGGAAGTGGTTCTCGTTGATAAACAAGGTGATTCTCGACTTCAGGAGCTAGTTTCCAAAGCACAAGAACTATCAAGTGCTTCAGAGAATGCTGTTGTCCTGGTGGAAGAATTAGGGAAACTTGTTGCTATCTATATGGGGTATTTGTCTTGGCTCTTTTTTCCCCTTCACATTTAGTCGAGGTATCCTCGGAATTAAGATTATATATTCTTGTTGGTATCAAAAGGGGTACATTTCCTGTCGAACAAGGTGATCTGCACATGAGATGGACACTGGTCAGTAAGAGATTGAAGGACTGTCGTAAGTGTGTAGTGGTTCCCATTGGCGGCCTTTCTTCAGGACTTTGCAGGCATCGTGCAATTCTTTTTAAGGTAACCTTCTTTTTTAAATGTTCCCCTCGCTGAAGTTGTAGATTCTGTCTCAAGTAAGTGCTATAAATGCTAGATTTTGATGACGGAAGTGTCCGATCCTTTGTGCAGAAACTGGCAGATTACATTGGATTGCCGTGTCGAATTGCTCGTGGTTGCAGGTATTGTGTAGCTGACCATAGATCCTCCTGCCTTGTCAAAATTGAAGATGACAGACAGTTATCAAGGTCTGGCGTTTGCGCATTCAATATGGTAAACTTGCATCCTCCAAACTGGGAATCTCATTTTTCAAATTTGTATGGACAGGGAGTATGTAGTGGACCTGGTTGGTGAACCTGGTAACCTCCATGGTCCAGATGCCTCAGTCAATGGAGGTCTTCTCTCATCAATACCTTCACCCTTTGAGATCCCTTATATGAGAGAAAGCCAACAACACTTGCGAAATCAAAAGACCAAATGTTCTCATCCTCAAAATACTGGTAATGTAATCTATGTTTGTTCTGTGGTGTGCATGAATTGTCAGTAGTTTCTGAATTCAATATTGGCTGCCTAGAAAAGTTTCTGTATCTGATGAGGTAAGAATATATTGTTGACATTACATGAAAATAATGATGACCTTCCCAAATGGCCAGTGATAAAGCTGTGATCTGACTGAAGCAGCTGACTTCCAAAGAGAGGGTCATGACTTTTCAATATGTGATAATGTAAAGAAAATATCACTAAACAGACACTCTGGAATCACGATTTGGCTTCTAGCAACCACATATTTCGTACATGGTGCTGCTGTTTCCTGATGCCCTTAGAAATGAAGATGTTCATACCTTCACATATAAATATATGATATATACATCAATATGCTTTGGAATCTGTGTCCTATAATCTGCTGCATATTCTTTTGAATTTAATGGATAGTACAATGAAATGCTCGTTATTACTTGCTGTATTAGATCCGATAGCCCTGAGTACCTGAAAGCTAGACATTCAATTTCTATAATGAACCTAGGTTTCTAGCTGTGCTTTATGGTGTGCTATCTTATGACTTCATTGATGCTACTTTTGTTGGGCTGTCTATAAGTGTGCAGCTATTTATAGCCAGATGCTAGTTGAAGAACCTTAACTTAAGCCTTATTTTTGCAACTAGATTAAAGCTAGTGGTAGCTTATTACGATTTGGAGATTAACCCCTAGAAAGATGCATGTTGTAAAATCATTTGCCAAAGGACGTATGCCAATTTAGAAGTGGATTCTCTTGTACAGGAAAAAGTAAAGAGGGTCACGGCAATCCTGCATTACTAAACAAGAGAAAGGAATCCTGTAAAGAGACTCTGCATATTGATATTTCTGATTCTGCTGTTCTTGCCTTTCAATCTGGAGGATCATCCTTACCAGAGCACCCTGGTCACGAAGTAGAAGAGATTTGTCAAAATGAAGTTGCTCTTGGGAAGCAGCAGAACCATCCTGCATCATCCCTACCGAGATACCTTGATCTCGAACCTTCTCTTGCAATGGACTGGCTAGAAATATCATGGGATGATTTGCATCTGAAGGAGTGTGTCGGTGCTGGTACGTTTCTTTGTAATTTTTCCTTCTTTTCGCTTCATTAGACCCCAGGAATCATTCAGTAAGTCAGCAGGTACTCAGGTATATTGTCTATTGCTGTGCAGGTTCTTTTGGCACAGTGCATCGAGCTGAGTGGCATGGATCGGTTAGTATATTGTCTGTATTTCACTTCATGTATATCAATCAATCGATTAATTCAAAGTGGTACACAATCCTGGTTTTTTGCTGCTTTCACGATGGAGAATTAGGAGATATATGTAGTCAGTTGAATTTATGCTTCCCGTGGAAATAATTTCTTTATAGCCCATGGCCTTCAGTTATGTTTATCTATCTACAAACATTAACTGAACTGAAATTTCTGTTGTCAACAATGAAGTGGTGACCTTCCAGCTAAAGCATTGCATATCAGGAGTGATCCAGACTATCAGTTATGATGGTTTGTACCTATACTAATCATCTCTTATTACCCTTTGCAGGATGTTGCGGTGAAGGTTCTGACTGTCCAAGACTTTCATGATGATCAGCTAAAGGAGTTTCTGAGAGAGGTATGATATGTCAAATTTAGTGATTTGCTCTTTTTGTTCTTTACCTTCATTTGTGTGACAAGAGATGTACCATAATCTATTTGAAAGGTAGGGTTATTTCCTTATTGAGTCCAAGTTTCCTCTAAGCCCTTCCTTTTTCTTTGGTGGGAACTCCTCTAGCCTTCTGGTTTTGCCTTGCACGTCCCCTTTAAATTTAATATAACGCAGATGAGTGAACTTGTATATTGTAAAATATTATGGTGAAAAATGGTATTTTGGGAAAAGTTATAACCAAACGAATAGCCGATTTAAAACATTAGTTACAATTATTGCTATAGATGATTTTCCATCATAAAATCTTATAAAATTTTGAGATTAGAAACCTACATTATAAATATGAATTTTTCAAAAAATTTATATGATCAATTTATAGCCTAAATAATTAAAAGGTATAATCAAGGGTTGTGGAAGGAAACATGTAAACTCCTTTTTTATGATCACCAAAGTTGAGTAGAAATGTAAAACTCTAGTTATAGTTTCTCCAGATATTGTAGAAATACCAAAGTACATGTATATCAAATGGCTTGTGGTCCCTGTTTAAATTTAGCCATCACTATCACCGCCTTCTGTCTTCCTTCTTTTCTTATTAGTCGCAAAAATATGGAGCAAACTTTTGTCAAAATTATCCACAATGAACTGATTTCACAAAGTAGTTGCTTGTCCCTGAAAGATGTTGTCACTTTCTTTGTAATACTGCCCTTAGTCATACTTCCTGTATAGCCCCTTTTTGGATATAGTGCTGCAGCGCTAGAATGGTGGAGATGCTATAAGTTGATTGGAACAAAACAGATAATACTTTGGCCCTTGTGGGGAATTCTATCATGTACACTTTACATAGTGGTTAATTCCATCATAGTACATATAACTGAATGGATTTTTCTGATTTTTGTTCTTGAAGGTCGCAATCATGAAACGCGTCCGTCATCCAAATGTGGTCCTCTTTATGGGCGCTGTTACCCAACGTCCTCATCTCTCAATAGTAACAGAATACTTGCCTCGGTGAGAAAGTGAAAACATCTGTTTGGTACTGAGTTTTCTAGCTCAAAACAATGCAAACTAATTCCAGTTCAAAATTGTCGATCACAGTGGTAGCCTGTACCGTCTGATACATAGGCCTGCTGCCGGGGAAGTGTTGGACCAGAGGAGGCGACTTCGTATGGCATTGGATGTGGTTAGGGATATAATCAATTATCATAGTTTTTTCACTTCAATGAAGATTTGTGTCTATACTGATGTTTTTTCATTGGATGCAGGCCAAGGGCATAAACTACTTGCACTGTCTTAGCCCTCCAGTAGTGCACTGGGATCTGAAATCTCCCAATCTGTTGGTTGACAAAAATTGGACTGTGAAGGTATTTGAACAGCCTCTTCTGTTTCCAAAATTGTCTGATAAAAATCAGCCACCAACTAATTCATATTTTGTTTCTTTTAGGTGTGTGATTTTGGTTTGTCAAGATTCAAAGCAAACACTTTCATTTCATCGAAATCTGTGGCTGGAACAGTAAGTCTCGTTGACTCCAGGATTTGTGTTCCTTCTGTTTTCTAAGTCATGTATGCATCTGAAGGAATATAATTCTAATTTATGTAGTTAAATCTTCTTGGACCGGAATGAATATATTTCTAGTTTCCGTACACTCAAGAAGTCGGAATCGGAAATATGTTTACTACTGTGTTGCAGGCTGGAAAATCTGCTTCACTCTGTGGATAAGAGTGACAATTCATGTAATTTTCTTAATATTCATTTTCAGCCTGAGTGGATGGCTCCTGAATTTCTACGGGGAGAGCCGTCGAATGAGAAATCCGACGTCTACAGTTTTGGAGTGATATTGTGGGAGCTGATCACCATGCAACAGCCTTGGAGCGGACTCAGTCCTGCTCAGGTAACCGAAAACAACAATCATCATTTTAGTATGGCTGTAATCTCCATCTTAATAAATGGCTAACAGTATGGGACTTCCACATTTCAGGTTGTTGGAGCAGTTGCTTTCCAAAGCCGGAGGCTTACCATTCCAGCAGACACCTCACCAATGCTAGCTTCCCTGATGGAAGCCTGTTGGTCAGAGTAAGTTCTCTTCATCTCCTGATGACTTGTTCTTCCCTGTGCATTCATTGCTCATATATTTTGTTGGTCCTTACCAGTGAACCCAGCGAGAGGCCCACTTTTAGAAGCATTGTTGATACAATGAAAAAGTTGCTCAAGTCTCCAACCCAACTCATAAAAATGGGTTCGTGATGCGCTTTGGGGGCTTTGGATAATAAGTGCTCGGAGTGGCTTAAATTTTTTGAATTCAGCTAACTTCATGCTTAGCATTTTACAGTCACTCGAGTTCTAGCGAGGAGACGCTTCTCATCGAGCTGGAATTGGTTAGTGTCCAAGGGAAATTTAATAATAATAAAGAAAGTCGGTTTGATTTATAATTAGGAAAGGCTAAGTATTAATCTCTGGAGAGATTCCAGAATATGCTTAGGAGGATTCTTTATCGAACCTTTGTGATGTGTGGACAATGTACCATGTCATCTTGTATGGTTCTTCAGTATCAAACTGGAGTCAACTTATTATTTATTTATTTTTGTTATTGGATGCCCAAGTCCTATGATGTAATCATGTAAAAAAAAAATTGGTATCTACTCAAACTCAGTCAACCATATATTTGCCTAAAAAAAGTTAAAATAAAAAAGAAATGAAAATACCTACAAATTTTTCATTAAAAGAAATCGTTTTGTCCATTGTCACTCTCTAGATTCTTCATTGAAGTGAGCAGGTATATCTCATACATGGGATAATTTTCTCTCTTTTCCATTGTCATGCTCCATATTCGTTCTCCATTGTCACTACGCCATGAATCACATCAAAAACAATTTGGGTTTAGGATTTTGAAACAGAAAATGATTTGCTTGACTAAGAGGATGGAGGAGTCTTTTGGGACGGGAGATAGAGTATACTTATCAAAAGACACTATGAGGTAGGGTTTGAGATTAGCAAAAAATTAGTTGGAATTGAAGGAGTGATTTTGGGAGATTGAAAACCAGCCATAAATCATGGATCTCCAGCCAGAAATTTGAAGTATGCTTATCTAATACTCTTTTTTATTGGAAGGATGAATCCTGTAAAATCATGAAAATTGAAGTATGTTTAATGTCAAAACACCAGATGTATTTTATCCACTATCTGTTTATCCTTGTAGTCTTTATGGAATACCCAGAACCAGCATAACTTGGGATTTTCTGGAATTGAAGGAGCGATTTTGTAGGATTCATCCTTCCAATAAAAAAGAGTTACAAATCCAATTCAATATGAAAAGTTTGACGTTGGGAAGATTGGAAACCTAAATGATGGATCTTATAAACTCACCTGAGTAAGTTTGAAGCCTGATGTTGAGAGAAGTCAAGGAGAGAAGCCGTTCTTTTCACACAAAAAATTAGTGTGTTTAAATTTATTTCAATTTTTTTAAGTGTTTGTCTTTCTTTTAATTTGTTGTGGGTAAGTATGCGGTTGACAAAAATCCAAAAATAGTCAAAACTTAAAGACACGATCCGAAACGGAAAAAAATTGTTGGTTAAAATCCGAAAAACTCCAAATTACAAGGCTACCTTACAAAATTTCCTTAAAAATTAATGTCAGTGAATTAATTTGAACACTGAATGAAGAATGGGAACACATTTAACATTTCGAGTCTAATATAAAAGGTTGGTGACCGAGTCTAGTATTTGACGTTGGCAAGTGTGTTTGGGTTAGTTTCAATTCGACTCGATCCAAACTTATGAACAAATTTAAGTGATGACATTCAGTGAGCCTAGTCTATAAGATTTCAATAGGATGAAATTCCACTGCACGGGCTTGGGCCTACTTTGATAGTACCGCAGCAAAGATTAACACTGTATGGCACATTTTCACGTTCATCCTATTCCTCAGCATCATGTATTTTGATCGTATATCACGTTCTTCAATACCTGACCAGCAAGTTCAGTTCAGACGTACCTATTTACGATTTTTAGCACCATTCAGTAGCTCAACTGACTTCAGAGAACGCGAAATCCCCAAAGGGTTAATATGAACATAACTGACAAATGGATTTTCCTAAGTTTGTGCTCAAAGATATACGATAATACCTGTAAGTATAAACATTGAACTAACATGACAAATTACTAAATGGAATGGAAATAAAAAGAAAATCCAAGGTTGATAAATTAGTCAAAGTTGTATTATCCAGGAACATCAGCGCAGGATGTACAACTTACCTGATAAATGAAGTTTGTAAAGCAATTTTGTTAGGCCTTGGCAGTAAGCAACTGAACTAATCTCCGTTGTTAAGTGGCACAAAGTAGCAAAAGCTGAACTGCCCAATGAACTAATGTAAGTTAATTTGACATTTTAGTCAAGTGCCCTACTTCTCCCCACAGATCTCATCTTCAAAGGTATCAACGAGCTGTTCTGCTAAGCTCGATGGGTCATTACCCATTGCACCAACAAATGCACTAACCACCCTTCTCTCTCTTTTTGTTGCTTTCAAGCTGTACCAAGTGAGAAATTTTACCCGGAAATCCATACTTATGTGTCCTTCCCTTTCCAGATCTTTGATTGATTTCACACAATAGTCAAAGTCAGCCCCCTCTGATTGCCTGCTCAGACCATAGTAGCCTACCTTTCCATCGAACTTGGATGGCGTTGTAGGGATTAATGCCATGGTTCCAGCCTCCGTGTGAGGTTGTAGCCCGAGGTTGACGCTGTTTATGTCATCCGATGAACCAAGTGTTTCGGGCCAATGAGCTATTAAAGCTGTCCTCATAGTGGAGGGTGGATCAAAATTCAGTTTTAGATGGTTTTCATCAGAATCCGAACTACTTATGATTGATGCACATGTGACCCATTTAGCCTCCCAAGTACCGAC
Organism: Fagopyrum homotropicum; assembly: GCA_033239125.1. Lineage (NCBI taxonomy): Eukaryota > Viridiplantae > Streptophyta > Magnoliopsida > Caryophyllales > Polygonaceae > Fagopyrum > Fagopyrum homotropicum. Next base: position 8,722,882 of record BSWB01000006.1, on the reverse strand, counting down.
AATTTTGCTGCTGCTAAACAAAGATACCCGGCAGATATATTCAGTTGAAGGCTTCAGATTAGAGATCTTTACTTTCTTCTCCGGCTTCAATACAATGGAAGTAGGTTTATCTGGATAAGACTTCAAACTTGACTCTCGATGCCATACCCGACAACCCAATAGATCCTCAAACAGTTGGTCTTCGTACTCTAAAACAATAGTGACTGAGGTTGAACAGGAATCTGAAATTTGTATTTTGCATGCTGCCAAAAGTAATACTTTTTCAGTAACAGATTTAATTGGAACAAAGAGCAGGGGATAAAGTTAATACTCACTCTGTTTCAAAACACTGGTCCTTCTAGGCTTGAAATTTTGTTTCAAAATACCTGTCTTTTTAGATAATTTTAATTTATGTGGTTTCTAAATGTTCCGGCGAAAATCTATATTCTTCACTCCAACTACGAACTTCGTGTGTAGTTGAGTGGTTTCCAACTACGCATATGGCGTGCGTAATTAGAGTTACTTAAAAATAAAAACAGTTTTTAAAAAAAAAATTAATACACCCCAACTTCGTGTGCGTAGGTGTGGCGAAGAATATAGATTTTCACCGGTACATCCAACATTCCCCTTAATTTAAAACATTTTAGAAATAGTTATAATTCATTTACTACTAGTTATAGTTTCAAATAATTTATTATTGTTACTTAATTTAAAAATATTTTTGTAGAGTAAATGCTAGAAGGACAAGTGTTGTGAAGCAGAAGGAGAAATAAATTAGTAATCAGTTGACCGAGAGCTTAAAGGTTCAGACATTAGAGCAAACAATTTTAAAGTATTCTTTCTCAATTGAAGTTGTTTTTTTCTTTGCAATTTTCCACTCAATAGTATCAAAAGCTAGAATTCGCTTACTTGGAGATTTCTTCTGATGCTGAGGGTGGAGGTATTGGTTGCTGAAAGAGTTATGATAAATTTCCAAGGCAGTGGTACATAAGTTTTGAACTTCAGAACCACAAGCAAGTCGATTCACAATGCCTCTACCCATTTTCGCACAAACACGATCAAGAGGTCCTAGTTCTTTCCTAAGTTTCTTCGCAGCAGTATCTACAGCCTTGTGGAGATCCTTGTATATCTTGGTCCCGTCGAGGATCTTGGAACACAAGGAGATTCTTAGGCACAGAACATCCACACGCCTAGCCTCTTTGGCAATCATCAACTGCTTACTCCATGTACTGCACGGTGGTGAAACACTAATTAATTGATCATGCTCTTCAAAATTGGATGATAAAAGCTATCTGTATGTTTATGCAAAGTTGCAAGCTGCAAGTTGTTTATAACATGCTGGTATCATCATAAATCAATAATTTTGTATTAACGTCTCACTGATCAGCGCACCTTTGTATAGTCCAAATAATGGGGGGAGGAAAGATGAATATGCAGCAGAGCAGCAAAATTGCTATAATAAAGTTGAAGTGCGTCGACATATGTAACCATAATGGTTCATACTAATTAGCGCTCACTTGGCAAGTGACAAGCTAAAAAAAAATTTGGTTGGAACAAGCTAAATTTTTTTCATGTATGATAATAGATGCTTTCAAGAGGTTGTGCAGCTAACTATATGCCACGCTAGGGGAAAAACTGATGTATGTTATTAGAAGTGGATTCTTACCTCATAAGGTCATTGATTTTGCCACATGTAACACAGCAGAACTGTCCATCTAGCTTCTTGAGGCAGCTGTGCTTGTGAATACCTGCTCGTTCATGTTTAAGAGCACATTTCAAATGGAACGACAATCCACATGAATCACCTTCATAAGGTGGGTCAGAATTGCATGTTAACCAGAGACTGGGATCCTTATTATCATCATAGCGATGACATATACAACATGAACATCTCCTGCAATAGCCATCCTGAGGACGTAAAGTGGCTCTGCATGCAAGGTTCTCACATAGCAGAAATTTAACTTCACCGTCTATATTATTATTCTTAACAATGGGATCCAAGTTATCTGACAGTAGGTTTGACTTTTCGTTCTTTTTCTGCCTCTTTGCCCCGGGTTGACTTTTTACTGAAGTACCAACAATGTTGTTTGTATTCTGTTTCTTTCTATTCAAAACTACGTTGAGGAGATGGTTGATCATTCGACTTTTTGCCATCCCAGTATACTTTCTCTCTTTACCCATTTCAGCACAAATAATCTCCAACAATTCTCTGCGGGTAAACGAACTGAGAATCTTAGGTGCATCTTCTGGCCACTGAGCTATTTCATTCACTAGTTCCCTCTTCTCCACCAAGGTAAGTTGACTGCACTTTTCAGGGTCTAGTACAAAACCTGTGGGAGAAGGTGCAAACCATAAATGGTTGAAACAAGAAATGTTCAAAGAGAAGCATTGAATACTTTCACAATCAAGTATCATAGTTTAGAAAATGGTACTTGGTAAATATTTCATGTTTGGGAAAAATTTATTCCTTAACAAGCAATTGCGGTGATAGATACCATACTTCGCTAACTTATGTTTAAAACATACAAATATAAATGTATATATTTTGTTGTATATACTGGTATAGCCTGTCTAGGTACTTCCCATTCATAGTGATTCTCAAAATATAATTCACTAATCCTGGTCCTCCCCTTTAATTTCTTGTGCACCAACTTCTTCAGGGAAACAAAATCACACACCACGGTTCTTCAGATAGCTCATCAACCCTTCAAATATTGTTTATTTGACCACAAAGGATACATGATTGAACCACTTCCCTTCATCAGCACATATCGCATTCTAGTCACATTATTTTGGCGGGTGGCATCTAAACAGTATCCAATTACTAAAACTTTCATTTTGTAACTCTAATTATCAGATTCGCCGCTTTCCACTTCACTAGCTTAAACTATCAGTCCCTCCTCACATAGTCACATATTAACAATGAACTAGGCACACAGTGATTTAACAATTTCGACTCGATTTATCATTTGAACCTGAAATCCATAAAATAAAATAAATAATTAATGCAAAACAAGAAACCCTCAATCATCCTGAAGGCCTTCGATAATCAATACGGTAGAGTCTATATCCTACAAAATCAGCCACTCAAACAACAATCCGAGCCTTAATTCAACACACATTGTCAAACAAAAACCAGTATATAAGCCGTAGTAAATAAACATTCATAGAAACTAAGCATTGACAGAGAATGATTGCGAAAAGAAAAACCTAAACGGAAAACGTAAAATAAAAATGAATAAAACTACCTGAAAACTTGCCTTCTTTCACAACAAGGCTGGCCTCCATCGCAGCGTTAGAAACAGATGCAAACAGAAAAAACAGAAAATGAGGAAACGCAAACAAGATCGAAGGCCGAAAACTTCCACAGGCTCCGAGAATTTTGTCTTCAATGAAGAAAATTGTGAAGGGAAGGGAGAGAGAGAAAGAGAATGAGTGAGAGAGAGTGTTAGCGTGAAGGCGATTGTTAATATCGACTCTCGAGATTGCGAATCAAAATACCCCAAAATATTATATTTTCCCATTTCCCGAAATAATCATATAGTATAATTGCGAAAAATATCTCTAACTTTACAAATCGAGAAAACTTGTCCTTTCTCAGGGCAGATTATGATTACATTGTTTACAATTCTAATCGATATCGTTATTCATACTCCGACTACACGTACGCAATGTGTAGCCGCAGCAACAAGCTCATTTCGTTCAAAAATAAAGGAAAATGGCTACGATTGCGATTTGCGGAAGCGTAGCCATACTACGCATACGCAATGCGTAGTCGTAGAACGTATGTGTAGTAGTCATAACATACATTTGGTTTGAAAAATTAAGGAAAACTTATTACGTCTGCGCACTGCGTGGCCGTAGAACGAGTACATATAGCATGGATAAGGTGGTACGAATAGCATGAACCAATTCTAAGCCTCGTCTGCGACTACTAGATTGTTGACATTATATAACACTGTCGTTTACGACTTCTCATGATTAATGATGCTTTTGACTAGTGATCGTAATTCATAACGCATCATATATGTAGGGCTGATACATGAGACAAGCTTTTTGGACTTGGGTCGCGTTCGGCTCGTCAAAAGCTCGGTTCGGACTCGGCTCGTTTATAAACGAGTCGAGCTTGAGAATGTCAATGTTCGGCTCGTTCGGATAAAGTTCGGGTCGTTCGGCTAAAATAACACTATATGAACATTATTTTAGACGAACTACTCGGGCTCGGCTCGTCAAAAGCTCGGCTCAGGCTCGTCTCATTTGTAAGCGAGCCGAGCTTGAACATGTTAAGGCTCGGCTCGTATAACACCCCTACATATATGGGTTATACTGTGCAACTTCAAAAATAAGGATCTTTTCTTGCAATTTTGCTTTGTACATATAAATTATGTGATAGGCGTATAGGGTGTGGTGTTGTGAGAGATACCTAAGGTAACGGTAACAAAGCAAAGCTAGTGATAAATTATTAAATTGTAGCCAATTAATTTATTACAAATTAGTACTTTTTAGTATTAAAAATAAAATATAAAGTATTTAAAATAACCGGTTTTATAATAATTTTGATGAGCTCTTGGGAAGAATGCCACGCGACAGGTGCTGTAATCAGTAAAAACAAGCTACCAAATGGTGGGGAGTGGTTGAAGGGGGGGACCAATTATCCAAGCGTAACGTCCAATGACACTCCATTTATAATACTTTCTCCACATTTAATAATTCATATGGACCATTAAATTCATTCTTTTGTTTACAAGAAACAAAATTAAGTATTTAATGTTAGTTAATTTTTCGAAAATTATTTTTTTACGGTTTAGGTTTAGGAGCGGTCATCTTGCATTGGTTGACCATTTTAAAGCATCATTTTGAATGAGCGTGGTCATCTTGGTTGATCATCTTAAAGCATCTTCTCAAATGGGCGTGGTTGGAAGCCCTAAAAAAAAAATAGTTATTTTCATTAAGTTTGGTATAAAATGTCAATCCCACAATGGGGTTTCCAACCATTATACTATGTTACGTTTTAGTCAAATAAGTAAAATTTTGAACCAAAACTTTGCTCAAAGTTCTCAATATGAAAAGAGAAATTTCTATACATTTTGATTGGCATGCGGCAATAATAGAATTATCCATATTTTTTTATTTTTGAAGTGTATCGATTAACAATTAAATGAATATACTTATTAAAATAGGTAGATGTTCAGGTGCGGTTTATAATTTCGGGTAGGGTCGTGTGGCTGACACTTGTCCAATTTTTTATTATTATTATTATTATATTTTTTTCCTTCTCATAAACGATTGAATTTTTTTTCCAGAAACAAATGAAAATTTTTTTGAACTACCATGTTACAAATTATGCACTATTCTCTTATAAACTTTGAAATATTCTCATATCATTCATAACCTATTACTTTTAGATATATTATATCAAATTATTTATAAATTAATCGTTTATATGTTATGAACTATTCAATTATATTTCATGAACTATTATTTTATAAGTTATGCACTATCCTTTATAAATTTTACACTATGAACTATTCTATTATAATTCATGAACTATCATTTTATAAGTTATGAACTATCCTTAGTAAGCTTTGAACTATTACTTTCACTCCTTTATAAACTTTGCACTATAAATTATTCTATTATAATTCATGAATTATCCTTTTATAAGTTATGAACTATCTCTTAATAAGTATTGAACTATTACTTTCACTCGTTTCTGAAAAAATAAAAAATAAATAAATTTAATATAAATTAAATTAAATATAAAAATTTGGTAGACGTGTCAGCTCTACGTTTAGCCGCACGACCCTACCCTAATTATAGACCATGCCTGAACACTACCTATAAAAATAATTAAATAAATAATGTTTTTATAGATACAAACTAGGCCTCTTCTAATTTATTCTAAAAAGCCTCTACCACACCAATATTCTAAAAAGCCTCTACCACACCAATATTCTCATTATTTTAAATTGTGAAATTGTAGGAGCTTACTTTGTATCTATGATAAAAAAAAAGAGACTATACTGCACCAATGTTATCAAAAATAAAAAAAGTTTTATAAGCCGATGTGGCGAGAGAGGATTAAAAAATGTTGAGCAGAAATTTACATATGTAGATGGTATAAGAATTTAAAGAAAAAACATAATATACAAAAGAAATATTAAAACTTCAAATAGCTAATAATCAAGGTGTATATCGAGTAAATGTTGAGCTATGACACTGACGACAAAGAGTTACGAATAAGAACGTGAATTTTAAGCCGCTATCATGACGAATAAAAAGAATTAGATTAAAAACAACCGGATTTTTAACCATAAAGTTGTTTTTTTTAATATGTATCACATTATTACTTTTTCCACGTTCTATATGTATCACATTATTACTTTTCTGAAAGAATTTGGTGAAGTATACTTTTTTTTTTTATAGGCTTTTGTTTTGTATATTCCTCTATTTTTTACCACTCTAATTAATTTATACTATTACTCTATTATAATATATTTACTAAATGAGATTATGTTATAAGGCTACTTAATAGAACAATACTGTTAAAAAATTTGGTTAGTAATATTGACCTACCATTTTTCTTTTAATATATATAGCTGCAATTGTATCTTCATCACCAATAAAAAAACATTTTAACTGAGTTATATAAACTTTCTGTGAGCTATTTTATATATATATATATATATATATATATATATATATATATATATATATATATATATAATAGCTCACATAAAGTTCATATATATCTTTTTTTGGACTTCTCCGTTATTGTGAGTAATTCCATTAAATTTCTACTTGCAAACAATTATTAAGAAAATTATTAAATAACCTTAATTTTATAAAAATTTTTTTTTCAGTTTACCACTTATTAAATGTTACTGTCCTTTTAAATTAATGAGTGAAATTTTTATTATAAAAATATTTAATAAATATAATTTTCAAAAATATTCTCACACCTCACTCTTCGTTAATAACTTGAAAACATAAAACGACATTTAAATTTGATCAAAATTTAAATCCTAAAAAATTATTTATTTACTATCGGAGGAAGTAAATTATTTGTACAATTTCTTTTATCCAATTACCGTTGAACTATTGATTATCATTTGAGTGTTATTGGGATTATAATCACTTATTTATGCCAAACGGAACTAAAAAGGCTAAAAGACTCACTGAAAAATTGATTTTTATTTGTAATGCCAAAACATTTGTCAGACTTGACTTCATAAACAGCTCTTATATTCAACGATGGGCTTCGTTTGGACTCGGCCCACAATTCTCCATTGGGCCGGCCCAATAAAATGTATATGGACTATAGCCCAAATAATCAAGTATATGGTAAAAAGGATTGGAAAGGTATAAATGAATGAGGGAGCATGTGGCATTGAAGATTTAGTTATGCAACAGAAACTTCAGCTGGTGAATGCTGTAAATATGACATCGGTAGTTGTATGTTTAAACTCTACGCTCCCACCAATACATTAGGGCTCGTTTGAAAGCGCTAGAAATCATTTCCGGTAACGAAATGATTCCGAATCAATCAAAAAATACGTTTGGTTAGAGGTCTTTTAACACATGAAAGCAATCCCATCATTTCCATTTCTTTTCCTCACCCTTATCCGATTCCATTCAATTTCCATTCCACTGCTCCAACCAAACGGACACTTATTGACGTAAAAGAACCGGTAAATGTGTCATTGATAATAGATGTGATAATAGAAATAGTAAATTACATTAAACCGGTAAATGTGATTTGTATATGTTGTGGCGGAAGGGTAGAGCTCAAGTATGTCTCTATGTCGTCTTATCCAAAATTTGTCCATGAAGTTGTATTAGTAATCATTCATTGATAGTTTTTTTAATAATCTTGCAACTTGAAACGAAGGAGAAATAAATTATGTCAAGGAGAAAGAATGAGGTCTAAAGAAGAAAACCCTCTTTTAATTTATTAAAATAATATAAAATAAACTTTATATAGGACCCACCGATGGAATACATGACATGGTATGAGTTTGGTGGTTGTTTCACTTGTTTGTTAATGAATGAATAATAGGTGGTTTATTGTAATTTACTCTAATTGAAATTAGAGAATAGATCAGGAAACCTTATTCCACCTGATTTTTTCACTTCAATCCAAACTTATTAGCTACCGAAATTCCACGTGTAGGACGTTATCGGATAAATCTGCAATGGATCTGATACACAAACAATGAGGTTTTACACAAACCTTAACGCTTGGATATGAGATATGAACATTATGTTATAAATTAAAAACTTTCTCCGGGATATATTAATGGTCACCAACTAAGAAAAACCTTAAATAACAAAGAGTGACAATTTTCATGTAATGTGTCATTTGCCAACCCTATGAAAGTGCTAAACATAATTTCTTCAAATGTCACTTTTTGATAAATAATAAAATCAATAATAAGAGCAAACATTACCTTCAAACAATAGATATATAAAGTGATACGCCTTTAACTACCACTACCACTTATGTGTGCGTTTATCCCAACACTTTCAGCGACATACCCCACATTTGCAACATTATTGGTTTACCGATGGATAATTAAGATTTGTCCAAGATGTTGATGGATGAAATTTTCATTATATTTATTTCCGTCATATTTCTCAAACTTTATTTATTTAAGAATTCAAGGGATATTCTTGTGAATACTTTCCTTAAAGAAGACATTTTTTTTTGAAAACGGAAAGCGGTTTGAACTAATAAACGGCGCGCGAGCTATTGGAACGAACGACCAAAGAGATCGGCAGACGGACTAACCGTCATGAAGAGCCATACAACAAAGGAGAAAATAAATAAACAAAAATACATCAAAAGGAACCCGAAAGCAAAAAGGTTTTCAAGTGAAAGCAAGATGATCTAGTTAGCAGGAGACAACGAGCAAAAACGTTCATCATCGAAGGAAGTACACAAGTAGGAAGTCTAGGGAACAACTACTATAATTCGTCCCCGCCTACGAGTTAGTCGACATTTTTCACAAATTTTACGAACAAAGGCCCTTATTTTCATATATTTAATCCCTTACTGAATTCATTTCACTGTGGACACCTCAGATTTGGACTGCACTAGAGTCATTAGAAGTCGATCACAAATCCATGTCCCTTCTCGACAAACGCTCGAAACGCCACCAAAGGACAACATCAAACCTCAGAAGACGATGTTGCTGATAAAAAGATATATCAACGTGTAAAATTTGATGCTTTAAAAATTAATGATTTGTTCGGAGGAAATTGTTAAAGGAGGGTTGATTAACAAATTGGTAACCCGAAGTTTTGTTTCGGGTGGTAACCGTAAAAATTGTTTCAAGGGCTTAACGGGTTGCGCCATAAATTTTGCTACACTTTATTTGTAAACGCTTGTAATCTTTATTTTTGAAGCTTTATTTTTTGAAATATATATATATATATATATATATATATATATATATATATATATATATATATAATATATATATATTAATTTAAGTAAAGAGATAGCTTGTAGATAGGAATTAGGAGGGTTGTGACTCATTGGATGAATTTTAAATCAAGGACTCTGACACGCTCATCATTAATGGCAATTTTGTAAATTGACTTAAAATCTAAAAAATACTCTTACGTTCAAAAATAATCATCAATGTTCATACTTTTATATGTCATTGTTCATGTTTTTATGCATTGATGTTCATAGTGTTTTTATTCATCAAAGTGTCATATTCATTTATCTTTGTGTTCATTTTATAACGCATAGATGTTCATTTACAATATATAACCACAAAAAAAACCCATCACAAAACGTTAAAAGATGATCATAATATGTTATGTATGTGTAAAAGTTATAGATAAGTCATCGGTGTTCATACTTTTATACGTCATTGTTCATGTTTTTGTTCATCGATGTTTATACTTTTCTATGCCATTGTTCATGTAAATATTATAGACTATTTTTCTAGGAGACATTTTTTTCGAACAGTTTGCATGCACAATAAAAGGAGCATATAGAGAGAGGTTTGAACGTTTTGCAACTGTCTCGTACTTGCTGTAAATTCTGTAAGTTAAGTGCTACACATGAAATGCTTGTAATTTGTGGATCATTAGTTTGTAATCTGTGAAATTTGTGATCAAGTGAAATGCATTTAATAACAAGTACGAGACATTTGCAAAACAAGACAAAGGGAGGCATCAGGCGTGGCTTTGCTTTTGCTGCTGTAAAACAAGAGCTTATTCTAAAAACTCACTGCCTTTGTATAGTTGAATGATGCGTTAGGTGGAAAGATGAAGGATTGTAGTAATCTCTTCTGGTTTCATGGCTAAACAGGTTTTTCCTAAATTTATTGTAATTACCAAAATGTCATTAATGATATATTATATGAATGCCCTTGATTTAAAACTCATCAGATGGCTCTCAACGCTCCTTATTTCTATCTGGAAGCATCTTCCTCACCGGAATTGGACCCTATATATATATATATATATATATATATATTCCAACACTTGGTAATTAGTAAGCAAGAAAAAAGGAGATTGGGCCAAGAAGTTCAAATGGTAGCAAATTGTGGGAGTTGAAAGCCCAAGGAAATAGAAGATTGGGCTAAGAAGCCCAACTGGTAGCAAAATCTAGAAGTGGAAAACCCATTGCAGAAGAAGGAGAATCTTCCTAGACAACACCACAACAAAAAAACGGGTAAAGGACACCCACTTGCCGCCCCCCAAAAAAAGATAAAGGAAGGGATACACTAGGTTAACCAAGAGATGGAGATTGTCAATAATTGGAAAGACGACGGCAGCCTGCGGCGAAGCCTTACCATAGCGTACAAAAGGCGGTCAAAACAGAGGTTAAACGGCGATTAACCACCAATACACAACTTGATCGAAGGTAGTGTAATAAGAGGGCTAAAAAAGGCATGGCATATGAACCCCATGGTTATATAGACGTAGGGAAAAATTACTCTCATTTTTTATTGTTGGTGTTAGCATCTTGTTTCTCTTTTGTTAATCAAATTCTTTGACAATAAAATAGATTTGAGATCAATTGATTTATATCCTAGAAGACGGAGTTGTATTACAAAGGAAGCGGCGGGTTACGCCAGTGAAAGTGGTGGTTTGAACTAGTGATGGCGCCAATTTGCGCCGGAGATATTGGTGGAGAAGCCTTGATTTCGTGGGTTTATACCAAAAGGAGGAACCAACACATGAGTTACTCCGATATTGTTGAAACGGCGAGGATGGTAGGGTTTCAGGAGATGGTTGGGCGAGATTTGGCGAGACCGCCAATGAAGAAGGAGATTTGGCATGACCAAATCGTGTGGTTAGACGGGAAGTCATGAGATGTTGATCCAGATTATTGGATATTTCACGCACGGTGATGCGTCCTTGGACACGTCAAGGAAGAGTTTTGGATCTAGATCAAGCTAAAGTGTCAACTACTCCTTAGTTGATGTGTAGATGCGTTTGAAGCGTTGAATACGGATTGCGGAAGCTTAGATATGGAGGTGGAAGTTGAGGGGTTGATTCGATCTAGATTGATCGATCAAGTCTTGAAATGGTACAATTGAGTTGATTCTTGAAGAATCCTCGAATGTTGATTCTTGAAGAATCATCGAATGTGGAAGAGTTTGGATCGAAGATCCAAAAGAAGAACTTTGAGAGGATGGAAGAGGAATTGATGGTCAAGTAAGTGGGAGGAAATACTTCTCAATACTTAATCAATTGAACATAAATGACATAATTAAAGTCGAAATTTAAGGTTTCGAAACGAAAGGTCTAGAAATACGGAAGGTTGGAACTTAAGTCATGAAATTAAGTTCCGGAATTAAAGTTCTGAATACAAAAACTCTATTATTAAATAGCCGAAATATGAGAAATGTCTTCAAAATGGAGCTTCATGCCATGACTAGACAAACCGCTTGTCGGGTCCTTTAAGCTAGAAACACAGATGACATCGCCATCAGGACGTATCACACGGTGGTCAGACCGGGATCATATGCCAAAACACATGATCCTCTGTGGAAAGCTTGTTATGGATGGGTCTAGATCTGGTTATCGTAAACAAAGATCTTGGTAGAAGAAGAAGCTGATTTTCTCTCTCTAGCAAAAACTAGAGAAAGGTCAGTGTATGTATTTGGTAGCTTTTTGGTAAACAATAAGTGAGTTCTTTGCTTACTTAAAAAAAGCAGAGTAGTTGAAGTTCAAGCTCGGTCTAAATCCGAAGTTTGTCCTTGTACTCATCAAAAGACGCATCATAAAGCCTCTCACATGATAGTCATTCTATGAGACAAGCTTGATGATCGATCCTTAACGCAACAGGTGGTTAGTTGATTTTGAGAAATCAATGCATATTTAATAATAAAAATCACCAAAAACATAGAACAAACTATTAAAAAAAACACAAATTAAATAATTAGAAGAGTTAAATAAAAAGTATGTCGACACTAACCACATCCAAAAAATAAAAAAGATAAACAAGGGGCATTCACCGGATAAAAAAATCTGGCAATGAGTTCACTAATCTGAAGATGGATACAAACACGGTAATGGTAATTGCGCCTTTGAGTTTATTATAAGAGACCATTTCACATCGATTATTACTCTTGTGGGCAATGTGGAAACATATTGATCCTCCACGTTAAAGCATGTGGTTGAGAGAATGTCTAGTTAATGGATAAGAGATGAAAACAAACAACATTGAAATTGAGTGAAGTGACCTTTCAATGATTAAAGTAATCAAACAAGTATCGAAACCCCATGAAAAATCGACCTAATCATGTCGAATATATCTTAATAATTGCTGGTTTTCTTTAAGTCAAGATCCACCAATTTTTCAGTAAAGTCAACGGTGTTACCGATAAGTTTACAAAACATGACTAACTTTAGCTCTCGTCGTCGCCCAACTCAAAAGTGGAACGCCTCATCAAAAAGAATGTTATAGGGTATCCTACTCAACAGAGATGACTTACCCTAATTGTTTACTAACAATATAAAAAAAAACTCTAGGCTCCCATATAAAAGTATACATACACGTTGTAAAAGCTAGGATTTTCGAATCCTAATAAAGGATGATTAAGAGTGATTAAGTTAATCATCGATAACAATTGACTCATAACTCGCGAATTGTGTGTAGATGACGTGTATGAATTTCACCATTATGATTTTGGCGTAAATTTGGACGTATGGGAGAAATTTTACTTTTTCCTCGGGGAATAATTTTTACCCTCTATTATTATTTGGAGCATTTGGGAGCTTCAATTAATAAAATTGTAGTTGAAAGAAATGATCAGGACATCGGATATATTCTAGATATGAAATAACATGGAAAGACAAAATGGCCAAAAGAGTCGCTATTTCGTTTCTTAGCGGCTAAGAAAGTCGGCTTAGGAATACGCGTTTTCCGAGAAAGTTGCAGAATAATTATCCACACAATATGTCAAATTTATTATTCCAATTTCGAGAAGTTTGGAGAAGGGGCTCAAACCGCCTTCGGATCGATTAAAGGATAACTATCGACTTTGCTAATGTATAATTATCGTCTTCGCTATAAATAGCGGAAATTCATTTATTAATTCATTTCCTTTCACGTTTCCTCGTAAAAGCTCTGATTTCTCTCAACCTTCAAATTCAGATCTACTCTTCGTTTGTAATCCGATTTCAATTCCGTTTGAGTTTTCGGATTCCTCTCTTCATCCTCTTCATATCGGTACCGAGTTTGTGTTTTTCCGAGCACATAAAAGACTGGTCGAGCATATTAGTGTATTGGATGGTGGCGCCGTCCAAGTTCCGGTGGATTTGAAGGTGTCCGAGCGTAGCCAGCGTCGTTGTGATTCCGAATCTTCTTTCGGATCGTCAATCGGGTTAGTAACGAATAAGTTATGAATTTATTCGTTTTCAGTATTGCGATTTGGCCTAAATTGACCTTAGGCTTGTCAAAATGGATAATTGGAAATTCCATTATGCTCGTTACTTTATTATGGTGATTATGGACTATTTGTTTGATGAGATCTGACGACAGTTGGGTTGAGAAACTGCCTGCGAGCAAAAGGTTATTCTGATGAAATTTAATTAATTAATTAAAGATTAATTAATTAAATTAGGAATCTAGAAAACGCTATAAGCTAATTAAATTCAAAGGAATGAATTTAATTGATGTTTGAAGCAAGAAGTTTAATACGAGGAATATGATATTCTCGACAGGTGGTGTTGAAGACGGTAGACTAACTATAACTTAGTTGCTCAGTGAGCGTATCCAGGTAAGTCTTCGGACTTACTTAGCTTCGATCTGCATAAACCGTGCCTGAGAGATTTATATCTCACTGTGTTGATATGTGTTGTTGTTTTGAAATGCCTTGTTGTGTTGAAATGTGAATGTTGATATGCATTGAGATGTGTTATGTGTAAAGCATGCTTGATGTGTTTTATGATGAAAATGACGTTATGATGTGTAAAGCATGCTTAATGTTGTTGTGATTATTATCATGTGACAATTATGAGAAATGGTTAAATGAACATGTGTTAGCCTATTGAGGCGTGCTATTGAATGACATGATAAGCTTGTTGAAACATGATAATGTATGAGATGATAAGCCTTTTGAGGCATGTGATATGATGATGACTTGTAAAGGTCAAGAGTATATAAAGTGAGTATTTTGCAGTGAATACCGGAGCTCGGCCAAGCCCGGATCACTTGCGTTTGTATAAGAATGACACCGAGTCTGATGGACTTCAGGCTCGGGTCGCACACCTAATGAAAATGGTAAATGTTTGCATTAACATGAATGGCAAAATGTTGCATGTGGTTAGGGGTTAAGACCATAACCCACCACGAGAAAGCCTGGCCCGTAGACTTGATCAGTCTGGCTACGACCTAAGAGCAAATGTCTGAATTAACCTAATCTGTGCAATGGTGAGCTCACACCAAAGCCAGAACCGTATAAGCAATGGTTTCGGATTTGGTCCGGGATCGCAAATTGTAAATTTCATACTGCATTCACGTGCATCATTCATAAAAGCATGATATCATCTCATGAGCACGGTATATGGTATTTGAATATATTTGTTGTGTTGTGATGTGATGATATAATCTCTCGTGGATAGATTATGATCAGTAGCTAACGGTTTTAAACCGAATCTTTTTAGGTAATACCGAACATAGGAACGCTTCAAGGATGTCAGCTGCAGGAAGTGGACAGCCGAGGCAGTGTTAACCCAAGGGTTGGTTGAACTACTTTTGAAACTAATCGCTTGCAAGCGAGTCTTTTGTTGGTTGTGTGCAACTGTGTACACATGTTGATTTCAGGCTGAAGTTTTAAGACACCTATTCAGGTGTCATGTTTTAAAGTGTCGTTTTGGGATATACATACTAACTACATGCACGGTTGTTATGAAAATGTATTCTAAATGACAGGTTGAATGTTTTCATTATTTCTTCGTGCTTCTTGTTGCAAGGTCCTATTTGTGAAGTTGTTGTCAGGCTAACTGATGGGACCCACTGTGTGGTCCTTAGCCTAGTGACGTCTTGGGTTACTTAAAACTCGGGTCGTTACAGACTGGTATCAGAGCTTAGGTTGACAACAAGGGCACATGTGACTTGAGATGAGACATGATAGTTCAACCTAACTACAACCCAGTTCGGGTTGGTTTTGAAAGGAATTTAAGTTTTTAAAAGATTTTGGAAATTACTAACATATGGTTTTAATGGATTTAAAATCATATGCATAGTCGGGATTGTGGGTAAAGACACTGCCTTCCACTCCTCAGCGTGACTCCTTGTAAGTGTAGTTCTCTCTCTCTAACTTGTTAAGATTATAATATTCTGATAGATATCACTATTGTTATAAGTAGTGGATATATATATATATGAAGAGAGAACGATCTTGAATGTTCCGGTTTGTCGAAACCGTGATAAAGGAAACCGTAAGCGTTTTGATTAAGAGACAAGGGAGTTGCAGCTTCATTACGAGTATGTCAATGGGAGCACAATGTGCAAGTGTGTCAGTGGAAGTATGACAAGCTAGAAGTACATGAGAGTATAATGTATAAAGTAAGTGGTCGAGGTCAAGTACCTCTACCCATCGAGCTACATGAGATGAGAAGATGCAAGAATATAGCGGTAGAAAGGGCTATTGCTACGATGGAAACGCAAGGGCAAGCACGAGTTATTGAACCCCAAACACTAGAAGTTCCATATGAGGAACAAGAAGGTAGTGAACTTCATTAGAGAAGTGACTAAGGTCATAAAAAGAAGAGATGTTTTAGTGTTTGCAGGAGCTTATATAATGCAAGTTGATTGGCGGTTGAACCACATAAACATGACTTTTGGGGACATTGGAGGGATAGAAAAGTATAAGATAAAACTTGCAGCAACCTTCATGCAGAACATTGGTGCATGTTGGTGGATGAGAAATCGTGCAATCATTGTGGATTACGAGACTTTCAAGAGTCGGATTTGGACTAACTTGTTAAAGTCTTTTCTGGAAGCAACATTTGGAGGTTCTCCTATGATGGAGATGAATTTCACGAGGAGTACACATCGTTGGATGAGAGTGCCCCCACTTTATGATCAATTGATAAGATTGTTTATGATAGGATGGAACGACCTCTTAGCTGGTGTTATCACCTAAGATATGACATTATTGGAGTATTAGGAGAGGATAATAAAGCTGAAGCAAGACAAGGCTTTAAGAAATAGGTGGATTCCCAAACTAGTGAAGAGAGAGGCAGGGTCTACTCTATGTTTCTTGAAACCTGCGAGTACGAGACGTGTGACTCAAGAAACAAGGCCTTCTCCACAACCATGATCATAAGAGAAATTGGAGGGAAGAACATGTTTCAATTGTGGAGACCTAAATCATTACAAGAAGGATTGATCAAAAAGTCCAACTACATGTTTCAAATGTAGTTAACCTAGAGATATGATAAAGTTTGTGAGACTAAGGGATAATGTTAACTCAAGGATCTTGTCCTAATGTGAGAGGAGGAAAAAGCCAAAGTTTACGTGGAAGCTAGGCAAGTAAAGTAGCCAACCGATATCCTTATTACCGGATTGGATAATGATGACGTGATTCTAGGCATCGATTGGATGATCAAGTATATGGATAAGATAGATGATACTTGTCATGTGTTCAAAGGAAGTGAGCTACAAGACCCGCTAGTGATGATCTCTGTGATGAAAGCAAGTAAGCTGGTAAGGAAAGGATGTGAAGCATATTTATGTTATGCTTTGGAGAAAGAAGGAAAGATTCAATTGAAATACATTCCAGTTGCACGCGAGTTTAAGGATGTTTTTTAAGATGAATTACCTGGATTGCCACCTACTAGGCAAGTTGACTTTAGAATCGATCTAGAGCCTGGAACTAGACCAATTTCTAAAGCTCCGTACAGAATGGCACATGTGGAAATGCTTGAGTTGAAGAAGCAATCGGAAAAATTGGCAAATAAAGGATTTATTCGGCCAAATGTATCACCTTGGGGAGCACCAATGTTGTTTGTAAGGAAAAAAGGATGGTACATTGGGGATATGTATCGACTATAAAGAACTGAAAAGATGATGATTGGAAACAAGTATCCACTTCCACGAATTGAGATTGGTTTGATTAGTTGCAAGGAGCAAAGGTGTTCTCCATCATAGACCTACGGTCAGGCTATCACCAGTTAAAGATTTAAGAAGATGATATCCATAAGACAACATTCAGGAATCGGTTTGTTGTGGTCTTTATCGATGACATATTAGCTTATTCACGAAGTAGTGAAGAGCATAGAGCATTTAAAAGCAATTCTCCAAGTATTGATGAAAGAGAAGCTTTATGCCAAGTTGTTTAAGTGTGACTTCTGGATGAATGGAGTAACATTCTTGGGACACATGATTACTGCAGATGGAGTCAAAGTTGACCCATCCAAGATCGAAACCGTGCTAGCATGGTAACCACCCAAGAACGTCAAAGAGATACGTAGTTTCCTAGGACCAGCAGGATACTATAGACGTTTTGTAAAAGGGTTTTCCATCATAGCAAGACCTATGACCAACTTACTTTAAAAGAAGGCAAAGTTTATATGGACTAACAAGTGTCAAGCAAGCTTTGAAGAGATAAAGAAGAGGTTGACTACTAGACCTGTGTTAGCTCAGCCGAATGGAACACTAGGGTTCATTGTTTACAATGATGCATCTAAAATGGGCTTGGGATGCGTCTTGATGCAAAATGAAAGAGTCATCGCCTATGCATCAAGACAACTGAGACAATATGAGCAGAACTATCCTACACATGACTTGGAGTTAGCAACAGTAGTTCATGCACTTAAGATTTGGCGGCACTACCTATTTGGGATGACGTGTAAGATCATGACAGATCACAAAAGCCTAAAGTACATTTTCACTCAAAAAGAGTTGAATATGAGACAAAGAAGGTGGTTGGATTTGATAAAGGATTATGACTTAGAGATACTATATCATCCTGGTAAAGCTAATGTGGTGGCTGATGCTTGGAGTAGGAAGTCAGCTCAAGAAAAAGCGATTGCTCGATTAACTGTACAAGTTGAAATACAAAAAGATCTTATTTGTAGTGGCATTGAAATATGGGTTCAGAAAGAACAAGGGTATTTGTGTACCTTGGAGATAGTGCCCAATTGGTTGAAAGAAATTCAACAAAAACAACTAAGTTGTCCTAATTTAATCAAAATAAGGTCAGTGATCGGAAATGGTGAATCTTCAGATTTCCATATCGATACTGACAATATAATGAGATATCAGGGAAGAGTGTGTGTTCCTCAAGATGAAGAGATTAGAAAAAGGATTCTTGTGGAAGTCCATGCAACACCATATTCCATACATCCAGGATCAAACAAGATGTATCGGGATATTAAACCTTACTTTTGGTGGCAAGGTATGAAGAAAGATATTGCGGAGTTTGTGTCACGGTGTCAAACATGTCAACAAGTTAAAATTGAACACCAAAGGCTAGGAGGAGAACTCCAATTTTTTGGAGATACTGAAGTGGAAATGGGAACACATCACCATGGATTTTGTAACCAGTCTACGTAGTAGCAAGGGTTATGACTCCATATGGGTGGTGGTTGATCGATTAAAAAAGAATGCAAGATTTATTCCTATCAAGGAAACTTGGAATGTGAACAAGTTAGCAGAGGAATTCGTGAATCAGATAGTCAGATTACATGGAGTTCCTAAGACCATAGTTTCAGACAGAGATGGACGATTTACTTCCCGATTCTGGAGCCAGGTACAGACAGTAATGGGAACCAAGCTGAATTTTACAACAGCGTTTCATCCACAGTTAGATGGTCAGTCCGAAAGGACTATTCAGACTTTAGAAGACTTGTTGAGGTCATGTGTGCTTGATTGGGAACCGATATGGCCAGATCAATTACCGTTGGTCGAGTTCACCTACAATAACAGTTGGCATTCGTCCATTGGGATGGCACCCTATGAAGCACTGTACGGAAGGAAATGTCGAACCCCATTATGTTGGGATGAGCCTGCCGATGTCATTGACACGGCTCCAGACAAAGTTAAAAGTGATATTGAAAAAGTTGCTTTGATTCGAGAAAGGATGTTGGCTGCATAGAGTAGACAAAAATCGTATGCGGATAAGCGCCGACGCCCGCTAGAGTTTGAAACAGGGACACATGTTTGGTTGAAAGTTTCACAAACTCGTGGAGTTAAACGGTTTGGTATCAAGAGAAAGTTAAGTCCTCGGTATATTGGACCATTTGAAATTTTGGAAAAAGTTGGTAAAGTGGCTTATCGTTTAGCATTACCGCCAACAATGGATGGAGTACTTCCAGTATTTCATGTATCACAACTAAGACAATATCAACCAGATCCGAGTCATGTACATAGGTATGATGCTATCGAGATAGAACCTAATCAGACCTATGCCGAGTTTGCTATGGTCGTGTTAGACAGAAAGAGGAAGAAGTTAAGGAATAAAGAAATTCCATTATTGAAGATCCAGTGGTCCCGAAGGGGAATGGAAGAGGCTACATGAGAAACAGTTGAACACATGGAAAGAAATTATCCAGAAGTGTTTAGTTCTTTGATCGGTGATTGGGATAGAGGCAAGAATTAGTACCTAACTTTCCCACTAACTAATGTGCTTATATAGTTCTATGTTGATGTGATTTATGTGTGTGTGTGAATTGATTTGTGATTGCTAACATAGGAAGTGATAGACTTCCCTAGTGTGAGTGTGATGACCCACTAACGTGATAATAATCTATGTTTGCACGAAATGCAAAGATAGGTTACTTATGTGATTGACGGATTCAGTCTTCTGATGAGCTATGTACTAAAGTTTCGGGACGAAACTTTTTCTTAAGGGGTGTGTGATGTAAAAGCTAGGATTTTCGAATCCTAATAAAGGATGATTAAGAGTGATTAAGTTAATCATCGATAACAATTGACTCATAACTCGCGAATTGTGTGTAGATGACGAGTATGAATTTCACCATTATGATTTTGGCGTAAATTTGGACGTATGGGGGAAATTTTACTTTTTCCTCCGGGGAATAATTTTTACCCTCTAGTATTATTTGGAGCATTTGGGAGCTTCAATTAATAAAATTGTAGTTGAAAGAAATGATCAAGACATCGGATATGTTCTAGATATGAAATAACATGGAAAGGCAAAATGGCCAAAAGAGTCGCTATTTCGTTTCTTAGCGGCTAAGAAAGTCGGCTTAGGAATACGCGTTTTTCGAGAAAGTTGCAGAATAATTATCCACACAATATGTCAAATTTATTATTCCAATTTCGAGAAGTTTGGAGAAGGGGCTCAAACCGCCTTCGGGTCGATTAAAGGATAACTATCGACTTTGCTAAAGGATAATTATCGTTTTCGCTATAAATAGCGGAAATTCATTTATTAATTCATTTCCTTTCACGTTTCCTCGTAAAAGCTCTGATTTCTCTCAATCTTCAAATTCAGATCTACTCTTCGTTTGTAATCCGATTTCAATTCCGTTTGAGTTTTTGGATTCCTCTCTTCATCCTCTTCATATCGGTACCGAGTTTGTGTTTTTCCGAGCACATAAAGGGCTGGTCGAGCATATTAGTGTATTGGATGGTGGCGCCGTCCAAGTTCCGGTGGATTTGAAGGTGTCCGAGCGTAGCCAGCGTCGTTGTGATTCCGAATCTTCTTTCGGATCGTCAATCGGGTTAGTAACGAATAAGTTATGAATTTATTCGTTTTCAGTATTGCGATTTGGCCTAAATTGACCTTAGGCTTGTCAAAATGGATAATTGGAAATTCCATTATGCTCGTTACTTTATTATGGTGATTATGGACTATTTGTTTGATGAGATCTGACGACAGTTGGGTTGAGAAACTGCCTGCGGGCAAAAGGTTATTCTGATGAAATTTAATTAATTAATTAAAGATTAATTAATTAAATTAGGAATCTAGAAAACGCTATAAGCTAATTAAATTCAAAGGAATGAATTTAATTGATGTTTGAAGCAAGAAGTTTAATACGAGGAATATGATATTCTCGACAGGTGGTGTTGAAGACGGTAGACTAACTATAACTTAGTTGCTCAGTGAGCGTATCCAGGTAAGTCTTCGGACTTACTTAGCTTCGATCTGCATAAACCGTGCCTGAGAGATTTATATCTCACTGTGTTGATATGTGTTGTTGTTTTGAAATGCCTTGTTGTGTTGAAATGTGAATGTTTTTTTTTTTTTTTGAAGAGTTAATTAGAACACCCGGTTCGATCGGCTTTGCCGATCTACGTCCGGATCGGGTACTAAATCGTGGCCCATTGCTGGGGGATACCCTCCCAATATCAGTTTTTTCATACATGCTGCCGGCAGGATTCGAACTTGAATCTCCAAGCTAACCACTTAAGGAGTCTAGCACCACATCCCACTAGACCAACTGAGTATTGGTGAAATGTGAATGTTGATATGCATTGAGATGTGTTATGTGTAAAGCATGCTTGATGTGTTTTATAATGAAAATGACGTTATGATGTGTAAAGCATGCTTAATGTTGTTGTGATTATTATCATGTGACAATTATGAGAAATGGTTAAATGAACATGTGTTAGCCTATTGAGGCGTGCTATTGAATGACATGATAAGCTTGTTGAAACATGATAATGTATGAGATGATAAGCCTTTTGAGGCATGTGATATGATGATGACTTGTAAAGGTCAAGAGTATGTAAAGTGAGTATTTTGCAGTGAATACCGGAGCTCGGCCAAGCCCGGATCACTTGCGTTTGTATAAGAATGACACCGAGTCTGATGGACTTCAGGCTCGGGTCGCACACCTAATGAAAATGGTAAATGTTTGCATTAACATGAATGGCAAAATGTTGCATGTGGTTAGGGGTTAAGACCATAACCCACCACGAGAAAGCCTGGCCCGTAGACTTGATCAGTCTGGCTACGACCTAAGAGAAAATGTCTGAATTAACCTAATATGTGCAATGGTGAGCTCACACCAAAGCCAGAACCGTATAAGCAAAGGTTCCAGATTTGGTCCGGGATCGCAAATTGTAAATTTCATACTGCATTCACGTGCATCATTCATAAAAGCATGATATCATCTCATGAGCACGGTATATGGTATTTGAATATATTTGTTGTGTTGTGATGTGATGATATAATCTCTCGTGGATAGATTATGATCAGTAGCTAACGGTTTTAAACCGAATCTTTTTAGGTAATACCGAACATAGGAACGCTTCAAGGATGTCAGCTGCAGGAAGTGGACAGCCGAGACAGTGTTAACCCAAGGGTTGGTTGAACTACTTTTGAAACTAATCGCTTGCAAGCGAGTCTTTTGTTGGTTGTGTGCAACTGTGTACACATGTTGATTTCAGGCTGAAGTTTTAAGACACCTATTCAGGTGTCATGTTTTAAAGTGTCGTTTTGGGATATACATACTAACTACATGCACGGTTGTTATGAAAATGTTTTCTAAATGACAGGTTGAATGTTTTCATTATTTCTTCGTGCTTCTTGTTGCAAGGTCCTATTTGTGAAGTTGTTCTCAGGCTAACTGATGGGACCCACTGTGTGGTCCTTAGCCTAGTGACGTCTTGGGTTACTTAAAACTCGGGTCGTTACACACGTGGTGTATGTAATATGTATATATTGAAATAAAAAATGTATTGTGTTATATTTTTACATTTAAAACTTTTTATTACATTTAGGATATTAAAATAAGCTGTAAATTTGTATTTGTGTCAAATTTTAATTGAGAACGTAGAGTTTAAACGTACTAATGTTGTTATATTTGTATCAAGATACGAATGTACATGGAGATTGATTCATAACTCGTAATTCACTTTATGGATAAGGGCATATAGTTTAAATTAGCTCTGAATATCGGATTTGAGAGTCTAGATGGAGGTTGATTTCAAACTCGTTATTTACTTTTATGAATAAGGCTAGGCAATAAGCGTGTGGATGTGATGCATTTTCTATTTAGTTTGGTACTCAAAATGTCAAGGCTTACTCCTTCGTAACTGAATGTCAAGCTCGGTCATATATTTCGAGAAGGGAATAGGGCGGCATACTTTCTTTTTAATTTTGTTATCTCTTTGGACGTTACTTTAGGATGTTTTGTTAGATGAGTTGAGAGAAATTAATTTTTCGCATATAACTCACTCACATATAATTCAACCCTCGTCTTTTTGGTGTTCTAGAAAATTTCGGATATTTTCTTACTATCCTTAAACTTGAAAGTTTCTCTTATCAATAGTTAATTTCCCATTTTACCCTTTTTGACATTTTAAAAAAACTTTTTTTCGTATTACCCTTTTACCTAACGTGTCACATTTTTATCTCAATCGGTGCCCTCTCTCACCAATCCCTTTTTTCGAATTTTTTCCCTAAGTACGGTTTTTTGTAAAAATAATTACCAAACTAGGTAGTAGGTGTACAATAAACGTTATTCTGAAAATACACATTTTGAAACTAAACCGCGGTTTTAAACCAAACCGCTTTCTTTTCTTTTATTTTTTCTTTCTAATCTTCAACGTTAAATAACAAAACAAAAAAATAAATAAAATAATAAAAGTCGTGGTTTTAAAAACCGGATCTTTGACTCAAAATCTACACCCGTGGACTAAAACCACGGCTCTTGTTTGCTGCATCACAAAAATTAAATTTATAAACTTCCTCGTCGAGTGCCTCATCAAACAATTCAATATTATAATGTCAAAAAAAAAAAGAAAAAAAAAGTACAGTTTTCCTTTTTCTTTTTTTTTTTATTGTTATTTAGCGTCGAAAATTAAAAAAAAAAACAGAAAAAAAAAAAAGAAAAATCCTACCTAAAAAAGGAACTGGAGAAGCAACAAAATCCGTCGTGAATAGGTGGTCCTGTTGACACCAGCGCACAACGAATTTGAGGATGACAGGCCAATCTATTAGTTTAATTAATTTTTTTAAAAATAATTTTCTATGAAACTTTAGTTTTTTGAACTATAAATTAACAATAAAAATAAAATTAATTTCATAATGTGAATAATTAATTTTGAGTATTTTCAAAATTTTACATTAAATATAATTTATGAGAAATAATTATCACAAAATTTTATAAAGTCATAAGCTTAGTATATATTTTATAAACTAATATAAGAAGTGTGTAGAAAATAGAGTGCCGTTAGCTTTGAATTAAAGCTTGCGGGGTTGAGTCACCAATACCGACTACTTTATTTATGGACGTTGCTCCCTTGGCTGTCAAATCTATTTATTAATTTCATGACATGCACCTAAAATCTTGATTATATGTCGATGATTATGAAATATGTTTATTGTTCGGTTCTGTAACTTCATGACGTGCATCTAAAATCTTAAATATATGTAGATTATTATAAAATATGTTTATTGTGCGATTCTATAAGGAGTATAAATTGGTAAAGTGTGACGTAGAAGATTCGAACCCATGACCAAGTGAAGAAGTCGGATATTTGTGTCATTATCTATGAAAAATCGGATTTTGAATTTAGAAGAAGAGAAACATTTTTGTGAACCGGGTTCAGTGCCAACTTTGTAGTTCGTTAATTGAGAGTTGAGACGACGTCGTTTGAGCTAAGTGAACGAATATATATTTTGAGCATCAGCTCGCCTAACCCTAATTAATTTCTTCATTCTTGTTTCTCTTCTTCTCTTATCGATCACTCTCTCTTCTCCAACGTTTGTTTTTGGTGATCTTGAGGAAAGAAGATCATCTCCTCTTGAGGTTTTGTTTGTGTCTGAATGTTCTCCTTCACAACTGAAAACGAGATCAAGCGATAGCTTTAACCTTTGAAAGTTGTTAGCTTGAAAGGAAACTTCGAACCACGGTATTTGTGGACAATGGCGGAGACAAGGGGGTAACGGAGGGGACTGTGCCCCGGCTTCCAGTGAAATTAATTCTTCTTAGACGAATATAGTATATATTGTTCTGCTAGCCCAATTGGTAGAGGGAAAGAGAAAGAACTTGGAGTTTAGGGTTCAATTTCTGGGGGTAGCAATAATTCTTTTTATTTGCTAATTTTGTATACACTAACTCTTAATCAATACAATCAACTCAATAAAATTTTGTACACACTACTTTATCAACCATCATTTAATTTTATTTGATAATTTATTTATAAAACACAACTTTAAAAATTAATATATAAAATAAACCTTTTTGTTTTATATTTTTATATTAAGAAAATATGCATATATTTAGATGAATATTAAGTGAATTTTATTATAAAATCACTCTTAGTTAATATAATCAATACAATAATTCAACAAACACTATCTAATATATTTACGAATTTATTTATAAAACAAAATAAATATATAAAATTATTTAACTATCATCTAAATAAATAAAAAAAATGCAATGACGACTCTAATTTATAGTACAAAAACTTTAGTATACTTTTTATTTAATAATATATTTCAGTGTTTAATTTTTAACTTAATATGCGAAATGTTTTATACAATTTTTTTTACCCCCTTAAAAATATTTCTGGCTCCGCAACTATTTGTGGACCACGAAGAGGATCATATGATCTTTAGACTAGGGTATTGTTCTTGTTCGTTTGTGTTTTTTTTTCTTACTCTTGCTTATCTTTGTTTCTTGGTTTCACACTTACACGTTTATCTTCTATAACTTTTGCTTTGGCTTTGGCTTTACAAACTTTTAGTGGATTGAATCGATTTTGAGATCTCGAAAACGTAGGACTTTGTTCCGAACCTTATTCTTGTGTTCAAATCTTGCTCTTAGAGACAATCGCTCTTAATTGTTTTTATGTATATGTTTGTTAGATATTACATTTACAAATTGGTAGCAGATCTTGTTTTTTGTAAGATCTTTCTAATATTTGAGTAGATATATTCTTTTTGAACATAGATAGGTGTTAATCATGAGTCGATTGATCGGAGGTTCGAAACGTTTGATCTTCTAAGTTTCAAGGCTAGAAATCTCATATCTAAAAGACTTTTAAACTTTTCCGATTCTTTTACTTTGTGTTATTTGTCTTTTACAAATATTGCTTCCGTTGCCCTATATTTGTGTTTATATTCTTCTGAAATGAAATTATTAAAAGAAAAACTTTCATTCATCTTAGAAAATGGCTTTTTTGTGACTCTTTAGTCATCAAAATCCTAGATCTAAGTTTTACTCATTACATTTCTTCTATTTTTCTTGCTCATACTTACAGGATCTAACACCATAGGTTACAAATGTTAGCGTAGCTAAGCTTTCTCAAGCCAGTTGTCTGGATCTAGCTTAAAGATCACAAAAAATAGGTTTCTTAGCTCTTCTTAGTCTAAACCTACAAATGACTGTCTATACTGCTTTTGTCCTCACTTCTCCCTCTTCATTTCCTTATAGATCACAAATATGTTGATTGAGACTCATAGAGACCTTGAGTTTCCAAGAGTGTTGTAGGAGTTGATTTTTGCGACTCTTTCGGAGACTCTTGAGTTGTTGAGAGTCTAGATCCGGTATAAAGTGTCTCCATGATATTTGTTGGGAGATTGATAGTGATTGAGACGAAGGATTATAATGAGAGACATCGTTTGAGCTAAGTGAACATATATATATTGTGAGCTTGAGCTCGCCTAATCCTAACTGATTTCTTCATTCTTGCTTCTCTTCATCTCTTGCCGCTCTCTCTTCTCCGGCGTTTGCTTCTGGTGAACTTGAGCAAAGAGCATTATCTCCTCTCGAGGTTTTGTTTGTGTCTGAGTGTTCTCCCCCCCAACATAAAACGAGATCGAGCGCTTTAGCTTTCGAAGGTTGTTAGTTTGAAAGGAAACTTTGAACCACAATATTTGTGGACCACAATATTTGTGGACCACGAAGAGGATCCTTGGATCCTCAAACTCATGTGTTGTTCTTGTTCGTTTATGTTTCTTTTCTACTCATGCTTATCTTTGTTTCTTTGTTTTACACTTATGCGTTTGTTTTGTCTTTGGGTTTACAAACTTTTAGCGGATTGAATCGATTCCGAGATCATAGGGACGTAGCCTTGTACGACTTTGATCCAAACCTCATCAACAAATTCTTGTGTTCAAATCTTCCTTTTGGAGACAATCGCTCTAGATTATTTTTGTTATGAGTTTTATTCTTTGATGTGTTAGATATTAAGTTTACAGGTTCCACCACATATATCATCTTACAAAATTTCTGATCACTTCATATACATTTATTTTTTCTATTGGTTTATATTTTTAGATATTCTCTTATATAGTCTTTCTTTAGCTTTTCTATATTCCTCTTCTTTTAAGCTGAATTTGTGGAGCACCTATACATTAACCATATACAGTATTATTCAATTATTGAGACGATTAGAGGTACGTCTAGTGGTCTACTAGTCATTTTCGGGTAAGTCCCTAATTTTTAAATCTCTCCTACAATAGTAAATGTTTTGGGTTCATGGTCCTTTATTCACTTGTCAAACACTTGCCCGGATGATGAATAGTCATCACTTCTGGACCATACCCATATGCTTGACCATTTCAAAAATATTTCAAGTTCGAGACAAAAATTAAAATAGGTAACTCTTGCTTCCTCGTACGTACCCTGTGTGACAACGCTGAATATTGATCCAATATTTTCATTGATTTTTTTTGTTTTATTTTGGTTGGACACCCTGCGTCTAGGGCTGATACATGAGACAAGTTTCTCGGGCTCGTCTCGCATTCGACTCGTTAAAAGCTCGGCTCGTTTAGCCGAGCTTGAGCATGTCAAAGCTCAGCTATTTCAGATAAAGCTCGGCTCGTTCGGCTAAAATAACACTATATGTGCATTATTTTAACCGAGCTATTCGGGCTCGGTTCGTCAAAAGCTCGGCTCGAACTTGTCTCGTTTGTAAACGAGCCGAGCTTGAGCATGCTAAGGCTCGGCTCGTATAGCACCCCTACCTTCGTGCACGGTACAACTATTCACCCTCTCATTTAAACCGGTGAATTTATTATTTAACCTCCCACCAAATTTGAACTAACTTGTATGCGCATCCCCACAACGTACAAAAAAAACTAATACAAATATCAATTTTTTGGCTTATTTGCATTAATTTTTCCCAACGCCCCCAACCAATTATATTCCACAGCTCACTCTCTATATATTGCTCACATATGCTCGACAAATACATTACACCTGTATCTTCCAAATAAATCAATAAACAAACAAACAATGGTTTCGAACGCAGCCGACAACACCCTAGTGTACGGCAGGAGGCTATCCTCGGTGGTTCCGGGGAAGGTCTCCGGAGATGGGAGGGTTCGGGAGTTGACCGGCTTTGACTTGGCTATGAAGCTTCATTACATCAGAGGAGTTTACTTCTTCCACAAGGAAGCTGTGGAAGGGAAAACTATATATGATCTCAAGAAACCCATGTTTGACTGGCTGATTACCTTCTTCACCGCTTGTGGGAGGATCCGGATATCCGGTGACGGTGATGTCAGTCAACCGGGTCGCCCCTTCATCAAGCTTAATGATGGCGGGGTCCGGATCATCGAGGCTTATAGTAGCAAGAGCTTGGAGGAATGGTTGGCCATGGAGGATTGTTGCTCTTTGACAGATCAGTTGCTTGCTTATGGTCATGTTATTGGGGATGACTGTCTTTTTACTCCTCTTGTGTTTATACAGGTAAGATGAGAATCCGCAACCTTATTGAGTTGGCATTTTACACGTGTAAATAAAATTGACCATTTTTTGTGTTATCGGGTTATCGCAGTTCACCTGGTTCAAGTGCGGAGGTGTCTCAGTGGGCCTGAGTTGGGCCCATGTTCTTGGAGATCCATTTTCAGCCACGTCCTTCATGACCCTACTGGGCCAATTCATGCGGCCCAATACACCGGTTAAATCCCTCGCTCTCAAAGATCTACGCAAACACGAAAACTCGGTTCCTGCACCAACCAAACAACCTTCATGCCTCAAACGGGTGAACCCGGTTGGATCCGAATGGGTTGCCCCGACAACCTCTACAAAGATGTTCTCCCAAATCATCCGTTTCTCCCAAAAGGATGTCGACCGGCTTCGATCAAGCATGCAGGAAGATCCGGCCAAATACGGTCAGATCCGAACCTTTGATCTCATATCCGCTGCGATCTGGAAATCCATCGCTAGGATCCGAGGAGAATCGGAGCCGAAAGTCATCACAGTCTGTAGATTCAACTCAAAGGAGAGAGGAACTCGGATTCCTTGTAACGATGGCAAAATAGGCTGCGTGGAGGTGGATTCAGCTCCTTCGAAGACGGATCTATCGGATCTGGCGGCGATGGTGGCGGAGAAGGCTGTGGATGAGAGCGGTTTGATCGGAGAAGTGGTGGATAGAGGAATCGGCGAATCGGATTTTGTAATGTATGGAACGAGGTTGACTTTTGTGGATATGGAAGGGGCTGATTTATATGGATTTGAGATGGAAGAGAAAAGGCCGGTGTTTGTGAATTATACGGTGGCTGGAGTTGGTGAAGATGGGGTGGTTTTGGTGATGCCGGCGCCGGATGAGAGCGGCGGAAGGGTGGTTACGGCGATTCTACCGGAAAATGAGATTGAAGCTGTGAGAAGGGAGCTTAAAGAAACATGGTATATTAAGTAATTAATAAACGCATATAGCGGAGTGAATCCCGAAAGTAATTTTCATTTTCAGTAATTGCAATTATGTGGTGTGAAATCTCTAAAATTATATTATGAAGTATTTTGTGAAAAATGCTTGCTTTGTTAATAACTCATTTAAAAACTATTTATTGCGTTATTTGTGGGATAAAAGTAGTTAAGATTTAAGAAAATGAAAGAAATGTTACCTATCCCGGAAAATATTTTTGAAGATCGTCATTCACTTTTCTAACAAAGCTTCCAAGTTCCAACGACAAATAGCAAGTGGTCAAAATACCGTTGATGGCTTGACGACGGAGAAGAGTGGTTTTGACTCGGTGAGGGCAAAATATCATATTAACCCATAAATCCGTGCAAATAGACCTGGATAAATCCGATTTGGGACCGGACTTTTGGAAAATAGCATACTTGTTTTGTTCGGTCAGTATTTGGGCTGAGTCCAGAATTCGGGTATGGAATATTGACCGTATCCGTTTGAGTCCTACCATCCACCTCTATATTTTACATATTTTAGAATTTTTTTTTTAATAGTGGGATTGCGGTCCGAACAGGACTACACTCTTGCTCGTACCTGTCTGACGGGCTCGGCAACGCGAACGGACATGCCTTATGTGTTATACCGCTTGCTTTCTTGGGTAGACGAATAGACCCGTGTTTGCCTAGGTTTGTCTATGTGCAATGGTTATGACCCATAACGCAGGACTTATTTTGACTTGCCTCGATCTATTGTTTTTGAAGTTCATCATGATGTTTGAAAGTTATAATTTGTAATTTAAATTTAAATAAAAAGGACAAATTTAGTAACTAGACAATTTTAAAGTTCATCATGATGTTTGAAAGTTATTGACTTACTATCTAGTAACTAGCCCTAATCTATTTTCTTATTAGGTAAATGTACCAAAAAATTTATTACTGTTTAACTTTCCCTTCACCTTCAAACCCTAGCCCTCTCTTTCTTACTCTCTCTTTTGCTTCTTGTTTATTTCCTGATTCTTCTCATTCTTCCTTTCTTTCCCGATTCTTCTCATTCTTTTCATCTGCAACTAATTGACCTTTAATCTTCTTCTTCCGGATGATATGTAAATTCAAAATACAGGTGTGAAGATTATCATGCCTCTTTCGTGATGCCCCACATTTTTTTTCGAATTTCGTGTAATTTGTTTCAACAAAATATATATTTCTGCATCAACGTGGCATGCATGGAGAGAAATTATCCATCAAGTAGTTGATTTGGAGTCCATGGGCATGGGAGGAAAATCTCGCATATTTCAGGTACTTGACATTTAACTTTTATAATCAAATTGAATATTTCCTTCTTAATGATTATTGAACAAATGTTCTATGTATTGCTTCATGGTTTTGAAATTTTGAATTCTACCGTATTTATTTGTAGACGGGCCCTAGGTCTTTTGGCATAGAAAACTTTGTAAAAGTAGTAAGATATCCATCGGGGATATGATCAGTAAGGTTTTTGTTTACTTATATTCAAGCCTTATTACATGAAAAAAAATTATAAGAAACTATAAGATTGACAAGGTTCTTTAGAGAGCAAACCAGAACTGGAACCTCCCCATAAAACTTGTTATGACCTAAATTCAAGACTTGTATGTCATGGAGGCATGAGATTGAATGTGACAAATTACCCATTAATGAATTGTAGCTCAAATCCAATACTTGTATATGTGAGAACAATCCTACTCCTTCTGGCATGCAACCTCATAGCTGATTGTTTAGAAACAAAATATCCTTTAAAGCAGAGTTTCCTGAATACCCCATGCTAGCTGGTATGGAATTGTGCTTTGGGTTGTTGGACTCTTGGTGGTGAGTTCCGGTATGAAAATAAAGATCAAAGTGAAAGCAACATAATCTAAGTTGTGTAAACTGTCACTAAGAACATAGGATTTTTGTTGTTGAATATTTTGATTATATGAGTAATCATAATCAGGTGATATGTAAATTCCGGTATGTAAATTATAAAAAATAAAAAAGGTTAAAAAGAAAAGAAAAAAAAAATTGGCATGAATTTCATACCAGAAACTCATACAAAAAAAATTATATTAAATAAAAAAGGACCAAAAAAAATAATAATAAAATATGGTATGAAAAAATTTTTGTTATGAACTTCTGATATGAAAAATTTATGGTATGAGAAATAAAAAGAAATAATAAAGAAAATTAAAAAAAAAAAAATTCAGTAATTAAAAATTAAAACTTACAATTACATAACAAATAACAAGCATCAATTATTCTTTTTTTTAACAGAGGAGTTAATTATTTATACCTACCATTAAATAAAATTGGTGAAAATAATGGGTACACTTACTATACATAAAACTAAAAAATGCCTAGTAGACCAACTTCTTTCAATAAAAAATTACTTAAAATGACGCCAACAAATAACTTTAAACCTAAGTAATACAAATTTGATGATTATTAACAGTTGTACAAACTATCAGCGTATTAATATTGAAGTGTTTATGCTTAAGAAGTAAATCAAAGTGATGATATTTTAGAATCATGGAATACCGGTGTTACGTTTTTTTCCGGTATCGATTCTTTTTGTCAAAGATAAAAAAAATTGTGTTATTTTTGTTAAGTCGTAAACAATATGCACCCCATTAAACTGATTACTTAGCCTCATTATCATGACTACAAAAAATATCAAATACACCAGATATTTCAGACTATATAAATCATACCACATCCGGCGTAAATGTTAGAGAAGTATTTGCTATTATGGTATATACTCCGAACGTGTCATTTATACATCCGACATATATACTTTTAGAAAACATAGTTATTTTATGTAGGAGTAAGGATACAAGGTATTTTATATTATATACTCCAAACATATATATATATGACCGGAGTATATACAATTTGATATTTCCGGCGTAATTGATGGTATATACGCAGGACTTACTTATGCCTGGAGTATGTTTCATGCACTTATCCTAAATATTTGATAGCATATACAACGGATGTACATCCGTGACATATCTGTTCTATAGGCCCGGGTGATTTATAAGCCGGATTAATATCCACTGTATATATTATGTAATTATCCGGGATGGAGTTTAGTATTTCCGCAATATTAAGCTAGTGTTATTTTTTAAAAAAAAAGTTGGATTCACCTATAGGGCGTACGATTTGATAAATCACCAAAAACTCGTTACTACTAAACAAGTGGAGGCACAAGTATATAACACTCAAGTAACTCAACTAGTTTGTTAGACTTGGTTGAAATAATCGATAAAATTATATGAAAGTTTCTGAAAACATGTCGCATATGACTAAAGAGATATCTAGTAATTGATTACTAGCTAGACTAAATGGAGTCAAAAATCATTATGTATCAAAATTCAAAAGAATATATAGTCATGAATTCTTGATCCGTAAAAATATATGGAGCCCTTTTCAATGAATCTTTAAGAATCATATGTTCCCTTTCGTTTTATAAAGCTGTTTTCACATATCGTTTTTTCTAAAATCAATTTCCTTATTTTTTTAACATCTCTTTTTCTTTTTTTCTTGTGCCACTAATCTTCTTACTTATTTGAAACTTTCGTCAAAATTGACCTATATGAACAATTGAAAGATTGAACCGTCATTCTGACTAAATCCATGTTTTGACACCAAACCAACTTGTTACAAAAAAACCATCTATTAACACCCAACCTCTAATTGAAGTGGAGGAACAACATGAATAAGAGCGAAATGTATTGGTTTTCTTAAGTCGTTTATACTATCTAAACAATAGGGAGTAATCGGGTATATTCTTTGAACAATCTTAAGAGTGAGGATATGTGGATCTCCGTATCAAATATTTTTCATAGCGATTCTCAAATAATCGACTATACTCTTTTAACAATCTCGAGCAACCGATTATTTTCTTGAATAATCTTGAGCGGCTTATGCTCTTTTGAACAATATTAAATGTAATGCTCATATATCTAACTATGTTTGAACTTTTGAACAAAAAATGAAATTTTAGACAATCTTATAGTTAATCACACTACCTATAAAATCTGTTTTTCGACCAAGAATCACAAATATCTCATGTAACTACCTACATATAAAATAATAAACAATAGATTGCGATCTACCAATACAATAACTGAAAACTAGTCCTTGGGGCGCAAGGCTGAGGGCGATCACAGGCTGTGCTAAAAGCCTAAAACGAATAAATTCCACTCAAGGTCCGCTTAGATAGCCGCCGGTTCCTCTCTATCGCTGTCTGATCGCCGGTCTCCGTTTCCAACCATCAACGATCTCTCTTTCTAGGGTTTTTATCACCGGTTTCACGAGAAACGATGAAGCCCGTGGAAAAGAAGAAGGGACACATTGACGTTGACGACGCGTATAGTCTCTTGAATAGGTCTCTCCCCCTCTCCTTTCCCTGGTTTAGTGTTGCGTGCTTGCAATATCTGCTCGATTGCCGGTGTTTCAATGTTACAATTTCCCGCTGTTTTTGGCGTGTGTTTTTTAAAGGTATCCTGCAGAAAAAGTGCTGGCTTTGCTCCGAGAAGTGTATCAAGCGGCGGATGCGAAGATTGATTGGAATGCATTGGTGAAGAAAACGGCTACCGGGATCACCAATCCCAAGGAGTACCAAATGCTTTGGCGTCATATTGCCTACTGCAGTGACTTGGTCGACAAAGTTGATGATGCCGCCGAGCCTTCGGTTAGTTGTCAATTTTGGTTTTGCACTTTGCAGTTTTATGCTCTTAGTTTGGGAGTTGATTAGTTCGTGGCAAGTGTTAATAAGCATTTAAGGGTTTACTCAAATTGCTGAATCTTTTTTTAGGCTAATAATGTCGGTATATGTAGCAAGTAGCAGCCGCAGAGAATTTGATTAGTGTAAGTTGTCCCTATGGAATGGTTGAACTTCAGTAATCAGTATCAGTATCAATATATTTTGATGTTTGACGGATCATTCCAACTCTCTCACTTCCACAAATGCAATTTCTCTTTTCATGATTGAAAAGTTGAGATATATATTCATTTAGCGGCTAGCCCTAGTTTGATCTTGAGATTTATACTACAAAAGCTTATATGAACTTACTTGATTTTTTGTGTGAACAAGCTAGCTATTTCACTTTTAAAGACTATTATCTGTACTTAGGATGACGATAGCGACTTGGAATATGATTTGGAAGCTTATCCTGCTGTCACTGCTGAGGCTTCTGCTGAAGTTGCTGCTGCTGTAAAGGTTAGTTCGTATCAATAAAAAGTAGGCTCGATTCCTTCACATGTTTTGTGCTACCATTCCGTTACGGGGCATGAGGTGCAAATTTTCCTGTTCATGAGCTTGATCAAGATTTTTGAATGGCTAGGTACTGATTGGTTCTTCTGGCTTGTCCGGTGGCTCCAAAGTCTCAAAGAATTCAACTGCTAAGGCTCCATTGGCTACAATTATTCCCAAAGGCCGATCCTCAAATTCTTTGCAAAAGTCTCTACCAGCTTCAGTACAAGGCACAGACATTACTGTTCCAATTTCTGTTCAGAAACAACCAGTTCCCCAAGTATTTGTTCAGAGACAATCGGTTCTTGCTTTGGCAGCAGGCGAACGGTCAGATGCAAATGCATTAAGAAGCACCACTCTTCATCCTCGCAGGAAGAGAAAACAATGGACTGAAGAAGAGGATCTAGAGTTACTGGCTGCTGTGCAGAAATGTGGTGAGGGGAATTGGCAAAACATTTTGAAAGGAGACTTCAAAGGAGAAAGATCTGCAACACAACTATCTCAGGTTTTTCCTTATCAACTTATACCCTTAGTTCTGCTTTCCCTTGCATGTCTGTCTCTAAAAGAATGAAAACAAAGAACTATTGTACTGCCTGTTCCTTAATTTGTGCTAATTAAAAAAAATTATTTTTTATGGGTAAGACAACCTTATTATTGGCATTACATGACCATGGTGGATTGACTACTGGCTTAGTTGATTTACTGTATTCTTATTTAATGCCTTAATTAAAAAGTAAGGCTGTATGTAGGCTTTTATGTACATCTAAGATGTGTAATTCTATTTTGACCCTCCCTATGATCACGGAAAGGTTCAGAAATTATTTTTTTTACCATTGTTGCACCATAAGCTATTTATTAGTCTGATTATTTGGTAATCACATAGTTTTGCATGATCTCAGTAACTTCATATATTCTTATAATGTTGAAACATTTCATCTCCATATAGATCTTGTTTTGCTTATTTGTTGGTTAATTGATAATTGTCATGTGATTGCTCCTCCAATCCATAAAAAACAAGAAAAATAACTGGATGCTGGAGTTACTTATAATCCATTATATCCTAACAGAGACTGTTGTTTCTTTGTTGTATATGCAGAGATGGGCTCTTATTAAGAAGAGGGAGAGGCCGAAGAGCAACTTAAGTGCAGGCGCCGAGTGCAGTGGTCCACAACCTTCTGATAAACATTTAGCTACTAACCGAGCACTTAACATGGCGCTTGCGAACCAGTTGTTGATAGGTTAGGAACAATATATTCATGTTTTTTTATCGTAGTTTGATATATGTAAATTCACATGCCAGTCTGATTTTACAGTGTTAACACGCAAGGACATGACACTGGATTATATGAAATTCCCCTTTAACTTGAATTACTGATTAATCAGAATATTGTAGTGCTAATATCTCTTTGTAGGACCCTGTTGAGTTTATTAATCTTGTTGAAAGTCGCTACTAATGAAAATTTTGATAAATCTGCAGTTGACAATGGAGGTGGTGGCACAACTAGTCATCCTAGTAGATTAAAAACTTGGACGGAGGGCAATGAAGCTGTCAACAATGCTCTTCCTCAACAATCCAAGGAAATATCTAAACCCGGAACTTCATCATCTATTGCCTTAAACTCAGATTCTTCTGTGGTGAAAAAGTTAGCAGTTGCTGCGGACACACGCATTGCTAACTCATCAGAAGCCTCTCTGTTGAAGCCGGAAGCTCAGACAAGCATGACACCTAAAGGAGAAATTACTTTGAGTAAATCTTGTGTGATTACTAGCACCACCAGCTCAACAAACCCGAAACCCTCCACCAATTGGATGCCTAAGCGAACTATTCCGTCTGGAAGCCAACCCGTTGTGCCCAAATCCCGTGTCACAGGAAGTCAGCCAGCGAGGAGCACCTTTATTGTTCTACCATCTCCATCCTCCTTGGCTTTAACTTCATCATCCACATTGCCGAATAAAGCTACTGCAAACCCAATCAAGTGATGACACCACGGACCCGACAAAGTCTATCACCTGTATAGTCGTCGTCTAGTATAAGCCTAGGATTCGCTAACTTCATCCTCTGTGACTAAATGCTATACATTTGAACCTTTGCTAGTCTTGGGTTGTCTGATGTAATTAAATCTTATCAAGCTTGAGTTTTCTGACATCACTTCATCAACAAGGCAGCCAGTCGCGATTGCATTACGTTGCTTTCCGGTTCCATTTATGCTATGCCAATCGACTCTTATCGCATATTCAATACATATCTCTTAACGCCCAAATCAATATATCAAATTGAGTATTTTTGAGGTTTGATTCTTGATTTCAACTTGTACACATAGAATCTGATTTTTTGACGTATAAAAAAGTAAGAAGCAAGAAAGCTCCATTAGAGTGACATTGGCACTTGACAAGTGACAACAATCACGTTCTTATGATACTTTATAATAATAAATGAGAGTATAAAACAATAATTTGTGTAATTAATGCAATTTTAATTGACGGAAAACACATTTGAAATAATTTCATCCATAATTTGAAAGTATTATCCCGCAAGTTTTTTTTTTCTCTAAAATCATTGCGTCCTCTCAAATAGACCAAAGTCCAAACAATAGAAATGATACCCTCTTTTTCCTTTTTTTTTTAATAAAAAAAATCATCCGAAATCCCATTCAGGCTTTCCAAACACACCCTATAAGTGCAAAGTTGCAAGGAAAGAGCGGCTACTTCCTCTACTTCTCAGTCCACTGGTTCGAACAGAAGAGCGTGTGCCCCGCGCTATATAACGGCCATTCGCCATTAGAGACTACTTTTTCTCCACCCAACAATCCAAAATCTTACTGTGGATTACCGATTAGCGATCTCTGCGTATTCTAAACTTACTATTTCTAGGGTTTCATCTCTGGTTCCACAAGAAACCATGGAGCCCGCGAAGAAGCAGAAGAGGGGACATATCGACGAAGAAAACATGTCAAATCTCTTGCACAGGTCTTTCTCTCTCCCCCTGATTTTAGAGCTATATTCTTGCAATTTCTTCTTGGATTCCCTAGGGTTCAATTTTACAATCTTGACGCCGTTTTTTCGTGTTTTTAATTAAGGTATCCAGCACCAATAGTGCTAGCTTTGCTTAAAGAAGTCTCTCAATCCGCTGATACCAAGATGGATTGGAACGCCTTGGTGAAGAAAACGGCTACCGGGATCACCAATCCCAGGGAGTACCAAATGCTATGGCGTCATATTGCCTACTGCGCCGACCTGGTCGACGAAGTTGATGAAACAGCCGAACCTTTGGTTAGGTTCTTTCTCTTTTACTCCCTCAAGACCTGTTGTGAAATAATTGCATTTGTGGATGATGTTGTTTGATAAAATGGTGACATGATGTTTAGCCCTATTGATGTTGAAGGTTTCTATGGTCTCAAAAGATCTAAACATTCCATCAATTTATCTAGAATTATTAGTAAAACTACAGTAATCAGTACCTATGAATGTTGGTTATAAAATCAGTGTTACACCAATTGTCTTTTCATCTTTGAAAATTTGGGGATATCTGGATTGTGAGAATTTAAATTACAATAGCGAACTGAATCATTATATTGCATAGGATGATGATAGTGACTTGGAATTTGAGTTGGAAGCTTATCCTGCTGCCACTGCCGAGGATATTGCAGAAGCTGCTGCTTGTGTAAAGGTCAGTTTGTATCAATATTTGTGTAGCAAAGCTTTGCTCACTTCTTAAAATGTCATCTTACCAAATCATTAGAATGCATGAAGGACATTTTTTCCCTCTTGACAAGCTTGATTAAGATTTATGAAATTGTGTTTGGCCTGGTTAGGTACTGATTGGTTCTGGCTTGCCAGGTGACTCAAAAGTCCCAAACAATTCAACCTTTGAGACTCCATTGGCTATAAATAGTCCCAATGTCCCATTCTCGAATTCCTCTTTGGGAAACTCTCTACCATCTTCAGTACAAGGCACAAACATGACTGTTCCGGTTTCTCTTCAGAAACAACCAGTTCCTCAAGGATCTGTTCCTGTTGGTGCAAGGGGTGAAGGATCGGATGTAAATGGATCAACGAGTACCACTCTTCACCCTCGTAAGAAGAAAATACCATGGACAGAAGAAGATGATCTAGAACTACTTGCTGCTGTGAAAAAATGTGGCGAGGGGAACTGGGCAGACATTATGAAAGAAAAATTTAAAGGAGATAGGACAAAGCCACAACTATGCCAGGTTTTTTTTCTCATCCACATATACCCTTAGTTCTGCTTTCCCTTGCATAACCCAAAAAATGAATATAAAGAACTATTATAGTGCTTTTTATGTTAAGTTGTCCTCTCTTATCTATTTACTCTATATATTTGGCTGCAAAATAAGATATATATGGTTCATCTATCTGAAACTTCATTCAACTTGTAATTTTTCTTTCATTATTTTTGTGGGTACCGTAACCTAGTTTGGTCAAATATACCCAGGTAGCCTGTTTTCAAAGCCAGAGAATGATTACTTGCACATGAATTAGTGATTTGATTCAGTAATTGGAAGTTTATATAGATTTTATTTTCTTTAATCGATAATTGTCTTGTGATGGCTCTCCTAATCCCTACAAAGACAAGAAAAGGAACTGGATGCTGGCATTTCTTATTATATTCTAAAAGCGGCTGCTGATTTTTGTTGCATATGCAGAGATTGGCAATTATTAAGAGGAGGCAGAGCAGCCTAAGCATAGGAGCCCAGAGTACTGGTACTCAGTTTTCATAGTGTCTTTGTAGATCCTTGTTTAAATTGATTTATCTTCTTGACAGTCCCCGCTGATGCAAATTTTGATTTTTACTACAGTTGGAAATGGAGCCGCCACAACTAGTAATCCTAGTATGTTAAATTTGGCGCACGAGGACAATGCTGCCGTCAACCATATTCTTACTCAGGCCCAACAATCTCAGTCTACTCCAGCTGGTGGCAATCCCATATCATCTAAACCTGAAATTTTATCATCTGCCCCAAATCCACGAGCTCCACCCAAAAAGGCTTTATTGAAACCGGTATTAGAGTCTTCTACGCTAGCAAAAGTAGCAGTTGCCGCTGGGGCACGCATTGCTAGCCCATCAGATGCTTCATCTTTGTTCAAGGTCGCTCAGGCAAATAATGCTGTACACATCATGCTAAAAGGTGAGAGTCCTTCAGTTAAATCTTCTGTAACCACTAATACCTCAAACCTTACGCCCTCCACCCATTTGGGGCCTGATCGAGTTATGCCCTTTAGAAGCCAACCAGTAAGGGAAAACCTTGTGAGACCAACTACACCTCCAACATCTTCTGTGCCCGTTCCCCCTGCCACTGGAAGCCAGCCAGTGAGACCAGTTGTGAGAGCAGGTTCTCATGCCACTGGAAGCCAGCCAGTGAGACCAGTTGTGAGAGCAGGTTCTCATGCCCCTGGAAGCCAGCCAGTGAGACCAGTTGTGAGAGCAGGTTCTCATACCACTGGAAGCCAGTCAGTGAGACCAGTTGTGAGACCAGGTTCTCATGCCACTGGAAGCCAGCCAGTCAGACAAGTTGTGAGAGCAGGATCTCATGCCACTGGTAGCCAGCCAATGAGACCAGTTGTAAGACCACTTTTGAGACCAGTTGTTCTACCATCTCCATCTTCCATAGGTTTAGCTTCACCCACATTGCCAAATAGTTCTAGTGCTCGACTTTCTCAAGCCTCACTGGTTGTGACTGCTGCTGGACCATCTTCACAACCTAATGCTACTGTTGGGCCATTGTCCAAAAGAGTTGAAGTAAAGAAAGAGGAGAAAACCTCTCAAGTAATGAAAGCACAACCACCCTCACTACCATTGGCAAGACCTGTTTCAACACTGACTGTTGAAGCCCGACACAAGCCATCACCTTTCTTATCTGGTGCAGGATTGCCTGCTCCAACTCCAGCAGCTTCTGTGAAGAACTCTCAGTGCTCAGTGAATCCAGAGAAAGGGAATAGTAAGGATTCTTGTACTGCTAATACTTCTGCTAGCGTGAACAAAAAGGACTCTTTAGCCGAGGGGAAGCACGGGGAACCCTGATTGAGAAACGGGAACAAACTGCAGGTGAAAAGTACGAACGCTTGCCAAGCTCTAAGGTTAGAGGTGATGGAAATATCAGAGGTTAACAGTCGGACTACTGATGTAATTGAGAAACTAGAGCAAAGGGAAAAATAGGTATATCTGCAAACTGTCTTTTGGATGTTTTTTTAGGAGGTTCAGTAAATGCTATAAATTTGAACCTATGCTAGTCTGATTTGTTATATTTTGTCAAGTTTGGGTTTTCTAGTATTGCGATTATTCTCCTTTGTACAATTCTATCTCAACTTTTGTGGCACCCTTGTTGAAAGGTGCTTTTGATTTTGAGAAGCTACAATGAGATATTGCGGACATAATAAACCCTTTCAATGAAGGATAAGCAACCAAAACAACATACCACTGAAAAGCAATGCTTTACTTTTTCTGTCGTCTATTGAGCAGGAAATCCCTGATACAAGAACAACAATTCCTAGCTGTAAAGTATCAACTTGCTAAATGGTAATTACTGAAAATAAATGTGAAACAAGAAAGCGAAAATGTACTAAAGAATAGTTGATGTTGCTTTCTGCTTGTTCTTCCTCAATTTCATCCCGAACAAGAAGGTGTGTAGTGGAATCCTGGGTTTGCTAGAAGGGGAGGACTTGATGATCCCTGAATAGCTCCTCTTGTGCATGGCCAGCTTAAACTCTCTGTCTAACTTTGCAAGTGCCTTCTCAGTCTCCAACTTGAGGTCCTTCACCCTGTGAACCCCTGCTTGAAGCTCTTGTTCAACTTTGCTGTTTTCCTGCTTCATGTTAAGCACCTCACCCTGAAACTTGGCTGCTTTAAAATCAGTCAGCTCTGGAAGTCCACTCTGTTTCCCTGCATGCAGCACCCTTACTATTTCCTCTTGAATATTGTTCAACGAGAAGAAGCGACTCCCCAGCTCCTCCTGAAAGACTGTACTGTGCTCTAGCCACAGAGTCATCTCTGTTTGTATCTCTCTCAAGTGCTTGTAAAGTGGTCTGGCCTCAGATTGAAGAGCTTGCATATTTCTTTCCTGGTTCTTCGAATCTCTTAACTGTGATAACTCTGATTGCAGGTCCTTAATTGTGCTTTGGAATTTCTGTATCTGATGGAAAGAGGTGCTAAATCTTAGCCAGAAATCAAGGTTCCCCTCCAACAGATCATTCAGCTCTGCTCGTAATCTCGCTTGGATTCTTGATGCTGGGTTTGGTGATTCTGCTATTACAGGTTCTGCTTCTGTAGAGCTCTCTGAAACACTTATACTTCTGGGTATGAGCCCTGTTTTTGGATCATACAAGTGGTGGAAAAGCGGTTTCCTATCCGGGTCATACTCAGACGATGGATGTGGGCTATCAGGTTGACCACCGCTCATTGTTCTCTCATGCGGCTCCGGCTCCGGCTCCTTTTCTTCCTTTGGAGTTTTCCAGTTCTCCGATTCATGATCCACATTTTCTTTTGGAATGCTCAAATCCTCCGATTCAATATCAACATTTTCTTTTGGAGTCCCTTGACGAGCTTCTAGTTTCCTAAGTAAAAGTTGAATCTCCTCATCCTTGGCAACTATGGTACTCCTTAGCTCCCTTGCATGAGATGCCAGCTCGAAGATGTGTTCCCGATTCTTCTTCTCGGCTTCACTGAGCTTGATCTTGATGTCCTTGTAGTCTCTCAGGATCACTCTGTACTCTTCCACCAAAACCCTTTCCCTTTCTTCAATGTTGTTGATGTATAGCTTTCTGCAGTTAAGCCCATCTTTGTCCTCTAGCATTAAATCCTGCACTTCCATATCCAGAGTAACGCTATCTCCTCCCTGTGACTTCTGCCTTTCCTCTTCATCTTCGCGCCTACTCTGATGATGATGTTCAGTGTGTACTTCCTTCTCGGGTTCAGCCTCATGCTCATCCTTTGCTTCTTTGGTTAATCCCAAGTCCTCTACCTCCTCAGCTGGCTGGACATCCTCGAGCTTCTCCTTGAGGTGATCAAGGTTGCAGTTCGCTTCAGTCAGCTCGGCATTGAGGTGGTTCTTCTGCTCTACAAGATCTTGGTTGAGAGATTTAACTTTGCTCAGCTCCTCCTCCAACTCTAAGATCTTTTTCCTCTTATCTTTATCTTGAGCTATGGTTTCTTTGTTTTCCTCTAATTTCCTGATATGCTGCAGAAGCTCATCTATGTACTGCCTTAATCTCTTAACCATGCCATTCTGAGTGAACACGGTCGTCTCGAAGACAACAATCTTCTCTACCAAGTCATCGATCTTATCGGCTAGTTCTGGCTCGGTGAGTGCTGCATTCCCGTCTAAATTTAGCTTTTCCCTTATCTCCTGCCTCAGTGAATCTGCACTACGACCCTCTTCTAGTTTAACACTTCCAGTTACCAGCTCAAAGCTTTTCGATTCCGGGGGCTTTTCTTGCTGTGATCCATGTCCTTGAAGAACTTGCTGTTTGAGAACCTCCAAGTTGGCATGAGCCTCCTTAATTCTTGCATACTCAGATTTGACCTCTTCCATTGACCTCTCTTGTTCAATTTGCAGCTTGTTCAAGGCTTGTGTACACGACGATAGAGCAGTAGCGGCCATAAGGCTTCGAGCCTCATGGTCTTCAATCATAGTTCCAATTTCAAACTCATCTTGCAGATTGTAAACTCTAGCTTGCATCTCTGTGATCTTTCCTTCAATGTCACAAAACTTAGCCAAACCAGTCTCGTACGAGCTCTTAAGAAACTCCTTTTCGGTTTGCAAGGCAAGTATATCCTTATGGAGGACATCAATCTCCTTGACAGCCTCATCTTTAGTAAGCCCAGACGTCGTTGCTGACACTACAGAAGCAACATTACTTGCTGATTTCCTTAGCTGCTCTTTCCTTGAAGATATTATGGATTCACCCTTGAGTGATTGGGCTGGAAGCTTCGGAAACTTGGGCACTTTCGGAAAGTTCTTTGGTGCTCCCTTCAAAGGCATTTCTGGTGGAGGAGCCGCGGAGGATTCCTGTGAGCTGTTATCATCCTCGCCATCCATCGACATTTGGATTTGCTCAGGAAATACAGCAGCTATTGTTCTGTTTGCACTCTGTAGATCTTTTGATAGATGATCGTATCTCTCGGCTAAGGCTCGATATGCTCTGTACGTCTCCTCGACAAACTCAATGAGCTCTGGTCTCTTCTTGTAATACATCTCTGCTCTTTTGGCAAATGAGTCTCCTTC
Organism: Fagopyrum homotropicum; assembly: GCA_033239125.1. Taxonomy (NCBI): domain Eukaryota; kingdom Viridiplantae; phylum Streptophyta; class Magnoliopsida; order Caryophyllales; family Polygonaceae; genus Fagopyrum; species Fagopyrum homotropicum. The sequence continues at coordinate 8,678,350 of BSWB01000006.1, read as the reverse complement.
TTGGTCTATGATTTTCATCATCCCTTGCACCCTGTCCTCCATATCTGCACAGTTTAGCATTTTCATTTCAAATTCGTTCAGAAGATTTTTCATTTTAAATGATGATCAAGTTGAAAAACATACAAAAGAAACAAACCATATGATTATCTGATCCGATATACGGAATCTAACAAACAAAATCACGTCTCATGAACATTATCCAGATTCACAAATCACAATGGACAAAGAATGAAAGACATACGATCAAGATGATACTCAATTGAACATACCAACGAGATTTTGTTCAAGCCATTTTGACTGTTTCGTCCTGATGTGGCTTGCCCACCACCAGGAATAAGCCGTGGTTGCTGCTCTATGCAGCATTGTCTCTAGCCGCGGTCTATCCCCCACTTATGTCTCGTGGAGGGCGATACACAAGAACTCTGCTATCTCTCACAAGAGTTTTCTCACAGGTGAAAAGCTCAACAGAGTTTCTGTAGTTGATGGATTATGAGTTTTCTTTTTCTCTCATTTTTCTTAATTCCTTGAAACTAAATGTGGAAGAGAGGATAGCTCGCAAGAAGTTAGGTGTTTGATGGATTCCTTGTAGTTATGCCATCTCCAGGTGTACATTCTTCCTCTTATAATGGAACCAGCATTGTTTACTACAAATAGCCAAACGGCTTTATCTTCTTTCTAATCAACTTAATTAACCAAATCCAAAACCCATGTCTGAAAATACCAAGTTTGCCCTTTCCAATAAGTTTCAGCATTCAGGAAATGTCGCACAAAACAAAATTAGAATGGCCAAATATAGTAAATCAGTAAAGATATAAAGCTTAAGACCATTTTGAGATGAAGAACATCATCTTCAATCTGCTGAGTAGAAATGTGTTTACAACAATGAATGCTGAATCACAAAACAAACAACACTCTTTACACAATAGCGGGATGCAACAAACCCCCAGCCTTCAACATGGTTACCACACTTTACAGATACTACATCTTCCAATTTTCTGAGTTTTTTTTCTATGTACATGAATTTGCTTAATTGTCACATTAGAAAAAGCACTTATAGACAGACCCAAAGAGCAACAGCTTTCATCAGCTCAGAAATATTTAATATGTTATCTTCTTCTTCTTCCACAAACATAAACATGGCCTGAAATGCCAAAACCTGATCATGGTTTGTGCTCTCAACGTTCACATACAGATCGATCAATAGCAGCAAATGTTGGACGAAACTGCTCATGTTTCTTTGATGAACAAGAAACACCACGGGTTTTTCCTTTGCATTACAAAGACAAAAGGGAAAAAATAGTGCCCTGTACATATCAGCTGGCTTGAACAGATGATTATCTCCACTGCTCCATATACCTTTCACCATCTGAAAAAGAAGGAACATGGGCATTCTGATGAGTATTTCTCATTTCAATTCATCCACAAATGACCAAAACAATTGAAAGTGCACCTTTTCTTTTAGAGTTTAACCCAGTACAGATAGCTGGTCTGTTATGATAATTGATTCTTGTAACCTTGTATAGCATTAGGACTTAGATATAAACTAGCACCTTATACTATAGTCTAAGTAGAGAGTTATAAGACTCATATGATAAGCTTGCTATGTATTTGACATTGATGCCTATCTTGATCCAATGTTGCCACTTAGATTAAGTGATGTAGCTTGGTGATATATATGGTGACAATGTTCTTATACATGTGTAGGCTATTATATGATATTAGGAGGTACAAATGTTGTAATGTGTATGTAATGTGTATTATGTGTGTTGGTTTAATTGTCCGGCTGAATTGAAGACTTGGGCTTGCCGGCCCAAAAATGAAGCTGGCCCATCTCCTTGATCCATGATTGAAAGGACCTGCTTGTGAGTTGTAGGCCGGCAGATTGGTTCGGCTCACCAGCTTGCTTAAGGGTTTTTTGATGCAAAACGAAGCGTTTGACCTTGATGAGCTTTAGTACTTAAGCTTCAGAAGCAGCTTCCCAAACCCTAGATCTGAGAGCTTGAGTGCTCGTCACAGAGGAAAAGAGAGAGCGAAAAAGAGAGGAAAAGGGAAGAAGAAGGTCGGATCTTCCAAATCTCGCTCTGAAGTGAGAAGGATCCGAAGAAGAATAAGAGAGATCTGTTATCTCTCGCATCTGCTTCGTTGGCTTGCAGTGTAGACGAAGATCGAACTCAGATCTTCGTCAAGGTGCCTTTGAGGGGGCTTTTCTTCACTATTGCTTCTTTGTATCTCCTGAGTTCTGTCTTTGTTGTTTTCTTTGCTAGTTCTATAGAAAGGTGCTAGTATATCTCTTGTCCAGTGTTTGTAATCTGTGTTCTTGGAAACCTAGTGAAACCTGGAATCGGATCTCCCCTCTTGAGGTCTCGCAGAGTAGGAGTATTTTATATACTACCGAACTGCGTCAACAAATTGCTTGTGTGCTTATGTTTGTGTATCTTTGGTCGATTCTACGACTAAGGAATATAGATTGTTAGATTTACATTCACAAAGTGGTATCAGAGCATTTCTGTGTTTTTCTTTTCGAATCTATAAAAACCCTAATTTTTAGGGTTTCCTGTTGTACTTGATATCTTCATATATCTTGCTTCTTGGTTTTTGCTTCCGCTTTGTGTTCCTCCTTGTGTGGTTGGACTTACTCTGATTGGTTCTTATAGTGTTCATCTAGACTGGTTTATCTTTACTGTGTTTATCTTTACTCTCTTGTCTTACCTCCTTTCTGCATTTACTTTTCTTGTCTGGTTTTTTCTAACATTTTTGTTTCTTGTTTGCAGGAGATAAAAAATGACAGAAGCTAGCATCAGAGTCAAACCATATGATGGAGTCTCTGACTTCATCATGTGGCAGGTCAAAATGAAAGCAATTTTGACCAAGGAAAAGTGTTGGAGGGCCATAACTGGTGACTACTTAGCAGAAACGTCTGCAGCCAGGAAAATGGAAATGGATGAGCAGGCTCATGCTGAAATAATGATAAGACTTACTGACGACGTGGCTCGTCAGTTTGTAAGTATCTCATCTGCTAAAATTTTATGGGATACCTTAGATAAGCAGTATAATAAAAAATCTTTGTCCTCTAGGATATCTACTTTACATAGGTTGTTTACATTTAAGATGGATGTGAATGTGACCTTAAATGATAACCTAGATAGATTTCTGAAAATGGAAATGGACTTAGAAAGATGTGATGACACTATTAAAGATACTCACCTAGCTGTTATCTTGTTAGGATCTTTGCCTTCACAATTTGACACCTTTAGAGATGTAATACAGTACAGTACTGAAACTTTAACTAAAACAAAAATAATTGAATCCATTGTTGATAAGAATGAATCCATGAAAATTTTTAAGACTAAACCTAGTGATAAGAAATCAGAAGTTAAGTCTGAAGTTTTAGTTACTAAAGGAAAGTTTAAAAAGAACTATAAGTCAAATAAAAAGGACAAGAAAGATGATTCCTATGATAAGAGCCCTAGTAGTGAAAATGACAAGAAAAATAAAAAATGTTTTTACTGTCAAAAACTTGGTCACTTTATTAATGATTGTAGAAAGAAAAAGAAGGACGAATCTAATAAAGGAAATGCTGAAAATAATGTTTCTTTATTTGAAGATCTCCATGCTCAGTACTCTAGTGAACTGTTGATGTGTACTATTCCTTTTAAATGCAAATCTGATGAGTGGATATTAGATTCTGGATGTACTATGCATGCTTGCCCTGATAGAACTCTGTTTTGTTCTTTAGAAATTTTTAATGTTGGTGATGTCATGTTAGGTGATAATACTGCTTTAAAAATAAAAGGGATAGGAAATATACCTATGTGCATGTATGATGGAAAGATTAGGGTTATTAAAAATAAAAGAGATTTAATTCAGGTGATTGTTCTACAAAGTACAAACCACCCTTTTTAAAACTCCTAATAAGAGTAAGACCATTCTTGACAACTTCTCTTATACCATTACTAGTATTTATAGTACACCCTAAATCATCAAACATAGACTCAGATAACATTTTGAATACATACATTCAGACTTATGGGGTCCTTCTCATGTAGAAACTGTAGGTGGAAAGAAATATTTTATTTCTTTCATTGACCATTATTCTAGAAAAGTATGGATATATTTGTTGAGAACTAAAGATGAAGCCTTTGAAAGTTTTAAAAACTGGAAAATAGCTGTTGAAAATGAAACAGATTTAAAAGTTAAATGCCTTAAAACTGATAATGGCCTAGAGTTTTGTAATGCTAGTTTTAATGAATTTTGTAAAACAAATGGCATTAAAAGACATCTAACAGTCCCTTACACTCCTCAACAAAATGGTACAGCTGAAAGGATGAATAGAACCCTCTTAGAAAAGGCTAGATGTATGTTAATAAGTGCTGGTATGAAACATAGTCTATGGGGTGAAGCTGTTACTACAGCAGCTTACCTCATTAATAGGTCTCCCTCATCTGTAATAGATTTTAGGACACCATATGAATTGTGGACTGGAAGGAAACCTAATATTACCCACTTAAGGCCCTTTGGGTGTACTGCATATTCCCATATAACACAAGGGAAGTTGCACCCAAGAACACAAAAGTGTGTAATGCTAGGCTATCCTGAAGGTGTTAAAGGCTATAAATTGTTACTCATACAATCACATGGATATAAAGTAATAACATCTAGAAATGTGACCTTTAATGAAAAAGAATTCTATTTTAAAATTAGAGATAATAACACTGTGGATAATAACAGGAACACTGAAACTGATACTGAGTTAACTAGAAGTTCTCAATTCTACACAAATGACCATAATAGGGAAGATCAATTCATAGATGAAGAGTTTGACATAGGATATTATCAAACACCTAGTACTAGTGAAGAGAACTATGATGTTGATAATCCTCCTAACAATGATGAAAATGTTGATGAAAACACTGCTGTAGGCAGTGAGAACCATAGGTCAGAATCAAGGGGGGTAGAAAATATAGGTGATATCTCTACTTCTCCTTCATATCTCTCTGATGTTGCATTGCATGATAATAATAATGATTCACTGCATGACATTGGTGATTCTATGCATGATCAACATGATTACTTGCATGACAATGATGATAATAACTATCAATTAACAAGAGATAGAAATCCTAGGGTTAGAATACCTAATAGGAGATATAATGATTCTGAATATGTTCTGTTTACACATGATTTTAATATGGTTGAGTATGCTTTCTTGACTGGTGATGTTGTTGATAATCCATATACTCCTGACACATATAGGCAAGCTATAAACTGTTCTCAATCTAAAAATTGGAAACTAGCCATGCAAGATGAAATAGATTCCATGATTGTTAACAAAACTTGGGTGTTAATAGCTAAACCTGAAAATGCAAAAATTGTGCCCTGTAAATGGATTTATAAACTAAAAGAAGCTACTAAACTAAGTGAACCACCTAGATACAAGGCTAGGTTAGTTGCTAAGGGTTTTACCCAAAGAGAGGGAATTGATTATACTGATATATTTGCTCCTGTTGTCAAATATAAAACATTGAGACTGTTGCTTGCTTTTGTTACTGTGCATGATTGGAATATAGAACAAATGGATGTAAAAACTGCCTTTTTACATGGTACCTTGGATGAAACTATCTATATGAAACAACCTGAGGGTTTTGTAGATAAATCTAAACCTGATCATGTTTGCTTACTTAAAAAATTTATCTATGGCTTAAAACAGTCACCTAGACAGTGGAATCTTAAGTTTGATGAATGCATGAAAAACTTAGGGTTTTTAAGAAGCAATTATGATTACTGTTTGTATTTTAAAGGCATATCTTCCATGAATCCCTTGTTTGTACTATTATATGTTGATGACATTCTGCTTATTAGTAAATCTGCTGTATTAATAGCTGGTACAAAAAGAGATTTAAAGTTAAACTTTGACATGAAAGATATGGGTCCTGCACAAAAAATTTTAGGTGTTAAAATCATAAGGGATAGAAAACATAAAAAGATGTGGTTGTCTCAAGTTGACTATATTGAAAAGGTTTTAGAAAAATTCAATATGAAAAATTCTAAATCTACTTCTATACCCTTAGGAGGGCACCTGGATTTAAATAAGCAACACTGTCCTAGTAATCAAGCAGAAATTGAAAAAATGGCTAAAATTCCCTATGATGTGGCTGTTGGTTCTATCATGTATGCTATGTTATGCACTAGACCTGATCTTGCTTTTGGCATAAGTGTGTTGAGTAGATACATGTCTAATCCTGGTGAATTGCATTGGACTGCTATGAAATATATTCTTAGATACATAAGTGGAACTAAAGACTTGTGTTTGATGTTTTCTGAGCATGATAATATTGGTGAAGTGTTTGGTTATGTAGATTCTGATTATGCTAGCAATAAGGATAATAGAAAATCTACTACTGCATATTTTTACACTTGGACTGGTAATTGTGTTTCATGGAAATCTCAACAACAATCTGTGGTTGCTTTATCTTCTACTGAAGCTGAATATATTGCTGCTGTTGAAGCTTCTAAAGAAGCTATCTGGCTTAAGAGTTTAGTTAGTGAAATATCTCATAAACCATGCATTCCAGTAATTCATATGGATAGTCAAAGTGCCTTGTATTTGTGTAAAGATCCTGTTTATCATGAAAGATCTAAACATATTGATGTTAGAAATCATTTCATTCGAGATAGGGTTAAAAAGAAACACTTCTTAGTTAAGAAAATTAAGGGTGATTTGAATCCTGCTGACTTTGGGACAAAAATTGTAACTGCTGATAAGTTTGTCTTCTGTAGAAATTTTCTACAGATCTTTGATGCTCCTTGAGTGATTGTGTAGGTCCTAGACTGATGACGGACAGGAAGGATGATCTAAGGCACACTATTGGGGAACAGAACCAGATTGACATGATACAAGAATCAGGAGGGCATTTGTTATGATAATTGATTCTTGTAACCTTGTATAGCATTAGGACTTAGATATAAACTAGCACCTTATACTATAGTCTAAGTAGAGAGTTATAAGACTCATATGATAAGCTTGCTATGTATTTGACATTGATGCCTATCTTGATCAAATGTTGCCACTTAGATTAAGTGATGTAGCTTGGTGATATATATGGTGACAATGTTCTTATACATGTGTAGGCTATTATATGATATTAGGAGGTACAAATGTTGTAATGTGTATGTAATGTGTATTATGTGTGTTGGTTTAATTGTCCGGCTGAATTGAAGACTTGGGCTTGCCGGCCCAAAAATGAAGCTGGCCCATCTCCTTGATCCATGATTGAAAGGACCTGCTTGTGAGTTGTAGGCCGGCAGATTGGTTCGGCTCACCAGCTTGCTTAAGGGTTTTTTGATGCAAAACGAAGCGTTTGACCTTGATGAGCTTTAGTACTTAAGCTTCAGAAGCAGCTTCCCAAACCCTAGATCTGAGAGCTTGAGTGCTCGTCACAGAGGAAAAGAGAGAGCGAAAAAGAGAGGAAAAGGGAAGAAGAAGGTCGGATCTTCCAAATCTCGCTCTGAAGTGAGAAGGATCCGAAGAAGAATAAGAGAGATCTGTTATCTCTCGCATCTGCTTCGTTGGCTTGCAGTGTAGACGAAGATCGAACTCAGATCTTCGTCAAGGTGCCTTTGAGGGGGCTTTTCTTCACTATTGCTTCTTTGTATCTCCTGAGTTCTGTCTTTGTTGTTTTCTTTGCTAGTTCTATAGAAAGGTGCTAGTATATCTCTTGTCCAGTGTTTGTAATCTGTGTTCTTGGAAACCTAGTGAAACCTGGGATCGGATCTCCCCTCTTGAGGTCTCGCAGAGTAGGAGTATTTTATATACTACCGAACTGCGTCAACAAATTGCTTGTGTGCTTATGTTTGTGTATCTTTGGTCGATTCTACGACTAAGGAATATAGATTGTTAGATTTACATTCACATGGTCACTAAGAAACCATAAATCCTCATAATTGCACAACAAAAGACATTAGCAAGTATACAAATATCAAATGAACTAAATCCTCATTCTAATCTCGGGCTGGTTTTGTATTCATTCCCATACTGGACATGATTTTCAAATTATACAATCTCATGAATCTTGCTAAGTTAAACTTTTACCTGTGAAATAGCGGCCTGCTGCATTTGCCTTAGTCTCCACAAACTCGGTCATACCTTGTCCAACATCTCTATTCTTAGAACCATAACACGGGACAAGAACACCAAATCCAGCATCATTCTCATCATCACTCAAGAAACCCGAGGCATGAGGTTCGGACCACCCAATTGACCAATCGGAAGCATCCGAATCAGTATCCGAGATGCAACCGCCATCAGATGGCACTAAAACCACATCATGCTCCCTATCTATTTTCTGCTCCTGCCTAGCATGGAATTTCTTCTTAACCCTTTTTGGTTTAGATGCTCTACTACTATTTCCCCCAAAACACAAGGTGAATTTTAGGGTTTCAGATTCCCACAAGTTCAGTTCCGTTGCAGGATTCAAACAAGTTCCATTTTGAAGCTTTGCCTCCTTTTGCTTACCTCCCAACAACCACCATGACAGATTGGTAAGCGCAAGAGACATATAATCAATCAAGCAACCCAATTTGATCAGAAAGATCAATTCCTCCAAATCTGCTGCCTAGTACAAAAAACCCAGATATAAGTACATAAATCAATTCAAATCCACAGACATAATCGCAAAATTGAAGTATCACAAACCCAGAAATGAAAAGAATCTCTCGAAATAGACAGCTTTAACAGAAAATTTTGAGCCTTCGATTGAAAAAGCTGAAAATTGCCAACCCTTATAGCAAAAGCATCCTAATTTGTAGGCTAATTCAGCCGGCGTACGGGGAAGCAATTAACTTGCCTTTCCCGTCAACATTTGAAATGCAAAAGAAATATCAACGGAATACAACACGGCAACAGCAATACATAGAGTAGAAGAATGGGAATTTGCAATTGCATGCCTCTTTAAGTTGTGGGAAACAATTATTTGAGCAATTCCCCTCTTTGGAGTTGCGAAAAGTGCATCAAATGGAGATTAGTTCAATTGGAGCTCTCGCTATGGTTGAATGAAGATGCCAGCTAACGTCTCTTCCAAATTCCCAATCATGTCGACCTTTTTAATGCTTTTTGAGCTGATTCCGTCCACGAAATTTTATAAATTTTTATGGATAAAAAGTATTGCAAGTAGCAAATATATGAATTATGAAATAAATAAAGGGGAAAAAAACATGATACCTCATCATTCATCAGATTTGCTTCCGTTGGTGATATTTTGGTGTCAACGGTCCAAATTTCTTCGTTGGTTATGATTGATGTGGGCGTGGGAATTTGCTTAAGTTTTATTTTATAATTTGTTTATATCCGAAATATTGGGAAATTTGTTTTTTTTAAGTTTACCAAATTAAATACATTCATCATTAATTAAAAATTAAATTTGAAAGATTATTAGCAAAAATATAAATTAATAATAATTTTAAGTGGCAACAATCTTAGACGGTGTATTTAGGAGACACATTGTAATTAATAGGTTAATCTGATTCTATAAAATAAAATTATTATAAATTAACAATTAAAATATTATTTTATGCAATTAATTATAGACTTAATAAGTCATCTTTGAGTTATTCCTAAAACATTCCTCAATACTTCAATTTATATAGATAAATCTCGTGAGAGCGAGTAATTTCTTCTAATCAATGTCGAATGAATATATAGTCGTGAGTGAGTAGATCCTTTGTAAATATTGAGTGAATTGCTTCTTCTTGTTCACTTGATGGTGTATTCTTCCCGTTTGAAGATGCATATGAATCAAGTTACACAAGCTAAGGCTTATAGCTGGTTTGTCAACGTTGAACTCTTCGAATTATCATCTAAAAAGTGCTTATTGCATACTATGATCAAAAAATATGAGCACAAAGCCGGCTAATTTTTCAAGACTTGTTTTTAAAATGAAAAATTGAAAAAAAAAATAACTAGAAGTTTGTAATTGAATGTCTAATGTTATAAGTATTTAAAATGAAAAACTGAAAAAAATAACTAAAAGTTTGTAATTGAATTTGCTTTAGTTTTATTTTATAATTTGTAACCGTTTAGTTTAAATGTCTATAATTCATACCAAAATTTCAGTTCAGACCTAGATGACTCTCGTATATTTTAGTTATACTTAATTAAAATTTTGAACATCAACCAAATTATACTCCACTCAAAGTTGATCATTAACAGTAGACAACATACGCCGCTAACAAAAATTATGTACAAAATCGACGTACACAATGAATTAAAAAGAGAAACATATAAAAGAAATTTACAAGAATTAATGTTCATGAACAACTAGAAAAACTGAAAATTTAGACTTAATATAAACTCGCCCACACATACATTAGACACTCCTAAAAACAAACTCAACCTGTGATAAAAATTTAAAAAAAAAAAACTAGATCAAATAACTAGAAATCAACTAAAAAACAAGATGTACACGTGAAAATGATAATTTGATTCTTTGTGCATACAAAAAATAACAAAGGAGAAGTTATTCTCAACTAAAAATTGATAAGGGTAAAGTTGTAATGAGTTGGAGACAATGACCCATGCCAAATTGACCCTATATAATAATAATATAACACCACTTGGAAGTGCAATTGTGGACACATCCATTCATGCAACTTGTACAACATAAAGACATGAGGATAATGTTGCTTTTTACATGAAAAGAGAAGTAGCTCTTTATACATAAAGTTCCCTGAGATAACGCTGCGATCCATTTCATTGAGTTACACATACAAATTTACACATCTACCTATACAAATTCGGGTTGATTTGCAAAGAAAAAAAAAAAAAAAAAAAGTCAATATCACTAGCCAGACTTTTTAGTAGGCCCCTAACAATATTGTACAATTAGAATGCTAAAAAATAGAGAGTTATACAAAATAAAAGTTAATAAAAAAGAATATTTTACCAAACTCTTTAAAAAAATATGGACATTTAAAGCTATCTTTTCATTTGATCTTGACCCGTATTTTGACGGAACAAGTATAGGTAAACGGGCCAACACGACTCAACCCATATATATATATATATATATATATATATATATATATATATATATATATATATATATATATATATATATATATATATATATATATATATATATATATATATATATATATATATATAATTTTGTTTGTTTTAAGTGTCATTTAGTCTGATTTAGTTTGTTTTGAGTATTTGGACGAATTATACTTGTTTGTTATGTAAGATTTTGTAAGAATAACTCGACTGCAATATTACATGTTGTTTTTCAAGTATTTAAATTTATTCATTTTTATGTGTTATTGTTATTCAACTCGTTGATAGTGCATTATGAACATATAATTGGATTAAAAATTTGTGTTAAATACGTTATATTACTTGTTTGAATGATAAATCCGGGGGAAAACAAACAATCCAGTAAATACGGTCATCCGGCCTGACCCGATAGCATGCCCGGTTTTTAACGTGGGTGAACATGAATAATGTTTGTGATTTGGACAATGCGGGCTGGCTAGCCCGACCAACTCCTTCCGAATAGAGTTTTTAATTATGATCTGACTCGAATCCGACCCAAACACACTTGTGCAAGTTAGTCAGGATAATGTTACTAAATCCATCATCATGAATATAAAATCATCTTTACCTTAAAATGATCGAATTTTACCAACCACATATATTGTTAATAACATGATATGCGATGTGCAGGCAAAATCTCTCTCTCTCACGGTTCCACTTATATAACCATATATTCATCAATAATACTCTTCTAAGTGAGTAAACTTAACCAACAAATTTTAAGTGCTCTTAGAGTAACTTAATAATACACATAACGTAAGGGTATAGTGATAAATGCATATATATTTAGAAGATCTTATACTAAATTTAACATTAATAAAAGGAAAAAGGGAAAAAGTTTATACACAGTAGTAAATTATGCCACAAAACCTTAAAAAGCAATATTTTTTTTTTTAAAAAAAGAAAGCGGTTCGAACCATTAGACGGCGCGCCGTCTAGTGGGTCGTAAGACCCAAAAAGATCGGCAGACGGACAAACCACTACAGAAAAGAAAAACACAAAAATACATAAAAAAAAAAAAAATTAAAAACAAATATGTTTGCACCTTAAACTATATAGAAAATAACCGAAATAAATAAAATATCCTGAAATTGAAAATTAGAAGGAAAAAAATCACTCCGCCTTCAAACTTAGAAAGCAATATTTTTCGTCAAGTCTCGTTGTCTCACAGTAGCACAGGGCTTTACCCTCACTATGGAAGCCATTGGAGCTGCTCCCAACTCTCGAACTCTTCTAACCAGCAAAAATCATTCCGCCTTCAAACTCTTTACCCTGAAGTGTCCTAATTCTCTGTCAATTCCCCAGAACAAGAAAAACCTAATTTGTTCCGCCGCCAACGCCTCTTCTCAAAGACAAGAGAAAGAGGTGGATAATAAGATGAAGGAGACGAAGCTCTGGGGAGGTAGATTTGAGGAGAGTGTGACTGATGCTGTCGAGAGGTTTACTGAATCAATCTCCTATGACAAGGCTCTATATAAGCATGATATCATGGGTAGTCGCGCCCATGCCACCATGCTCGCTCACCAGGTTCTTCGATTTCCTTCATTTTTTCTTGCTGTCAGATTCTGTTAAAGCTGGATACTTAATATCATTTAGATGCGTTTCAGACAGTTTCTAGGCTTATGTAAAGCTGACATGCATTTGTTAAGGTTCACAATTGTGTGAAAATGAGCTAGTAATTGAGGTTTTACATGCATTTGTTAATGTTAAAAATGTCATTTGTTATGGTTTGATATGTCAATTATTAAGGTTGACATGGTTACCTAGCCTATTCTTGCAAATGAACTGTTGGCCAGATTCAAATGAAGTTTGATTGTTCAAATTTTCTTTATTTAGAATGAGGAAAGTAGTAAATCTGTGTTGTATTATTGCTTTTGGTTTTTAGGGGCTGATGAGTGAAGGTGAGAAGGACAGTATATTAAAAGGCCTAAGTGACATAGAGAAAATGATAGAAGCCGGGGAGTTTGTATGGAGGGCTGATAGAGAAGACGTTCACATGAACATTGAAGCTGCCCTGACCGAGTTGGTTGGTGAGCCTGCAAAGAAGCTCCATACTGCTCGAAGCCGAAACGATCAAGTTTGCACAGATGTTCGCCTCTGGTGTCGCGATGCAATTGATAACATCATATTTAGGATTAAGCAGCTTCAGGTTTGATTCTCTGCCTTCATCTGTGAACTTTAACTTCTTTGATGACTTCTGTCCAAGGCAGTGTTCATTGTAATTTATGTCAAACTGAAATTGCATTTATTTTTGTATAATTTGTTTATAGTTTCTGGATGAAATGAGATTATAAGGATTCAATCTATGAATGGAATCAGTTGATAACCGTTACTTTCACTATGATTTTGCTGATCAGTTGATACCATTTTCACTAGTATCAAACAACTTCGGGTTTGATTATTTCTGTGATTTCATCAAATAAACTTCAGCTTCTTTGATGGCTTATGTGTAGGCAGTGCCTTTTTTTTAATTTATCTTCATGTTCAGAATATTGATGGAAATTATATTTCAAATGTGACATTTATTTAATCTTTTTATAAAATTTGAGAAATACAGTGTGTGGATGAAATCAAGAGAGTTAAGGATATAATGTATCAATGGAATCAGTTTTTACAACCATTTTTTTTAATTGTGATCGTGATATATATTTAAGGGGATAATGTCAATAAATTATCTATAAGAGTTATATGGTAATGTTTGTTATAATTTGCAGGTTGCACTTGTTACCTTGGCTTTGAAAAATGAAGGACTTATTGTTCCCGGATATACACATTTGCAAAGGGCACAGCCTGTGTTGTTGCAACATCTTCTTTTGGCATATGTTGAGCAGGTTTCCCCCTTTATCTTCATCTTTCAAATGCTTGGCTGGTTTTACCCTTCTTTCTCGAATAAAGTGGGTTTTAGTTGTGATTGGTTGCAGAAGTTCACTTAGCTGTTTTAGTTAGTGTTTATAGTTTTTTTGTCTCGACTCTTTTGTAGCTGGAACGTGATGCTGGCCGTTTGGTAGATTGCAAAGCTAGGCTGAACTTCTGTCCCCTGGGTGCCTGTGCCTTAGCTGGTACTGGTCTTAACATTGATAGGTTCATGACTTCTGAACTTCTTGGATTTGATGGACCATTAAGGAACAGGTATTATTCTTTGAAGTTTCATTTTTAAATTCCAAGTTACCTGTTTTTGTATTCCAGTGATTTGCACCAGCATTGCAAAATGAAGGCACTAATACTTTCTTACAAGTTACCTGCTTTGTATTCCAATGCTTTACCTAAGAACAAATGTAAATGAAGTTCGTGCTTCAAATTTTGAGTTTTCTTTTCTGGTGTTGTTGTAGCCTCCTGAAGCAGTCTATTTTACCACAGGTTGAATCACGCTTTATGGTTCTAGTTTTTATGGATAAGTTACGGTCCTATGTAGGATAAGATTAAGAACCACCTCATAACCAGCCTTACACTTTATGCCCTTTGTTTAGCTGCAACTATATGCAAATCCTGTATTCTTGATTTGCTGTATCACTATTATGGCTTTCTCCACTAATCCTTTCATTATTCTTATTCAATACAGCATTGATGCAGTTTCAGATAGAGACTTTCTTATAGAGTTCCTATCTGCAAATTCAATCACCGCCATTCATCTCTCTAGACTCGGTGAAGAGTGGGTCTTATGGGCTTCGGAAGAGTTTGGATTTTTAACTCCTAGTGACTCTGTTTCTACTGGAAGCAGCATAATGCCTCAGAAGAAGAATCCGGATCCCATGGAACTTGTGCGTGGGAAATCGGCTAGAGTTGTTGGAGACCTAACTACACTTCTAGTACTATGCAAAGGACTTCCCCACGCTTATAACCGTGATTTGCAGGTATAACTTTCGATGTGCGTACACTATCATAAGCATATGCTGCGTATGTCACCATGGTCAACTGTTTTATCCCTTCTATCTACAACACAGGAAGACAAGGAGCCTATTTTTGACAGCGTAAAAACTATAATTGGAATGCTTGAAGTGAGTGCAGAATTCGCCGGGAATGTAACTTTCAACAGAGACAGAATCGAGAAAGCTTTGCCTGCTGGCCATCTCGATGCAACAACACTGGCAGACTATCTTGTCAAAAAGGTTAGTACCTAGGACCTGCCAAAATATGTAGAGATGCTGCCGAGTTTTGCAGTCTGAATTTTGACCCGTATCCTTGTAGTTTGTACTTCGACTTAACCAAGCTTTCTTATCATTGTGTTTCCGCAGGGAATGCCTTTTAGAACTTCCCATGATGTAGTTGGGAGGTTAGTTGCAGTTTGCGTGTCAAAGAGCTGTGCACTTGAGAACCTTACTCTCGACGAGCTTAGAAGCATCGACCCCATATTTTCCGAGGACGTCTATGATTATCTTGGTGTAACAAACTCCATCAAGAAGTTCAGTTCTTATGGATCAACAGGTTCAAAATGTGTCTCGGAGCAACTTAATTTCTGGGTTGCACAACTCAAAATTGACGAAAGTGCAAACAATTAAGTGCTGTTGCTTGCTCATTTACAAGACAGATGAGTTCAGATGGAAGCTAGCAATTCGTTACTCTCATAATTTCACCGCCTTGGCTTTTATAAATTAAATCTCTATGCTAAGCTTTCAACATTGATATCTGGTGTTGCGAATGGTACTTGGGTTTTTACTCGTCACTTGATTGATTGTTTCCCATCTGGTTTTCTTTAGTCTTCTGCAAGCAACTCAGTATCTCAAAACCTAACCCACAAAATTCTGCCGAGTTCTCAATGGTTTGGTAGAAGATAAGTAATCATAAAACGGATAAACTCCACTTAAGTACCAAGTTTTGAAGAAATTTCAACCATATAGTTACATTTGAAAATGAGATCAAGGAATTTCACCTAGATGCATCCAGCTAATGCAAATGCAGAAGTCAGCCACAAGAGTAGCAAATCAAGCTTTACATTAGGAAATCAAAATTCAGAGATGTATTCATTGATTATTATGTAACTGTTTAGTTTCATACCTTCTGTATCCAGGACACTCTAAAAAGTATCACCTCTTTTTCATACTTATTTCTTACAATGAAATTTACAATCCAAACCAAAATAAATATATACTCAGGTAAGGTATTAGCATGACAAGGATTTGAGCCCGAAATCTTAGGCTCTCCTAGTCTAAATTATGCGAAAAGGGAGCCTCCTGGTTGATCAGCAGAAGAAGGCTGTAATGCCCGGATCCTGACATCAAATCTTTTGTAGCAAACAACTTCAGGTTTGACGGGTCTAGGATCAGTTCCGGCTGGTACAAGAGCATAAGATTGTGTCCGATCATCGTAAGAGTTGCCAATGTGGTTCCCACATTTTCGGCAAAGAAGCTTGGTTTTCTTCCTGATCAATCCCCAAGATTTCTTTGAACTGAAGAAGGGTATGCATTGGATTTCATCCACCTGTGTGAATCTGCTCTCATCAATCTGGAAGAATGAAATTATTCCCCGCTTTATGGACTTGCCATATTTGGATCCAATGCTGGCAGTGTTTCGGTTTGAAGAACTCAAACTCAGGTCATAGCCACAAGAACCGCAGCTGAGCGATATAAAAAGAGGAAAATCAAGTAAACATTTTCAATTATAAACATCAATTTGTTTAGTGAAAGTGATGTGCAACCACCAGTTAAAGTTCAGTTGACCAAGAAACTTATTGGTCATGCCCCAGCGTTTATTGTGATGTGAAAGGTCTATGACTAAAATTCTCTGAGTTCACAAGACCCAAATTCTTCAAGTTTTGGAAACGAGTGTACACAAAGATTCAAATTAAGAACAATCTCACAGAATTTCGTTGCAGAAATCACCATTAAGATAAGCAAATAAAAGATGAATGCCTTGAATATGGAAATAACTTATTCTGGAATATTCATGAACAGCTAAAGAAGGGTATATTATAAACCAACTTGGATCAATTTCAATTATTTTATCTTCATCTCACAATAACAATCCAACAACCTACCAATTATTACAGCACTTCAAAGTTTGAAGCACAAGTACAGTTGAAATAAAAGAGAAAGCCGTCGCAAGAAACCATCAGAAACTTGACAGTTCTACCATCCTGATATCTTCAATTTTTAGTTTAGAATCGTACAAAATCAATCAATCAATTTGGGGAGGAGAAAGAAATTTAGGAATTTCATCCCCAAAAAAAAAAAAGAAATCCTCGCAGAAGGAATCGTATGGCATCTACAAGAGGGAACGAGGAATCATATCATTGGATTCGCGATTAAATTCGACAAGTTGATAGAAACAATTGGCTCAAAGTGAAGCTCATGTATGTTAACAGAACTACACATTAAAAAGAAAAACCTCATAGCAATAAAATTGGGAGATCGAAGAAAACATACCTGTAAGTTACATCTCTTTGACTTCTAGCAGCGTATGAAGAATAACTTTCATCAATGGAAGAATCGACCTCCGCCGTCTCCATGCGAATCCCAAAACAAAGAAGATGCGAAATATGGAGCGGGATTAGAGGGCGAAAAGTCAATATGAAGAGTGTGTAGTTATAGCCTTATAGGTCAGGAAACCCTAAACCCCCAATTTGGCAATTTGGATCACGAAGGTGAACAGGAAAACCATTAAAACGCGGAGACTGGAAGAATGCAAGAGCGGAGACAGGAAGGGAGCGCAATCATCTTAGTTGGACAGACATCTATGATCTATAGCTGAGATATGAAGCCCAAATCCTTAGATGCAATTTTGGATGATAGCTGTCAATAATTATTTCCATTTTGGTGTTTGTGGTTAAGTGTATCGTGTGTCTGTTTATAACTCTTTTGCATGAAGGACTAAGGTAATTTCCTTGCACAGTATTTTTTTAAAAATTAATGTAAAATATATTTTTATAATTATATATTATAATTGTTATAATTAGAAGTATTTTTTTATTTGGTTTATTATAACTGTTATATATTGTAATTTTTAATAATTTAAAATTTAAGTTTGAAATAAAGTTACCCAATCAATTATATTATGAAAGGAACATACATTTTTTTAACAAAATTAAAATATAGTTATAAGGTAAAAATATCAATTAGTTAGATATTACCGTTTTAGATTAAAAAAATTATATTTTATCTTGACATATATGGTAAGAATTTCTAGATGTTAGTTGATAAAAAATATATAGTTAGAAATTAAAAAATAAATACTAAACAGAAAAATATAAATGGTAAGAAAATGATACGTGCCAAAAAAAAATTAATACATTATGTAGATTTCAGTAATATTAAATAATTGTTGTTTAAATATTTTTACTTCATTTATTTATTTTATTTGTAATTTTAGCCTTATATTGTAATTTAATTTATAAAATAACTAAGAGCTTTTGAACTGTTTACTTGTAGATGAGTTTTTTTAAGGGGTTAATCTAAAGGAGTTATTTGGGATCATAGATTATTTATGGGTTCTTAATTTAAATGAGGCTATTTGAGGCTATAGGTTATCAAGTTTTTACTTGTTTATTTTTGGAGGTTTATTTTTTGTAAAAAGACACGTATAAAATATAACTTCATATAACATTGGTGGGAGAAGGTTATATTTCGGGATTTATAAAAATAAATAAATCACTTAAATTATTTTAACAATCTATAAGTAAACTGTCCAAAAAATTAATACCTACAAAATAACTTAAAACAAATCCCAATAATCTAGAGCTAAATTTTTTTTCAGTTTGCCTCATATCTACTTTTTTAGTTTAATCCCTTGTATTTGTAATTCTCATAGCTTTTAAATCCTTTTTCATTCTTATCATGAGTTTTAATATAAGATAAAATAAATCAGTTCGATTTTTTTTATTTCTTTGCATTCATTGATATCTTCATAAGTTGAATGAACTTATGAAGATATCAATGAATGCAAAGAAACTAAGTTTTGTTATCAAGATAACGAGGAACATAAGTAAAAATAAAAGTCATATTAAGTCCTTATTTGGTTGTAACTTTGGGAACAAAAATGAACGGAAAATGTATTTAGTCAATATATGTACTTGTTCATGGATTTTTTAGAATCATTCCTTATGGTTTCGTGCAAAATGTATTTACTTCTTACCATTTTGTTTTCCTATAGGTTATCAAACTAACAAATTCTACTACAATCACTTAAAATTACAAGGAATGATTCCAACAAATTTTATGAATAAATGTATACGTACGGACTACATTCGTTTTCATTCCACTTTTCGTTTCTGGCTCAAACAAAAATAGTTAAAAACCTCCATAGAAAATCGATCTTATCACCATATATCTCTTATTTTGTGTGGTTTCACATAGATCAAGAAATTTAACGGCGTTGCGGGCAAACTTGCAATATTATGCCAATATTGTCCTACATCCGAAGTAATTGTCTCAAGTAAAGTTGAAGTTCTCATCCGCAAAGATGCAATAAGATGGTCCACCAATAGATGATGATCATGCCTAACTTCTTACCTTTATATTAATAAAAATTCGACTTAAATGTTTTCATTTTAGAGCACAAAGACTAATGAGCATAAAAATAAACAAAACTTATCACTTTAAAATGGTAATAATCAAGTGATATTATATGATTAATTGTTCGATCATACGATCACTTAGATTATTGTTATTATGTATGAACAAATATTAGGTAGACAAGAATACTCTTGTAGTTTAAACTCGATCTTCATCTAAAACATTGATAGAGCTTAAACAGGTTAAGTTGAATTTAGAGAATTTATTCACGCAGAAAGAGGGTGAACAAGAGTCGAGAGAGTTGCACCACGAATGAAGTACATGCCATTTCAATCTCAAATAAATGAAGCGTGATTAGATTTTTTTTTTCTTTCATCATTGATGGACAAAGGTAGCAACTTTTTCCTAAAGTGACTATCTGGTATTCGTCTTTCAAGAGTTGGAGAAGAGTGTTGATGTTTCTTTGGACATGTCAAGGAAAATTTTCGGATTTAGATCAAGTTAAAGGTTCAACTACTCCTTAGTTGATGCGTGGATGAGTTTGAACGTTTGAATATAGGCTGCAGAATTTTAGAGATGGAGGTGTAAGTTGATGGGTTGGGTCAATCTACATTGATCGCTCAAGCATTAAAGTGAAGCGATCAAATTGATTCTTGAAAAATCCTCGAATGGATGAGTTTGAATTGAAGATCCAAAAGAAGCTCTTTTAAGAGAAGAGAGGTTTGTTTCCCAAATCAAGAATGAGGAAATACTTTCAAATATACTTGATTAAAAATGAACATGATTTACAAATGAGTTAATCATCCCTTATATAGTGGATGTGACCAAACCAAGAGTCGAAAATTAAATAACGGAAATAAAACCCGGAATTAAAATTTCGAAAATGAAAAGCCTAAAAATGAAAGGTCGGAGTTTAAGTTCGGAATTAAGTTTCCGTATTAAAATCCGAAACCAAAAGTCTAATCTTAAAGTCGGAAATTAAGTTCCGAAAATAAAGTCCCGGAATTAATATTCCGAAATAAAAGAAACTTATTATTAAAAATAAAAAATATGAAAAATGTGTCAAAACTTGTCAGTTTCATGTCATAGGGTAGTGAGGAGAAGACATGCCGATAGACGGGTCGAGAGAGACAGAAACACGGATGCCATCGACATCCAAAGGCATATCAGGTGTAACTTATGACTATTAAAATTAGACCCCTATATACCCGTCCCGATTGGAAAAAACGTGGGTATGGAAAACTGGTTTGGCCCGTTCGGATTGAGCTCGACCCAACCCGTTTTAATGGGCCAAGAATGGGTTAACGTTTGACATGCGGGCTGGTCTGACCCAATTAAACTTTCTATATAATAGAAACCCAAAATATAGTTTAAACTCGATGATAATGCTATGCAAGTATAATTTGATTTTAAATTTGTGTTAAATGATTATATTAATTAGTTTTGTATGCTAAATTAAGGAAAAATATAACAAAACGCACTATTAATGCATTTAGTTTTCTTACATGAAACTCGAGAAATACATACGGCCCGGTCTGACAACCCATCCGTTTTTATACATGGTTTTTATACATGGGTGAACATGGACAACGTTTGAGGCGTAGACAAGGCGGTCCGTTCCACACATTTTTGATAGAATTTAAAATTTGGCCCGACATGAGTCCGGTTTTTATACATGTCTAAACCGTGACATTAATTTCATTCAGTGTGCCATTTGAAGTGAACAAATTGAATCTTTTTTCCAGTTGTCAAGAGTGGAGTCTTAAAGCCCTTGAGGTGAATCTAGTTCATACTTCTACTGTCACAATTTATCTGGAGCTCTATTAGATACATCCCAGAGTTTTTCATAATTAAGAGTTAATAATTGCTCAAAGTTAAAGCAAAAAATGAGTTGTCTAATCACTGATAACAGGTGACGGTAAACAAATTTCAATTTGTTCATTTCAAACGGCACACTGAAAATGTTATGGGCTTAGGTGTTTTAGATTGAACTTCGAACCGGAGTTAGATCACTCTAATAGCTTTCAGTTAAAAAAAATATATTTAAGTAACCCAAACTAATAAAATTAAAATGGTATAAAAAATAATTACAAAATATTTACCACACAAAAAGAATTCAGGGCTCGTATGGAAGCGTTATGAATCATTCCCGATAACGAAATGATTCCGAATCAATCAAAAAATGTGTTTGGTTAGAGGTTTTTAAAACATGAAAATAATTCCATCATTTTCATTTCATTTACTAACCCTTATCCGATTCCATTCCGTTTCTATTCCACCGCTCCAACCAAACGGACACTCGGTTCACGTGACACAGAAGAAAGTTAAGCGTTGAAGAAAAAGGCATCCGTTACACAAAGCAGCCGACACCCACTACACTTCCAATTTGAATTTTTTGAAAACACCTTTTTGATTTTGATTTATTGTTTATTTATTTATCCGCTACTGTGCCGACTGTGCGGTAGTACTCTTGCTTGCTGCTGCTATTTGGGTTTAGGTTTGCCCTTAAAATTAACGACAACTGACAATGCACCCACTGCTTTTCCCTTCGATTCTGATTCATTTCTAACCTTTCTTGGGTTTCAAATTTCTGGGTCAAAGGTATTCATTCGATCCTATTCTTTCTTAAAATTTCCTTTTGTTTCCCCTCAAAGCAGCTGTGTTCTAAGCTCGCTTCCTACTGAAGAACTCGAGCATAGCCATTAGAGGTGGGATCTGATTGATCCAACATTCATGGCTATATTGTTGATTCTTACCAGTTTCCCGTTGGAACTATCGAATATTCAAATGGGTAAGCAACCATTGATGATTTGAGTCTCTGCTGGGTTGCTTCAATTTCTGGTGATTTTAGGATTACAGTAAACAGATAGAATGTGTTTGTTGTTCCAATTTTAGGGTTCTTCGAGTTGCACTGATTTCTGATGAATGTGCCACTTACTATTGCATAGTTGTAAATGTATGTTGTGCAGCTGGTGTATGAGTATTGAGAGCTCCGATTTAAGGTAATGGAGGAAGGTAAATGGTTATGGAAGACAGAATCTTCTTTTGAAAAGAGCCCAGCTGATACTGCAAGCTCAAGCTCAATGTCTTCACAATCTGATAATTGCGTACAAGAGCAGGTTGGGTTGATATACTCCTATATACCTTCACTTGCCTCTTTTCTTGTTTCAGTTGTTTATGTGATTAGTGTTCTCTAATCGTATCTGAAGAGATTCCTCAATACCCAATTGAGTTAACATTAACGATCTGGTAAGTGATGATATTATTACACATTATGGGCCCGTTTGGTTTGAACTCCGGAATCGGAAACGGAATGGAAACGAATTTAGTCCATATGTATACCCTTGTTCATGAAAGTTTTTGAAATCATTCCTTGTGATTTGAAGTAATTGATGTTGAATTTGATTACTTTTGATACCCTATAGGGTAACAAAATATGGGGAGGCAAGTGCATTTTGCAGGTAAATACAAGGAATGATTCCATAGAATTTCATGAATAAGGATATACATATGGACTAAATTCGTTTCCATTCCGTTTCCGTTTCCGGAGTTCAAACCAAACGGGCCCTATATCTGTCAGTTTGTCACCATTGAAGCTCTTTAGCTGTTGGTATCTCATCATTACATCAAGCTGTATTTAAAAGATACTGATTTATTCAATAACAAAGAATCGCAAAACCTATGGCAATAAACACCTTTGTAATATCGACTCTTATCAGGAATTTGCAAAACAATCTCCAGAACATATCATTGAGTCTCCTGAAGTCCAGTCAAAAGAAACATTCGATGACAGTCTGCTGAAGAGTTTTGCAGAAGCTGATCAGGCAAGTTTCCCTGAGAGTTTTACAGAAGTGGCATCAAATGCCAAAGAAGATATTCAAAGTGTGAGGCTTCTCAAGGAGAAATTATCAGCTGCTCTGGTCAACGTCAGCCTCAAAGATGAGCTGGTCAAGCAGCACGCTAAGGTTGCCGAGGAAGCCGTTGCAGGTAAATCTAGTGCCCCTAGTATTCCAGAAATATAAAAGACTATAATTATTGCAGGCTAAATATCAATGGATAATTATTGTTGACATTCTGAAAATCTTTAGGTTGGGAAAAGGCTGAAGATGAAGCAGCATCTGTAAAGCAGCAGCTGGACATGGCACTTCAACAGAACTCGGCTCTTGAAGCTCGGGTGGGCCATGTTGATGAGGCTCTCAAGCAATGCGTTAGGCAACTGAGACTGGCAAAGGAAGAATATGAGTGTAAGATTACTGAAGCTTTGACTGAGAAAAATAGAGAATACGAGGTGATCAAGTCCAAGCTTGAATTCCTAGAGAGAGAGAATCAAACTCTACAGACTGAGCTGATCTCTCAATCTGAGGAGCTGGAAATTAGGACCACTGAGAGAGATCTAAGCACCAAGGCTGCAGAAACAGCTAGCAAGCAGCACTTAGAGAGCATCAAAATGGTGGCCAAGCTTGAGAGCGAGTGTCGCAAACTAAAGGCCCTTTCTTGTAATAAACCTTCCTTGAACGACAAAGGACAGAATCACAAGTCACCTTTAACTCCTTCATATTCTACTGATTCAGTCACAAATAGCCAATCTGATACTAGTGAGACGAGCGACTCATGGGCTACTGCTCTCATGGCTGAGCTTCATCAGTTCAAGAAAGAAAGGTCTCTTGGTAAAAGTCTTCCGTCCTCTTCTATAAAGATAGATCTCATGGACGACTTTCTTGAAATGGAGAGGCTTGCTGCAATCCAAGAGAATGGTCATCCACAAGAAGACCTTCATGCTAAGTTAGAATCACCTAAACATCTAACTGAAAGTCTAGAGAGTCAGTTGAGAGAAGAGCTCAAGGAAATTACATTTAGGGCAGGTGAGCTGGAAGAAAAGGTGCGAAAATTGGAAGGAGAGAAGGCTGAGCTGGAAATGGCTTCAGCTCAAACCCAAATGTGCTTGGAAAATGTACAAGTTGAACTGATAGAAAACAAAATGAAGTTGGATGAACTGGAAGCAGAGCTGCAAGATGCGAGTGAAGTAAAGATGGAATTTGAGTTGTATGCCAATGACTTGAAGCTGGAAGCCCAAGCAATGATGTCAAAAATTGAATTTTTACAAGCAGAAGTTGATAGGCAAAGGGTCTCCTCTGAGAAACTCTCTGCTAGATGTCAAGAGCTGGAGTATGACCTGCATAGGAAGAATGAGGAACTCGAGATTCAGAGGGATGCATCCTCTAGGAGTGAATTGGAGGAAAAGGAAAAGACTTTGGATGAATTACAGGTCAAGATTAAGGAATCTACGATGAAGTTGGAGAAGCAAAGCTCAGAATCTAGAATTGAATTGGATGAAAAGGAAAGGGCTTTATCTGAAAGCAAAAAGTGTGTCGATGAATTACAGATCCAAGTCAAAGAGGCCGAGATGAAGGTGGATCAGCAAAATGCTGCCTACGACAGTGAGCTTCAGGAAAAGGAAATGGCTTTAGCTCAAAGCCAAATGCTTTTGGATGAATTGCAAACCCAGCTCAAGGAAGCTACAATGAAGCTGCAAATGGAGCTAGGTGAAGCAAATGAATCAAAACAACATCTCTCTTCAGAGCTTGAAAGGGTAAGAGAGGAAGTTGGAAGCATGTCTGCACAGATTGACTCCTTGCGTGCACAGATTGAGAAAGAACAGGCCATCTCAGCTGAACTTTCTGCTAAATGTGAAGAACTCAAAAGGGAGGTTAAACAAAAGGAGCAGCTACTTGATCTTCATGAAGATGAGGCTGCGTATATAGAGCAGAAGATAAATCAGGTAAACGATTATCGGAACTTGACTCAGTCATGTTTATACGAAACAGTAGTAATGCACTTATTTGTATTGATCAGGATTCTTTTTGTTGAAGTTTAGGAGGATATAGCAAGTGCAGCTGGAAAATTAGCAGAATGCCAGAAGACAATAGCGTCTCTTGGCAACCAATTGAAGTCTCTGGCCACACTTGAAGATTTTCTTATCGACACTGCGAGTATACCCAGGTATACAAGATCTGCCTCTCTAATCTCAAAGGCTGGTGGTGGTAGTGAGACGTGGAGACTCCATTCAAACAATGTGTATCTACCCCAAAAGAAATGTGATGATCACTCGCAAGATCCTCAAGAAGGAAAACATACATTCTCAAAGTATATTGAGGGTGGTATGATGGAATCATCTACTTGTACCATGTTTAAATCTTCCAGCTCAAATAGAAATGGGTATGAGAAATTGTTCCCTATGAGGAGAAGCTGAGAATTAGCTAGAGGCAATTTAGACGGTAATTTTGTTTGACAGACCGAGATCTGATCAGGATTCTGTAATGACATCTCTTAAGAAGGCCTGATCATTCAAGGCATTGTTTTGGATGTCATTGTAGAAGCTTGTGTTAAAGTAGATTTTCAGATTAGATTAGCAAAGTTAGAGATTTTATGTAGATGTAAAACTGCAAGTAAATTGCTTCTTTCTTGAATGAGAATTTTGGTTTGCAAATTTGCAAGAAAGACTCCAAAAGAACAAATTACAGAGATTCAACTTATCAGAAGAAAGCTGCTAAGAGATCACAATCCAGGCAACTTATAACTGAATTACCAAAAAGAGGTAAGCTACCTGCAAAAACCTCCTAACAATGGGGTTGTACCATGGTGTGGTCCTATCAATAAAACACTGCTGGTGTATTTACCAGATTGCTAACTAGCTTCCATTTCAACCTGGAGTACATACAGCTAAGTATGTGGAGGCAAATTGCAATATATCATTATGGCAAATTCGGATAATCTGATTCAAGCGGCATTATCGCATGTCAATTACTTCCTCCTGAAAGTTCAATTTGATTGGGCCCTTACCGCTCATTCTCTGTAGCGCTCTTCTCGTCTTCTTCTCCGTTCCACCGCCCTCTTCGAATATGGCGGCTTCACGTACTTGTATTTCGCGATTGTCGGAGGATATGGTGGCCTTCTTTCTCAATTCGACATTCACTCCACTCCTCATATCTCTTCTTACATCTGTTTCACTTATCGGAATAATCACTTTGCAATCTCGTTCAATCGAATTTGGGCATCTCATATGGAAGTTTCAGTAGGTTTTGCAATTCGGCTGCCAAAAACGAGATGAAGGGATATCATAGCGGCAATCAGAAATCCAAAGACGATGTTTGTTTACAAAAATTTTCAATTGTTTCTCTAATTTGTATTTTCGTAAACCCTAATCCCGCCATGGAAAACTGCCAGCGTTTAGTTTTATTTTTGAATTTGTGGTGTTGTCGTTGAGGTATTGACATTGCTTCTGCTATCGTTTAGACTTTGTCTTAGGATTGAACACTTGATGAGAAAATGAGATATGTTCCGCGTTTCTGACTCACACCGTGTACTATAAACTGACGTTTTGTTGCGCAATCACACTTCTACACTAACCTCACTTACAAGCTCTCTTTATAAGCCTTTATTACTCTTTTCTTGATGGAGTTTCACAAATGAGAGTTGGTTATATATATATAGACATTGCCATTTCCTCTACTTGAAGGTTCCGGAACTCGATTCTCCTAGATTATTCCGGAGACTTCTTACTCAATCATGTACAAATCTAAAACTCTCCCTAGATTTCTAATCTAGTTCTGGAAGGTTCTGCCACCATCCGGAGTATTCCACTTTATTCCAAAAGTATCCATATATTACGGAATGTTCCACCACCTTCCGAAATATTTCGTCTTCTTCCGGAATGTTCTTCAACCTTCTAGTATGGCCCATTATCACAATATATATATTTGAAAATATGAATTAGCCTAACAAATTGGACACAATTGGATAGCCTACAAGCAGACCCTAAAGAGTAAAGACTAAAGCCAAGATTGAAGGGTCAGCGATGTCATATGATTAATTATAGGCCAAGTTGTTGGCCTCACTTATCTCTTAGTACTATATTCCGTAGAATTGTCATATTGGGTCAATTTGGTAACGTAAGATTACGTAGATGAAGATGAGGATGAAGAAAATATTTAGATGAAGAATTAAGGGGATGAAATTGTTTAAGAGGATGAGTATGAAATGAAATGAAATGAGTGTTTGGTAAAATTGATATAATTGTAGGTAAAATTACGAAAAAGTACGCGTTAAATTTTTTTTATAGAGGAAAGAAATGAAAAAAAATGAGGGCTAAAAGTGAGATTTAAAGCCTCAATAATCTTCATAATCCTCATAATCCAAGTTTTACACAATTACAAAATTCTCATAATCTAATTCCCTCAATCTCCATAATCTAACTTTTTAATCTCCTTAATTCCCTTACCAAATGAGATTACGAAAATTATTTCTTTCTTTTAATTCTCATAATGGTAATTTTCTTAATTTCTACAATTATCAAACGGGCCATTATTCATCGAGATTTGAGATACGGAAGTTGTTGGCCTCACTTATCTCTTAATAATATATTCCACATAATTGTCATATTATTCATTGAGATATGGAAGTTGTTGGCTTGGCCTCACTTATCTCTTAATACTATATTTCACATAATTGCCATATTATTCATTGAGATATGGAAGTTGTTGGCCTCACTTATCTCTTAGTATTTAGCAACACGTTTTGGATATGAAAAACAATAATTTATTTCATCTAGTTTAAGTCACATATTATCTATTTGAGTTTATATTATCGGTCAATCTACCACTTTAGATTGACCGTCAATTACTTTTTTAAAGGTATTTCTTAATATATATTATATCGTTCTTACCTCTAAATAATTTTTTTTTATGTACGCTGAGCCCTTCAATATAATTAAATTTCGTATTAAATGAATCACTATAGTTATGTGTTTTTTTTATATGAGTTGAATAACAATATTCTCATATTCCGATCAATGAAATATAAATAATAGAGTTAAATTATTATACTTAAAACCTAGTACCAGGATAATAAAACCTAAATTATAATATTCGGTTGGTTTTACCAAACATATACCTAACCTAGCCCACTTGTTTATTTAATTCTAAGATTTTATAGTCGGTTTGTTTTACCAATTGGACAACGTACGTAACCACTCGTTAAATCTAATTCTAATACATATTCTAATATATCCAATCGTCTAACGGTTGATGACCATTGTTACGTTTTAATAAAATTCATGTGACACGTCATATAGAAGATTGTTAAAGACCATCTTAAAACGAATTTACAATAGTAGAAGTATCTCATCGACATTATTTACTAGGTTCGGAATTTCCCCAAGTGTTTGAATTGGTTTTAAAGAAAAATGAAATAAAAATATAAATAACTCAAATTCCAAGCAAGCAAGTGAAATGTAGACCGGCCCATTATATATACATGAGGATGATAATGGTCTTTTCACAGCAATTCCAAATTCCATCCACAAATTAAAAGTTGTTTTTGTTTGCAATACAAACAAAGAAATGGCTTCTAGTGGCAAAGATACTTTAAGGCCCCTTGCATATTTTCCTGAAGGCATTTCTGACCACTTCTCTCAATTGGATGTTAACTCTTTGGTAATTCATCTTCCATCATTAGTGTTAATGGTTATCATGCATCATCTATAAATCTTCTATCATGTTTTTCTTATTATTAATGAATGATTCTTGTAAAAAAAATTTAAGGTGTTGTTTGAATGTATCTTGTAAATTGTATTATTTATGAAGAGATTTTGTTATAAACTTATTGAAAGTGGAATCAAAGACTTAAACCATCTCAATATAAGATTGAGGTTATTTACCCAAATGACCCATAGTTATGTGTGCATACAGCAAATGGAAGCATATATGGCGGAACTTGAACCCCTGAAGGAGCGAGCAAGGGTCATGCTAGTCGATATGTTCGTTGACCACAAAGACAAGCTCAAGTTGATTAACATTATCGACCGTCTTGGAGTTTCGTACTACTTTGAAAAGGAGATCGAGGATCAATTGAACTGCATTTTTCCGGCTTACAACTATGAAAACAATTATGATCTCTACACTATTGGAGAACATTTTCGTGTTTTCCGACAACACGGATATAAAATGTCTTGCGGTAAACAATTATGTTTTTCTTACTATTAACGCATGCATTTGTCTAAACTAATGCAACGTTACATATTTAGATGTTTTCAACAAGTTCAAAGATAGTAATGGTAAGCTCCAAGAAACCATAAAATCGGACATGGAGGGCATACTAAGCTTGTATGAGGCGGCTCATCTCGGGATGCATGATGAAGTGTTTATGGATGAGGCACTCGATTTAACCATCGATGTTCTTCGTTCTGTTGTCTCTGGATTCAACTCAAAGAATCGATCTCTATACAATCAAGTTGTTCATGCAACAAAACAAGCGTATCATACGGGCATGAAAAGAGTAGAGATTGGACGTTTTATAAGTTTCTATGAAGAAGATGAATCTCGAAATGAAAACTTGCTTAGACTTGCAAAGATCGACTTCAACATGCTACAATTTCTCCACCGCCAAGAATTAAACCAAATTATCAAGTAAGTAATGAATTTGCTAAATTATTACTCAAGGGATGTTCTCCGGTGTAATTATGAAAATGGCATGCTCATTAATTTAGTAGTGGGGATATATAATTCATATTTGATAAAGTAGCGTAAGTAGTTTATCCGATTCTCTCATGTATATACGTAATAATACATTGAGATCTTTGTACGCTAATACTTAACCCTAATTACAGGTGGTGGAACGAACTGAATGTGAGAAATGAACTTCCATATGTTAGAAATCGAAGTATAGAGAGTCATTTTTGGGCAACAGGGGTGTTGTACGAGGGTTGCTATTCTCGAGCCCGCCTACTCGCGGCAAAAGTTACCAACCTAGTGTCAATTCTAGATGACACGTATGATGCCTATGGAACCATTGATGAGCTTGCCCTCCTTACCCAGGCCTTTGAAAGGTATAATTATCATTATTTTGATTTCTTACTCCTAATGAGAAATCTCATATGGCGACAATGATTCAAAGTATCGTATCTATGAGTTTACGTGCAAAAGAGAAATCTCATACTATATTTTACATACCAATTTTCATAATTGTAACTAGGTCTGGTCATGGGACGGGACGGGATTGAAGTCGTTCTGCGTCTCGTCATATAAATTATAAGCGGGACGGGATGGGACGTGACTTACAACTTTTTTTCTTCGTTCCAGGTGGAACGGGACGGGACGAGCCTAAAGACACAAGTGATAAAAAAAACTCGATACCGAATTACCGATTCAAGAGGCCTACATTAGTAGTTAGTACATGCAAAACGAATACAAATTGCACGAAAGTGTGTCTTTCCGATTCACATTAAAAAAAACCTAACACAACACTACACTAATAATAATTTACAAAAAATAATATTCGTTTTTTTTTTTTAAAGTTTACGTTTACAAGAATGAGGGGAATTTACAAGTAGTCAACTAGACTTAGGAGAGAAATTGAAACAAAACAATACAATGTTAGAGGAAGTAGGAGAGTAGGGGAAGAAGCTCGTCTCACTTAGGGTGGAGAGTAGGGACGAGGTGGAATTAACCGGGATGGAAAGTTTCGTCACATATCCCGTCCTGCAAATTTTTCACGGGTTGGGATATACTTTTTTTTTTTTTTCAATCTCGTCGGGATCGAGACGAAACCGGGACAAAACGGGATTAACCGGGATTTATCTCCACCCGTACTTGTAACTTCAAATTCTTGCATGTGTGTACTCTTTTTCGTACAAATCTTATGTTAATTAAGATTTTTGTAGGTGGGACAGAAACGCGATCGATGAGTTGCCACTTAAAATGAAGTCTTTGTTTAATTATGTATATGATGAATGGGAGATAATGGGTGAAGAAAAAGATTATGCTGCCGAGTATGCAAAAGCAACTGTGAGTATAAAAATATGAAACGTTAATTTAAATAATTATCTATCATATTAGTTTGATTTTTATTTACCATACCTTGTGCAGCTACTTAATCATATAAGAAGCTATTATACAGAGGCAATTTGGGCAAATAAAAGATACATACCAAGCTATGAGGAATATATGTCCAAAGCTGCGACAACTTCATCAGCTATCCAAACCATAAGTATGGCATTCATGTTTGGAATGGAGTGTGCAAATAAGAAAGAATTTGATTGGTTTATCAATCCGGCTAATCGAGTTATAAGAAGCGGCCAAATTATTGGACGTGTGATGAATGACATTGTGTCTCATGAGGTGAGTATGCATAGGTTTGATGATGAATAAACTTGTTATAGTGACTCGTGACTTGGGTATTATAATTCGGATATATATTTTACTTGTAGGACGAGCAAAAACGCGGCCTTCATGTTGCATCTGCAGTCGAATGTTGCATGAATCAGCATGGATTAAACAGAGATGAAGCAATTAAGGTTCTTCAACAAAGGGTAAAAGATGCATGGAAAGACATTAATGAGGAAATGGTTAAGCCGATCGACGTGTCGCCCCACGTCTTTAGGCTACCAATGAACGTAGCAAGGGTGTGCCATGCAAACTACAAGGAAATCGATGGATACACTTATTCTACAAAAGTTATTACAGACGATGTTCTATTGATCTATGATAAAGCTTTTGAGGTGTGATACTTTTGCATCCATTGCTAGGAGATGATCTCTATATTATCAAGTGTGTGTTAATTTAAGTTTCGATTTGCCGGTATCAAGACCTCTTTACGTGCGGATTTAGTTGGTTGTATGAAGTGTGAAGGGTACCGCCGTACCGGATTTCCTTCCCCTTCTTGATTGTATGTATATGGCAACAATGTATGTTGTCTTGATTGTCCCCTTTAGTGTGGTTGTTTTCACGTACTATTGAGTGTCCCAAACTTAAAGCTCTTTCTTGTAATAACTTTCCTTGCATGACAAAGGACAGAATCACAAGTCACCTTTAACTCCATATTCTACTGATTCAGTCACAAATAGCTAATCTGATACTAGTGAGACGAGCGACTCATGGGCTACTGCTCTCATGACTTGAAGCTGGAAGCCCAAGCAATGATGAATTTTTACAAGCAGAAGTTGATAGGCAAAGGGTCTCCTCTGAGAAACTCTCTGCTAGATGTCAAGAGCTGGAGTATGACCTGCATAGGAAGAATGAGGAACTCGAGATTCAGCGGGATGCACCCTCTAGGAGTGAATTGGAGGAAAAAGAAAAGACTTTGGATGAATTACAGGTCAAGATTAAGGAATCTACGATGAAGTTGGAGAAGCAAAGCTCAGAATCTAGAATTGAGCTGGATGAAAAGAAAAGGGCTTTATCTGAAAGTCAAAAGTGTGTGGATGAATTACAGATCCAAGTCAAAGAGGCCGAGATGAAGGTGGATCAGCAAAATGCTGCCTACAACAGTGAGCTTCAGGAAAAGGAAATGGCTTTAGCTCAAACCCAAATGCTTTTGGATGAATTGCAAACCCAGCTCAAGGAAGCTACAATGAAGCTGTAATTGGAGCTAGATGAAGCAAATGAATCAAAACAACATCTCTCTTCAGAGATTACAATCCAGGCAATTCAACATGTCCCACTGAACACTGATCATAAATAAGCAAAGACTGTTCTTTCAATTTAAGATAACACTGCAGATAATGAGCAACACATATCTTCCTAACATTCCAATTGACAGATGTGAAGAACAAGACCTCCTGACTGTGGACAACTTATAACTGAATTACGAATAAGGGGTAAGCTACCAGCAAAAGACTTACTAACAATGGGGTTGTACCATGGTGATCCTATCAACAAACACTGCTGGTGTATTTACCAGATTGCTAACTAGGTTCCATTTCAACCTGGAGTACATACAGCTAAGGATGTGGAGGCAAATTGCAATATATCATTATGGCAAATTCGGATAATCTGATTCAAGCGGCATTATCGCATGTCAATTACTTCCTCCTGAAAGCTCAATTTGTTTCACACACAACTTAGATTCATCTTTCTATCAAGCAAGTCATAACAAATAGCTTTACGTAAATTAGCCGAATCCTTGAAATTAGGGTTCATCAACACAGAACAAGCAAAATGACTGCGATATACAATCTTCACATTATTATTCAGTATCACACCGAGAACTACACAACACCACAACCAGGACAAGCTAGCAAAACATAACACCCTAAAACGTACAGAATATTCTCACCGAAAGCCTGATTAAAATCCCAGTCGTCTCTCAAATTGATTTACAGAGAAGCGCCGCAGTAAGGACAGAACCTGAAATCAGAGCCAACGGATCGCGCACAAGCCTGGCAGCGAAGAAGTTCCGGCAACGCCAACGGGGAAGGAGGTCCGGAGAAGGACTCGGGGAAGAAGAATTTGCAGTTATTGCAGTGTAATAGAGGCTGTTTGCCAGGCCATCGCCAAACGGGGACGAAGAAGAGTTTGAGAACCTTTTCATATTCGACGAGATCGGCATTGGAGCCGCAATTTATGCATCGCCCTGCTCCGGTCTTCAGCACCTGACGGACTTGCTGCGTTAAGCCTCCTGCGAAGAAGAAGAACATCTTTGTGGTCGTCTCTTCCTTCAGTGAAGATCTATTTTGGGGGATTTCAAGTTTTTTCTACGGGTGGGGGCTTATGTATCTAGATGATTCTGTTGCATTCTCCATTTCTCATGACTTCACAATTCCCTCCGCTACAGCTGAACATGAAACTGCTACAAGTTTCCTGATAGTTGTCTTTTAATTTTTTTTTTGCTTTTTTTCATCTATATTTTAGTGAAATTACAGATTTCAGCCACAATTTTATATATTGCACAAATTTATCCAAATTGACACACTTAATACAATTCTCTGTCATACGTTATATATCTCTGTACATTGTGGTTGATCAGGAACTCATACAGATATATTACAAATGAGAACCAAATGATCTTGCAGCATCACGTACCATACAAGGTAACAGATACATGAGAATGCCCAGCCCCTCAGCGTGGAGTCGTGTTCTTCGGCTTGTACCACTACTAGAAAAGTTAAGGATAGCAACGGTCTAAACGGTTGTCTTTTCCGACGGATTTCATGATTCCAACGGACTTGGCCAATGGCTTCAATCGGTTGCTAAAATGAGCGTCGGCAATTGTTCCAACGGATGGGGTGGTTGGATGAATTCCAACGGATGTAATTGTGGATGGTATCCGAGATGATTGAGTAGTTTGCAACGGATTAGGTCATTGATTCTAACTAATCCAGCAAGATTCGAATGAACTGGATTATTATTAATTAATCAAATTAATTTAAATTGCTATTATATATAATTTATTTTTGTATCTAAAAAATTATATTTACACAAATTTACAATTTAATACAGTAGAAAAATAGCAAAAAAAAATATAAAACATTTCAATGATAAAATGAAGTAAACATAGATAAATATAAAAAGAACATATGTATATAAATATGTCAACTAACATAAAATAGTAGTCATTGATATAAATTACATGCAAAGGAGAATCCCCAAATATATTCAACACTTCAAATAACAAAATGTCTAATTGAAAAAAAAATATAAAACACAATACATAATTCTAACAATAATCTAACATTGGTCCTAATTCACCCCGTAACCATTCTCGTTACCACTTGAATCTCTCTTTGAACGTCAATATCATAGTGTTGCTCAATGTGTGTATCCGCAACATCAACATAACATTCCTCTTGCTCACTATCAGGCTCAAAGTGCTCTTGGGATATCCATTGATTTGAACCGGCTTCTCCTTAACAGAAGTCCCGTTTGCTCATGCAATTCAGTTTGATACTCAATCATCTGAAAAAATTGGTATCATTGGGATAAAACTGACTCAATTTTTTAACAACCACTATTTGGAGCAGTTTTAATGGGTTAATTGTTCCAAGTCATAACAAATCCCGTCGTAAAATTGAAAATGAACGACAAAATTAAGATTCAAACTAGAAACTGTTCCTAGCCACACTAGATGAACTAACATGTGTACATACCCTCGGCGGCGGCGAAGGGATCTTTCCGGTGCTTGAAGCGAAAGGATGGCGGAGGGTGACCTTTGCGAGGGCGCACCACGCCAAGAGTCATGGATGATCTCGGTGATGACACTCTTGAGTTATCCGTTGCTCTCGCCGAAGTCGAGAGTGCTGATCGTGGTCGCTCCCTTGCGGTGGTGAGTGTGGGTCTTGAAGATAGACCCGCTCCCTTCCGCCGAGCTCTCGTAACCCTTCCATGGCGGCCGATTTGGAAAATGAGGGTTTTTTTTGGGAGACGAAAAGGCTGAGTGGTTTAGTAAAAGAGGTTTCGGCTAATGACATTCATATAACTACCTAGACGTGATATTGAAATTGGGCCATCAGCCCACTAAGATTTGTTTTATTTATTTTTTTGTATATAGAGGTATCCTCGTGGATGAAAACTCGAAATTCGAGATTATCGGAAACATTAGTGTTGAGGGTCAAGATTACCGGATGGATCAATCAGTCAACAACGTTATTGATTTTATTGAAAACATGTGTGATCTTCGTCAAAGAACCGAAGATCAATTTGGAGTCGGATATAATCATCTCGACCTCCCGCGGACAACTTCGCACCTCGGAGTGCCTTATTAACAGACAGATTATCACCCTCAATTTTGATCTTTTTAATCTTCAATTTGATAGCCTCTTGTAAACTAGATTCAAGATCAATTTCATGTGGGGTTGATGCCGCAATTCCTGATCTAGATTGAAAGTCCACGAACAGTCTCACTGAACAAATCTCAGTCTAGAATCTCAGGCGAGATTCTGGTTGCGAGCCGAGATTTATGAAAACTCGAACAAAGGAACGTGAGTTTGATGGAAGGGTAATGGATAGATAAGAAAATGATAATATGGAATGTAAATGATGAAAATATATGAAGATAGGAGTAGAGTTAGACTTGCAATGAACCTTGATATAAGTTGGATCAAAACTCTTAACAAAGAATTTACCTTAATCCTTCCTTCTTCAACCTTACACAATTTTTCTATCTAAGACAAGAACAAAAAGAGACTACTTTGACTAGTAACACCAATCTTCAATAAGATTAACACACAAAAAAGCAACTTATAAGGACTCACAACGATTTAATCAAAGACTCTCTCTTTTGATTGAATAGAAATGATAAAATGCAATTATGCAAACCCCGTGAGCGAAGTCACAAGAATCTCACAATAATGTGGAAATTAATAATACAAACTAAGTTACCTATGAATCTAATCCTCTAAGGCTATTTATAGGGAGATTCTTCTAAAAGATAAATACTAAATTAATCCTAAAATATAGGATCAAAACTAAAAGATATCTTCACTCACTCATATTCCTTGGCTCATTATTCATCTTTGATAGCATCTCCTCTCGGATTCTTCTTTCCCTAACTGATCTAGTGATTGGTCCTTGTATACTTGGTGTTGGAGACGCACCCGCATCAAGTTGTAAACCAGATTTAAGGGCAAAAGCTTCAGCTTTCATTACCGAGTTGAAGTTATTTTTTTGAGCATTGATGTCAATAACCTCTCCATTGTGATTCCGAATTACATAACCAATGGATGTTACTCCTAGATCGAGTTTTGTCTTTGTATTTGAAAAAAAAAATTAATATATATTTTATAGACCAATTTAATATTAATACAAAATTTATATAAGTTCAAATTAATGGTATAAGATTTTAAAACAACTACTCGTTCAAGATTTTCGGTATATATTAAAAAAAATTTAGACTACAACCGGGAATTGATTATGTTACACGAGATTCTTCGTGAGAGGTTCAACGAGATTAGTCTGCCAAGAACCATTTCCTTAACAAGTAATTCTAATAGTTCTAAGACAAGCATAATATTTGCCATTTTCAAAATTTTCAACACGGACACCGGTTTCCTTTGAATTGTTGGTGTGCGATAATTCAAAATCATTAAGGACATGTTTAATAGTATATGTGATATCAATATATCAGATATCGGGTATCGATATCGGTATCAAGATATGAGTATGAGATTGATATCTTATATTTTTGTTCGGTAGGTTT
This sequence comes from Fagopyrum homotropicum, assembly GCA_033239125.1. Classification (NCBI taxonomy): domain Eukaryota; kingdom Viridiplantae; phylum Streptophyta; class Magnoliopsida; order Caryophyllales; family Polygonaceae; genus Fagopyrum; species Fagopyrum homotropicum. The sequence continues at coordinate 8,640,850 of BSWB01000006.1, read as the reverse complement.
TAGTATATGAATAACAACACAAATAATATATAAATTTTATGCAGAATTACCTCTAAAGAAAGATTTTTGTAAAAAAAGAATAGAAGCAGCCGAGATATAAAATATAAGATATGTTATACCATTAAAAGAATATACGATAATGAGTAGTCTCTCAAATGATTACACCAATATCAAATCAACTTGAGCAAAGATCACTTTGACCAAGTCAAATTCAAATGAACAAAAATCGCATCCACCAATTGTTTGTAACAACACATCTACAATACTACTATGGTTTATATAAAAACCATGTAAATTTAAGTCCAACAACTTAAAATTATATTTAACGTTAAAAAAAAGCTTCCAAGTCATCAACGTAAAATGTGAGGAGCATATCAACAGATTAAGTTATCGGGGTGTTACCAGCGAATTTGGCCGTCGGGTATTGCCAACAGACAAAATTGTTAGAGTCTTACCTACAGGTGTATCCGTCGAAGTATATCCAACGGATCGGACCGCCGGTGTGGTACCAACGGATTGAACCGTTGCTAGTGAGTATGCTAACAATTCGAGAGTTTTTCGACGGCTAGGGCCGTTAGTTTTTTATTTCATTGGAAATTTATCAACGGATGGTAAGTACCAACAAATTGACCCGTCGGTATATATTCCAACAACCTTATCGGTTGGTAAATGCCCGTTGGCATCATCAACTTTTCTAGTAGTGTACCTCATAGCAAAAGCTACATAGATGAACAGATTGAGGAAGCTAAGGCCGGCTAGTAGCCAAAAGTAGTAATCTAGGTGGCCCTCATTCAAGTTATCCGTTATCCACCCGGGTTGGCCACCTGAAGTTGTCACAGCAGTCACAACTGTCACGATCAACGAGCTCAAGTAACTTCCCATTGATGTGGCGAGAAGCGAGAAAGCGGTACAGAGACTACGCATGGCATCAGGTGATTGATTGTAGAAAAACTCCATCTTTCCAATGATGGCAAACACCTCAGCCATGCCCACCAGCGAGTGCTGAGGTATTTGCCAAAGAATACTAAGAGGAACACTTTTCTCTTTCTCGAGCTGCAAGCGTTTGATCTCGACCAAAGCTGAAGCAGCCATGGCAAGGACTGAAATGAATAGGCCTATGCCTATCCTTTGTAGCTCTGAGAAGCCTCTTTCCTTGCCAGTGAAGTTTCTCGCTATGGGGACAAGAATCTTGTCGTAGACAGGGACCCATAAGATGACGCCAATGATATCGAAGGTGGAAAGAGAGGCTGCCGGAATTGTAAAGGACCCGAAAGCTCTGTTCATGACTCTACCTTGCTCTACAAAAATACTTGACTTCTGGGCATGGACTGCTGAATAGAAGATCATCGTTGACCAGATGGGAAACATGCGAATCACTGTTTTCAGCTCCTCGACTTGTGTTACTGTGCATAGCCTCCAGGGATTCGAGAAATTCTCACATTTCATTTCGGAACTAGTAACAATAGCTGATTTATCCAGGTACCTTCCACAAATAAATGTAAAAAAAAATATTCGCGTTTGAACTATGATGCACGGACACGGGACAACGAGAAATGGAAGTGACAATCTTCAAAAGCCTCAAAAGTATAGGAAACGGGAACACGGCGAGTAAAACAAATAATATATCATTTTAATGCTATTGAAAGGTAGAATTCATACATCGTAATGTGATACATATATAAAAAAAAAATAAACATATTTAGTCTTACAATATCAAATAAACTACAGAACGGGGAAACCAATAATAAAAAGGATGAGTTGTAGCTAGTGAGTTTCGAACTCTGGACGGAAGCCCCTCCCCCACCCTTATACCAGCTGGACTAATTGAACTTCGTGTATTCTCTTGTTCATACACGGTATTAATACATAATGCTTGATACACAATTTTAATACACAAGTTCAATTACACAATGTTAACACATAATTTTCATTTACCCAAGTTCGTCGTTTACACAAGTCCGTAGTCAATTTAGACTACATATTTTATAAATACGGGATATTGCACTGCGGCGCGAACCGGATCTAGGCTGGGCTGGGCAGCGCGGGGCTGGGCGGCGCGGGGCTTGGCGGCGCGAGGGGTTGCACTGCGGCGCGAACCGGATCTAGGCTGGGCTGGTCGGGGCTGGGCGGCGGCGAGAAGCAGTTTCTCAGTCGAGAAGCAGTCGGCGACGGTGAGACGAAGAAGATGAATGAAGAGAAACCCTAACTGGATGTGAAATCTGACGGTAGGATGATTTTATAGGATTCAATTTTACGTTTTCCCTTTATGTCCCTTGAATTAATTTATTTTTGATTTAAAATTTTAGGCAAAAAATAGAGGGGCCTAGTTAGTCTACGTTAAACAAAAAGGGCCCTATTTCACCAATTTTCTCTAATAAAAATTTGTAAATCAGAAAAGGAGAAAAAGAAGGCTTCGTCGAATATGAATAAGAAGATCGGTGACTTACTTTCGGCAACCACAATCTCGCAGGGGCATATGGGGCTAGGTTTAGTCGGAAAAAAATGGGAGAGATGAAATATTACTGTAAATCAAATTTTCTTTTAATTTTTTAAATTTGTTTTTCTTTTTTTTAGCCTTAAAATAGTGGAAACGATAAACTTTCGTTGACCGTGCCCTCGCCGTGTCCTAAGCGTGTCCTCGTCGTATCTTACAGCTGAATTGTATCCTGACCGTATCAGGCCATATTTGACCGCTTCCAAAGGTGTCCGTGCATCATAACTTTTGACACATAAATTTACTATCCATATGAGAAATTAAGAATGCATCAGGAAGGCACTAGGCACATGACAGTAATGACCAAAAAAGTATGTGGTGCCAAAGAGTAACATTTTCTCTCTTGGAGCATTTAAAGTTTTGAACTTATAAAATCATATAAGCAAATAAAAGCAATTACTTGAGTTCACCAGTGTGCTCCAGTTTTCGACTCCCTTCAATTGCAGAACAATTATCTGAAGTTTCATACAAGAGGCTGCTGTCTTGTGGAACAGCCAATCTCCATTTCCCGAAAGAAGCAATCAAAACCTGGCACATTCTTGTGATTGGGCTTCCCCCAGGTTTCTTAAATCTATATAAAGAAGTTCCAGAAAAGAAAATCGCAACGGAAACTCCCATAAGTAATGCAGGAATTCCGAAACATAATCCCCAACCAGTATTTTCTTGGATCCAAACGATAAAAGTACCTGATACTAGAGCACCTATGTTAATAGAGAAGTAAAACCAGTTGAAAAAGGATGTCATCTTGACCCTCTCTCTTGGATCAGTATCATCAAATTGATCAGCACCAAAGGATGAGATACATGGTTTGATACCTCCGGTCCCAAGTGCAATAAGATAGAGCCCCCCAAAGAATACAGAATATTGCAGAAATGATGTTGAAGGGCAAAAGGATCCAACACATTCTGTGGGCTGCAATGCAGGAACTACCGCTGACAGCGTCAAAGTGCACATTCCCTTATTGCACACAGAGGAAGCATTAGCTCCCATTAACTTAAAGAGAGTTAAAAGCTCAGATGATCATTATTAAAGCAAGTGAGCTTAGTGAAGTGATTATCCAACTACAGACAAAAATAATAAGGTTAAAATGACTAACTATGCCTTTTACCCCTATTACTTAGTACCTATATCATAAATTCATTCAGTAAATATAACTCTGTCTAACTAAATTCTTTCGTGAGCCTATTTAACCCAATTCTTTCAAAAGGAATAATGCAAGTTACACTGGGGGCATGTTTACATCACCATTTTTCTTTTGAAAAGTTACACTACATAGAAGACAGAAGAATCAACAGCATATAGTTGAATCACCCATGATAGTAAATATAATAAAATGTGGCTCAGTTACTTTCTGACTACTTCCATGTTTTCCATTACATAGTTTCGTTGCTGAACTTCCAGATTATCATATCTACCGCACATAAGGGTTAAGAAGGGTTGCCAGGATGCCTTTCAGATTTCTATGCTTTTATTTTCATTATTGGTTCCTATCAGGTACACAACTAATCATATTTACTGAACATAAGAGTAAATAAGAAGTAGAAATAATAGAAGTGAAGTGATGATTACAATGAAGTAGATAGTACTGAACACAGCAATTGTCCAATATCTCCCCAAATATGCATCAGCTAAGAAAGCTCCAATAAGGGGCGAAAGGAAACAAGTGCCAGTCCATGTGGTGACGGTTCTGGCAGTAGCAACGTTGCCTGTAATTTTTGGATGAGATAAGTGACAAGGTTATACGAAATACCATGATAAGCAAGACGTTCACAGCATTCGTTTCCTGCAGAAATGGATCGCGTAAATTAGAGAAGCACTTTCAAGTTTCAAGTAGAAGGAAGAGTAGTACCATTCTAAATAATGAACTCCTACATACCAAGAATGAAACCACAAGCTCTCCAGTTTCCCGTATTTAACTTCAAGACCATATTCCCCTTGATGTCAACGGATCCATCTCCAGTGTAGCGATCATCTTTTTCATTCTTTAGGCCATATGTACGGCGTCACTCCAAAATTTTACAAAATCAGGGCCGAAGCTCATAAAACTAAGCAATAGCAGCACAAGGCATATATGAATATCATACAAAATTTGTTTACTTATCTTCAAAATCAGCAACATTACTGCCAAATTTCACCATAAAATGGTAAATGCCTTATACCAATTTTAACAATGTTGAGTGTGGGAGTGTCCAACATCGACTTGTGCGTACGTTCCCACCGGATATAAAAGTTAAATTATCATGATATTCTTTACTCGATTCGGGACCTCAATCTACCAATCTCTATCGTAATATATTCATACACTTACAAGTTGCAAACATGGGGTGAATCGATGGAATGGAATATTGCATGGCATATGAAGAAATCGATCAATGCTCAGAAAAATCGACCTAATCAATCGGCCGATTTTCCTGTAGGAAAACTCGATAGATTTTCGTGTCCGATTTGTTTCACTGGAACGAGCTTTGCAAGACATCCGGCCAACATCTTTATTTTTGACAACTATCTTTTATATTTTATTTCTTTAAAGTTCTCGGGGTCTGTTCATTTCCTATATGCTGATATCAGATATCGGTATGGATATCACGTATCTGATATCCGTGTATTTAATTGAATATATCAATATCAAAATGATATACTCATATCCACACACTTTACTTATTTATGAAATTTGATATCCAAAAATTTCACCGATATCACAATTCTTCTCCTAATTCTCGTTGTTGCTCTCTCTATTTTTGCAGAAGTTCCCTCGCCATCTCTGCTTCTCAATCTCATCACCATTTCCGACCTTTTCTGCTTCTCTGTGATTGTGAGTGGCATCTTCGCATTCTTCACTTGATTTTTATCTTTCTCTGCTAATTTTTTTTGCAAGGTTCGATTTTTTTTTTTACAAATATCTTCTTTGTTGAATATGAGGATAAAAGTTCTCGTTGCTTCTCTTTATTTTTCTTACAAATATCCTTTCTGTGATTTTAAACTTCTCATCCTAGAACTACTATCTGTCTATATATGATGTAAACCCAGCCATTCCTGTATTCAAAACTCGGGTTCGTTAGGATGGATTGATACGAGGATAACAGTTCAGATTGATGAACAGTCATACCAAGAAGGCCAATATGATATGAAAGAGGGATATTGTTCTCTTAAATCTTTCCAATTGGTTTGTATTTCACACCAATGTGTACTCCTCCCATCTAACAAACCCACAAATAATTTCTCCAGCCTTGAAATTTGGATTATCAGGGCTTAGTTTGACTACATTTTATTGATATCTTATATACTTCCCCATATTGCTATACACATATATCAGATATCAATCTCATATCGATATCATTGATATCGATATTGATACCATATCTGATATCTGATATCAGGATAGGAGAAATGAGCATGCCCCAAAACTATCTTAAAGAAATTGTTATTTTTTGATTATCTTTTAAAGATATATTTCCTATATTATCTTTTAAAGATATATTTCCTAGATTATCTTTTAAAGATATTTTTCCTAATTTATCTTTTAAAAGATATCTTTCGTATATTATCTTTTAAAGATACCTTTTATAGATTATCTTTTAAAAAATATCTTTCCTAGATTATCTTTTAAAAAGATATATTTCCTACATTATCTTTTAAGGGCTAATTAGGTAAGTAGACTTTTTTATTTTATTGTATACTAACTAGGCATTTTCTAGTTTTCTATTTAGTAAATATACCCCATGATTTTTTTACCACTTTCATTTAATGGTAAAGTAAAATTAATTAACTCTTCTATTAAAAAGAAAGAATATTTGATGTTTGTTATGTAATTTTTGATTTTAATTACTGAATTTGTTTTTATTTTATTTTATTTCCCTTTTTATTTTTTGTTTTCATACCGGAAGTTTACATACCGGACATTTACATACCGGACATTTTACATACCGGAAGTTCATAACGAAATTTTTCATACCGGAAGTTCATACCGAAATTTTTTATACCTAAAGTTCATACCAAAATTTTTTATGCCGAATACCGGAAGTTCATAACGAAGTTTTTCATACCAAAATTTCATACCGAAATTTCATACCGGAAGTTCATACCGGAAGTTCATACAGAAAGTTCATACCGGAAGTTCATACGAAGTTTTTCATACCGGAAGTTCATACCGAAATTTTTTATACCGGAAGTTCATACGAAAATTTTCATACCGGAAGTTCATACCAAAATTTTTTATACCGGAAGTTCATACTGGAAGTTCATACCGGAAGTTATTACCGAAAGTTCATACCGGAAGTTCATAACGAAGTTTTTCATACCGAAAGTTCATAACGAAGTTTTTCATACCGAAAGTTCATAACGAAGTTTTTCATACCGGAAGTTCATAACGAAATTTTTTATACCAGAAGTTCATACCGTTCATACCGGAAGTTCATAACGAAATTTTTCATACCGAAAGTTCATAACAAAATTTTTTTATACAGGAAGTTCATACCGGATGTCAATGATGTTTACACTAGTGAATTTACAACATTTGCTCGCTCAGGGTGATGCTGACAGTGGTCTTGATCATCTCTAGGCAAAGAAGAAGGTTATACCATTTTTAGAGACATTTTTGTTGCTTCAAGGTTGATACCTGAATGTTGCGTTTTTGCTCATACCATTTTTATAACTTCCAGTATGTAATTTTCTGGTATGTAATTCTCCGGTACGTAATTCTCCGGTATGTAATTTTTTGGTATGTAATTCTTAATTCTAAACTATGACATAAAATCATTTTGTTTGGTATAACTTCATGTATGATAACTTCCGGTATGATATGAAAACTTTTGGTATGATAACTTCCGGTATGTGAACTTCCGGTATGTGAAGCTCTAGTATGTGAACTTCCGGTATGTGAAACTCCGGTATGTGAAACTCCAATATGCATTCCAAAAAAAATAAAAAAAATAAAAAAAGAAAATAAAAAAGATAAAAAAAAATAAATTCCGGTATAATAACTTCCGATATGATATGATAACTTCCGGTATGATAACTTCCGGTATGAATGATAACGTCCGGTATGATATGATAACTTCCGGTATGATATGATAACTTCCGGTATGTGAAATTCCGATATGTGAAATTCCGGTATTGAAAATTCCGATATTGAAAATTCCGGTATGTGAAATTCCGGTATTGGAAATTCCGGTATGTGAAAATTCCGGTATGTGAAAAATTCTTCATTCCAGAAAATAAAAAAAATAAAGAAAATAAAAAAAGAGAAAAAAAAATAATAAAAGAAAATAAAAAAACAAATTCAATTTTTAAAAATTAAAATTTATACTTAAATAACAAATAACAAATAATAAACATTTTTTTTAAATAGAAGGGTTAATTATTTTTACCTACCATTAATTGAAAGTGGTAAAAAAAAAATGTGGTATATTTCTTTAACAAAAACAAAAAAGAGCATAATAGGTCAAATTCTTTCATCTTTTAAAGGATATCTTTCCTAGATTATCTTTTAAAGATATTTTTCCTAGTTTTTATAGGTTATTCTCCCTTATAAATAGCCTTAGTGGGGGAGATTATTTATAGGGATGACAATGGATCGGGTGGTGGGTGGATGACCTTGTACGCCACCCGACCCGCGAAAAAATTTCATCCACCCGACCCGCCACCCGCCAAACCCACCACCCACATCCGATCCATCCGCATCCAACTGATGAAGCGGGTGGATCAGGTGATATTCGGATGTTCTACGCATTTCCTTTAAATTGATATTAAACTCGGATTCAAATGCAGAAAATTAATAATAATAAAAAAAATTCAATCCGAAAAAGTCTTATCCATAAAAATATGATAAATCTAAAGTCAACACAAATCATGCAAGTGGAAATAATTAAAAAAATTATTAAATTATTTATAGTGGGTGTAAGCGGGTTAAACGGGTCGGGTGGGTGGATTGATGATGGGTCGGGTGATGGGTGGAATAAAGGTCCACCCGAATCCAACTCGATCCTTCACCCGTTTCATCCGTCACCCGCTTTCATCCGTCGGGTTCGGATGAAATTTTCATCCCTAATTGTTTAGTATTTCAAATTTGATATATTTCCACATATTGTGAGACTTACGACTTCACTTACGGAGTTCGTATTTTATTCATTATCATTCAATCAAAGGAGAGTTTTGGTTGAATTGTTGTTACGTTCTTGCTAGATTGTGCGTGTGTGTGTTAATCTTATTGAATGTTGGTGTTTCTGGTCAATCCTAGTCCCTCGTTGTGCTTGTCTTACTTATAAGGCTTGTGTAAGGTTAAAGAAGTGCGGATTAATGTAATCTTCTCTTTTAAGGGTTTTGACACATCATTGTTCAAGATTCTTTTGCGGAACTCTCTTGGTTCATATCTTCCTATATCTTTCATTTATCATTCCAAAATCATCTTCTTTTCTTTCCATGTCATGCAGTAATCCATGTTCTGAATTCATCGAAAAATTGACATGTTCTTGAGATAAATCGACCGATTTTCTCAATAGAGCAACCCGATTTTATCCCAGTTAAGGACTTTCAATCTAGATTGGGAACTACGGCTTATCCCCACATCAAAGATGATGGGAAGTAACGAGCCTTTAAAAGTCTGGCCAACAATGAGTCCGGACAGTAGATCAACCTCCATCCTTGCCGTGCAAGCAAAGCCACATTGAAGCTTTACAAGTCTCGAAACCCCATTCCTCCTCGCTTCTTTGGTGTACATAATATATAAGTGTTACATCTTCTTTGTTCTTTAAATATCATATTTAAAATTAAATAAGATAAAAAAATATTTTAAATTGAACTTTTTAAAGTTTGGTATTTTAACATTTTGATTTTTGAATTTTATTTTTGGGAAATTCCGGATGGTACCCTCGTGGTTTGGGGTATTCCGAATTTTGCCCAACAATTTTTTCAAGTTCGGATACCCTTAAGTTTATATTGTTTTCCGGATTTTGCCGAAATTCATTAAAATTCTTTAAAATCTATTCAAAACATACAAAAACAAATAAACTAAAATCAAAAAATAAATTAAAATAGAAAGAATGATGTATTTATTTTAAAACTAAAGTAAAACAGTAACTTTTTTATAAAAAAATTGTTTTATATTAACTTAAAAATAAATTAATTAGATAATTTTTAAAAAATTCAAAAAAAATCAGTGTTTTATTTTATTTTAAAAATAAATAAATTGGGTTAGCATTTTTTAACAAAATCTAAAAACATAAGTGTTATATTTTATTTAAAAAATAAATAAAATAAGGATTCTTGTAAAAATTTTAAAAAATCACTGTTTTAATTTATTATTAAAATAAATAAATCAGTTTTCTATTTTTTTTATTTTTTAATATTATTTTATTTTCTTTCTTTTAGTTTTAGGAAATAAATAAAAAAAATTATTTACTTATTTTAATAATAAATTAAAACAGTGATTTTTTTAATTTTTTAAAAGAGTCCTTATTTTATTTATTTTTAAATAAAGTATAACACTTATGTTTTTAGATTTTGTTAAAAAATGCTAATCCAATTTCTTTATTTTTAAAATAAAAAAAAACACTGATTTTTTTTAAAATTTTTAAAAATTATCTAATTTATTTATTTTGAAATTAATATAAAATATTTTTAATTAAAAAAAGTTAATGTTTTACTTTATTTTTAAAATAAATAATTATTCTTTCTTTTTTTTTTGTTTTTTAATTTTAGTTTATTTTATTTTGTATGTTTTTAATGGAATTTAAAAAAGTGTAATGCCGGAAAATTCCGGGTAGTACCTTCGTGGTTTGGGTTTTTTCGGATTTTGCCCAACAGTTTTTTCAAGTTCGGATGGTACCCCTAAATTTTTGTTGTTTTTTGGATTTTGCCCAAATTTATTAAACCTTTTCAAATTCCATTAAAAACATACAAAAAAATAAACTAAAATTTAAAAATAAATTAAAATAGAAAGAATGATTTGATTATTTTTAAAACTGAAAATAAAACAATATATTTTTTTTAAAAAAATAAATGTTTTATAATAATTTAAAATAAAGCAATTAGATAATTTTTTAAAAATTCAAAAAATAAGTGTTTTATTTTATTTTAAAAGTAAATAAATTGGATTAGCATTTTTTTTAACAAAATCTAAAAATATAAGTGTTATACTTTATTTAAAAAATAAATAAAATAAATATTCTTTTAAAAAATCAAAACAAATGACTGTATTAATTTATTATTAAAATAAATAAATCACTTTTCTAATTTATTTATTTTCCAAAACTAAAAGAAGAAAAAAATAAAGTAAAATTGAAAAATAAATAAACACAATACTGATTTATTTATTTTAATAATAAAATAAAATAGTGATTTTTTTTTAAAAGAACCTTTATTTTATTTATTTTTTAAATAAAGTATAACACTTATTTTTTTAAATTTTGTTAAAAAAATGCTAATCCAATTTTTTTTAAAGTAAAATATTAACACTGATTTTTTAAATTTTTAAAAAAATTATATAATTGATTTATTTTAAATTAATATAAAACATTAATATAAATAAATTATTCTTTTGTATTTTAATTTGTTTATTTTATTTTATTTTATTTTATTTTTCATATTTTTAGTGGAATTTTAAAATGTTTAATGAATTTGGACAAAATTCGGAAAACAAAATAAATTTAGGGTACCATCCGAACTTGAAAAAATTGTTGGGCAAAATTCGAAAAACCCCAAACCACGAGGATACCATCCAGAATTTCTCTTTTTTTTTTTTTTTTTTATCATTTATCTAAAATTAAAATTAATTTAATAATAACATAAAATATTGTTTTTTATCTTCTATTCAGATTAATTTTATAAAATAACTATGATACATTGAAAGTGTTTTATAAATTAAAAAAATATATTTTATTTTTATTTATTAAACTTTAAAATTATACCGTTTCTTTACACAAAAAACTATACTAATTTGAGTGATTCTGAAACCCGTATTTTAAAAATCTTAACAAATAATTTAAATTCAATTCATAAAGAGTTGCCACTCTAGGAATAAAAAATCTTATCTCACATGTATCGAGTCTATCGACCATGATGAGTGATTGGTACTTGGTAGTGGAATGATATCCGGCTAAAATAATCAAGTGAAAATAAGGGAGCTACATGATTCGAGTAATTGACCAAATTAATTAATATAACTGGGGGATTATTTATATGTTTCAAGATTTTGTTAACGCACCACTCATACGCATTGCGTAACTGTAAAAAAAAAAAAAAAAATTCTAACTTTACGGTTATGGGTTCCGTAACCGTGAATGTGTCAGTTTTTTTTGTTTTTTTGGGTTAGAATTAATGTAGAAAATTATCAGGATCCGGAACCCATAAAGTTCACGGTTACGGATCCCGTAACCGTGACATTATGACGGTTACGGATACGACTTCCCTATAACTTCTTCCCCTTTATTTTTTCTGTTCCGATGGGTGACCTGAAACAAATTTGGTATTTTGGTGTGCCTACTTTCCAACTGGTCGTAAATTTCACAACAGAAATACCAAACCCTCAGGAAAATACCCTCGCCGGTGGAAAAGACTATTTCACGCGCCGGTGGCTGTCGTGTGATTTCAAGTGCTTCCCACTCGCTTCAGCTGCGCGTGTCCTCTATCACCGCAATCGCACGCCTGTAGAGGTTCGATCTGCGTATCTGCCAACTAAGTTAACAGGATCATTATAAATATTACGTCGTATTATAATCACATAAACTTATTATTTACATCATTTATCTTAAATATAATAAATACTTACCGAACATATGGGGTTGATACTTGATAACGTATTTAATTAATCGAAGTTGATTTTCAAATTTTTAAGATTATGATTCTGTAGAATAATCTCCATTAATTTCTGGGGAACATGAATCTGATATTCAATTAAAATTAAACCAAATAAATATAGGGAGAAAAAAAACTATCAGTTGAGTGGTGGCATAAACGCGCCGCAACTCGTTGAGTCGCGAGTCAAACGAGTTTCTGTTCACTCCACGCCATCTCAAATCTCTCGTCTATTCTCAAAAAAAAAAAAAAAAAAACGCTCGTCAATTATCTAGTGCGTCTTCAAATATCTATCGGCCATTACAACACTTCACGCATTTCGTCATTTTCATTCTTCCCGCTGTACAATCCAACTGTTTCTCTTGTCGGAATCTAATCTCCTCCAAGGATCTGTGCCTTTTTTCGGCTTTGGATTGCTGAATTTTAATTTAATGGCGACTCCTAAGGTCTTCGACGGCGAGACAGCGGTGGCGATGATGAGAGATCTTCGAAGCGTGTTCGCTTCCGGTAGGACTCGGAGTTATGAGTGGAGAGTGGAACAGTTGAAGGCTATTCAAAGGATGATGGACGAGCGTGAGCCGGAAATCGTCGAAGCTCTTCGTTTGGACCTCAATAAGCCGGAATTTGAAAGCGTTCTTTATGAGGTCTGATTCTCAGCATTTTCATTGTAGTTTTCAAGCGTTGATTGCTGATCTGACTTGGTAAACAGATATATGTGCTTGTATATATGTCTCACGTCTTTTTCTTGTGAATGATTTAGTGCTTTTTTATTTATTTATTTCTTGTTGTAGGAGTAGTTTTCTTCTTTTTCCTTAGGTACGAAGTTCATTTAATGCATTTCACTACCGTAGCGTATTCAATGCTTAAGTTTGGTTGGCAGAGCCACAGATTCAACAAACTCTGGGAGTTCTCCATTTATCTATGACTCTGTTTGGGCTAAATGAGGTTGGTGGGGCTTTTCCCATCCAAATAATTTGCAAGATCAATCCGTACACTATTTTAAAAATTGATCAGTTTAAAGAGATATTTATAGGAGGGGATTGGCGTATCAATTCCATAAATATGTATGTAAGTGTTATAATTATATGGACTCAGACAAGAGTAATTTTGCTGTTAGAGGACTTCTAATTAAGTAATTGAGGATTGTTCTACATTTGATAAGAGAGGTATCAAATTATTGATTGTTTAGGAACCTTTTAACACTAGCTAGGGAGAAATGCATGTAGTATTTTTAACAAGAAATCCATTGGAGTCTGGTTTCATGTGTTCTTTTGGGGATACATGATAGCTATTTTAGTCTTGAACTGATCAAGTGCTGCTTGAAATTTGTACTAAGAATTCATGGTTTCTGAAAATCTGAAGACAAAAACTAGACTTCAACATCTCTTTGTTTTGCATTGGGCTGTTAATCCATTCATTTACATGATAGCTATTTTAGTCTGGAACTTTTTGTAATCTGATCTGTATTAACTGTTGCTATTATTGACAAGAAAAGAAATTTGCTTTCATTTTGTTGAATAGGTTTTTTGTCTTCGCCCTCTGCTTTGTAAATTTGGTTGATAATGATGTATGTTATTGCTGAAGCGATTTAGAAAAACAATAATTTTTGTACAGTCTTGGTTATTAGCGCTCTTATAGCATAGAGGATACCCCTCCTTATCATACCCTTCCCCCTTTTGATGGTCGTTTCACAGTTGGTTTTGTCCATATTTTTCACCTATACAGGTCATGCTTGTAAAGGGTAACTGCAAAAAGGCGCTGAAGGAATTAAAGCATTGGATGAAACCACAGAAGGTATTCTTGTGATATTATCTTACCGAGGACTTAGTGTATGCATCTCCTTTCTCACTCGGTCCTAATTGCCATCCATTAATCGTGGAAATATTGTCTTTCTTCTGCAGGTTAAAACTTCACTAACTACATACCCTTCATCAGCAGAAATTGTACCAGAACCTTTAGGTGTTGTATTGGTGATCTCTGCATGGAATTATCCAATCTGTAAGTCAGAAGTTTAAATTATAAATTTTACATATGTTTACTACGTTTTGCTAACACATTCTTTAGTTTATATACTTGTATCTTACGTTGCAAAAAAGATACTTCTTTTGATGTTGATTAAGGTTCCTGAACTCTTAATTCTCAGACAAGCAGCCTGTTCTGTCTTCTGAAAAACCAATCTATGGTTCTATCTGCTGCTTTGATGTATGACAAACAATGGGTTCTGATATTGTTCATGCTCCAGCTCATATTTTTTGTCCTTTTAGACACATTTTCACCTCTCTTTTTTTAAAATATCTTGTCTTGAGATTTTCTTCCCATTGTATATAAAAATTTCTTCATATTGTTGATTTGAAACCTCTTTAGCATCGTACAATCAGGAATTGTCAGATTATGTATATTCTACAGTTCTCTTCACTTTTTTTTGTATGAGGAATAACGGGTTCTGATATTGCTCATACTGACATTCTTTAGTTTATATCTACTTCTTTGTCCATTTGAACTCATTTTCACTCTTTCTTTATATTTTTGTTTTTACTTTTATCTTTCTTTGCTCGTTGTATATATTCATTTGTATCAAATTGTTCATTTGCTGCCTCCTTTGCAATGTACAATCAAGATTTCTCACAGATGACCAGCCTTTTTACATGTGAACTTTGTTTCAGTGTTGACCCTTGATCCTGTTATTGGAGCTGTAGCCGCTGGTAATGCTGTGGTGATAAAGCCATCTGAGGTAGCTCCTGCTACATCATCATTGCTTGCAAAGTTTGTACAAGAATATATGGATACTTCTGCAGTTAGAGTTGTAGAAGGGGCTGTTCCTGAAACCACTGCACTACTCGAGCAACGCTGGGATAAAATATTTTACACTGGTATGGTCTGTTTAGTACCCTTTATGCAGTGCAGAGCCAAACCCCCTCGTGAATTATACTATTGTTCTAGTAGACTCCTTGATTCTTCTTTCCATGTTCTAGGTTTTTCGTATCCTTTTCAGCATGTAACAAATAGCATATATATTTCATTTCAGAGTTGGTTGTATGACTTGTATCCTTTCTTCAAGTGTTTGGTTCTCATCGCTAAATGTGCACCAAAATGCAAACTGAATCTTTGATATTATTAGCGTATGCAGCAGAAGCATAAAAAATGATGAGATGTTACTCCTGGAAATCTGGTAAAAATGGATATTCCATTTTGTTGAAAAAATATACTGAAAAAAATTACAGATATGGAAATCAGTGGTTTTATATTCCTGCTGATTACTTTAGAGTAACCTTGGAATTGCCGATGAAACCTCAGGTAACGGACGAGTTGGACGGATCGTGATGGCTGCAGCTTCCAAACACCTTACACCTGTTGCTTTGGAGCTTGGAGGCAAATGTCCGGTTGTAGTTGATTCTGATGTTGATCTGAAAGTATATAGCTACTTGTCACTCCATTTGATCACTGGTGCATCTTGGTGTGGTATTATGTTGAACATGGTAAAATTGGTTCTGATGACATGTTTTTCATTTACCTGAAGGTTGCCATTAAAAGAATTAGTGTGGGAAAGTGGGGATATAACAACGGACAAGCCTGTATTGCCGTTGATTACATTATCACTACCAAGGACTTTGCTCCAAAGCTGGTAATTTTATGTTCTACTTGATAAATGGACAATGGTTTCTCAATAAAAATTTGTTCGCATAACTTCTATTAAATTATTAATGCAGGTGGGTGCTTTCAAACAATGCCTAGAGAATTTTTTTGGGACAGATCCGTTGTTATCTAATGACATGTCTCGCATTGTAAGTTTGAGCCACTTTGAACGTCTGTCAAAGCTCTTGGATGATGACAAAGTTTCTGGAAAAATTGCCCTGGGAGGTCAACGGGACAAAGCTAATCTGTAAGAATTAATGATTTTAGTTTCGTTCAGTCTATGCTCCAGGATATTATTGGACATAATAAATAACTTATACTTATTTGTTGCAGGAAAATTGCTCCAACTATTTTGTTGGATGTCCCTGACGATGCTCTCATTATGAATGAGGAGATATTCGGGCCATTGCTCCCAATTATCACGGTATAGCTGATGCCTTGAAGCTGCATTTTCTTATGGCAGAAATTTTACTGTTAATTTTTACGACAGATGATGTGCTTCTCTGACATCACAACTATATTTCAACTTTAACTCATAAGCAAGAATGAAATAGAGTCTTAGCCTCGAACCTTAATTGATACTTTGTCAGAAAATTCGGTTTGATTATCTTTTTGCCTGTTAATTTCCAATTGGTAGAAGATTTTGGAATTCACATGCCTAAAGGTTTGATTTATAGACTCTGATAAGGGTATTATGGTAGGACGTGGAATTGATGATATAATGAATTTAGAGATTATATTCTGCTTGCATCTTATTGCATGATGTATCCTGGGAATCGGGCTTATTTTATACAGTTTGATACGTTGTAGGTTGACAAAATAGAAGAAGGGTTTGAATTGATAAATTCGAAATCCAAGCCGCTTGCTGCATATCTATTTTCAAACAACAAAAAGCTCAAGGATGAATTTGTCAGCAAGATATCTGCAGGGGGTATCTGCATCAATGACATCGGGGCACATGTGAGTACCTGACAGTGTATAGTTAATTGTAATTCATGGTTATATAAAAATATTAAAATTATCATGAAATATATTGAGGAAGTCATTAGTTTAATTGTTGATGTGGATGGACACAGCTTGTGGTTCCTGACTTGCCATTTGGTGGAGTTGGTGAGAGTGGAATTGATGCATACCATGGGAAGTTCTCATTTGACGCTTTCAGTCACAAGAAGGCTGTTCTCTATAAAGTATTCACGGGTGATGCAACAGCAAGGTACCCGCCATACACACCAGGGAAGACCGCATTTTTGAAAGCTCTAGTCAGCGGCAGCATTTGGGCTATTATAAAAGCTCTGTTTGGATTGACTGGCAAAACATCTGAGAAGCCAAAGACATCTTAGACCCCCAAGATTCGGCCTCTGCAAGCTAGCGGATCCTGAAAACATTGTCATCATATATACAGTATGTGTATATACTCTTCCTGATCATATAAATTCCGCTTTTCAATACCAAAACATATAATGCTTGTTTGATTTGAGAGGTATACTGTTTTGAAATAAACCCTTCACATTTATAACATGATGAAAACTTGTGTGCAAGATTGTGCAGTGTTGAGCCCACTTGTTAGATGCATAGCACCTTTACAAAGATGTGTTTCTGATAAACCCATTGCTTGAATAGGCATTTTCTTTGAACTCGTCCTCTTTTATCTCCTTTGATCCCTGGCATAACACGACACGACTCTGTCCTTATAGTGATCCCTGGCATAACCCTTCACTTGCTCTTTCTCTCTACAGAGGAGGAACTGGAACCAGTGCCAATGAATCCGAGTCGCTCAAAATCTTAGAGATCTCAGACCTTTGAGAATCACTCAAGATCTTAGGAAAATCCACTTGGAACTTGATCTTGAGGTCACCTCTTAGAGATGGATCTTTCTTCCTTGGCATACCTTGGCCTTGAATTACTCTCTCAAATCCGAGGTCGATGATATCATCACCAAACAAGATGATTTGGCCTCCATCTATCAAGGGTACACTCAGGCTGCACCCGATAATGGCATCCTCCAACGGCAATCCTATCTCCACCTCCAAGTCTTCGTCGTTTTCATCTTGTCGCTTGAGCCTTTTGTGCTCTTTCTCTTTGACGACAAACACAATGTCTCCGGATTGGCTCCCGGTTTCACTGTCTTCCTCTCCGGGAAAAGTGATCTTGGTCCCTTTCGTCCATCCTGGTTTCACATTAACCATCAACAACTCCTCCTCTTTGCTCATTGACCTACATGAGAAAAAGAAGATCATGATATATGTAATCATAATAAGACGAGTTGAGTAACGAACCCGGTGGAGGTTACAACGATTCTGGAAACGTTAATCTGCTTGACACATCCAAAGCAAAGCTCCTGAAGGGTACATTCTAGCATATACTCCAGCTGCACAGGCTTCAGCAACCCACTCGAGTTGGAAAAGACGATGTGGTTTCTGCTTGTGCTTCTCTGATACCTGGGAGTCTCATTAAAAGATTCATTCCTCCTGAAATCCTTGCTGGACATAGTCTTCTTCGCTGCAAAATCCCGAGCTTTGCGGTCTCTCGCCCCCATTGAGGCCGCTCTATGCAGCTGCTTAACACCATCCTCCTTCTCATCCATGCCTGATTCAAACTCGCTCAAATTACAGGTCATCTTAACCGGGGAGACAGGCTCCGGTTCCAGGTCGGCGATGGGCAGGGGCAAGGGAGAGAGATTTGGTGCAATGTGCGTCCTTTTGGATGGCGTACAAGCTAGGATAATGTCCTTGAAACATCCCATGTTTTGAGGGTTTTTGAGATGATGCAGCCTTGGCTTTAGCCATATATGTTTTGGCTCTTGAGGTTTCTTCCCACCTCGGCTTCGTTCTTCGTGGCTGGCCTGAAATTCCACATTATGTATATACATAATGATTCTCTCTTTCTTAAGTTATTGGGAGTTCATATCACGACTTTCTCATACCTGGTTCTTGCTGTGATCGTTGACATGATTATGGTTATGGGCGGAAGAAGAAGACGACGATGACGATTGATGATTCTTACGACCATGGATGAGAGATTGCAGTTTCCTGATGACGACAGGGAAGATTTTGGAAACATTTAAGGAGGAATCCATGATAGATTCTATGTCTTGTGGTTATCCCCTCCAAGAACAACGTCTTCTTCCATTTGCGTCCAAATGGGGGAGAAGAAAGACGGATTTCCGAGCACCCAAATGGCTGGATTACATGTTTATCTTTTACAATTTTAGAATACGCGCCTTTTATGTTTTCTATATTTGCTAATTTACACCTCTTTTCTAACCCAAAAAACATCATTATCATTGGCTATTTTCTTAGTTTTTAACATATAACATATGGTTACAAATTCATATCCAAGCTATTTCTAAAAAGAGAGTGAACGGTAGTTGAATGGAAAATTCAAGGAGAAAACTCTTAGATAATTTATATAGAAAATTAAAAGTAATCCATAAAGGGTATAAATGATAACATTTGTCTTAAATATATGCCGACGAAATTAAAACTCTATGTTTTTTTTGTTTAAATATATAAATAGAGTTATTATGATGAGTTCATCCATCGTTTCTGACACTTCCATGAAAATTTCTGAGATTATAACATGTGTAGAACTTAAGAGCGTAAAAAATAAATTATAAATAATTAGATGTAGAAATCAATAAAGTGAGTGTTATGTATCAAAATTCGATTCGTGTATAACATTTATTGGTCAAATCAGGTATGAGAAAGTCGTGATATGAACTCCCCAATAACTTAAGACAAAGAGAATCATTATGTATATTATTGGGATGAGACTCTTTTTATAGTAGATTATTTTTTCCCTTCTTTTGCTTGAGCATATTATTACCTATCGTTGAGAGTAATAACCCGAGACCTAGTGTCTTCTTCATATTTAATATGTCGTGACAAAGTTTACCTAAATATCATACAAGTTCCTATATTTTCTCATTGGGGCTAATAGCCCCGACCTAGTGTTTTCCACATATTTGACACTTTATTGTGATACTTGCTACTTGTTGGTCAAACTCCCAAAGATTTGAGTCATTGATGACCTATTTTTCATTTATATTACAAACTTAGACCTTACTCTTGAGCATGATACCTTCAAGCTATAAAGATCTCTCTTTGGATTCGACCTTGATACAAATACTTACATTAACAACGATCGTATGGTTATGGGAATATGTGATTTTGAGTAGTCTACACCACCCACGTCAATGTAAGTATATGATGTTTACATCAAGGTCGAATCACAAGAGAATTCTATATAGTTTGAAAGTAACAAGCTCAAGAGCAAGTTCTAAGTATGTAAAAGAAATAAAAAGGGTGATTAATGGATCAAATCTTTGGGGGTTTTGAGTAACAAGTGATACAATCAAGTTTCAAATATGAAAAAAATACTAGATTTGGGGTCCTTACTCTCAAACTATGGTTAGTAGCATGCTCAAACAAGTTATGTTCAATAAAAAAAAAGGTTAATTTACTAAAAAACTAATAATTAAAGTTTTTTTTGGAAAAAAATCTAGTTCTATCAATTTAATTAATTTACTATTTTGTCAAACAGTTTTAGATTTAATATATAAGTTATTTTTTTGAACAGTTTCAAAAGTTATATTATATAAAATTAATCTTTTTGGGGAATGGTTCAGGTAGAGAGTGGTGTCACAATGAGGATTTACGGAGAAATATGGTTGTTGCTTCACTTTATCCAATTATCTACATTCATTCACGTCATTTAATATTTAGGAGATGTGTGATGACAATTTTGTAATTTTTAGAAGATAAGGGGACAATCTTGTCCTTTTGAAAATCTATTTTTAAAAAAGGGACACATTGACATTTTTGTAATTTTCAAAAAAAAAAACGTAACAGTCATTATCTCATTTCATAATTTTAGTTCAATTCTTCCAAAATTATATACAATTAATTCTGATTTTTTTTTGTTGTTAGTTCATGTATACTTTTATTAATTTAGTATTATGGATTTCATCAGAGATCAAATCCATAAATGGAAGGTCAAAACCAATTTGATGAAGATGACTATGACATTAAACAACAAATGAATGTAAATTTAACCATAAGGAAAAAAAACATAATGTTAAATAGGATAAACCAAAACTAGGCTTTCATAAACTAAAATTTGATGGTTCAAAATTAGACTCCGGAATTACTTGTATTGGTCAAGTGATCCCGAACCACAGAGGAAAAGCCGTAAGTCTTGATGCCAAAAAATAACTTTAACTGAATTTTAAACGTTGGAGCTTTTGGCCTAAAATTTGGCCTTCACGAAACAATTTGGCTACAAATAAATAAGATTGAAATTGAAGGGTCAAGATGATTACTTTCGACTATAAACTAGACTTCGGTTCTTCGACGAAGTCCGGATTTAACATATTTTCATAAAAGTAAATTGTAGACCAATTAATCCATTCATCCGTAGGATACGATTGACTACTTCGAAAAAATGGTGGATGAATTGGCATTTAGGGTCTTTTACATTATAGAGTTGAAATTTAGGCCCTACCAATTACAAATTGAGAAATAGGGCTCCTACTTTACTAGACTAATTCATAAATATGACAAAAAGTTGACAAAAGTGATGATGGCTGATGTGAGTGCTGACTATGACACTTTTGATTGACATTTGAAGGGAATTTTGGGCAAAAAAAACGCAGCCCTCCGCTTACCCAAAAATCCGCTTATCCAAAAATTCGCTTACCCAAATAATGTCACAATCATACCCAAAAATAAATTTGTCAAAGTACATAAACATACTCGAAAACAACATACCCAATAAATCAAATATCAAAATAAAACAATATCCATAAATTGGATAATATTTTATATTTATACCCAATTTAAACATCACTTAATACAAAATCCAAACCCAATTTAAATTTGTCATACCCAAAATTTTCAAAACTCGATATTGTACACAAACACAATATCAAATGACATTTGGTCATTACCCAAAAATTCGCTTGACATTTGATCATTATAACACATTTTGGGTAACCATAAAACATACCCACGATATCACTTTAAATATACTTAATAATAAGAAATATACTACAAAGCCAATACACGTATAAAAACATACCCAATTTGAATTTGTCATAACCAAAATTTACACAAATCGATATTATACACAAACATCAATACCAAATGATATTTGGTTCTTGTAACACGGTTTGGATAACCATAAAACATACCCAAAAATATCACTTTAAGCATACTCAACAATAAGAAACATCCCACAAAAACAATAAACATATACCCAATAATGAGAAAAATACTACAATTCATATTTGGGTAACGAAAACAATGTCACCCAAAAAAATTAAACATTCATGGACTTGAAAATTTCATGAAACTAGCTACATTAACCAAAAATAAAAGGTAAAAGGTAAAGATGTAAAAAATATACTTAAACTAAAAGTAAACATCTAATCACCATCATTCAATTAAAGTAATTATTGCCCCTATTTTCTAGTTTTCATACCTATTTTTTCTTCTTTTTTTTTTTATGTAGAAGCCTATTTTACAAAAGATAATTTTAAGAGATCCTATTTTCCTAATTAATTCAAAAATAGTTCATCTTTTCATTAAAAAAAAAACATACAAAACACAATTATTTGATTTCGTAAGTTATATTATACTGTATAAAGTTAATCGGATCAGTGCAAGTGAGTTGTGAGTGCAACAGCTTAAAGCAATTGGCGCCATATTTGTGAAAACTGCCGCTCCGACCATAGAGGGTTCTCCTAAAACCCACTAGCAACAATTCAAGCTGCTGAAACCCTAATCTACCATGGCGGAATCCATCACTCCCATGGAGGTCGACGAATTCGACAGAAGAGATGCCGACCCTTCTCTGAATTCTAACAAAGGGAAAGGCATTGTCTCCAGCGGCGTTTCCCCCAATACCAAGGCTACACCATGGGTTGAGAAGTATCGGCCGCAGTCCCTCGCCGATGTCGCCGCTCATCGTGACATTGTTGACACCAGTAATCTCTCCATCTCTCCCTCCCTCTAAATCCCCAATCCTATCAATTTATGTTTGTTTAGTATCTGCCGGTTTCAAATATTAGGGTTTTAGTTTCGCTCGCGCTCTCTCTCAAAACCCCCAAACTCTAATAATTTCTGACCGGCTGTTTGATATCGAATAATACTGCGATCCAGTTGATAGGCTTACCAGCGAGAATAAGCTTCCGCATTTGCTTCTGTACGGACCACCTGGAACTGGCAAGACATCAACGATTTTGGCCGTTGCCCGGAAATTGTACGGTAATCAGTTCCACAACATGATTCTAGAGCTGAATGCTTCTGATGATCGTGGAATCGACGTTGTTAGGCAGCAGATTCAGGATTTTGCCAGTACCCAGAGCTTCTCATTTGGGTGGGTGGCCTCTCTTGCTTCAAGTTCTCTCTTATACTTTATTTATGAGGCAATTTAATTTCGAATGATTTGAGTAACTGGTGAAAATTTGGCTCCAGAGCTATGAATGGGTTATCTGTTCCTTGCATGTGTGTGTGTATATAAGATAATTTCCCTTCATTTTGTGAAGATGCAAAACACTATTGTTGGCACCTTCACCTTCTAAGATTAGCTTGATTTTGATTCTAAAGTGTCAAGGCACATGTGAAGTTAGTTTTGCTGGATGAGGCTGATGCCATGACCAAGGATGCACAGTTTGCTTTACGTAGAGGTGTGTCCATTTTTCTTTTTCTTAGTGCTGTCTATTTTTTTTACTGCTTCTAATATATCCTTTATTTTGATTGCAGTGATTGAGAAGTACACAAAAAGCACTCGATTTGCACTTATTTGTAACCATGTTAATAAGATTATTCCGGCATTGCAGTCAAGATGCACACGATTCCGTTTTGCTCCTCTTGATTCTGTTCACGTCAAGGAACGGCTCAAATATGTTATAGAAGCTGAAAAGTAAGTCCTCCATTCAAATGGTCTCTTTCCCCATTTGTTGAATATAAATGGGTTACATCATTTGTCTGTTTTTTCAGTCATGATAAGTGCCACCTCTTTAAATGTCAAATTTAACAGCATAGAAACGCTGATTACCTCTATTATTTTTCCTCGGGAACTCACTCTCGTTGGTAATTTTACTCCATATGGATGGCCTTGCCCATAAAAGAATCATCTTCCCTATGCGAACCATGTTTTATCATTTCCTTTACCGTGCTTCAGTAATTGCCAACTCGATCTTGTTATACCGGCTCTTTTGACAAGTTCTTCCTTTGGTAAAGGCTTATTGTAACAGATGATGGATTGGCCTCTCTTGTAAGGCTTAGCAATGGGGACATGAGAAAGTCACTGAACATCTTGCAGGTTGTTAAATTCTTACTTTAATATAGATTGGAAGACAATTTTTTTCCCACTAAAACATTTTAAAGAGCAGCTTGATGCTTCATGGTTTTATGTGGCACTAATGATTTCAATGAAATTATAAGTCAGGAAAGGCTAATCATTTTCTTCAATTCACTGTGTCAAAATCAATTGTGTATCTTCTCTTGCAATATATAACTCACTAGGTGGAAGTGTGAAACTTGAATTTAATTTTCAGTTTTTGTGCAATTTGCAGTCAACACATATGGCATCACAGCAGATAACAGAAGAAACAGTTTACCTGTGCACAGGAAATCCATTTCCGAAGGACATTGAGCAAATATCTCACTGGCTTCTGAATGAACCTTTTGGAAGTAGTTATAGTTGTATCCTTTGACTTAACGTCATGAATTTCTTTGTAATTTCCTCATCTCTGTTTGTTTCCTGCTTGTTATACTTAACTTGTTACAGATATCTCCGAAATGAAAACACAAAAAGGTCTGGCCTTGGTAGATATCGTAAGGGAGGTGACAATGTGAGTCTCTTACATACTTTTACCTGCCATTTTCCCCTTTCTATGTTTCTACATTTTGTTAATAGTATTTGTTGAAATAGGTTCGTTTTCAAGATCAAGATGCCAGCAGACGTTCGTGCAAAGCTAGTTAATGATCTGGCTGACATTGAGTAAGCTTTCCGATTTCTATCTTGCATCTATGACCTATATATTCCTTGTTGGGATTTCTCGGGATCTCTCCACACAATTTCCAAGTCTTCTACAACTGTTGATTGCAGGTATAGACTTAGTTTTGGATGCAGTGACAAACTGCAACTTGGAGGTCTTATTGCTTCTTTCACAAGTGCTCGATCAGCTTTGGTCGCTGCTGCAAAGTAATTGCTTGTTTCAAGATACATTTGGTTAAGATGATTTGAGCATATGTACTGTTTCGTGGGTGTATACTGCTGCATGTAAAATTTTTGAATTTGCATTTACTTGACCTAGAAGCTGCGACGTATCCTTGATTTCCTTGCCATGAAAAAGTGAACTATTGTTCGAGTACAACCACAGGTCTGCGAGTGTGTTTGGTTAACACTTTGATTCACTGAAGGATGGGGACAAATTCTGCGACTTTTTAAACTTAATTTTGGTTGAGGTTGTAGGTTTAGAGTTTGAATCACAGGTTAACATACACCAGGGGATGATACTATGCGGTTCCAGATAATGCATTGCTATTTTCTGTACATTAAATAACTCACTCGACACCATGATACAAGCATAGGCGCTTTCTCAGTTTCAACATCGCGCCATTGTAGTACCTTTGGTTTTTGTGTACATACAAATCAACCCATCGATCGTTTTGATGTTTCCCTTTACAAGTGCAGACTTTCGTTAGCCTGCAATTCCGGGATTTGGGCAACTAAGATCTTCCCTAATAAGAATATACTGCAAAACTGGGCCTTCAAATTCAGACGCTACTTACAGAGAACAGGCCTGAGAGAGTTTGAAGTGGTTTTGCGCCATAACTAGTACGTGTAAGGCTACAAAAGCACAACATCACTCGAAAGGGTCATCTTCTTCTTCCATGCTACTAACGGCCTGTCTGTTCGACCAGCTAATCTCTATTTCGAGTTTTTTGGACCCGTCTTTCTGGCTGTGGCTGTGGGTGGGACCGTGGCCATGGTCGTGACTGAGGTTGAACAAGCCGCTATAGCTTCCTTCGCTTACCACTTTGTCGATTTGAATATGGACTCTTCCTAGAGTCGTCTGGAAATGATAATCACAAATTTATATAAGAAAATGTGAGAACTATATTAGAGCAAACCAAGACTGTTCTTGTTGACCAACACTACTACTGCACTTGCAAAATCAGGCATTGCAATTTGCATGAATAGTGGATAGAAAAATAGGATTGAGTACCTTCCCAAATGTACTCTTGCTTTTGCATACGATATGCAGTTTCTGTCCTTTCGGTGGCACATCAAAAGCCCATGTGAAAGCCTCTTGCCATTCAGGGTTCACGTTCTGATATATGACCTGAAAGATACACAGTATATTCAAACAATTTTACATATTAGCTTGCTACATCAATGACCTCCTAAAAGCTTTATTTGATGAAATAGTATTTATTTATATATTTATATGTTGATTCAATGTTACAAGTCTCAGCACTCAAGACTCGATCAAGTTTCCAAACCTCTTACAGCTTTCTTAAAATATTCTAATGAGATGAACATACTGAGGATGATTGCAGGAATTACTTTAAAAACATTACCCAAGATATAATAATTAAAATTTCCAAACAATGTACCAACCCAACAAATCTTCCATACACAGGATCTCCAGTAGGGTTGTGAAAAGGTGTGTAGCCATGTCATAAAAGAATGTGATTTCAGGACGAACAAAAAGTGAGAGATCATCATCAGTCAAATCTGCATACTGAACAGGAAATGCACAATAAAGAAAAAACCTTACCTTAGTCTGCCTCGGTGATCCTTTTCCTATAGTCAGACGACAAAAAGCATTCGTGTATGACACAGACTGCCTAAGGTTGGTTCCTCTGTGGACTGTAACAGTCAAACAACCAGGTAGTGAATTTAACAAGCTGTCTGCTCTTTCGTGGAAACTCGGTGGACAGGTTTTCATCAGCAACTGCAGGACTGGGACGGCTTCGGCTGCTATCACTGCTTGTGATTTAGCAATATCTATTGACATTGTTGACCATGAATTCTTTAGTACGCACAGAGTATCCAGCACAGAATCTTGGGCGGCTTCACTTCCAGACTTGAGTGCTCCTACCAAATGAGGAATGCACAATGTTGCAGCTTCCGAGGCATGGAGCTTAGGGAAATTGTTGAAGATAACATTGATGGTTCTCAACACCTCCTCATTTATGGTACTTGAAGACCACAGTTCTCTCTCTAAAGCAGCTACATAGGAACATAAAAGACCGAGTTAGAGCTTAAAGGAAGGTTTGGGAACATACTACTGGCATGGAGGAGGGAAAACAAGCATGACAATGGCCACATATGAAGCCGGAAATGTAAGTTAGAGCTTAAAGGAAGGTTTGGGAACATACTACTGGCAATTAAGCAATTAGGCAATTATATTACCGTGTCAGAACTTCTCCAAAGGATAGCATTAGCAAGCATAGCAGAATACAGAAGTGGTGAGCATGGAATGTCAATATTTTACCTGTCAGCGATCTGATAAGCTCATTTGACACATATTCTTGTAGCGTGTGATTAGAGAATAAAAATCTTATAAGCAGGGCAGCCTGGACAGAAATCTCCATATTAGAAGAAAGTAACTCCTCCTGTATAACAAGAATGCCACCTGCTTCTGCAACAGCTCGTCTATTTGTTCGACTGTTCATGACAAAGTTCTGTAAGGCACATATTGCCACCATTTTCATTTCTGTTGTGGGCTGCTCTTCAAGCAAACTTACAAGAGCACGACATGCAGTTACAGAATCAGAAGATCTAGCTAGTCCCTCGTGTTGAGAGAGGTCACCCAAAGCTAAAGCTGCAAGAAGCCTGCCAGACTGGGATCTGGTTTGTGGATCTAACAGATATTGTGATAGAGGAGCTATTGCATACTTAGAGGCCTTCATTTCTCTCACCCTTGCATTATTGAACAAAGCTTCAAGTAATCTTCCAGCCGCATCTTCACATTGACGAGCTCTTAGTAGGGCTAACAAAGCATCTATTGCATGAGCCTCCGCCATTAACTCCACGCTACGGGCATCACTTCTTTCTTGGACAATCAGAGCACTGAGAGCTGCCTTTACAGTACTCTCATGTGTCGAGTGTAACATTTTCACAAGGACAACCAAGGGTACTTCAAAGTAATAATCCTCACTTGCACTTAAAACAGTAGAGAGAATAAAGGCAGCTGATTCCCATAATGACTGAGGGGGCTGAGGATCATCTTGCAATATAACTTTGGAGAGTTCAAAAATTCCCCCAGCATCAGCAACTGCTTTTGGCCAACTTACTGAAATTTTTTCTAATGCTCTGACAGCTGTTTCCTGTAAATTTAATATACCAATTCCAGCAAGCTGCACAAGAGGAACTATAGCATTTTTTATTGCAATATCTTGCTGATAGCGCTCTTGGGCTTGAAGATGATATAATAACTCTGCACTCAGCAGCTGAATTGCTTGTGAAGGTGCTTCCAAAAATGAAATCAGGGGTTCAACAACTTGGCTGGGACTGAGTTCCAAAGTAGCTAAGTTTTGTGGCTTCTCTAGAACATTAACCAGTGCCTGAAGGGCACTGTGTTGTCCCCACATGCTAATTTCTGAACTTAGTAGAGCTGTGAAGAGAGGTTCTACTATTCTTGGAGCGTCTGAACTCCTAGCAATTGCACCACTGTTAGTTAAGATGCGAAACAACTCCGAAATCGTCGAGCATAGTGAGCTGGGTGCAGTAGGAAGAAGTGCAAGACAATTATCAATTAAGCCAACTTTGACCATATCCAGCTTTCGAGGAGTACGGTCTTTTCCTAATTTTATTAGAGTACAAATGCTTGCTTCAATGAGTCGATAGTTTGAACCAGAAACCAAACCTACTAGAAGATCCACCAGATCATATGTTGATGCACGCTCCACTTGCTGTTCATCATCCAACAATCTCTCAAAGGCACAAATCCCAGACTCCACAACTAAATCAGAATGAGACTCTATCAGTTGTATAAGTGGACTTATGCATTCACTGGCTAACGGCGATGATCTGATTTTTGAATTGCCAAACATGACAAAACACAGCTGTGCAGCTCTCATCTTTAGCTCAGGGCTGGATGCAGAAGACAATATCCTGTGTACACTCTCCAGTGGATTTCCTTCAACATCAGCCAAGAGAGTACCTTTCAAACTGTTTCCAGTAGTCAACTTAAGCAAGGCATTGAGGGCAGCCTCTACCTCACCGTCTGAAGTAGCATTGAGCATGTCAACTAGAGGCAGGATGGCCTGGTTGGCCAATTCAGAGTCCCTGATATAATCAGCATCAAAAAGTTCATTAAGAGCTTGAGCTGAAATCTGTCTAGCATTTCTTGATCCCAAGCGCAGAACAGCTATCAATTGGTTCAG
Source organism: Fagopyrum homotropicum (assembly GCA_033239125.1). Classification (NCBI taxonomy): domain Eukaryota; kingdom Viridiplantae; phylum Streptophyta; class Magnoliopsida; order Caryophyllales; family Polygonaceae; genus Fagopyrum; species Fagopyrum homotropicum. Next base: position 8,611,528 of record BSWB01000006.1, on the reverse strand, counting down.
TGAATTAGGCGCTGCTTCATGACAAACCAGATCAGGATTGCTGAATAATATCCTTAGTAGCTCAACAATTGACGCCTCTGTTGACTCTTGAGGGCTTAATGATAAATACTTTGGAAGAGCTTCCAAAGCTCCTGCTTCAGCCATCATGAGTTTATTAGCATCACATTCGTGTGCAATTCGGATTAGTAGGTTGACTGCAGCAGGTGGTGCATTGGGTCTATCTGGCATTGGTCTTAAAAGATCAACCAACAAAGGAATAGCTTTTCGAGCAATTGGACCCAGTCTTACATCATCAATCTCAAAAAGCCGTTCCAAAACAACCTGATCAGGATTTCTTGTGAGAGAAAACTCTTCATATAAATCAACTAGGTTTGGCATGTCCGAGTCTACGGAACCAACCAATGTTATTAGGCCAGAAATTGCCCCTGAGTTTGCGACTGTCAAGAGTACTGCCTTGTTTCCATTACGGACAAGGCTAGCCATTGCCTGGGCAGCAAAGAATCTATCAATTGTATCATCAGACTTCAAGAGAAGTCCGAGTAATGAAATAACTCGCATGGTTGCTGGAGTGACAACGACATGAGCATCTTGGAATAGTATGGCCAAAAGCATGGCAGTAATCCATGCACCCTCAACATCTTTTAAGTCAGCCTGTCAACAGATCATTAAATTTTTTTTATAAACGAAAGAATCTCATGGTGGGCAAGCATCATAATGATAAAAGTACACATTCTAATGAGGCGTGTTTTGATGATAGGGAAACCCCATAAGGGAACTGGAAACCAAATTAACAATAAGACTTACAGAGGTAGAACAACAGTAATAGGACAATAAACAATTTCTGGACCAAGGTTTTCGAACCTATATTGTCGGTTTAGGTTCGGTCTGGACCGAAACTACTCACTTCGGTTCAGGTAAACCGAACCGAACTTGCTCAGCCCTATGCAACACACCAAAACAACAGTAATAGGACAATAAATGATTTCTCTGAAGTGCAAAAGTGTTGGCATAGAGCAGAAACTTTGAACAAATCCCTGGAAGAAATATCCCGATCCAGGCTAAGGCTTGCCAGCTTAAAAGAGCCAGATTAACAAGGCATTACCCACCCCAAAGTACTCTCTATCCTTCTCACCTTCCTTTTCCAACTGTGAGACCGTTACAGATCCCCTTCAATCCCTTACACAGAAACATAAACAACATACAGAAAATACCTGATATGTGTCTACAGATAAGGGAATATTAGCCTATGCAATCAACAAGTGTATACTCATATAAGAACATTCAAGCTAAACTCCTATATCGAGGATAAGTTCATGAAATATTGTTTTACCATATAGAACAAGAAAATAAAAGCGGACAAATGCTTTGATTTATCGATATTCAGAAAAATAGCACAGTGCTTCTTATAATACAAGAAAATTAATATAATAGTGGAGAACGGATCAAATGATACCTGCGCATTAGAAGTATAGCTTCTAAGCTTCTCGGAAAGAGCCTCCACTCCTCCAGCTTCCATCACAGTGCGTTTATTTTCCCCATTAAAGGAAGATATAAGTGATAACAACCACAAGGAAACAGTACCTCCCAGAACAGTAGCTGGATCAGGAATCTCAATTTCATTTTCTTCATGAAAAGCTGCTCTTAAAGCCTTAGGAGGTCGTACTTCAATTTCAACAGAAACGCCCTTGGAATTTTGCTTTATCATATCCAATAAAGCATGAATAAGAGGCTTTAGATATCCTGACATGTCAAGCAAAACAAATGCCTGTTGTTCGTGCTCTTTAACAACGCAAATGAGTAATGCAGCAGCTCCAACTCTGACTTCTAAGCTGGAAGATTTCAGTATTCTCTTTGTGATCAATCCAATTGCTTTTGGTTTGGCAATCAACATGCCAGCAAGTGCCACGGGTTGGTCTCCACAAAGCCTAGATAGAATTTCTATGGCCTTATCCTGCAAAGTAGGAGGTCCTTCAGCAAGGCAATGCACAACTGGATCTAAACTTGATGGAGCCTCGGTGAAGATTTTCCATAAAGGATATGCAATATTTTTGCTTTGTTTTGTCCTTGACAAGACAGCAATTACTCCCAAAACTTCACTAGCACCAGCCTCATCCATCTCCAATGCCTTCAGCGAATCAAGCAGCACAAGAACACAAAAACGAAATTGGTTTCCTTTGAGCACATCTCCCACAGGATAATGCTTCAGTAACACACGTAGGGCACGTGAAGCATTCTTCTTGCCTTCTGGACTACCTTCGCCTAATACTCTTGTCAAGGCTGATACGACGTCTTCAGCAAGAGCAACAGTAGCAACCTCTGAATCAGAAAGTAGATTTGCAAGTGCAGCTACAGCAGCTTCTGCTGCATGCATGAAAGAAGTTTTAGCCAGTTTAATTAGAGGTTTGACTTCTCCTTCGGCAACAACAAAATTCTTTCCAGAACTCTTTTGTCTGGTATGCCTGGACAAAGCACCTAAGGCTCGAGCTGAGTTTGTTGCCACAAGTTGAGTCTTGCTGGCCAGAAGCTTCATGCATGGTTGAACAATCTCGTCAGTTGCAAGACTGCTACATATATCTTGTCTAGCATTGAAAAGATCGGCTAGAACTGATGCAGCAGACTCTTGAGTTTCTTCATTCGAAGCATGAAGAACCTTGACAAGAGATTTTAAAGCTGTGTTTGCTGTAGCTCCCTTCTTCACAAGATCATTGTGAGATGCCATGGTAAGCAAGTGGCCTAAAAGCCTAATTATGTGAACTTTTGAGACTGGGATGTCACCCACGAGCATTGCCAATAGCTGATTAATAATAGCCGAATCAGCAGTTCGGACTAGCTTTTGAAGTGCCTTACCTGACATTTCTTGCCCTTTTTGTCCACCGCTTCTAATAAGCCAAAGTAATGCTGGAACCGCATCTGCACTTTCAACACATGCACATATGTCTTCACTATGACAGCACAAACTCCATAGAACATGCGCAGCATCCTCCCTAGCTTTATGTGACCCTCCCTCTAACAGCTGTACCAGTGGAGGAATCCCGCCCGCAGCAGTAATTGCCCACTTGCTTTCTTCGACTTCATCCAACAAAAGTGCCAAAAGCTGGATGGCAAGTTCTTGATGCTGCTCACTAGATAGACCCAAGAATGAAATCAGCAACTGGATACCTTCTCTCCTTTTCAAGGCAACCCAAAGGCTCCCTCCTTCACTGCACAAACTAGTCAGAGAAACTACCAAATGCTCTTGAACTTCAGCAGAAGCCATAGTTAGCAATCCAATCATTATCTTCTTTGCTTCGGCATAATTTAGGCAAATCGAAAGATGACTGTTGCCATATAGACTTGCCAAGGCTTCAAGAACACGATCTTGAACCAGACTATTTTGTTGAGGCTTTAGTAGCATGACTAAGATATCTTCTATCTGTTTTACATCAAATGGTGCCTCTTTTAACCCAGGTTTCTGCTCAAAAACCATTACAGTATAAGCTAGTGCTCCAATTATATCAGAAATCGGAGTCGCAGCTCGAGGAGAACGTGCAAGTTCTCCAAGATAAAAGATTAAAGAATGCATCCCCCCACATATACTGGCCAAAGCTCCTGTCGCATGACCTTGAAGAGCCTGGCCATGTTCCCCTTGCATACACTCTTTAGATGGAGCTACAACAGCACCAACAAGAATCGGAATACCACCTGCATCAACGATACTTTTCTTAGCTTCAGACGAATGTGAAGAAAGAGCCTCCAGTGCATCAGCTGCACTCGCACGGACAGAAACCTCATTTTCTCGATCTAAAAGACCCAGTAGGATCTTTACAGCTCCGGAATCTAGCACTTTGAGGATATCATCCTTGAATGCCGGTATTGTGCGAGCCAGAAGAGAAGCAGCATTCGATCGAGAAGATGCATTGCTAGATGAAAGAAGTTCCACAATGATATCAACTCCACCAGTAGCAATTGTTTTTCTCCAATATCCATCCTTATCACCACAAAGGTTTTTCAATGCCCCAGCCACATAACCTTCCACCAGGGTATCCTGCTTATCTTTTAAACTTAACTGCTCCCATAAAGCAGGCACAACACCCTCTGTCACAAATATCTTAACTCCTACATGATCATCACCTAATCCACCACATGAGACTTCATATATTGCTTCTGCAGCAGCCTTCCTCACATCATTTGAGTCGGATTTCAAAAGTGACAATAGAGGAGGAATACATCCACCTAGAAGCACCTTCAACCTTAAATCTTCTTTCTTACTCAGAATGCTTAAGATTCCAGCAGCATTAACTCTTGCTATGGGAGTGCCTCCCCTAAGTATAGATATAAATAATGGCATTGCTCTACTATGGGATCCAATAAGAGCCTGCGCCTCCTTTCTTGATTTTGCAAGTCCAAGCAATCTAGTTGTAACAAGTTCCTTCTCTTGTGGTGATGTGTTACCAAGCAGCTTCTCAATAAGTTGAGCAACCAAAGCCATGGTATCATCGGAATCTTCCACGCCTTTTGCTTCATTGCATTCCCTGAGAAAAAGAAGGCCCAAGTTTCTTTCAGAAAGCACTAATCATGCACAGAATAAAACGATTGAACATGTTTTATCTCATATTAAAAAGAAATAACCAAACACTTTATTAGATAACCTACCACTTCATCATGAAACTAGAAAAAGGCACGTCCTTATTTATAACAACCTTTCTTTTCACCTTTCGCAGTGATAATGGGTGTGGTATGCTTTTTCTTCTTAATTAATTTTAGTAGTAATGAAACGAAAGATCATGGAGTACTCAACCCAGTAGGTAGTTTAACACGTTGAAGAGTTAAGAAGAGATAACCTTGACCAAGAAACTGACGCTTTGAGCTCTCCTGGTCGATTGGATGGGGCCTCCTGCATTTGCTCAACACTGGGAACAGAATGAATCTCAGACTACTGCCATTCAAAATGAACCTAATTCAGTTAACTCGACTGAATCCATATTGATAGATCATGATCCATACCCAAAAAGTTTTCATTCGAGAGAATTGCCAAGCTAATATATGACATGCAGGACTAAGGCTTGTGGAGAAATTCCAATATCTATTCCTACCACTAACACAGATTCTACGGAATATATCCTAAGCATGTAAACTTGTTTGATTTCAAAGGAAAAATTACAGGTCAGTGTCACCGACATTGGAAGATAAGATCAGCGCGTCAAGCTCCAATAAGCAAACTTGAAATGAACACAGCCGAAAAAAAAAGTGATCTGATGAGAGAAACTATAATTACCTCACCCAAGATGGCGCTGCACAATCTCCTTTCCTTTGGCCCAGAAAAAGCTTCACAAACCTATCTTATTCACATCGAGCTCGAGCAAAGATAATTCCAAAATCATCGAAACAACTAACACAGTGAAGCAAAAGCTTAAACAAGCGCACAACTGCAGCGATCAAGGACAGGAAATCATGGAATCATACAACACGGAAAAGCGGTAGTTGACAGAAAATAGATATTCGGACAGGATTCGAACGAACAAGGGAGAGGAAATAGCTAAAATTAGAAGTGTGTAGCGAATCGCGACGGAAATGCAGATGATGAATCGATAATTGAAGTGGATTGCAATGGAAATAAAACGTATTGGTGAAGGAATGAGATGAAATGAAGCTAGGGCCAAGAGAGTGAGATGTGGCCTCGTTTTCGCAACGGTAAAATGGAGAGATTACGAAAAATTGCAATCTATGTGGAACCGACCATTGAATGCTTGACCTGGTAAAATTGACAGTCTCTTGGTTTCGGCCTGGGATGGGGAGGCATCTAGACGTGAATTGAGAGGTCCATTAATGGAGGATGAGAGAGAGAATGGGGGAGAGGGAAGGAGGGAGAGGCCTTTTTCGTTTTTTGCTTTCTAACGGGAGATAGACTGTAACTTCTCTCTCCATTTTACCCCTCTCTTAATTTGGATCTTTTTTCTTTTTCTTTTTTTTAGAAGTATTTTTATTTTCTCTTTTTTTTTTTTTTGGATTTTTATTTTCGTATTGAATCCGGGGACGTTGTATGATAACATGAAATTTACATGAAAACATTTCTGGTGTCAGAAACGACGGATATGTGAAATTTATGTCATTGAGTAAGTTTTCCGAGATTGCTATTCGTACCCACCATTTCATGCTAAATATACCCATTACACGACTACGCGTTGCGTACGCGTAGAAAATGGATCAATTTCTGAGGCGGAAGTTACAACGCGTACGTAACGCGTAGACGTAAAGACATTCTCAATTCAAAATTGAGAGAAGTCTTTACGCATCCGCGTTACGTACGCGTAGTAACTTTCTGCCGTTTGGAAAGTTACTACGCGTACGTAACGCGTAGGCGTAGGTCTTTTCGCTTCCATAACGCGAAAGCGGAAGGTCGTCTTTCTCATTCCGCCTCCACCAAAGTTTTCCTTACCGACGACGAAGAAGAGGGCGACGAAGAAGAGGCGACGACCACCACCAACCACTCCGACGACGTTTACACACATCACCAGCAGCCATGGTCCGAACTCGGGGAAGAGACGGAGGCGTGGTCCGGGGGAGCCGCTCCGGCAACGGCGGCGGTGAGTCCTCCGGCAGTTTTTCCGGCGAGGGTCGCGGGCGAGCGGTTTCCGATGCCGAGGTTGGGCGAGGACGGGGCTCTCGTGGAGGGCGAGTAGGGGGAGTAGTCCGAGGTTGCGCGACATCTCGCGTTTCTAACGAGGTTGGGGTACGTTTTAATTTATTTTTATTACATTTGTCTTTATATACGTTAATTAAAGAATTGTAATCGATAATTAGTGTAGGATTAGTTGTTAATTACTTATTATGTATAGAATTAGTGAATGAATTAATGAATTAGTCTCAATTAGTCGATAATTAGTTAAATTAGTGGACAATTAGTCACTAGTTAGTGAAATAGTCGATAATTAGTTTAATAAAAATTGAAAAAAGTCGATAATTAGATAATTAGTTTATTGAAAATAGTCGATAATTAGATAATTAGTTGTTAACTTCCTTAAAATAGTCGATAATTAGTTAATTACTCGATAATTAGTTGTTAATTATTGGAACTAGTAGATAATTAATAGATAATTTGTTTAATAAATATTGAAATTAGTTGTAAATTCCGTAATTATTTGATAATTAGTTAATTACTCGATAAATAGTTGGTAATTAGTTTAATAAATATTGAAATTAGTTGTAAATTCCGTAATTAGTTAATTACTCGATAATTACGTTTAAAATTATTGAAATTAATAGATAATTAGTTTAATAAATATTGAAATTAGAACTATTGGAACTAGTACATAATTAATAGATAATTTGTTTAATAAATATTGAAATTTCTTGATAATTAGTTAATTACTCGATAATTAGTTGTTAATTATTGGAACTAGTAGATAATTAGTTTAATAAATATTGATAATTAGTTAATTACTCGATAATTAGTTGATAATTAGTTAATTACTCGATAATTAGTTGATAATTAGTTTAATAAATATTGAAATTAGTTGTAAATTCCGTAATTAATAGATAATTTGTTTAATAAATATTGATAATTAGTTAATTACTCGATAATTAGTTGATAATTAGTTAATTACTCGATAATTAGTTGTTAATTAGTTTAATAAATATTGAAATTAGTTGTAAATTCCGTAATTAATAGATAATTTGTTTAATAAATATTGATAATTAGTTAATTACTCGATAATTAGTTGATAATTAGTTAATTACTCGATAATTAGTTGTTAATTAGTTAATTACTCGATAATTATTGGAACTAGTAGATAACTAGTAGATAATTAATAGATAATTTGTTTAATAAATATTGAAATTACTCGATAATTAGTTGTTAACTTCCTTAAATTAGTCGATAATTAGTTAATTACTCGATAATTAGTTGTTAATTATTGGAACTAGTAGATAATTAATAGATAATTTGTTTAATAAATATTGAAATTACTCGATAATTAGTTAATAGAAATTAGTTTAATAAATATTGAAATTACTCGATAATTAGTTAATAAATATTGAAATTACTCGATAATAGGTTGCCGGGACTAGTACTCGTCCATGGGCCGCTACGGTTTCGAACCGTAAGCGGCGTATGATTGAGTTGGGAGTAGCGCGTCCTGATGACGTTCTTGAGGATCCTCAGGAGGAGGAGGAGAGAGTTGGGGAGGAGCATGTAGACGAGCGGATGGACATGTTGTTCGGTTCGTCCGACGTTTCCGGCGGCCAGATGTTACCCGAGGCAGACGTTGATGCTTTTGTATTGGAGTTGCATGACACGTTGGACCGCCGATCACCTGCACCTGCTCATTCAGAGAGCTCTGCCGCCGGGAGTAGGAGACTCGGTCAGGAGGGTTCACCACCACCTCCACCTCCACCTCCACCTCCGCCTGTGGTTGCAGATGACGCTGCTGGGTATCCAGGAGGTCCAGCTATACGGGACTTACTTTACAGCTATGACACTCATGTCGCTCGTGACATATGGGTCGGTCAGGTATGGATTTAAATTTCGTTTAGCTTTTTATATTTCCTTAAATTTAAACGTGTTACTTACGTTTAAATGATATTTTCATAACAGGATAGAGGTGTTTTACGAGTCTATAGGCTAGGTGCCACGGTCAGTGGCTTACGTAGCCTTGCTGATCGATTTCCAGAGTCAGAGTGGATGACACTGGTTAGGGGGAGTGGACTGCATGGCCTCCTAGAGATGCAGTGGGGCGGTGTCGACCATGCGCTTGCATCTGCCTTTGTTGAGAGGTGGTATCCAGAGACTTCCGGATTTCACTTCCCATGGGGACAGATCTCTATCACCCTCCACGACGTATATCACCTCCTAGGACTTCGCATTGACGGAGACGAGGTTATCGGCGCCAGGGATGACACACTCTTCACCTCCATGTTCGGCTTCCCGACATTGGAGGTGAAGGACGCCGTGAAGGCGGGTGGGTGGCCGTCTTCTCATCTCCTCTCTACTATTAGGACTATGGCCGAGTCCCCAGATGCTAGACAGGAGGACATCGCTACCGGATTTCTTGCTCTTCTCATTGGCTCCACCCTGTTCATTGACAAGACCACGAACAGGGTGAAGTCTCATCTATTGAGCGTTTGTCGAGACCCCATCACCATGGCGTCCCGTGCTTGGGGGACTGCCACACTGGCATATCTATACAGATAGCTAGGCGAGTCCTCTCGCAGGGAGGTTCATACATTAGCCGGTTGTTCTCTTCTCTTAGAGGTAAGCAATGAACTATAATTTCATAGGTTACAATCTTTTAATTGATAATCAAAATATATTGAAATGATATGTTTTTCGCAGTCATGGATTCACGCTTATTTCCCTCACTTCCGACCTAGAGGACATACTGACCCTCTTAGACAGAGAGATGCGAGACATGCACAGAGGTCGGAGAGGGCTCCTACAGGACAGATGGAGAGATCGGCCCTATTAGGGTTTAGGGCCCAGTTGTCGAGGTGTAGGATGGACGAGGTACTAATAAAGTCAAGTTTCTTACGTATATTTTGAATTGATCTTCTGAATTGACGTTATATGTTTGTCGTAGGTGACGTGGATGCCGTGGGGTTCGCTAGACGGCTTTCAGACTGGACAGATGCGCATATCAGCCTATTTTGGGGTGATACGCTTCTGTTGGTTGGAGGAGCCCTATCAGCCACCGTTTATGCTACGTCAGTTCGGGCATGTACAGATAGTCCCTCCAGAGCTTCATACAGTTCCTCCCGGATGTATCATTCGCCCCTTCGTGATGAAGAGGCCGGCGAGGATAGGGAAGTATGAGCTGCTATTTTCTCCCGACGCATGGCATTTGTGGGCGACGCGAGACCAGCATCTGTACGACATACAGAGCGTCCCAGCAGTTGTCGACCCATGGCAGATGGATGAGTACTTCTTAGATTGGTTCTTACCACGTACTCACTTCCACCTGCAGCCACCTCCAGATGGTGCACCACCACCGCCTGCACCTCCAGTTGCACCTGTTGTACTTTCAGAGCGGGTACGATATGAATTGTTACGTTAAAGTTCATTTTATTTAAGAATTAGTTCAGTTTCTTACCTATTTTCATGTTCTGCAGCGTGTACATATAGCTATAGGTATGGTTAGAGATTAGTTGACTCGTTGTCCTCCGTCTGAGGCTGATTTTCTTCGACGTCTCCTAGATGTTCTAGGAGGAGACGAGGCACCAGAGGCGCCACCTCCTGTTAGGGCATCACAGCGACAGGACTAGACACTTGTTTCTATTTTGTTTATTATGTATGAACATGTTTCATTACTTTGACTTGTTTCTATTTATTACGTCCCGTGCTTGCTTCATTTTATGTATGAACATGTTTCATTACTTTGACTTGTTTCTATTTCCAACGTCCCGTGCTTGCTTCATTTTATTACTTTCACTTGTGATTTATGTTTTGAAATCAAATTTGAAATCAAAATTGAAATCAAAATCTCAATTTGAAATCACAAATCAAAACTTCAATATTGAAATCACAAATCACAACTCACAAATCAAAAACCTCAATATTGAAATCACAAATCACAACTCACAAATCAAAAACCTCAATATTGAAATCACAAATCACAAATCACAAACCTCAATATTGAAATCACAAATCACAAATCAAAAACTCAATTCAACACTACTATTCGAAATCACAATTCAACATCAAACTAAGAACCCGCATCTTCTTCTCTCTGAAGCAGTCTTCCGTATCTTGCTATTCTTCGGTTATGTATGTCGGCAAAACCATCAACTGAAGCGTCGTGACCTCGCATCCAATCAAGACATATCGGGGGTAATGGAGCGTTTTAATGCAACCAAACCTGTTTTACAAATCAATAGCATGTTAGTCAAACAAGTTTTGATACAACCAAACTTGTTTCACAAATCAAGGGAATAAAATGGACTTACCGGAACGTAGTGATGATCATTGAGTACTGTGATTGCTTGCACTACCGTTGGAGGTTCTTGTTCGGCTTCAGAATCGGCAATCAATGGCAAGCAGGTGTAGGAGTCCAATCTAGAGAAGACGACAAGGGACACCCGAAATAAAGTAGCGTATGCGAGAGCACAAGTAGGAACCTCCATCCAGAACTGTGATGCGCAAGGTGCGGGGTTAAGGTAGTTGACGTTGTCAATCAGTTCTTCGATCTCATCATCACCATGTATTCCGGAGTATACATGCATGTGTCTACTCAACTCTCAAGCTATCTCTCTCCGGACACGAATGTACTCATCTGGACGGTAACCCAATAGCGCACCAAGTGATCGATATCCGCAATGTCCATCGCCCGGAACATCTATCACACGATCAACGTAAGATAACATAAATGCTGGGATATTCCGATAACCCCAGTTGAATCCTCGGACCACAGGTTCAGATGGCTCATTTGGAACGGCCGTCTCAGACTCCGGGATGGTACTAGGCTCAGACTCCGGGATGGTACTAGGCTCCGGGATGGTACTAGGCTCGCCTGTGGTGTCTGCTCGTCCTCGACCCCGTCCTCGGCCTCGTCCTCGAACTCTTCCTCTAGAACTTTGTGAAGATTTCCTCATCTGTGAATCCTTATTAGCTCGAGCATGCTCAAATCCAGATGACACTCGTCCTTGCTTGCTTCCCTTGTCTGAAGGATGTAAAATTCTCGGCTCCCGAGCTACTGAGTCCGTCGGGTTCAACATGGTTGCAATATAAGCGCCAAACTTGTTCACAACGTCTTGGGGCAACCTACCCTCCCTGTGCATGGCCATAAAAGATGTCAAAGTAATATCCCCTATCGACAGAGGAATAGCCTCGGGTTCTTCCACTTCTTCGGTGACCTCATGCCACGTAACTTGTCTCCAAAAAGGATGTATTGCAGTCAAAAACATAGGTCTGTTTTCCCGGAGGGCAGCAGCAAACTCATGAATGCACGGGATCCCATACGATTGCCTCCAATACCAATCGTCACATGTAGCATCAAATGTCCCTTGCCGCGCCAGTTTGCAATTCTCGATCAAGTACTTCATGCAATTGTTAGACACCTTTCGAAGAAGAAATGTAAACATAGGGTCTTCTTGGATGCCTACGATAGTATGAGTACGCGACTTTTCTATGCAACATTGAATCTCATCAATCTGATCTCCAATCATTCTATGGATGGCCTTGATGAGAGTATCAAATCCACAACGAGTAGACTTAAGAGTTCTCTTCAACACCGAATGAGCACCCTCGGCCCTAAGATTAGAACATAATTTATAATTATAAAATAAATCATCACAAGTAAACTAAACAATAAAAGATGAAATGAGTATTTGTCTAACCTTCCTGTCGTCCTTGATCCGAGATGGAGATAGTGATCGGTCCAGCAACGAACAATAGCTTCCTTGTACTTGTCCAACCATGTCTTCTCGAGGTACTCCATCAAATGATACTTGTCCATCCAACTATCCCTCATATGCAAGAGCCTCGCCTCATAAGCCGCAATAGTAGTCGATTCAAACAACTCATGACAATCTCTCATGAATTTTGCTTGGATGGATGGCGAATGTGACTTCCACCAACTATTTGATTCTATGTTTCGATACACGTGCCACTCACACAAAATATGTTTGGCATCTGCGAAGACTCTAGGCATTGCTTTTATGAGACCTAATTCTTTGTCCGTCACTATCACTTCCGGCTTCTTTCCACTGAATAACAAGGCAATCCGTTCCAAAGCCCACTCGTAATGACCCGTCGTCTCTCGTTTCATTAACACAAACGCAACGGGAAAAGTTTGTTGTGTGCTAGTTAATCCGACGATCTCCAACAACGGCATGTCATATCTGCAAAATATAATGAATGAGACTCTGTAATTAAAAAAAAGTTTAATATAAACAAACTGAATGAATTACATATTAACCTGTTCGTCTTGTATGTAGCATCCATGATGACAACGTATGGAAACATGGCAACCCAACGCTTCGACTCTGGATGGGCTAGGAATAAGTCGATCACTACCTATCCTCCTTCGGTGGTTTCCATCCTAATATCCCACATATAATCCTTATCTTGCAAGAATTTCAACGCTTCTTGAATTACCGTTCGATCTCCCATCGCTTCCAACCTAATTTTATTCCGAGCGTTTGAAACTTGCTTCCTAGAAGTGACCATCTTTTCGGGATCTTCAAAATCACTCTTTAACAAACGAACAATTTCCCTCGGAGTCATTCCCGCCTCGGTGTAGATTTGGACTCGTTTCATTTGTGCCTTCGTCAACCGTCCAGCAAAGGCATGACCTACCAACTTCTTCGGAAGAGGATGATTGTGAATTCCGTGAACATTCCTCACACCCCAAAGACCCCTTTGCACCTCATCAACGTGTAAGCGAAAATTACAATCAAACTTCTTCGTTTTGCATACCCTCAAGGCCTTCGCCTCACTCTTGCGGACTCCGTGATGCTCACACGCAAATATCACCTTTCCAAAACGCTTATCATCCGACTTGTAGGACTTTAGTTTGATGAGAACCATATTTCTACTTCCTGCTCTCTCAAGAACCCACACAACTAACGAGTCCATATCCGTCCATATCCGATGGTCAACGAACAAACTAGTATAGTCATAATCATCGGGAATATCGGCAACCTACAATAATTATTTCGAAAATTTCATTCACTACGACTATATCATATGTTCTGAGATTGCTCAAATTAATTAACAACTACTTAAATAATAATTGTCTACTAATTCATTAATTAACGACTATTTTCTTCAATTAACGACTAATTGACACCTAATTAACGAGTAAATTCTTCAGTTAACGTCAAATAACATTACTTATTGACTAATTGTCTACTACTTCATTAATTAATGAGTCAAGCATATAACATAAACTAACTAAAACATATAACACTAAACTACGTCAAAACAAACGAATTGAAAAAACTAACCTCAACACCCGAATACGGATCGTAACTACTGAGCATCGCGGGATTGAACAAGCCCTCGTCACCCTCCACGTCATCTTCACCACCGCCGAAAGCAACACCGTCATCCTCTTCTCCATCGCCGGAATGATAGCTTGCTTCTCCATCGTCGGAATTCATTTTCGAAAGGACTTTTTTTGCGAAACAACGTTTGACAATGAGGTTTTATGAAATGGGTCGAATACATGATATTTATACTAATCTTTGGGTTACATTACCGTTGGTAACGGCTAGTTCTCCACAATACGCCTACGCAGCGCGTAATCGTAGTGTTCACAACGGTTACATGATCCGAGAACTACGCCTACGCATCCCGTAAGCGTAGTTCTCGATCAAGCAAGCGTTGTGAAGTCTACGTAGGCGTAGTTTGTCCTTGTATTTTGGCGATTGATTTATGCTTCCCCTACGGTTACGTGATGCGTAGTCGTATAATGGGTACAAATAGAATGAAATGGTGGGTACGAATAGCACGTACCTAAGTTTTCTTATCCTATGGAAAAATACAGAAAGATTGACACGTGTATATTTTTACTGAATTCTTTTTGTTTAATTTTTTTGTACTATTTGTCAACATTTTCTTTAATGATTAGTTCAAAAATATTTGTAATATTGATTTAAAATAGTTTACAATAAAATTTTGTACTTATTACTTTGTTAAACTTCTATTTCATTTGTACAAAATTTTGCATACTATGGTTCTAATATTTCTATTTTGGTAATTCATTTTTTTCAATTTATTGGTTCAACTTTAATTATTTTAACTAATAAAATACATTAATTAAACAAATAAAACTTAATTTTTAAATTAATATTATAAAAAATATGGAATAAGTAACTACAAAAATGTAATAAAATATAACTGATAATTTAAAATATTTAAACTAATAAGAACTTTGTATGAACTAATATTATAAAACTTTGAAGTAACATGTTAATATTTTTTTTTCTTTGCAATCAATCTGTAATTTTGTCTTAGTTAATAAATAAACATTTAGTGACATCAATAATAAAATAAAGCAACAGCTCCGCAAATGGAAGGCAAACTCTCTTTTAAAAAAGGACGAAACATCCTCATAAAGCACAACTTAGCAACAAAACCATCATTTGTTATGCAAGAATTTATACTTCCAAGTCATAATTTAGACGAACTTGATAAAACGTATAAAAAAAAAATTTTGGAACAAAGATGACAATCACATACCATTAATTAGTTGAGATTCAATTTGTAAACCAAAAAGAAACAGAGAATTCGGTTTAAGAAAATCTCTTACTACTAAAAAAGCCCTTCAAATGAAGCTACTCTGAAAAATTATTGCTGAACCAGAAAATATTTGGGTACAAATTGTTAATGCAATATATATAAGAAATATTAATGTACTATAATATCATTTAAAAAGAAGGATCAGATCTTGAAAATGGAAAAACCTATTAAAACTCAACTCCGAATTTAAAAACGGAATTATTTGGCAGATAGGCAATGGTAAATCCATCAACTTCTGGCAAGATAACTAAGTCACAACGACCCCCTAATCAAATTAGTACAAAAAACTAATCTAATCAATACTCAGATTAAAGTTAGTCACTTCATTAAATCAAATGAACCACTAAAATTGAAAATGAGCTACAAAACATTATAAGCCCAACAATTAGGAAACAAATCATTTCAACAAATGAAATACAAGACAAGCTATATGTCAGGAGTAGTGTGAATGGATGGTTCTCCACTAAATTAGCCTCGGAAATGATAGAAAAGGAGTTAGGTTGACTTCCTGACTACTCTTGCGAAGAGACTCAACCAAAAATTATAAATTTCATATGGAAAATATGAAGAAACGATATCCCTACTAAAGCAAAACTTAACGAAAGAAGAATCGTAGTGCCAAAAACTGCGAATTTTGTAATCATCAACTCGATGATCTTGTACATCTTCTTATTGATTGCCCATATAGCAAAAATATAATCACAAAATTCGACTTAAATATCATCACCAATCTGAATACCATTGATGCGGAAAACAAAAGACCACACGAACTCTTGACAAAAATAAAATATAAGACCGGACTTTCTAATTTCTCCCGACTTGCAACCATATGGTGGAGTATTTGGTTATTTAGAAATAAAATCACACTTAACAATGATGCAATCGGATCGGATTATAACATCCTAAATTTCATTAAAAACCAATCTCAGGAGTGGAAAATTCACAAGACCAATGATAATGACTACGATTTTAAACATATTCAAAAAAATAACTTAACCAACACCATAAAGAAAAATAATATTAAATAGGATAAATCAAAACCCGAGTTCCACAAACTCAATTTTGATGGATCAAAACTCGATTCGGAAATAAAAGCCATTGGTTTTGTTATACAAAATCATAACGGTGATATTATTAGCTTGGGTGCTAAGAAAAATAACTCGGTAATTAAAGCAGAAGCCTTTTGCGCTGAAAACTAGACTAAAAGAAGCAACAAGACTAAATATTAAAAAAAAATTGAAATTGAGGGCATAACCTTTGTGTTATAAGACACTCCAATGACTTTGGAGTTGCCCCTGGGAGGTCGAGATAATCATATCCGACTCCATATTGGATCTTGGCTTCTTTGAGAAAGTCCAAGTCAGGCATGTGTTCAGAGAATTTAACTGTGTTGCTGACTGATTGACCCATTTGGAAATTTTAAACCCAAAACACCCTTTTCTGACGATCCCGAATCTAGTGTTCTCATCCACAAATATGCTTTAGGATGGACTACCTCTAGTAATTCTCCCCTAACCTCTTTCCGTTTTCAAAAAAAAAAAATGAAGAATTTGATTTACTATATTTTTTTAGTTTTGTATTTAGTATATGTACCTCTTGAGAAAAGAGGGTTGATGGTTTGAGAGTAAACACAAAAGTTTGGAGGTATGTTTACCTAATTAAAAAACTAAATAGCCTAGTTACTAAAAATAAAACTCAAAAAAGCCATTAAAAAACCAATCCAAAAACATTATGTATTTTTGCCTTGAAAGAAAATGTTTGGCTTGAATCACTCTTTTTTAACGTAATTTTGTAAAGAAAAAATTGTTTTACTTGAATTACGCATACAAAATAAATTAAATAAAAGTCACTGATTTTTATATGCCAGTCCTCTAGTGATTTTGATGCATTAAATACATAGTCTCATTCACGGTACGACTTATTAGCTATTACATAAATATATAGTTATGCTTTTGTAACTTTTATATTTTAGTTCGGTTCTCGTTAACTTATAAATTAAAGTGAAAAACATATGGCACGGCGATTTGTCAAAAGGTGATGATATTGAAAAAGACGTAACGTGGGCGTGTAGTTTTATTCTTTTTTCCTGCCTCAAGCATTTGAATTTCATTTTTATTACTTTTTTCTTCTGATTTTACCATCTTATTTACACATTTATTAAGTTAAAGTTTTATATTAAATTCTGAAATTCAGAAGTGAGTTACAAGCGAATCGGATTACATTTTAAATTAAAATTGAGGGAGATGATTGTCCACATGCTAAATAAGACTAATTTATTTACATATTTTTGGACACGAGTAAATTGTTTATTGTAACGAAATCAATATTGTGGCATTAAAAAATAATAGATTCGAAGGAACATATCTCGTGGATGTCAGATCTCATTGTAAAATAATAATAATAATAATAATTATTTGTGTAGTTAAATGAGTGTTGGTTATAAACTACGATATAAAGATGGTAGATCTGGTCAGTCATTAGTCAAAGTGTGAGCTTCAATTGTGGATCTGGGTCATCACTCACTCATTTTTAATTTTTTTTTTTCATGTCGGAATTTATATTATATGAATAAGATTATTAAAGATATCAAACACACTCAAATATACAGATTCACGCTTATCAATTGAAAAATCTTATGTAATGAATATATAGAATTTGACTAAATAGATATTTTTTTTATTTTATTAAATTGAATTGAAAGGTGAGGAGGTTATAAGGTAAGGAAGTTTAATTAAATGTACATCTACTTAACATCTTTATATTATGATTTAGTTACTAAAAGTAAATATCAAAAAAGTTTATTTAGTTAATTTGACCTGTATATTTTGATAAAGTTTAGCAATTAGTAAGGTAATAAAAGTTATTGATTTGAGCTCCAAGATCACAGGTTCTGTGAAATTTTTGAAAAAAACTTTACTTAAATTCCGGATGGTACCCTCGTGGTTTGGGGTATTCCGGATTTTACCCAACAATTTTTTCTTTTCCGAATGGTACCCTCATACTTTTGCAACTTTCCTGATTTTGCCCTGAACCGATTCAATTAATAAAAATGTAAACTCATTTAATTTAAAACTCAAACCAAGAAAGGAAAAAAAAACATGAACTCCATTCCTCCTTTAATCTTCTTTCATGTCTGTTTCTCATCAGAATCATGAACTCCACTCTTCCTTTCATCTTCTTCCATGTCTATTTCTCATAAGAATCATGAAAATCTCAATTCAGGATTGAATTTCGAATTATAAATGAATTCAAAATTTTTGCTGGAAAACTTGATTTAGAAACACCCAGGTTCACCATATATTAAATCCATGAGCATTGACAAAAAAAGACTACAGCAAATCAAGATCCTAAAAATGTGCAGATACTCCCTTATTCATCTCAACATAAATTGCACTCAGAACAAGATTAAAAAAAATGTATAAGGGTTGCTCAACACTCGATCGAAAGAACTATGAACCTTATGCTTGCCTATTCCGCTCAGATCCACCAAAATCAACTCAAAAACCGCTCAAATGTTTGTCCCTTTGCTCACTAGGGTTATGAACACAAGACACATACATGGATTATCTTCAATGTTCATCCCTCAAGGTAGAATTAAATCGCCCAATCGTAATCTCCAACATTAAGCATATCACTCGGGATATACTTCTCGCCCCAATTCCCTTCGCGTGTTGCAGAGAGCGAACTGCGGGGTTGAGTTTGCAGAGTAAAGATGCCAAATGAATTCACCGAGTATGCAAATCAACGGTGCTCTCTCTCCCTTCCTCTATACATTCACTGTGATATCATAGAAACCTAGTGATTAACTTGGATGGTTGAAAGATGCAGAGGATCAAACATCCATGATCTCCGTTGAGGAAAAAACGCAGATCACGATCAATCAAGCTTTAGCGAGAGATCTTATTTCAGGTTCTTCCTCAATTTCATTCTTCATCCCTCTTTCTTCATCCTTTTTTTTCTTCACAATTTTCGGCCAAATTGAAATTGATGAGAATTCATTTGAAAATCAACCAAATATTGATCAAAAGAAGAAGTCTAGTGATGAATCTAAGATACTGCTATGCTATTGGGGGTTTTAATTGTGAATTGTGGCTGTTGGATTCCTGGCAATGTTGTAGATGAGGGAAGAAGATGACGGAAGGAGTGGGTTTAGGGCTTTTTATTTTATTATTTTTTGGTGGGAGGGCTTTTTATTAAACCGGTTATTATTGAACCGGTTCAGGGCAAAATCAGGAAATTTACAAAAGTACGAGGGTACCACCCGGAAAAGAAAAAACTGCTGGGCAAAATCCGGAATACCCCAAACCACGAGGGTACCATCCGAAATTTCCCTAAAATTAAACTTAGCCTAAAGTACCACACCCGAAATTATAGTATTGGAGTTTATGAATGTAACTTAAAAGTTTGTACATGTTATAACATTTTGAATTGTACCCAATTGTTTTTCAACTAATCTATTTGAGATTTATAATTATAAATCATAGTAAATTTTTATTTTTTAATTTTGGTCAAATTAACTAAGTAAGCTTTTTTGAGATTTTTTTTATTATTAGACACATGATATAAATATATTTAGTAATTGCTCTAATCAAACTCTATTACCTTCCAACTTCAAATTATAATCGTGTTATTTAACTCATCGAAATTAATCATGATAAAAATAAGGTTTTCGGTCTAGTCGTGGTTCCTAGTGTGTAGGGTTTGACAACTATGAGATTTTTGTAGTCTCAATTGGTTCAAGTAGTCTCTCGTCAAGTTTAGAAAGAGATCGATCGTACTATATGAGGTTGGGTGGTTGGTTACACTTAACTTATTATCAATCGATTTTAGGATGATATCCACCGTGCTTGTGTGGGGGGATTTTGACGTATAGTATGCCCATAAGGAGTTGCATATCCTGAAAAATTACTTAGCTAATTAAAATTTGTCAATAAAGATTTATACTACGTCTCGTTATATGCGCTCACTGACTTGTCAACCTTAAGATTTGTTGACAAGTGTCAAAGAGTCCGAACAATGCACTTGAGGCGGTATGTTGAATGTTAGTGGAATGGATACGGTCCTGCGGATGAGTCCTTAGCGGGTGATGGGTCATGCGGATAGACAATTTTGGGTGTTGGATTGGATGACGGTTGAGTTCATCCACCCGTCACCCAATCTGTTGCCATCCTAGTCCGGACCCAAATCAGCTCTTGGTCAACTCTACCTAAGACGTGGGATGTCCCTCTTGTCCGCTAGGCCCGGTCCGGTCCATGTGTTTGTTTAGTGCCGGTTGTCTGGCTCAAGACTTTCCCCCGGTTTTCTTATGAATAAATAAATATTATCATTGACTCCATTCACTCGGGTTCTGCCTTCTATGTCTGGCGTCCCAGAAATTTCTAGAGGAAAAAAGTAGGGGTGTTAAAAAATTATCCGATCCGAGAATAATCCAACAACCCGACTTTAAAATATCCGACATAAAATTGATCTGACGGAAATACATCCATATTCGCTCCGATCCGTTTCAAAATTTCGGATATGCAGATCGGATACGGATCAAGTTTTTTCTAAACCCGGATATCCGATATCCGGTAGTATAGTATTCACTATTCAGATTTCTCCCGGTCTCCTTTCGTCTTCATCAGTTTGCGTGTGGCGAAGTTCTGACGAACAAAGAACTCGAGGATCCACATCGGCGCGGAATTTTCAGTGGAAAATTTCCTCATCTTCCTCCTGAAAATTCTGAAGAATCAAAATGAGCGCAGCAAGAACGATCGCGCCATCAGGAACCCTAACCCAAACGATAACTATTGGAAACGAATCTCAATCTTCAAGCAACCAACCGCAGCCTGAAACCCTAGTCCTTCGGCTCCGTCGCAAGAAGAAGAAGGTCTCATGGAAGGAGGGGACGGTCGACAACGAGTTCCTGGGTAAGAAGAGCTCCAAGAAGTGCTGTATTTTCCACAAGGACAAGCCTTTCGACGAGGATCTTAGCGACGACGAGACCGATCGCAAGAATGATGAGTCTCATGGCCATCACCATCATGGTGAAGAAGGTTGCTGCTCTAACTCTAATGGGAGTTCGGATTGATCTTCTTCCTGTGTTCAGTGTAGAATCCCCTTTCTTCTTATGATATCAAAATTTGGAGTTTTATTTCATTCTTGATTTTCAGAAACGCTATAATGTTTGCCCACTGATGTATTGAATTCAGTTTTGTTGTAGAAACTAGACATATAATGATTTGCAAATCAGTACTCAAAAGGATATTGTTAAGAGTTGATCATTCTTGTGGGAACAATTGAATCCATGGATGAGGATTGTTGTATTAGCATGTTCTGTTGTGGTTAATGTTTTGATCCCTCACTATTCAAACTTATGTTGTAATATGTCAGTGATTTAGCTGCTGCATTTTGTTGAATTGCATAAACTATTGCACTGTTGTGGTTAATGTTTTGATGAACTAGGATTCCCAGTAATCATCATTATGCTTGAAAATGTATGCTTTAGTAACTGAATGTTACTCCAGGGAAATCGAGCTTGGTGACACCCAAGAATTAAGCCAATATTTAGTGAAAGGAATGAAGAACAGACTAAAGGTTTGGATCATGCAATTTAATTATTTACTTTTTCAGGGGATAGATTGTGTTCTTCTCTGCATGTTTTCATTGTTTGATACTTATAGGGTGCTAGTGGCGGGGACATAATTTTTGTATGGGTATTAGGTTGGTTTTGGTTGTATGACTTACCCGACACGTATTATGAATTTATGTTTTGGAATGCCTAACTGGTAACTGTTTAGATCGCTTGTTGAAAATAAAGAGGATCTGCTTATTAACTTCTGAATTTCTTGTACTATCTCAATCATATTTCCTGCTTTAATACAATGGTGTTTTTACCGCTTTATTTCCACCTTGATTTTTCTGCTACTAGATGAAAAGTTCACATAGTTCGCTGATAATCTTATCTCTCTGTTGGTTCCTGAGCTTTTATAGCCTACTACATCCTCATTGGTTTGTTATTTGTTCTCTTACTGTCTTCATTGCAAGAAAACTGGTGAAATTGGACATTATTTTGCAATATATGCATGAGATACTAGTCTATTATTTTCCAAAGCCCTTACAAAAAATGGTTTCCGGTATCCTCATTAAAAATTAAAAAAAGGAATTTGTTCCTTCACATGTGACAGCTTACTCATGCTTCATTTGTTGAATTTTATGAATCCTTGTAGGAAAGTTCAGCACAAGAATGTTGTGCAATTCATAGGTGCTTGTTCAAAGCCTCCGAACCTGTGCATTGTGACTGGTAAAGTTGGGAGGAATGCCTATGTATATGTTTGATTGAATACATATAGACTTAGAAGTTTGTCTAATTGTCCAGTATAATACCTTGTAGAGAACATATTTGGCATTTCAATACATTTCAAGTTACCCACTGCCTGTGATATGAGTCTGCAGCTCAAGCATATCAATAAATAATAAAACATTGACAGACTAAAATGTCAAAACAATTTATAGATCATAAATTGACTTCTTGAGAAGAAACGAAGGATGGATACTGACATCCATGAATGATGCTCTTTATCCTGTATTGTTTTTCTTCTGAAAGTGCTGACCTTTTGGGAGTAATATCTCATTGACAGCCATTCTTTGCAGCTAAGTAACCTTTATCTGGTGTACAATGAATGTAGAACAAATGTTAAGGATCTTAATGTTGGCTTTTGCAAGTTTACTCATTCCTCTGGCCAAAACTCTTGCTGCAAAAGCTAAAACCAATATACGTCTCTTCTAATTTTAAGTGACTCCCCTATCACAAATATACAATTGTAGCAGACTTATCTTTTTGAAGCCAATAGAAAATGACGGTTTATGCTGTGGATTTTGGATGAATATGATTCACTAATAGATATATGTTCTTCTTCCAGAGTTCATGTCTAAAGGAAACTTGTATGACGACATTCATAAGAAAAAGGGTGTTCTCAAACTCTCTTCCCTTCTTAAAACAGCTATAGATGTTTCAAAGGGAATGGAATATCTGCATAGCAACGGTATTATACAGAGGGATCTGAAAACTGCCAACTTATTGATGGATGACCATGGGGTAAGAGCTATTATTTGTGGTTTCTGCATTCTGATCTCTAATTTCTTTTGCTGAATGTGAATTGGAAACTCTTTCATGTTGTTGATGTGAATTGCATATGCAACACATGTATCTCCTGTGAAATAGAATTATTATTTTTTTTTGGTGTGATGAAATAGAATTAGTATGGCCTCTGCTAAGTCTCATATATTAAACACAGTCTTCTCCCCCGACAATCACAAGCTACAAAAAGTCTTCTGCTGAAGTTCAATAAACGTTCAAGAGACGTCATATAGATACTTCACTTTTTGAGCATTTTTTCACAAATAGAAGTAGTTATATGTAATAAGAAAATAAAGTGAAAATCCTAATGATTCAAGTTCTAAATGAGATTAGGAGTATCTTCACACTTAAAATTTTTAACTTCAGACATTTTGATTTCAATAGAGTTTGTACTTGTCAAATTTACGTAATTCAAGTATATACTTCGTTAGAACTCATCCTACATCATTTGATTCATTTGAGCAGGCAGGCTCAGAGATTCACGTGGCTGAGTATGAAGTGTTGAGAAATTTTGGTTTCATTCATGTGGCTACATCATTTCAATAGAGTTCTGTTAAATGTAATCACGCATTCATAGTTTTGAGAAAATGTTTGAATCGTGATGATTGATGAGTAATACAGGATCGACTTACATGGGCTTGATATGAACGATTTAAAATTTAGGTTTTGAGAAAATGTATATTATTTTTTGGCCATGGTTTGTTTCCAGATGAAATTGGAAAGGAATACGGTTTCCTTTGCATATGGTTCATGCTAAATGTCTGTCTATGCCTTTCTCGGAGTCTGTGACAGTGATGGTGACCTCAGATGCTAAGCAAATGTCCTTGATTAGTTATTAATATACATTGAAACTGTCCTTTTTTGCTTATCTTTGGTTAACAGAAAGTCTACCTAAGCTATAGATGTGCTGATATGGACCGGGAAATTCCTGCTCAAATGGGGGTGTCAAAGCTATATTAGAGAATGTCATATTTGTGCACCAGGATGAAGCAAATTCCTGCTCAAATGGGGCAACCCATCCCATGAATAGCAATGAAAATCATTAGTTGGAACTGTCGGGGGTAAAAAGAGAAGCTTCCATGTCCCCAAGGCCCAGAAACGCACATGGCTTCTCATTCTTCTGACTATGCCTTTTTTAACCAAAACTGCCGCTTATGGCTTCAATCATATTCAAGAAATTCTTTAAAGTTAAATCATATAAAAGCTTCCTAATAATTGATGATATCATATTCATATAATTAAATATCAAAAGTAATATATTATTGAATAAATACAAAGTACTTGTATATCCAAGATGTTTGAAAATGTTCACAAGGAGACCTCAGATTTTTCCCAATCATTAACAATTTACAATAATAAATTATTTTTTATCTCAGGGTAGATTTATACTGAGTTAATTTTCTTTTGATCGAATAAACTAACCAAATATATTACAAAGATACTTTTAAATGATAGATAAATATTAAGGGCCCGTTTGGTTCTTAACTCCGGAAATGGAAACGGAATGAAAATGAATTTAGTCCATATGTATATCCTTATTCATGAAATTTTTATGGAATCATTCCTTGTGCATAATGCACTTGCTTCCCCACATTTTGTTTCCCCTATAGGATATCAAAAGTAATTTTTCTACTCCAAATACTGCAAACCACAAAGAATGATTCCAAAAATTTTCATGAAAAAGGTTATATGTATTGACTAGATTCGTTTCCTTTCCGTTTTCGTTTCCGATTCCGGAGTTAAAACCAAACGGGCCCTAAAAGAATATTTTGAAACATTGAAAAAATCACTACATTTTAAGTAAAGAGGTAATGTAGAAAATATATTTAGATATTTAAGTGTATAAGGTATGAAATTGTGAATTTTGTGTGTGATTGAGTGGATTAGGATGTGGCATTAAGAGATGATACGACATCGTTTAATTTATATGATTGAAATATTGAGGTGAAAACATAGCACATCAATATATGCACACGAAATTACAATAAACGTCTTCTACTTTGATGGGCCACTGGAGGCCCATCACAGCCCAAACAGGCCCAAACTAATCCAAGAGACGCGGACTATGGGCCGGGCGCATGACTCGCTCGAGCATTCATAGACTGAAATCGGTCTCATGTCATCCAGCGAGGCTGTAGCCTGTAAGCCCAATGTTCTAAAATGGCTTCTGCGTGAACATGAAAATATCCTGCAAAGGCGACAGCTCATTCCCCACAGTGAACGGGTTGCCCATAGTGGCATCTATGTAATTAAAATCATAATCGAGGGTGTTTTCAAGTTCCCTCCACTTTGGCTCGCTCTGAACCTCCCTCTCGCACGGCGAAACCACCTGCTCCGAGCAGCTTGAATCTGTGTGCAGCCGGGGAATTGAATCCGACTTCTCGAACTGCAGGTAGTCGTTCTGTGGCGCCGGAGCTCCACCGAAAATGTTTGGCTTCCTTTCCACTTCCTCTGAGGACATCGGACGACTGGGGTAGTACATCTTCAAGGCGGCGCTGGGCGGCGGTAGCTTCTCGATGATTCCTTTCTTGTTGTATATTCGACAGAGCACCCAATCGTCAAGCTGCAAGGAAATATCACAGCCGTTCAATTCAGAACCAAGGAATCATTTCCTAATTGGGCAAGCTATGCATCGACAGCTTCGTGCCTAAATAGATATAAACTGTGCGATGCGTTCTCTGCCACTCAAGGGCTGGGACCAGGGAGCTTGAGTGCATCACAACCGTTCGATTGTTATCTACATAACCTACTTTTCAAGATTTAATCACAGCCATTGATAATTAAGATGGGTGAAAATTTTACCCTGAGTCCATTGCCTTTCTTGCGAGCAGAACGATCGACATCGGCCAAGCGATACTCGTGCATAATCCAGTTGCTCTTCTCTCCTTTAGGTGCCTTTCCCGCGTAGAAAACAAGCGCCTTCTTAATCGCAACCGGTTTTGGTTTCCCGATAGGCTTATCGGCTCCGGTTGCCTTCCAATAACCCGACCCGGCTGCTCGGTTAGGTCTTGACCCGTTCGGGTACTTCCTGTCTCTTGGTGAGAAGAAGTACCATTCCTTCTCCCCGTACCTCGCCAAATCTGCGCAAATCATGATTCAAATCAATCAATAAAAAAAAGAAATTAATACAAAAAGCAAGTTAGCTGATTGCTCGATTAATTACCAGGGAGGTTCCAGGGATCGTATTTGTAGAGATCGATCTCGGCAATGATTGGGACGGCGATTGGCTGGGAAGCGCATTTCCGGCAGAGGTAGTGAGTGACGAGCTCGTCGTCGGTAGGGTGGAATCTGAATCCCGGCGGGAGATTTAAATCGGCGGCGGCCATTTCAATTGGAAACAATATCTTCTAATGTAGTGGAGCACCGGAGCTCGGGGAGGAATAGAAGAACTTAAGAAGGCAAGGTGAAACAATGAAACTTGAGACGCAAGGGAGGAGGAGGAATATATAAAGCCGAGTAGAGGGACACGTGTCACGAGAATTCCTATATCCACGTGAGACATTTCACTTGGACAATGGCGTGCGGTTAGGCCTTGACTGAACCGGGTCGGGTATGGTTTGGTCCGTCCGTGGGAGCTATTATGTTTTCTTATTAAAGAAACAGGAGGATCGACACGTGGCGGAAGGCTAGATCGAGTGTGACCATAATGGACCCCCACATGGAGGAGGTGGTGTAGTCACTGCTTGCGTCAATAAATTTGGACTTTCCTTCCCAAACCAACCCGCCCCGACTGGTCCCTGTGACCCGGCGGCTTTTACCTTTTTTTAATTTAAACATTTGTACAGTCGATCGGCCGGCCATTTTGCGGTAAATTGTGATAGGAATTGGACTGTAGATAGTATTTCCGATATAATAAAATTCTGCAACATTAATATTATTACAACCTGTGATGACATTATTGGTTATATATGGGAGAGTGACACGTAGCTAGATTTGTCTATAAAAAAGTAAAATATTGACAGGTGGCAGAGGGGAAGCCGGTTAGCCCGCATGTGAACCCGAGTAGATACTTAATATTAAGCGGTGTTTGGTGGGATATAGATTTGGGTTTGGTATAGTAAGCCACATGGAGGTATTTGGACGATGGAGTTGCAGAGCAAATGTTAGGTCATTCATTGCCCACGTCATCATATATCAAAGTATGTTTATTTTTTATTTGTAGTTTTGGTTTATGGTTGTCGTTTTGAGTGGATATTTTTAGATTCGAGTTTGAGATTTTAATTGTGATAAATATGATCCGTAACGTGTATTATGTTTCAATGAGATCTACCTTGATGAACCTGGTTGGGAAGTTGCTAGGAAATAGGAATGCATTTGGAAAATGTCACTGGTCTATTTTTGACCTTTCACAAAATCTTTCTTTGGTTTATATTACGACCACCACAAACATAAGTGTCTTGTCGTAGAGACAAGGATAAGGCTCTTCCTAATTCATGTTTATTTCCCCCACATTTAAAAGGAAATTTTGTCCAAGGTGTATGTCGTGGTAAATTAGTAATAACGAAAAACATATGTTGTGGCCAAACCCATTGGAAGCCTACCACGTGGCAAGTAGGATATGACTAGCCCAGCCACCTCAATTGCTCTAGAATTGACCATAAACAATTCCACGTCTTTATCCCGAATTAGACATGGGTTCGGTTTGGGCCAACCGTCAAACCGACGGTTTGTGAACCGGTCCAAACCGACGGTTTAGGTTTGTCGGTTTGGCCAAACCGTAGGTTAGCAGTTTAGGTTTAAACCTAAACCGACAGTTTTGAATCCTTTTTTTATTTGTTTTTTTAATTTTTTTTTGGATAAACCATCGGTTTCACCGACGGTAGTCAAAAAGACGTTGCATTTTATATTTATATTTTATTTTTATTTTTTTAAATAGTGTGTCAAACCGCCGGTTAGGTTTGGGACCAATGTCTATCTCGAATGTTATAAATAGGACAAAATTAAATTTATCGGTTTCTATCTCATCTAAGATAGGAATCAGGACGAGACAATTCTAATAGTTCGAGATTTGTTTTTTAATTTTTATTATAAAAATTTTAAATTTTCAATAATTCATTTTAACTCTAGAACAGGTTACACACTGAAATTCAAATTTTCGACCTTGTTAGAAAACGTTACAACGTGTGTCTAATAAATTTATCGTCGTGTAAAAAAATTGATTTAAAGTGGGTGGTAGCGTGGGCGACGACAAAAGACCGTCGTCAACATTTGATACTTACTGATCAGTTTTTGACTCATTCTTGAATGGCACTTTCCACGCTTGTGTATTATTTTATATTTTGTTAGAAAGTTTAATATTATCTCTAGTAATACTGTGAATATAAAATAATAAGTCTACACACTTCCATTTGTATTCTTGTGACGAGTTAACTGGAAAGACAAGCACCGCACAATATTATTTTCCTTTACAAAAAGATAAATTTGATGAGTAGCCGCCACACTTATTTTCCCACATGGCCATATGGATGTCGACGTGCCGACGTTCATCATCGATTCGGTTTATATTCGCATTTACTTTTTGCCATGGACGGCCCGCTCGACCCGACCGGTCGGACCCAACCAAGGATTTTGCCTAGCTACAACCCAATTCGCTAAAATAATTTTTTTTATTTTTATTTTGAATGATAAATAGTTTGGTAGGTAGGGATTTTCTGGATATATTTTAATGGTGTATTTATTTAAAAAACAATTATAAAAGTATATAATGACAAAACATTAGCATATAATTTGCGGAAGAAAAGGAAAGCCGCCAAACAATGCATATAATGTAGGCGATGATTTCGGAGGCTCACTCTAAAGTTCAATACTTTAAATGCGAAAGACATATCATTTTCCAGCTAAACTGGGATAATTATGAATATGATTCTCGACTATGTACATTATTACGTGTGTACGTACATAAGACCCACAATGCGACTGTCACGTACCATATTACTAGGGTTGTTGTACGATTCTAACAAACCAAATATTGATATGTTCATTCTCGACTTGTCTAATTATTAAAAAAAAAAACGAAACAAACTTTTTCAAAAATCGCATTTGCCTCGTTTAAAAAATGAACAAATTTTAGTTGAGCTTTTTCTCGAACCAAGTCTGTAGATACCGATGGCAACACTCCTAGTTTAGTATATAAGGTTGGTGAACTACTACTCATATTGCCGATTGGTTTTATGATGGAACCTTACCAGATTTATGTGATGAGTTTGGGTTTAATGCGCATATGAGCGCTCATATGGACACGATCCCGCTCTACCAATCGGCTTTTGACACATATCGATAACAAGCATACCTGTGGTTTAGTTATATGAAATCTATTGAGCTTTTCCCTCATGCCTCCCCTTGCTTCTTCATGCTCCGGTTTCAACCCAGTGGAGTCTCGACTCATCTCCTCAGTTCACACTCTCATCTCCTTCTTCGTCCTCAAGATTAATTGCAGCCTGGCCGGTTACGTATGAACGCTGGCTTTCATATGTCCTTCTCATTCTTATGTGACTTCCAATGCACTACAGGCGTTTCCAGTCTAAACCGAGCCAGGTGAGTAAGGATGAAGTCAGTTATACATACTGCAGTCCACTTGAAGAACCATGAAATCGGAATTGTGACTGCAAGCAGATCTCAGGTCTGAGAGCTTCGCACCACCATATTTCACGATCTCAGTTAGGTACTCAAAACATTTCCGGTCTGTCTCAAATTTTAGTATGTCATTATTGGGCCTTTAAAACTTGGTTATATATTGAGTTATGAATTTTTTGAATTTACACTAGAATTTCGTTTTCTGTAAGTAGGTTTCTGGACTGTTTCAGATAAACTTAGGTGTTTATTAAATTATGAGAAAATTTAGTATGATACTAGGTTTGTTTTATGAGATAACTAGTCTAATACCCGCACCTTGTGCGGAATTGAGTTTGAATAAATTATAAAAGAATAATAATTATTAATTAAAAAATTATTAGCTAAATAAATTACAAATTTTTTAAAAAAACGCTAAATGTTAAGAAAGAATATATTAATATCAATCTGATTAGATCGTGTAACAAAAAAATTAATTATTAAATTTATAATAATTGTCAAAGTGTTAAATAAAAATTTACATAACAAATTTCTAATAATTGTCAAAGTGTTAAATAAAAAATTTACGTAACAAATTTCTAATAATTTTTTAATATTATTACCTATAACTAAAAAAAATAAAGTTTTAAATCGTTTTTAAAATCTATTATTTTTAAAAAAAAATCGATTTAATAAAACAATTATAAAATCTTTATTAACGATATTACAAATATTTTAAATAAAATATTGTTATATCTCATATTGTAACCAATAAGATTTAAATGCTAGTTCGAATTTATTTTGTAAAATCTAGAATCCAAACAAAATCCATTGAAATCTCTAAACTTGGTTAGCTGATATGATATTTTTTTAAAAAATTTATTTTTATAACCGTAAGATATTGAACATGATGAAATGGAAGTATATTTTTTGAATTGATATGATGAGATGAAAAATATTTTAATTTTGACTTAAAATATTTATAGAATAATGACATAATTGTAATTAAAATGTGGCAAAATTGTAAATATTTGACAAAAAGTCCTAGGTGGCATAGATAGGGTGTTGACATGTGGACCTCTGACCAAGAGGGTTCCATTTTAGTAGTATATATAGATTTCAATAGGATACTTATGATTTTCGGAATTTGATTGGTTTATGAAGGTTTCGAGGTAAAGTGCTAATCTTTGAGTAATTTTTAGAACAATCATTCGAAAATATGTTGGGTTGAAGCCACTTGAGATTATTATGTACTAGTTATACTTTTCACACAAAGTTTGAACTGAGCTTTGGTAAATACTTTATGCAATTTCTAAAGTCGATATGCTTTGAATAATAACCATTATTATACAATGATTGGTAAGTTATGTTCTTACGATTGATTTGAGGTAATTGAGATTAACTAGGTGTCCTTTGTAGTTTTAAGTAAGGTTAGGGTTTCGTCGGTAAATTATTCTAAAGTTCGGCCTAGTTTCATATTCTCCGACTCTAAGGAAGACCGAATCCTTGTTCTTTGGTATTTTCATAGCTCAATAAATGGTCTTAAATGCCTGAAACACGAAATAAACCGAGTTGAACACCAAAATATGAAAAATAGAGCTTTCTACACTAAAATGAAGAATATACAAGATATATGACCATGAATATGCATGATTATAGAGCCAAAAAAGTATTACATTTGATACTCATCATCGAGTTCGTCCCATATGCAACAAACACAAGGCAACAATACTTTGACATTGTTGTGAGCAGTGGTAAAGTGATGGATCAATGGTTTGGATGACCCATTATATGAGCATAGAATTTATGGTATGCCAATGATTGTGGTCAAACGAATTTGGAATATGGTTCGGTAATAGTTGAACCAAAACACGAAACTTGCGGTTTTTGGTTCGGTCATGGACCATTCAATTCGGTCAAACCCTTTTGCTCAACCCTACGTACTTAACATGTAAAACATTCGTCATACTACATTTTCATTTTGAAAGGTTATTGTGCTTGGAGCTCTAAACTTCAACTTTTTCTCCTTCAGAGGTCGGAGCGTCCAATTTCTCAATAGCCTCTTCCAAGATGATACTCGTGTGTTCAGGGTGACCAATAACTTCCTGACGGGAGTCTTCTAAAGCAACAACTTGATTTTTCAGGAATTCATGGCTATAATGGAGTTCTCCGAGTTCATGTTGCTTTGACATGGTGGGTTCCTTCAAATTGTTTTACATACATGAACATTCACCGGGATATCCGAATATTCTCCAATATCAATTGTGAATACCTTTAATGTGTGCAAGGGTTGAAGATTTTCGCAAGATCTCCTCACTTATCGGGCAATTTGTTCATGGATACAAGAAGCTTCCAAAAATTCTCATCCATTATAGCTTTGTTTCTTCTTTGCGGGAAGGGGAGAGGGGTTTATATGGTGGAGGGGGAAAAACAACCGTGGTTCTTCGGTCATCTTCCCACTCTGCAAAGTGATTGCATTAGCTTACAAGGATTTGAAGTGGGCACTTTGTACTCGCATAGTCTTCCTCTTTTCCTTCATCTCCATCTGAAGGCTTCCACCATTACCTCCGTGGGAGTCTTGATGGTTGGAGATATACTTCTAAAATATGTGATAGTGGGGCATTAAGGATCTGTGTGTCCTTATTCTCCGCAAATCTGACACAAGCTAGTTAGTGTAACTACAACAAGGTCAAAATTATTGGGATTACATATTTCTTTGCACGCTTTTATCTTCTTAGTTTTCCTACGTGAAGGGTACTTTCCCACATGGCGAGCCATCTCTTCTAAGTAGTTCCAAGCTTCCTGGATGGACAATTTAAAAATTTATGACGATTTGTAACGTTTACCAACTCTCTAGTCCTATCATACATGTCATTATAGAAGAATTTAAATAATGCGACTTTTGAGTTGTCATGATTTGTACATATATTTAATAGCCTGGTGAATCTTTTTCAAGCCTCGTGAATGTCTTCATCATCTTCCATTATGAAGCGAACAAGAGCTTCTCGGCACTTTTGAGTCCTTCTTGAAGAAAAAAGAACACTTAAAAAATTTAGCAGTAAATCTTCTCAAGTGGTATACTTACATGTTGGTTCCTTGTAGGACCAGCTCCTTGCTTTGCCAGCTAGAGAGAATACGAAGGTTCGCATCCTTATGGCACCGTCATACACATTACGGAACTTGATGATGTTTGTTATGTTTTCGACAAGCTTAAAATGTTGGTGAGGGCTTTCATTTGCTTCGCCTCCGAAAGTGTTTTGTTGAATCAACTTTATAAATTCAGCACGTACTCAAAGCAAACTCTTATGCTTCGCCCAACTCCTTGATTTTTTTTTTGAGTTCCAACGTGAGGAAAAAAATAGAAAGAAAACAAAATCAGAACTAACAAGAAACCTAGAATAACCGACTATTAGAAACAACCAAAACTTTCTATATTCCCCAACAACGGAAAAAATTTGATAGTGGAATTTTACCGAATGGTAACGATAACCTCCCCCCGCAAGGATACGAGATCGGACGTAGTATATTCGGGTAATGAATTCACAAGGACCGCATCTGTTTTGGATGTAAATAATAGACAGTTATGCTAAGCAAAAGAAAGAAAGGATAAAACAATATATTTTGGCGAAACGATGATGAAAGGGAAAAATCAATGATTTTTGTAGGCAAATAATGGAGGAAAGTGATATGAGGAAACAAGAATTCCCATTATAGTGCGTTAAGATATTGATGTATATATATATTTCATGAACATTGATGTATGATAATTGTAGGTAACTATCTAAAATAACTTTGGACATAGACAAACCAAGACCGTGATATCAAACTCAAGTAGCTCTAAATTTAGCGGTTTGGCGAGTATAAGAAAACCCATGAAACATTAAAAATCCGGAAAAAACCAAGAAAAATATTTGCTTGTGGCCCTTCAGTTGAAAAAAGTTACAAGAACCGGAACTTTCTACGACAGTTAGAAATCCTCAAAGCATAAAGTATACGTCATCTTTTAAACCAAGTTCTGCTCAATAAATCTAATAAAACAAACTTCGCTTTTTACCCTTCACTTATTTTATCTAAACCAATTAAAAACATCATTTCTTTCAAAGGTAATTAAAGGATGGAAATGAAGCACTTTGAAAAGAAGCAATATCAAAATCTCAATTCATTAAGATATATGCAAACAATAAATCAAACCATTATAGAAATCATTCAATCCTTAGATCACGAGGAAGTTTAGCCAATCATGAGAGAATATAAAGCAAAAACAATATATTTAATCAACAAAGACAAAACTTACGATTGTTCGGTTGCAGCAAGGCGAACCTTCAAAGCAAACTAACAACTATCTTGACAGCTAAAATAAGGAGGAATCAACGTATCTAACCCTAAGGCTAGGGTATTCTTATATAGGGGGGATAAAATATTAGTATAGGGTTACACAATATATATGCAAACAATAAATCAAACCATTATAGAAATCATTCAATCCTTAGATCACGAGGAAGTTTAGCCAATCATGAGAGAATATAAAGCAAAAACAATATATTTAATCAACAAAGACAAAACTTACGATTGTTCGGTTGCAGCAAGGCGAACCTTCAAAGCAAACTAACAACTATCTTGACAGCTAAAATAAGGAGGAATCAACGTATCTAACCCTAAGGCTAGGGTATTCTTATATAGGGGGGATAAAATATTAGTATAGGGTTACACAATATATATCCCTTCCAAATATGTAATCAGGTTTTAGGAAATCCTTGCCACCACGGCAAAATGGCCTCCCAAATGGTTGCTAGACAACCGTTTACCGGCAATGGGCTGACTGTATGGCAACACTATTTTGTTGGCTTCTTGACAGGTCTGTAAACTGACTTTTCCACTTGGCTTCTTTCTTGAGTTAATCTTGATGTTTCCATGTATTATCTGATTCTAAGGAAGATTGAATTCTCATACTTTGGTATTCTTATACCATTATGCTCATAAATGACCTTGAATGCTGAAAACACGAAATAAAACAAGGGTAAAATGGTTAAGTAGGCACCTTTTGCATACTTGTGTACAAAGTAGGTAGTTTTGAGTTATCATTAACAAACTAGGCCCCTTGAATATTAAAAGAAAAGATTTAAAAATAACTAAAATAAAGATCCCATGATCTTTCTCTCTCCAATTAAACCATATTTATTTCCAAAATTAATTATTGAAATTAAAGGAAATAACGGTTGAGAAAAAATAGCAGCCACGATCATCTATAATTAGGATCTGTTTTTACGAGATACGGTTCTCCATTTTCAACGAATTCAGAGGACGAAGGTTTTCGCCATTTTCGGGGAAAAACTTTGTGCGTTTGTGAACTTCTACTGCATCTGTATTTTGGTTTTGGTTGCATCATCATCACAACACTCGTAATTCGGTAAGCCTTATGTGTGTATATATATATTTTCTGGATTTTCGAAGCTTTTTATATGCGTCAATGGCGGACGAATCATTCATCTAAAATTAAAGCATTATATCGGAAACAATTAATGTACATATATGATGAATCACCTTACTTGTAGTGTTTTGACTGTGTAAATGGTAAGCCATATTCTGGATAGACGATGACTGTCTGTAATTAACGGTATCAGGTTGAAGAAAGTAACATTGTGTACACATTCGATGATACATTGATATATGTATGTGTTTGAAACATATAAATAATATGTATATGTGTTACATATATTGTATGACACAATGTGTACGCATGTAGTATGTACACATTCGATGATACATTATTAAATTAATATATGTATGGCTTATGAATATGTACATAATTTTTGGATAGAGTACTGTACACATTGAGTATGCATGTTAACTATTTTGTTTAATGTAGACATTTGTTTGGTGACTGGTTACATTTTATGTTTATGTGTATATGTATGTGCATTGTAATTTGTGTATGTGATATGTACATGATTGTACAAAATTATGTACATAATATATTATTTTCAGGTGCGAAGTAGAAGAAGCCGATGATCTTTGAAGAAACGATGAAGAGTCGATGAAGAGTCAATGAAGAGTCGAAGAAGAAGAAGCCGGTGATTTTTGAAGTTTTTTGGTTGATGGGCGGCGAGGGCGAAAGTTGGTTGACAAAATTCATAGGAGACGATATGGATGTGGGAAGAAGACGCTTTGTTCTGAATTATTGAGATCTAGTTTCCGTTGATATGATTTGGAAAAGATTCTGCAAATCTCTATATACAGTTTCCATTTTTTATTAATAGGTTTTTTGAATTAAGGCAGGTTTCAATTAATGAGATTATGTTAACTGCCATAACTTCTTCCTATAATTCAGCCTTTTATTTTTAATTTATCTTTATTTTTATATTGAAATTAGCTAGGGGCCTAGTTAGTATCCAATAAATAAAAACTGCCCTAATAGCTAAATTTTCTAATAAAACAAAGTAGATACCAAAATATGGAAAATAGAGCTTTTTACACTAAAATGAAGCATAAACAAGCTATTTAGCCATGAATATGCATGCTTATAGAGCATAAAAAGTGTTACATTTGACACCCATCGTCGAGTTCGTCCCATAATATCGTAAATATAAACTACGGTTCTTATTTTGTAATTATACCATAATATCGGCATTTGTCACACCCGATTAGGGTTACCGATGAACCCTAGTGGTGACACGACTGTCTTCTCCGGTGGAAAGGGACTCAACGACAATATGTGCTCCCCGTCTCCGCGAATGCCTCTCTGTTCTCAATCCTTCCGAGCAATTGCAACCTTCTCTCTTCTTCATCGGCCTCCTTTGTGGCGGAAAGCTCCATTGCGAGGGTTCGAGGGATGCGGTGGAAGACAAGTCTCAATTAGCACCGGGAGATCTTTATTGCGAGGGTTCGAAGAGTTGCGGTGGAAGACTGATGCGAGTCCGTTGATGCAAGCAGTTGCATGCGGTTGTGGAGCAGTTCCGAGCAATTGCATGCAGTTTTAGAGAAGACGGAGAAGGTCAAGACGGTTCGGAACAGTTTGGAGCAATTGCATGCAGTTGCGAGTTTATTTCGATGCCGGCAAGACGGAGAAGCTCTTAGGTATGACGGATATGGACGGCAAATCTAAATCGTAAATGACAATTTATAGAGTTTTTATTTTAGCTCCATATCAAATTCCGTTTTACCCTTTTTTTTAAATTAAAATTTGAATTAAAATTTTCTCAAATAATTAGAGGGACCTAATTTGTATCAATGATACAAAAAAGGCTTTAATAGATCAATCTTCTCAATTAAGGGTGTGTTTACTTGTAACTTATTTGTGTTTCATTTAGTTTATAAACCCTTAGTTTAATTTTTGTAGGTGTTTACTTGAGTTTATAAACCAATGTTATTTTTGCTTGGAGCAGTTCCGAGCAATTGCATGCAGTTTTAGAGAAGACGGAGAAGGTCAAGACGGTTCGGAACAGTTTGGAGCAATTGCATGCAGTTGCGAGTTTATTTCGATGCCGGCAAGACGGAGAAGCTCTTAGGTATGACGGATATGGACGGCAAATCTAAATCGTAAATGACAATTTATAGAGTTTTTATTTTAGCTCCATATCAAATTCCGTTTTACCCTTTTTTTAAATTAAAATTTGAATTAAAATTTTCTCAAATAATTAGAGGGACCTAATTTATATCAATGATACAAAAAAGGCTTTAATAGATCAATCTTCTCAATTAAGGGTGTGTTTACTTGTAACTTATTTGTGTTTCATTTAGTTTATAAACCCTTAATTTAATTTGAAGCAATTTGGTTTACTAGACTTTTTCTAATTTTGTGTTTAGTAAATGTACCCCTTGAGAGAAGAGTGTGTAAAGTTTGAAAATAAATACAAAAGGTTGGGGTATATTTACTTAATTGAAACATTAAAAAGCCTACTTCCTACTTTAGTTTTTCAAAAAAGCCTAGTTACCAAAATTGCCCATTTAATTTTTGTAAGTGTTTACTTGAGTTTATAAACAAATGTTATTTTTGCTTGGAGCAGTTCCGAGCAATTGCATGCAGTTTTGGAGAAGACCGAGAAGGTCAAGACGGTTCGAAATAGTTCGGAGCAATTGCGTGCAGTTGCGAGTTTATTTCGATGCCAGCAAGACGGAGAAGCTCTTAGGGATTGATTTATTTCTCTATGGATTTATTTGAGTTTATAAACCACTCAAAAATAAAATTTCCAAACCAATGTTATTTATTTTTGTTTTTGAAAAAAGGAAAGCGGTTAGGTTGGTCTATCTCCTAGAGGTAGTCCACCCTAAAACATCCTTGCGGATGAGAACACGAAGTTCGGGATCGTCAGAAAAACAGGTGTTGGGGGTTTCAAATTCCCAGATGGGTCAGTCGGTCAGCAACACAGTTGGTTTCTCTGAAAATATGTCTGATCTGGACTTCGTCAAAGAAGCGGAGATCCAACATGGAGTCGGAAATAATCATCTCGACCTCTCACGGGCAACTCCACAATCCTTGGAGTGCCTTGATAACACACAGATTATCACCTTCGATTTCGATCTTTTTGATATTTAATTTGATAGCCTCTTGTAGACCCGGTTTGAGAGCATAAACTTCAGCTTTTATTACCGAATTAAAGTTATTTTTTGTTGCATAAAGACTAACAACCTCACCCTTGTGATTTCGAATCACAAAGCCAATGGATGTTAACCCAAAATCAAGTTTAGATCCATCAAAGTTAATAAACCAATGTTATTTTTGCTTGGATGAGTTTATTTTTATTTTAAATCCGATTTTTGACTTTGCGCTCTTTCCCGATATTATTTGTTCATCCTTGAATATTCAACGTTATTGTTCAATTTTTTTTAGGGAAATGAGTGTCTTTTGAAGTAAAATAAACCCAAAAAAAGCTCTAAGTAAACCACCTTATTTGGTTTATTTATATAAAACTGTTGAGAGATAAATTGAAAAATAAATTATAAACTATTTAATTTATAAACTCGAAAATAAACTAATCTACAAGAAAACATGCCCTAATTATAATTAGCAGTTGTTACAACAATTGAAATAAACTAATCTACAATAAAATTTCCAAACAATTGATTTTTGTTAAAGAAACTATACCCCATATTTTTTTACCACTTTCATTTAATGGTACGTAGAACTAATTAACCCTTCTATTTGAAAAAAAAAATGTTTGTTATTTGTTATTTAAGTGTAAGTTTTAATTTATAAAGACTGAATTTGTTTTTTTATTTTCTTTTATTAATTTTTTTTCTTTTTTCTTTTCTTTATTTTTTTATTTTCTGGAATGAAGAATTTTTCACATACCGGAATTTTCACATACCGGAATTTCCAATACCGGAATTTCACATACCCGAATTTTCACATACCGGAATTTCACATACCGGAGCTTCACATACCGTTATCATATCATACCGGAAGTTATCATATCATAGTGGAAGTTATCATATCATACCGGACGTTATCATATCATAGCGGAAGTTATCATACCGGAAGTTATCATATCATATTAGAAGTTATCATACCGGAATTTTTTTTATTTTTTATTTTATTTTTTATTTTATTTTATTTTTTTGTCTTTTTTATTTTCTTTATTTATTTATTATTTTTTTGGAATGCATACCGGAGTTTCACATACTAGAGTTTCACATACCGGAGCTTCACATACCGGAAGTTATCATATCATACCAGAAGTTATCATACCGGAAATTATCATACCGGAAGTTATCATATCATACCGGAAGGTATCATACCGGAAGTTCACATACCGGAAGTTATCACATCATACCGGAAGTTATTATATCATAACGGAAGTTATCATACCGAAAGTTATCATATCATACCGGAAGTTATCATACCGAAAGTTATACCAAACAAACTGATTTTATGTCATAGTTTAGAATTAAGAATTACATACCGGAGAATTACATATCGGAAGTTATAAAAATGGTATCAGCAAAAACGCAACTTTCAGGTATCAACCTAGAAGCAACAAAAATGTCTCTAAAAATGGTATAACCTTCTTCTTTGCCCATAAACGATCAAGACCACTGTCAGCGTCACCCTGAGCGAGCAAAGGTTGTAAATTCAGCAGTGTAAACATCATTGGCATCTTGTATGAACTTCCGGTATAAAAAAATTTCGGTATGAACTTCCGGTATGAAAAACTTCGTTATGAACGTCCGGTACGAACGGTATGAACTTCCGGTATAAAAAATTGCGGTATGAAAAACTTCGTTATGAACTTCTGGTATGAACTTCCGGTATGAACTTCCGGTATGAACTTTCGGTATGAACTTCTGGTATAAAAAATTTCGATATGAACTTCCGGTATGAAAAACTGCGTTATGAACTTCCGGTATGAACGGTATGAACTTCCGGATAAAAAATTTCGGTATGAACTTCCGGTATAAAAAACTTCGTTATGAACTTCCGGTATGAACTTTCGGTAATAACTTCCGGTATGAACTTCCGGTATAAAACATTTCGGTATGAACTTCTAGTATGAAAAACTTCGTTATGAACTTCCGGTATGAACTTTCGGTATGAACTTCCGGTAAGAACTTTCGGTATGAACTTTCGGTATGAACTTCCGGTAAAAAATTTCGGTATGAACTTCCGGTATGAAAAACTTCGTTATGAACTTCCGGTATAAAAAATTTCGGTATGAACTTCCGGTATAAAAAATTTCGGTATGAACTTCCGGTATTAAAAATTTCGGTATGAACTTCCGGTAAGAAAATTTTTGTTATGAACTTCCGGTATGTAAAATGTCCGGTATCGGTATGAAAACAGAAAATAAAAAGGAAAATAAAATAAAATAAAAAACAAATTCAGTAATTAGAATCAAAATTTACATAACAAACATCAAATATTATTTCTTTTTTAATAGAATAGTTAATTAGTTTTACCTTACCATTAAATGAAAATGGTAAAAAAATTCATGGGGGTATATTTATTAAATAGAAAACTGAAAAAAACCTAGTTAGTATACAATAAAATAAAGGAGAAATGACCAAGAATAATACCAACTATGAGGTATGTACCAAAAATAATACAAACTTTAAAAATTACTCGTTGGTATACAAACTATTTCACATTAAACCAACTTTGATACGGGGTAAAATTATGGCCAATTTTATTACAAAAATTGCCCATAACTTTTTAAATTGCACAAAACTATCCCTACATTATTATTTCTATCAAAAAACACCCATATTATTTTTGAAACAATTTGGTTTACTAGGTTTTTTCTAGTTTTGTGTTTAGTAAATGTACCCCTTGAGAAAAGAGTGTGTAGAGTTTGAGAATAAATACAAAAGGTTGAGGTATATTTACTTAATTGAAACATTAAAAAGGCTAGTTAGTACTATAGTTTTTCAAAAAGGCCTAGTTACCAAAATTGCCCATTATTTTTTATACATAAGGAATCAGATAATAAAATTTAGTTATCAATTTATTCTTAAATATATTAGGCCATTTATTTACAAAATAACTATAATAATGATTGTGAAGTTTTAAAACTTTTAAAAATAAAATTTTGGCTAAAAGACTCATACTTGGTGATATTCTCAAAAAAAGTTATGTATGAAATAAGATTGATTTTTAAGTTTTAAAATTTTAAACATGAAATGTAGATTTTTCCATAAATTTACGTTAAATATATTAATTTTAAATTTTCAAATTACATAAATTT
This sequence comes from Fagopyrum homotropicum, assembly GCA_033239125.1. NCBI lineage: Eukaryota > Viridiplantae > Streptophyta > Magnoliopsida > Caryophyllales > Polygonaceae > Fagopyrum > Fagopyrum homotropicum. Next base: position 8,569,968 of record BSWB01000006.1, on the reverse strand, counting down.
CCAAATAAGTCGTATATTCTTTCATTAAGTTTTACCTATAACCATAAAATAATAATGACACCAAACATGATTCTATTAATCAAAATTTTATTTTATAACTTCTTAATTTTTTTTTAATGAATAAACTACCTTAAATATTAAAAATAAAGTGGTGAATAACTTTTGTTACCTAATTCATTAAGGTCCCGTTTGGTGTTAACTCCGGAATCGGAAACGGAATGGAAACGAATCTAGTCCATATGTATATTATTGTTCATAAAAGTTTGTGGAATCACTCCGTGTGGTTTGAAGGAATTGGAGTAGAGTTTGATTACTTTTGATACCCTGTAGGGTAACAAAATGTGGAAAAACAAATGCATTTTGCATTAATCCACAAGAAATTATTCCACAAAAGTTCATGAATAAGGATATACATATGGACTAAATTTGTTTCCATTCCGTTTCCGTTTCCGGAATTGAAACCAAATGGGCCCTAAGTATACAAACATAGCATGGATGATTTTTGAAAGAAAATAAAATATAGGGGCTGTTTTGTGCAATTCAAAAGGTTATGGGCAATTTTTGTAATAAAATTGGCCATAATTTTATCCCAACTAGTAATTTTTAAAGTTTGTATTATTATTATTGGTTCATTCCTCATAGTTTGTATTATTTTTGATCATTTTTTCTAAAATAAAAAAAGCATACTTACCTAATTAGCCCAAACATAAATTACATAGTTAAGTGTATACATTTATTTCCTTTTTGATTGAAGGAACCATATATAAAAACCGGTTCAGCTCCCGTGGAGTTATTAAAAAACTTCACGGTGAAGTTTAAGAAATCCACACCGTTAATTAAATTGAATGGCTGAGATCGTCTCATGGGAGAGTAAGTGAAAATTTAATTTAAAATTAAATTATTTTAGAAGGTAAGTAATAGGAGAGAGAAACAATTAAAAACATATTCATTCAGATACGCTGAATCCAAAACTTTCTGCTTCCAATTTCTTAATTTTCATAAGATTTGAACTTTGAAGACAAACGAGGGAGATGAAGCAATCCATATATACATATGGATTTGAGATGGCGGCGAAGAAGAGTTGTAGCAATCGTCTTCACTTCGTAGATATATCCAAAGAGATCGATGGTTGTGAATTAAGAATAGATTATCATGCCTCCCTCCCAAATCACGTGGTGTTCATGTATGTCTTCTCTTCTCCTTCAAAACTAAACGATCGATTATCAGTTTTGTCTATTTTCAATTCGTGTATGCATATGAACGAGAGATGAATTTTCTTCCAATTAGAAGATTGATTATCCAGAATTTTGTATTATGAAAGGTATTTATATAAAGTGCAATAGTGCATATCAGCTGCTCGACATAATGCCCAAGAGAGCTTGGCATACCCTATTGTCATTGTATGCACTTACCCATTGTTAGACAGCAAATACAGTTTGAGATTGTCGTATGTTGAGTCCGACTCTTGTTTCTTAGTTAAATAACATGTCATCATGTTGCTACAAAATACAAATATTGATTGTCAATGAAGATTTGAGTAAATGATTTTAACTTACAGTAGGTGCTGAATGTTGATTGTCAAGGGATTTGAGTAAATTTCTTTAATTTACAATAGATGCTTATTTTGTATGTTGCCGCCAAGACTCTAAATGGTAGCTTCATGTCTATAATTCTCAATTTGTTTAACCTATTAGCTCAATTGGAAGAGCAATGTGCTCGCGCACAAAGATATGGGTTCGAATCCCATATAGGTTATTTTGTTTGATTTTCTCTACAAGAGAAATGGTTAGTAGTTTACTGAAGTGATGCTAATTAGAATGACAGAAACTGATGCTAGTTTAAATGTCAGGAAACTAGAGGAAAGAGCTAAAACACGAGCAAAAGAAACAAGCCCTGACCATTTTATTTGTAATTTCTTGTAGTTAGAAAAACATTAGACCAATTGGATCATCAAAGGAAGTGTCACTAACAAGTCATATGAATGTTATAAATTATATATACCATCAACAGATACAAAGAAGGTTGATCAGAGAATGATTTAGAGCAATCAATTTGCCCTGCATTTCATTACCCAATTTTAGAGCAATTAATTTGCATTTCATCACTTCAGTAGCCCGCTAACCACTTATGTTAAAGAGGAAAGCTAACAAAATAACCTATATGGGATTCGAACCCATATCTTTGCGCGCAAGCACATTGCTCTTCCGATTGAGCTAATAGGTTAAACAAATCGAGTATTATAGACATGAAGCAACCAACTAGAGTCTTGGCAACATAGCAACATACAAAAGCAGCACCTACTGTATATATACAGAAATTTACTCAAATCTTCCTTGACAATCAATATTCATCACCTACTGTAAATTAAAAAAATTTATTCAAATCTTCCTTGACAATCAGTATTTGTCTATTGCAACAATATGATGTCATGATATTTAACTAAGAAACAAGGGTAAATCTCAACATACAACAATCTCAAACTACTGCTTTTGTTGTCTAGCAATGGGTAAGTGCATACAATGACAACAGGGTATGCCCAGCTCTCTCGGGCATTTTGTCGAACAGGTTATATGCATCATTGCAGTTTATACAAACACCTTTTATAATACAAAAATTCTGGACAATCAATCTCCTAATTGGAACAAAATTCATCTCTTGATTATTTGAATAAACGAGTTGAAAATAGACAAACCTGATAATCGATCGTTCAATTTTGAGGGAGAAGAGAAGACATAAAAGGACATGACGTGATTTGGGAGGGAGGCCTGATAATATGTTCTTAATTCACAACCATCGATCTCTTTGAAAATATCTACGAATTGGAGACAATTGCTACAACTCTTCGCCGCCATCTCAAATCTATATGTATATATCGATTGCTTCATCTCCGTCATCCGTCTTCAAATCTTTTGGATAAGAAATAGGAAGCACGAAGGTTGAGATTCAGCGCATATGAATGACTCTGATTTTAGTGGTTTCTCTTTCCTATTAATTAGGTTCTAAAATAACTTAATTTTAAATTAACTTTCTACTTACCTTTCAATGAGAAGATCTTAACCATTCAATTTAATTAACGGTGCAGATTTTTTAAACTTCACCGTGAAGTTTTTTTATAACTCCACTGGAGCTGAACCGTATAAAAACACTAACACGATTTATTGTTAAAAAATTAAAACAACATGAGTACATTGAAGTTTTCAATTGGTTATAGTTATATAATCTAACTCACATTAGTGTAAGAGTGTGTAGATCGGATGTGCTTATAAATCAAGGTATGTTTAAGTTAAAAATGAATAAACTAAATATAATTTGTAAGCAAAATCAGCATTTCATATAGGGTGAAAAATAATATGTTTTCAATAATATACCATATCTTTATTATATTGAAATTAATGACAAAATCAATAATTTTAAATGGCAAACAAACACACCCTAAGAAGTTTGAAATTACAACTAGCTGTGATTACAAAAGTTGTAATTTAAATTACAAAGCCAATTGTTTCATTTTGAATAGAAGAGCCATGTGTATGAAATGTTCAAAAATCAACACAATTTATTCAAAAATATGAACACAGTACAAAATACATTGAAATTTTCAAAAGGTTCAAACTCTGCCCCAAGTAGAAGGGTGAAAAAAACTGTCATATACCGTGCTTGCAATTTTACAACCAATAAAGACAAACAACCAGTAACGTTCGAATTCAAAATTTAAAATTTAAACACACTCACTACTAATCTCACCTTGCTGTTACCTTTTGCGCTGAACCCCAGCGGAGCGTTGACTTGGTAATTACCTCTGATTGGTCTGTCACGTTTAGTATGTGACCGATGGTACTCCCATTCAAATGGGGCAAAACGGAAAGAAGAACAAATTAAAAGAAAAGGTAAATGTGTCAGGTTATACGCTACGCTCCATTCCACCACAACGGATACCCAGCAAAGATCAACGGTCCATATTAGTTTTGAACTCCTAATGAATTCAAAAACGAACCGTATCCGCGCCTCAAAAGTACACCATAAAGACATGATATTGCAGTCTCCATCCAAACGCGCCTTATTAAAGAAACAAAACAAGAGACTCGCTCAAGTTTTGAATTGATTTTCCGCCGGAAAAACCCTTGTTCCGGTGTTCCCCACCAATATCCATGAATTCAGCGCCTAATCAAATCAAAAGCTAAATCAATTGTGATATCTTTGAACCATTCACTTTAACTTTTCTGATCGTAGTCGCGATTTCTCGATACTGAGAGGTGTTCGATTTTTGAGGGTTTAAGTTGTTGGTTTGGGTTTCTTTGATTTTAGAAAATGTCGACGCAGAGGAGAATCGTGCGATCTTCTACTCTCGCTACGAAAAGGAATGCGGCCTTGTCCGAGAATGTCGTCATTGGAAAGCCTTCTGCCGGAGTGCCGCCTCCTATCGCGGTGGCCAAGAAGCGGCCGCCTCTTGGGAACTTGACTAATCAACGGCCGATTGGAACCTCTTCTTCCATGGTGATTAAATCATTTTATTTCTTGTTTCTTATTCCTTCTGTTGGTTCTTGAAGTTGAAAGTGTTTCCATTGGTTTCTTGAGGTTTTGATATGATTTTTCAGTTTCAATGGAGTCCATTCTTGTGTTGAGATTACATACAGTTTGATTTTATTAATGAACTAATTTGGGTCTTTATTACTTACAGTGTAACTGATCATTAACTTGCTTTATTGATGCAAATAGGTACCTTCTGCTGCTAACAAAGTAGTAAAGTCCAAGAAACGATCATCCACATGCATCCCTAAATCTGAGAATATATTGCCTGGCCTGCTAAATCCAAAACAAAATCAACTAATTCTGCAAAATTCATCGCTACCCAAGAACAATGAGAATCCAACAACTCAAAATTTCACTCCAGATACTAGTGTTGATATGGACATTTCTTCGCCACCATCTCCATCTGGTGGAGCTTCTACGGATGATTCCATGTCTAGTACTGATTCTATGAAGAGCCCTGAAGTTGAGTACTTGGATGAAAATGATTTGGCTGCTCTTAATTCCATTCAGAGGAAAACTTTCAGTGGCCTCCACATAACTGAGCAAATTGCAACAACAGGTTAATCTAGGACTGTGTTAATTCAATTGGCAGTTTGTCATTAGTTGTTGCATAATTTCAACTGAGACTTACTTTTTTTAATGCAGGGAGTTTATGCAAGAGAGATATATTATCAGAAACCAAGACAGTTGTTGATAATGTTGTCAATCTCGACGAAGACATTAACGATCCTCAGCTATGTGCAACGTTTGCTTGTGATATTTACAAGCACTTACGTGCATCTGAGGTACCATATTCTTGAAATCCCTTTTCTGACCCATTTGTCTTCAAACTTTGCTTTTCTGGAACTAATATCTTAACATTAAAAAAGGCCACTTTGATTGATTACCCAGCAGCAATAGTGGAACTGTGGAAGACAGAACAAACTAAAAACCCAAACTTAACTACTAAATTCAATATCAATCATTTGTCCATTGCTGCAACCCTGCAACATCTGACTTTCTTCCATAACTGGGTTTAATACAGACAAAGAATAGACCGTCAACAGATTTTATGGAGAAGGTTCAGCAAGATATCAATGCTAGTATGCGGTCCATTCTTATTGACTGGCTTGTGGAGGTAATCGTCGCTTCATGTTGAAGACATAATAAGTATGTCTTTCTAAGACCAAATTGTCTCACCTTTAATGAATAATGCAAATTTCAGGTTGCTGAAGAGTATAGGCTTGTTCCAGACACATTGTACTTGACAGTAAACTACATCGACCGTTATCTTTCCGGCAACTCCGTCAACAGACAACGTTTACAGTTGCTGGGCATCGCGTGCATGATGATAGCATCGTAAGATATATGCTAAGCCTTATCATCGTTCATTTCCCCCAAATTGATTGTAGTTTTAAGTTTTTTAACACAATGATAAAATCTTTTCACAGGAAATATGAAGAGATTTGTGCACCTCAAGTGGAAGAATTTTGCTATATAACAGATAACACATACTTCAAGGAGGAAGTGCTACAAATGGAATCGACAGTTTTGAATTACTTGAAATTTGAGATGACTGCCCCAACCATCAAATGTTTCCTCAGGCGCTTTGTCCGCGCTGCTCAAGCATCCAATGAGGTAACACAAATTTGAAAAATTGTCCATTCATGATCGAGTGCCTTAGATTGCATTGATGTTTAAGGTTTTCGTTTCCAAACTGTACAGGCATCTCCAATGCAACTTGAATGCTTGGCAAATTACTTAGCTGAACTATCCTTGCTCGAGTGTCATATGCTTCAGTACGCGCCGTCCGTTACTGCAGCTTCAGCAATATTTTTGGCCAGATTTATACTTGCCCCATCAAAGAGACCTTGGGTATGTTTCATTTAGTATGAATTACTATGAATATACATTGAATTTTTTTAGCCTTGTAAAATTGATGATCATTTTCTGTACAGAATTCGACCCTGCAACATTACACCCTGTACCAACCCGCACAATTGCGAGACTGCATTCGAGATCTTCATAAACTATGCCTGAACAACGGCCAAAACTCTAGCTTGCCGGCGATTAGGGAGAAATACAGCCAGCATAAGGTAAATTCCTCTTCAATCCTTTTTGGTATATTACTGATTTCTGTCTGCGCTTGGTGTGTGACTTTTTTGTAATTTGATTTCAGTACAAGTTTGTGGCGAAGAAGTGTTGCCCTACTACAATACCTCCAGAGTATTTCTACAACGTGTAAGTGGTAGTAGATAGCAAAATAGATGTTTAGTGCAGCAAATGTCTGGCCACCATAGCTTCTACTTGAAGCTAGCAAATCAAGTTCAGCCTTTGTAACACTGCATTGTCTCAAAACTTGATTTGTTTTGTTGAAGATCCGATCCGAGTGTATAAAAGAACGGTTTTCCCCTCTTAACATTGTTATCTCATATCATATCTTTATCGTCCACTGTTGATCGGCTCCAATGTGTGCATACCTAACTTGCACTTCCCGTTGTATAAAAGAACGGGTTTTTTCATGAGTTATAGAAGTCTTAGAATTTCATTTCAGCAAAAGAATGAAATAAAAGACCCTCCGAACTTAAACTCCGAAGTGATGACCCTTTTTGGGTGACTTAACACGTCTTTCCGAACGAATACCACCTATTAAGTGCCTGTTCATTTCCTATATCTTTATATTAGATATGGATATCGATATAACGTATCTGATATCCGTGTTTAGTAGTTGAATATATCGATTTCAAAGTGATATACTCATATCTACATACTTTACTTATTTATAGGTTCTATATCCCTACAAATTCACCGATATCAATTCTTCTCCTAATTCTCATTATTGCTCTCTTTGTTTATGAACGAGTTCCTCGCCATCTTTGCCTCTTTCTCTTCACATTCTCATCGCCATTTCCGACCTCTTCTGCTTATCTGGATTAACAATGAAAATTTATTTTATCTTCACAATCTCATCGCCTAGCTAAGGTTTCTTCTGCTTCTCTGTGCTGAATTTTTAAATTCACCGATATCAATTTTCATTTAGCAAATTTATTTTATATTACAAACAAATTATTATAAAATATAAATTTTGATATCTGATATACTTTACTATATTGCTAAACACATATATCATATATTAGATATCAATCTCATATCGATATCATTGATATCGATATCGATATTCTATCTGATATACTGATATCAAGATATGGGAAATGAACAGGCCCTAAGTGAAAAGACTAATGCGCCTCCGGCACGCGGCATGCTATGACACGCAATGAAGAGGACCGAGCCCTTGGCGTGTGCTCCGACAGACCCATCACTAGGTTGCGTGTCAAGACTATTACGAATCACTCAATCCTTGATGTCGTCGGAACCTTGGCACCTAATATCCGTTATCACCGTTAAAATCGGTCAAGCGCCCACTTGCACGAGCTCCCTTTTATTTTGACTTAGGAGGAGCGTCCGAGTGAATGTGAATGATATAGGCTTCGTTTGGGAAGAGTATAAATTAAGGAAATTAAGATTACGAGAATTAAAAGGGAGAAATAATTTTCGTAATTAAAAAATTTTAAGAGGTTAGATTATGGAGATTAAGGGAATTAGATCACGTAAATTTTGTAATCCCGTAAAACTTTAATTATAACAATTATGAAGATTATTGAGGACAAAATCTCACTTTTATCCCTCTTTTTTTTTATCTAATTCATCTATAAAAAAAACTTAACATGTACTTTTTCATAATTTTACCCACAATCATATTAATTTTACCAAATACTCATTTCAATTATTTTCATATTCATCCTCTTAAACAATTTCACCCTCTTAATTTTTCATCTAAATAATTCTTTTCACCCACGTAATCTTACATTACCAAACTGGTTGTGATCAAAATCGACAATCTAAATTGTGTCCTGATATCGCGGATATTTAATGCATATTCTAGTTTAATGCATAGAATCAGTTTGAAATATTTTGAGCGATTACTTTATGAATGTAAATTTCGATTAAAGTGTTCCAACTCCTCTGTAAAAGAGAATCTCGACCTACTTTTATTTCCACGAATTTAATTACCTAAAGTTTTAGTCGAAGCGTGAATGCCACCTACCTATTGCCCGGGTTCATCACCGAGTAACTTATCAATGTTCATATTACGTTAGATATGATTTTGAAAAAAAAAATTATGCACTTTGAATTAGAGCCGATTTCATGTTCATATTCAAATATCAAGATATCTGGCACATTTAAGAAATTAAAATAGTTAAACGTCACACATAAGTTTCATTTTTTAAGTAAACGTTAATTTTGATTAAAAAAATGTAGCTTAAGTTTTAAACTCGGGTTAATTGTCAATTGTCATTGCATTGATCATTGTTATCCGAAAATTTAATCAAATTAGATATTGATTGAAATGTTGTGGGGGGTTTTTTGCTAAGTTAATCTGGTGTGTGTTAATCTCATTTGAAATTAATGTTATTAATTGTTCATTAGTTTTTTCTTTTACTTGTCTTCATTGACACTTGTGTAAGGTTGAAAAGGGTGAGAGTTTCGTTTCAAAAAAAAAAGAAAAATATGCAGTTGTTAATCTCTTGTCTTCCCTGAAAATATGGCCGAGATCCACAATCCAATCCCGGGAAAGAAAGCCTTGGCATCGGACCACCAGGCTAGACAAAGGGTGAGACGGGCACACACCATTGTTCAGACAATCAACCACTGTCATAGAATCCACCTCCAACTGAATACTGCGTAAACCATTATCCCATGCTAAGCTTAACCCATGGATAACGCCCCATAACTCCGCAACCATAACTGACGTACAACCCAGGTTAGAGACCACACCCTGGTGTGTGAATGTGAATAATATTCCCCTTAGGGTTTCCGTCATCAGACGGTTTATATTTATAATAAACTGACTTTACATAATTACAGTAGGCATCCCTCTATTTACATTATTTACATATTCTATCATACCCCCGCAGTCGAAACTGGAGGAGGCATTACAGTAAGACTGGATCTAAAATCTAGAAACAACTGTCGAGGTAGTCCTTTTGTAAAAATGTCTGCATATTGAAAAGCCGAAGGTACGTGAAGAACTCTAACGTGACCACAGGCAACCTTGTCTCGGACGAAATGAATGTCTATCTCAATGTGCTTAGTCCGTTGGTGTTGAACTGGGTTGCTGGCTAGATAAGTAGCGGAAATGTTGTCTGTGTAGACAATGGAGGCCTTGGCAAGTGGGCACTGTAGCTCGAGCAGAAGGTTACGCAACCAAGAACATTCGGAAACAACATTGGCGACTCCTCTATATTCTGCCTCTGCACTGGATCTAGAGACAACTGATTGTCGTTTGGCAGACCATGAGATTAAAGTGTCATTGAAGAAGACACAGTAACCTGAGGTCGAGCGGCGTGTGTCAGGACAACCTGCCCAATCAGCATCTGTGTAGGCAATAAGATCAGATTTTGGAGAAGAAGAGATTGTGATACCTAACGAAGATGTCCCAGAAATGTAGCGAATAATGCGCTTGAGAGCTGCAAAATGGGCTTCCCTGGGGTCGTGCATAAATAGGCACACCTGCTGTACTGCAAAGCTAATGTCAGGCCGAGTGAAGGTGAGGTACTGCAATGCCCCAGCAAGACTGCGGTAAAGAGTCGGATCACTCATAGCAGGGCTGGAAGATGCACTTAACTTGACTGACGTCTCAACTGGGGTGGCAGCTGGTTTACAGTTAGACATCTTTGCTCTGTCAACAATTTCGCGAGCATATTTATCCTGGGAGAGGAATAAGCCAGTGGATGTCCGACGAACAGAAATGCCCAAGAAGTAGGACAAGGGGCCTAAATCTTTCAGAGCAAATTCCTTACTTAAAAGCTTGATCAGATGTTGGCGCAGGGCGTCAGAAGATGCCGTAAGGACAATGTCATCGACATACAGAAGCAGATATGCAGTGTCGGGTCCTTGATGATAAATAAAAAGGGAGGAGTCACTCTTACTGCTAATGAGGCCAATGCGATGTAAGAAACCGGCAAAGCGTTGAAACCATGTCCGGGGAGCTTGTTTCAGACCATAGAGAGACTTCTGCAATAGGCATACATGATTGGGTTTGGAGGTGTCGCGAAAGCCTGGTGGTTGAAACATATACACTGTTTCGTTCAGATGACCGTGAAGGAAAGCATTATGAACATCCAACTGATGAATGGACCAAGAGCGGGAAACTGCAATGTTGAGAACCATACGGATAGTTGCTGGCTTAACAACAGGACTGAAAGTCTCATCACAGTCAACTCCAACCTGCTGAGAACACCCGTTAGCTACTAAACGAGCTTTGTATCGCTCCAGGGAACCATCAGACCTGTATTTATGCTTAAAAATCCACATACATCTCACAATATTAGCATCGTTAGGACGAGGAACCAGAATCCATGTCTTATTTCGCATAAGGGCTCGATATTCGTCAAGCATGGCATGGTTCCAAAACGGGTCCTGGAGGGCGAGGTTGTGAGATTTGGGTATGGGCGAGATAAGACGAGAAGGAGTGGTGGATACGGTGAGATCGAATATAGGTTTCGGTTTCACAATACCGGATCGACTCCGGGTCTGGGGCCGGGTGGGCACTGTAGCTGGTTGGGCAGTAGTCGAATGTATAGGTTGGGATTGGGACATGGGTAGTGTATTTAATTGGTGTGGGATAGAAGGTGGGCTGGGAGCAGGCTGAGTTACTACGCCAGATGGGCCGGAAGTGGGCAGTGGGCTGGGGTCATCACTTGGGCCGGCTGGAGGGAGAGCTGGGCTGGAGGAGCTTGTAGCAAATGGAGGGAGCACGCCAGATGGGCCGGAAGTGGACAGTGGGCTGGGGTCAACACTTGGGCCGGCTGGAGGGAGAGCTGTAGCAAATGGGGGAAGCACGTCAGATGGGCCAGGAACTGCGAATGGATCAGGCGCAGAAACTGCTGGGCTGGACGTGGGCGTAAGCTGAGATGGCTCCTGAAGGTTTCGAAGCAAAACAGTGTGATACGGGGAAGGTCCGTCATCGGTGAAAAAATCATAGGATTCCGGGGAGGGTTTGTTCCGGGTGGAAAACGGAAAAATAGATTCATCAAAAGTGACATGACGAGAAAGGATGATTTTATTGGAACCTAACTCTAGACATTTGTAACCCCGATGATGAGACGGGTATCCTAGGAAGACGCATTTTGAAGTGCGAGGTTGAAGTTTGTGGGAAATGGTTGCACTTTGATTGGGATAGCAAAGGCAACCGAAAACCCGGAGATGACCTAAGGTGGGTGTAGTGTGATATAACACTTGAGTAGGGGATCAATTTTGAATTGTGGTGGATGGAAGAATGTTGAGGAGATAGCAAGATGTCTCTAAGGCGTGAGGCCAATAGGAGACGGGAATAGAGGCATGAAAGAGAAGAGAACGCATCATGTTATTGAGCGTACGAATGGTACGTTCGGCTTTGCCATTTTGAGGAGAGGTATGAGGACACGAAAATCGAAAAGAAATGCCATGAGTAGCAAAAAAATTGTGAAAATTCGTGTTATTAAACTCGCCCCCCATGTCGCATTGAAAATTTTTAATGGTTGTGTGGAATTGTGTTTGAACGAATTTGTGAAATTGCCCAAAAAGATCAAAGACTTGTGACTTAAACTTAATTGGATAAACCCATAAGAAGTGAGAAAAGTCATCAAGAAATAATAAGTAGTATTTAAAACCTTCCCGGCTAGGGATAGGAGAGGTCCAAATATCACTATGAATAATGTCAAAAGGAGCAAAAGTACTAGTAGATGAACGATCAAACGCAAGTCTATGATGTTTTCCAAGTTGACACGCATGACAAAGAGAAGTAGAAGTCTCTTTAACACATTTAAAAAAGGAAGAATTGTGAAGAAAATTAAAGACCGGGATGCCGGGATGACCTAGACGAGCATGCCAAGTGGAGGAAGACTCTGCCGAGAGGGCATGTGGTGAACTAACGGGTGGAGTTGTGACCGGATAAAGCTCCCCGGAGCTATTACACCTCAGACGAACGGTCCCCGTGCGAAGATCCTTCACAGAGAAACCAAAAGGGTCAAATTCAACAGAAGCAATGTTATCGGTGGTAAAACGTCTAACGGACACAAGGTTTTTGACATTTTTTGGTGCAACAAGGATATTTGATAAGCGGAGAGGTTTATTTGTGGTGGGTAGGATAACATCACCAAGACCTGTAGAAGGAATACGCATACCATTGCCAACAATTATCGAATTTAATGGACCATTATGTGAAAAAGACAAAAGATTACCGGAATCGTTCGTCATGTGTGAGGTGGCGCCCGTGTCCATGTACCATAAATTGTCAGTCGGATTTAAACTCATTGTAGCAAACGAGTGGTCCAAAGTTGTGGGCTGTGGAGTGAAATGAGCCTGCTGCTGCATGAGGTGGGCCTGTTGTTGGCTGAAATTTGGGCCGGATCCAAGGAGGCCCTGCTGGTTATTGGGGTAAGGGCAGGGCGGATAAGACGCTGGGCCTGATGAAGTGTGGGCCGGCATCCAAGCTGGTGGAGCAGGCGGCCCGCCAGGGAATGAGGACAGGGGAACCCAGCCGATGTTGGGCCTGAAAACGAACCGGTGGGCTGGGGCAGAGCTGGTGGGCCTGTTTTTATTTTTTTTTCCTTTGTTGCGATTTCCAGTGGGCCTGTCCGCAGAAGACTGGGCCGGCGAATTTCCTGCAGAACCGGATGATGCAGAAGCTGCTGCCGTCAACGCCGACGAGGGTTTGTCGGTACCAGTTTGTGCCGCCAGTCGAGTTTCTTCGAGAAGAAGTTGAGAACGTGCTTTGACAAAGCTCGGAAGAGGATCCGTTTGCTGAATAAAACTTGCCACAGCATTGTATTCAGACGGGAGACCCGAAATAAGTTGAAGGACCAATCGAGTTGCGGGAACCGGTGATCCAACACCCTTTAATTGGTCTGCCAAAGACTTGAGATGTTGACAAAAAGAGTTAACGGAGGAGAAACCGGATAACTTACAGTTTGAGAATTCGTGTTCAAGATACACTGCCCGGGTGTTTTTGTTATCTTGAAAAATATCCTTGACGCGAGTCCAGGCTTGAAGCGCGGTGTCGTCGGAGTCAAGAATCTGAAGAAGAATGTCACGGGAGACCGTACTATATATCCACTGAAGAACAATGACATCAACTTGAAGCCATAATGAGTTGTCGATGTCAGTAGGTCGCGGAACGGAAGCATCAATATGATCAAGAACGTTATGGGCTTTCGCAGTAACGCGAAAAAGAGTTACCCAAGATGTATACGGAGTATCATGATCGAGAACAAGAGCAATGTTGTTCTTGATGTTGGAGATGCCGAGAGCAGAGTGGAAGGAAGGCTTTTTGTCCGTCATTGGAGCGAGATGGACGAAAAACGCAGGGTTGAAGGGAAAAAGGCAGCGGAATAGGGTTAGAGGATAGAAACCTCTGATACCATGTGTGAATGTGAATAATATTCCCCTTAGGGTTTCCGTCATCAGACGGTTTATATTTATAATAAACTGACTTTACATAATTACAGTAGGCATCCCTCCATTTACATTATTTACATATTCTATCACCTGGATCCACTCGCCATCTGTATTTCTAATCACTGCACCTGCTGTAGCTCTCCCTTCCGCACCCCTAACAGCCCCATCAGAATTCACCTTCACCCATCCAATCTTTGGCTTACTCCAGGAAATGAAACGTTCAGCTTTAGGTAAGAGGCATTGTGTAGAAACTCTTTGGGCAGCCTTACTGTTTTCCATCCACCTTTCCTCAAAGAAATGCCCTTTATCCCCCATATACAACTTTCCGGTAAACACTCTCTCATTCCGCCACTTCCATAACCACCACAGCGTACATGTAAACTTCTCCTTCCACTCAATCGGAATCGGAAGATGTCCCTTGTACCTCACATTTCCTTCCAACCAGTCCGACCATTCAACGTTGAAGAACTGGGTTTTATAGCACTCAGGGACCAAATTATCCCATATGGATTTAGCTTGATGACAATCACGTAGAATATGCAACAGAGTTTCATCCACTCCTGGACAACACTGGCAATCAGCACTCGAAGCCATATGTCTCCGGTATCTTTCTGCATTGGTTAAAGGAGCCCCCCATGCTAAAAGCCACATGAACAATTTATTTCGTTCTGTAATTCTTAGTTTCCAAATATCTGAGAAGAGACACTCGTTCACCCTTGGACAATGGCTATCTGATTTAATGAGTTTATAAGCCGACGCCACAGTAAATCTGCCATCACTAGACCCCATCCACCGAACGGTATCCTCCCTATCAGACAGACCCTCCAGGGAGAAAGCAGCCAGCTGAAGGCGGCCAGCATTATGAATCCGATTTGACAGATACTCCCAGTCCCATCCCTCCTGACCCCGCCAAAGATCACATACCCTTAGTGCATAGTCGAGTGGTTTAAGAGGCTCACAACTCATCTCTTCCAAAGTTGTAATTCCAGTCCATTTGTCAGTCCAAAAATAGGCACTCCGACCATTCTTAACGCTCCATCCTATATTCGGAACAATAATCCTATTGTAAACATGTGTAATACCCTTCCAGATCTCCGAGCTGCCATTCCTGCAGATAATACTCCTAGGCCAGTCTATCATAAAGATAGAATATTTTCTCATGATAGTCTTTGCCCAAAGCTACTCTGGGTTCGAGAACAACCGCCATGCCAATTTGCTCAGCATAGCAAGATTCATGTCTTCCGCCCGTCTGATCCCTAGTCCTCCCTCTTTACGAGTTTGGCAAATGCACTCCCAGCTCACCAGATGTAATTTTCGAACTTCAATTGAATCTCCCCAGAGAAAACTTCTACACATCTTGTCATGTTTGTTCAAGGTACTCTTAGGAAGAAGAATAGTGTTCATATGATAGATAGGAATAGTCGATAAGACTGACTTCACCAAAGTAGTTCTACCTGCCAAGCTAAGGGCCCTCATCTTCCAACCAGCTAGTCTTCCCGAAACCCTCTCCACCAACGAGTTATAAGTAGCGCTAGTAACTCGATCATGACAAAGAGGTATACCCAAATATTTCCCCAAGTGCCTAGTAGTCGGAATCCCACACATGTCACTAAGGATAGTTTCAAGATTACCCTGAACATTCTTTGAAACGAAAATCCTGGATTTTGTTAAGCTGATACGTTGTCCCGATGCTCCACAAAATCTCTCTAGTATACCACGAACCACTCGTAGTTGTTCCACCGATGCTTCCGAGAAGAGTAAAATGTCATCCGCAAATAATAGGTGCGAGAGCTTCGGACCTCCTCTGGATAAACACATGGGCTTCCATTCTCCCTCCCCCACTGATCTTGATATCATATGGCTCAGTCGCTCAAGACATAACACGAAGAGGTACGGCGAGATAGGGTCCCCTTGCCTTACCCCCGAGTCATAGGGAAAGCCTCCGACGCTTCCCCATTCCATAACAGTCTCATAGATGCCGACGATATGCATGTGGAGATCCACTTGACCCAACATTCGTTCAAACCAATGACTTGTAAGGTCTCCACAATAAACTCCCACCGAAGCATATCGTAAGCCTTTTCTAAATCCAGCTTTAAAATCATCCATCCCTTCCTGCCCTTCCTCTTCTTCATGGTGTAAATAGCCTCTTGGACAAGCACAATATTGTCAGATATCATTCTACCTGGGATGAAGCTAGACTGCATCGGTGATATGAGGTGGTCCATCACGTTCTTCAGTCGAGTCGCAAGGATCTTGGTGATAATCTTATAACACACATTGCACAAACTAATGGGTCTAAACTGACTTATAACTTCCGGTTTGCTCACTTTTCCAATCAAAACAATGAGAGTCTCATTTGTGCATTTGTCCAGGGAGCCATTCTGAAAAAAATTCAATACAAAATTAGTCAATGAACTCCCAACCGTAGACCACATCTCCTTATAAAAAATTGGTTGAAAGCCATCCGGTCCCGGAGCCTTGAGCGCTCCCATATCTTTAAGGGCAGCAACCACCTCCTGTTCCACACAAGCCCTATTAAGTAGAATAGATTGAGAATCAGAGATTCTCGGAAACCCCTCAGGAGGGATCTTACTTAACGCCGGTAGGGAAGAGGGACCATAAAGATTCTTAAAATATTCCCATGCATGAGCCTCCAATCTTCCTCTATCATTGCACCAACTGCCATCTTCTAGCTTAAGCATGTTAATCCGGTTATACTGTCTTCGAATAATCGTGGATAAATGGAAGAACTTAGTATTCCTATCTCCATAAGTTAGCCAATCCTCTCTTGATTTTTGGCTCCAAAGAACCTCTTCCCTCTTCAAGGTATCATCCAATTGTTTAGTAAGATCCATTTCCTTTGTGAGAAGGCTATCGGTAACAACCGAAGCTAAACCAGCATACACATCTTCCAACTCTTTAATGAGAGCCTCCTTTCGGAGATGAATATCTCCAAAAACCTCCCTATTCCATCGGCACAGAACAAACTGAAGTCTCAGAAGAGCCCTGGGCAGGAGAGCAACTTTATCCCAGACAGTTGCAATAAGATCTTTAAAGTCGGGATGTAAAAGCCACGCCGCTTGAAAGCGAAATAGACGCTTATGTCTGTTATCAGTAACCCTTGGTTTGAGGGAGAAAAGTAGAGGGGTATGATCAGACGACAGCTTAGGGAGATGTTGAACACATGCTGTTCGCTCCAAACGGTGTGTGCAAGCTTTAAATTTATAACCCTAGACTTAAGCTTAAAACAAGGATGCGAACCCGCAGTGTACGGGTCAATCGTAGTAAAAGCAAGAAAATTCCAGGGGTCGATCACAGGGACTCGGTGAAACAAAGTCAATACGGTGTGCTTATGTCAATACTAACCACAAGAGCGATTAACACAATCAAAGATGAATAAGAAGTCAATAAAGCAAACATGCAATTCTAGGGATTAAAGCATCTAGTTGTGGTTCCAACTCAAGATCTATAGATAAGCGGACAAAGCTGAGATTCTTGCGTGGAGAAGGTGTTACTAAAGTGGAGTAGATCACCGGGTAAGTCTCTCTACACACTAATCTTAAACCATAACTCCTATTACCGGGTAAGTCTCAAGGAATCAAGATAAAGGACTATAACCTCAAACTAACACACCATCTAAGGGAATAGAATCAACCTTTACCGGGTAAGTCTCAGGCTAACTCACAAAGATGGGATGGAAGCACACTCAAACCCCAATAAAGGATGAACCTTTATTACCTACACTTATGATCGTTGGTACACAAACTAAGGAATTACCGGGTAAGTCTCATCCTAAGCTTGCTTTGAACCAGGAAAGGTGTAATAAGAATAGGATTTGGCAAACTCTAACACTTAACTCTCAGTTATGGATCAGATAAGTCACCTCGGTCAGCCAGTTTCCACCCCGGCCGAGATGTTCATCGACTGAACGAGATGCTTAGGGTTAAGGTTAAAGACTCGAACTTTCAGGATCCTACTGGAATCTAAGATTATTCTATCATTGTTTTCCCCACAACATTCAACCAATCACCCTAGAATCACACAAGAAAATTAGCCACTCATCATCATGAAAGTATTAATCAAATATATGGGAAGAAGGTGAATATTTGAACAAAGAAGAATTTAATGAAAAGACTTCAATAACTGAATCAAATATCACAACAAAGCGTTCCTTGGATAGCAATCCAAAAAGACAAGACAACCAATGAGGGAATTAAAGACAATCTTACAAAACCCTCCAAAAAGCTATAAAAGCTATAGACTTCAATCTTCCTTCAACCTTCAAAAAGGTTCTTCGAAAACTCCCAAACTGGAGTGCGGCTGCTGCGAGATGTATGCAGGATGTATGCGAGATGTCCAGCTCTAAGCGGATGCCGGAATTATGGGAAATCCGACTCTTTTTATAGGAAAATAACCCTCCAAAGATAATAAATCTTAGAAAGATATTTTCCCATAAATATAGGTAAAATATATGATTCTGCATATCTCCTTCCTTCCAAGAGCCAAGCCCAAAAATATAAGATCTCTTTCCAATTTTAAAAGATCTCAGCCAAGAATAAAATATTCTCGCCGCGTCCTAGGTATTTGCCTCGGTCGAGTCGGCGTCTCTGGATCGCCTCGGTCGAGGTGAATCTCTGGTCAACCGAGGTGAGTCACAACTGAATGCGAAATATCTCAAAACTGGTCCAAAGTAAATCTTTAATCCATGGCTATGCTTCCTGGATGTAGCTCTAAATGACTCATGACTCCTTTTTTATCCTTTTTGATGCAAAACGTACCAAATTACCTGCAATTACAACAAAACTAGGTGTAGACCTCGATCCTCGCAAAGGTAGATGAAATGGTAGTATAATCACATATTATACACACAAACATGCAGATTATGAAAGATAAAACGTCCAAACAAACCCCAAGATATAGACTATAATTCATGCTATCAAAATACCCCATACTTAGCCCTTGCTTGTCCCCAAGCAAGTTCCTCATATAAAAGATAAGATAGAATGGATTATAAGTCAAGAAAATCAATAAAAAAAATCTTTCAAAAAACATTTTATGGTGTGCAACTACCATAGATCACTCTAAGAGAGTACTTCCTGAAATTTAAAAACTCAACATGATCAAAACATTTTATAAATATAGGAAAGTTGTTCATCTTTGCATAAAATCATAGAATGCATAATAAATCATAATTATCTAAATTAATCATGTATAATCCGATTTAAACCGCTAAGTCAATCAACAAGCTCAAGGTCTCAAGGGCTTCCCAAAAGAAAGGTCAAGAAACGTGTAGGGTAGAGATGTATGTAAGGTAATGTGGTGCTAGAATCCGGGAAAAGGATGAACTTTACTTTCACTTTGACTTGCAACATCTTCCACCAATAAGCTTTGCTTATTTCACACTTTTTCTTTCTACTTTACTTTTTGGGATGCATGGACAGAGGTGCACAATAACCGAAGCCTAGGAAATCTGCAATCATCGATTTCTCGATATGCATCAAACCCTTGATGCACATACCATGACCCGTTAGGAATATCGCTCAATCCGATTTTGGCAAGACACAAACACCCGGCTATGTGAATGGTGCCGAGTTACTCATCTTCATGATTGACTTCCCCAAACCTATTATTGCTTTCTAACACTTTCACTTCCAGCCACTTCTCAACTTTAACTCCGCTTGCTTTCACCACTTCGCTTGCTTCCAAATTCCCGGATAGGTAAAGGGAGGCAAAATGTATATGAGGGGCTAAGCATGATCAAGAAGAAGAAGAAGAAGAGAATGAATTGCCTTGGTCTTTCCAAGAAGAAAGTGAGAGAACTTAACCTGCGGTGTCAACCTTCAAATTCAACATAATTTGGATAAAAACAACGTATTAAACATGCCAATAATTTCAAACAAAGCATTTAGCAACTTAAACATATTATAAAACCTTTCAAACACATAAAGGATTCAAAACCAGTCAGTAAACAAGATCTTCACTGAGATCATATCCAGATAAGTAACACAAAATCGTTTTCGAAAACTCTCAGTTAACCCACCTCGGTCGAGGTGTTCTTGGTTCAACCGAGGTGAAACGCCTCGTTTGGCCAAGACTGACTCGGTCGAGGTCGGAAAAAAAAAAAAAAAAAATTTAAAACCATTTTTTTTTCAGTTTCGACGTTTTTCTCAATCAAATAACCTGTAGGTATGCATGTAATATCAGATAATCATATAAATGCAGAAGTGAAGCATAAATAAAATATCCGATAGAATGTAATACATCAAAAGTAGTCAAATACATCAAGTAGTCAAATAAGTACAAACACCCCATACTTGGGACACACTGTCCCAGTGGGTCAAATAAAAAGTCTAAATGAGAGAACTCACCGGATAAATAGCTGAACTGCATAAAAAATATAATAAGAAAATCCTGCAGCTCCTCAGTAATCCTGATCCGGTGGTGGTGGTGGTGGGTACGGATATTGTGTCGGGTCGAACGGATACCCCATAGTCTGCTGGAACTGTAGCTCCATCATCCGGCGCTGATAGTGCTGCTCCTCTAGCATCTGATGAGTCCAGCGGTCAATGCGTCGATCCTGGGCAGCAAATCTCTCATGCATGTCCACTGTAAGGGCAGCATAAGAGTCTATCATCTGATCTGTCAGGTCGTCGATCCGGTGATGAACCTCAGAATCTCTGTGACGGCGTGTCCGACGCCTAGCAGATCTAGCAGGAGGTGCAGCAGGTGCCGGCTCAGTATCCTCCTCATCATCCAAATCGATGATCGGTGGTGCGCTCGTGCCTTCAGTATCCGTCCCTGTATCCATCGGGACTCCACCATCTCTCTCGTCCATCGTCTCCTCATCGTCGTCGTCATCCTCCTCAGCCTCAGCAAGGGCAGCTGCTGCCTCTCTGTGATCCTCCATCAGTGTATCCCAAGCTGTCTGCCAGTAATGCGGATCAAAGACTGTGAACTGTGCAGACCAGCGGATCCCCTGAGGTGCAGTCCGCTCCCAAGGCATGGCTACGTATGGAGTGGTCAAACCACGGGGAACTAGAATCCTCCGTGTGATCATCTCCTGTAATCCCAGCGGCTTTGGAGCCGCCGCCATCGTGCAAACACTGAGGTCCATCCCGTGGTAGGTAGCGATGTGGGTGACTAGACCTCCGCAGCAAATGTCTCCCTTCGCCTTGACCTTGATCCTGTGCAGATCCTCTCCCAGGAGCAAGCCAAAGTCTGGGAAACCTCCTGTGACCATGCAGTAGAGGCTGAAGAGCTCGCCCTGTCTGATCTTCTGGGGCGTCTCAGTACGCGCCAGAAGTGTCTCGCTAAAAATCTTGTGGGCTAGTCTGAAGGTTGGATGGAAGATGACCTTCTCCCTGGAATCTCCAGGGCGCCATCTGTCTGCATGCTCAGTAATATGGGCAATCTGCTCCCAGAACTCCCTAGCTACGGATCGGGAGGGGAAATCAGTGGCGGTGGGCTCAGAGAAACCAAAAATCTCTCTCCATATCTCTAAAGGAACTATGAAGTTCCGGTTCATCAACCGGTACTTCACAGACCGGTCTGTGGGGAGGTAGGAGAAGGAGCTAACAAACTCCAAGGTGGGCTCTATGTAAGTTGGGGCTCGGATCTCAGTAAACTGATCCAGCCCGACAGTAGCGATCATCCTCCTAAGGTCAGCGTCTAACCCTAGGCAATCAAAAGCCGACACGTCCAGAAATCGTGGTGCGATAACTGGACGGCTAGCTATCCGCTCATAGTCTACCCGGCATCTCTCGTGGATAACCGGGCGGTAGGGACGGGAAGAAGAGGAAGAAGGGGAGGGTGAGGATCTGTCTCTAAGGGCTAAGCGACGATCTGAACTCATTTTCACTCAACTCTGTCAGACCACCTCGGTTGCTGACAAGACTCAAGAACACCTCGGTCGAGATGCAGTTCGACTGGACCGAGGCGCAGCAGTTACGATTCCAAATCTCAGAATTTCAGTTCTTTCCCCCCAAATTCACTACAATTGCTTCCTAAGGGGTACTTGATAGCATGAATTATAGTCTATATTTTGGGGTTTGTTTTGACGTTTTATCTTTCATAATCTGCATGTTTGTATGTGCATTATGTGATTTCACTACCATTTCATCTACCTTTGCGAGAATCGAGGTCTACACCTAGTTTCGTTGTAATTGCAGGTAATTTGGTACGTTTTGCATCAAAAAGGAGCAAAAGGAGCTATGGAGTCATTGGAGCTACATTCAGGAACATAAGGAACCATCCAGGAAGCATAGCCATGGATTAAAGATTCACTTTGGACCAGATTTAAGAGATTTACACGCAGCTGAAATTCACCTAGGTCAGCTACAGTGTCACCTAGACCGAGGTGAACACCTAGACCGAGGTGAACACCTAGACCGAGGTGAACACCTAGACCGAGGTGATCCAGAGGAGAGATTTCACATTCAGTTGTGATTCACCTCGGTTGACTACAGATTCACCTCGACGGAGGTGATCCAAAGAAGTCGACTCGACCGAGGCGAACACCTGGGACGCGGCGAGAATATTTTATTCTTGGCTGAGATCTTCTATCTTTGGAAGGTGATCTTATATTTTTGGGCTTGACTCCTGGAAGGAAGAAGATCTTATATTTTACCTATATTTATGGGAAAAGATCTTTCTAAGATATTTTATCTTTGGAGGGTATTTTTCCTATATAAAGGGTTGGATTTTCCATAATTCAATCATCTTCGGATCACAACATCTCGCATACCACGAAAGGAGATCCGCTATCAGCGCAAGAGAGTTATTTACGCAGCAGAAGCATACTCCAAATTGGGAGAGAGTTGAAGAACCTTTTTGAAGATTGAAGGAAGATTGAAGTTCATAGCTTTTATAGCTTTATTGAAGGGTTTTGTAAGACTGTCTTCAATTCCCTCAATTGTCGTCTTGTCTTGTTGGATTATTATCCAAAGAACGCTTTGTTGTGATATTTGATTCAGTTATTGAAGTCTTTTCATTAAATTCTTCTTTGTTCAAATATTCACCTTCTTCCCTTAAATTTAATACTTTCATTATGATGATGAGTGGCTAATTTCCTTGTGTGATTCTAGGGTGATTGGCTGAAGGTTGTGGGAAAAACAATGATAGAATAATCTTAGATTCCAGTAGGATCCTGAAAGTTCGAGTCTTTAACCTTAACCCTAAGCATCTCGTTCGGTTGATGAACGCCTCGGCCGGGGTGGAATTCTTCTGACCGAGGTGACTTATCTGATCCATAACTGAGAGTTAAGTGTTAGAGTTTGCCAAATCCTATTCTTATTACACCTTTCCTGGTTCAATGCAAGCTTAGGATGAGACTTACCCGGTAATTCCTTAGTTTGTTTACCAATGATCATAAGTGTAGGTAATAAAGGTTTATCCTTTATTGGGGTTTGAGTGTGCTTCCATCCCACCTTTGTGAGTTAGCCTGAGACTTACCCGGTAAAGGTTGATTCTATTCCCTTAGATGGTGTGTTAGTTTGAGGTTATAGTTCTTTATCTTGATTCCTTGAGACTTACCCGGTAATAGGAGTTACGGTTTAGGATTAGTGTGTAGTGAGACTTACCCGGTGATCTACTCCACTTTAGAAACGCCTTCCCCACGCAAAAATCTCAGCTTTGTCCGCTTATCTATAGATCTTGAGTTGGAACCACAACTAGATGCTTTAATCCCTAGAATTGCATATTTGCTTTATTGACTTCTTATTCATCTTTGATTGTGTTAATTGCTCTCGTGGTTAGAATTGACATAGCATACCGTATTGACTTTGTTTCATCGAGTCCCTGTGATCGACCCCTGGAATTTTCTTGCTTTTACTACGATTGACCCGTACACTGCGGGTTCGCATCCTTGTTTTAAGCTTAAGTCTAGGGTTATAAATTTAAAGCTTGCACACACCGTTTGGAGCGAACAAGT
This sequence comes from Fagopyrum homotropicum, assembly GCA_033239125.1. NCBI lineage: Eukaryota > Viridiplantae > Streptophyta > Magnoliopsida > Caryophyllales > Polygonaceae > Fagopyrum > Fagopyrum homotropicum. The sequence continues at coordinate 8,546,033 of BSWB01000006.1, read as the reverse complement.
TTTTGGGATGCATCTGAATTGTTTTAAGCTTAAGTCTAAGAGGTACTTAAGTCTAGGGTTATAAATTTAAATCTCAGAATTTCAGTTCTTTTCCCCCCAAATTCACTACAATTGCTTCCTAAGGGGTACTTAAATCCTTTCTCAGCAAAATCAGGGGCATTCGGGATGCATCTGAATTGTAAGGTCTACGTCTTTCAACCACCATCCAAGGTCCCCTACTTTCCTCCATCTCTACCCCCTTTGGTTGAGCCTCAAGACTTGTTTGGGACGCAACATTAGACACTACCCCCCTACTGGCACGTTCTCTTTGTTTGGAGCAGGTTGGTCGCTCTCAGTTTCTGCTTCCAAATCCTGGGCCTGATTAACCTCCTGATTACCTGTCTCCACTCTATTCTCTTGGTCTTTCCCCAGCACAACACATCTCTCCTTTGTATGCCCATAGCAACCGCACCCAAAGCAAATGGTATGGAGGTTTTCATACTCAAGCCTCAATCTTTTCCCATTTAAAATCATTTCCCCTTTAAGTGGTTTACTCAAATCAATGCTGACGCAGATCCTTGCGAATTTCCCACGATCCAAGTTCATAGTTTTCTCATCTATACTAAGCGGTACCCCAATAGATGATGCGATAGCCTTAAGGACTTCAGTATTATACAGCGCAAAAGGTAAACCCGAAATCCTAACCCAAACACCCGTTGTGGAGATAATAGAGGTCTCGGGATCGAATGAGGGGTACCATTGTTGCATGAGTAAGTAATGACCAAACATTTTCCTGGGGCCTCCCGAGAGGGCATTAAGCATATCTGATTCAAGTTCAAAGTGTACCAGGAAAAAGCTATTTGGAAGATCAATAATAGACCAGTTTTCCTTTGATTTCCGGAGCAATTTGATAGTTTTCTCAAAAGCTGCAAACGATATCATCCTTCCAAGAAGTTTCATGACTATCGAGTTTCTCCATGGAGCATTGAGAACTTGGACAACCTCAGGAGCCACAGTTATGGACGGAGTGGAGGCTTCTCCTTGAGGGAAATCAATATGGATTTTACCTGTTTCAACCAGATTAGAAGACAGTATGGGTAACCTACGCCAAGCCTTCCCTCCAAAGAGGAGATCACTCCAGAAATTTCCCTGTACATTAGGGCTTTGGACAGCATCATTCTTTGGTTGGCCATCGTTTGGATCTCCATCGGGATTAGCACAATCATTGACGGGGGGGATTGCCTAGTATCACCAGAAGGCGGCAAACTAAGGTTTTTCGCAGAGGGGAGCATATTTTCCGTCAGGTTATTGTTACTATTATTAAACAAATTTTTCTATAACTTTGCGATCTAAACTTGAATATATTCCACTATTTTCGTAAAGTGTTTATTGAAAATATTATTTATGAAATAAGAATTTATTTGATGAGATCGACGATGTATACTTTAGAATATGATAATACACTGTGATGAAATTAAGTGGAGGCGGCAAATGGAAGCATGCAAATCTAGTTCCCTCAGGACCCTCCCTTTCACTGCAGATGCTTACTTATCTTATCTTTAAAAATTATTTTAAATATAGTTTAAATAAATCAAATTTAAAATCCGTTAGATTTCGATTTTAGCTGACAATCGATGTGCTAATATTACTTTCCTGACTCAAAATGTACTTATAATTTCAGTGTTTTTTTCATTAAAAACTGGAATGCTACTAACGTCAGTAATAATGTTTTCTAGTGATAGAGTGATTAGAAATAAGTCTAGAATTACCATGGTCTAAAGCTCGTTTGGAGGTGCGGTTACCGTAAGGTTACGGTGGATGATGACTCTAAGTTAACAATTACTCTCTGGGTAACACGGTACTCCGTTGTCACCCCATCATAGTCCGATCCGTAAGTGCCAGTACTTTATCAAAAGGGACTGGGACATCCAGCACCATCATGTTTTCCGCGAGGCGAATAATGTAGCGGACCGCTTAGCTAGTTTTGCTTTCAATTTCCCGTATGGGCTAAAGCTTGACCCTCCCGAGAGTATAGTTGATCTTTTACGTGCAGATGTAAGGGGGCAGGTTATCCCCGTGTGATGACTACTTAACCTACTTTTTATTTATAAGAAGTCCGTCTAGATGCGCCGGAGAGCACTAAATCTCTTTCCCACAAAAAAAGAGAAATAAGTCTAGAATTAAACTTGGAGTGGTAACAATTTCAAGCTAGGTGACATTCTATAAAAATTGTTTGAAAATGATTAAAATAAGGTCAATTTAGCTCCCAAAACCTCGGCTTTATAATTAAATAAGGCTATTATTTATTATAATTTTACTTTAATTCTATATAGCTTAATTTTAAAATTAAATACTATACAATTATTTTATAATATATGACATCCAAAATATTCTCTTTATTATATTGTATCCATTTAAATGCTTTTGGAGTCATTTTGGTGCAATTGATTTATCCGATCACTTAAATATATTAAGCAGCTTAAGTTGATAAAAGTGTCCCCCAGAAATTCATTGTCATCCTTATCTAAAATTAATCAGGTTACGTACGAATATTTTATATTATAATAAATTAGTAAGAAAATTATTATATTATTGATAATATTTTTTTTCTATGATATCACATATTATATTTATTTATTTAGTTATAAACTATATATTAGTAAGAAAATTATTATATTATTGATAATATTTTTTTCTATGATATCACATATTATAGAAATTTATTTTTTTTATAAACTATATACTTACTTTTCAACATATACAATATAACAGGTATTTCTATAAGTAAAAGTTTATGACTATTTATGAAATATATACCCATTTCTCAACTTGTTAAAAAAAATGTAAATATTAAATATTGAATTTCTGGACACACTAATTTCAGGTAGGGTCGTGCGGCTGAACGTAGAGCTAACACATGACCCAAATTTTTTTATTTTTTTTTTCAAAAACGATAATTTTTTATTTTTTTCCGAAATGAATGAAAATTTTTTTGAACTACCATATTATAAATTCTGCACTATTCTCTTATAAACTTTGAACTATTCCCACATAATTCATGAACTATTACTTTTTAATATATTATATCAAATTATTTATAAATTAATCATTTATATATTATGAACTATTCAGTTATAATTCATGAACTATCATTTTATAAGTTATGCACTATCCTTTATAAATTTTGCACTTTGAACTATTATATTATAATTCATGAACTATCCTTTTATAAGTTATGAATTATTCCTTAATAAGTTTTGAACTATTACTTTCACTCGTTTCTGAAAAAAAAAATTAAAAAAAATTGGGACATGTGTCAGCTCTACGTTCAGCCGCATGACCCTACCGGAATAATATACCTTACCTGAACAACACCCTGTGCAAGACCCCTCACTAAAACTATTTCGACAAAATATTTTAAAATAATATCAACTATATGTAAAACTAAACTCAAAATAACAGTACTTTTGAAATTATTGGTATGATTTGTTTTTTCATCAAAAAAATCTAACTCTAGTGATGACATGGTTACTAGTTTTGGAGATATATAAAAAGGAAAAGATTAGGTTGTGAATATATTTAATTTTAATTTTAAAAATTGAAAAGATTTTTCAAAACTATTTCAATTTTTTTTTTTCTAAATAATCAAACAATTTTTTTCCCTCTAATTTAATTATGGATTAGAAATCAGAGATGAATGTTTTTGTTATCGTTGTCATCATTTGGTTTCTAATCCCTGTAATAAGAATTTCTTCTAAAAGTTTTATGTAAAAAAATTTTTTAAAAAATTAAATTAAATAATTGATTTTCTAAAAATTAAAATAAATTTTACTTAATTTATATTTGTAACATTTTAAATTAAAAAAACCCATATCACACACCTAATCCTTCTTTTTTTATGGTGACATAACCGGTGCCACCTCATTGTCAGAGTTAGGTTTTTTACCGAAAAAGATTGTATCGTTACTAGTAATTTTAAAATTGAAATCAATTTTGAATTCAATGTTAATAATTAATATTATTTTGGGTTATTTTTCGAATTGCTTTTTTTGTGAAATCGCAATGTATGTATTAATATTGTAGTCTCTTTCATCGGTTCTAAAGATTGTTTTTCACAATACATTGCAAATAACATAACAAAAACAAAGTTTATGTAATTTATCGGTCATAAAAGTTGCAACACAACCGAAGTTCTAACCTAATTTTATTGAAACTTTTAAAAACAGGTAAAAAAAAACCCCCTCATTTGCAATTTTTCCAAAATTGTCATATATTATGGGTCTGTTTGGGAGCCACAAACTTATTGTAGATGAAGTTGAACCTTATTCTAGTTGAAGCTGGTTGAGTAGCTGAAATAAGTAGCTGCTTGAACTAGTTGATTTATTTTGATAAGCTTGTTGAGCGTTTAGGAACTACGAGCTTATCGAAGCTGATATAGACGTAAAATTACGAAAAAGGACATCATCTATATTATATTTCATTTTTAACTTTTTTTTATTAATATTAAATAGATATTATAGTTGCACAATATTATAACAACTATATATATAATAAGAAAGTTATACAATAAGTGGCTAATTAAAATATAAAATTTATTAATTTAAATTTATATGTTGATTTTATTAAATTTAATATGTAAAATATTTTTCTAAATAAATATAAAAATATGTGTGATAAATATTATGATTTAAATTTATCACTTTAAAACTAAAATAATACTTACCAATCTTTCACAGATTAAATGCACACAATTTCATAAAAAAACTTTTCAATAATGTGGATAATTAAAATATAAAATTGGTATTTTAAATTTATAAGTTGGTTTTTTTAAAAACAATTAGTAAGTGATTTTTTAAATCGGTATTTTAAATTTATAAATTTGTTAATATAAATTTTAGTGTATGGTTTATTTCTTGAATTTATTAATTAGGGTTAATTTGGAAAAATATTTTCCATCATCTAGCTTTATCATCATCATCTGCATCTAGAAAGCTTACAAATTTGGATATTTTTCATCTACCTTAAATTTGCTTCATCTAGCAAAAATTGCGCTATCAAACACCCACGTCTTTTTAGGTTCATCTCTTAAACTACCTTCATCTCCACCATCAAATCAAATGAAGTTCCTAAACGAACTCATATAACTTGATGACTTAAACCACATACACAAGAAACCATTTATGTGTTTACATCAACAATTTCCAAATCAATTTACATGTTTTGTTTCCCGTTATATAGGGTTTACACTACAAGAAACTAGATGTTGGAATAATTTAATTTGTTACTATTACCCTCAATAAATAAATGTATGCATGTGAGCTATTTCAATACTAAGGGCCCGTTTGGTTTGAACTCCGGAATCGGAAACGGAATGGAAACGAATCTAGTCCATATGTATTCCCTTATTCATGAAAGTTGTTGGAATCATTCCTTGTAATTTGAAATAATTGAAGTTGAATTTGATTACTTTTGATACCCTATAGGGTAACAAAATATGGGGAGACAAGTGCATTTTGCATGTAAAAACAAGGAATGATTCCATAGAATGTCATGAATATGGATATACATATGGACTAAATTCGTTTCCATTCCGTTTCCGTTTTCGGAATTGGAACCAAACGGGCCCTAAAAGTGTTCAACATGCTGGATCATATTAATGGCCTGAGAAATTTGAAGTCTTTTTAACCTAGAAATTAATACATACATTGTTAGGTTTTTGCAAAATTTTTTTGGTCGAATGTTAGGCTTTTGCATTCCTCTTTTGATGTTTATTTTGTTTGCAAATGAAATAAATAGTGCTGTTTTTGGATTGTTGCTTGTTGATTTATGAGTCATATGACAGTAGCTCATTTGGTGCAATGACAGAAAATGCATGCAGGAAGCTTGGAGCATATTTAATGAAGAAGAACTAAGATAGTAGTTCCTTTGGTGTTGCCGGCACATCTAGACGCGTTTTTATTAATAGAACGAGGATTGAGTAATCATTACACGGGAATAGCCCGACCCCTTACGTCATCAAGTAAAAGATCAACTACACCCTCCGGTGGATCACACAATACACTCAATCCAATAAGAAGGTTCAAAGCAAAATTAGCAACAAAATCCACTACACTATTCGTCTTGCGGTAGGTATAACGAAACTGGATATTCGAGTTTCTTTTCAGAAAGTCTTGGCACAATCGTCCCTCTCTACCGTCAAACACAAGCCCAAACTCAAACGACTATGACCTCTAAGGGTGCCATTCAAGTCACTTGATACCATTTTGATACACAATAGAAAAAGGCATTAAAATATTATGGTGGGTTAGTCGTAGGTACGTAGAAGGTACCTAAAATTCAAAGATAAAATGAAATATGATTAGAATTTTGAGCAGAGCATTGAGCAAATTTTTGAGTGACAGATGGAGCACTCGACCGTGAAAATGGGTCGTAAGCATAATAATATTTGAAAGCATATCTTAGCCGAATATCATTCTAGGACTATAACTTCCATTATTACAATTCAGCCATCACTGTCTTCCACTTGAATTAACCCAACCCATATATGTACAAACTATCCTTTTTACCCTCCTCTTTATTGGACGTGGAATATCGAAACTGTTTAGACCATCATGATCGAATGTCATTCAACCATATTAAAGTTGAGAAATTGCAACATGCATGCGTATAATATGGCCATTTTTTAACATATTGAAATGTTACGTTACTATCTTCTTAATTCCTTTTGATCGACTTGGAATATATCTTTAGGTTTGAAAGAAGCTTACCATGACTTCCCATTGGTATACCTATATTCATCTCCATCTCTTGTCTCAGCCCCTAATTTTATATTAAACTTTAGATTGAGAATCGTGTGAGCACATTTGCGCGTTAGACTCAAATCTCATAATTCATCTTAAACGGTCTAACGTCTCATTATCTTTAGAAGCTAATCACTATGATCGATATCGTTCATTAGACCGCATAGCAAGGATCGTGTCCATACGAACACATATGCATATTAGGCCAAAATTTAGTATATAAGTCTAGTGAGATGTTATTTTAAGTCAAATGTTAATTCGAAGAGTAATTCACCGACCTTATATATTAGACTTAGATCCTCCCGACTTTTAAATATGACAAACTATTATCTCCCACTAAAATACATGATTATTGTAATAAAGTAATTACATACCAATAAGTTTAAATCTATAAAGTATTTTTAAATTATAATTTGCCAATTCCTGCTATCAATCCGGGAGGGCGAACCGAATCTAGAAGAGGACACTGTATTTTCCAGTCTGGGTAACAATTTTGGACCGTAAACCTATTGTTGGACGGTATTTGATTGAATATTCAAGTCCAGTCCAAGTCTAATTACTAAAATTTTTAAATTCATCAAAAGAAAATTACTAAAAATTTTAAAAGGTTTATTTTTGGGTCTAAAAAGCCCAAATATTAGTGTAAAATTTTGTCCAATCGGTCCGGATTTAGAGTAGACATAAATTTTCGGTTCAAATTTAATCCGATCCAGAAAAAGGTTACCGGTCCGGTCCAAGTCCGATTCAATGCAAGTCCAACTCAAATGAGCAATCCTACTACAGACCAGTTAAAACCCGGTTTAATCCCGGTTTGAACTGCTGATTTTATAATACTCAGGCGGGGGATACCTTAATAATACTTTCTTCCTACAAGATCATACTTCTCTTCTTAATTTATCTACCATTAATTATGTACGTCATATGCTACAAAAAAGGAGTGATGAACACAATTTTCTTAGCTCAACCAAATAATAGTATGTTGTAATGAGAAATTTAGGGCCTGTTTGTTTCCAACTCCGAAAACGGAAACGAATTTAGTCCATATTCGTATCATTATTCATTAAATTTTATGGAATCATTCCTTGTGGTTTAAGACAAAATGAATTTGATTCCCCACATTTTGTTACCCTATAAGGTATCAAAAGTAATCAAACTCTACTCAATTACTTCAAATCACAATGAATGATTCCAAACACTTTCGTGAATAAGGCTATACATATGGAATAAATTCGTTTCCATTCCGTTTCTATTTTCGGAGTTAAAACTAAACGGGCCCTTAGAGAAGCCACATTGGCTAATCTTACCAAGTGATCTTATTGACAGATAGAAAAGAGAAAAAAAATTGCACAAGAATCCACAAATTTCCATCTTACAGAAGATCACGTTCTTGGGCATTAAAAAAATATTTTTTAACCTAAAGCTTTTGAAAGTAACGTTGCAACAATACATTTAGTTTGTTTAACTTTTTTTTTTTAACTCAATTGGTGTATTTTTAATTTATGTTTATTTTGTATTGTATTTTTATATTTTGAGATATTTTAAAAAAAATTATATTTATTTATATTTATATTTATTTATGTTTTAATCAAAATATTTATAAATAAATATCAGTAATATATATGATATGAAATTTTATAATAAAACTAAATTATAAAATTAAAAAAAAATAAATTATGTAGTATAAAAAAGTTTGTAACTCAATTGGTGTATTTTTTTTATTTATGGTTTTATTTTTTAGTTCAATTTTTTTGACTTAGTGCTTTTAAGAGTAACGTTGCACCAATGCATTTAGTTTGTTTAACTTTTTGAACCTCAATTAGTGTATTTTTAATTTATGTTTATTTGTTTTTGCATTTAAAATTTAATATTTAATTATAAGATTTTTTAGTTAGTTCATAATTATTTAATATAATTCATTTATGGTTTCATTTATAGTAGATAATATATAATATGCATGTTAAGAACAAGTTTTGTGTTCTATTGATGTGGGTATAAATTTGGGTTGTGTTCTTAAGATTACGTGGTAGAGAGAGAAAAGTTAAAACATGAAAAAAGGTGGGTTAAGATTAATCTTTAAAAGTTCTTTGACGTGGATGCTCTTAGAGTGATTGAAATCGTTTCAATGAATCCTTAATCTATTTTATATAATATTAGTTGAAATATATATAGATCGGTTTTAGGTTAATACTTTTGATTTAGGAAACTTATTTAATTTCATTGTTTATTATTTTATATAAATTCATTCGATATTTAATTAAAAATCTTTGAGCTTTATAATTATGAAGGGAAATAGAAAAAGTTTGGGGAATCCATATTTTACCGAAGGAGAAAGTTTGTAGACGTGGTATATCGTGGTTGATAAAAAGGTAAAATAATGTACACGTAGCATGCAACCTGGCAGGGTGTCTCAATTGACATGACCGATACCAACTTGGTGCAAACCCCGGTCACTTTGTGCCACGTCATGCGGTTGAAATTGGTCAATCTGGGCAACGTTCATCCTGGGCTTCAACTATAAAATGATTTAGTACCAAAATTCAAATACTTGAATGAGTAGTATTTAGAGGCGAAGTGACAAGTACCAATTGTATAGGCGCAGCTGCTTCACACGTTTGAGCAACCCTATTTGCTAAACTTTTCTTTCCATTTTTCGTTAGATATACTAAAGTCATCTGCATAATCAAAGTTACCTCTTTTTCATATTAAGTGGAGAGTTCTTGGAATAGCTTATTATCGATCTCTGTAACATTTAAAACATTTATCTCGGTTTGATTGTAACTTAAAAAAGGAAAATGGAATGAAAATGAATATAGTCAATATGTATTCATTGTTTATGGATTATTTTGGAATCACTCATTGTGATCTCATGCATTTTGCATTTAATTTCCCTATTTTGTTTCTCTATAAAGTATCAAAAGTAATCAAATTCAACTCCAATTAGTTTAAATAACAAGGAATGATTTCAAAAAGTTTAATGAACAAGAATATACATATGAAATAGATTCGTTTCCATTCAGTTTCCGTTTTCGAAGTTTAAACCAAAAGGACCCTTAATTCAAATGTCCACTTCCAATTTCATTTCAATTCGATTTATATGATACTAAGATCATTTAAACTCCCGTTTTTATGGTTCAATTTGTATGATGTTCAAAGCATTCAATTGAAACCCCAATTTTCACTTTTGTTCCAGTTCGACAGAAGAAGAAGAAGAAGAAGAAGAAGAAGAAGAAGAAGAAGACAGATAATCGAGGTCTGTTATATTGATCTAGGTTTCGGACTTTTTTGAAGCCAAAGGAAAAGGAAGAAATTGTCTAGCTAACACCAAATTTGTGTAGTCAACTGTAAGATCCTAGATTTTTGCCTTCACCGCCCCCGCGGTGAAGGGGAGCCGCATGCGCGGCTCAACCTCGTTGCCGCGGTCGCGGCACGGCCCAGCCGCAGGTGCGGCTAGGCCCAGCCCGTCTACGAGCTATTTTATCTTCGTCTTCTCCTATTTTATTCCATCCTTGGGCTTTTGGCCCGTCTTCCTTCTTTTCTCCTAACCCTAGACGTCCCTTCCTTCTACCCTTCCAACCCTTCTCTATATATTCCCTCCTTTCTTCCTTTTTCCCGTTTCTTGCTATCATCTTCAAACCCTAGAGAGCTGCAACCGTCCCTTGCCTCCTGCGACCCTGTTGAACGTGTAAGTTCTTCATCCTTTGTTCCTCCTTACGTTCTTGTACTGCAGCATGCTTCCTTCCTTTCGTTTTCTTCTTCTTCTCTCCTTTTCTTCTTCTCCAAGAATCAAGTTTGAACCTTGATTCTTGTTGGCTTCCCGTTGTTGATGTATCGTTGTTCTCAGGCTCTTTGGAGTTGAGTCTTGACGTGTTGGAGCCAAAGGTTCGAGCTTTGGTTGCCCATGTTGCGAGTTTGGTCGAAGAAGAAAGCCGACAACGCTTTCTGTCACGCCGCCGCCCCTGCGCCTCTATTTAGCCGCTCCTGTGCCCCAATCCAGCCGCCCCTGCGGTTTCCTCTGTTGTAACTCCCGTCTTTGGTGAGTTGCTTCCTTTCTTCGTTCCTTCCTTGGTTCCTTGTGGTGTTCCTTGTTCCCCTGAGTTGTTGTAAGACTAAGGTTGAGCCCTTAGCATGTGTTGATCTCTTAGAGATCTTTGAGACTAGAAGTCATAGACTTCTAGCAACCGTTTCGTTCCTGATCCGTGTTGCTTGTTCCTACAGACTTTCCTTGCTCCTTTCCTGAGGGAAACTGAGCTCTCTTGAGTATTCCTGATCTTTGAGTTACCTTCGTGAGGTAAGTCCTTTGGACTTACTTAGCTTCATTCTGCGTATTAGTGGATTGTATTGGCTTGTTTGTGTTGTTTATTCATGTTATAACGGATAACCGGACTAGGTTTCACCCTTTATAACCTTAACTGGCTCAAGTGCATTATAACCGGGCGGTGACCACTTGTCTAGTTCTTCAGGAGACTAGAATGTGCTCTTGCAACCCAGACCCGTAGGTAACGGATAGTACTGATCTATTCCTATTGGCAGACGGAAGCGGAGGCGAGTTTCGGGAGATTCTCGTGTGACAAAAGAAGTTGAATTAGTAATGGATAACCTTAATGAAAGATAATAACCGGTTGGGTGCAAGCATGCTATATGTATATCTTACCTTATGTGTGTTTGTGCCTTTACACTATTGCTTATACCTAGAATGTTAGCTAACGGTTTATACCGTCGTTGTAGATGTTCCACAGGTTCAGGATGCTGCTGAGTGATCCGGACGGTGTGGTCAGCCGGGGTTCCCGTACATTATAGGACGGGGTCGGGTTTTTGTTTCGTATGTTGTTTCCCTTTTGTTTTGAACCCGGCTGTGGAGTTTTGTGTTTTCTTTTGGTTTAACCCTTTGGTTTTATATTGAGTTTTGTTTTCATTCGTCTGTGCCTTGTTGTAAGATCCGTTTGCTGTTGCTACTCTGAGGGTCGGTACCCATTGTGCGGTCCTAGCCCGTAGCACTTCGAGTTCCCAGAACTTGGGGTGTTACATCAACGACTTTAATGGTCCATAAAGAAGAAGGAAAGTGATTTTGGTGAAGATTTGGACTTTATTGAAAGAAGAAGGAGATGATGATTATCGTCGGATTGAGGAGAAGGGTAGTTCTTCATCAAATCCAAATCTTCTAAAATATGAAATTATTAGATTCTTAAAATCTCCTTTTCATATACGTTCAATCACAAAATAAAACTATAATCTAATCAAACAGAGATTGTAAATCTAAAAAATCTCATATCTTGTGTTACTAAACAGACCCTTATGCGTTGAATCCTAAACTAGTGTTTATCGTGGATTGGCCCACAATAAATGCTATATGAGTGCATGAAAAAATTATCATGGCATTAGATTGTTTGTTGTCCACAATGTTGTGTTAATTGACCCATACACTTGTATTTGAATAACTCGGGGAGATGATGAGTATATAAATACAATCAACTATTCTTTTTATCATCAATTGAGTTAGATCAATGAACTGTCCTTCTACTAAAAATAAAATTTTGCCCTATACTACTACATTTTTATCTTTCTACCATATCCAAAATCTCTATAAAATTCGATCAAACTCTTCTTGTTGTAAATTTATAACATAGGTCCTGTTCAATAAAATTCATAAATTTTCCCGTCAATCATCTTATTACGTGTCTCTAAAAGGTTAAAAAAATTTGATAAATTTCAACTACTTAATACCCTTAAACTAATATTTACCGAAAAGGGCCATAATATTTCGCCTCGTACACACAATCAAAACATTTTGTACGTGTTATCCGAATTCAAAGCTCCACACTTTCTACAAATGAAATTACACGAGTAAAATTGTACACATTTTTAACACCTATGTCTCCAATTCTCCATCTTGCTGAGTGAGTCGGGTGACGTAGATTTGACGCAAGCCCTATGTGTACCTCCTCACAAATACTTTTCAAAACAAATTAAAGATTTGATGAATAGTGACAAGTAACATTTTGGACGAAGCACATGAGTCTTTGACACTAGGGTGTAATATGAGACACACTACTCGGACTCGGCTCGTCAAAATCTCGGTCGAGCTCGTTCATTTTTTAAACGCGCCAAGCTTGAGCACATTTTAAAGCTCGTATAAATTTTAAGCTCGGCTCGGGCTCGGCTTGTTTATAAACGAGCCGAGCTTGAGCATGTTAATGCTCGGCTCGTTCGGGTAAAGCTCGGCTCGTTCGGCTAAAATAACACTATAGGAGCATTGTTTTAGCCGAGCTACTCGGGCTCGGCTCGGCTCGTCAAAAGCTCGGCTCGAGCTCGTTCACTTTCTAAACGAGCCAAGCTTGAGCACATTTTAAATCTCGTATAAATTTTAGGCTCGGCTCGAGCTCGGCTCGTTTATAAACGAGTCAAACTTGAGCATGCCGATGCTCGGCTCGTATTACACCCCTATGTGACACTTGATCAATTACTTATAAGCCACTCGACCTAATTAACGGAAGCAAATGAAAAGGCACAAATTCCTTTGTTTTCTCCAACCAAACTAAACAATCTCTCTTTGCTTCATAACCTCTCTTTTCCCCTGGGACAAAAGGGACACCAGTTACACAGAATGTGATACCCCCAAAGTCTCCATTTAATATAAATAAATTTCTCCAATAATTAAGCATATTTATTATTACAAATTAGGACCACGAATATTTTGACTCGTTTTTTGAGTAAAATTGATTGATTTACAGGCACCCATTACCCTAATATATTATATTACCATATTATTTCACAAAAAATATATTAATATTGGAGAACCTATTCCTTCAATAAGGATGGAGCAGAAGCTCCGAAGGGAGAATTCTGAATTGATAGGTTCTCCTTAAAAGAGATTGATTTTATTTTGATATTATAAATATTATAAATATTATAAATATTCTAAATTTTAATAATTTTTATATTTTTCTTTCCGTTTTAGCCTTGTATATAAGCACTACCAATGGAGCACAATGAAGGCACAACCCAAACTCATCTCTTATTCATCCTACAAGGAGAAGGAGAAAGCATCCAACACATAATGACGGTATGATCATCTTTCAATTCACTTCTTGCATCGTATTCTTGTTGAACCATCGAGTTTATGCATCGTCTCAAGTGTGAACTATCCGCTTCGATCTAGGATTTTCGGTTTTTCCAAACAAACAAAACTAAAGAGTCAACATCATGTAGAATGTATGTGCTAAGAAAGGGTAAGTTTGTTACGACAAAAATATGCATTGCTATCATTTGTGGACTCGTTAACCTCAAAGGTGTAGATCAACGTTACGTCTTTTGAGTAACATAAATGATATTGTGCTTCTAACTTTAGTTGGGTCCTATAAAAGTGACCTTACTGTACTATGGCTACAGTCGGTTAATTTGTTACACTTGTATGTGAACTTGCAAAGATGGGAGACACCAAATCCAACTCCAAGCAGCAAAACCACCATCACCAACATAGCAATCAAGTCTTTAACCTCTCCATCGATGTGATGCAAGATCCTGGCTCCAAGTTTTTCGATGATGATGGCCGAATCAAAAGAACCGGTAACAAAAACAACTCATATATAGTTGATGTACATGTTAAATAGTTCAGCAGAAGTTAAGTGTGTGTAGTTTTGTATGTTAGGGTCTGTATGGACAGCGAGTGCACATATCATCACCGCGGTGATAGGATCCGGTGTGCTTTCACTAGCGTGGGCAGTAGCTCAGTTGGGTTGGGTTGCAGGACCAACGGTTATGTTCCTATTTTCGATAGTAACATATTACACGTCTAGCCTCCTCGCTGATTGTTATCGGTCGGGTGATCCTGAGAATGGCAAGAGGAACTATACATACATCGATGTTGTTCGAGCCAATCTTGGTGGGATGCAAGTGAAGATTTGTGGGTGGATTCAGTATGTCAACTTGTTTGGAGTGGCTATTGGTTATACAATTGCAGCCTCCATAAGCATGATGTAAGACTCGTAAATACAAAGGTGTTGCTGTTGTTGTTGCTGTTTTGGTTAACTGTATGTTTTTGGATTTGCAGGGCAGTGAAGAGGTCAAATTGCTTCCATGCGAGTGGTGGAAAGAACCCTTGCCATATGTCAGCAACTCCGTACATAATCATCTTTGGGGTTGCAGAGATCTTTCTTTCTCAAATTCCAGATTTTGATCAGATTTCATGGCTCTCAATTGTTGCTGCTGTTATGTCCTTTACTTACTCCACTATTGGCCTTGGCCTTGGGATTGCTCAAGTTGCAGGTATATATGTATACATAAAACAAGATGAACTTTCCTTTGTTTCCAGATTTGTTGCTGAGATATTATTTGATCATCAGAGAATGGAAAGTTGGGGGGCAGTTTAACTGGAATTAGTATTGGAACTGTCACACAAACTGACAAGATTTGGAGAAGCTTCCAAGCTCTTGGTGACATTGCCTTTGCCTACTCCTACTCCATGATTCTCATTGAAATTCAGGTATATGATCATATATAAACATGTTTACAATCTATAGAGTCAGATTCAGGTTCCGAGTTGAAGAGATTTCGTGGTTATTTTTGGGTAAAATGGTTAACTAGACCTTTTACCACTGTTACTCTATTAGGAGTAGTGGTAAGCCAATTAGAATGGTAAAAATTAGAGGAGTCTACAAAACAAAAGCCCGTAAAAATCCTACTTCGCTCATTCTTTCGTTGTTTTTAATATAGGACACGATCAAATCTCCACCGTCAGAGTCGAAGACAATGAAGAAGGCAACCCTAGTGAGTGTATCAGTGACAACCCTCTTCTACATGCTCTGTGGATGCATGGGTTACGCAGCATTTGGAGACGAAGCACCTGGAAACCTCCTGACCGGATTCGGGTTCTACAACCCGTATTGGCTCCTCGACATAGCAAACGCAGCTATAGTAGTCCACCTAGTAGGAGCATACCAAGTCTATTGCCAACCGTTATTCGCATTCGTTGAGAAAACCACAGCTCAAAGATATCCAGATTCAGAATTCTTCACCAAGGATATTAAGGTTTCAATCCCAGGATGCAAGCCGTACAAGCTAAACTTATTCAGACTTATTTGGAGGACAATCTTTGTGATACTAACAACTATAATATCAATGCTGTTACCTTTCTTTAACGACATCGTTGGGTTGCTTGGTGCTTTGGGTTTCTGGCCATTGACAGTATATTACCCAGTGGAGATGTATATAAGCCAAAGGAGAATACCAAAGTGGAGCACTAAATGGGTTTGTCTTCAAGTTCTCAGTCTTGCTTGCCTTGTCATCACTGTAGCTGCAGCTGCTGGTTCTATTGCAGGCGTCATTGGCGATCTCAAGACTTATAAACTCTTTGGTTCAATTTACTGATCTGTAGCTTGTTCGTTTGTATAATTACTACTGTCAACCTGTTTTACTGCTCAAGAAGATGATAACAAGGCAATGAAGAGCAGTAAGATGTTTCACTTACCATTTACTTACTGCTGTCAATCAAAGTCTTTGTAATTCTTGTTCAGGGATTGTAAGAATATAATACCTATGCCTAAGATCATTTGTAGAATTATGTGGAAGGACAATCAATGTATTTGTAATTCAAACTACCCCATGCCAAAACCAGAAATATATATATTTTGTGAAATCAGCTAGCTTATTCTATTGGATAACTCAATACCTCGAGAATCAGGTTCCATTAAATGAACACGTAATTGTATTCTTTGTATTTTTATGCTCTTCATTTTTCATGATAATCACTATCAGCATAATAAGCTAAGCACTGGTTTGTAAAGCTGGTAATTTTAGAAGATGGTGTGAATACCCAGCAACCCACATGCCCAAAAAAGTATGGTGAACTGCATCAAGAAAAGACAGGTTGAGGTGGAGCTGAAAGTGATGGTGGTGATAGGCAGCCTTTGTGGCGGCGTAATGGGTGGCTCTAGTTGCTACTAGGCTAGGGACCTCATGTGTCCTCCACCAAATGTGAGTCAATGAAGATGGTTTGTGCATATTCTAGTAGTGCGCTTGTAATGAGCCTTTTTCTTTTGTCCCTTGTGGTGGCCTAACTTCTGATATAGAAAATGATGTGTTCGTCCTAGCTGCTAATTATGACACAACTGAGAGGAACTTCCAAAGATTAAGGGAAAGTTTAAGCCCCACGTTGCTAATGGTTTGGTAATCATTATACTGTTCACCACCAAGTTTTGGAATTTAATTTGATTAAGAAAGAATTTGGCCAAGCCTTTTTTATTTGTTTTAGTTTTCTATACCACTTTTGTTATTGCTCTTAATTTTACCATTTTTTTAGTGATAGGTAAGAGTAATTAATTCCTCTATTTTTTTAAAAAAAAAATATACGTGAATTTGTTGTTTGTTATTAAAAAGAATTATGACTTCTTCTTCTTTCTTTTTTTTTTTTTTAATTTTTTTGTATGAATTTCATTCCAAAAAATTCATATCAAGACTTTATTTATTTATTTTTTTCTTTTTTATTTTCTAGTATGAATTTCTGGTATAATTCATACAAGAAAATTCATAGCAGATCTGAACAAACCAGAAAATTCATAACAGATCTGAACAACCCCTTGAAAAATCAAGGGAAGAGGAAGATGAGTCAACGTTACCATAATGCTTGTTGTTAATGATGTGCGAGCCAAAGCTCTCTCCATGGAAGGAAAACGACTGAGCCATCAATTCATCGGAGTCAGACTCGGGGGGAACAAGATGGAGGTTAGGACGCTTCGGGTCTCAAAAAATGAGGAGAGGAGTGACTGGATCTCGTCAGAGTGGCCTGCGAGCCGACCCAGTTGAGTAAGAGCGGCAGCTCAGACGAGAAGTGGGTGGCCGGAAGAAGGAGAAGAGCGGGAGAAGAGGGATCGCGGATGAGAAAGCGGTGAAGTAGGTGGCGCGCTGGAATTCGGCTGCTTTCCATTTTACTTGTTGACCTAACTGGGAGTGAGAGAGGAGCTTTGTACATGCTAATAGAGTAAAAACTGAATAAGGCCTAGTTAGCAAATTTGGCCTTTGATCAACGAACCGGTTTTCCTATCTTGAGTGATTGAATTAGTTTGCTTCTTGTGTCCAAAATATACGCTGGCTGAATAATCAACTAGAAAGACCATTCTTGAATACAACTTCAGGAGCCTAGAACTAAGGACGACAATCTCCCTACATGCGATGGGTCAAACAAACCTGGCTGTGGAATGGGTGAAATGACCCACAAACCTGGCTGTGGAATGGGTGAAATGACCCACAAATATGCAGGTGAAATTCGGATGACAGATACGGAGGGTGATGGCACTGGGAAGAAATGCCGCACAACTCAGAATCCGTCGTCTAACCATACACCCGACCCATCACCCGTTTAATATTGTTATGAACATACTTTTTATTCCTTAATTTATTAGGTTAAATTGAACACTGAAACCCTAGATTGAGCCCTCCTATTGTATATGTTTGCTGTCTTGCTGAGCCTTTCACGATTTGTCATCGTTGTATCTTTTTCTCCTAGAATTTTCCCCTTACTAAAGATGTATTTTTAATGGTTTAGTACTTTGTATTGTTAATTTGTTCAATGATTTTTGGTACAACGTAAACTATTTTAAGTTTATGTTTTAAGTCCAACCATATTAAATTACAAGTTGGAAAGGGAGGATATGTGTTGTCTAAAAACATAACCTCGTGCTGTGATATGGGTTTCTCAAAAATATAGAAGAGAGTCAAGAGACTATAATAGCACTCGAAATGACAATATTTATAGTGAAGCATTCAAGCTTTCAATACTTTGGGGTTGCAAGACTGAAACTGTAACAGTTACAAAATGGAGAAGAAAGGAGTGCAATATGCAGATTTTCTTACATTTTCAAACTAATAATAAACAGAGAACTAACTAGTAATTTCAGCCAGTTTTGTGGGGGAGAGTGCGGAATCACAAGCAACCAAGGGCGAGTAAAAGTAAACAAGAAGAGGATATCAGCCTCTAACCTGATGATAGATAAACAGTCTCTGGAATGAGTGGAATAGCAAGGCTGTGCACAAGCTGACATGCTCGGTAAATTCCCCCTCCAAATGGGGATAATATACTCATATTTGTACTTTGAGACTTGTATGCAATGTTTTATCTAAGACAAATACCGGCAACTCCAAAAGAACTACTATCTTAGTTCTTCTTGATTAAATTTGTTCCAAGCTTCCTGCATTTTTTGTAATTGCACCAAATGAGCTACAGTCATGTATCCAACTATAAACAAGCAACAGCCCAAAAACAGCCTGAATTTCGTGTTCTACTCAAGTTTGTTGTACCATGGAACAAGAACAGTACTATATATTTGTTGTCAAAGTGCAAAAGGATTAGAAAGTAAATTTATGTTTATGATGAATTTACATATGCTGAAACTAAATACTTGTCATCTCCTCAAATGAGCCACACCAGCTAACCAGCTAACCAGCAACAGTTTAAGCTGTAAACTTTTTCCTGTTAATTCGGTTCATGATAGCAGTAGAAGCAACTAACATCCATTTACAAAGAAAATATACATCAAATGAGGAATGCAAAAACCTAACAATGTGGGTAGTGTTCATCTGGACATGTACAACCGGTTTTAAAAGAGCCGTTATTCAGTAATAACCATGATAAAATAAAATAAAAACAAAGGGAAATCCCACATGGTATCCTCATGAGGTTTTGTATTTTCTACTTGGTAGTTGGTCCCCAAAAGTTATTTTTAAAATTTAGCACCCTCTGTTATATAATATGTCAAAGTGTTACCCCCTCTCCTTTGTATTTTCCATGTGGCTCCTCCATAATGTATTTTATCGTGGTATTCTTATTAATTTGAAAAAGTATGATCACAACACGCTCTTAATTCAATAGTTTCAGATTGATCTAAATTGGTCAAGTATTTATAAGTAGGGGAGAAAAACATTTCTGGGTGTTTCAAAAATTATTCAACTTGGAGCAGCATTTAGGGACTTAAAGAGGGAACAATCTAGCATTTAACAGAAAATATGAGAACGGATTATAGGTTATCATGTGGACAAGATGTGAAGTTGAAGGGCACCACTTGGAAAAAAACCTTGGGTACCACACGAAAAAAGTAAAACCACAAAGTCAGAGGTGCCATGTGGACTTTCCAAAAAAAAAATACAAGAAGGGTGCAAGAAAAGAATGATATTAGCTCAGTCATGCAAACGAGAAGATACATGTTTAAGATATCAAATTCAAGTCATTACATAAAATTTGAAAAAAATATAGGCAGTACCTTCAGTAAATCAAAAACCTTCTCTGCAACATACTTCTGCTGAACAGTAGCACCTCTCTGCTGAACTTTATCCGGATGAACACATAAAGCTGCCCTCTTATAAGCAAGTTTAACTTGTGAGGAGGTGATTAAGTCGGTCAAAGAGACTGGTTTCCAATCACATTCAGGCCACAGCACCTAGATATCAGATGAACAACAGAAAGAGTGAACATCTTGACAAAGGGACAATACATGCATAGTCTAATTATGACATTGGTTCCAATCCTCCGTGTCTATGCAAGCATTTTGAAATGCAAACAGTAGGGGGGAAAAAAGATATCAATCAAGCTGGTAGTCTCCATTGGACAACGGATATTAGGATTACTCTCAGTATCTAAAACTCCTAGTCCTCGTACTTTCTATCATGTTAGATCTTGTTTTTCTTTCAAATGTGTTTGTTACAGTTGCTTGGTGGCAGTGCCAAGAACTTAGAAAATTAGGTCATTTATCCATACCTCCTACATTTGATATAAGGTGAGATGAGATGCACAATAGCAAGGACTAAGCCAGGAAGACATATCTGATGTGTGGGTTCACAGAAACTGATCGCTCTCGCCATAATGCTTAGTCTAAACTACTGAATCATCTTGGGAAAAGCACTGGTCGATAGTGACCATATGACTCTATCCGACATTTCTGACATAATTTTTTATATACTTGGCAGCAAGACCAAGAAAGAGGAATACTTCTCTCCCCGCCTTGTTATTTTAACAATTATAAGGAAAAGCACCATCAGATGTATCAACATGTAAGAGTAAATTTGAAATATTATCATATGCACCTGATGCAAGGATGATATCAGTGCTCGCAAGTTTCCTTCCTTGCTTGCAGCCCAAAGTTTCATCTCTGAATCCTTAATTTCAGCAATCCTCTGTTGTATGTGTAAAGAGGATCAACGACAAAATGCCAAGTTCATAATCAAAAAGAAAAAAAATTAATTCTTCAATTTTAGTAGAATAGCTTTGTGAGTGGTTGAAGCACAATAAACACACTCACATGGCGCTCTTCTTGTTCTTGCTGAGCCTGAAATTCACGACTATTCATGTCTGCTAATGCTTGGGCCTGAAAATGGTAATCGCGTGAATTCTCTTTCATTGTGAAAAAGAAAATTAATCTAAATAGTAAAGAGAATGTTCAACCAACTGTGCACAGAAAACTTCCAGAAACAAAATTCATGATCTACAATCTGCATACCATACGAGCCTGAGTCTTCAGGTGAATATCATGTCTTGCTCTTCTACGGTCTTTATCTTCTCCTTCAATTTCCTTAAAAGCTTCAGAGACCTTAGAACCTTTCATGCAAGAACACATCAGTCTAGTTAATATAAAGAACGACAGCTCCTTCACAGGATACAGATAAAAGTGCAGAAGACCAAGCAATTTCCACAAAATTGGTTACCTCCAAACATTAGATCAAACTCATAAGCCGCACTAGAGGATGACAAGTTGTTCCTAGGGTGGGATGGTGTCCCAGAAAATAAATCAGGTGTAGCTTCATGCTTCGACTTAGTCTGAATTGGTCAAAACACCTGAACTTTTCAAACAACAACTACAGCAGAAAGCTCATACACAAGTGTTTTTTTTTTTGCAACAAATCTTACCCTAGAAACTTCTGGACTAGTTTTCATCTTAGGAGCACCGAACAAAGAATCAATGTCAACTTCTGTTTTCTGCACCGGTACCTGTTTTTCACCAACTCTAGTTGTTCTTGGATTCGGGACACTGAAGATGGAATCAATGTCAACCTCAGATGTCGCTGCTGACATTTTCGTAGAACTGTTTGCGCTTGGAGTGGTGAAGAATGTATCTAAATCAACTTCAGCATTTGCTGGTGCAGCAGCTTGGAAGTCCCACTCATTACCATCCTCTTTCTTCTCATACTGACCTCCATTATCTGAACTGCTCTCTATATCAATAAAACTAGCCTCTTGTGTTCTTTTCTTAGCTGTCTTCGGATTCTTATTCATACTGATGATTAAAAAAAAACATGCTCAGAGAATGTTTGAAAATCAGTACATAAACATCGTTAACTAATATAATGTGGCAGAATAATCATCAGTTGTATGAATACAGTTCCATAGATATCCCCGCATTGCTTTTTATTTAAAAGCATAAAAAGCAGTAATATATTATTGACAGCTTATTTCACTAGGAAAGTTCATACACCAACAGTTCACCATTTGGCTTTATGTACTTTCGGAACGTGGAAGTACATTTCATCTTGTGTCTCATGATAAAGTTAGTTAATGTGTGCTCAGACTTGTCCACGAAATAAGCAGATTAAAGATGAAACAAGGAAGGTGGCAGCTTGTGCACAATTTGAATTGAGTATACCAGCAGTTCACCATTTGGATTTCCTATTATTAAATCAGCTGCTACATCAATTTTTTTTTTTTTTTTAAATCATGCGCATCAAAATAGTATAAAGCAATACGTCTTTTATTGTACATGAACTGCTATTCTACTAGTCTACTAGAACTACATCTTTGCTGACATCTTAAACATTCTAGTATAAGTTAATTACGTAATGAAATGAGTAAAACTCAAAAGGGTTATGCACATATACCTATGCTTGGTGGCACTGGACTGACCAAACCCAGGAATCAATTCGTCTTTGATATCAAACTTGTACCTCCCATTTTCATTGTCCATACTTGAAACTGAACCTGTGGAACCAGAACCAATGTCCCCCAAGTTTCCTAGCAAATCATCAACTGAGTTAACCTTTTTGGGAGTCGAGGACAATAGATCGTCATTATAAACTTGAGATGTTTTTTCCCCTGAAAACCCAAATATATCATCATAGTCATTCGAATTTGAAGGATTCGGCCCAAGATTCATCGAGTCCCTGAACATCAATTCTACATCAATTTTCAATCCATTGCCACCGGTACTAGCTCCGTTATCATTCTTTGTTATCGACGGAAACCCAAAATCAAAATCCCCAAAGCCTCCATCGTTCTGGTTCTGGAACGCAGGACCAGGATTGAAAAGAAAAGGATCGTCGTGGTTATCAACAATTGGTTTACTCCGAGAAGACGAGAAATTAGATGAATTCCAAGAGTTTGCAGGCTTAGAATTATGGGCTTTGATGCCGGATTTAACCGCAGCCATAGGAGCGGATTTCCCCTGAGGCTTGATCCCGTAATTTCCAACCAAAACTTCAAATTGATCCATCCTTCAACTACCCTTCAGCTCAATAAGCGAGTTTCCCCTCAAAGTTAGGTTTCCAATTGATCACCTGAAACCCAATCAACTTAAATGCATACGAAACAAGAAAATCACAAAATGGAATCGAATTCAAGAGCAGGGATAGATTAAAGCTACCAACTGGTTGTCGGGGGAATTGGCTGACGAACAAACAATCCCTAGTTCAGCCGAAGGAAGATGAAAGCACCCTTTGCTGTAGGGTTGTTGAGAGAATCTGAAAATGGGCGTCACCGAACAGGGCACCGAAAGGATTCGTTGTCAAATGGAGAAGAAAGGAAAACACCGACAAAACGATTTGATTGTCCTTCGTATTGCCAGATGGAGAAACTCCTTCTACGCGTCTTTATTTTTCTGTTCTTCTTGACCTATTTGAGTCGGGAAATTTCCCAATTTATTCCACAAACTATTTTTTGGGTAATTAAAATTAAACCATTTAACAAATGAGAATGATTTATGTTTTTAGGTTTAGATAGTCTTTGAACTTCTAGCAATTACATTTGAACATCTAAAACCGTTGTACATAGTTTAAACTGTAGGGAGAGTTTAAAAGTATCTAAATGAAACATTCAAACTTTTAGTGACTAAATTAAAACATATTTTAAAGTTTAATATCGTAGGGAGAGTTTCAAACGCTAAATAAAATGTAAATGTAAATGTAAAAAGAGAAGGTTGGTGTATAGAAGCTTAATCCTCGATTTTTTCTTATTTAAAATTAATTAAAGGATATAAGGGAAACGTAAAATATAAACCCTATAAAATCATCCTCAATCGTCAGATTTTAGATCCGAAGTAGTTAGGGTTTCTTGCAGTCGTTGCAGATCTAAACTCAGTGGTCTTCTTCAACCTTCATTCCCGGCTATTTGCTTCTGGTAGCGTTGAAGCCTTCTCTCGGCTTCCTCCTGTCTGGTTATCGGGGACTAGTGGATTCCTTTAGTAAACATATAGGGATATTTTAGGAAATGAGAAATAGAAATGATTTTGTAGCCTTAGGGTTATCAAAACTTACGGCGTTGGTGTTGGTATGTACTTTCTTCCAGTTCTCCTACAACATCTGTTCGGAGATCGGTTAGTCCGAGAAAACTCGTTTTGGCAAATTGACTTCATTTCTTTGGTACGTGAATCTTTTGTCTGTAAAATTTCATCTCCTTATTGTCTTTTCTTTATCTGCAAAATTTGATCTCTTTAAGTGATTCTTTGGTACGTGAATCTTTTGTCTACAAAAATTTCATCTCCTTAATGCATTTTTCTTTATCTGCAAAATTTGATCTCTTTAAGTGATGTTACGTGCTTCTTCTTTGTCTGGACAATTCTCAATATGATGACGCCAAACAATTCACCACCTTCTTACTTTCTTCAAGAGATAATATTCGCGATTCTTCTACGCCTCTCCTACCAATCCCTTCTTGCTTGTAAATTCGTGTCAAAAGAACGGTGCAATCTCATCAAGGATCCCGAGTTTTTGAAGCTTTACCCATGACAAATAAATGGCGATTTGTATTAAAGGTATATGAGTGTGCCCTCGTTCGAACCAGGCTCACCGCCACCTGGGTTTGCTCGCCTTTTATCTAGTTATATTACAGAATTTGATCTAACTTTATAACTAGATAATTATAGAAAATGACTCATGTTTTCTAATTGTAGGAAATTCCTTGAGTTTTGAAAGTTCACCATTTGTCCCAATTTGTTTAATTACAGAATTTGACCCAAACTTTATAAATACGAGATATTTTCTACATTTTTATAGTTATAATTGGGCTTGTGTAATTAAATGGGTTTGGATTTGTGTCATCAAACCTTGTATAAATGACGGACTTGTGTAAATGACGAACTTTTTGGTTTGTGCAACTCATTTGAGAATGTGTAACTCATCTTTGTGTAGACAAACAAAACTCGTGTAATTGAAAAAATGACCGATTTTTTTAATTACATAAGTTTAGTTAAACATGAAATTGTGTATTAATAGTGTGTAATTGAAATTGTGTATTAATAATGTATAACTGAAATTATGTATTAACATTGTATAATTGAAATTGTGAGCTAAAATTATGTATTAACATTGTGTATTAATTATATGTATCAACAAGAGAATACACAAAATTCAATTACTCTAAAATTTGTATTTTGAATTGGGTTTAGGCTTGTGTAACTCGACTGGACCTAATGGATCTAAATTGTGTTATTCAAGTGGGTCTGATTGGACTTGGACTTTATTTAATCGATTGGGCGTGGACTTAAGTAAATTGAAGTTTGTTCAACGAGTTTTTTTCAACTCGCGTAACTCTCAATCCAGCGGTTCGGTGAGTACAAGAAAACTCATAAAACATTTAGAAATTCGAAAAAGCCCAAGAAAAATCTTCGCTTGTGACCCTTCAAATAAAAAAGGTACAAAGACCGGAAATTTCTACGATGATTAGAAATTCCCGAAGCTTTGATAAAACACTACTTTCAAAACCAAGTTATTTTCAATAAATTCAATAAAACAAACTTTGCTTTTGACCCTTCCCTTATTTTATCTAAACTAGTTAAAAACACCACTTCTTTCGAATATCCTTACTATACTAAATGTGGGAGTTCCCCAAATGAATAGGAGAATTCCACATTTACCCTTATAGTAGAAATTTGACTATTTTATCCTTCAGTTTGGTAAAAATTACGGTCATTATTAAGCCTTATTATTGACACATTCTACTCTCTTGATACGTGTCATTTTGATGTCCTATTCTACTGATACGTGTTTTACTCTTCCAAAATGAAACTTCTCCTTTTCTCATTCTAGATCTAGATCTACCGCTTCAATATCTCCATACAAACATCTGATTTCTTCATCCAAAATCTACATAATTTCTAGATGATCCAGTTTTTTTTCTTTGGTGCTTGATCATATTCGATTTATCCGCCATGACGTTCCCAAAGCTCGACGACAATAAGATTAACCAACAATAACCATGGAATTTATCCAAAATCTACATAATTCCTTCTGTCTGCCGCCTTATCTCTCTCACTTTCATCTGAAGAGGATGACTCCAACAAGCCACGATTTGTGCTCCTTCGCCCTCGGTTTGTTCTTCTTCTGCCCCTCTCTCTCTCTCTCTGATTCAATTTGGCCGCCGAATTTATTCTCTTCTCTCTTCTATTTTTCCCGAACCCTAGATTTGACCAACAAACTTCAGTCGAGAGCATCGCTTGGGTAAGAATAGGCAACTCCTTACATTGGTCGACTGATAATCTTTCCCTTGCAATTCCGCATCCGTCTCATAATCAGCCATGGCGTGCGATCTTTGAAGATGGTTTTTCTTCGATCCAGCATCGAGGAGGTAATTTCCATTTTTTTCCGTCTTCACTGGTTTTTCGTGTTTGTCTTTCCCTGATTCTTCTTTATATCTCCACATTTGTTCTAATTTCTTTAAATTGGTTGAGTTTTATGAAATTATGACCTATTTCGTTTTGCATGTCGATTGGATCTTTGTTTGTTCGCTTTTAAGGTTGAGAGACATCATTAATAAATCAGTATCCTTCGAAATCTCCAAACTTGATTTTTATTTTTAAATTCAATTTCTATATATTGAGCTTGTTGAACCTTAATCTAATCAATTAGATTTGTGAATCATAAGTTCAAAACCAGTATAGAGCTTGTTGAACCTATTTCGTTTTGCATGTTTTGGAGGACGGTCATGTTGTATATCCCTTTACAGAATCACCAACCAATGTACTCTTATTCTTATCAAAATTACTTTTGCTTTAATTTAACTTTTTTAGTTGTTACCTTAACAGGGTTAAAAGTTGAACTATGTTAAATTGTTTTGTTGTAGAGTGGATCGAATAATAGTACTAAATCAACTCCTCTTCTTAATAAAGATAGGTCTTTCTCATCCCCTGATGGTATGATTTTTCTTTTAGTAGAGTTTGTTTATTTTTCTGTTTTTGTTCCTTTCATAGTTTTACTTTTTAGGCATTTAACTTTACTGATTCTTATTAAGACTTGCTTTATGTTTACAACTTGTGCAGATGTATGTGTTGAACATGATACGCTCAAGGGCTTGGATATGGTACATATTTAAGAGCAACATGATTTTTGTGTCAAATATGTCTACACAAGTGACTAATGACTATTTGATGAAGTTTCATATTTCATTCTGCAAAATATATCCCTAATTCCCTAATTTGTTTGTGCTTGATATTACTCCACTGTTGATATATACCTTTCACTTTGTCACGCAAGCAGTTATATCAAGAGCTATCATAAAAACTGGATATTTTTACATTTTTTTTTCTAATTTTCATATTCTATGTTATTTTTTGTAGTTGAACTGCCACTCAATTGGGTGTAGAATGTCTCTGCAGATTGTTTATCATGTTGGGTTCTTTTCTTTCCTAATTTTGAGTATTAACAAGTACGGTTGTGTGAGTAGTTTCTGTATATTTGATTGCAAATTCCTTGTTGTCGTAACGTTTGCATAAGATCGTTGCACTCTTCTATTAGCAAGTAGTTATCCCTTGACTGATTTGTCTATTATGTGGTCCAAACAATTATAAGTCAAAATTGAGGCACATAGGATGAATGTAATTCCTTGATTGCTAAAATGTTGAATCTCTTAGTTAGAGGAGGCCAAAACGACCCTTACAATCGGAATCTATTTCCTTGCGTTGGAGCTTTAATACTCAAATTAAAATGAACAATTTAGACTGAACAAATGAATTTCTATAGTAGATAGGGCTACAATGATTGTTGTCAAATTTGTGCTACCTAGAAAATTGACTTCCAATGTATTATGCATACTTTGATTATGTATATCATGTATTGAGTTGTTTGTTGTGCATTTATTTTGGGACACAGATAAGTTAAGATCATTTTACTGCTTCATTCCTCACTTCTATCTAATTTATTCCAGCCCATTATACACCAAGCTTTTGAAAACACAGTGCACCTAGGTAAATAAGCAACAATATGAATACAACCGAAATTTAATTTCTCTATGTTTTCCAACTAGACCTTAAACATTGATCATGAATTCCCCTTTTGAAAGTAATTATGATACAAGACCTTATATTAACATTTGGAACCCCTTATTTCCAGTTACAACTAATGGAGAATGGCAGAGAATTCTGTGGAACAAGTACTCATTAGAAAAATGCAGGACGTATAAAACACCCATTGAATGCGGAACAACAACTGCCTTGTTCCCACCATTTGTAGCAACCATAAGTTCTATGTTACTTTTCATCCTGCTCATCGTTTGATCCCTCACCTGGTGAACATGGCTTTGTCAGAAACTAATCTGTATTCCTAATAACCATGAAGGAACCAAATGATTAATGTATATGGGTAATGCACTGTTCAGCTTAAAGAAGTAGACCTAAGTATTTTGAAAAGAGAGTCTCCAATCATATGAAGCCATATACATGTTCTTCTCCTCATAACCAATGCGTGCCAAATTTGCAATTAGCACTACTAAAACAAAGAATGCCATTGAAAAGGAAATGCCGAGAGGCTTGCAACTATGCAAGCCACTTTCGAGACAATAGAAAATGATCACTCTTCAAGAGTTTTGCTTGCTAAAACCTTTATCAGCTAGATTATGTTTTTCACCTCCTTGGACATAGGATTCTCTGCAAAATAGCAGGCTGTATAATAAGAAACCACATATATTGTCCATTGTCAAAAGTTATATCATAGACATTGAATAAGAAATGATTTTTGATACCAATGACTATGCATTAGAAAGAATCTCTTCTTCCTAACTTAGGTTGGACTTTTTCCTTTATTAAACAATTTAGAAGCTCATAAATCATTTCTTAATAAATGCCATATTATTATAACCTTTTGTTTAACATCGTTGAATCTGAAAAAGTGATGAGCTAGAGCACTCGGAACTGACAGCGGATTGGTTTTCACAAGCATGCAGGAAATTCTCTACAAAATTCATTACTCGGTACTCTTTTTTCATGCCACTTTTATAGCTCCTACTGCTTTATTTTATGAGGAAATTTTTCATTGCTTTGGTATTTTCATAACTTGAATTGTTTTTATGGGCTTAGGGATTAGAGTACAAAGTCTAAAGCCAAGTCAAATCATCATGGATATTGATTTTAAATGGGGTGGAAATTCAGGTATTGTCTTAGCTGTTTAAACTACATTAGTTGCTTCTATCCCCATACAGGTTTACTCCTAAGTTACAAGTTATTGATACACTGAGTATCAATGTTAAATTGGTCTGTCTAAATCAAGTTGTTTTCTTGTCATATATATGCAGTTAAAGATCTTAAAGTATTCACTGTGATTAGTGTTATATTCCAATTATCTGAGGAGATTCCATGCATATCCATTGTTGTTGTTGCTCTACTATCTGAGGTATAATTCACAAAATGCAAGAATTGTTCCTAAAAGAAATAATTAGTTAGTGTTTAGTGCTTGTTCAACTTAACATTTGTATTGTAAGAAGCCCAAATTAGATAATTGTGAGAGAAATTCAGATTCACAAAATGTTCAGAAGTATTTGTTTGCATTACCATGTTGCAATGTGTTTTTATTGCCAACGTAATGCTGAATTACAACATCATCTGTACTTCCATTTTTCTCTAATTTAATTGTTTCGAAAGAAGTTCTTTGGCAAAAAACTCTAATTTAACTACTCGGGTTGTTTTTAAATAGTGTAGCTTGCATCAGATCTTTTTCAATCTAATTGGCTAAATTAGCAATGGTTTTTGAATGTGTACAGGTGTATGGTGCAGACTTGGTGTATGCTTCTTAATGATAAGGTACCATTTAGGATGCAGTGGCCTCAATATGCAAATCTTCAGGTTAATGGTATACCTCTTATGATCCTCCACATTGTACTAATCGTTATATAATGTCAACAAAATTTCTAAAAACATATTTCGGGGAAATTTTCTATTTTTTTTTATATCAATTTGTGAAAACAAAAATTAATTCATTCCAATTCATGAGTTTCTGTTGCATCCATCTATATTAGGGCATTGCCAATTACTGTTTTTGTCATTTCTATTTCAAAAATATCAGCTATTATTTTTGTTGGAGTATTTATGAGAATTAGTTATAATTTAGTTGGAGTATTTATGAGAATTAGTTAAATTACAAAATTTTATGGCAGGCAGGGGACGAAGTTGATGGCAAGGAACGAAGAGGAAGCGACGACGGTGGATATAGGGAAGTCAAAGCTACAGACGCTGCTGAAGCCGCCAAAAACCACATTAGCTAATCCTATAAATCTCACTGGAATTGCTAAAAATCCCAAGACCTTCATTTAAATATGTTATAACAATATTTTAAAGTCCGCATTTTGGTGCGCGATGAGGATGATATGCTTAAGTGATATTATGTCAATTTGAAATTGATGTTGTAGTTCAACAATTTTAACCATTTCTCGTGAAATATTAGATCTTTTTCCTTTTAATCACCATTTAAAGCTTGGTAACCGGTAAACATAGTCATTCGAATGTAATAATTTTTTTTGTGCGATTGATTACTTACTAATATATTGTATGTGTACAAAATGAATTTTGACAATATAGTGTACACGGAATGTTAGGGCCAAGCTGATATAGAAAAGTCCAACAAAAACCTAGAAAATTAGGTCATGCCGCAAGACTGTCATTGCGGCACAAACGGTCAAACAAATAGCCTATATACGGCCATGTGACGGCCGTATGATGCTTGTCAGGTGGTGTATGGGCCTTGGCTCTTCGATTATTTGGGTTGAACTTTCAAGGAGCTGGACTGATCCAAACATCTTCTGAAATGGCCAAGCAAACGGCCATGTGACGGCCGTCTAGTACCCGTAGGGTGGGCATTTCACTTGTTGTTCCAACTTGTTTAGAAAGACCGTTATGTGTGATTTTATACATCTTAGTAGGAAAGTTCTTGACACCAATCCATAGTGGTTTTTAAGCTTCTCGAGTAGTCGATCCTCAATCATATGAGATTTTATCCTTGTGATATCGGACTTCAGGGAAGATTAAGCTCTTAGGCATCCTTGAGTGAATTTGGAGGTATATACTTCGTAACGAGTTTTGAGGGCCTAGAATATGAAATAACCGAAAATAGATACCGAAAACATGATATGAACGCATTCCGCGTTATATGCACATATCATGCCAAAAGATGTGTCAAACAACATGTCATAAAGTAACGAACATCATCATGCAAACAAAGGAAGATTGTAACCCAATAGAACTACGACAAATAGTGGTAACTTGGTGGAACATCTAGTTAACAAGAAACCAAATAATTTTCAACAAGAAAAAAAAAACTCAGGATTTATACCAATCGATCAAAACACAAATGGTCAAATTAGATAAGTAAGCCTTTTTGAGATTTCTCTCTAGTAACTAGGTCCATGTATAAATATGTTTACAAAATGTACCCCTAATCAAACCCCTTACGTTGCAACTTCAATTTAATGAAAATGATAAAAATTAAAGGTTACACAAACCTAATGGAAATAAAATAGGGCCTATTTGACCAAATTATTTCAAAACAAATTAATGACTGCGATTACCTAAAGCCCTCACTCATCCGATATAATCAATTGGGCCAAAAAGCCCATATGTCAATCACCTCTTAAATGAAATTCAATCTTTAACTGGATTTTTATTGCTTTTCTTTCTCTTTCTTTTTTATAGAAAAAAAAGGGAAAAAAATGGTGAGATTAAATTCAAAGTTTACTATCTACCCTAACTAGTTTGCATAACGAAGTTTCAACAAGACTTTTTATTTATTATTCAAATAATTAGTTTCCTTGTAAACCTTAATCTTTACCGATAAAGTTATACACTTACATATATAAAAAATCTCGTGCTTTGCAATGTCGTCTTCTCAGTTTGATCCATGTTTAAGTGGTATTTTGAGTGATTTGTTTAGAAGGGAATGTGAATTTGTGATCGATTCCTAAAGGCTCTATTGCGAGTCCACATCTTAGGCGTCCACAATTGTTCCCCATGCCTCGTGTTTGTGTACTTCCTTTGATGACGGACGTTTTGTTCGCCGCTTCCGTTTGACTGGATCATCCTGCTTTCCCTCCAAGGTTTCTTTGCTTTCGAAATTCCTTGATGTACTTTCGTGTATTTTCTTTTTTCTTGTCCGTCTGTCTATTTTTTTCGGCCTTTCGATCCACTAGACGCCGTGTCGTCTAACGTATCGAACCGCTTCCCATTATCAAAAAAATAAAAAATAAAAAATAATGACTGCGATGAGGATACCTCAAAAATATCAATCCCTATAAGGGATTCCAAACAACGAAGAAAACAAAAATAAAATAAAATGGTAGAGACCAAGCTTGAATTCTTTCAAAATTAAGTTTGGTGTTTCTAGAAACTCAAATGATCAATGTGTGCCTTTGGTTTATCATTCGAATCATAATGTCATAAAATTCGCGACTAGAACGAGTCAATGTGGATTAGAAACTAGAAACTGTACTTGAAGCAAAAACTTATGTTGTAAGAGAGGGCCTCCAAATTGTTCCTAAATTTATGACTGAACACCATTGAAATTAAAGAAGAGAATCTCGTTCTCATCAATGCAATAAACTAGATTTAAAAACCGTCTTATGAAGAGTGCATGATCATTTCTAACGTATCCATTTTGTTCTCTTAAATTCGTAACAAAAATAAAAATAACAATCCTATATGATAGGATCATTAGTGCCGTGCATTTGGACCTTATAAAGATCCGAAATTTGCAATATGAATATTTGTTTTTACTATGCATTCGAGTTGTCAAGGACGTGTGTTCTTGGTGATGGTTTTCTACAATTGTCTTGTATCCGGTGGTTTTGGTGAAAACACCCTAATTTGGGGTTTTGTATCGTAGATGTCATTTGTCAGTTATGTACCCTGTAACGTTGTATCTTCCTTCTCCCACCGTGCCCAGGTTACAACTTAACTAGTTCAAGTCTTAAACCCCTTTCCTCAGGTCGCTTGGGGCAAGCCGCACCAATGGCCACCGTGCCCGCGCTGCTCAACCCTTTCTGTTGCCCCACAAAGCTACCATGCCTTCGCCGGAGCAATCTCTCAACCACCAGACCCACCCTTCTACTTCCCTCTTCCACCCCTCTTTATATGTTTTCGCTCTCTCCTGCTCTGCGGTGCAAACCTCGGCCCAGTCCCGTCGCTCTTGCTTTTCTCAAGGTACGCACTTGATTGCTCACAAGGTGCTAGTTAATAGTCTGCTGTGAAAAGTGTTTCCTCTTTAATTATTTGTTTTGAGTTGTCATTTGTAGGAGACAATCGGTGCTGTCAATAAGAAATGGAGTGATGTTACTAGTTTGAATAGTTGGGTTGTGGGGGACTACTATCGGCTTGTGGGTTATGTTAATGAACTGGAGCCTTTGATGCGGAGTCTTTCGGATGATCAGGTTTGATTATTGATTGCCACTATGTTGAATAAATTTTAGTTATTTTTTGTTGATTACATGTTATGTTCGTCTTTAGTTGAGGGCAAAGACTGGCGAGTTTCGGGATCGATTGGCCATAGGCGAGTCGCTTGCTGATATTGAAGCAGGTTAGCGTCTCGCTCCTTAGTGTTAAATCGAACTGGGTGAATTTTTTGCTGCAAATTGAAGTCTTTTAATGGTTGATGTTGTAGAGGCGTTTGCTGTTGTTCGTGAAGCTGCAAGAAGAACTCTTGGAATGCGCCATTTTGATGTACAGGTGCCATTCTTTCTTCAATGCTTCGTTGCTAAATTCTGTATCTCCAGCTTGAGTAGATTTTGGCTGATTAATGATCATTATTTGCCCTTTTTTGTATTGGTTTCATTGGATTATATGATTATAGATTATTGGCGGGGCAGTGCTTCACAATGGGGCCATTGCTGAGATGAAAACGGGTGAAGGCAAAACATTGGTCTCTACTCTTGCTGCATATCTTAATGCCTTGACAGGAGAAGGAGTTCATGGTAAGATCCATCTCTTATTGCTTGTAAATGGGCTTCGACATTGCAAGTTGGAAAAACTATTGCTGAAAGGACAGCACGAAAGCTATTTTGTCTGCAAATTTTCTATCATCTCTAAAATATAAGTATGCACACACATACATATTAATGAGTAATAATTTATATGGGTAATCATCTGGAAATGTATATTTCCCTGCATGTAACTGAAAATTATTTTCACATTTCTAGCCTCTTGGTAAGCAATGTGATTTTGCTAATTTATATTTCATTTTTTGGATAGTGGTGACTGTTAATGATTATCTTGCTCATCGTGATGCCGAATGGATGGGCCGTGTCCACCGTTTTTTGGGTCTTTCAGTTGGCCTGATACAGGTGTTATTTTATTTCTATATATTACTATTAACAATCTCACGTCATTCAAATGTGTTTTTAAACCTGGACTCTAGGATTATATATTTAGACCCTTCGCCATTAATTGACTTGTCATGTTTGAACTTCGTCTTTTATTTGTTTTTTTTTTGCAGGGAGGAATGAAAACTAAAGAAAGGCGATTCAACTACAATTGTGATATAATCTATAGTAATAATTCGGTATGTTATATTATATTTTGATGCAATATATTTATTATTGATGCTACAAGGAACTTCTTACTTTTATATTTGTTGTTGCTTGTTGCAGCTGGCTTTATGCTCATCATATTTTGCCTCACTCTGATTTTCATATATTTGGATGCTTCTCAGGAACTTGGCTTTGATTATCTTCGAGATAATCTTGCCAGTGACAGGGAACAGCTTGTGATGCGTTGGTATGTACCAAGATCTCTACGAATACTTTGTTTTCTGCTTTTGTTTGATAATTGTTGTAAAACAGGCCAAAACCTTTCCATTTTGCGATTGTTGATGAAGTTGATTCTGTATTGATTGATGAAGGAAGAAACCCTTTACTAATCAGTGATAAGGTAGGGTGAATCTTTGGCTCTGATTTTGTATGGCAACTAAAGATATGAAGCAAATGTACTAAATGGAAGTAGATATCTCAAAGAAACTTATCATTCTACTATTTCTAGGCAAGTGAAGATGCTGAGCGGTTTCCGGTTGCAGCGAAATTAGCTGAGTTGCTTGTACGAGATATTGTGAGTTTAACTTTTCCATTTGCTATCAATCATAAAAGCTTAACTTAACGTGGCTTATAGGTTATACTTAACTTAGTTTGACTAAAGATTATGCTCTTTCCAGCATTATAAAGTGGAGCTCAAGGATAATTCAGTGGAGTTGACCGAGGAAGGCATTGATCTGGCAGAGAGAGCTCTTGAAACACAAGATCTGTGGGATAATAATGATCCTTGGGCCAGGTAACCCTTAATTTTGCTTTTTCAAGACCATTATTAGATATAATGGAGCAAGTTTTGCATATCAAGAAAGGTCGTCCGGATAAGTGCAATGGAATTGATGTACTAGTCTAGAATAAACCCGAATCTTCTATTGAGATTTGGCATCTATGCATGTGGGTTTGTCATGACCGTCCAAGTTATTGCAGGTTTGTTATGAATGCTTTGAAGGCTAAGGAGTTCTATCGGAAGGATGTACAGTATATTGTCAAAGATGGGAAGGCTGTTATCATCAATGAGGTGCCTTTACAAGTTTTGTTTGTATTAGCATTTTTCATCTTGGTTCATTTCTTCTACTGGTGTTCTACTATTTTATTTTTTCAAAATCATCTACATCATGAAATTTGGAATAAGGCTATGCCTGCATCGGCTTGCTATATTGTATTATGTGGCATTATAGTATATATATATATATGTGTGTATATATATATATATATATATATATATTAATTGCATTTCTCTCATTTTTGTTTTATATGTTTTCAGCATTGTCCGTTTGTCACTTTTATATCCTATCTTGTATCTTGTATCACATAGCTAAAGTAAGGGAGGACAATAACTTGTTCACGAATGTGCATTGAGTTTACCCTTCCTTTTTGTGGTAGTTGACAGGAAGAGTTGAAGAGAAAAGGAGATGGTCTGAGGGAATTCATCAGGCTGTAGAGGCTAAAGAAGGTCTAAAAATTCAGGTAATCATTGATATTAGAATGACAATTTCCCTATTTAATTTTGTGCACCAAGGATGATCACAATGTTTGTAGCTGATTTTCTTGTATAAATGCAATTGATAGGCAGATACAGTAGTTGTGGCACAAATCACATACCAGTCCCTTTTCAAGCTTTATCCAAAACTGTCTGGGATGACGGGGACTGCCAAAACTGAAGTAATGGACGCCATGAATTGTGGATTTTTCCCCATACTGATCCTTTCTGTTCCTTGATGATTATTTCTGTTTTGATTCACTGTATAGGAAAAGGAGTTTCTCAAATTGTTCCAGGTGCCTGTTATTGAAGTGCCAACAAATCTTCCCAACATCAGGGAAGATTTACCAATCCAAGCATTTGCAGTAAGAAACTTAATACTCATTAAACTAAGCTTGAGTTACTGATTTCGCTAAGTTGGCTTATTTAGTATTTTCTTCCGTTTCCCGTTAGACTATACGAGGAAAATTCGCACATGCTGCTAAAGAGGTGGAAGACATGTTTGGACAGGGTCGTCCTGTTCTTGTTGGGTCTACTAGGTACTTGTAACTTGTCGATTACGTATATATCAGATATACTTTGCAAGATATATTAAGGTTTTAAATCTGTATAATGCAGCGTTGAGTACTCAGAGTACTTATCCAATCTGCTGAGGGAACGAGATATACCGCACAATGTTCTGAATGCACGACCCAAGGTTTTGCATAACACTTCAAGATTATTTATTTACTTATTTCTTGTTGTGCTTAGGTATTAGTTCATGGACAAACAGCTTCACATTCTGTCTTTACATTACTTTTAACGTTCCATGCAGTATGCTGCTAGGGAAGCTGAAATTGTTGCACAAGCGGGGAGAAAATATGCTATCACCATCTCCACCAATATGGCAGGCAGAGGCACTGATATCATTCTTGGAGGAAATCCAAGAGTAGGTGTCAAATTTCCCAAAGCCTTACATTTATGTTTCTTTTGAAGTGCCGAGGGTTTTAGTGTCCGTTTTTCTCTATGGTTCAAGTTGAGACTAAATCTACTTCTTTTATGATGCTCCCTTGACTTTCTACAACTTTCATTTTTTTTTCCTGCATGACTGTTGTTTTCCGCTTACAAAACATGCAAATTATATTTTTTTTCTTCTTTCTTTTCCAATGGCAGCAGTTAAAGCTTCCAGCTTTCTTGCTCTTGTTCCCACGAAAAGTGAGTAGTTCTGTTTATTTGTATGTTTAGATGCTTGCAAGAGAAATTATGGAGGATTGCTTGGTCCCACATCTTACTAAAGAAGCTCCTGATATTGAACTTGATGGTGAACCCACCTCGCAGCAGGTATATTTTGTCATGATTATAAGTTTGATGCATCATCTGCTTGTATTTGTTAAAGCGTTTTGATTTTCTTTGTAAGGCATTGTCTAAAGTCAAAGTTGGAGCATCATCCTTGGCTTTACTTGCAAAAGCATCTTTGATGGGTTGGTCAATCTTCTTGTCGTTTGAAACTGACTTCTTTACTTAAATGAGCATGCCACTTCAACTCCAAAATGTTTTTCATTGGTTTTATTCATGCAGCTAAATACGTCGGTAACAGTGAGGGTAAGAGCTGGACATATCGGAAGGCAAAATCCTTTATTTCAGAAGCTCTTGAAATGAGTCAATCCCACGATTCAGAGGAGCTACAGGTGCTTGCTAATGAAGAATCTGAAATGTATCCCCTTGGTCCTATTGTTGCTCTTACTTATAACTCTGTTTTGAGAGACTGTGAATTGCACTGCTGTAAAGAAGGGGCTGAAGTGAAAAGTCTGGGAGGACTTCATGTGATAGGGACATCTTTGCACGAGTCTCGAAGAATAGATAATCAGGTAAGCCGTGTTTGGCATTTTTCTACCTATTGGGTATTTTGGTTATAATGATGCATTGCTTTTCACAGCTTCGTGGCCGAGCAGGCAGGCAAGGAGATCCTGGGTCGACGAGGTTTATGATCAGGTATTGCTGTCTTCTTACCCTTAGCTTTGTATGTTTAAGATTAAAAACCATGGGGACAACCGGATAAGTCCAACATGCATAAGTTGCTGCTGCTTTTTGGACACACTTTTCATCTTTTCTTGTTGGTAT
This sequence comes from Fagopyrum homotropicum, assembly GCA_033239125.1. NCBI lineage: Eukaryota > Viridiplantae > Streptophyta > Magnoliopsida > Caryophyllales > Polygonaceae > Fagopyrum > Fagopyrum homotropicum. Next base: position 8,507,662 of record BSWB01000006.1, on the reverse strand, counting down.
CACGCATTATGTGGAGACCTTTCTGCACTTATTCTTTTCTTGAGCATTTTTTCTATTTATTAATGCTATGGTTAGCTCAATGAAAGTTTACGTAGATACCGTGCAATTTTGTTGCATGAACTTTGTTGAATAAATGTGTGGTGGTGAACTTTGGGTTGATGGATTTGTTCCACCTATTTTGTTGTATTGCTGGTGGCTTTTTTTACGGGAAACATAAATTTTCTTTGTTACATGATATGGGTTTTGGAAGTGGATTAGCAATGGTTCTTAATGATGCCTGGTTGCTACATGCATCTATGCAGTTATAGATATGCTTGTAAGAATCGGTTTTGTGTTTTCAATGCAAAAGAATTGGTTATTATATACCTTGTTCCCTGCTTAATTGGGTTTTACTTGATGAGATGCTACATGCAGATAAGTTATTTCGTTGCACCTTTCGCAATATGAGAAATGCTGACGGATTTTCCGCAATCTTTGACTTTTGTTTGTTCTACTGTTTCTTTATCACTGCAATATTTATGACAGAGGAAGTTGCTATTGAGATGACATAATTGTCTGTAGATTGATATATTTTTCCATTTCGCATACTTCATATTTATTAATCTTCTCTTAACAACAGCCTGCAGGATGAAATGTTTCAAAAGTTCAATTCTGATACTGAATGGGCTGTCAGGCTAATATCTAAGATTACCAATGATGAAGACATGCCTATTGAAGGCAGTATAATCGTCAAACAGGTCAGTTGTTGAGCACGACTTATGTTTCTCTTTTATGCTTGTGGTTATATGGCACTAACCTGCATGTGTATGTAGCTTTTGAGCTTGCAGATCAATGCAGAGAAGTGCTTTTTTAATCACAGAAAGAGCTTGGTCGAGTTTGATGAAGTATTAGAGGTATTTAGAAATTAAAATATGATGCTCTAGTGAATGTATTTTAGATCTCTGTTCTCGCTTTTTATGTTTACCAATATAATGCTTTAGTTTGGCCAGCTTGATTTGTGATTACTCTGTTTTCTGTTCAAGAAAACTATTAGAGGTACCAAAATTTCAGTAAATCTGTCATCAAGGATAATATTAGTAAAAATCTTGTCCGAAAATTAAAGTTACCTTAAAATTCTCCTTTTCAGGTTCAGAGGAATCATGTCTATGAGTTGAGACAGTCAGTATTGACAGGTGGTGCTGAAAGTTGTTCACAACATATTTTGCAGTAAGCTCTTTCTAGACTTCCGGATTCTGCAGTTACTTCCATTTTGCTGCAAATTTACTTTTGTGTTGCATGATAGTCCTTTGTGAGAATGATCACGTTTTGCTAGTTTTTGTGATTATATAAATGCAGGTATATGCAAGCTGTGGTAGACGAAATTGTCTTAAGCAATGCTGATTCTCAGAAGGTAGTGTTAGTTTTATCATGATGCTCAATTTGAGAAAAAGGAAGAAGTACATGTGGCAGAATATTGTAATCATCTGAAAATTGCTTCACTTCAATTTTAGTGCTGTGAAAGCAAGAAGTTAATCTGATACAGAAGTTAGATAACAACCAAGTGTCATTAATAATTTCATCTTTGGATAAGGAATAAAGCTTCTGCATGAACTTCAACTCTGCATTTGGAGTTTTTTTTAAAAGTTTGAAGCTGCTGATTCACTTTAAAATTGCTTTTCAGCATCCTTCTGCATGGAATCTACAGAAGATCCTGAAGGGCTTTAAAACAGTTGGGGGGAAGGTATTAAACGGTGAGCCTCCCATATTTCTTTTAGGTTGAATAAAGAATAAGATACAGAGATCTTGATCTCACTATAGTTACTAACAAAGTAAATTTCTTCAGATTCTTTTGCAGAAATTACAGAGGATGTGTTGCTCAAATCCCTATCTGAGCTGCACATGTTGAACTCTTTAGATATCAGTAATTTCAGTCCTCCACACTTACCATCACCTCCCAACGCATTCAGAGGGATCAGGAGAAAGGCTTCTTCCCTGAAACGTTGGCTTGTGATAAGCAATGATGATTTGACCATGTTAGTGAAATCATCTTGATCTTTCATTCAACTCTCCAAATACGATTTTGCTTTTAGAAAGTAAAATATTGGTAATGTCAAGCAGGGATGGAAGGTTTCGCGTCACAATAAATATGTTGCGCAAGTACCTTGGTGATTTTCTTATAGCTTCATATCTGGAAGTGGTAGAAGAATCTGGATATGATGATATATACGTCAGGGAAATAGAGGTATGTGCTCACTACAAAGCATTGATTTAGCAACTGAACTTGAAGTAACACCGGTGTCCTCAATGCAGAGAGCTGTTCTGATTAAAACGGTTGATTGTTTCTGGAGGGATCATCTAGTCAATATGAACGGGCTTAGTTCTGCGGTACTTGATCAACTTAGTCTTCATTGCTAAACTATAAAACACTTGAATATTTGGATATGCAAATGAAATGCAGGTAAATGTAAGGAGTTTCGGGCACAGGAACCCACTCGAAGAATACAAAATAGACGGATGTCGATTCTTCATTTCTATGCTCAGTGCTATAAGAAGGCTGACTATAGAATCTTTGTTGCGGTATTGGTGTTCACCCATGGAGGCCCAAGAACTATTTGTCTGACAACTCTCACTTCTGTGATCAACTTATGTAGAGACTTTCTCTCTGAATCACAAATATATCTTCTTTCTTATCTCATAGATCTAACAATTTTGTTTGTTTTTGCCACAGAACATGATTTGCTGAAACTCGATTCATTCAGATAAGGGTCCACTGATACACAATGTGGGTGCCAGTTGCATTTGCCTTGCATACTACAGACGATGAAGTTGAAATTTGATGTAGTTGTGAAAGCTGAACTGCAAGCATTTCCGAGGGCTCAATTCCAAAGCAATACTAGTGAAGCGTTTAATCCACAGAAGAGAGGATGTGAAGAAGCAAATGCAGAGAACATACTCCATATTGTAAAAATTGCTAGAATCACAATAGTTACCGACAATGTAAAGATGATTATTTATCAGCAGTTGATTATAATTGTGCACATTTATACGTACGAACTGGCGACCTAAACCGTGGGAAGGCGGTTTGCCGATTTAGCTAACAATTTATTTAAAAAAGTAAATAAATAAAGCAAACTGGACCAAACCGGTTGTTAATTGCCGGTTTGATCCTTTAAAAATAAATAAAAGACTAACTAAATCAGTGGTTAAACCGTCAACCGCAGTTTAGATTAGTTTAAAAACGGCCGGTTTGGCAGTTGAGCTCAAACCGGAGTCATGTCTAACTCCGACACCATTTTACTCTAAACAAGCAATTGGCATGATTATTTAAAAATCTTTTCATAATACAACCGAAATCATACGTTTAAAGCCACATCTCAAAGCTATGATTTTGCATGGCTTGAGGGCCAAAAGTTGAGTTGACTCGAGAGTGGAGAAGCCATGACCACACATTTGGCTGATGGATGCACGTGCCAGACGTGCATGGGAGCGTGCATGAGTGTTGTTTCCACGTGTAGATTGTGCATGACATGCTCCTCCCCTTATACTTGTAATTTTACCAACTTAGCTTAACTTAATTGTCACAGATCTGTTTAACACACACAAACTACACCTGTAATCACTCCATCGATCTATCACTGTCGCTATTTATTATCGATATATACTGGGTACTGTCAGTCTCAGAAAACCCTAGATAAGATTCTAGATGCTTGAAAAGAAAACACAAAACCCTAAAAAATTTTTGAAAGGTTGAGATTAACTGAAGGTGGAGAGGATACAAGCATATCTCACAGAAAGATCACCTTCGTTCATTCATTTGCCTTCTATAAATGAGTGTTTTGTGCATCAATGGAGGACATCGTATATCGAGAACTCCATATCTCAACACCTCAAGAAGCTAGACGATGGAGTCAGTCTACAAATTCCGTCTCCTAGTCGAAGAAGACGACGCGGCACTGTCTAAGCATCTACGGGGAGAACTCGGCCTTGGTAATGGCGATGACGATGATGACGATGGCAATGACGTGGCACCTGCAGCTTAATGCATTGTTGAAGCTTAGGTATATGTTTTATAAGTCTTGAAAGTATACTTCTGAGATGAGATGAGAGCTACATCTACTCGCTGGTTCTGAGATGGAGTATTACTGTGTAGAATGCTTATTGATAATGTCGCTCTGTCGTTTCAGATGAGAGCTACAGATCTAATATGTTACTCTATCTTAATTACTGCCTTAATAAACTCAATATATGTTTACAATAATAACATAATTATTATAGTTTATATTATCTATTTTGTGATTGAGTGACATAAAATCGATCGCTATATATCCCATAAATCATCATTCTTTTTAGTTATTTTAAAAAGAAAAATATGTTCATCAGATTTTAGATGAAAATTGAGGTGATAAATTAGTTAAACTATTGTATTAAGTAGAAATTAAAATTGACAAAATATAAAATAGCAAAATCTATATACTAGCCAAAACACTTCTCGTCGCATATAACTCTCTTACATGTTTAATGTCACATGTTTTTTTTTCACATAATTTTTTTTTTAAAATATTTATATATAATTATATCTTACATAAGATAGCTACATCACATACTAAAATAGCTAGATTACGTACTACGTAATATCTACTTATCAAACTTATATTTTTATTATATATATATATATATATATAAATAACATCTTATATAATAAAATAATTAAATTACATAATACATAGTAATAACTATTTATTAAACTTACTTATTATTAATTTGCGTAAATAAAAAAGTTAATTTACTAATAATTTATTTATATAAGTAAATATTACATTAATTATGTTAAAATAAACTAACTATCTTTTTTTTAAAGTACCTTCCTACATACATTATAGCAAAATTTTCTATTATATTTTACTACTTTTTTCCAATTATATTATCATCTAACTCGCTAGCTTTACATTTATAATACATTAAATATCTCTGTTTTATAATTAGATAAATAATAGCTTGTTATTACGTAAACCACTGAGTTTCTATACATTTTTATATTATATATAGATTTAATATAAAAATGTATAGAACACTCGGTGGTTTACGTGTGTGTGTATATATATATAACACCAGAGAGAACTATTTTTACGGAAAGGAATGAACCTCTAAGAGCCGTTAGATTATTAGTTGAACGGTTAGTGATCAATACACTAGTATGGTAAGTAATAATGTGATTCACGATTATAATATTTCACATTGATGCTATAAGAAAGAAACGTAATATTGAAATTTTATGCTTCCATGAACACAACTTCCGAACCTATCACACGACACATTCACATTCAAGAAATAATAACAAACCACGTTCATGAACACAAGTTTCAGTGCTCGTGTTTGATGAATAACACATTCATGAAAATCCTGTAATTTTGTAGGTAATTTCTTGGTTCATGAATAACACGTTCATGAGCATAATGAGAACCTCTTTGAGACCATTTTTACGGAGAGAAATGAAAACCTCTAAGAGACATTGGATTGATCAACGCTCTAGATTCATTCAAGTTATAGTAAGTAATTATTAGGGAATAAGCAACATATATACGATTTCCTTCTATAATTTTTTTCAAATGAATATATGGCTCGTGAATATAATTTTCATCTTAATTATTATTATTTAATATAAATTTCATTATATTTCATTTGTATAAGCTTTTTTTTTTACTAGCGTAAATATATCAAATGAACGTTTTTATTATATTTAATTTGTATAAAATTTCATTATATTTAATTTGTATAAGATTTTTTTTTATTGTATATACGAGTTCTCTTTTGAACATACTGTTCATGAACATAAAATGTGTAATATCTTCTGAGTACAGTAATCATGGTATAATTAAATGTTATGATTCAATCTTAACCGATGATCTATTATAATCCAACGACTATTAGATGTTCTCATTTCTCTTTTTGTAAAATTAGTTATCATCCGAACCAATTCATATATATATATATATATATATATATATATATATATATATATATATATATATATATATATATATATATATATATATAGGGTGTGGTTCCCATGAGAACACCCCCTAACGTGAGAACATGAGAACAATCGTACACCGTTGGATGTGAGTATTAAGGGTTGAGATTTAGAGTAGATATCAAAAATAATAATAACTACGAATAATAATAATTAGGAATCCAACAATAATTACGAATAATCCACTCAACCAACATTAACTACGAATAATACATTAAACGATATGGCACATTCGTAACAAAACTAATAATAATTACGAATCTGTTCTCATGTTCTCACATTAGGGGGTGTTCTCATAGGATCTATACTCTATATATATATATATATATATATATATATATATATATATATATATATATATATATATATATATATATATATATATATATATATATATATATTTATATATATATTAAAACAACCTACTCCACGTACAAATTAATATAGTAAAATTTGACTTTAATCATACTTACAATGTACTTATAAAAAACATTACGTAACACATATGACGATTTAGCTTAATTGCAGGCGATTCAGGTTCAGATGACGATCAGATTGTGTACTTTTAAGTTGAGTATGTTATAAAACTTGGGTCTCAATTATTTAGCCAATTTTCTTTTAATAATTAACAATAAACCATAGTAAACGACCCAAATGATCAACGATTTAGCTTAATTGCAGGCGTCGGCCGTGAAAACAAGGGTTGACTTTTGCTTAACCCATAAACTAAGCCGTGTAATTGTACAGCCGTTAGTTAACCATATCTTTTAACGCACAATTACGCAAATCACGTGTTAGCAAAGTCAAACAATTATAATAAGGGTTGACCAACATAATCAAATATTCAGATGGGAGAAGTCGGCAGTTAATTGTTTGACTTTCAAGCAATTACCAAATCACCTTACCACACCTGGAACTCATCATTATTATAATAAATGATTCACGTTTTAGGTAAAATATTGGTAAGGATAGAATTTTAAACGATCTCAATAAATTCATTTGATTTTTCACAATACAATACTATATATTTTGCATAGAACTGTTCATATCCGGGCTCGGGCCGGGTTCGGACCGGACAATACAAAATATTAAGTCCGTTTATCTGAACACGAGCCGGGCTCGACCCAGCTACCGGGGCTGTAAAGGTTGTCATACCCAGCCCGGCCGGGCAAGCGGGCGGGTCAGCGGGTACCCATTTTATATTATTTAAAAAAAATTTATATTATATTTAAGATATTTATGTAAAATATATTAAATTTATTATAATTATGCTAAATATGTATATTTATAATTAGTATTCATGATAAATACAATATAATATATATTTATTTATTTTTAGCCGGGCTGTCGGGCCGGGCTTTTCGGCCCGGACGGGTCTAAGACAATGCCCGGATCCGGCCCAACGGACTTGGCGGGCCGGATTTTTTTTGGCCCGGTCGGGACTCTTCCTCTGTTCATACCCGCCCGTTTTTCCGGGCGGGCGGGTCGGGCCCGACGGGCTGCCCGGATTTGAACAGGTCTAGTTTTGCACAAGATTTTATTTAACTTTTTTTATTTTAAAAAAAGTCTATACTCACAAATATAGCTATATTTATAAAATTATAATACTTTATAACTAAGTATCGTATCAAACTATTATGCGGTTTCTATTGTGATTTCATGCTCAATCAAGGGAAATGATACAAAAACTCTTCACAATGTTCAGAAAATAATAAAAAAAGTGGGGCTCGTTTGGTAAGACACAATACCCACATTCTGTAAGACACAATTTTCAGCAAATAATAACAAAAACTCTATTGTCAGTGTTAGTTATAGTTACGTTATAACTAACACTAACAATACCCACATTCTGTAAGACACACAATTTTGATTTTATGTTGCCTCAAAATAACCATGGATAATTTTTTGTTCCCTAAAACACAATACCCACGTTATGAACATCAAGTCGAAAATTGAGTGTCTTATAAAATAACAATTTTGATTTTTAAACAATCGGGTAAAATAACAAACTAAATCTTTTACCACTATTATTTTATTAGGAAGTAATCGTAGTATAAACTAGTAATAGTAATAATTTAATTAAATTGATAAAAATTAGAGGAAAAGACTCATAAAAAGAAACTAATTCTAATTCTTTCTATTTTCATTTGCACATTCCTATAGACCTCAGAATGTGCAATTGAACCAATTTCAGCGTTGAAACGCATAAAATGAAGATGAGGTTGTAGGTGGCTTATCAAGCTCATGCCTATTTTATTGCTTCTTTCAACCCATGGATATTTTGACTGTTGATTTTGTACATAGCTGTTAAAAACCTACATCATTAACAAAACATAGTCTAGTTAGAGCAACAAATTAAATAAAAAGCAAGTTTTAAAGAGGATTTCAAAGACTACACGATGAAGAGGCTAAGACGATCAAGCAGAGTATGATGAAAATGACACAAATAAGGATAATCACCCACAACAATCGCAATGAAATTCACGACAATAACCCTCACTTTGCTAGACCGGGGATTGTCGGTTTGGCCAAACCGACAAACCTAAACCGCCGGTTTGAGCCGGTTTACAAAATGCCGGTTTGACGGTTTGGCCCAAACCGAACCGTCTAATCTAAATCACAGTAAATTATTCATAGTATAATAATATGAATTTTCCATAAAAAATTAAGTTTGACTTTTGAACGCCCAAAACCCCACCTTACAGACTACTGCAGCAGTACTTTACCACCCCCCCGAATAGTATGCCCGCAAACGAAGCTTAGAATTACATTTTAACTTTATTTTTGTGACAAATTAGCGGGAAAGAAACTGCATTATAAATACCCTTAACCACTACCTTCATCCTCACACCAAAACAACAAGAACAATTTTACCACAGAGAAAGAAACAATCCTCTTTTCTGTTCTTCTGCTGTTCATCTGTCCATGGCAATCCCGGTGATTGATTTCTCGAAGCTCGACGGAGAAGACAGGGCCGAAACACTAGCCCAGATCCACACTTGCTGTGAAGAATGGGGATTTTTTCAGGCAAGATTTCTTCATATCTTGGATTCATTACCATACCAGAATTGTATATATAATTTGTTTGATGGGTGCAGCTGGTGAATCACGGGATTTCGGAGAAGCTTCTAGAGAAGGTGAAGACAGAGTGCTCAGAGTGGTACAAGATGGAGAGGGAAGAAGAGTTTAAAAACTCAAAGCCAGTGAAGATATTGGAGGAGATAATAGAGAAAGGAAGCCAGGAGAAGGTAGAAGGATTTGACTGGGAGGATGTTATCTCACTCTTTGATGATAATGAGTGGCCTTCTCTTACTCCTCACTTCAAGTAAGCCTCTCTTTATCATTGCATCTTTCATCACTAACAGAATAGTCTTCCTATAATTTTGACAGCAACCCTGAGAGATCGATCTTCACAGGATAGACTTGTCCCACATCGAGAAAACATGAATCACAGAGAGATTCGTCGCTTTCGAGCTTTTTTTCTACTTGATCCCGAAACTATTTTAAAAAAAATATTATTTCTGTGTGGCTAACTCATTTGGGAACATGCTATGGTGGATCTCAAGACCGGGACAGCCGCCCAGATGTTGATTATATAGAAAATTCCTTGGTTTTGACTTTCTAGAATTATAAAACTATTATAATTCAAACCAAATTCTGACAGTTCTAAAACAAATGCAAGAAGATCTGATGAAGCATATATTGACAATAAAACAGGGAAACAATGGAAGAGTACAGAAGGGAAGTCAAGAAGCTAGCTCACAAGGTAATGGAGGTGATGGATGAGAACTTAGGCCTACCCAAGGGCTACATCAAGAGGGCTTTTAACAATGGGGAAGACAAGGAAGAAACCGCTTTCTTCGGCACCAAGGTGAGCCACTACCCACCATGCCCGAACCCAGAGCAGGTCACAGGCCTCCGGGCCCACACAGATGCAGGTGGTATCATCCTTCTCTACCAAGATGACAAGGTGAATGGCCTCCAAATTCTCAAGGATGGAGAATGGATAGATGTGCAACCTATCCCCAATGCAATAGTGATCAACACAGGGGACCAGATTGAAGTTCTGAGCAACGGGAAATACAAAAGCGTCTGGCATAGGATTTTGGCTACCTCTGATGGGAATAGAAGGTCCATTGCGTCCTTCTATAACCCGTCTTACAACGCTACCATAGCACCAGCACCAGACCTTGAGATAGAAAGTGCAGGTCATGGTGATGAAGATATTTACCCTAAGTTCTTGTTTGGGGATTACATGTCTGTGTATGCAGAACAGAAGTTTCTTCCTAAAGAGCCAAGGTTCCAAGCTGCAAGGGCTGTGTAATTGTACATCAAAAGGGCAAGAACTACCATACATATATTTGTTACTTATTGTGTTTTTTAGTATTATAAGCACCTAGATGTTGTAAGTGTGTTTTCTCTTTGGAAGCCACATACTTGGATTTGGACGGGCAAGTCTTCATACAAAATAATAGATGATAGTGTAAAAGCCAGACATCCCAAGAAGTGAAAGGGTGTGGATGGGCTAGCTACTGACGTTGGTGTTTTTACTTTCAGGTGTACTTTTGGAAAGCCTAGCAATAGAAAATATGTATGCAGTTTCCCAGTGCAACAACTTTTTTCAAGAAAGTGATTCAATACCCTAGATAAGCTAGAGTATCGAGAGGCCGAAAAACTGGCAACACGCCAGTCCACAAAAGAGCACGAGCACAACATGCCAAAACTAAGAGGAGCAACTACAGTAAAGAAAACAAGCTAGACCTTAAAATGCAATGAGGTTACCCTCGTTCAAGAGTAAGATTCTGTGTATGGACAATCCCACTTACAATGACTGGCAAAAAGGTTAAACATACAATGAAACTCACAACCCATGCCAAATCTGAGATATATATATCAATCACAAACTTTTTACAATCTCAAAGAGAAGTGAAGATAATAACATGGGCGAGAGAAGATGAAAGTCATTGCCAAGAGCATAAAAATATAGATAAAGGAACCAAACATCTCATATTATATTCTCAGAGGACAAACCTACAGTTTATTACTTTTGTGATTTATTGTTAACCAAGTCAAAGAGTCACTCGATAAATTCAACACTAATTCAAGGGGAGAAGTATGAATTACGACTTCGACATGGTAGCTAAGATGAGAGGGGGGATTAGGGTATGTGGTATGTTCCTATATCAGTATATTATTGATTTGATGAATAAGTATATGTACAGTAAAATTTACCTACGGAACAAGGGTGGTGGTATGTTGTTATGTTCTGGAAAAGAACCCACAAATTTCAAAGAGCTTTTTGATCCAAACGTTCGTTCCAGTTGAGGCATCGTATCAAGCTATGGAACCAATCACAGGTTTGATCTGACTTGTTGACAGTAGGCAGAGGATGTTCACTCATATGTATCTGGACAGAGTCCCCTCTCGAGAGTTGCTGCCTTCTCTTCCCGTCAAATGAGACCCATGCATTGCTTCGTGCGTCCTCTGGTATCTGCTTCACAAGAATATAATATAAACTTGAAGCTTCACATTACACAAATGCATAGACACACATTTGCTTTGGATAGGAAGTATAAAAAATAAATTATAACGCAGTCTCAAACATTTTCCTTGGCAAAGTTATATCTATGTCACCTTCAGCTCCAATCTTGCAGAGTCAGGAAGTATCACGGGCCTGAACGATAGAGAATGTGGGCAAATTGGTGTGAACAACATGCAAGGAACATTTGGATGCACCTGCATTCCACAAAATCTCTGTTATTTCCTTTCGAAAGTAGTAATCCGAGGATGGGTATCATGTTGAAATTTGACATTCTGTCAGCATATTAAGGAACTAGCAACCTCAGGTATTTCAGTAATTGCTATAACGGAAATCATGAGGTGTGACACGTTTTTTATGTAAGAGGGTCCCAGTAAGTAGATAAAATAACATTTTAATATAATAGACCCATTTCAGGATTATTATTCTGTTAGAAAAAGGTCATGCTAATAAACCATGAAGAAAATGTCCTTGAAAGTTGATACACGGGGAATCTGGTCTTACCATGGAGCCTCCTGCAGATGTAGAATATGCTGTACTCCCAGTTGGTGTGGCGATTATGACTCCATCACCTTGCACCTGAAAGGGTATTCATCAATCAAGGAGCAATAATATGATTACACAAAAACATACAACTATAACATCAATAATAGGAATAAATGCAAAAATCAAACATAGTACTCATGTTCCAAACATGAGATGTAAGTCACCTTGGTTATGAGGCGGTCGTGTTCATAACATTCAATCTTAGACAAATATGGATTGGATCCACGATCAACCACCACCTCGTTCAGCACATCAAATACTTTACCAGGCACTGCTTTTCCATTCCTAAAAATTTCACATCTGAGGCGCATCCTGAGAGTTATATAAACACCCTCCCTGGTGTTATTTCCATGGATGACTTGTCTAAGGTCCTGTTTGTACTCATCAAACTGTGTATGAAACAAGAAAATACATGTATACTGATATATGAGGAATTGAGGATATACAAATAAAAAAGATTTAACAGAATATAGCGAAATAACATTTGTACGAAAGCATACCACATGGGATGTGAGAAAGCCAAGAGAGCCAAGATTGAATGATACAACTGGCGGAATTGGACCTTTAAACAAATTTGAAGCATGAAGTATCACCCCGTCTCCTCCCAAGCATGCCACAAAGTCCACCTTTTCATGGAGATCGCTGTGAAAAATAAATGGCTACTATATGAGCAACAGTGGAAGGAACAAAAAGGTATAAGGTATAGCCTTCAATTTTCAGATATATCACCTTGTATCTTGACTATAAAATGTCTGAACAAACCCAAATCCTGGTATCCTTGCAAACATGTCATGAACTTCCGGTTCAACAAGAATATTCATTTTCTCTTCATGATACAGAAAAGAAGCAGCCTGCAAAAAGCCATAAACACCAAAAATGAAAACAATCAGGAGACAGAAATGACTTGAAATAATCATATATTCAATCAAAACTCATGAGTCACGACACGTTAGGGATAATGAATCATTAGCATCAGTTTATAGTAGGTACAAAAACTCCATATCCATTTGAGCAAAAATCTCATAGCAGAATGATGGACTGCAAGAGAAACTGATTTTCTAATGTCACAAATATATATATATATATATATATATATATATATAGCACCATAACCATCATACCTCTTTAGCCTCTTCCATGAGCTCTTTGCCCAACTTCTTAAGCAAGAGGACAGTCTTTGGTGTAGACTTCCACAAAAGCATCTGCTGCTGCGTGCTTGGATGAGTGAATGCCAATGAGGATTCCGTGACCTTTTCTCTGGTACAAGAGAATCCATCTGTTCGTACTAAAAACATCTCTGCCTTCCTTCTCGACTGAACCCTCACAACACCAGTTGCAGAAGCACACATGTCTCCTCCAAGTATCTCCGCTCCATTCTCTCCTAACACTGGCATTCCAATATTCTTTGGTCTATCCTGCTTAGTTGCATCAGGTATCTTACCATTTCCCACATTACCATTATCTACAGAAATAGTCCCATTGATTGTCGTCGTGGAAAATTTTCCAGTATCACCGAACTTGTCAACAATTTTATCAGAGGACAGATCTGAGCGATAACCCTGAGTAACAACATTGTTGAAAGATGCTTTTTGAGGTTCATTTATCATATTTCCACTCAAAGAGAGCCTATCAGATGTTCCTACTTCCAGGGTTCCAGACTCAAGATTTGTATTCACATTTTCACTTGATATCTCTTCAATTTTAGGTGCCTCACTTGGAACAGGCATTGGCAGCAACCTTGTCTGGTGATTTAGAGGAGGTGAGATGCTCCTTCTCTTGAAAAACCTACTCATTGTTTTCCTACTAAGGATATTTTTCGGTGGAATTTGAGCCTTTAAAGGATTAATGTGCATACGAGTCACTTCACCTAAAGGTGCAGCCTGACCATTGATGGAGCCATTACAAGTCCCGTTGGTTCCCTGATTAAGTTTGGTCAAATGAGTGGAAACTTGATCAAGTGACACACCGTGGGGAACAGAATTTCCATTTGAATCAGTCTGCGATGGAAGTGAAGATCCGTTTGAAAATTGAGGTGAGTATGCTTTGGAATTTATACCTGGAGATATCTGATGTTCAAACCGAGCTACGTACTGTCTCCATCTAGAAATCATGGCTGAGGTTCTCCAAACTCCTTCCCGACTATGAAGGTAGATAGGCCTCTTGTTTCTATCAGAAACCAAAGATGCAAATTTTTCAACCTGCTCCTTTGATGGTGCCATCCCAATCTCAACTGGAAGCTTGATTAACTCAACTTTGCCAGATTCAATAGCATCTTTCAAGGAAGAATGATAGAAACTGTCCTTGATAATCTCATCTCTAAGATCAACAATAGTTTTAAAACCTCTCTCCATTAGATACTTCAAGCCTTCAACTGTCAGCTGCCCGCCTTTCCAAAAAGCAACTTCAGAATCTCCAGACTTTGCGTCTTCTTTAGAAGTAGAAACATAAACAGGAGCCCAATTTGCAAGCAATGCAGGCTCAGGAGACCCGTCATCCCTTGGAAAGCCCAAATCATAGCATATATTTTTGAGCCTTTGCAACTTCCTCCATACAACACAGCTTCTATCATCGTCAGGTGTTAAAATGTTGTCAAGAGCAACGTGCAAGCTCTCACAACACCTTTTAATCTCCCCCCTAAATATCGCCAGTGGTGGAAGCCTGTCTTCTGGTGTTTTCAGCTTAGTGGCAAGGCCAGACACCATTAAGGATGATCTTCCTGATAGAACATCTTGTCTTCCTTTGTTTAAAAGTGAAACCATACACCCAAGCACAGACACAATTTTATCTTCCAACAATGATTTCTCTAAAGATGATGATTCATAAGATACCGTGCACTCTCCGGTCACCGGATCACACAATGTATCCATTAGCATGCTATGCAGACTTTCAGCAGCTCGAAAGATTCTACAGTATGCTTCTACCTCTGCTATATCCCCAGGAATAGGACCGATCCAGCGCAGTTCTGATACATCAAGAGAATCCAAGGTCTACAAAAACACAAGATGAATAATCAGTCCATAAGATTATCATTCTATCTGTAGACTGTAGCAATTTAATGAAGCGTCTGACCCAAAAAAGAATGTTCTTTTAACGTGATGTCCTTGGCTTGTCCAAGAACTAAGAGCATATGTTAGGAGGGAAACGCCAAATTGAGCAGCTATGAAAACTGAACTGAACATAGTAGTATAGTACTGATTATACTGATGAGAAAACAATACAATTTATATGGACTAGACATGCATAAATGATGCGCTCCGGTTTCACTTTCCCCCCAAAAGACCAAAAAGTTGAGGCAAATGAAAAAGAGGGTCGAACCATAAAACCCTAAAAACTGCACCCAATTCATGAAATCAAATTAGAAGGGTAAAATCACGACCATCAAAATCGAAAATTAAAAGGAAAAAATTCTAAAAAACACCTGAGAATCCAAGCCGAGGTTAAGAGAAAGAGGGTCTGAGAGTTCAGCAGCAACAACAAGCTTGAGGCCATTTTGCCCACGTCGACGTCTCGTTTGCCAAACTAGCCCCACCCCATTAGAGAAGAGCTTCAGGTTCGGACTCTGGGTACTCAAACAAGGGCGGAAATGGGTAAATTTGGAGAGCCCGGAAGGGCAAAAGTGGAAAGTAGCGTTGCCGGTTGCTGGTGGAGAGCGATTCATTTCGATCACCACCGCCTGGAAGTCTGGAACAACCCACATGCCACATAACAATATGAATGCTTTATTCAGATCATATGCGCCTTCAACAAAAAAATCAGATTATTTCGCGGATTATAATCCCAAATAATCTCCTAAATAATAGATTAATTCAACTACAATTTGAGTATTTGGCAGTGGCGAACGAGAAGAAGAAAGTAGATACGGTGTGGTTAGCAATTGGGTAGATGAGGAAGAGATGGATGACTGGATATGGGGTATTTTTGTTCAAGATTATCGTCCAATTTCGCATACCTTTTCTTTATCCGAAATCCGAAAGAGCATAAAAATCCAAATATGATCTGGATATTTATGTGATTCATTATTTCATTAGTCAATTTGACTTTGTTTTTATGTTCCGATCGAATAATCTGTATAATTCTCCCTTTCGTTTTCTGCGGTGTTTGTACGCATATCTTGGAAAATTATTTGTATCTAACAAAATTTGCTGGCCACAAATCGTAGCAGAAAGATTTGATCATTTCATTTATGCCAGTTATTATAGTAAATATTTGAAGAAAACTAGAGGGTGGTGTATATATATTTAAGACTGGATCAAGTAGAAACTTGCACGGCTAATCTCAACAATTCAAATATTAACAAGTCTTAATCGTATTAGTATGAGAATATTTTGTTACGTATATGGTATCAAAAGTAATCAAATTCAACTCCAATTACTTCAAACCACAAGAAATTATTCCAAAAATTTTCATGAACAAGCGTATACATAAGGACCAGATTCGTTTCCATACCGTTTTCATGAACAAGCGTATACATAAGGACCAGATTCGTTTCCATACCGTTTCCGATTCCGGAGTTAAAACCAAACGGGCCCTCAATCTGAACCAAAGGTTACAGTCTGCCCTTAACCGGTACACCTCCATTATTAAGGGCCAATTGAAGAGTCTACATTGCTTGGGAATTTCATCAAACTAAAGAACTTCGTCAAGCTCACTAATACTTACGAGTGTATCTCTTCGAGTTCCTCAAGCCTGATGTCATTAGAGGTCATGATCAACAAATTTAGGTATACATTGCAAGATTATACATTCAACACAACCCAAAGGTCATATGTTGTGTCTTCATCTTGTACATTGTTTTTCTATTCAGATCATGCAGAGTCTTTCATTTAAGGGAGAATTGGTTGAGATTAAACGAATTATCATCAAGACCATCATGCAAATTTGTTCTTCGTTGAGCATTACACTGCATTTGGGGTAGAAAACAGAAATGAACTTGCTGAATCACGGTAGACCCTCAACATTAGCACTATTTAATTATCATGAAAACCATCATGTAAATTTGTTCTTAGTTCATGCCTCCCCCATATAGCACAGCCTGCAGATATTCAAAATCATACAGGGAATTTAGGTGCCTAAAGCAAGCAGGCAGGCAGGCAGCTCTATATTACCACTATTTAACCTCGACATACAAGCTAGACATCAACTAAGCACCAAGAGTCAAAAACATACTCTAACTACAAAAAGGGCAACCAGCTACTCAAGAGTCAGACTACGGTATAAAATGTTCAAGGGAAGCTTTTGGAATACATCTAGCCATCTAGGGATACCTGAACTAAAATCATGTCGAGTTTTTTAAACCAGGCTGAATAGTTGGAGAAATCGATTTTTGGGGAGCACTGCTCACCACAAGTGCTGCAGGTTGTTGCTTATGGGACTTTTGTCTGTCTTCACTGTGTAATTGTAGGGTCTTATCAACTCGGGGATGAACTTGAGTCGGGTTTGACTCTGCCTTTCTCTTAACTTTCTTCTTCATCAGCGTCCCATCAGCCGCTTTCCTTTCGATGTAGGAACTGCTGTTAGCAGAACCCTTTATCTTCTCGTGTTTTGCCCTCTCTAAGTTTGAACTGTTGTTAGCTGATCCCTTTATCTTTTCATGTTTTGCCCTCTCTAAGTTTTGAGTATTAAACCTAGGGGCAGCAGGCAAACCAAGAGCTATGCTCCCTTCACTTGCAGTGTTGGTGCTTGTCATTACACCACATGTGGACTTGTTATGGGATTTCTTTGCATCCCCACCACAACTACAGACTACTTTCTTTTGTATATATTGTGGCTGCACCACACAGCCTGTCTCCTCCATCTTAGCAGCCACCAACTTCTTCTTTTTCATACTCCCCTGCTCCTACAACATACATATAGATTACCAAATTTTAGTGGCCACTCCTACAACATATAAATAGAATTACCAAATACTATGTCCCTCGCTTTCAAAAAAAAAAAACAAATACTATGTCCCTTTGATTGTGCACTGCTAATTATCTATATTTCATTCACCTCTGCAAGTTCAAGACATAACCATACACAAATCTAATATCTTCAAACATGTAGAATTTTCTCATCAAGTAGATCATTTCAATCAACCTTATTTTTGTCCTGGAGAGTCCGTCGTCTCTCTTTTGAGTGGCAGATTGCACGCTTTATCCCATGGTTGTCCATTACTCCTTTAGGCCATAGTTCAGCAATCTAAAATACAGCACTGGTCATACACATCTTATATAAAAGAAAAAGTAATTGAAGATAACATATAATTTAAAAGCTCAGTAACAAATAAAAAATTTGCCTAAATTAAAACTGCAGCATCCCGATTCCATAGTTGGATTCCTACAGGATGCAGAAAGTATAACAGACATTCTTAATGAGGTACATTATGTCATGGTGAGGCTAATTAAAAGTCAATCAAACATGCAAAATCAAGACAGTCACTGCTACCCACATTTGCACAATATCCAGCAATTGCACAATATCCATTATAATGCCATGATCAACATTCAACACTAACACTATAATGAGGTACAATATAATGCCATGATCAACATTCAACACTAACATTCTCTAATGAGGTACAATATAATGCTATGATCAACATTCAACACTAACGCTCTCTAATGAGGTACAATATAATGCCATGATCAACATTCAACACTAACACTCTCTGATGATGTGCAATGTGTCACAGCGAGGCCAATTAAAAACCAATCAAACAAGCAAATAAAAGACAGTCCATGCAACCCACATTTGTGCATAAATAATTTGGAATACCTGAAAGATTCTCAACAATTGCACTAAATCCAATATAAAGCCAGGATCAACATTCAGTATTCAACACTTAACACTTTAAAACTCTCATGGAGAGATAAAAGCTAAAGCCCATGTTTACGTGAAACAGTTTACTATTCAACGATATGGAGATGCAACAGTTAAAACTCTCATGTTGAATTATTTTGAAATGTTGACAGGAAATACAGACTTTAGAAGAGTCGAAGGTCAAAAAGAGCACTACGCCTCATATGTCATAGTATTGCTGCAACAATCGATAAAGCATACCTCAGAATATAATTTACGGGCTTGTGGAGCCACATCCTCATCAAGCCCCTGCTACCAAAAACACGAGACATCAAATGAAAAGAAATAGAATTCGAACTCTCACAACATTAAAAGATAAAATAAAAGGACAGAATTTACTTAAGATGAAATAGAGTGTAATCAGAGCATACATCCACAAAGATGTCATAAAGATCACAAATCCTGTCTTCTAGTACAGGATCCATGGTATATTTTAATTTCGTCACTCCTTTCTCTTCAAGACGGGATTGCTGGAAATCTTCAGCACCTCCATTATGTTGCTCCTCTGGCTGCCAAAACATGTAATATTCATAAATATCTCATGCAATATGGAAAAGTGAATCTCTGATAAGAAATAGCTCAGATCGTTGAAGTGCAATGCCAGAACAGCAAACTCTTGGTCATCATGAGATACTAGAAATAACTTTGGAAACTGCTCAATACATTGCATGATGATTGTTCACAGGGAATTGATTCAGCAAAACACTCCATAAGCAAATAAATTTACTTACTAAAAAGATATTGCAGGTTTTAATGTCTTCAAAACAAGAAACAGTAAGGAAACATAGCTACCAATAAGAAGAAAATACTGAAAATTCTACCTTGCTGATTAGTGGAGGAGAATGTGTTTTGATCATCTCAACAACCTCCCTCTTTATCTGCTGAAACTTGTCATCTTTCTCTTGAATCACCGGCAAACTTGAACTAATCATTATTTTCAAGTTTCTCTGTGGAAATGAAGATGCGGTCAAGTTAACTAATAGCTCCTAACTGAATACATATGCAGCTAGCATAAACACATTTTCATAATGAATATACCCACTACACATTGCAAATGACATGATACTCCAGGGCAATAAAGATGAGGCTACCATAAGTTGATCATGCATCTACTCATATATCCCATGCCCTAGAAGGGATTCCAAATTGTATGGAATCCAAAATGTGATTTTACATAATTATCACTTTACAACTAACAATTATAATTGAATATATAAGATCCAAAATTTGAAATTCCAAAAGTATAAATATAATTAAATTTAGTCCATAAATTAATTTTCACCATATGAAGAATGTGGAATAAATGAATGTTCGACACTAGCTACAATGATGTATGTCATGTGACCTCGGTGACTGCTTGCCATGTACGCACAACCATTGTACTTCATGTAAACTCCGAGATATCCCTACATGTGGCCTTAACAACTACTCGCCACTTGTCATCACAATTGGTCTCAACAACCTAACATGTAGCCTAAATGATTTCTTTTATGCACGTGACCTCAAATGCTACCGGATAAATAACCTTACTAACACATGACATGTGGCATCAATGTTACCTCAAAACGAGGAATGAAAACGGAAATGCGACATGCCACCGAATCAAAAATACAATTGGGTTATTTTAAAAAGGTAAATCTAAAACATTAAATGCACTATTTATTCATGAAAAAGAAAAGTAAATATAAAAAATTGGCTATAACCATATTATGCTTTTGCATCCCTTTATGAGACCAAAAAGGAAAGGTAAAAAAACAAGATGTGTTCAAGATCTACCTTTAGTCCGTTGCAATCTTATTCGTGAAAATAATAGATACTAAGTGTTCATTTGGTTAGAGCAGCGGAATGGATACAGTTGGGGGAAGGGTTATTAAATGGAAGTGATTATGTTACTTTCATGTGTTAAAAAACCTCTAACATTCCATTTTAGTTGCCAAACAAACACTATTTTTTATTGATCCGGTAATATTCCGTTTCGGGAATGATTCTTAGCAATTCCAAACGGGCCCTAATGGAGTAATAGGAAATAGCCGAACAAAATATTGTACTATACCAGGATATTATAGTACGGTGTCTTGGATTCTAGGGTTTTTCATTTGAACCAACGCGATTTTGGACCAAGGAAGAACAAATGTGTGGTTCTCAACAATCAACATCTCAGTATGTGTCCCTCGTCTCCCGTTCACACCGACACAACGATTGGGTTCAAAGTATTCAGAACGGAATTCGGTGGCACATACCCCGTTTCAATGTGTGGTATCATATATGTCCTTCATGATTGTCTAATGCGGCCTCATACACTCCGATGACCTATAGATACCCTCAACAATTGTCCACAAGTAGAAACACTAGCCTGACACTAGGCTAAACGAGTACACGACCCACTTAATTGTCACATAGCATCAATATTTGCCCGACAAATAGCCTCAACGCAAAAACGACACATGACCTCAGCCAGACACGTCCGGACAAGGTGGTCCTAATAATTCCATTAATGACAGCCACATGTGGCATCGTACCCCTCAATGACTACCGCACATGTGACTCATTGGATTAGTGGTCAAAGATTGTATGTCACCAAATTGTTCCTACTCTAGTAACTTTTATGTCTAATTTAATTTTAAATATATTACTTGTGATATTTATTTACGCCGTACACATGAAATTGGTATGTTCGTTTGTATAAATGGAAACCCATGGAGTTGGCCAAAGACTTCCATCTTTAACAAGTTGTCTCGAGTTCAAGACTTGAAAATGGAACACTTTTAAAACCAAGGTGACTTAATGTGACGCCTCCTCACTAATTCCCTAAGAGATGGTTTAGGTAACAACTCAACATGTGTGATCTAAATGATAGAACCAGGATTGGCTTTAACGATGGCAAAATGCATGGGTTAAATGCCAATCAAACACATGGTCTCAAGGGTTGCTTTAGAATTTTCTTGAAGGGAATTTTATTTTAAATGCAAGGTTTCTAGCCTACTATAATAAACTATAAGTTACGAGGTTTCAATTACCGTGTTAATGCACATATAAAGCGGAGGCAAATATGATACAAAAAATACATCATTTAGGATTAAGTAATACTCCTTTCGTTTCAATATGATTGTCCATCTAGGTTTTTTCACAAATATTAAGACAAACAAAAAATAGAAACAAAAAGAAAAGGATGGAAACAATAAATGTAATTTTCTAACTAGAGTAAGGGATAAAGGAGTATTTAATTTATGTTTTCAATTATTGAAAATGTAATGGGTTGAAAACGATAAATAAAACTTCAAATTACAAGAATGAATGTGTTATGTTTATTCATAGAAACTCTTGACATTAAATATTTCTTCATGAACAGTTATTTGAAAAAATGTATCTGAGGCTACATGAACATTTTTATTGAAACGGAGGGATTAATATTATTGAAAATTAAAATTAGTGACTTAATATTTACAATCTATAAAGTTCAGCGAATAAGAAAATTATTGGTTTGGTTTAATTTGTAATGAAGTTATAAATTAACAAGTAAGATTAATTTGTTTCCTTAATTTTTGTTTGGTTCAAATTTTTGTCTCCTTAATTAAGTAGGTGTAGATTCTGTAGAATGGCTTAGGACAGAGTTTCAAACACGAAAATTATTTAATAGTTAGATAGCTTCAGATTGGCATATAGTATATATTAGTGTTTCACAAAAAAACTATTTTTTTAAAAAATACCAGAATTAACCTTTTGTTTCAATATAATTCTGGGAAGCTAACAATTAAGTAATTAGTTTTTTATTAATTATTAGTTGGTATAATCTATTGATTTCTTTCATCTACTTGCATATTTTTTGATGAACTAATAAATATCTTATTTGCACTATAATTTCCATTAATAGTGTGGATCTTATTACTACTACTACAATAAACTATTAAGTTGTTTTTTTTATTATGCATATATTGATTCCAGCTATATATAATCCTCAACAAGCACACATCAATACTAGAACCACGCAGGAACATAATGTTATCATACTTTAGTACCTTCAGTGATCTGACATTTATTATATGGCCAAGAATATTCATTAGACGACTTAACAGCTCCTTTGAGAACTTCCCATGGTTCACCTGCTGGAAGCATGAAAAGAAAAGGTTCATATCCTGATATCCATACCTAGCAAGCTGAGAACCTCCAGCCATGTCAGCCCTAAAAAATATCCAGCAAAAAAGTAATGGTGATAATAACAGCTTCACATACTGCAATTCTAGCAACTTTAGCAAGCTTCTGTTTTATTTCTCGAGACAATCGCCTTTTTACTGCCTGAGAACTAGGATCAGCATCTTGAAGATCCATAGCAGGTGGTCTAGCTGTAAACTCAGTGAACAATAATCACATAGGAGAAGAATAATCCTTATAACTTTTTTTGCAGGTTGCAAGAACCAAACCAAGACAATCACAAAACTTACATTCTGCAACCACCTTCTCCAACTCCCTGATCGCCTTGTCAAGCATAGTACTTTTAGGCTTAAAGCTAGACCCTTCTCTTTTATGAACTACAGATGTTTTCTGCATAATATCAAATGCATAATGACACCACGAGATTTCTTTGCTTTTACAAATTAGAGTAGCAGCTAACGATGATCCAAATCACTGAAATCGAGAGGGAAAAGGATAATCTAACTACGCACAGAATGCTTGGCAGCAACAACATTGAGGTCTATTAGCTCACGATTGCCATTCTTTTCTTTGCGCTGGAACGAAATTTCTGACTGCGTAACATTGTCTGCTTTCCCCGACAGATTTTTGAGATGTGCAGACCCATCTTTTCCTTGATATCTTATATATCCAGAATCTGGAAATTCATGTGCTTATTTTAGCTTGCTGGCCACTTCTACAATCATCACTAGTTTTCAAAGACTAAGCAAGACCGAAGCTTACCATCTGCACTCAACTTCAGGGCATTATTTTCAGTAGCTTTTACCACTTCTTTCCTCCTCCTTTTCTTTGGTTGCTCATTAGGTAATAAGGAAGACTCACTGTAAAACAGAAAACAGGACAAATAAATAAGGATAATTACACATCTCTGCTTGCATAGGAAGAGAATGACAACATTGCCCATAAACAATAAGTACAAGAGATGGGTAAGTGTGAAAGATAAGAACTAGAGATTATCAAGGGGTTGAATTATCCAGAGAGTAAACAGAAGAAAGACTCACATGCTTTCCAGCTTCCCCCTGTTCACAAAGAAACCATCATGCTTTGTCTTTGCCTTATCCACTTCAAAATACTCATCCTGGGGAAGAACAGATGAAACCAAAAATAGATCAGGTAGTCAGGTGGACAATTTATTAAGAAATAATTCCTTGAGAAATCAAAGGGCATGGTTCAACACCAGCAGTACACAAGAAACAAAGATAGAACCAAGACTAGGCATAAACTATGATTCAAAGGAATGATACAAACCAGCTCTGCATCATCAATAAAGGAGTCTTCTGTATCATATTGATCATCATCCGGAATATCACCAAGATCCTCATCATCACTGCTAGCCTTCCCCTATGATGCAAACATAGCACATCAACACGAGTATGCAATTGCAAATAGCCAGCATCAGGGCACCATGCTTGTGAATTTTCAAAGTGTGACAGATACATTTACCAAATAAGCTAAGTAGCTTACCACGTAAAGGCGTTCAATCTTCTCAATAACAGAATTGAAACGATTTGAACCTGATGCATTCGGCTCATTTTGGTCAGGTTGTCCCTGAGAACGAAAGTTGCAGATAATTCTTCACGTTAAATGTAATTTAAAAACCACATTAATCAACACTCTTCCAGAAATAACATACATTCGGGAAAGACATACAGCAAACTACTCGAAGACTTACAGGAGCGAGTCGAGACTCAACGGCAGGATGGACACCGGCGGCAGAAAGGTCAGGCGCCGAAGTGGCGGCGGCATGGGATGAGGAAAGAAAAGGTTCATTGGGGTTAGGAACGTCCTTCATAAGCTTTTTCCATGAAACAATGGTGGTCTCTCCGGGCCTGAGTTCGACGATGAACCTGGTGCGCTCGCCTTGCTGCTCGTACGACGACGCAACTCTCGACGCCGGCGACGAATCGTCGCCGGCACCGAAACTCTTATCCAGTTCCATCTAAGAGAGAGAAACCCTAGCGAAGAAGAAATCGAAGACGATGGAGATAAAACGGTAGTAAACCTAAGCGGAGAGAGAGCTCGAATTGGTCGACGAGGGTGGTGATGGCGGGGAAGCAAAACGTTTCGGAGAAAGAGAAAGCGACGGGGCCTTTTTTAATCTAATTTTTTTTAACCGCTGCGAAAGAGCCTAGTAGCCATGGTCGACCTTCCACTGCGATTGTGGCTCGCCATTTGTTGTCTCATCGGAGGTCTATCTCTTGCGTTCGCCACGGCTACAAGCACACAAATTTGTGGTTTCCTGGCTTTATTCACAACTGAATCTGGGAATTTGAAATTTGGGAGACGATTGATTGATGTAAATCGTGGCGTTTGGTGATGGCAAATTGGCAATGGGACACAATGGGGTTGGAATTTGGAAAGGGTTACCTGAATTGGGATTTGGGTGATTTTAGTGCTACGAATCTACAATCCATTTGGGCTGGTTACAACTTACAAGTACAGCCTTCAATATATCGATTCATATGTACTACATGAATACATAAGAAAACTTATCTTATAATTACTTTTCTATATTTTAATTTTTTTGTGTTCATCGAATATACAATTTTAAATTGTTGTGTTCATCGAATATACAGTTTTAATTTGTAATATTACAAAACTTAAATCATCAACATATTACTATTAATACACGTTAAAAAATAAAAAATATCAAGCAAATATTTTATAATTTATTTAAGAATATAATTTAAGGTTGTTGTTCAGGTAAGGCACATTATTCCGGTAGGACCGTGCGGCTGAATGTAGAGTTCACACGTGTCCCAAATTTATTTTTTTTCAGAAACGAATGAAAATGATAGTTCAAAAGTTATTAAAGGATAGTTCATGAATTATAATATAATTATACATAGTGTAAAATTTATAAATGAGTTAAAGTAATAGTTCAAAACTTATTAAGGGATATTTCATAACTTTCAAAAGGAGTTCATGAATTATAATAGAATAGTTCATAGTGTAAAATTTATAAAGGATAGTGCATAACTAATAAAATGATAGTTCATGAATTATAATTGAATAGTCATAACATAAAAACAATTAATTTATAAATAATTTGATATAATATATTAAAAAGTAATAGTTCATGAATTATATAGGAATAGTTCAAAGTTTATAAGAGAATAGTGAAGAATTTATAACATGGTAGTTCAAAATAATTTTCATTCGTTTCTGAATTTTTCAAAAAAATAAATAAAAAATTTGGACACGTGTCGGCTCTACGTTCAGCCGCACGGCCGTACCCGAATTTATAAACCGCACCTGAACAGCCACCTATAATTTAATACTATAATATATTCGTCTAATATTTTTTTCTTATTATATATAAATATATAACCAATATCTACAAAAGTTTATAATTATTCTTTTACATTTTAATTATTTATGTTCATTAAATATACAATTTTCATTGTAATATTCCTAAACTTAAACCATCAACATATTATTACGAAATATGAATACACGTTCAATACCCTTAATTACGTATTTTTATTAAACTTTGAATTACCATCTAATATATTTTTAATTATTTTATTTAAAGCCATTTAATATAGAGGTGTGATATATACAAGGACTTTGAGGCGCCCACTAAACACTGACGGATTGTAATTTTTTTCCCGTACAAAACAATACAAGCGACTTATGGTTCGTTCGATAGAGGGAGTTTATGGGTTGAAGAAAATGATTGGAGATGAGATTTATAAAAACAAAGACGAACGGATGCAGATATATTATGTATAACAAAATCTGCTTTGAAAGTTAATGAATAATCAATTTAATAAATCAACTGAATCTATTATAAATATATAATTTTTTTTAGGAATTGGCATTCAAAGTTTTCTTTTAGTTTTCATAAAAAAAAATAAATAAATAAAAATGGGTGTCGCATCTTAATGCTAGTGGAATGCGATTATTTTAACGTTAATTAATCAATGTCCGAATATTTAGTTTTTTTTTGTTAATATATGACCATTAAGGTAACTTATTGATGTACTTCCTCGACCTAACATATAATGTATTACATTTTAAATTTTGATCAAATATATAAGTGTTTATTTAGACTTTTTACTTTGTTCAGATTCGTTGTGAAAGATTGTGATAATTAATGAGGGGTAAAATTAATAAAAACAAACATACATGTCTAATTTGTTGGTCATTTTATACATTTATCAAAATTGTAACCGCTATGGTTTATGGCTAAGCATAGGTTCAAAATCGTACCGAAATCTGATTTTTTGAAAAATTTGGACCGAAAACCAAACCTATAAAAGTAGGTTTGGCTTCGGTTTGGACCGAAAACCGAAAACTTAAAATATGCGAACCTAAAACAGAATCGATTACATCGATTTAGGTTTTGGACCTAAATGAACCTAAAAAATAAAGCTAACAAATCTCGATAAAAGAACAATAAAATGAAATTTTCAATTATATGACAATTTTAGTATAAATAGTTAAAACCTAGAAAATATCAATCCCATTTAACATCAAGTAGTGTTATATTCAAAGCTTTTTTTTTCATTAAATGAAACTCGATTTTCGGGTTTTATTTTTTTTTCAGTTTTGGAACGAAACCAAACCGAAACCGAAATCATAATAATACGAACCGAAGACTGAACCTAAATTGCCGGTTTAGGTTTGGTCTGGACTGAAATTACTCGGTTCAGTTCGGTTTACCTGAATCGAACCGAGCTTGCTCAGCCCTATCTATGGCAATATTGTCCCAAGCGCATTACATGTATTCAATTCCAATTATTTTATCTTACTACTATCTATTTTTAACTTTTGATGACATTAAAGAGTTTGATAGACGTACCGGCAAAAATCTCTAATAGTTACCACAACTACACACTTCACGTGTGTAATTCATAAGATCTTCAACCACACATATGGGGTGCGTAGTTGGAGTTCATAAAAAAAATAATCAACTACGCATATGTGGAGCGTAGTACTAGTTTCAAAATAAAATTTTGTAGAATCTACTATTACGCTCCCCATATGCGTCTGATAAAAAAAAAATGAAACTACTACTACACTCTCTATATGCGTAGTTAAATACTCTATCAATTACGCGCGTGAAATGCATAGTTATGGTGACTACTTAGAGATTTTCGCCGGTACATTTAGAAACTATGACATTGAGCGATTCATACTAAAACCTTATATGCCCCGTAAACTCTTCCAATTTTATTTTTTTTTGCTTTTGTACCTCCTTTTTTATCTTCACAAAAGTATTTTACACGTGCACCAATATTTTTTTTTTTTCCGTAAGTATTTTATTAAAGTATACCCTTTGTGTATTGGTAAGTATATAACATATTAATATTAAATTTATGCATAATTATACTTTTAATCTACTTTTTTGTGTAAATGTTTATGATAAAAATAACTTTTAAAATTTTATATTTTTAGTTTTTGAAAACATTAATTTTTATTAAATTTCTATATTTTTAACTTTTGAAGGACAAATGACATTTTACATTTGAAACATTTATTGACTCATATGAAACATTTCATAGTAATGTCGGTCAAATTTGTTCCTCTCTCGTAAAGAACCTCAAAGATGGATCAAGATCAAAAAAACCCGAATCCGAAATGGGAAGGGAAAGTTACAACAAAGCTAGAAACCGCAAAAGTCGGTCAAATTTGGAGTTTTCATAAAGATTTCTTTAATTTGTCCAAATAGTTCCCGAGCCTCACAACGAGATACGGCTCTATGGTGAGTTAGGATGCATACGCTATTGTGCGGGATCATAGCTCACAACAACTGAGCCAAGTTGGTGTAAGGAGAGACTTGTGGATCTGAAGAGAAGAGGAACTTGATGTACGAGATTTTTTTACAAATACCCATGCACGATCCTAGCTAGTTTAATGCTAATT
This sequence comes from Fagopyrum homotropicum, assembly GCA_033239125.1. Classification (NCBI taxonomy): domain Eukaryota; kingdom Viridiplantae; phylum Streptophyta; class Magnoliopsida; order Caryophyllales; family Polygonaceae; genus Fagopyrum; species Fagopyrum homotropicum. Next base: position 8,478,671 of record BSWB01000006.1, on the reverse strand, counting down.
GAAAGATCGTCATTCAAAACAATAAGTTCAAATCCCAAACCCCCTCTCCTATATTTAGAAATCTATAAAGCAAAAATTAGCATCCACATTGATATAGATGTGGATGATCACCATTAACACATATCATGTCAATTCAAGTCATATTAATTAAGTATTTAATAACAAATATTGCATTCAACACGGTCATAAATCATAATTGCTTGATTTGATCATATTTCATCACTTTTTTTAGATTAAAAAAATTAGTTTATAGACCCTATGAACAGATAAATATAGTTGCTGTCCTTTTACTCGACGTATTTACAATTTGAACTCTATGATCTTCAGAATTAGGGCAAGAAAGACCAATGGAATTATGACTTAATTAATCAGACAATTACCTATGAACAAACTAGGAAGGATTCATTTAGATCTTTGACCATCATTTTACTCTATATCGCGTTAATTTGTCAACCGGCATTATGAATTATAATTCATTGACTATCTACATGTTTTTTTTTATAAATGGAGATTCCAAAATGCATTAAATTATGCCAAACCGGCAAACCCTTTGAAGAATGATTCAATCTAACAGACAATTACCAAAATGCATTAAATTATACCAAAGTATCTCAATTCCCAACTGAACAAGACTCTTCCTTTCCCTCTTTCTCCTTCGCTCAATACTATCATTTGGTGGATGAAAAGTAGAAGCAAACAAACGGCTGTTGGAGTTTCAAACAACAAAATTTACCCAGTACCAGACAGAGAGTTTTCATCAAATTTATATAAGATCACCCGCAATGTGAAAGGTTAATCTGAACCTAATAAGCCATAAAATGACGCACAGTCACCTTGCCGCCGGCGACGTGCAAACGGTGGTTGTGGGTGTCAAGTTGGATGCGCAGAGCAAAGAGCTGCTCACTTGGTGTCTGCTCAAAGTGCTCAAACCTGGCGATCGTGTAATTGCTGTTCATGTTATGGACCATAATGGTAAAATTTTCACCATTTGATTTCACAGTAGCAGGATATTTCTGTTATTCGAGGGGTTTTGATGGGTTTTGGTTGGATTTCGATGAATTTGTCTATTTCCTAATATACATTGCCTTTATGTGCAGAAGGTATAAACTCAGATGGAAAATCTTCTGTTTTGTCAGTTCTTGGGGCCTTTGATTCAATTCTTACTGTGTATGAAGGCTTCTGCAACTTGAAACAGGTAATTGGTAAATCTTCACAACATTTGGATCGATCTCTATAGTGGTTTTACGCTTTTAATTGTGTGTTACAGGTGGGTTTGAAGCTAAAGATATGCCGTGGATCATCAATTGGTAAAATTTTAGTCCGAGAAGCACAATCATACTCAGCGAGCAAACTGATACTTGGCACTTCCAGTGAAGATCACAAGAAAAGGTCATCAGCTTCTGTAGCAAAGTATTGTGGAAAGAAGCTGACAAAGAATTGTTCTGTACTAGCTGTTAATAATGGCAAAATCATATATGAGAGAGAAGCATCAACTCATATGGCTAAGAAAACAAGAGCTCAGAAGGTTGGAATAGGTTATTAGTGTTCCTATTTAATCAGTTGTTTGTGTAGTTGGCTTGGATCTTACTTAATGACTTGTTTCAGGGGCTGATAAAACATCAAACGAACACTTTACTGAGCATGCTAAGCAGATCAGCAAGTTTTCGCTTGAATCTGAATAGTGGTGTTAATGGTAAAGGGAAAAATTCAACGAATATTGGATTAGAGAAGTGTGCTATTTGCAGCAGCACTGAAGGTCATGGCTTAGGGAAAGAGGATTCAATGAAAATATCACAGAAATCACAGGCGGCTTCTTGTTCTACCTCAGTTTGCTTTAAGGTGAAAGAGATCCACGAGACAAGAGATAGCCGATCTCTTCTTGAGCAAATGTTGTCATCTCCAGGCACTGTTGTTCCACTGATTATACAGTCTTCCAAGGACCAGGATGCTGCAAACCTTCACCTGGATTTGGAGGCTTTTCATCAGAGATACTCATCAACTTGTAGGTTATTTACATACCAGGAACTTCAGTCAGCCACATCAAATTTTGCACCCGGTGTGTTTTTCCTTACAAAATTCATATATATATATATATAGGTACTGTGATTTAGGTAAAGTTCTTGATGCTGTAATGCTTAGGAGATGGTTCACAGGATAAGTGCACTCCGATGGAACCGAGAACGTGTCACTTTTGTTCAAAATATAGTTCATCTACTTCTGAAATAACAAGAACCATGGCAGCTTCTGAAAAATTTGAATTGTTGTCATTTCTCATGGTAGTACAGTGCTCAACTGCACTTGACCAGTAATGTTTATATTCACTCTTTTCTTGTATTGTGTGCTACAGAGTATTTGATTGGAAGAGGAGGCAGCAGTCAGGTTTATCGGGGTAGTTTTCCCAATGACAAGGAATCGGCTGTAAAGATTTTGAGAAAATCTGAGGATATTTACAAGGAGTTTGTTTCCGAAATTGAGATAATAACATCCTTGCACCACAAGAATATAATATCACTACTTGGATTTTGCTTTGAGGGCAGTAACCTTCTTTTGGTCTACAATCTTCAACCAAGGGGAAGCCTCGAGGAGAATCTTCACGGTATCAATTAGTAATACATACTCTTCATTGGTCTTGTGAGAGCCACCGGAAAATTGAAATGTCTACTGACTTTTTCTCTACTTGTTATAGGGAGTAAGAAGGACTCGGCTGTATTCGGTTGGAACGAGAGGTATAAGGTGGCTGTGGGGGTTGCAGAAGCACTGAACTATCTTCATGAGTGCAATGATCATCAGCCTGTCATTCATAGGGATGTTAAATCATCAAATATACTGTTGTCTGAAGATTTTGAGCCACAGGTTATGCAATAGAAATTTGCAGTGGCCAATTCATTTTTACTCTACTGGATTTTGCTACTAAATTTTAGTCTCTTTCTGTTTTTCAGCTCTCGGATTTTGGACTTGCCAGATGGGCATCAACATCAACACAAAATACAATCACTGATATTGCAGGGACATTCGGGTTTGTTCTCGTGTCCTAAACACACTGCATTAATGCCTGAGAAAAATGAAGTACTCAACAGTTTTTACCCTTGTAAATGCAGTTACTTGGCTCCTGAATATTTCATGTATGGCAAAGTAACTGAAAAGATCGACGTCTATGCATACGGTGTTGTACTAGTTGAGCTTCTGTCGGGCAGAAAGCCGATAAGCAATGACCATCCTAAAGGACAAGAGAGTTTGGTGATGTGGGTAGGTTGTAAATTGTAATGCCCTATAACATTTGATTTATGTTCTTCATATAGTTAGTTATGTCAAGTTTTACACATTACAAAACCAGGCAAAACCAAAGCTGAATAGCGAAAAAATGACCGAGTTACTGGACACTTCCTCAGGACTGAACCATAACCACGATGCGCTGGAGAAGATGGTTTTAGCTGCTAATCTCTGCATCAGGCGCTCACCTCACGCCAGGCCTAAGATGAGCCTTGTAAGTAGCATTTTGTTTCTTTGGATTTTATTTTTAATAAAAAAAAATCAGCTGTGTAAAATAAGAAGCAAACAGGTGTTGAAGCTCATCCAAGGAGACAAGGAAGCAATAAAGTGGGCAAGGATGCAGGTGAACATTATAGATGATGGCTTGGATCAGAGTCTTTGTGATGAAGGCTACTCGCACAGTAGCAGCATCCAATGTCATCTTAATGTAGCTTTGCTCGATGTTGAGGAATGAGGATTAACCATCAAGTGATGATATCGCAATCAATTTTGTTATGCCTCTTGCTTTGTTCTTTTCGGTTTCTCTTGTGATGTTTTTCTTTGCATGCGCTTGCTCTCTACCTTGGAAAATGCAATGCGAATAGATTTTAGATAAGACTGTGGAAAATAATTTGAGTGTATAAGAAAGAATTTGCAACGTTTTCATGCAAATTAAATTCAAGTGTAAAACGCAGAATCCGATCAGTCCGGAAAGAAGTGATAATTGTTAGCCTAATTTATATTTTCAAATATGATGGGTAGGAGATAAGAATCAGGGTAGAGATAATCTAAAAGGAGATGAACAGAGAATGAAAAATTTTCATAGTCGCACTGTCACGACCTTAAAATGAATGTCAAGGTGTTGAGATGGAACTCAAATCTTGACTTGAAATCTGTGAAGCTGAATGTAACTCAAGGTCTTGAAATGAATCTCAAAATCTTGAATTAAACCTGTAAAATTATTTATCACGATTTCAAACGTTAGAGGAAAAATGCAGAAAATAAAGCAAGATGGACACACAATATGTTTACGAAGTTCGGCTCTAAAAAGCCTACATCTCCTCCACCTAGGGTTATCCAACCTATAGGATTTAACTATCTATTATATCACTTCTTTTGGGCCCTATATACAACCTAAAAGAACTTCCCTTCTTCTCACAACTTGTAGCCTTCCCAATACGATCTAGTCAACTCAGATCTAGTGAAACAATAGCCTAGTTACAACGTAATGTAGAGATCCTCTGAGTATAACACTATTGATATATCCTATATGGCTATATCGCTCGTTTGTTTTTCTTAACTCTCAACAATAAGAAATGAATGTAACAACGAGAGAGTAAGACGATGCAATAGAGAATGCTTTGCTTTGATAAATACTCGAGTGTGTATCTTCTTCATTCTTGTTCGTATCATTTATATGCTGTTATAGGGACTTGTTTTCTTGACTGTTTAATGTTCAACTAAGTCCCACAAAATCTTGCTCTGCCGCTTGAGGGTTGATGATTTATCCACAAAATCTTCATGCAATCTTCAACAAATGTAACAACTTATATCCACCGTTTGAACTTGATATCTTTGCCATTTGAATTTGCACAAAATCTGTAACAAACGCAACAAGTATATCCACATATATATTCATAGATACTTCTTAATTATAGCTACCTCTCTTTGTTTTCCATCATACATGAAGAATGCAGAACATTCCGGAAGAAGGAGGAACATTCCAGAAGAAGGCGGAATATTCTAGAATGTGGTGGAACATTCCGGAAGATGGTGAAACCTTCTGGAACAAAGCGGAATAATACGAATGGTGGCGGAACCTTCCGGAAGGAGGCGGAGCTACCCGAAAGACAATATAGACAACTAGAACTCGGCGGAACCTCGTAGAATATACTTTCTAAATTTGTATAGGGCAATATAGTGAGAAGGCTTCGGAATGACCTAGGAAAGTCGAGGTACGGAACCTTCCCATAGAGGAGGTGGTCATGAATATAAATAGGGAAGACCATCCCTAATTTGTATAACTCCATCAAGAAGAGAGTATTAATAAAGACTTCTAAAGAGAGTTGCGCAACAAAATACCCGCTTATATATACTCGGTGAGCGGGAACGTGCGATTTTGTAGACAGTGAAGTGGCTCCATAATTTTCATCCATTTCTTGTAATAGATTATGTAATTGAATGTACATATATACATGTCATTCACACGTTGGCTAATACATGATTCCCTTTTCTGTTGAATCATTCATTTTCTTCTCTCTCCCCTTCTTCACGCTTTGTCATTGTGATATGGCTCCATAGTTACTCAAAGTAACATGGTATCAGAACCTCGTGGAAACTCGCAACAAAGATCGAAAATCTCCTCTCAGTTCTAATAATCAAGATCCTCTCGATCTAGGAACTGATGGAAATTCCTCTCGAAATTCATCAGATAAAAATTATGTCGATCAAATGTTTATCCATCACTCAGATCCACCTTCCCTCAAACTTGCCACAACCTTGCTTAGTGAAATGAAGTACAATCGCTGGAAACGTTCATGATAGTTTATGTAATTATTGTAAATATAGGGGTGCCTAATGTAATTATGTAAACTCCATTTATTATAAATATGAACCGTCTGATGACGGAAACCCTAAGGGAAATTCATTCTAATCTCACATGGTATCAGAGCCTACGCTCTTCTAATTTCTTCTGCTCCCTAAACCCTAAAGACCGTCACCGGCGCCTCTTTCGTTCCCCTTGACAACATTCCTCGATGGCTACAGAACGGAAATCTTCATTCCATTCTGCCCTCGGAATCTCAAATATCAAGAACAACATTGCCCTCGTCCTTGATCATGACACTCCGTACGCTTCTTGGGTCACCTTATTTCGTGTTACTGCAAAAGCACACAACGTCCTCGATCATATCGATGAAAAGGTTCCCAAACCCACGGATATTGATGAGTCGCTATGGATCCAAGTAGACGCTGCTGTCCTTCAATGGATTTACAGCACGGTGTCAAGAGATATTCTTCTACAAATTCTTGATTCCGATGATACCGCTCTTCAGGCATGGAATCGAGTAAAGGATATTTTTCAAGACAACAAGAACACCCGCGCAGTCTACCTTGAACATGAGTTCTCTAACTGTAAGCTCTCTGGATTTCCGTCTGTCAACGCTTACTGTCAACAACTCAAATCATTAGCAGACCAACTCAAAGGCGTTGGCTCTCCGGTTCGTGCGAACCGTCTTGTTCTCCAACTTATATCGGGTCTACCCGCTGAATACAATGCCGCGGCTAGTTTCATCCAACAATCAGACCCTCTACCGAGCTTCACAAAAGCACGTTCGCAATTACTTCTCGAAGAAACGCAAATGGCTTCTCAAACGAGCTCCGGAAATTCGGCTTCAGCCCTCACTGCAGCAACTCGATCTCCGACCACCGGCGCACCAGGGTCACCGTCGTCCCCTCCACCGGAACAACCAGGGACCCGCCATGGACGTGGCCGGAAGAATCGGAACCGAGGCACCGGAGGTCAGCAGCAGCAACAACCTTCGCAGCAGCCGCAACGGTTTTGGATTAGGGCACCGGCTGGTTGGACTCCTCAGCATTCTTCCACTGGCCCACATGCTCTGCACTAGCCTCAGGCCCAATACCCCACTGGCCCATTTTCTCAGCAACAGGCCCACTGCTCCTTTCCTGCTGAACATAATGGACTTCTTGGGCCTGGACCCCCTCAGCAAGCATCTCAGGCCCAGTTTTCTGCACAAATGCAGCCCGCCAGCCTGGACTCTTCTTTTGCTGCGATGTCTCTTCACCCGCCGGATAATTATTGGTACATGGATACGGGCGCCACCTCCCACATGACGAATAATTCAGGTTCGCTCTCGTCTATTTCTCATAATGGTTCTTTAAATTCGATTATTGTCGGGAATGACATGCGTATTCCTTCTACAGGTCTTGGACATACCATCCTCCCCACCACTAAAAAGCCTTTACACCTATCCAATGTCCTAATTGCACCACAAATAGTCAAAAACTTAGTATCTATTCGTCGTTTTACTACGGATAACAGTGTCTCCATAGAATTTGACCCTTTTGGTTTTTCTGTGAAGGATCTACACACGAGGATCACACGTCTGAGATGTAATAGTTCCGGGGAGCTCTATCCTGTCACGAGTCCTTCTAATCTTCCACATCACGCCCTTTCGGTTACGTCCTCCGACCTTTGGCATGCTCGTCTTGGTCATCCCGGTGCTCCTGTTTTGGATTTGCTTAGGAAGTCTTCTTTGTTTCTTTTTAATAAGTCTAATTTGGCTCATCTTTGTCATGCTTGCCAATTAGGAAAACATCATAGGTTACCTTTTGTTAGATCTCATACTCGTTCAATTGCGCCCTTTGACATTATTCACAGTGATCTTTGGACCTCTCCAATCCCTAGTCGGGAAGGTTTTAAATATTACTTACTTTTTCTTGATGATTATTGTCATTTTCTATGGGTTTATCCAATCAAGTTCAAGTCTCAAGTTTTTGAGTTATTTGTTTAATTTCATCAACTTATCAAAACTCAATTTCACCTTTCTATAAAAAGCTTTCAATGTGACATGGGTCGGGAATTCAATAATCACAACTTTCACAAGTTCTTTGTTGATAATGGGATAGTGTTCCGATTCTCTTGTCCGCACACTTCTCCGCAAAACGGCAAAGCCGAACGAGTCATTCGTACGATCAATAACATGATGCGTTCCCTCTTATTTCACTCCTCCCTTCCAATCTCCTATTGGCCCCATGCTATGGAGACTTCTTGCTACCTCCTCAACATCCTTCCATCCTCTTCTATTCAAAATCAATCTCCCACCCAAAGGTTGTATCTTACAACACCTTCCTATGGTCATCTCCGGGTTTTTGGTTGCCTTTGTTATCCTAATCAAAGTGCCACAATCTCCCACAAACTCCAACAATGCACTACTCCTTGCGTTTTCCTTGGATATCCCAACCACCATAGAGGCTACAAATGTCTAGATATCAAAACCCACAAAATTATCATTTCTCGTCACGTCACGTTCGACGAGACGATTTTTCCCTTTGCCACCAGCTCCCGCAACTCCCCGGAATTTACAGCAGCTCGACAATGTGACGATGATATATCCCCTTATCTTTTAGATAAACTATTTCATCCTTCCCCTGCTTCTGACGGCCCAGGCCCAGTTTCCCCTTCCACTGCCACTTCCGGCCCATGCCCAGCTCCCTCTCCCACTGCTGCTACCGGCCCAGGCCCATTATCCTCCCCTATGGCCACACGCTACCCACCTCCAGCTTCTGTTGGGCCCTCCACCTTCCCTCTGGCCCACACCCTTGCTCCCACCTCCCCTGGCCCATCTCGTTTACCTGCTCCGCTTCAGCCCGTGGCCCATCCCAGCCCAGCGCCTGATTCCAGTCCACCCATTCCACATCACGCACCTGTTTCCAACTTCCCAGCTCCACCCACATTAAATAGTACATCGGACCAGCCAACCACGGTTCCCCACCGTCCTCATACACGAAGTCAATCCGGCATCGTCAAACCAAATCCCGTCTTTGACTTATCCGTTTCAACCGCTCCATTGTCCCCAATTCCCAAATCCCACAATGTAGCCCTTCAAGATCCGTATTGGACCGCTGCCATGCTCGATGAATATCGAGCCCTTATGCGAAATAAGACGTGGGTCCTGATACCTCGTCCTGCGGATGCTAATATTGTGCGATGCATGTGGATTTTTAAACATAAGTACAGATCTGACGGTTCCCTGGAACGATACAAGGCTCGGTTAGTTGCTAACGTTTGTTCTCAGCAGGTTGGAATTGATTGTGATGAAACTTTCAGTCCAGTTGTTAAACCAGCAACCATCCGTATGGTTCTCAACATTGCAATATCTCGCTCTTGATCCATTCATCAACTGGATGTTCAGAATGCTTTCCTACACGGCCATCTGAACAAAACGGTGTATATGTTTCAACCACCGGGCTTCCGCGACCCCTCAAAACCCAATCATGTTTGCCTTTTGCAAAAGTCTCTATATGGTCTGAAGCAAGCTCCCCGGGCATGGTTTCAACGCTTTGCAGGCTTCCTACATCGCATTGGGTTTATTAGCAGTAAGAGTGACTCCTCCCTGTTTATTTATACTCAAGGGTCTGATACTGCCTATTTGCTTCTGTATGTCGACGACATTATCCTTACAGCTTCTTCTGATGCCCTGCGCAATCATCTGATCAAGCTTCTGAGTAAGGAATTTGCCCTAAAAGACTTAGGCCCCCTATCCTATTTCTTGGGCATTTTTGTTCGTCGAACGTCCTCTGGCTTATTCCTGTCCCAGGATAAATATGCTCGCGAAATTGTTGAAAGAGCAAAGATGTCTAACTGCAAACCTTCTGCTACCCCGGCCGAGACGTCTGTCAAGTTAAGTGCTTCGTCCAGCCCTGCTATTAGTGATCCGACACTTTACCATAGTCTAGTTGGAGCATTGCAATACCTCACCTTCACACGGCCTGACATCAGTTTTGCAGTCCAACAAGTGTGCCTTTTTATGCACGACCCAGGGAAGCTCATTTTGCCGCTCTCAAGCGCATTATCCACTATATCTCTGGAACATCAACTTTAGGTATCACCATTTCCTCTTCTCCGAAGTCTGATCTCATTGCCTACACAGATGCTGATTGGGCAGGTTGTCCTGATACACGCCGCTCGACTTCAGGTTACTGTGTCTTCTTCAATGACACACTTATATTGTGGTCTGCCAAACGACAATCTGTAGTCTCCAGATCCAGTGCAGAGGCAGAGTACAGAGGAGTTGCCAATGTCGTGACAGAATGTTCCTGGTTGCGAAATCTTTTGCTTGAGCTCCATTGTCCGCTTACCAAGGCATCCATTGTGTACACAGACAACATATCGGCTACTTATCTTGCCAGCAACCCAGTTCAACACCAACGGACGAAGCATATTGAGATCGACATCCACTTCGTTCGCGACAAGGTTACTCGTGGTCACGTTCGAGTTCTTCACGTACCTTCGGCATTTCAGTACGCAGACATCTTTACCAAAGGTCTTCCCCGACAATTGTTTTTAGACTTTAGATCCAGTCTCACTGTTCAACCTCCTCCAGTTTCGACTGCGGGGGTATGATAGTTTATGTAATTATTGTAAATATAGGGGTGCCTAATGTAATTATGTAAACTCCATTTATTATAAATATGAACCGTCTGATGACGGAAACCCTAAGGGGAATTCATTCTAATCTCACAGTTCAGTCGAAGTCTCACTACTCGCAAAGAACAAGATCGGATTTGTCAATGACGATTGTAGACGCCCAATTTCAGTCAATAAATCCATTTCCATATGGGATTAATGTAACAACATGATTATTTCTTGGCTCCCACACTCCGTAGAGAAAGAAATTGCTGATTTCGTTCTATATTGTACAAATATGGAGAGAGTTTGGTGCAAGGTATGACAAAACTACTAGAACGAACCTCTTTCAGATTCAAAAATAACTAAGTTTATTATCTCAAGTCAATGCTTCTATTACCTTGTATTTTACTCTATTGAAAAAGCTTTGGGATGAGTATATGTTAGCAGGCGAAGATAAAATATGTTCGTCTGGATCAAATGAGGTTTCCATCTCATTTCCCAAGGATCAATAAGTGATACAATTCCTTGTTGGACTCAACGAGTCGTTCAACATGATGAGGTCCAATATCCTCTTGATGCATTCTTCTCCAAGTCTTGATGAAGTGTACAAGCTGGTTCTTCAAGATGAAGCACAACGAGGACTTTGCAACACAACCAATACAAATGAGGATGCCACTGTATTATACTCTTAGAATCGAAACTATTCTTCTCAAAGCTACAAGAATATTCCTACCAAAGGATATTCTACAAACACACGCGGCCAATAAACCTATGTTCTGTGATCATTGCAAGGCAAAGAATCATAATGTTGACAAGTGTTAGAAGCTTCATGGATATCCCACAACAATAACTCCAGGTGTCTCTTTTTGTGATCATTGTAAAATTACATGTCATGTACTTGCTCGTTGCTGGAAGTTACATGGATATACAACAAACCATAAATTGGAAGCTACTAGCTTCTCTCAAAGACCAGATGAATCAACTTCTTTCTCTTCTGCATAATACTCCCAATCAAGAAATACTCATGGTGCTCTCCTCGTTGGTACACCTCTTTGCTTTTTTCTGTCCCAATCTTAAATCTCAATGGATTGTTGTTAATGCTGCTACTGATCATATCACACCACATCTTCATCTAGTTTCTTCTTACGAAGATATTACACATAATATTTTCATCACCATGCCTAATGGTAGTAATGCCAAGGTCATCATGTTAGCATTGTCCAGTTAAATCCCGATATCATACTTCATAATGTGTTACACGTAATCGCTTTCTAATTTAATTTATTATCTATTCACAAGTTGTCCACTAAGTTGGTAACACCTACTACCTTTTCTCTTGACCATTGTTATATCCAAGCCCCTTTGACGAAGCTTCCCTTAGTGATTGGTAAAACATGCAAAGGTCTATATTTTTTAGACAAAGTCCATGACTCCTCATTAACATGTCTTCTTCATCTTGTAATAATTTTACATACAAAGTCTTTGTCAAAGATCTTGTTTCTAATTCTTGCTCTATCAAATATTGTATGTTGAGTCTTGAACTTTAGCATTGCAACCTCATACACTTACCTTTTGAACATTTAGTACACACTGACATTCATATTACGAGTAATGTTATAGGTTTTAGTTAATGTTTAGAAATGAGTGAACTTGCTTAGTTTTATAGTGGTTAACATAGAAACACAATACTTTAATAAAAGTCTCAAAGAGTGACATAATTCATGCATTGCAGAGTGTAATTCTATTGTGATTGTGTACTTGTTAAAGTGAATTAAGTCATAGAAACGTGTACTTTATAGGTTTGTTAAGAAAATTCTTCTAGTTTTTCAAAATGCATATTTACTATTTTATTGAATTTGATAATGTTCTCTTTTCTGTACCTTCTTATAAAACCAGAACATCTTGCACTCATGTCAAATTTAAAGTTGATTTTAGAAAGTATATAGGCTAAAGTGGTTAATACAATATTATCCTTAGTGATTGATAATCAACAACAGAGGACAAGCTCTAAATTTAGAATATATATAAGCATATGCCCTCTAGATTTTGAATGCGTTAATTACAAAGCAAGCTCCAATCAGTATATGGAATATGAAATAAAAGTAATTGTCACAATTCATGCATTGTTGAGTGTTTAAATACTAGTGTTTTGAGTGTTTTAATTATTTGTTTCCTGAACTTATATGAACATGCCATCCTTATTTTGAATGTTTGGAAATGAGTGATAGGCACTTTAGGTTATAGGTTTTTATTTATCTTCTATAAATCTCCACTGACAATGTTTTAAATAACTCTAGATTTTGATAGGAACCTACAGTTTGATAACTGTAAACTCTAAACACTTATATATTTACATAACTGATAAAACATGAGAAATATGGATCTTGTATTGCACTCTTTGAGGATTCTAACAACAATATTGTTATTTATACAAGAAAATACACTTGTTCTTAAACTATATACACAACAATACCAATGTTCTAAATACTAGTGTTTTTGAGTGTTTATAAATAGTTGTTGTAACACCCCAAGTTTTCAGAACTCGGGGAGTTACTGGTTATGACCTCACAATGGGTCCCGACATTAGTTTGACAACAACTTAACAAGATCTTACAACAAGGCACAAATAAGGAAAACTGGAAATCATAAATTAAGTTAACAACGTTATGAATGTGACCAGAAGTATTAACAGCCGGAAAACACAAGGTATCATCAACAGACAAAAAGAAGCCAAGGTCCTAACTGGAAAACCAACAAAGAGGAAACTGTAATACGTCCTACTAAGTACGACACCCCGCCTGACCACTACCATCCGGATCACTCAGCATCTGCTCTAACCTGTGGTATATCTACACAACATAACAACTGTTAGCTAACTATCCAAATATAAGCAGAAATAATAACAACACAAACACACTCAAGATAATATAAACAAACATCATGCTGGCACACAACTGGTTATTATCTATTACTTAGGTGATTCATCTTATTCAGTTTTACAGTTGTGGCACGAGAACTCTTAACAGTTCTCGCCTCCGTTCCTTATCCAACTGGGTGTAGGTCTAGCTTACCTCCGCCGGTAGCATCAATACAAATCGAGTATGGACTAGTCCCTAAAGAAACCCCCAGCGCCCTCAGGCTAACTGAGCAGAATGCCACCGCCCGTTACTCTTAGGCCAAGTATAGGTCGATAAATATTTATTAGAAAACTATAATTCTAAACATCTCAATCACACACCACTATCATTATTCATACTCATACTCACACCACTATCAACTCTTTTGCTTTCAACTTGATCAACAAATGCGGAAACTCACTTGCCTGTAATAAGAGAGAGTGTATCAACACACATTTCTTATATCCTTAGAAGCCCACGACTTCTAAGATGTACAGTTCTATCATAAGGGAAAGAAAGAATTACTAAACTTCCCTTTTCCCGGTCAAATGACCATTTTGCCCTTGGTTCCGAGATTTTCAAAAAGCTCGCCACTACATCCCGAATTCTTCTTAAGGGCCTAAATTTCCTTAATTTAACTCCTAAGAATTAGGTTTGGGGAACTTATAGTGTTGTACCTTTTCCTTGACATTAAAAACCCCTTTAGGTCCAACTTCTACCTATGATACGAGACCCGGATAAAACTTACATAAATTTAAGAAAAACTTAAGTTTTTTTTTCTATGATACGTATACTAATCATAAGGCCAAAGATCTCTCACAATAATTCATCCAAAGTTTCTACTTAAATTTTCAAAGTTGGTTCCAACCCTTGGTGATTTTATACTTAATCAAATCTTAATCCTTTCCAAAATTTAACACTAGGTACCTTATATACCCACCTATAACATGTTACAAACTCAACGGTGGATTCTCAAATTATCATACCAAAATACCCCTCTAAACAAGCTGTAAAACTTGACTGGGCAAATAAAAAAAAAGAGCAACAAATCGAGACCCCTCAGCAGCCCTGGCTATGCCCTTTCCTCTCTTGACTCACATACACAGTTAACCCCTACCCCTTACTCAGATACATGCTGAAGGTAAAGTGCTAACCCTGTCTCAGCAGCAGTCCGGTTGCAACAGCTCCTGGTAGATGGCTCATGATAGGCAGTCGGGGTCCTGGTTCCGATCGAAGAAGGTCCTATATATAGGTGTTGTAAAGAAGTATATGATCACTTCACAGTTTACTACTCAGAAGCTAAAAAAGAGAGGGTAGGGACTCACCTATCTGCTACCGCTCGGCAAGGTTCCTACAATGAGCAGCCAACGTCCTGAGGCTTCCAACGACTGGGCAAACGAGTAGGTTCAGTAGGGAGGATACACACAGACGGAATGTAAGGAGAGGTCCGAACTTACCTTGTTCTGATGTAGGAGCGGTGTCGTCCGTCCCTGGTTGCAGCCACCACCTACTCTCGGTTCCAGATGTGAGACGTTCGTTGTGTAGTGATCGACTTCGAGGATGGCTCAGTACATCAATGAGAGAGGGAGGGGTTTGTGTGGATCTGCAAGGGCGTCTACAGTAGAACCTGGGCAGATAATCGGGTAAGTGTTGCGGATGGTTAGAGGGAAGGAGATACGCTGAGAAGGGAAGGCGAGATTCTGGGCGATGATTGAGGAGTCATCCAGATAGGGGAGGGGGTAGGCAGTTAAGATTGAAGGAAGGAAACCGTATAGCTGCTTGCTGTTCTCTTCATGCAGTTGGGCCGACGCCAGTCCAAAGCTGGGCAAAGGCCACGATGGGCTGTAGCAGAAAAGAGAAGGAGACGGGCCTGAAAGAGGAGGGAAAGAAAAATGTGTGGGCTGGGTTAAGGTAAAGACTGGGCTAACTAAGAGAGGCGGTGGGCTGAAGCTGTCACAGTTTGTCACTGAAGTTGTCACAGCTTGTCAAAAACTTGTCATGGCTTTGTCAAGCTCATGCATGACCTCGTCGTAACTCGTCATGGTCTCGTCTTGACCTTGTCTTGGGCTCGTCTTTATCTCGTCACTAGGACGTCATGACTTTGTCAAAGACAAGTCATGTTATAATTTAGGGTTTGGATTAGGGTTTGCTATAAGAATCTTATCATTTTATGTGAAGTGAAGTTACATAAAATGATAAAATTTTGAAATATTGTGTCTAACTAAGTAGACAGATAGGGATCAACGGATCGAAATCCGGTTTGCTACGGAAATAAACGGAATAAAAATTCCGGATATTACAGTTGTTTTCTGAAATTATATGAACATGCCATCCTTATTTTTAATGTTTGGAAATGAGTGACATGAACCTTAGGTTATAGGTTGTCCTATCTTCTGCAAATCTTCATTTGGCAATATCTTAAATAGCTCTAGGTTTTGATAGGAACCTAAGGTTAGAGGAACCTGTACTTCAAAACTATAAACTCTTAAATACTAGTGAACTTGATTGATAATCTTCTCTTATATTGCATGATGGAATTCTCTTACTCGTTATTAAATATATAATTTAGAGGAATATATATGATGGACTTCTCTTATATACACAACAATACCATTGTTTTTTATTTTGACAATATGTTTGATATGAATATGTATATAAGTTTGAGGAACGTTGAATATTTTTTTGAATTTCTCTTAATGGTTGTCTCATAACTGAATAACCAGTTGTATATATGCAACATGAGTTGTTATGTGTCTATTTTTGAAACTATAATAACTGAATAACTAGTTGTTCATCACTTGCTAACTAGTTTTATGCTAGGAACATGAAGTTTGATATTTTTTATGCTAGGAACCTGTATATATGCATCATGGGTTTTTATTTTGACAATTTTGATGGTAGAAACTTGTGTATATGCAACATGTGTTTTTTTAAGCTTTATTTTGAGAAGTTTGATGAAACTCTTGTTAGCTGTTTTATAAAAGTGCCATCTTTTTAGATGTTTTGAGTTACTATATTTTGTTGCAAGAACATGTCGGACGACTCAAGTTGTGATTGTTGTGATTGTGGAGATCTTGAATTTTAATTTTGGAGACATGAGATATCAATGTCAAAGGATAATCTTGTTGAAGATGAGATGGTAAATTATTGTCTTGATGACTGTAATGCATCTACTACGTTGGGAGACTTCGTGGAGGGTCTAAGGGAAGATAAGAAAGAGATGCAATATGAAGTTCGCATATTACGAATGAGGGAATTGGAGAATGATGCTTATGTGGAGTCATATCAGCAACAAGTTAGTCAAGTTAAAGAGCTTAACTGATGTGGGACCATCCTTGATAACATCTACATCTACACTACATAGATCATTCACTAATCCAAGAGCAAGAGAAACTCAAGGAAAGGTCGCTACAAGCTACAAACATGGGAGGAATCGAGAGTGGAGCATTGCATGGAAGATGCAAAATCTCGGCCAACACTCAGGAATCTCGGCCGAAATTTCATCCGAGTTTTCGTTCTTGACGCGTGTTAGAAAATCCGGTCAAATATCTTTTAAATTTGGCAATTGTCTTTTATATTTTATTTCCTTAAAACTCTCAAATTATCTTAAGAAAATTGTTATTTTTGGATCATGGACTTTAGGATTATTTTTAGATTATCTTGAAAACATACCTTTCCTAGATTATCTTTTAAAGATATTTTTCCTAGTTCACATAGGAGATATTCCTTATAAATAGCCTGAGGGGGATATTGTTAGATAGCTTAGTTGTGATTATTGAATTCCACATTATTGTGAGATACTTGTAAATTCGCTCACGGGGTTTGCATTTTATCATTTCTATTCAATCAAAAGAAGACTTTTTGATTGAAAAGTTGTGAATGTTTGCTAGGTGGTTCTTGCGTGTGTTAATCTTTTTGAAAGTTGGTGCTACAAGTCATTAGTCCCTCCTTATGCTTGTCTTATCTTGAAGGTTTGTGTAAGGTTAAAGAAGGAAGGGTGAAAGGTAATTTTTTGTTAAGAGTTTTGATCCAATTTAGGTCAAGGTTCTTTGCAAGTCTATAATAGTCCTATCTTCCTATATTTATTATTTATCATTCCATAATATCATCTTCTTATCTTTCATTATCATTCATTATTCCGCATTCTGAGTTTTCATAAATCTCTGCTTGTTCTTCATTAAATCTCGCCCGAGATTTCTTTGATTCATTTGAGATTTCCATTTTTTGTTCGATTTGAGGACTTTCAATCTAGATCGGAAAATTGCGGCTTTAACCCCGCATCAATAACAGTGTCATCAAGTCTGAAAAATTAAATACATTTTTTTTGTTTAATTTCCGGTTATTGTACTTTTCTCATATGTGGTGTATTAGCATTTTTAGTGTTAGAATTGACGCCACATTTAAATTGTGCACGTATGCTTGTTGGACGACTGACAATGTAAACCTTTTATCTACCATGAATGGAAAGCCTTTAGTAAGGCATGATTTTTGAGGATATGTATAACAAAATGACGATACTTATAAATTAAAAAGTGTCTCCATAATACGGCTACACCCCGCTACTAAAGTTTGACAAAAGTGGCACAAAACTCATAAAATTGACCATAATTATAAACTATGTGTTCCTTATTGTGTTTCATATTGTAGTAGCAATACGATCACCGATATGACACATTCCTCTTTCATTCGTAACGTTGATCTCTACATCTTCCGCACCCTTTTGGTTTGTCATCGGTGGTTGTTCTTCATCTTCAGACAAATCATCGTAACCAGAGTACAAGCGAATGAAGTTGTGGAGGGCAAATCAAGCAAGATGAATGTCAACTTGTGTGTGGTCCGGATAACATGACATGGCAGCTAAAACTTTCCATCTTTTCTTCAAGATTCCGAAGCACCGTTCAATACAATTTTCAAGAGAAGAGTGTGTCCGGTTGAACGTTTTCTTCTTATTGTTGGGTGTCTCATTATCAAATTGATTCAAGTGATACCTTGTCTTTGGGTATGAAACTAGAAATCTTGGCATGTGTAACCTTTGTCAGAGAGGTAGTACTTGTTGGGGGATGGAGAAATTGTACGTTTGAGTTACAAATTGCATTATTCAAAACTTTTGCATCGTGTGCGGACTCTTCCTATTCAGACAACACAAATGGGAACAACATGTGAAAATAAAAAATTGCAAGCACATTGAATGTCACCGTATGTTTTCGACCGATGAATGGAACTTGTGACTCTACAGGGATGCATGCACTAATATGCGTTCCATCTGGATAAACAATGTAATCTTGAGTACGAACCATATACAATTGTTGTCAATAACCATATCATGTTAATCCTTATAATACAATTTACGCATACTTGAAAATAGTCCTTGTATCTTGGATCTACAACAATATGAGAGGGTGTCCTTGGAAAATTCGGATTCCTTGGTCGGATTATATCACTTGCTAGTCCACGTCCTCCATGCCCACACCCGGTGAAGGAGCTTAATACATCGTGGAATGCTCGATGAACGGTATCCGTCGACCGTTGAAAATGCTCAACAACAAACGAACTGAGGCCCTTTGAGCAAGGGTGTATAGGAACAATCCCACTTTCTCCAAGACCGAGACCTCTCTTGACGGAGTAAGACCGTAATTTTGTTCTAACTCTTTGCAGAAATGTAAAAGTACTTCGGCGTCCATCCTAAACATATTGACCATCCAAATGTGATAACCGGAGAATATGTCGTCCATTCACATATTCCCACGTTCATAGTCAGTGTATCAATGTTGTTTGTGTATGTGTTTGTAGTAATGGTCAGCCAGGATAACCGTTTGCCTTACAATTCCGCATGATGTGTGTACATTTTTACAAGGCGACACCGTTTTTGCAAATCTTCATCATTATCCTCACTCCCGCTTGACATAATATATAAAACGTACTATGTTGACCTGAAAGTGAACAAACAAATAACTAGATAATTATCGAAGGTAAAATGAAAATGATATGCATTTAGACATAAAATAAAATACAAGTTTAATGTTCAACATAATAGGTGAAACAAGTGAAATCATATGCAAGCGAACATAATTTCAAACAAGTTCAAACAAGACCAATGTTCAACATAAATATGAAACAACTAACAAATCAACGGTTGTCAAATTCCCATTTCAACCACTTCACTCTTTTCTCGTCATCTGCTAGTTTGCTCAAGATTTTCATATCCTTCCCCGCTTTAGTCTTTGAAATAATAAAGCACCATAATGGTGATCCGTCCTCGACCAAATTTTTTTCTACCAAACGGTCAAGAATCACCAATCCTACATCCATCAGTGATTCTTCCTCTTTTTCTTTAGAGTTCACTTTTTCTTGGACGAGGGAAATCATTTTCTCACTATGTTCTCTAGTATTTGCAAGATGTTCTTCAAACTTGGACGGGCCAACAAATTGTCTTCTTTTCCTCTTCATTGAAGCCTTGTCACTAGTAACTCTAGTTATCGGAGTTGGAGTTGGAGTAGGAGCTTTTGTTGACTCAAATTGTTGCTCGTTGAGGATTGCGCCTACTCCAGAGTAGCTACATGCTCCGTCGTTGATGGTGTCAACGGCTGTGCGAAAGAACTTACAATCACCATCACCTAACCCTATTTTCTCCTCATTAGAAAGTGACACACGGTCGGGAGTTCTTTCTCGAACCATGCTAGAAGACATGGCAAGTCGCCCTGTTGCTACGTTTCCAGAAAAAAACGTACGCAACAGCTCTTCATACTCGACATTCATTCCCTTGTTCCTATATTTCTTACAATTTGCATTTTCCTGCAATAGTAAAAGATACATTAGTATAGTACATTTCTTTGAAATTATTATTGTAGAGAAAAAAATACAAATACCTTAATCTTCCTATCCCACCATTCATTAGATGCCGTGATCGTACGAGTGTTGTCATCCCAACCAAGACCCGTATTTGAATTCATAAGCAGATTCCAAGCCTTGTACTCTTTTTTCATTGACTCATATTTGTTCCTACATACATCCTTCGCACAACTCTTTCCGCATTTACTAGTAAAAATTGTAGTAATTTCTTTCCAATTGTATGGTTGTTTGCTTCCATTTTTCTTTTGGTATTCAACTAGGATCTTCACAAGAAGTCTCACAAGTTCATCATCCCATCTAAAATTTGGATCTCTACAGCGACTCTGAGAAACATTACTCTCCATCCAAACTAAACGAAAGTAGTAAAGTTAATCAATTTTAAGAACGAAACAAAAAACTTGCAAACAAGAAAAATGAAAGTTGGTTCAACACTGCTAAGGCTAACAAACCTAAGTTCATGATAAATCCAATCCAAATTAAATGACAGTAGTAAATGTTATCGACTAATTTATGCATTCATGATAAATCCAAGATTGGTTCGGCACTGATCAAGTGAGATAATTCCGTCTTATAACAAACAAGAAAATTGCAGACCACAAAATTCATGATAAATCCAAGTATAATTCATACCAAACTCAGTCAAATGAACAAGTTGGTTCAGCACTGCTAAGGCTAACAAACCTAAGTTCAATATATTAGAGGCTAACATATCTAAGTTCAATACATAAGAGGCTAAAAAACCTAAATTCAATACAACACTGCTGAGGCTAATAAATCCAAGATTGGTTCAGCACTGATCAAGTAATAAGTAAACTGCAGAGGCTAAGTTCAATACATTTGTGTAGGGCATAGAAGTAAGAAGTAAACGGCAGAAGCTAACAAACCTAGTGACAAATTGACAAAAATGAAGCTTAACACATCAATACAATGACAAAAATGAAATTGGTTCAGCAAGCTTACACATCAACACAAATTGACAAAATGAAGCTTAACACATCAACACAGTAACAAAAAAAGAAATTGGTTCAGCAAGCTTCAGACAAGAATCGAAGGAGTTCGATGCTAGGTCACCGAAGCATTTGACACAAATCAAGTTAGGTCATAGGTTAACCTGGAAATTTGTGGGATTTTGAACTGATCAGGATCAGAGAAGACGGCTACGACGGAGCTCCACACAAGAAGGTAGCACTGGAGACGACTTCGACGCAAGCGGAGAATGAAGAGCGGCTGGTCAGCGGTGGTGAAGCGGCGGTGCCAGGTCCAGAGGTGAGCATCGGCGTGGTCTTCGCAAGCCGGGCAAAACAATCGTTTGACGAATGTGTGATGGTAACAAATAACAGGTAACCTAGGCAATTTGGATAAAAAGTAAGGGCAATATCAAACGGAAGTGTTTTTTTTGCATAGATGATATAAAATATTAATATTAATATCATAACTAATACCGATATTGATTTATCTAGGTTGCTTTCTCCCTTCATTGCTACATAACTGCCGGATCTCAAGAAGCCGCAACGATCTACAGATAGCTACTCGAAATTTCATGATCGACGGCGGCTACGCTTGAATCCTCGCTCATCGGTCTCGGAATTTCCGGCACCGGCAGGATGGACCCTTCTTTTAATCTCAACAACAATCTCCCGCTTCTCTCTCCCTTTCAGGTATGTGCGCTTCTGTAGTCGAGTCTTGGTTGATGCATGTGTTATACGGTAGAATGTGAATTGATTTCTGCGTTTCTTGGTGGAATTTTTTCTTTTGTTGGTGATTGAAAATGGTAATTGGTCGGATGTAGGTTGAATTGGCAAAAATGTTGATGGAAATGGGCCAAGATCATGTGTTCGAGCATTGGCCAGAACCTGGCGAGGAGGACGATGAAAAGACAGCCTTCTTTGAGCAGGTATTTCGATTCCGTTATTTGCTATTACTGTCTTCCTTTTCTTGGTTAGCGATCTTTATCACATTCATACCAAAGTAATAAAGAACAGAACCAACTTTTTTCTTGAGTGAAAAAGCGCAAATCGGTGTCTGAAATGCCCGGTTTAGATTCAAAAGTCTGCTTTATGGGGGACTTTCTTTTTAGAAAGATGTTTCATGGGGAAGCAAGGCATTCAAATTATGTTTCGGTTTGACAGTGGTTTGGAATATCAGATAATGAACTAGTGGTGATTCTTTATGGAACAAGATGACCATTC
Source organism: Fagopyrum homotropicum (assembly GCA_033239125.1). Lineage (NCBI taxonomy): Eukaryota > Viridiplantae > Streptophyta > Magnoliopsida > Caryophyllales > Polygonaceae > Fagopyrum > Fagopyrum homotropicum. The sequence continues at coordinate 8,456,337 of BSWB01000006.1, read as the reverse complement.
ATGTGGTGATGCTACTTATCTTTCTCTTTGTTTGGTGAATTCTACTTGGATGGGTCTATACTAAGGAAGATAAGCTATCAATTTGTATACTTGCTTGCCAACTTAAAAGACATATGGACCTTTTTGACTGGTGAGGACTGAGGATGCTATCCTGTGGAATAGATGCTAAGTTCCATGCATGAATCTAACTTCGCTTTCACATACTCAAAGTAGGTAAGTGAAGTGGTAACTATACACTGAGCACATATAAACTGGTCTACTGGATACAAATTTCTTCTTGACAGTATGCAAGGGAAGCAAACAGCTACTGTAAGTTGGTATACTTGTACGATGCATTGTTAAAAGTATTGTTCCCTGGTTGAATTTCTAGATGGTAATATGAAAATAGTAATCATGACCTCTTCTTATCATCTCATGCACTAGTCGTTCTTCCAGGTTGCTCGTCTTAATGCAAGTTATCCTGGTGGGCTGTCATCATACATAAAAAATGCAAGAGAACTACTGGTAGATTCAAAAGCTGGAAAGAATCCATATGATGGATTTATGCCTTCTGTAAGCAAATAATTCTTTATAGTAAATTACTGGTTGATGTTTGAGCGACAGTGATCAGTTGGTGTTTGCAGTTTAAGGGCCCGTTTGGTTCCAACTCCGGAAACGGAAACGGAATGGAAACGAGTTTAGTCCATATGTATACTATTATTGATGAAATTTTATGGAATCATTCCTTGTGGTTTTAAGTAATTGTAGTAAAATTTGATTAGTGTTGATACCCTATAGGGTAACAAAATGGGGAAAACAACTACATTTTACATGCAACCACAAGGAATGATTCCAAAAAACATTCATGAATAAGGTAAGCATATGGACTACATTCATTTCCATTCCGTTTCTGTTTCCGGACTTCTAACCAAACGGGGGTAAGTATCTATATCTCCTCTTGGAGCACATTATATGATCCTTATGTTGTAATTTTTTTAACGCAATGGCTTCTTTAATTTTATCAGTAATGAGATGATAGTTTATAGGAATTGTCTTTACTACTTGATGGATGCATGATTTCCCACAGATATGCTCACAAAGTTCTTTTGCAGGTTCCTACAGGAGAAAAACTGACTTATGGTGATGATAACTTCATCAAATATGAAGAGGCTGGCATTAGGGAAGCAGGAAAGGCTGGTTTTGTTCTTGTTGCTGGTGGGCTTGGGGAGCGTCTTGGGTACAATGGAATTAAGGTGATAAAGTCATCAGAGTGTCAAAATGTGAATCAGTGTGGCAATACCCAAGCTGTTTTTCACATAGTTGAATTTGCAACAAAACATGCCTCTAGTATTTATATGCTTCCTATGTATTATATATGTGCATCTCATCCTACCTGCAATGAACCAAACATAAGATATGATTAAGGAGTTCCAGTAACCTTAGCTGCAAATGTTGTTGTATTCTGCCATTTTTTCTCTGCTGAAAGATTTTTCTACTAGTAGTTATGGCATACTCAAAAACATGTGAACTTATGAATTGGTTAATATTTCTTGGTTTGTAGTATTATATGATACCAGAATTAGTAAGAGCAGAAATGCACTTAATTAGGTTATCCAATTTACTTTTGCAGAATCTTCTAGATATAAACAAACAAGTTCTATTTTTCGTTTCTTGGGTGACAGGAGGGAAATTACAATAGATGTTTTTTCTCTCTCTTGGGGGTCAGGTGAGGGCAAACCAAATACTTGCCTTTTTCATAATCTTGTTTGTAATTCCCATCATAATCTTGCAGCTGGCTCTTCCATCAGACTCCTGCACAGAAACCTGTTTCTTGCAGCTATTCATTGAGTCTATTTTGGCTCTTCAAGAAGCTAGTTGTAAGCTAGTCAAAGGTCAGTCTTACATGAAACTGATGATTATATTTGAAAAAATGGATTGCATAGTATAGAACAGATCTATGTAAATGAAATATGATTTAGGATACAGTGTAGAAATAGATCATTTATTGATTTGACATGGACGTGCTGAAAAATACATTCATCTTTTCCTTTATACAGTTTTCATCTGCTCTTGAACTCAAAGCCTAAACTACTGTCATGGTAAAAATGTAAAATAATCTTCTCATGTAAACTTTGATTGCATAATTATGCCTCCCAACTTTATAGGTGAATCTCAAAAGGACATTCCGTTTGCTATAATGACTTCAGATGACACGCATTCACGCACATTAGCACTTCTAGAGTCAAATGATTATTTTGGAATGAAGCCTACACAAGTGACACTTCTGAAACAGGTACATTTCCGAGCTTTATTAGTCATCCATTGCCACCTTATTAGTTTAGAATTGCTAAAATCAGTTGTTGATTTTCTCCCCTCCTAATTTAGGAGAAAGTTGCCTGCCTAGAGGACAATGATGCAAGACTAGCACTGGATCCTAAGAATAAATACAGAATCCAGGTATCTTTCAATTTCTGTTTTTGCACAATTATTTTATCATCATTAGTGATTTCATAAACATCCAAAACTAGTTTGGTTACTATTTTGTAGATTTTGAGCCTGGAATTAAAACATTTCTCACATTATCTAGTCTCTTAAATGCTCTAAATCTTTGTGTCATTCTGTTTATGATAGACAAAACCTCATGGACACGGTGATGTGCATTCACTTTTGTACTCTAGTGGCACTTTAAGTCGATGGTATGTTATTCACTCCGACACAACAGGAGTATGTTCAGTGCCTTCTTTTTGTATTGGTCACATTTGTTTATTTTTTCCTTTCAGCTTGGCTTGCCGCCTTTAGATGTTCTTTCAGTTTATATGTGTCCCTTACCAAAACACCTTGAGGCAAAAGCCTTTTTACAAACCAACCGAAATCATAATCTGTAATTGATTCTCCCACCCTATTGTATACACTCTCTCTCAATGAGAGTCACCCATAAGTGACCTTATCATTTGTCAGGCCCTTCAACAAAATCAAGCCTAGTCACCCCTGATGGTCTACCGTTCTTAATTCTAATAGCTTTTTGCTCTTGGACCCTGGTCTTCATCACAACACTTTATTTTGCTGGGGACAATTTGCTGTCTGCCTGATACTTTATCACTCATATTCTCCAAGTTGTTAGTTCAGTCACAACTCACAAGTTAACTTTTTATCATTTAATGAGCAACAGTATAGCATGCTGAATAATTTATGAGAACACAAAAAGATTATACAAGAATGAAGAAGCATAACAACCTCTCTTAATTTGAGGGTGTAAGAAAGGGGCCTTTAGCGAAGAAGTGGAACAAATCTTTGAGCATATGAGTTGTCTTCTTTTAATCTCTTATCTGCCACATATATAAACTATGTTGTTCTGTATCCAAATTATGTCTTACACATTAGGACAGTTTGCATGACCTATAATTTCGTGCTTTAACAAAGTGTTGCATCTATGATGGCTAAAGTGTGTATGTATATTGATGAATGAGGCAAATCACAACATCTTGTGTTGATTGCTGACATGTGCGGATCTGAATTGTATGTGGATCTTGCAACAGGCATGATGCTGGTGTGAAATATGTTCTGTTCTTCCAAGATACAAATGGGCTTCTCTTCAAGGTTGGTTCCTTTTTGATGCTTGGTTTTGCAATTCTTCTGAGAAAAAAAGGACCTAAAAAGTACCATTCTCATAATTGATCATTTGGCTGCACTTGTATGTGTAGGCAATTCCAGCAGCTCTGGGTGTTAGCACCATTAAGCAATATCATGTTAATTCACTTGCAGTTCCTCGCAAAGCAAAAGAAGCTAATGGAGGAATTTCCAGGCTTACTCATGCTGACGGTACTTGAACTACACACAAAATTGAAAGTTCCTATTTGATTGTTATTTTCCTCTTTGATTGTTAATTAGTAAGTTGAATGTATGAAAGTTCTAGTGAGATTATATATGTTTTCAATTACCAGTTGCCTCAGGTATGTTGAGCAGAGTATCCACCACTTGTTCCAGAAAACAAGGACCAGGAGTTGTATTTTGTGTTTGTGTAATTGAATTAAACACAGATGAGAACCTGATGTGACTTGTTAAATATTAAACCATGATAAGGGGTGAACTAGTGAGAATCTAGAGATTGTATGATGCAAGATTGGAATTCTTGGTAGAATTTGCATGTTTTTACATTGTTCGTGTCTGAAAATAGAATGAACGCCAGGAAGGACAATGGTAATCAATGTTGAGTACAATCAACTTGATCCACTACTTCGAGCAACAATAAATCCTGATGGTGATGCCAATTGTGAAACAGGCTATTCACCTTTCCCTGGCAATATCAATCAGGTAATCTCTATTATTTTAAAATTTTAATGTATATCGTTAGTAATATGGATGGAACTTGCTCCTGCTGGCACCTGTTCTTGTTAGGTTCGTGGTACTGCAAAGTATACATAGCCTGTTATCGAAAGCTTGTGTAATTGAATGATTTTATTCTGTAAAACTTCGTAAAGCAGTGGCTTGAGCTGTTTATTTTGGATCAGCTTTCAGGTTCTAATCAGAAAACTAAATTGGTCAGATCTTTATATTTCCTTATAGTTATGCTTGCGATTTTGGTGTGCAGTTGATTTTAGAGATTGGACCTTACATTGAGGAGCTCAGTAAAACAGGAGGGGCGATAAAGGAATTTGTTAACCCCAAGTAATATTTCTTCCATGTGTTTATATGATATACTCTGTTTTGAGGCCCCTCTTTGTTGTGGTTTCAGTCTAAACAAGGGCGTGGCATGGAAGGCAATAATCTTTTGTGTAGATGTTGAAATAACATAAACACTCTCTTCAGAAAGGGAATTTCAAGTCAAATACTAAATAGCTTTTCTAAAAAATGGTTCTAAAACAGAATGTTTCCGATTAGCATTTTTTCACTTGTGTTTCTTTTCTAAAAATGGGTGAAAGACTGGAGAACTGGTGAAGTTTGAGCTTGCATGCTGTTTTTTTAATCGTAATTCTTTGGTCTTTGTTCAGATACAAGGATGCTAGCAGAACTGCTTTTAAGTCCTCAACTCGACTAGAGTGTATGATGCAAGATTACCCCAAGACATTGCAACCAACAGCAAGGGTTGGATTTACTGTAAGTGGAATTCTAATATACAAAACCTTCTCTCAATTCGTATTTCTTTGAACCTGTCTGTTTATTCAAGCTACCTTTCAACTTCTCAGGTTGTAGATTCATGGTTGGCTTATGCACCAGTGAAGAATAATCCTGAGGATGCTGCAAAGGTGAACACATTATAGTTAATTTGAGCAATGATTTGTTGTTGCTTTTGTTCATGTCATTACCTCCTGCTTTTTCAAAGTTACCAAATAGGTATGATGAACTTCTATCCAGTATGTACCTCATCATAAAGGAATTACGAAAATGAACGGAAACAGTGGGATAAGTAATAGCCTAGACAGAGTATGAATCTTTTTGGTTGATTCTCTGGCTCCAACTATTGCCATAATACCCCTTTGTCTGAACCTTCAATTTATTCACTCTCATTGGGTGTTTAAGTTCTACTTTCCTTATTGATCGAAGGTTCCAAAGGGTAATCCATATCACAGTGCAACTTCTGGGGAGATGGCTATCTATAGAGCACACAGCATGATTTTGAAAAAGGTATGTCCAGGCACATTCTTGCCAATTATTTTGTCTTTAATAAGTTGTATGACCATCACTTTTGGTAAGACATGTACTGAGTGAGTTACTGGGTCTTGAAGTAATCAAGCGTTTGCTAACTTATCAGCTACTTCCTTTACTAAACATATTTGATAACATTTGGTTATTTACTAGGCTGGTGTAAAAGTTGATGATCCCAAATCTTGTGTGTTCAACGGACAAGAAGTAGAGGTGTGGCCTCACATAATATGGAAACCGGAATGGGGCGTGACTTCTTCAGATGTGAAAAGAAAGATAAAGGGAAGTTGCTCGGTATCTCAAAGGTCCGCCATGGTCATCAAGGGCCAAGACGTGTTTATTGAAAACCTCTCCTTGGACGGTGCCCTTGTTGTTAACTCTACAAATGATGCAAAGGTTGGTTAATTAGTATTTGTAGTTAATTTGTAATCGGGTTGTTACTTAGATAAAAAAAAATCTTCTATTCTAGGGTAGATCAACGAAATCTGGACTTGAGACGTGTTTGGGCAGAAGCGGTAGAGCATGCTTGTATGATCTCATGTAAAGTCTGCAGGTTTATGACCTTAATGTAGGATGTAGGACAAACTAATGATTAAGGTCGTGCAACTTAAATAACAATTATAGTTGTGTTAGGACTAATAAAGGCCTCTGCAGGTTTATGTAAGGGTAAAAGAGTCTAATTCTTTTAGCCGTTAGAGAACAGAGGCATGGATCATCTAGGTCTGACCTAGTATAAATAAGGGAGTCTTTCTTGTGACAGGGGCATCCATTTTCCTGAGAAGATTTATATCTCATTCATTGGATGTCAGTAAAATCATAGTATTTGTTACCTTTTCTGTGATCATCTTCTTACTCCAACAAATTGACATCTCAACATGTTTGATGCACCAGGTGAATGTAGAAGGGTCCATACACAATAAAGGATGGATTATTGAAAGCGTCGATTATAAAGATACATCAGTGCCTGAGGCAATACGAATCCGAGGGTTCAAAATAAACAAGATTGAGCAGCTGGAAGGGAATTACACTGATCCAGGGACGTATTGCTTGAAACTGTGAATATATCTGTCTATTGTGAATCCAAGCCCACTGAAACTTCAATGGATGGTGATAACGATTCTCCTCTATGTCACGTTATATACAGGTAACTATTCTTTGATAAGTTCAGTGCAAGGCTCTTCTGTTTATATTCTTTTCTTATCGTGATAAATGGAACTGTACCAAGTTTTGCATTATCAAGTGTGAATGATGGGATTTCGAAACTGAATCGCTAAATACACAACGTCGGAATTACTGTCTATGACGGCTAGTGCGCGTCAGTGTTATGTTTTTCTTTGTAATTTCATAAAATTAAAAAAATAAATTGCGCTTGTGAAGCTTATTCTGCGTCAGAGTCGAAATATTTATTTATTTTTAAATTAAGCACCCGAGTTGTGTAATTAGGGTAAACGCAAACTCCGCATTTGGTTTGCGTCAATTTTGCATTTGACCTATGTAATGAAAGCTGCTTTGAATCCATTTAAAACTCGTCAATTACGCACCTCGTTCCCGAAACCAAAACAATTCTGCACCCGAATTCAAAACCGAAATTTTTAGGAGAAGATTGGTCCAATAGAGCTTTTTTGTATAGATGATCTAGACTAGGCCCCTCTAATTATCTAAGAAAATTTTAAATCTAAATTTAATCAATGAAAGGGTAGAAAGTTTAATCAATGAAAGGGGTAGAAATCTGACATGAAGGTGTGTTTAATAATATTAGATTTATGGTTGTTGTTGTTGTTTGTAGTTATTCTTGTGGTATTGAGTAGATTTTTTTAGATTTCGATTTTTTAGAAAACATTATAGCGTCTTGGATAATATGTTTAGTAAAAATATATTTATGAAAAAATTTTAACATAAAAGGCACAATTGTTCCTCTCAAGAATCCAAGTCCTTTCTAAATTTCTGCAATTCCCTTCCGATCTTCACCACAGTCATTTCAAGAAATTAGATCATTTTCAGAAAAAAGGAAATTAGATCTAACATGTGCCTACCCATCCATCTGTTTTCATATTTCTACAATTCTCTTCCAATTTTCCACAATTCTTTCATTAAGAACTAGTTTCACCACTCACTGGCCATCTCAAAAAATATAAAACCGAAGAAGAGGAGATGATAGAATGGAGAAGCCATAAAAAAATCGAAGTCGAAGTAGAGCCAAAGTTTACTATCTTTCTTCTTCAGAATATCTAGAAAATCCTCCCAAAACCCTAAGCAAAGTTCAAAATAGGAACTTGATGGGAGGAAAAATAATTCCTTTTTCAGATTTGGAAAATCAGTCGAAGTTCACAATCTTTCTTATTAAGATTTTCTTTGATTCGAATGTCATGTTTGATAATGATTATTCACATATTACGAAGGAGGCATTAATAATTGAAAAGAAAATTACTATCTCAAAGCTAATAAAAATAGATATAATAAATCTGGTTCTCAAATCCAACAATATATAATTATAAAAACAACAATGTAAAATTGGAATATGAAACCAAACCGCTTGCGTTCAACATGGGTCCATTATGAAATCTATAAAACTCCAAACCGTGATACTAAACACACTCTTATTCTATCTAACGGAAAATATAACAATTATTATTTGCAAACGTTTCATGATAAAGAACTGAAAACGTTTTCATGATAAATGCCAATGTTTTGTCATTTTTTTTATAAGAGGGTAGTAATTTAGATAATTATTTTCTTGATGGATTCGTGAGAATTTGACCAAATTGTTTTTGACACGGTTCAAATTACAACATTAAGCTTATATATAATTAAAAGCTAAAAATATATTTAATATTTAAATTTTGAAAAGTTAATCTAATATAATAATTTGGGTCTTTCAACTACAATTATAAAAATCTTATAAATCATTGATGACACATTAAATTTTAATTGACCTCTGAATAATATCTAGTGCAAGTGTTTGTGATGGTGCCACACTGTCAATTGCCATGGCAAGTGATAGCTGCCTCTGAACGAGCCTCGCTTCATTGCCAATTAGACTACAGATTTCAAACAGCTGTTCATTTGTTTATAATTATTACATAAATGGCATAAGCAGTACAGCAAAGTGCATTTTTTGCGACCCACATGTTTCTAATTAACGGCTACCATCTCTTTCCTTTAAAAATAAGAAACAAAAGAAAATTTAAAACATTAACGGCTAGCAATCTCTGCTTCACTTGCATAAAGAACTGGGGCCTGGAGCTGGCCTCGACCGTTTGATGAAATTTATTTTTAAAAAAAATTTGAACTTAGTTATTTTTTTTAATGATACTTTATTTTATAAATCGCTCTAATTTTTATATTTTAATTGACTTAGCACTATGACTCTAATAAGTAAGTGTTTACGCTTAATAGATTAATATTTGTAAAATGTTTAATTAGTGAATTTGACCAAAAAAAAAGTCAGAATTCAAAATATGGGTTTCAAATTTTGATTTTGGTAAATAGCCAAAATTGAGCTGAAATGACCTCTTAAACTCCCTTTTTTGCAAGTATGTCAATCAAAATCGTTATTCTATGTTTACATTTGTTAAGCTTAATCAACTATTTTATAGTTAGATCCGGTTTACACCGAAATATAAATAAAAACATAATATTATTGTTAATAAAAGTGAAAAAAACATAAAAAAAAACGCACTAAAGTTTTATACTTTTATATGAAAATAAAATTATTACCTTAACGGAAATTCGCAACATTAATATGGAGGTCCATTTCGGGAATAATTTAGGACATTTCATTTATCGGAGAAGTTATTATATGTGATCACGGAGATACTTTGGGCGTTGCGGATGAACTACTAGGTGTGTATATATATATATATATATATTTGAAGTAAGATTGACATTTAGATAAACGTTGATTTAATAGTTTGACTTTTTTTTTTTTTTTGTTGAAAACGAAGTTGAATGAATGCGAGTTTTATAACATGGTTGTGACTGTAATTACCAAAATTGTTTATCATTAGATGATTTTCGGTTCGACTACTTATCAACTTGTTCTTTTGCAAAGCAAAGTCTTAAGTTCTTAACAGTATCGTGGTTCTTGCTATTCGTACCACTATATACATGCTATACATACCACATCTACGCCTACGCATAGCGTAGGCGTAGTAAAAAAAAAAAAATTTTTTTTTTTAATACCTTACTACGCCTACGCAATGCGTAGGCGTAGTAAGTTTCCCTTCATTTTTCGAAGGGAATAGATGTAGTCCTACTACGCGTACGCGATGCGTAGTCGTAGTACAGCTACGACTACACATCGCGTACGAGTAGTAGGACTACGCATCGGCCATGCGTAGTCGTAACCATTTTCCTTTATTTTTGAACGAAATGAGCTTCTTGCTACGGCTACGCATTGCATACGCGTAGTTAGGGTACGAATAGCATGAATACGTGGGTACGAATAGCAATCTCGCAGTATCGTCCATGAAAACTATAAATTAGGGGCTATTAAGTGAAAACGTGGAAAAATAAAGGATGGTATTTGTAAATTACCCAATGCAATGCGGCTGCCAGCTGAAGAGGCTCCCAATTAGAATCTAGAAGGTTCCATAATAAAAATCTAAAAACTTAATTACTTGTTTGAATTGAACAAAAAAATTGCGATTAAGTGACACCTATTCGCGATATTCATATAATCTGACAGCAGGCAAGCACCAGCTGGCGTGTGTTTCACAAGGAAATATGAGCTGTCAAAATGGTCCCTAAACCACCAAAAAAGAATATAATAATACTAGTGCTCAGGTCAAATCACTCAACCTTCTCATATATCTTCTCATCAACCTACTCTCAATCGAATCCAAACACTCGACACCCCGACTTTCAATTTTGCCAACCAGCAATTGATCAGGTTTAGATTGATCTTTTGTTAAAATCGAATCCATGGATCCAAAGATTCGGAGTCTAGCAAGGCCACCACCGCCGCTTCCGTCCGGAGGTGCCACGACGGCGAAATCTCGAGCTCGTAGGATTATGACGTCGTCATCGGCTACAGTGTCGTCTCCGTTGAAGAGCCATGAGTTGGTGGTGATGTTCGATCTGGATGCTTACGTGTTGCCGGCCGGTGAATGGATGAGACGGCGGCAGGCGAGTAAGGAGGTTTTGAAGAGAGCGCTTTCTCCGCCGAAGAGAAGGCCGAGCTTGCGGTGGCGGAATTTCCAATCTAGACCTAGTCCTCTTTCTATTATGTCGACTGCCTAGTTAGTTTTTTGTTCTGTAAATGAGAATCCTCTTAAATCGTTCATGATTTTGTAGTGCTTCGATTTAATTTGAAACGATATAGCATACTTATTCATATCATCATATTCATCGCCACGTTCTCATACTTTTCCATGATGATCATCGCGTGTAAAAGAAAAGGTTACATTAGGGTTCTGGTGGAATCCCTAATTGTGCTTCAACTTTGTCTTCATGATATGGAAGACAGAGCAAAACTCAAAATATGACGATTGACAACCAGATTCAGGAGATTAGTTCAATGAATATGAACAAATACAAACTAATTAAGGTGAAGGAGAGGCAATATTTCCCGAATCTCCGCATTTTAAAAGTATTTTATTAAATTATGAAATGCTACAATTTTAGCTTTATAAAGAAACCAATGTTAAAACTGGAAAGATGAGGATTGAGGAATGAAGATGATTCACTATTCCTATGATTTAGCATTCCAACGTTCATCTCTTCCTATATAAAACATGTACCATATATTTGTTTAACCTTACCTAGCCATAGGATAGCATCTCCTATTATCCTTTACCTTATATATGAGTTGTATATAGTATATATAAATAATTGCTTAAACAATACCCATCCTTTAGTATCTCGTTGTTTAAACTATCAGAACGGTACCTCACCTATTAAACCCGATCAAATATTAGTAACTGGATTACCGTTCACATGTTAATTTTTGCAATGATAGTGATTGTTGAAAATTTGAGATGTTGTACTATTAATATAAGTACTAATGTAAGATTTAAGTGTTGATGTTGAAAATCTATAGTAATCCGATACTAAAGTTTAATCAGCGTAAAAAATAAGTACTATTTAGACAATTTTCTCTTATATGTAATCAACCCGGTACATATTGATTACATATAGAAACTCACTTTGAACATTAACCCAGTGAGCCAATAAAAATCGCAACACGATTAGATCGTTTCGGGCTAATAATGGGTTGTGCAGGCATATGTTCAACATATAAGCCATGTTGGTATAGGAGAAGTCAACGGGGAATAATAATTGTAGTCCCAATATAACAATCATTTTAATTAATTATGAATAATCTTGGTAAACGATTACAATTATATTAACATTTTCGACACCCATCAGGAGGAAAAGCTAGTTTTGAATAGCAACCACATGTACATGTATGTATATTAATATATGCATTATCCACCCTCAGTACTTATTGAGTTTTCCCAACATTACATCCTCTCCCAAGCTTGGATCCACCATGATATCTGACTATAATCCTTGTTGAACCACAACTAGTGAAACAAAAATGGTTGTCTAAACCTGAAAATGGTTGTTGATGAAGTTATGAATAGTGTTTTGAAATGAATGATTGTATATGGAAGCAAATGCTTCTTCATGCTCAAGTTTCCGTACCTCAGGTGGATCTGTTGATGATGTGGAATTTGTTTCAGCAGAGGTCTCAGCATTTCTTGCCTCAGATTTCTCATTTGAATAACTAGAGCATATGGAAAGTAATTGGATTATCATAGAAAATGAAGTTGGCCATCAAAATTGAAGTCACGAGATCTGTTCAACATGGTGAATAGAATAGACACTTACGTTGAAAGTATTGTCACCCAGATAAGCTCCACAGAGTCAACCCAAAGAAGTCTTTGCTCTACGGGGATAACCCCGTAAGTAATGAGATGTGCGAAAGGCCAAAGTTTCCATCCTGCCTGCAAAACCAGCCCGGACATAAAGAAAATAAAGTTTTAAGGTAACCTTTTAGACACGTAAGCTAAAAAATGTTGAAAGAATTGGATTACATAGACTCTTTTTATAGATTTTTGTTTTGTAGACCCTTTTAGTTTTACCCTATATATATAATTCCCCTATATATAATTCCCCGAGTGGAAAGGAATTGGGTTAAATATGAGTACATTTACTGAATGAGTTTATGCTAGCCTAGTTAGTCATTTTACCGAAATTTTTTTTGAGTTGAGTGCTGATCATTCGAATCGATTGTATCTTTGTGATCGTCATGAGCAAATATACACTCAAACTGATAAATGTTCATCCCTTACCAACCCCCTCTGGCATCCCTAACCATCTGAACTTCCAGCCTTTCAGTTTACAATTTCTGAATTACATTCTTGTATGCAAGAACATCCATTAGAGGAGATTAAGTGTGAAGCTATATGACCTAGTATATACACTAAATAGACCTCGGGATGTCAAAATGTGGAAATTATATAGAAGCACCTACCGTCAACATCGGCCAAAATGTTGCCCTCCATTCATTGAAGATAGTAACTGGTGGATCAAGTCTTAATATCGCAACAACAGTATAGTAAATGCTGTTCCACAATGCAGACCATGCAGTTTGATCAAAGGCAACTTTAAGAGGAACCACCCACCAGCCTTTGAAAGGAAACAAAGCCTGGAGAATCAGGCAAGTATTAAAACCAATGAAGAAGAATGACAAAAAAGAAAAGCTATAGATGCTGACATGAGAACATCAATCAAAATTTCTATGTTAAGAGTAAGAATGACGACCTCGCAGAACTCATAGTAATAATGTGATAGAGATCCATGGAGTGTGAATCCGACAAGTCCTGATCTCAACATACGTGCTCGGTCAAATTCAAACAAGGGCTTTCCTTCAACACACTACAAACTTAAACACAAGAAAATAAGCAAAGAAGAATATCTTCAAAGATAACACACAAGAGTCTGATAGTCTGTAATCAAACCTGGGCAATCCAGTCTCCTACAGAGTAGACAAATCCACTGATCATCATTTTGGCCAAGACAGGATTTGTTTTAAGAGCTTCCTCATATGCAATCCAATTGTGTTGAGGCGCATATCTCAATATTTCAAACAGAGTCCACCCCTTTAATTGCAAGATAACAAGTTAAGATCGAGTACATTCACAGATGTGCAGTAAACTTCCAAAAATAAAATTGTGGACAATAGCTAAAATGATTGGGCAAAGGATTTCCACTCAATCCTCACAACAGATTGATTTACACAAGGCATCAGAACAGCTTATTCGGCAGCTAGCTGGGAAAAAAACTGCAATTAAGTTGTGGTCTAGCCTGCTAGCAGCACAATCTCATGGCTGTGATAGTTCAGAATACTTATTGGACAAAAGCTGCATTTACGGTGGCATCCAATTAACACGAGGAACTTGTTAGAAAAAAAAACTCGTTTGGAGATGTTTACGTATAATAAACTATGTTGACGAAATGGGAAGTATATCTCCGACTAAGATCTCAAGCAGTCACATAATGTAAATCCCGAGAACCCTCGATATTACAGCTGACATAGAAACTCACAATAGGCTATTTTGATTCGCTGAACAGAAACCAGAGCGGTTGTTAAACACGAACCACAGAACTGCAAAAAACAAAACAAAAGAAAGAAAGATCGTCAGAACTCACATGCCAATAATCATGGTCGATAGTGAGCAGCTTGGTGACAGCGAAGCTCCCAGCAACCAGAACAATAGAGGCGTTAACCGCCCTATCAATTAACTTAGCATCCTCTTCCTCGTCCTTCTCTCCTCCACCAGCACCTCCGACACCGACCGCATCCACGGCACCGCTAACTCCTTCCAGTGACAGCCTCCCTTCGAATCCACCAACCACCCGTCCGATCAAATCGGCGCTGTCACTCTCCCCTTCAATTCTCATCACTATGGTGCCGTCTTGCTGGTCGGTAGAGTCACCACTCTGCACCGGAAGCACGTCAAACTCCTTCGCCACTGATCGGGTGGCGAAACAGCGTCTCGGCGTTGAGAATTCGGCGCTGAGACTACATTTTCGAGGAGGAGTGAACTTGGACAAAGGTAGCTGGTTGTTGAAAGGTTTGATGATAGATTTAGATTTGGATGCAGGGGATAGGGTTTGAGGAGTTAAGGCTGTGTGTAAAGCAGAAGCCATGGATGGAGTTGGGAGGTCGGGAGGAACCAAATCTCAATAGAATTGGTTTTTCCCCGAGTAAAAAATTGACTTGGCGGTGAACGTGGAGGATTTTAGAAATAGCAGTGCTGTTATTTGGTGCGGTCACGGTAGCGGAGTATCTTGGACTTCACTTTTTAGCCGTCCAATGACTCCAGTTGATCAGTAATCAGGATCATGTGGATGGACTTGTGGCTGTCCCTATCCATGGAATCGGAATATCCAATGAGTCTGTAGAGTCTTCACGCTAAAATTAAGAAGTGTAGAATCTTGTACATAATTCGTAATTTGTTATTATTCGACTTTTTTGTGATTATTATTATCAGAGAAATTCTAGATAATAAAATTTGGACCACTGAATACGAGAGGAGTAGAACCCATGACAAGTCATCATATACAGTTCAGCTGGTAGAAATTTCCACTGTTTTCCACCTATTTGGCTTGATGAGATCCATATGCACTGTATGCTGATTAGGCCTTGAAGATTGTGGATGTGAGATCACTGGGACCCAGATAGTGAGTTTGTCATCGTCCACTTCAGATACGTTCATACTGACAACCTGATGGATAAGAACAATATGAAAACCCTCAACAGCGATGCATAATTTAGTATTTACTGGATGATTCATTCTGCAAACTCAGATAGTTTACACATCCATGATAAGTTACAATTGACAAAACAATGTTCATGAAACACTCCTTGGCAGCATTGTAAGTGCGACTCTGATAAAAGAACCCAGAAAGGTTTCATCAATGGTGCACAAGCCCGGTTCAAGTTTCACTAGGAGGTAGTATGAGACGATCCTGACCTTCCACCAACTTTGCAGATCTTATGATATCTCCTTTCTTGATCTGAGGAAGGATAGATTTTCCAACTGTTGTGTAACTGCAAGTTCGAAAAGGCAACAATATTGCACAAATTATTTGAGTGCTCAACCGAGAATGTTGAGTGCTTGTAGCAGTATCAACAACATACCCGAAAACTGAAAACTGACCCTCGTCGAATGACAAGCCTCCTAAGCCAGACTAACATCAATATAGGAAGAAAAAAAAAGAGGTTAGGTTCAGAAAGTATATCGACTTTGCAAAACATAACAGGATTTAGTACAAGCAGTCACTTACATAACTCTTATCATAAAGGTAGAAGAAAAACTGATTTGGAGATGAGTATTCCTCTGAGACGTCGTTATGTGCCATAGCAACTGCTCCGTACACGGATAACGGAAGCACTGGCAGCTCACCATCCTAAAACGCAGAATATGAATGGGGGAAAACTAATTGTACATCAAGAGAAATGTAGAATGTGTTAGAACTTTAAAGTTACAAAAATACCTGCACACTTAATACTGTTTTATAAAGTGGCTCAAATTGACCAGCTGGCTTTATTTCCAAAGGAACGCTGTAGCCAGTGTTCCTATCGAGCGTGTTGTCTGACAGAATAGCTTGATCCGTAATGTTGAGCTTCGTACCATTGTACACTCCATCAATTACCTGAATCAATGCAAACCCAATTTGAATTCATGTAAGGCAGTAGAGCAAAGCAGGATTTGTTGTCAAATGGTACGAGGTTGAAGTGAATTATCAAGTACCTTACCAGTTTCGCAAAGTTTCCTGCTGTCAATGGTGCTGAATATCCATCTATGACAATCTGTAATTGAAAAAAGGATAGTATGGCATTGAGACCATTTGTCCCATGTTTTTCAAATATATGATATATCTATCTAGTGATGTGCTATGATTAAATCCTTTCCTAAGTTGAAGAAAGGCCTTGTATACCTGAATGGTAGCTGTTTTTTTCGCCACACCGGCTTCAGGTGAAAATGTTGAACCGTCACCCTTCTCAATGGTAAACTCAACAATACCTCTCCCTGTTAGTCTGCATATAAAATTTGAGCTGATAATATACTCTAGTGGTACAGTCAGTGATGCACAATAACACGACACAAAAAGATAAACCAAAGCCATAGGATGAATAGTTTACTCCAACCAATACGCAAAGCCTTAACAGGTCCTTGGGGAAAAAGCCAAATTACAAAAGATAATTTCTGGATGCTAGAAGCCTGAATGCCTTATTTATGCACTATGCTATTGCTGAAGTCGCTGTCTGTCTTAGCACACCCTCCTCACTGTCAGTCATCCAACTATCCAAGCATCCTCTACAAGCATAACTGATATATCTTACAACAGTGCATGCCCTTCTTCTAGCGTAATAATATGGTTTAAGCCCAAATATTCTCTCTTGACACAGTTTGTATCTTAACACACTATTTCCTGGTTAGAATTATACAATACACCACGCCCAAAACATTGTAGAGCTGATAATATTTGCCAAATTTTGACTTGCCTTGGGTATTTCAAATATTGCCCTGGCAACAAAAATTGCAACCCTGGAGCCTGTTAAGAGTAAAAGTACTTCTAACTTTAGACAACAGCGGATCAGATTCCAGCAATGGTAAAGAAGAAGAAAAGGTAAATTATATTCATCACTAACTCATAAGAAAAAAAAATCAGTAAAAAAACTGCTTTTCTGCAGATTCAATGGAAAATTAGCCAAAAATAACAGATTACAGGCCTATTCTATATAATATTCAGGTAGTTCCAAGTGTTTCTTTAAGCATTAACAAAGCTGTTTATGGGATGTTTGATATTGTTCTTGGTCACCATCATTCTTATTCAGAAAACTCACAGTATAGCCAGATTCTTGTTCTCTAATATCCAGGGCATACACACTGACTTAAAGAAAACAATGAAACTGTTACAGGAACAAGGAGCTACCTGTAATAGTTCCAGCTCTGCAACAGTATCAAGTGCAGAGGCAAGGCCTACTGATACTCTATCCGGGTCTTTATCCTTTATACTCTCAAGAAGAGCTTGCAAACCACCCTAACAAGGCAAAAAAAATAAAAATTGATACCATTAAAAAGATTCCTCAATTTCATATTATAGCGTGAAATGAAATGAATTGGCACAAAGACCATGCGCAATAGCGAGCCTCGAGACAACTATTTTTTTTCCACCACGGCAGCATAGGAGCCCATTTCAGTTTTTAACTTATTTTCACCCTCAACAAAGAGTCCTCGAGACTCATCCATTGTGGAGGGTCTAATATTTGTTAAAGGATGTAAACTGCTACAATGCACTGGAAGCAAGGATCTGTGTCCTAGGACTGCACAGCAAGAATCTCACACACAGAAATCTGAGGTATCCTCAGTTTTGTATTTCAATTCAATATTCTGACCAAATACATTATACATCTGTTGCTCCTCTTATATAATAGAAATAAAAAACGAAATAACTAACTCCTACAATAAATATCAAAAATAGGAATAGTGAAAAAATTACGGGGAAGTACCCACAAACTAGGTGGTGCCAATATGGGAATTATTAGACTAACTATTCAGAAAATAGTAATATAAAGATAATACCTACAACCTTTTTGTAAAAATTATAATTGAAACTAAAAGAATTCATATTCTGGATTTGTATCACAAACACCATGCGATGGCAGTTCTACATAACACATTAATGCAACATGTATGGAATTACAATCCTGGTTTTCCTGCAGTGGAACTCTAAAATTTTCATCTCAAAACTATATTTAAAGATATAACACTTCAAGCTGGAGTGTCCATTAGATAATGCAAATTCAACTGTACCTTCCCTTCAATAAGAGATTCGTAGAACACTGATCCCTTTTCCCTTAGGTCTATTGGCATGCTTGCTAAGATAGAATCCTTTTCATCCTTAGCTATCTGAGCATAAACAAACATCACAAGAGAAAATATTATAAGCATAAAGTCATAAACTTAACAATCAAATCTCAGAAACAGGAAAGGGAATAAAGAGAAAGTAAAATACAACAATGAGATGGTAAGAATAATCATCAACATGAAAAAAAAACTCCATATGACTTGTTCACGTAGATTTTTTCCACACTATGATTCATCATCGAGGTATAGAGAACATATTAGGAGGCTCCTACCTTCAATGCTTTCTTTACATTTCCCTCCATTGTTCCATAGGGTTTCCTTTGTGGAATCCTCAACAAGTATGAGAGGTCTTCTAAAGATTCCTACAAAAACAAAGAGCATACATTAAACAAAACATAGAAACGCATAACCACTATTGGAGCCAAATGAAAATAATTGGAGTCGTATTTCTTTCATTTCAAGAGAAAATAAGTCATGTCAAGTCACCCAGACAAAAAACAACTAACCTGAATGGCCTTCATACTTGTATTTGCAGGAATAGCCCTTCTTAAAGCAAGTTCCCCTGTTCTCGGAACTTTGGTGTCAGGGGAGTAAAGCACTGCGTTTGCAGGAGGAACAAAGTACTCATCCAAACCTGAAAGAGGTAGTGGAGATGATATTTGAACAGCAACAAGAACTGCTGCTAGAGCACTTTCAAACCTCTTCATTCCATGTGTGAGCAGCAACCCATGAGAAGAATCAGAATAATGATGATTATCTCTGAGGTCCTGCATGGCTGAAAATCTCATTTATGAATTCAGATAACCGTGAAATCAACACTTAGCTTCTTACATACATTACTAAAAATTGAAGTAATGTATGTAATTTTTCCCTACATTTGCATTCAGCAATAATCAAATAAGCATACCAAGAGAACAATCTCAGATCCCTTTATAATTGATCCCTCAAATATGTTATAACAGAAATATCATAATCATGATGCATTGTTGTAATTTTATAGTCTTCCAGTTGGTTCCAAACTTCCTACAAGCACGGGAGAGTATGACAGTCGGATGCTTTGCTTTACGTGTTCAGTTGAAGGATATAATTAATTTCTTCAAATATGTAAGGTAGAATCATAGCATTCCTAAAATGCAGTAAACAATTCGTAAGGCCAACAATCAAATCATCCTATCTATAAATGTCAAATTATGAATTCCCATTAAAATGCTCGCCGTGTAACCCTAAACACTGAGCAATACAAAGTAAACTAATTTAGGAATCATACTGTCATAGCATGTAGTAATGCGCAGTTAATTCGTTTCTCGTAACTAACCACGGATTAACAAATAACACTAAGTAGCAACAACATTTACCTCTGAGCGACAATGTGCATGGACACTTCCAAATTTATAGTTTGATTTTGGCGGATGATCTTTGCAGGCGCGATTAAATCGGAACAGGGAAGGAATGGGGAAAAATAGATCCCGTTGGTAGGATGAACTAAGAAACGAAGAACGTATGGAGGGAATAGGGGAAGAAGAGGATAACGATGAAGCCATTGGAGTTTGCTTGGCTTGCCGCTCCTCATCCAATCCAACTACCTTTTGTCTACAAATGCTTTTATACAAGTATACCACTGTATCGTGGCTTTGCAGACAGTGAAATGTCTGGGTTGCCCCTCCCTTGAACTACCAAAGTCCGGAAAAAAGGAAAAATTGAGAAAATAAGTTGTGAAACAAGATAATCTTTTTAATTGTTTACATTAATAGTTTTTATTTCTTTAAAAAGAAAAGTTGCTAACTATTAATTTGTCAGTTCAAATTTTTGGTTGGATTTGTACAAAATATTATACATTCTAATATTATTTATTATTGGTCCATGTATTTTTTTTCTTAGTTATTTTTTTTTACTTTTAAATGTTTTAATTAATAAGACACAATATTATAACTAACGGAACACAATGTTAGAAACCTAGAACTGATAATCGACAAAATTTTGAATTAATATTATAAGTTCAAAATACGTAATATTATTAAAAAAAATACAATAAAACAACTAACATTAAAAAATAGTTAAACTAATAGAACTAACTATATAAAAATCTACAACTATCAAATATTATAGTAAAAATGTACTCATAAAATTTATGTTACATTATTTATTTGAAAATAGTGAGGAAAAAAAAATGATTTGATAGTATAAAGTAAAGTATGTGAATTAAATTTATAATGTAATCATCGAAGAAATAGAAAAGATATACAAGAGGATGACGAGACCGCATGGTGTGGTTCAAAATGAAGTGGATAATCTTTCTATTGTAGATATGTGAAAATTTGAAACCGTGGTTGTTTTTTTAATCTATTTAAGTAAAGCTTAAGGCCTCGTTTGTTTATTTGCAACCCCGGAAATGAAAACGGAATGAAAATGAATTTAGTTCATATCTATATCCTTATTCATGAAATTGTATGGAATCATTTTAAAGCAAAGTGTACTTGATTTCCCACATTTTGTTACGTATCAAAAACAATCAAACTCTATTTCAATTATTTCAAATCATAAGTAATGATTTCAAAAACTTTCATGAGTAAGGGCATACGTATTAACTAGATCGTTTCCGTTTTCAATTCCGGAGTTAAAATCAAACGGCCGTAAATTTATCAAAGATACAAAAAAAAAAAAAATGATCTTGCATGATCCATTTGAAAGAGGAAGGAACCGCGAGTTGAGTTACTTCATAATTCAACTGGATTCAAACTAATCTCGTGGGAAATTGGAAGAAAAAGAAATCCTAAAATGTGGCATTAATCCCATAGATTTATTATTTATACACGGCCGGATGAGAAAATTATATTGAGTTCGGCTTCGCCTCCTCGTCCACAGTGAGCTTCTACACATAAATTAACAGAGACAGTGTAATCTCCAATCAAGGGTGACATCGCCGGAGCCCACAGCCAGCTGACATGGCTTCCGGAAAGATACAACGTGGCTGCTCATCAAGAAAGCTGTCACGCGCTCAGAAACCTGTATATCCTCCATCCCCAGGTCTTCAAGCTTCCGCACATACTCCGGCACGTGGTGTAGATCCCACACCACTCCTTCTCCGCCAGGCTTCAGCACTCTCGCCACCTCCGCCACTGCCCTCACCCGCTCCGCCGACGCGGCTGCCGTGCTCCGCCCCAGCTCCTTCCCCACCCGGTGGAGGAACACAGCCGAGACAACCACGTCGAAGTAGCAGTCGCTGAATGGTAGATGCCGTACGTCTCCCTCTCGACACGTCACGTACTCCTGATTTGTTTATGATTTTTTTGTGAAAAAGAAATCATAAAGGAAAGAATATCGAAGAAAAGGAAAGAAATATATAATAGAGGAATCACAATGAAGGTGCAGGTAACCGTGTAAGGAAAGCTGTTACCAACCTGAACACCTTCAATACAGGCGGTGCGAAGTGTAGACATGGTAACAGCCTTATTCAGATCCAAGCCAACAACCCGGCCGGAACTGCCTTCCTTCTTCATCCTCTTAGCGACGGCATTCAGCAGCACTCCTCTACCACATCCAACGTCCAGCACTGTACGGACGGTGGACCAATCGGCGACAGATCCAACCATCCGTTGCGACATCTCCCATCGCAAAACTCCAGCGGAGTAGAACATGTTACCTGCGGCGAAAAAGAGACATACGGCTGAAATAGCGGTGACCGCACCGAAGAATCCGGCGAGAAATCGTGCTGCTCCGGAGGAGAAGAAAGCGAAGGATTCAAGGTAGGAGGAAATCGGAGAGAAGTAGAGGAGGAAGATAATAGAGAGGAGAGAGAAGACAGCAACGTGGAGAAGAAGGAAGGCTAGGGTTTGCCATTCGTCGATTCCGTAAATTGCGTAGATTTCGCTCCAATCTCTCTTTGATTTCCCCATGGGTTTCTTTCTGAGTTGTGTCTTGAATGAGAGCAAAATGGTTATAACATAAGAATGCAACGACGCGTTTTGGAGTTCGTCGTTATTCGAAAGATTCCGGGCAATGCCAATTGCCAAATTGGTTTTGTTATAATTGTAGTGAAAGGGTTAGAGTTTGTGTTGATTTGATTCGGAGATTTAGCTTTAATATCTCGAATTGGAGATCTCAAAAGTGGCAGTAGCAGCGCCAATTGAGCGTTAGAATATTTAGGAGGTTTGAACGTTGATCCTCTTGCAAATAACTAAATTAACAGGATTTTGGTTCTAACATCAAACGTGTAGCATGTAACCAATTTTTATGGCTCCGCCTTTTGTGGGTACACTCCTTTCTGTCTAAACGTATTGACAGATATTTGGATTCATCTATTATTGTTATGCATATTTTTTAAAAAGTAATTGTTGACATGGTTGATCTCCTTGCCTTCCACCGTATCCATTATCCAATGATACGGATAATCTTTACAGTGCCAAGCAGTGGGGACTGGGTTGTGGGGTACTTACGGAATGGGACGCGGCAAGTGAAAAAACAAAAACTCAAGTGCGGAACAACGACAGCGCTTTTTTTAGTTTTATTCTTTTGGTTAAAAACAAAATTTCTATTAATAAACCTTCAATTTTTTTTATGGATTTATTCACATATTCAACATTATACTTCACCCTATAAATTTTCGGAAAATCAACATTGTCATCGACCTTCTTGGTTCCGCTGTCTGATATTGTTGATGACCTCATCTAAAAGTATGTTTTAACGCGATTAATCTCTAAAGATTGATCCTCCTTTTTTACTTACCCTGTTTCTCTTAAAAAAAAAAAAATTGGTTTACACTATAAATTCATATATTTTTCATGTGTTATAAAAACATAAATTTTATTATATATTTTTATTATGATAGTTATTAGTTCAAAACTTTTAAACTATTAGATCACATATAATATTTCGGTGGTTCAAATATGTTATATATTATTTGTTTATACCTGATTGTAATTTTGTGCTTGTTTACACTAATATATAATTGTATGTACATTGAAATTTTATAATATTAATTTAAAATATATGTATTATTAGTTCGAACATTGTTTTTTTTTTTTTTGGAAATCAAAACAACTTGTGTATTGCCCCCATCAATCCGAAGCACTTCATACAACTGTTCACGAAACCCAGAAAATTGAGTGAAAAAACACATGAGCATAAATATATTATTTAATAATAGAGAATATTAGAAGTATTATATAAATTTTGAACGAGTAGAACAAAAATTCTAACAAGAGTAACAATTACAAACTTTTTTTGGAAAAAAGAATGAACTATTATTTTAAGACAATAGAAAAGTCAAAAGACAAAAGACAAAAATTCGCCTCGCGGCACACCTGACGGACCTGAATAATCCAATTCCATTTGAGGGCATCTAAGCACCAGAAGCACAAGCCAACATCAGTCCATGATAACCCCATATCTCATGGATTTGTATTGTTTAAATTAAGACCGCAAATTTTGCATAGTTCTTGTAATGGACAAACCTTCTCAAAGACAATAAGTATTATCGAAACATAAAAGATGGAATATTTTCAATCAGTAACCTTTGATGTATGAAGCTGCAAGTAACGAGGAGCAAGTGAATAACTGATTCATCAATGAAAAATGACCGAATGGTTGATATTGAATTGTCATTGCATCGTGTAGGATAAATTACTTCAGTTCAGCCTCTTCAATTATGTTCTCTTGCAAATTCTAAGCATTCATCTATCATGCTTGGAACTCCCCACGTCTCGACTAGTTACAACAAAAAACATGAGAAGAAAAAGGTAACCTATTGAGCAGGTAGGTTTCCCTGTACCGGCTGTAGACAAGGGTCTACTTAGAAAGTTGATCCAAGATGGTTCGGATTGGACGAGGCTCTCCTACTCGAGCCCATTGGGAATACAGAAAAAACGGTCACGCCCTGTCAATTTTGACAATTTTCCATCATCATCAATCCGATCAGAGGTCGCCAAACACTTATCGAGCTTATTCAAAACAAGCTCTTTCTAATATACTCACGCCCATTGTGTATATAACTTCTCTTGTGAGGCCAAACAAGCACTTACTCTAATTGACGAGCTTTCATTGCCCCAATACCAATTGCCCTACTTCATTTTACATCTACTAGTCCTTGATATGCTTAAACTAGGAAGCATTTTCTCCCGATCTTGTGTCGCTCATGAAAAATCAGTAAGCTTGTGTCGTCTCAATAAGGCAACACTGGACAACAAATTCAGTATAAAAAGTAGCATAAATTCAGAATTTCAAAGCAGAATTGCAGATTATACAATGGAGTTTGAACAGAAGCCGATCATGTAGCTATAATGTTCTCAAAGGTAAGGTTAATTAGGAGATAAATTAGGCATACACTAAAGGTATCAAGGTTCAAGAATTCTATTAACCTTTTTAGGCTCTCATTTATGAACCTTTGAGCTCTGTTTGTAGAAAACATGGGTTAGTGATATACCTATACTGTAGATGTTCAGAGATGAGAGGATTCCCAACTAGCATAAACAGCCCCAATAATCTTGTCATGAAGAATGGCACCAGAACAAGTGATTATACCTCTATCAAGGCCTTCTAAGAATATACCCTTAGAGAAATCGAGTGGACGTCCACCAGCATCTGTAACTACACCTCCAGCCTCCTGTACAATGAGCACTCCTGCAGCATGATCCCATATCTTCTCTTTATATCCAGCTCTCGCAAATTTCATGTATACTTCAGCATCTCCACGAGCTATGGCAGCATACTTGACCATGCTATACACACGCAAAGGCTGCTTTCTGCAAATAAGAATGTACAAAGAGACAATGAGGACTCTAAGTTAACCAGGCATGTGGAAAATAATCAAGGCATTGGTGAGCCCAGAGCTAAAAGGTACACGATTATATACCACACCAACGGGCTCTGAATCCAGGAAAATGTTGATGAAAAAAGACACTCTTCAAATTCAAAGGCAAAACTATATCAATCAGGATGGTTATATCATGATAACTCATTCTATCGTAGAAGAATGAATTCAAGAAAGCAAAACCTTTTACTTCGTCTTTTAGCAAAAATTTATACCTCGTAACTTTCATTTTATTACACAAGAATGAGTTTAAAGCCATTAATGCAAGTGAAAAAGCAAAAACGAGAAGTAATGCAAAATGTAATATACCTAAGGCCAACACTTTCAGCAACCCCCTTGCTAAAAGAATGACTAGTATTAGCTTTCTCCACTGGCTCACAGAAAGTTGCATACGATGGATCTTCAATTGAGGACACTCTAATCAAACTTGCAGATTTCATCCAATCAAAAGTTTGTTCATCTGGAGCTAGTGTTTGCATCCATGCCTTACCAGTACCTCTTTTTGCATACATCACACAACCTTTTTCCTGCCTATTTGGAGTGGTTGGATATGATTTCAAGGAGGGTTTGTGATGATGATTTAGAAATTCCTTTTTGACCGGGTAGTTAGGGCATCCAAGAACTCCAAGAACAACTTTCCCTTCCTCGAGCAGTGCTAAGGCGACAGCATATTGATTACCACGTACAAATCCCAAAGTACCATCAACAGGGTCAAGGACCCAATGCTTTTCTACACGGCCTCCCGAAGAGTTGCAACGACTAATAGCTTCAAGTATTTCCGAATGTCCAAGAGGGTGACTGGGAGTTTTTAGACCAAACCTAGATGCCCCAGACAAGCACTCGTTTACAGTCTTCACTACATCATTCAATATACCTGATGACTGAGGCATAGACAGCATTTGAGTATCTTCTTCTGCAACAATGGAGACATTTTGGCTCCCAAAAGATTCTGAAAGTATCCAGCTAACAACAGCTTGAACACTATAATCTGTTCATGCAGTAATGCCGTTCTGTCATCAAATTCACATGCAATTGAGTTGTAACAAGGCAAGTTTATGTAATGCTTTAAAGCTCTAACCACACTGAAACAACGTTTTACACGAATAGAATCCAAATCATAGAGTGTGCAGATCATGAAAAAAGACATGGATGCAAATCAAGCAACCCTATTTTAGCACTGATTATCATTCTATGCATGAGAATTGAATTACAACTCTAAGAGAAGATTAAAAAAAACATCTACATTAGTGTTCCAATTGTTTTAATCGTCCCAGACCTGCAAAGATTCTTTAATTTTTGTCTTCACCTACCTGATCTCGCCTTCCTATAAGGCAGAAAGCTACAACAAACTAACAGTTTACCAACTATGCTTGAACGTAAAACCTCCTAAAGTTACGAGACAGCTCCAAACTCAATGGAATTTCTTCAATTGTAGTGGTCAGATAACGCAATCCAAAAACCAGAAATTCAACCAAATCATCAACCAAAAAGAAATTATAATAAAATGGAACAATTGTGATCGCTATCAAGTGCAGATAAGTGCTATCATTTTCAGATAAACATAGATAGAACCAACAATCAAACAGTGATTCCACAAATCGCAGGAATCTGAAAAGTAATCATTCGAGAAATGAAGAAAAAGAGAAAAGAAATACCGGCAACAGTAACAAGGGAATCATCATCTTTAGACTGAACCTGATCACCGACTAATGAAAGCAAATTCCTCTGCACACCCTGACAGAGACGGCAAGCCAAGTGAACAACTCGAACCGCGACATCCAATTCTCTAGAGAACTCCTCTTCCATTGCAAGATTCGTGGGCAAAGGCAAATTTTAGCGATGAAGAAAGAGAGGGAATACCAAAAGAAGAAGCAAAACGTATGGAGAAGGGAGATTGATGAAAGCAAACGGCGTCTTTTCACTACATTGCAAATTGCAAGACTTTTCTGCCTTTTTAGTGAGGTAGACGGTGTGGGAACAACAATGAGAAGAATCAATGGGTCAGCCGCGTCGGCGTCCCGAATCTTTTGTTGGTGCGCAATGGGGAAATGCGAATGTGGGCACGTGACCCTCGCGTGCATACGTCATCGTGTACGAATATATTTCACTGGACCAAGCCCCGGCCCATTGGGCTTCTGTAAAAACGGGCCTCGTACGATAAGCCCAATCTATTTTGTAATGGGGCTAAGAATTTTCTAATTCTAGAAACATTATGAAAGCAACTTAGATGAATCAAGATCACCTGTAATTTAACAAATTTGAACAGAGTATTACGAGAATTGGACCAACGCAAAAACAAATACAACAAACATTCAAATTTCAAAAGCGGTAAAGCAGATTATGCAATAAATACGTGGATCATCAACAAATCAAGGAAAGATGAATGCAACAAAAGTATAAACTATACAAAGAAGAGAATGAAATAGTTTGTCTAAGTCCTTTTCTATTTCTTTTGTGTATTTTTTTAATTTTTATCATTTTTATTAATTTTATTAATGGTAGAAAAAATTAATTAACTTCTCTATAATGTCAATTGTGCCTAAACAGCTAAACTGAAGCAAAAAATTGATGCATTATTCTGATAAGATTGAGTACTTATGCATGAAATCGTAAAGATACTATACTATCTTAAGCTCTAGAATCTCTCTAACTGAGAAAGATGTGATGATAACAGAAGATATTATCGTTGACATGCTCCCTCAAGTGAAGCAACCTTATTGAAGTTGTAACTTGCGTAAGAGAGATTGAAAACGGTAACAAAACAGTGGTTCTGTAAGAATATCAGCTAGTTGATCATATACGAAGCTGACTCATAGCTTGCCTTGTCTAACCTATTAACAAACAAAATGATAGGGCAGGACGCTTTGTTTCATCCTCAAGTGGAAGACAAGATTAACACACAGAGACGTGACTCCCAAATTATCACAATACACAATAGGAGAAATGACTTGGAATTTGATGTATGTCATGCAACAATTGGTTAATTCATAAAACCTCAAACGTCGTATACACACTACTTTATAATCAACTTCAGTCGAAGATCTTGCAAGTGATTTTTGTCACCTGCTCAATCAAAATTAGAAAAAGTATGAATATTTGTTGATGAAGTTGTTGATATCCGAATGCCCAAATCTAGTGAATCCGTCAGATAAAGAAGGACCCTCTTCAGAGTTGCCCAATGAGTTGTTGGTCGTTGATGTATTGTCATAGCTTATTTACAGTGTAACCAACCTCATGTCGAGTGAGATAGGGATATTGCAGACTACCTACCAATGTCTTGTAATCAGAAAGACTTTTTGGATTGGTGATCGACTCCAAAAAAATTCCGCTTCAAGTCCAAATCCGAAAGGTTACCGTTGATTTTGGATGTACTTTTCGATCCATTGCAGTCCCGTGCATTCCATTGTTTTCCTTTATTAAAAAAAAAACCAGCAAATCGAATTCACAAAATCTCCGTCCTCTTGGAGCAACAACTCGAAATATGCTATCTTCCTGCTCGAACGATCGGATGAATCCGGTGAGTCACGGGTTTACTTTTTTCGCTGATTTATTCTCCATCTTGCACATTTAACTATTTAAGTTGATAACCTGTTGTCGAAACCCTAATTTCAAATATTCGATCCTCGTCTGCCCGGTAATATGCTTTTATTGTCCGGGAAACAGAATCAACAGATTGCTTTGCTGATGCTAAGGTTTGTTAATTGGATATTATTTTGCCTACGTGAATTATAACTATGTCTGGAATTAAGATTCCAGTTCTACAAAATCCCTCATATGGTGAAGAATATCCATATGTAATTTGCGCAATAATAATAAGAGTTTCTTGTTGAGTTGATAATCAGAAACCAGTTGCCGATATTCTAAGCCAAGTTGTTGTTGTTGCTAAAATTTAGTTGTCAGGTACAGTTACTCTGGAAGACCAGATGGAGTTGGATGATTCTGACACTTGTACAACTGGTGTTCATGTGGATAAACAACCTACAGAGATATGCAAGGAAGAGAAAAAGGCTGCGATTGAGGAGGAAATGAAGAGGATGCAGCAATTACCAGCCACAAGTGCTTATGCTATTCACCGTCAACGCGTACTTAACAAAATTCTGCACCTTATGTCCATTCAGGTAACAATCCTTTGTAATATAAACACAACAGAATGAAAATGTTCATCAACATGATGCCTTTTGTATTTTCTTTTCCAGAGATCTGCATCAGAAGATCAGGAATTAGAGCTGCTATTTGCTCAGCTATCACTTTGAGGTTTGAACTATAAATTTCACCCATCTTTCTTTGGCCATGTTTGGCACATATACTTTGTAGACTGTTAGTGTTACTTGAAACTTGTAACTTTGAAGCACATTTGCCTTTTTCTCTGCCCTATGGAATCATCCTTTGTATGTACATGTTTATATTGTTCAATGCTACTTGAAACTGAAACTGAAACTACAACTTCATCTCGAGGTATAATGCCCTTTTTTTACATTGTTGAATGGGGGTGTTTGGATAAAGAGTAAGACATTACGGTAATAATGCAAAAAGATGCATTCTCTACATATCCCCTCCTTCCTCAACCAAGCTTCACCGAGCATGTGTCATTGCTGCCACCATCCACCGCCCTAGTCATCCTTGTTGCTGCCATCACTAAAGGATTGAATTGGTGGTGAATAAACTGTTGTTACTTTGAACCCAATAAAGTTTGTCAATTTGTAGTTCTTAAGGAGATCTTCGACTTGCGCCCTTGTCATAGTTTAAGATGTTAGTACTTTTACTGTAAATTGAACTGAATTCAACAACTATCGGATTCTGTCAATATCTTTCAAAACAAATTGAGTTATATATTAATATTCATATATTTATGCCTTCTCGAATGGTTGTACCACCCATTTTTTGGTCTTCATACCGTGGTCTACTTTCTGTATCGGAAGAATTCGTTTGCATGACAAAATTAGATTTCAAGGCTATGTTTGATTCGAGTGATGTGCTCACATAATTTGTGACTTGGAGTATTATTTGCTTGCAAAGCTCGAAGATGAATCACTTGTTACATTGGGCGTTCCAAAGGCAGTTAACTCTTGAAAGGTGGCCATGAAGTTCTTACACCAAGTACAACAGTGTGTGTTAACGATGCACACTAGGTAACTCGAATCAGCAGGACCACCGTGATAAAGACGCACATCATGAAAAACATCAGAAGCCATCTCATACATGAAGTCCTGGAGCTCTGAGAATACACCTGTGTTGCTCGGGAAGAGGCGTGACCTGTGCTTGCTAAGCTTACTTCAAATGCCTTTTCAGTGGAATCGAGTATCTGAGTATAAGCACACATGCAATAGACGTCATTTCTTCATGAAAATGGAAGTCACAGTGAACACTATTAACAATATAACCAATACACAACATAGGTATATAGCTTATAAAGTTGCAGAAGAACAACAAGAATGAAGAGAAGGCTTGATTAATTGGTAGCAATTATAAAGCATATCACGTGATCAAAATCTATCACAGTTATCATACAAAAACATATTGCATTAGCCCTATTCAGTTAAAGCCTTGTGTTAATAATGTCACTGAGATGCTACAGATGTAAATTGTGGTACATCTATCAGAGTCTTACTTTCTCAGTATTTTGCAATGATCGAGTCATCATGAGGCTACTCTCCTTGAGTTGTCTAGCCAATCCAACCATTTCATCTATCAAACATTAGTTTCCTATACATTCGTCCTGGCGTTCTAGCTTGACCTATCACCTATAAATTAACAAAACATGCCGAGTCCGACCAGAAAGGAGAATTCTTAATCAATTACACTTCACCACAGAAACTTTGAATTACCTAGGTAATCCTTCTGGAGTAGTCTCTGCAGCTAGTTGCTCCCGAAGTTCCCTCATAGTAGCTACATACTGCAAATCAAGAATGCAAATCATCACTCCAATGTTTACAATCAACGCATCTACCCTAAAGCAAGCATACCCAACCAGAAAGAATTATCCAATTAAGACACAAATCAGTTCTGCTCTGAGCTAAACACAATTTTTTTTCGCTGAACACTGTGTGAAATGATATTAAGAGATATGCATCTGATTGTATGAATCCTAAAGGATCAATCACACATATGTATTTCATCAAAAAAAAATCACACACATGTATCGATTTTGCGTGATTCTGCTATTGAGGTGCAGCTGCAATTAATCTCCTCAAATTTATCTCCGTCTTACTGATTCCCATCAGCTGTAGTCCTCAATCCTGATAACTACCACATATGAAAATAGAAAATTTTAGGTACTTGAATTGGAAAATAACATAAGAAAATGAGAAGCGAAATTGACTAGTCTACACAAGAAAATAGGTTCATCTATCAAAAGAAAAACTCAAAATTCGAGTAGTTCCAAGCAACAGTCGTCTGACACCAGAGGGCAAAGAAGTTCCAAAAGGAGAAGGCAAATTCAAAAGTACAGAGAAACTTTTGGTAGAAACGCAGTCGCCCATCAGGTTCACAATGCTAGAAGCCAATTTACTGAACATGGAAACTGCTAAGCAAAATATACCAGATATCCCAATAAGAAATTCAAATTCTCCTAAATAATCTGAAGTGCACAATTGAATCACAATTCGCAACTTTGTAAACCAAAGAACCAACTTTAAACCCGAGAAGAACTTCATAGTTAATTATTTAATAATTTTAGTGAAATTTTTTTAATAAAATGATTAAAATATAATTGAAATTAATTGATGGATAAATTTATTATAAAAAATATTATATTTAATAAAATTAAGCGAAAGTAATATATGTATAATGAAGATGTATAAATGTGGGTTTTTAAGAGTTGTAAATGATATTGAAACGTTTACTTGGCCACAAAATGAAGCTACATTTGTTTGGTCTTTCGGTTTTCAAACTAAGCGCAAAATTGCAGCTGCATGAACTCATGAAGCGTACATGAAAAGATGAGAAGGCCGAATATAGCAGTAAATACAAACTTCTTTACAATTCAAGTTAAAATTAAGGCTTCAAAATCTCGGTTTCAAGCAGAATGGTAGTCCGACGGATACAAAATCGATACTAAACTGTAGATTGCCATGACACGAATGACATCGAAGACTTGAGATTTCGAGTACTTCAACTCTCTTCTGTAGCTTGCAAAGAAATACGGCAGGATTCATTTATCTTCAAAGACGGATAATTTCACACCACAGTCGAGCGATTATGTGTTGTATATGGTAAAAGTGCTTCCTCTACAGCAGAATTGTTGAAGTTGTTGTGATTGAACTATATGGATTTCAAAACCTCACCCAGAACCATTCCCCATTGTGTCCAATGAGTTCCGCCCTGTAGTGCAAATCCAAAGTTAGTATGCGGGAACCACAGGCTGTGCACTTGAAAAGAAGAGTTCAGTGAGGATAAACAAAGAAGATCGGAGAAGGAAGAAGAAAGTAGCAAGAAATGACCTGACAATACACGGCAAAGGGTTCCCTTAATGGTCCATCACAAGAGAGCTCGCTTGTACTTCCATCAATAAAAGTTCCATCAGCAAAAATCACCTGTTTCACCAGAAACCAAGAATAGATGAAGATGCAACACTATAGCAGCCTCGGCTCCAAAACACAAACCAAAACTAGTTTCTAGTACTAGATGAAGATGCAACACACACTTGTAAGCTTTTTCTGAAAAATAACACTAGTTCCCAGTTTTTTGGTCTTTAACAAACATTATTGTACCCAACAAATGTAAATTGAGCTAGTCAAACCTCTGAGGCATATCCTGGAGTTGTTCCAGCCACGGGTTTGGAGAAAGAACCCACAGGAGAGCTCCTCTGCACTGCCTCACAAAATGCAATGAGCCGCTCACGGCTACCAAGATTTACACTCTGTAAAAGAGAAGTTGACATCAGCAATTGACTGACTCAACGGATGTCCAAATCAGAGTTGCTTTTTAAACATGGACAGATGGTTCAAGGCGAGTGAACTTGAGTGTGAAAGCAAATCTTAATTCTTCCTATCAAGTCAAGATAAGTATTTGTCAAACTTGTAACACAGAACGCAACCAGAAATAATATTCAGCATGCCATAACTCATACTAGAGGTAGTGGGCAAAAACGTCAAAACTGAACTTGTGTCTAGGAACTTCGCCATATATTTGTAATTTACAAGAGGGGCTACGTGTTTCAAAGACACGAGCATCAATCTCACTACGCTTATGAAGATCAAAACTGTCCTTTGCTCAAAAAAGAAGATGAAAACTAAAAAAGCAATTCCGAATTCAGACCTGCACTGTGTCATTTCTTGGTACCCGAGGAAGCGGTTGCACTTGATACCCTTTTGATGCCATAACCTCAGCAACTAATAGTGTTCCCTTTTTAACAGAAGAATATAATTAGTAAGGTCACAAGGAGAAAAGACCGAAAATTGTGCAGATCTATTACCATACTTTGATGGCTTCTCCAACCATTTGAGGTGAAAGAAATAACCCTTGAAAGAAAGCCCTCATGATGTGACCAGGGGTCGAGCCGCAATCCATCCCAAGCCCCGGAGCAGACAAGCGAGCCGCAGCAGCAGTCACCCATCTTATCTTCCCAGCAACATATCCGCCACACGGTGCAATCGTTCCACCAGGGTTCTTGATCAAACTCCCGGCAATCAAATCTGCTCCCTGCCAATTATAACTGTACCAAAACTGATTTT
The DNA here is from genome assembly GCA_033239125.1 of Fagopyrum homotropicum. Lineage (NCBI taxonomy): Eukaryota > Viridiplantae > Streptophyta > Magnoliopsida > Caryophyllales > Polygonaceae > Fagopyrum > Fagopyrum homotropicum. The sequence goes on along the minus strand of BSWB01000006.1, from coordinate 8,422,354 downwards.
TTCTGATGCAAAAGATATAAGATGTGTCCATATATCAGAAAGAAACAAAAATGACTAACCACCATGGGAGGTTCAATGCTATTGGCAAATTCACCATAGCAGTTATCTACCATGACCATACAGTCCGGATTTTGTGTCTACAAAATTCAAATACACACAACATTGGTAAGATGAGTTGATAGCTTGAACAGAATTGGAATGTGTATGTATTATTGTAATGCCATTTTTAGGAATACATATGCAGATATGCCATGTTTTGGAATAATATAAGCTTACTAGACCCATCGCATGGAGCCACAACTCAGACACAATACATTCATCAACTATTCAGTCCAGTAATATACTAATATGATTCACAAGTTCAGCCAATGAATACTCTAGCACTTCAACAGGCAGCAGTGCATGGTTTGTCCAATTAAGGCTGTATTCTATCTCATTAAAGCAACTTCTGCAAGACTGAATAGCACATTAACAGTAAACAAACTTCAGCATTTGTTGCTACCTTTATGATATCGATAGCTCTTCCTATCTCCTTCACACTCAGACTGTGACGCCATGAATAACCACAAGATCTTTGTATAAGTGCACATCTTGTCCGAGGAGTAATAGCACTTGCCAGCCCTTTCCAGTCTAATCGGCCTTCCTCAGCAAGCTTAGAGAGAAGGAAATATAAAATTGGGCATTATAGGTCTATGTACAATTTCTTCTTTCCTAGGCACCGTGACAACTGACAACCTATCCATAGAAGTAAAATGAATACAGACATTTTAAGAAAACCTACAGGCAATTCTCGATACTTGACTCCAAAATCAGTCAAGGATCCTATTCCGTGACAGTCTCTCTTACCAATGACTTCCTCCAAGGTGTCATAAGGAGCACCAGCAACTGCCAAAAGCTGAAAATTCCGTAAGTACAAGATCACACTGTAGTCATCCAGAACAACTTATTAAAGAGGGTAGGATATCTCACCTCATCACCAGGCCTTAAGATTGCAAACAAAGCACAAGTGATGGCGTGTGTACCTGAGAAAAACTAATAAAACAGAACATATTAATGAGTAATGTTCCGGAAGTAATGATGACAGGTTATACAAGGGAAGTTGAAAACCTGTGAACGGACTATAGCAGCCTCCGCTCCAAAAATTTCTGCAAATGCTCCATCAAGTCCTTCACGTCCCCCAGCTTCATCATGCCCGTAGCCAGTGCACCCAGCAAAAAACTGACAGCAACATGATTGGGTGAAACATAATCAACCAAATGTTCCGAATTCCGGACTCCAGACACTATAAGATTAGGAATACTAATATAGCAGAAGTTGCTAAGATGTGTTTCACCAAGAATGTTCAGTTTAAATCCAACATTAGTACTTCACTTCTCGCCCAATTCAAGAAATGGTGATATCAGTATACTTTTGATTACAGAAAACTAACTGCTTAAACCTAACTGTTCCCAAAGATAGATAAATCGATGTTATTTAGTTCCAAAAGCTGTACAATGGAACTCACATGAGACCCAACCCGGGCATTTTGGAAAGCTTTAAGTACCCGAGCAGAGTTACGAGCCACCATGTTATCCACTGCCCTAAATTCCGCCTGCAATGATGCAGCTGCCTCCTCAACCTGCAAGAGAAATTCACCAAACAAAGATAACACGACTCACCAACTTATCCAGTGCCCTAAATTCCTCAAGTGTAAGAACTGAACTGCAAGTTTTGAAGAGAAATCGGGGATAGTTTAACCTCCGGTACAAAAGGGCTATCGTGACTGCAACGAAGTCTTCCGGCGACGGGAGCAGATACGGAAATTTGAGGCGATGAGATCGAGGCGTTGATTGGTTTGCGAGCAGTAAAGCAAGGAGAAGAACCAAACCCCGCAACGGATAATGCCCACATCCTTCTCTACCTGTGAAATCAAGTGTAACTGTAGCTGACGCCGGGAGGGAAATGCTATTATTCCATCTTATATTTGACTGATTTTGGGTTAAGGAAGCTCGTGGGCCGATCGACAGCAAGAGTTCATGGGATAAGTTATGGAGGCCCACAAACCTATTTCAGCATCAATGTTATTTCCCTTAATTAATTTGCCTCGCAATTTTATTTTAATTTTATCGGAAGACGGTTTTTTTAATACAAAAGTCAAGGATAAAAGGAAGAATGTTAATTTTTCTAAAAACAATTGAACTCGAGCTAATATATTCGCAATGTAATAGCATGTTTTTATGTTATTTTTATGTTATGTTTATAGATGTAGGTCTCAAATGTAATTTAAAAGAGCATATTCAACATCCCAACCAATCATCGTATCATCATCTACTTCAATGGAGCAAAAGAAGAAAGAAGGCAAGCTTGAACATTTACAACAAGCCAATGGGCAAAGAAAACCTCAAGTATGGACCATCGAGTGAAGTCTAACTTGAGCTAAAAGGAATGCTAAACTCAAGCTAGGAAGAATGGGAATGGGAGTTATCACCGGTACTCGAGTTTACTTCATTTAGGATTTACTTAATAATTTTTTAATTACCTAATTATTTAAAAAAAAAAAGCATTTAAGGCAACATTATATCCAATTTTATCTAATTAATTTATTATAATTTATAAAAATCCACAAATAATTTACTTAATTAATTTTATAATTTTCTAATATAAAAATAATATGCGGTAAGAGCATCTTTATCCCACACACTCAAAGTTTCTTCCCTAACTATTTTTTAAAAAATAAAAATTAATGTCAGAAGTGGTGTGGGAATAGAGACAATAAGTGGAGAGAAGGTTTTTCTTCAAGAGATGAATCTGCCAATTTCCTTCACAAAACAAAGAAATCAAAGTAAGTTTTTGTTTTATTTTTAATATTTTTCTTATATTTTAATTGTTAGTTTTTTTTGTTATTTTTTTATATTTTAAGTTTTGCTATAAAATATGGAAGTAGATGAGTTATTTAAAACTTTAATTCAAATATTAGCCATAAAGTTTTGGGTTATTTAGGTAACTAGGCTGTTTTTTATTATTGTACACTAAGTAGGCTTTTTTCAGTTTGCTAATTAGTAAATATACCCCATTAATATTTTTACCGTTCACACAAACCTAAAATTCACGTTCCTTCGCTTTTCTCTTCCGGTCGCTTTCCTCTGGCCGCCTCTCCCCTAACGTCGTTGGAGTGACTCCTGCCGCCTGCTCCACCACCTCGCCTGCTCCACCGCCTCTCCCTTAACCATCGCTGAAACCGGAAGCCGTCGCCAGCCCTTGGTCGAACTTCGATCCCTTGCCTCGCAGATCTGCAAAGAATGGAGGTACGAGTTCGATCCGTTGCCTCACAGATCTGCAGAGAATGACGGTATGAGTACGGTATGAGTTCGATCCCTTGCCTCACAGACCCTCGATCCCTTGTCAGTGGATCCATTCTGAAGCGTTTTACATTTCATTTGAAGCGTCTTACATTTCATGAAGCAAATTGTTGTTGTGTGGGGGGGGGGGGGGTTGGGGGGCTACACTGGATCCATTCTGAAGCGTTTTACATTTCATTTGAAGCGTCTTCCATTTCATGAAGCAAATTGTTGTTGTGTGGGTAGGTGGGTATACATCAGAAGGTAATCTACAATCCGATCTGTTAACCTCTGGAATGAATTCGACATTCTGCAAAGCAAGAAAGATGCAGGAAAGTGTTCATTGTTTGTTGTGATTTCCATTGCTTTTGATGAATTCAGATTGATACAGTAAACTAATTTTCTGCGTGAGAAGAAGAAAGTGTTGTTGAAGTGTTGTCGTTCTTGGGTGTATCAGTCTTCGATTCACCGTTTGGTTTTGTGGTGGGTGGTGGGGTGTGGTGGGGGGGGGGTTGTTTCTGGCCGCCGGCGGTGCTGTGTCTGGGGTAGCTTCTACGTGTACATATGTTTGTTTTGCATTTTAATGAAGGGAGAGGGTAGGCTCTTTTACGGTATGTAATTTTATGATGGTCTTACCTAGTATGTAATCTTATGGTATGTAATCTTATTGGATGAAAATTTGGTGTAAAAAAATTCTGGTATGAAAAAATGCAGTTTTATGGTATGTAACTGTATGGTATGTAATTTTATGGTATGAAAATCTGGTGTAAAAAAATTCTGGTATAAAAAAATGCAATTTTATGGTATGTAACTATATGGTATGTAATTTTGGTATGAAAAAAAATCTGATATGACAATTTCTGGTATGACAAGTTCTGGTATGAAAAGTTTTGGTATGACAAAATTCTGGTATGAAAATTTCTGGTATGAAAATGATGGTATGAGAAATTCCGGTATGAGAAATTCATTCCAGAAAATAAAAAAAGAAATAAAACATAAATAAAAAAAAACAAGAAAAATAATAAAAGAAAACAAATTCAGTAATTAAAATTTAAAACTTATACTTATATAACAAATAACAAACATCATTTATTATTTCTTTCTAAATAGAAGGGTTAATAATTTTTACCTACTATTAAATGAAAGTGGTAAAAAATTTGGGGTACACTTTCTTAAACAAAAACTCAAAAAAGCCTAGTATGTCAAATTCTCCCTAAAGTTTTAAGGTTTAAAATACATAGTAAAAATAATAAAAATAAAAATAAAAATTTTATGTTTAGTTAGAAAATATTTTTATCTATCTATAGACATTAATATTGATTATATTTTAATTATATTTTAATAAATTTTTTTAAACTTTTTTAATTAAAAACAACATTTATTATATTAATGCTTAAAAGAAAGAAAAAAAACAAGAACTTCAAATATAAATAAACAACAAAAATATAACAATAACTAAAACATGTTAAGCAAGGTTTTCCATTTCTTCAAAATCTATCTTCATTAAGCGTTCGAGATATTTTTCTTCCATGCTCATTCTCGTGGTCTTACTCAAGAGAATTCGGAGTGTTGCGAGACATTTTTTTTTTAGAGATTATTGTATTATTGTAAGTTAATTTTCAATAAAAATAAATAATAATAATAATATTAGTTATATCAATATAATAATAATAATTATAATAGTAATTATTATAATAATGGTAACAATAATAATAATAATAATACATACATACATACATACATACATACATACATACATACATACATACATACATACATACATACATACATACACATAAATAAAAGAATATAGACTACCTAAAGTAAGTAGGGTGTAAGTTAAAAAGCTATCATGTAAATATTATATGGAGAATTGAGTTTCTTTAGATGAGGTGAGAGAGAGATAAAATTGTGAAAATGTATTAAAAAACTAAAAAATAGTTTTTGAAGATGCTCTAATATGCTCTTAAAACCCCAATATATAGTGTGTTTGGCAGCCCAAAAACACCATCCTAAACTAGTGTTTACTGTTTACTAGTGTTTCTATTATTTTATAGTTATATAGATTATATACTACGACAAGGAGACCCCCTGTCTCCGCTTCTCTTCATCATGGGAGCGGAGGGACTCTCCTTTCTCATTGACCGTGCTAATGAGTGTGGCACCCTTCATGGTGTTACTATTTGTCGAGGTGCGCCCATTATATCTCATCTGTTTTTTTGCGGATGATAGTCTTCTTTTTGCAAAAGCTAGTTTGACATAATGCTCTAAGGTAACTGAGTTGCTCAGTCAGTATGAGGGAGCTTCGGGACAGAAAATTAATCTTCAAAAGTCAGAAGTCGCTTTTAGCAAAAATGTTGACAAATATCAGCAAGCTCTTTTAGCCAATTGCCTTGGAATCGGCATGGTTGATCATCACGTCAAATATCTCGGACTCCCATCTATTATTGGTAGATCCAAGAAGGCGGTATTCGCTTTCATTAAGGAGCGCATTTGGAAGAAAGCACAGGGTTGGAAGGAGAAGTCGTTATCCTCTGCGGGAAGAGAAGTCTTAATCAAGTCTGTTCTTCAAAGTATTCCGACTTATGTCATGTTTGTGTTTCGTCTACCGGATGGTCTAATTGATGACATCCACACTATGCTCGCTAGATTCTGGTAGGGTTCTACACAGACGACTAGGAAAATCCATTGGAGGAAATGGGATGACCTTTGCTTGCCGAAACGTCATGGAGGTATTGGATTCCGGGATCTTAAGGTTTTTAATGACGCGTTGCTTGCGCGTCAGGGGTGGCGTATCCTCTCCTATCCGGACTCTTTGCTGGCTGCGGTTCTTAAAGCCAAGTATTTCCGTACAACTACATTCCTGAATGCCTACCGGGGATGGAGACCTAGTTTTTCATGGCGCAGCATTTGGGGGGCCAAAGCCCTACTCATTGAGGGTCTCAGTTGGCTCGTGGGAAATGGACTTCAAATCAACGCCTCTTCTGACAAGTGGGTTCCTTTGGATGTGGGCTTTGGCAGGCCAACACTCAATCCCGGTATGGGGGAGGATGTCATGGTCTCGGAATTCATTGACACCGATACTCACACATGGGACCTCCATGCACTCCACGCTGCTTTTTCTGCACTTGACGTCTCCCGGATTCTCTCCATACCTTTATTCTCATCAACTGATTGTGACTTCTTAATCTGGGGTGCACACCAGTCCGGCTCTTTTACCGTTCGATCTGCATACTGGCTTGGGAAGTTTGGATCCACTAGCATTGAACCCGATCCTGGCTGGTCTTTGGTTTGGGGCTGTCTTCTCCCGCCGAAAGTTATCCATTTCGCCTGGCGCTTGTGTTCCGGCTTTCTTCCTGTTGGTGAGGTACTCTTTGCCCGCCATACCATTGACTCGGCCACCTGCACACGCTGCAATCTTCATCCTGAGTCGACATGGCATGCTCTAATCCACTGTCAAAAATATGCGCCTGTTTGGGTTGATTCTGCCTTCTTCAATGCCTTCCTCAACTCGTCCCAGTCGGAGCCTTTGGCTGTGTTGGAAGAGCTACGTTCCCAACATGATCCCCCTCTGGTCTCGGAGTTCATCACTAACTGCTGGATCGCTTGGACTATACGGAACAAAACTCTATTTGACTCCAACGCTTTCTTTGACCACCTGCTTTGTGTACGCTTCCGGGCTCTTGTTGCTGATTTTCGCAACTGCTCCCCTTTGTCGAGGTATCCTTCTGCTCCAAACACTACCTTAGATATTCACTGGATTGCTCCGCCTCTAGGCACTCTGAAGCTGAACTCGGACGCTGCAATCATCAATGACACCATCTGCAAGGGCGGAATCCTACGCAACAATTCTGGTGGTTTGTTGATGGCTGCTTCTAGGCGCATCCCTGGAGTGGTTCATCCTACTCTCGCCGAGGCGATGACTCTTCTCTTCACTGTTACCACGGCCTTACCACAATGTGGTGATCGTATCATCATCGAGTCCGACTCATCCTCGCTTGTGAAACTACTGCACCACCACGCCCACGAGGACGTCTTTCGACCGATTTCCTACATTTCCTTATTTTGCTATAAGATCTTGTCTTTGCTTGTTAATTGTCCTTTTATTTCCTTCAAGCATGTGCGCCGTTCGGCTAACACTACAGCCCACTTTGCGGCTAGACTCTTAGATGATGCTTTATCGGCTTTCTGGTTTGATCATTTCCCGCTGGTTTGATCATTTCCCGCATAGCTTAATTCAACTCGCGGAAATTGATCTTCTTTAATATAAAGACACCCTTTTCCCCTCACAAAAAAAAAAAAAAAAAAAATATACTACGATTTTTTCCAGATAGAAAAAGAAGTGCGTAAATATAGAAACGCTTCAGTTTTCTCACCAACGTTACACAATCGGAAAATCGGTGAGGAAGAGGAGAAAGAGACCGCAATTCTCCTTCTTCCTTCTTTCCTTCTGCTTCCTCTTGATTATTCATTTCTTTATCCCTTGTCAAGATGAACCAGAAGGCCAGCGTTTCTAAAGAGCTCAACGCCAAGCACCGAAAGGTCGGTCTTTCTATCCAATCATTCATAATTTCGCTGTGATGAACAATTTATTATCTTTTTTCGTCATTTTGAGTGAAGGGATTTCATGTTTGGTTTCCCCTTAATCTTTGATCACTTTGATTGATGAACTGATGGTAATTCTTGATGTTTGTCACGGTGCATGGGTGATCGGCTGTTTGTCGTACGCAATTTAGGTTCCCCTAGCGCGACTTATATATAACTACCAATTTTGGGTAAAGACAAGCACAACGAAAAATTGAGCTAGAAATCACCTTGTGGAGTTGAGGTAGTGGTATCTGATTTCTGGAGATATTTTGGGATGAATTATACAATTTCGTAGCATGCTTAACTTTTCTTGTTTCGGTAGCATGCTTCTGCGGTTGTTGTTTAGTTCCTGGCTTCATGTAAATTGCTTTAACTGGTGAGAAAGTACTGCTTTCAAGGAGTTTATCCATATATATGTACTCCATACTTGTACAGCTGCCTCTTTTGAGCTACTCAGCTTCTCTAATGGTAGATTTAATTCCAGACATACATCTCAACTTGATTGTTTTTTTTTTGCTCGAATATTTTGGGTTGTTTAATGCTGTCAGAGTCCAGAAAAGATGTTGGCATACCTGAGAGAGGAACTGTATTTTACATATGGAATTTTCTGAGGCTTGATATGTATGAGCTGGAGGAAATAAAAGCTGAAATACCAGAACCACACATACAGCTAAAATGAAGAATACTTACATTCTGAAATTTTGATTCCACTTGCATCTTGATACCTAAAACATAGCTCCTAAAACCATATATAATGAAAGTTGCCTTGATCCTAAACTGAGGAAATAGCTGAACCTAAAATAAACAACTTAACCCACTAAAAGAGATCACTGCAGCAAGTTTAGAAAAATTAAGTGCATAATATTTAGGCAGTAATTAATAAGCTAAGCTTGATTCCCCAGCAGCATGTTCTCGTCTCTCCCCCATATCCCATTCATGAGATCAAATTAGATGGCTATGATCTAACTCTAAGCTGCCAAAATGTCTTTCTCTTTCATTGGTGTAGGAAGTATACTGTTTCGTTAAGGACTACTAGAATGGCATCAATGAAGACAATTATATGTGTTACTATTATCAAAGCATCAATAGTAATTTCTTGCCATATATAGCATGACATCTTTTCCAAAAAGTGTTTTGAGTAAAGGAGTACCATACCCTTGAACTTGTTACTTTTTGAGTTTATATAGCACTTCTGCGTTCTTAACATGATTACATTTGTAATTAAAATTTTTCCTTCTTCCTACTACCTACAGATACTGGAAGGGCTTCTTAAGTTGCCAGGGAACAAAGCATGTGCAGATTGCAAAGCCAAGTATGTTTTGTCAAAAATAAAAATATATTTTGAGCAGATTATTGGAATTATTTTAACAGATTTTACACTATCAGCCTCTTTGCAATGATCTTTAATTGCATCTTCTTTGGCTTTCTTATGTTTGAGAAGAAAAGGTCAATATTTTAAAAATTATTACAAGTTTGTAAACAAGCATCAGTAAAGGCCACTTTGAGTTCATTGTATGTCATTTCCCTATAAAATGAGATCTCAGTTAAGGTCTGTGCTATGCAGAGGTCCGACATGGGCGAGTGTGAATTTAGGCATTTTTAATATGCATGCAGTGTTCTGGCGTTCACAGAAGCCTTGGGGTACACATATCTAAGGTATGTGTCTTTTTTTTTTTTTTTCTCAAAAGATATATTAACATCTTCATCCAAAGTGAAAAACAAATGTCGCGCTGGTGTGAGTAAACTTGCAGGTCATACTGTGCCTGCAAGAACCGAAAGTTTTAATTGTTGTGTAGCTTCTTGAGGTTTACATTTTGATAATTCAACTAATTATTACTTTTCTTACTGAAAATTTTGATGCAGGTCAGGTCGGGTACACTGGATACCTGGCTTCCAGAGCAGGTTGCATTCATACAGTGTAAGCTTTCAACGTGGTGATCTCGGGTTCTCTTCTGGTGATATTGGCTTCACTTCAACAAGTGGTCGCTAGTCCACTATTAACTTCCTCTCTTTATCCATATATCAATGGGAAATGTTAAGGCAAACAGTTATTGGGAAGCAGAGCTGCCTCCAAAATATGATAGAGTTGGGATTGAGCACGTCATTCGTGCAAAGTATGGACATCATGATACGGGACCAATGTTCATGCATGGCTGATTCGCCTGTTATTTGTGCTCGCTATTTTGATCTTAAAAGATATGCTTATCACGTTGAGAATCAATTCAAAGTTCTTGATGTTATTTGTTAGAAATGAGGAAAAGAGATGGGCTTCAAAGGATGGAATGCCAAAGTTGCCTTCGAAAGCACAAGATGAGAACTTAACTTCTCACAAGCAAAGACCAGAGGATGGAAATGGGCATGAACATGCTACTAAATCTATAGGTGTGGTTGACAGAAAAGAGAGGGAATTAACTAAAAGTATCAATCTTCCCGCACCTCCTATAGGATCTGACCCAGTAAATCTTTTCTATCTGTCCAGTCTTGTTGGTTCTTATTAGTTTGTTTTCAATCTTGTTTTTCTTTACAGTGCAGCTCAGGATTTTTCCGTGCTTTTCCTTATTTGTTTGTTCAACCATGTAGGACTTCAATTTTTACTTGGACTAATTTATGATTTCTTGTTAGGTTATTCCTGTTACTAGACATCAACCTAAGCTAGTGAAATCTGAAGCAACTGCAGAAGCACCAAGGGAAAAAGTTGAAACATCATTAGCTTCCTTACCTCCCAAGGCCGATTTAGCTGTTGATCATTTTAACATGCTTTCCATGGATGATTGCCAAAGTCAAACCTCTTCTGAAAGTTCTATTGACACGATGCTGCTTGGGCAAGGTTCCAAAGTAAGTGGTACCGTTTACTCAAAATAGCACGCCTTGCTGTCTACTTTGCCTGATTTGCTAACAAAAATTATGAACTTTTTTTTGCGATATGCATCTTTCTCAATGTTTTTGTGTCGTCTCATGAATCCTAACAGCTGCTGATCCATCAACAACTGTAAAAACTGATTCAACAAATGCAGAGGATGGTAAAAAACAGTCCACTTCAGGATTTGAGGATCTATTCAGTGTTTCATCTTCACTAGAACATGCAGCCCCAACAAAAACACGGGAAGATGTGAAGTCTGATATTCTGAGTCTTTTTGACAAGGTGTGTCGGCTCTTTTCCCATTGACTATTACATGTATAAAATACAGTTCACTAGAGCATGCAGCCCCATCTTTATTGCTTAACATAATAACATGTTATGACTTATCATGGTAAGTCATAACATGCTAAGCAATAAAGCTCGATATAGTGGTAAAATTCCTCTTTTAGGGCCCTGAGTGATTCCAAATTATGAAAATGGTAAATTCAAATGAAGATTTTCGTAGATTCTTGTTTAGGTACAAAATCGTGGTGGAAGATTTACGGGATGAGGTGGCAAAAGGAAAGAAAGATTCGTCAAAAGTGACATGGCGAGAAATAATAATTTTATTTGTGGAAAGCTCTAAACATCTATACCCCCGATGATGACTCGAATATCCAAGAAAGACACATGGGGAGGAGCGGGGTTGGAGTTTGTGGGAGACGGTTGCGCTTTGATTAGGAAAGCAAAGACAACCGAAAACGCGGAGGTGATCGTAGGATGGTGTTACGGAATATAACACTTGGTTGGGAGACCGATTTTGAATTGTGGTGGAGGGTAGGATGTTGAGGAGGTAGCCGGAAGTTTCTAAGGCATGGGGCCAAAAAGAAACGGGAAGAGACGCATGAAAAAGGAGTGAACGAATCATGTTTGTGATGATACGAATGATACGTTCAGCTTTTCCGTTTTGAGGAGAGGTATAAGGACACGAAAAGCGGAAATTAATTCCGTTGGTGGTGAAGAAGTTGTGAAAACTGGAGTTATTGAACTCTCTACCCATGTCGCATTGAAAAGATTTGATAGCACAATTGAACTGAAACTTAACCATTTGGTGAAACCGCACAAAAAGATCAAACACTTGGGATTTAAATTTGATGGGAAAAAACCCATAAAAAATGTGAGAAATCATCAAGAAAAAGGAGATAATATTTAAAGCCGTCTTTGCTTTTAACAGGTGAAGTCCAAAGATCGCTATGAATAATATCAAAAGGTGCATAAGTAGTGGTAAAAGATCGTTCAAAAGGAAGTTTAATGTGTTTTCCTCGTTGACATGCATGACATAGAGGTGAATTTCTCCTTTTTACGACGAAATAAAGAAGACTTGCGAAGAACATCTAGAACAGGAGCTCCACGGTGTCCTAGAAGATCGTGCCAAAGGTGTGGCGATTCGACGGATAGAGCTTGGACTTGGGAAGAAGAAGTGACAAGATAAAGTTCTCCCAAACTATTGCATCTCAGACGAATGGTCCCCGTTTTCAGATCCTTCACAGAAAAACCAAACGGATCAAACTCAACACTAGCAAGGCTATCAGAAGTGAAACATCTAACGGAAACAAGATTTTTGACTATTTTTGGTGCAATGAGGACATTGGATAGGCGCAATGGTTGTTTAGTGGTGGGAAAAACGGTTTCTCCAATAATTGTGAGCTGATATGAATGAACCAGATGGGCCTGAGGGAATGGACTGCCAGGACCCGGCCCAAGAAGCCCGTTCTGCTGCTGCTGAAGAAATGGGCCAGGAGGCTTGTACTGCTGCAGTGGGCCTGATTGGTTCCAGTTGAAGACTGGTGGGCCGGCTGGAAATTGGGCCTGATTGGACTGGGCCAGAGGCAGCCATCCACGCGCAGGGTTCCACACGTAAGGTTGGTGAGTGGGGGTGCCGCTGTTGCTGCTGCGTTGCTTGCCTTGACGACCCCGACTGCGGCGCTGCTGGTTCCGGTCAGAGGCTGCTGGAGAGGAGTCAGCAGAGGGTGGCGCCGTCGAGCCCGGAGGTAGAGGACGAGAATCTGCAGTTAGGGCATTGCTAGTCGAACCGGTTTTAGTTTGGGAAGCCATTCGAGTTTCTTCGAGTTGCAACTGAGAACGGGCCTTGGTGAAAGATGGAAGCGGATCAGTTTGTTGAATAAAACTGGCCGCCGCATTATATTCAGCAAGCAATCCCGAAATAAGTTGAAGCACAACTCGAGTGTCAGGAACGGGTGATCCGACGCCTTTGAGTTGATCTGCCAGAGACTTAAGTTGCAAACAGTAAGCGTTAATGGAAGAGAATCCAGATAACTTACAATTAGAGAACTCATGTTCAAGATAGACAGCCCGAGTATTTACAATTCGAGAACTCATGTTCAAGATAGACAACCCGAGTATTTTTGTTATCTTGGAAGATATATTTGACTCGATTCCATGTCTGAATTGCAATATCATCATAGTCGAGGATTTGCAATAGAATATCCGAGAGACCGTACTGTAAATCCATTGAAGAACCGCTGCGTCGACTTGAAGCCATAAGGAATCATCAATATCCGTAGGTTTGGGAACTTTTTCATCAATGTGGTCGAGGACATTGGCTTTCGCAGTAACGCGAAATAGAGTAACCAAGATGCATACGGAGTGTCATGGTCAAGGACGAGGGTAATATTGTTCTTGATGTTGGAGATTCCGAGAGCGGTCATATAAATAACCAACGTATTTACAATAATTACAAAGGCATCCCTCTACTATATACTATATACATATGAGTGTTATCACTCATGTTATGAGTTATCATGATAAAAATAATGGAATAGGAATTTAGGGAACGAGTGGAGAACAAAGTGATGATTAATGAATAAGGCCGTCAAAGTGGGATCCATTTCTTTTCCTTTCCGTGATTTTGAACAAATGGGTTGATGTTGCTTTCTGAGATGTTGATTAAGGGATTTGAACTAATTTTATCATGCAGTCCAACGTTGTATCACCATTCGATTTACAACAACAGCAACTCATCATGCTTGCGCACCAACAGTCTCATCTCATGGCTAAAGCATCTCCAACCAATGAAGATTCAAAGTCTCCTGTCAATTTGGCGCAGCTTGGGTCGGATGGTATCAACGTATCCTTGCAAAGCAAGCCCGTTGTCGGCTATCAGATGGAACATTATGACATGCAAAAATTTATGCAGGTATACTTACGCTTTTATATTATCATGAATCGAGGTTAGGATCTGTATTGTATATGATCTTATGCAATTTCTATTGAAATTGAAGTAGATGGGGGAACTTCCACACACTGCAAAATGCAGGGAACACTTCTATTCTGGCAACCAGGTGCACGAAGAACAGGATCCTTCCAATTTCAGTGCTTCTAGAATCTTGATTGTGTAAATCCCCAGGAAGAAATGCTAACACAGTTTGATACGTCTCATGCAGTTTTCGCAATGCGGTTGAACCCTTGACTGCCAAGAACCCAGCAGCAATTTGTGCTTCTTCAGCTGCCTCAACCACCACCCCAACTCAATCAGTTAAAGATTATGACTTCTCATCCTTAACACAAAGAATGTTTGCAAAGCGTTGATTTATAGAGAATCAATCTCTTTTTTACTTTAGGGATTCCACCGGGGTGGTACGGCCGCCCTACCTAAACCAATCATCATATCGGTCCCTAGGCCCCATTGCTGGAAAGGCTCGGCTTGTATTTCATAAAGTTATTTTTGGTAGATAATTTTCCTAAAGTAATTATCTTTGCTTGGTGTGTACAATCCTGATATGGGAAGGATCACACAAAGACAGATAGGTTGTGAATAGTATTCAAGACGCGTTTCTGTCTTGATACTAGGTGGATGCGGATGTAACATTTGAGTTAGCGTGTCGATACTAGGTGACCGAAACATGTAATCTGAGTTGCCGCTTGGTGATTGATGTACGCGACACAACCTTTGTAAGTTGCGTTTACGCAACCCGTGTTAATTACCGTGTAAGTTGCGTTCATAAAACGCAACCATTGGAAGTTGCGTTTACGCAACGTAACCACCTGACTTGGTTACGCATCATAATCACTCGAGTTACCATTCACGCAACGTAACCACCTGACTTGGCGATTACGTATCACAACCACCTGAGTTACCATTCATGCCGTTAACCGTGTGAGACTCTTGAGTTACCAAGTTACGATTTACGCATCACAACCACCTGAGCTACCATTCACGCGACGTAACCTTGTGAGACTCTTGAGTTACCATTTACGCATTGTATTCGGTTGAAGTACCACCCAACGTAATTGTTTGAGTAACCGGAAATCGGAATTACAGCATACACTAGTAACACAATTTAGCTATTTAAGTAACCCTTTGCTGTTTATGTAACGCAATAATTTGAATCACCAGTTATATATCTATTTGAGTAATGATTTGAATTACCGTTTAATAACGTATAAATATCAATGACCAATTAAATTGCCGTTTATGTGACAGATCTATTTGAATCACCATTTTGATATCTATTTGAATAGTAATATTTGAGTCATCGTTTACGTAGCGGGACCATCTGAGTTATTAGTCACTCAGCAAGTCAGCATGACCATCTGAGCTACTATTTTTCATCTTAATTCCATAAATTTGAATTACCGTTTACACGACGTCACTGTTCGAGTAACTATTAGAATTAACCACTTGACCACTTTTTTTTATATGTACTACTTTATTTTTTTATATTTAATAGGAATATTTTCTCTCATTTCTTTAAAGAAATAATAAAATTCGGGTTCCATTCGAACCAAAGTCCGACACCGACGGATATGAACAACATCACAGACTCCAGATTCCGGACTCAGTGTGAATTTAACCCGAAAGTCCGACCAGGTTCGGGTTTGGCCAGGTCTAAGGCATATGAGCACAATTTTTACTGTAGGCAAAATTAAAACAGAAAACTTAAAAGTCCAAAAATTGGAAGCTGTTGGAGCCGCCTGCGTGCGGAAACCGTGGGGGTATGTATTGTATTTCCTACTAAGGATGACACGTGGCGCTAGCCGCCAAAAGTGGTGAAACGCGTCGTTTAGCTATGGATTCTGCCGAACGCCGAGTGGCGAGTACCATGGTCCTCTACTCCTCTATATGCACTGACATCATCATCGCTTTCATTAGATCACGCGATTCTCTCTTCTGTGTCTGTATCGTCATCTTCAATTTCCCACTTCATCCTTCTTACCTCCTAATCCAAACATAGCTGTACCTGATTTGGAAACCCTAGCAATTCCCCCTGTTAAGCCTGGAGTTCCTTTGCTTTTCCAATTGAGCTGTAGACCTACATATACTTGTTTCTTCTTTGACGCTTTAGACTCGCTGTCATTGAATTGAATTTCAGTCGCTTGATGGTTGATTTTCAGTCTAATTTATAGGCTCACAATTCCGATTTCGGGATAATCTGCAGGTAATCGCAATAAGCCACATTCTTCGCAAGCTTTTCTTATCTCTAGTAATTTCTACTTGGTTTCTCAATAGTTTTTGTTTAATTATTCTATCTTTTTGTAGAAGATTTATTCCGCCTTTGGTCATTGATTTAGTGATCGGCGTGAGGACTCCGGTGAGCGGCATGATGTTTCCAGTTGCTAAGAAACAGGTACATGTAGATTGACTGAAAGATTTTCCAATTTTTCACAAATTCAGAATTCGTCGAGGTGAGGGTGAATTTTTACAAAAAATTTTCCCCCATTGACATGATTCTCGGGGAGTATTTGCGAATTATACGCCATGCTAAATTGCTGGTTTCATAGGGCTTTCAAAATGTCAGTAAACATCTTCAATTCTTTCAATTCAAGAAAATAGAATTGTCCTTTTCATAATTCTATGGCGATAATTGATAAGTAATTGTATCTAACCACATGCAATTAGCTAAGAAGAGTATTCAACATTAGGTTTCCGTGATTTGGTTTGACATATAAATTGCCAAGTGTATAATTGTTCCATTTGTGCTACTTGAGTTTAGAGAAAATGAAAGTGAAGATGATTTTTCATGATCATACAGATCTACAAATTTTGAGTCCCATATATAAACTGTTAAACCTTGTACAGTTCATAGGTAATGAAGCTGATGAAGGAGGTGGTGAAGTTAAAGATGGGATCAGTGAATTACCGGATGAAGTGCTCATCAAGGTATTGTCTTGCTTGTCAATCCAGGAAGCTGGAAGAACAAGCATTCTGTCTCGGAGATGGAAGAATGTGTGGAAGCTAATGATGAATTCAACCTTGTCACTGGAAGGCATCATGATATCTCATATGCTGGAAATAGGTGATCGAATCAGTGAATTACCAGACGAAGTGCTGATCTCCATTCTCTCTGGGCTGTCGATTCAGGAAGCTGGAAGAACATGTGTTCTTTCGCGTCGATGGAGAAACGTGTGGAAGTTAATGATGAATTGGAGCTTAGCACTTAAAGGCACTGGTAGGGAATGAGGTTCAAATACAGGACTTTGAATAGGTTTCTTAAGCCTAGGGTGGGTAGTGAAGCATGTATATTAAGGGTTCAGTATTTTCAGCCTTGCTTGTGTTAATAGTATATATATAATGTACTTATTGGAGTTACCGCAGTGTTTCTAAATAATATCATATCATGGGTATCACTCGGTTTGCTAGTTGTGTTTGTAGCAGTCTTGCTGAAACTTGAAATACTATGTACTCAATCACCGAGCGCAGCTGAACCCACAAGTCAAGCTGAAGTTGCATCATATACATGATGTCGGCACCACGGATCTAGGATTCAAAATTGGCTGAATTGGTCTTATGGGCTTTCTACACTATATAGTTGTAATTTAGGCCCTCTCAAATTTAACTTGAAAAATTGGGCTCCTACTTTACAGGACTAGTTTTTTCAAAGTACAAAAAGTGGAGAAAAAGTGATGATTCATGATGATGACTAATATAAGTGTTGTGACACTTTTGATTGACATTTTTTTTTGAGGGAATTTTTTGCCCAAAAATACTCAACCCTCTACCCAGAAAACACAGCCCCTCCTTCTTCTCTATTTTTAAACCCATTTTTGTTTCTGTCATACCCAAAAATTCGTTTACCCAAAAATGTCACTGCCATACCCAAAATAATTTTGTCAAACTACATAGACATATTCGAAAACACAATACCCAAAACCCGAACATACCCAAAAAACTAAAATATCAAAAAACACCATACCCACAAATTGGGTAGTATTTGTTTTATAAAATATTCATACTCAATCGATTTTTTATCTCTCCAATTTAAGTCACACTTAACACTAAAAGTGTACCCAATTTGAATTTGTCATACCCAAAATTTACACAAATTCATATTGTACATAAACATCAATATCAAATGACATTTTGTCATTATAACACAGTTTGGGTAACCATAATACATACCCAACATTTTACTTTAAACATTCTAAACAATAAAAAAATACCACAATAACAATAAACATATACCCAATAAAATAATCATACCCATACTCAATTTATCAAACACATACCCATTACTACTTAACAAACGAATCAAATGCATACCCAAAATCTAGTAGAAATAGCTTACCCAAAAATACAGATCTTGTTCCGGCAACAACGGAGCAAACAACGGTGAGAGAGAGGGTTGGTGACGGAACGACGAGCAGACAACGGTGCCGGCGACGGAAACAAGTGGCATACCCCCTCCTCGCGACAAACTTGACGGCAAAACCCTAGATCTCTCGCTCGCCCTTCGGTGTCGGCTTGGTGGCCAAATGTCCTGGCGACGAGACAATGCTCTCTGGCGCTGTCGTCGGATCCTTGGTGGCCGGAGTACTGGAGGCGGCGACTTCACACGGAAGGAGAATGAAGGTTTATGGGAGGAAGAAAGATTTGGGTAAGAGAAAGTGATGAGAGAGAAAAATGAAAAAATAGAGGGAAAAAGTGGAATTTAAAGAGGCACCATCATTTCATTAGACCTCCAATTATGTCCCTATTCTCTAGTTTGCAGGCCTAGTTTTATAGGAGAACATCTTGCAAAAGTAAAATTTTAAGGGTCCTATTTTCCTCATTTCTTCTTCAAAATTTGATAAAAAATTTTTTGGTATACTGTGTACATTTAGGCCCATTTGGTTTAAACAACGAAAACGGAATGGAAACGAATCTTGTCCACACGTATATCCTTGTTCAAGAAACTTTTTGGAATAATTTTTTGTGGTTTGAACTAATTGGAGTATAATTTTATTACTTTTTATACCATATAGGGAAATAAAATAGGGAAATCAAATACATTTTTCATGATATCACAAGGAATGATTTCAAAATAATTCATGAACGGGGAGCACATATGAACAAAATTCATTTTCATTCCGTTTTTGTTTTCAAAATTACAACCAAACGAGGATTTAATTTCCACTTTTTCAATTCCTCGGGTATTTAGGTTGAAAAATTACTAAAAATACATTTTCAATCCACAAGAGCGTTGGGCTCCTTTTTTTTTCATGACACGTTAGCTTAAGTAGCTCCCTTTCAACTTTTTGCTCATTTTCACAAACAACATAAAATTTAGGGCCCCTATTTCCACTTTTTACTTTCCTATTTATTTTCAATAAATTAATAAATTGAATATTTATGTAACATTTTATTATTATTAATATTATTATATATAAATATTAGTCATAAAATTTAAATAAAAATTTAAATTACAAACAACTTAAAAAATAAAACTTCAAATTTAGATTCGAATTCAAATACAATGTCAATTGTCGTTTATTGTGTACAATAGGCCCATGATAGGGTTGTCAATTTATGACTAGGACATCTTCAACTACTCCCTTAGGATATACATTGAACCTGTCAATGAGTTGCACAACAATTCCAATTTCATGCAAAGGTACAAGACCGGGTGATTCATATGTAGAGTAAGACAAAGAATGCTTATCATATCTAAGATCACTCTGTCGTGGGCTTTTGTACACAATAAATGACAATTGACCTTGTGTTTGAGTTTGAATCTAAATTTGAAGTTGCAATGTTTACCATATCTAGATCACTACACACTACTTTGGCATCCGTCTTTGAAAACTGCCGATACATGCTCACTTACTTTCACCTTCGGTATTCCCTTCACCTTTTGTAAAAATAAGTAAATAGAAGAAGGTACTCACAAAGGAATGCAATTCATATGGTGATAAAAAAAGGGAATGTGGTAGAGGATGGAATGATGTGGAGGCTTTGTGAAGTCCACGTTGTGTATTCTTAAATTCTTCGAACATCCTACATAAGACACAAACAACAATCGTCATCTAGAAAAGGGAAATAACGTAAGCAAATGGCAACAAGGAAAAAAAATAATCAAACTCATGAGTTGCCTCTCATGCAGCGCATGTTTTTGGTCATTAGCTTGACCCATATGGATTACTCCATAGGAGGAAATCCTTCACCACCATGGATGGAGGTGTATGCAAGGTGTGCATCAGCGGAACACGGGAAGTGGGCAAGGACGAACAAGAGTATATTGTATCATTGAGGACAGGTGGAATAATGTTCTAGAGGTGGAAGTGAAATGGGGCATTTGTGAGAGAAAGAAGGTGAAGGTGGTGTGGTTTGTTTAAAAGAGGATGAAGGAAATATGGGTGTAGAGGAAGAAGGTGGTTTGATTGGGGGTAGGAGATGGTGGTGGTTTAGAATGTATCAAAGGTGTGGGAGAAGGTTGACGTTTTGAGGTGATGGATGATGATGAACATCAGGAGTTGAGGATTTGGTGGTGTGAGAAGTTCTTTTAGGACTGTATGGGTCGGAACAAAAAGGAGGAGAGGGTGAATGTGAGGTAAGGTTGGAGCGGATCTTACTTTCATTGCTCGATTGTGTAGTGGTATACGTAATTTCAATAAGAGGCTTCCTGGGCATGAAACGAGCACTGAGACGGCGGTCTATGGCCATTAGACGGGCAACTTGACCGTGTGGTGGTCGTTTGGTAACCGTCTGAGTTTGAACTTTCGGAGTCACTACTCTTTGTGGGTGAACCGGGCACCCTACGACCGTCTAGTGTCCGTGTAGAGGCCGTCTCATGGCCGTTTGAGCTCTTGACGTTGTGCATTTAATTCCGCTCAATTATTTGGATTCGGTCCAAGTTTAATCTTTTCGCCTTCAAAGGCTGAAGCATCCACCGTTGCTTTAATATATATCTTTCAACATGATACCAAACGCTCAAATTCCAAAGATTCTACTCGATGTTTCATGAATTCATGGAGATCACGGTTCGAGTTCTTTAGTTAGCTTGAAGTTGCTCTCCACAAAATCATTCACTATTTCATTTTGACTCTAGAAGGTGCCATGGGAGGATTAATGAGTGGGTAGTGAATGCATTAAGCTTATGAATTCCAGTTATCCAAATCACCAACAAGTACCGACATCCAATCCAATGCATGATGAACTGCAAGTACTAGCCTACCCAACCGATGTTCAACGCCAAGGGTCTTACCTCCAATGTTGATCCCTTCTTTAATGATGGTCAATCGGGGACGTTTCACATCCAAGATGGGGGACTGATATACCCTTGGTTACAACTACCACCCGTGTACGCGTCTATCCCGACACTTTCAGCGACACACTCCATCTTTGTGCCAACATGGGTTTACCGATGGATAATTGAGCTTGTCCACGGTGTTGACGGAAGACTTTTCTATTTAAATCTTAGGATTTGCCTTCATCCTCCCTTTTAAAAGGATGATTGACCTCATTTGTAAAACATATCTAATTTTAATCAAGTTTAGTTGAGAAGTATTTCCTCCTCCTTGGTTTTATGCATCACAATCTTTCTCTCTCAAAGTTCTTCTTTGGATCTTCGATCCAAGTCTCCACCTTCGAGAATTCTTCAAAAATCACCTATTCACTCTGCTACACAGATTGCTTGATCTATGTAGATCAAATCAACCATTCACTTTTGCATCCATATCAAAGCTTCCGCCAACCCATTTCCACCGTTCAAATCCATCAACACATAATAAAATGGACTTTTTAAAGTTCAAGCCCAATCTAGCTCCAAAGTTTGTCCATGAATGGATCCAAGTGAAGGTGAGAGTTGTTCGTAGTGAAGTAAAGCATACTTCAAATTTGCCAGCAATGGTGTTAGAGAGTCATCCTTTGTTCAACAAAGTGACGAAGCAAAGAAGCAAAAAGGGAGAGAAAATAATTGAATTATATTTAAGGGAAATTCCAGTTGGTACCCCTGTGGTATGGTGTATTCCGGATTTTGACCAACAATTTTTTCAAGTTCGGTTCATGCCCTTCAGCTTTGAAAATTTCCGGAATATGCCCATTGTAGTCAACTCTTAGTAACCTTAATTAAATATCCTAGGTTAGGGTTTCAAAAAAAAAAAAGGTTTGCGTCCGCTAAGAGAAAAAGAGGACCGAAGAAGCTGTCATTGAACACCTAAATACAGTATTGGGCAAAATCGAAGAAGCTTTCTTCTTCTTCTTCGATCGAAGAAGCTTGTTGTGAAGCCTCGCATGAACCGTAGAATTGAAGCTTCCTTCGATCAACATACTAGGGTTCGGTTATCCTCTGCCTACGAAAGCTTCGGTTTGGTTTGATTGTACTCTGCCTTCGAAAGCCTCGGTTTTATTCTCCTCTACCTTCGATTGATGAAGCTACTTGAAGCCTAGGTTCTCCTCTTCCATCCAGGTTTGAAACCCTAATCCAATCCCTCAATATTTTTTAATTTTGTGGAACCCTAATCGTGCTTGATTATGGTTGGAACTCTAATTCCTCAATTTTTCTAAATGTGCTTAATTGAAACTGGAAATGTGGTAAAGTTGCTGAAACCTCATCCCTCAATTTCCCTCAATTAAAGTTATTGATTTCCATTAATTGAATTGGTATTCAAATTTCCCTCAAGTTTACCACAAAATGAAGTCGGAATTGGAATTGAAATTTCCCTTAATTGAACTGGAATTGTGTGGTAAACCCCAACCAGAAACATCACAGTGGATTGTTCAATTTTGTTTTGAGATTTTATAGATAGTTCAGTTTTGTATTTACAGATAGTTCAGTTTTGAGATTTTACTTGTTCATTTTTGTTGAATTTTAGTTTTGCCGAAGTTACTGATTTTTTCTAGTTATTAGAATTGCTGAGTTTTTTTGCTACCTAATGATGATTTTAATTTGGCCTTTCGTGATGATTGTTGCGCCGAGACAGTGGCCGTAAGAGTCATCAAAATGCTCCGACCTTCAAATGGCGACCACCAATGCTTAGGTGGTCGATACACGCCTATCCACTTTGTCACCGTTCAGACTCAGCCCTCCCGGCCGGTTTTGTTCAAGCGCGCAATTGAAGACTCCGTGTTTAAGTTGATTTGTGAAAAAATGTTCCTTGAAGATCGGTTTTGAGATTGCGCGTTGTTGTAGAGACGAAGAGCATGTGTGTGTGTCATATGTACTACTGATGAGATCAAGAAGTGGCGGAGTTCGCTTAAGATGCATGTTCTCACATATTCCACCAACATTGCCTAATTCGTTGGTTCAAAATGAGTCATGTATGTCGCTATGCGCTGTCCTTCCAAGAGGATTGATCCATACTCGAGTTAAGTTCAGGTTGTACAATTTGAGAAACCAAACCCATATCTAGTGGGTTATCAATTCTAGTATTTGTTTTTTCGATTCTCTGATTAATTGCGTCTAAATTCTTCTAGTCATCGGGCATGCTAGCTTGTATAAGAGTATTTTTAGTTGCTATGGAACTATAGAAACATCGGATATCGAAATACTCTCAGAACCATATGAATCAATCTTTTATAAATAACCGGATCAAATATCCGAACATTTGCACACCCATGTAGAGAGCCAAATTACTCTATCAATGAAACTATGAAAATATAAAACTTACATTCAATTCAAGTTGATGTATGAATGAGAAAGTTGAGTTCATTTATTTACTGAAATATAAATGAAAGTACAAAACTACGCTTCAGTGCCATAATTCATCTTATAGTGAATGCATTTCTCAACAATGTCAAGTCCACATAGCTGCTTGACAACGAGCATGGTAGCGGGCATACTTAACTGAAAAAAGTCATCAGAACCACAAATTTTCACTCCCCAAGATCTCAGTTGCCTTCTTGCCTCTTTCATCGCCGATCGAGGTGCACAATGAACGGATGTTGTCAACAACATTGAGCAATCTGTAAAATCTCAAAACTGAACTATCTAGAAACACAAAAATCAACTTAAACACGGACGGAGTCTTCAGTAGCGTGCTTGAGCAAAACCGGCCGGGAGGGCTGAATCTGAACGGTGACAAAGTGGATAGGCATGAATCGGCCACCTAAGCATTGGTGGTCGCCGTTTGGAGACCCAACCATTTTGATGACTCTTCCGGCTACTATCTCGGCGCAGAAATCGTCGGCAAAAGGCAAATTAAAAATCATCATAGATAGCAAAAAAAATAATCAATTCTAATAACTAGAAAAATACTTCAGCAAAACTAAAATTCAACAAAATTGAACAATCTGTAAAATCTCAAAACTAAACTATCTATAGATACAAACATGAACTATGTGTAATATATCAAAACAAAATTGAACAATCACTGTGATGTTTCTGGTTAGGGTTTACCACACAATTCCAGTTCAGTTAAGAGAAATTTAAATTCCAACTTCATTTTGTGGTAATCTTAAGGAAAATTTCAATACCAGTTCAATTAGTGGAAATAAGTAACTTCAATTGAGGGAAATTGAGGGATTAGGTTTCAACAGCTTTACCACATTTAAGTTTCAGTTAAGCACCTTTAGAGAAATTGAGGGATTAGGGTTCCAACTACAATAAACACGTTTAGGGTTTCACAGGAAAATTGAGGGTTATGGTTTCAAACCTGGATGAAAGAGGAAAACCTAGATTTCAAGTAGCTTCTTCGATCGAAGGTAGAGGAGAACCAAACAGAGGCTTTCGAAGGCAGAGTACAACCAAGCCCTAATATGTTGATTGAAGGCAACTTCTTCGGTTATGCGAGGCTTCTAACAAGCTTCTTCGATCGAAGAAGAAGGAAGCTTCTTTGATTTTGTGCAACACTGGATCTAGGCGATCAATGGCAGCTTATTCAGGTCCCTTTTTTAGCGGACGAAACCTTTTTCTTTTAACCATAACCCATAATATTTAACCATGGTTACTAAGAATTGACTGCAATGGGCAAATTCCGGAAATTTTCAAAACTTAAGGGCACGAACCGAACTTGAAAAAACTGTTGGGCAAAATCCGGAATACCCCGTACCACAAGGGTACCAACCGGAATTTTCCTATACTTAACTACTTTAAGTATATATATTTTTTACTTTAAGATTTAGTTGTAATTTTTTTCACTAAAAATAAATAGTTTAGTTGACATCCCATTATAAAATTGATTTGGACATTTTCCGAAAAATACTAAATTACAAGGACACCATCCGAACTTAAAAAAAAATTATGGGCAAAACCTAAAAAGTCCCAAGCCATAAGGGTAAATTTAGGAGGAAAAACCCTCAATATAAAATTGATAAATGAAGAAGCAAAATATAAGAAGCAAGATGAAAAACCCTAAATATAAAATTGATAAATGTGTCAGATTTAGGAGGAAGATTAATGTTATAATTAAAAAAGATTATAGAAGATCAATGTTATAAGGAAGAATCCTATATCTATTAAAGCAGAGACGTCTATTGCCACTTGTCATCGCCACAGTTCTCCCAGCCCCCAAATTTTTTTTAAAAAGTGTTTTTAAATCAATAATCTTTTTAGAATACATTATTAAAGTTGTTAATTGATAATTACCTACAAAATCGGAATCACCACTTCCTTTCAACAAATGTAGATAAATATTTTAAATATTTGCTGTTTATCCGATTATAGCCAATCAGATTCATCATGACACCTCATTTTACAAATTTTTTTACGGTAAATATAAAGAAATCTTATCAATGATACCTTTCTTAAGAGTCATCTTTTAAAAAAATGCACGTATTTTGATCGGTAATCAATTCAACAGATACCCATGAAACTATTTTCCAAACAAGCCAAAAGCATATATCCCTGACAACGAACCAACTGGATGATGGTGGGTTATCAATTCAATTGGAATCCAAACTTTATCCCTGAAATTATTTCCACAACAATCCAAAAATCAAACACAGCAACAACAATGATAAATTAAGCAAAAAAAAAAGTCAAATATATATTTAGTAGTATATTCCATACTATACAGAAAAAATAATATTGAGTAGTCAAGTCCATAGAAATCCGAAATATTAATGATACATCTGAGCTGAATAATAACATTAATTCACAACAGCATAAATAAAATTTTCAACAGGATAGTTGACATCACTAACATATGTATCCGAGATCTTTTAGTTACTTCTTAACCAATAATCCATAATTTATTTATTGTTTTATAAAAAAGGTTTGCAGTTATTAATATTCATTGAAGATCTGTAGAAAGTTAAAGATTGTGCCATATCTCAACTAAGCACTTAAGAAATCAGATTGTGATAATAAACCAATAAATAAAATCTTCTCCAAATCTTATCTGTTCATCTGTTCTGTTACGATGCTCTACAACACAGAACCCTAGACTTGAAACTATTTAAAGGACTCGAAATCTATGTACAACTGCATCTCATTCCTAATATCTCTCTTTTTCACACGTTGCAGCACCATTGGAGGTAATCTTCTTTGTCATTTGTTGTTCTATTGTTTATTTCTTTTACTAATACTATTGTTATTGTCAATGTAGGTCATGGATAATCAGTTCGTTTCAATCAATAACTTGAACATGAAGTCAAGTGCAAATGTAAAGATCTGTGTTCGAGTTATGTCCATATGGGATGTTTACGACCTTTCATCCAAAGTTCCAATTGTTATTGGAAAGGAAATGGTTTGCATCGACCATAATGTAAGTAAAACAATGATATTTATTTTATCATTTGATTCATTTAAAAGTAGATGTATTTGTTAGATGGAGCATATATTAATACTTTAATACTAAACTTTAAATGATTGTAAATTTTCAGGGAACAAAAATTCAAGGTTTCTTCAAGAGGTCTTTGTTCAAGAAGTTCATTCATGTGGTAGAGGCTGGTGTTTATGTTATAGCAAATTTTGGATTGGATTCTTCCACCGGTTCATATCGATATACTCGAAATTATCTTAGGATAGATTTCATAACACGCACCACTGTCACTCCTGTTGAGCCAAGTGGAATTACAATTCCTTTCCGTACCTTTGAATTTGTGGCTTTTACTGATATCCTGAACAAAGCTCTAGATGACAGGTTTTTAGTTGGTACGTATTTATATATTACTGCATCTTTTCACCTTTCTATTGTGCTTTTTACCAATCCTTTATTAAATGTTTGTATGTTTCCAGATGTTATTGGTCAATTAGTTGGTATTGGTACCCTAACCACTTGCATTATTGGGCGAGATAAGTCGGAGCATTTAAGGATTGAAATCCTCATCCAAAACGGGTAATCTTTATAATTCAACCACTATCTTACTTCTATTAGGGATTATTATTTTGTTATTCTTATATCAGTAACAATGTTTATCTTTTTTTTTTAGGGATGATGTTATTGGTGGTACCATGTGGGATGGTTATGCTACTCTTCTTAGTTCGTATGTGGATAAGGTGAACTCCAACAATGTTGTCATTATTGTACAATCTGCAAAGCTCAGGCCTTCTCAAGGTATTTACTATAATATATTGTATCATTTTAGTAAAGTATGATATTTTAAACAATAAGGTATTAATTAATTTATATTTCATATTTAGGTCAATTCAAGCTCTCGAATGCACTTGGAGGCACCCGTCTATTTTTAGACGACGAGAACATCCCTGAAATACTACATCTAAAGGATCGGTATTTCTATATACATATATATATATATATATATATATATATATATATATATATATATATATATTATATGTTTTATAATACTACAAGATTTTCAATTATTTAACCGTATTTTATTATAATATGTAGGCTGAAATCTCAAGCTGGAAACAACACTCCTAACAAGCTGAATCGTCTACCTGATACTCCATCTCAATCTTTATCTGATCAGTTTCTCAATGTTAAGCAAATAAGGTCTATTACTGAGTTGTTATCCACCAACGAGGTATTTTCATTTTGTTCACATTTAGTTTTTTTTTAGGTCTAAGTAAAATGTAAACCAACAATTTTCTGTTTAGCTGTGCAAGTGTTTGAACCTGTCCACAATTGAAGACATAGATGACTCAAACGGATGGTATTACAATTCTTGCAAACAGTGCAAGAAGAAGGTTAAGAAGGTTGGAGAATCTTTCTATTGTCCCAAGTGCGACCGTAAAGTCAAGAATGTTATTCCAAGGTTCATAATCTTATTAGTATACATACTTGATTATATTATTTTAAATAAAATATAATATAACATAACAAATTGTCAAATTTCAGGTTCAAATTACGACTCAGGGTTCGAGATGATACTGGTGTCACTATATTTGTTATGTTTGATCGTGATGTCCAACAACTATTGAACAAATCTGTGGACTCTATTTTAGATACCCTCGATGAGGTATATTTTTTTATATAGTGATTATGACATTATTTTATTATTCTGTAATCTAATATTACAAATTTTATCAAAGGTATAGTGAATTTTAACATTATCTTATGTATTTACTTAGGGATCCGAATTAGACACCATCCCAGAAGATCTCCAAGTTCTGGTGGGAAAAACTATATTGTTCAAGGTTGATGTTGATCAATACAAGCTTGATGAGCACAATTCTCGGTCCAAGTCTGGCTTTACTATTCTGAAGCTAACTGATGATGATGGATTGATATCAAAATTCAATGAGTTAGTTGTTGATAACAGTGAAAAGGAAATCATTATCC
Source organism: Fagopyrum homotropicum (assembly GCA_033239125.1). Taxonomy (NCBI): domain Eukaryota; kingdom Viridiplantae; phylum Streptophyta; class Magnoliopsida; order Caryophyllales; family Polygonaceae; genus Fagopyrum; species Fagopyrum homotropicum. Next base: position 8,393,704 of record BSWB01000006.1, on the reverse strand, counting down.
ATAATACTAAGGTAAATTAACTTTTTTAACTCTCCATTAGTTTTTTGTTTGAAATGTCTATATTAACAAATGATCTTTATGTGGTAGGTGCATTTGACATCACTTACTTATGATGAAGGTGGAAATTCAGAAGAGGATTCAGGCTACAACACAAAGCGCAAGATAGATTACAACGACACTTCTGACATTGAGTACATTGACGAGGCTGATTTTGTTCTGTCTAATAAGTTGAAGAAGTTGAAGAAGGTTGTTATTAAGACCGAGAAGGAATGATTTGAGTTATGTCCATATGGATTTATGCTTTTTTGGTTATTTATCTACATTATTTATGGCCTGGTAGTTTTGTTATTCATTCATTGAAAGACCACGTTTTTTTTTCCTAATAAATAAAGGTCTTCTTTTTAGTTATGTTTATATCTAATTGCCAACAGATTTATATTATATATTGTTTTAAAACTGAATATATATTTTGAAATTGATATCAAAAAGAAAGTTATCTTACACAACACACTATGTTGTTATCTCTACCATTCTCTGCTCAACCAATACACAAGAATATTTATTGCAGTTCCAATCCATAGAAAGTTATCAAAAAATATATATAACATAATGAATAGTAGGAGGTATATACAATGCTATTCTATATAAAGGTTTTTTCATAGTTCATATTGAGCTTTATTATTCATTCTATATATCAATAAGCAATTGAATCTTTTATATCTCAACCATTTTCTGTGAGTTGCAAATCGAATATGGAAAAAAAAAACATTTTTTATTTGTTTCATCATGGAATAATATATATTTTAAATCATTTTTTTAGTTGCACGCCAATATGGAGAAAAACATTATGTCCATAGGTAAAACAATATTTTAAAAAAATAATTGATTCAATGACAGATCAAATATAATGAATATTGAATTACCTTCAAATATCATCCGGATTATGCTAAAGCATTCTCGAGTACTTCATTCCATTATACATTTACCTTGAAAAATGAAGGAAGTATAGCACTATATTAGCATATCAACATGTTATTAACTTTAATAAAGACATATGATTTGTACCATTAAAAAAACTTTAGTCTTAATTAGATGTTTGAAAATAAAAAAAATTAAAAGTATATTAATAAGGTAGAAGAGAGCAAACGCACACTTAGCTGTCAACACTTATATATAAGATTGATCTCCAACATTGTGTTACGTCGGATGTTCCTTCCAATCAACCTGCAAAACAACACTGTAGTCTTTATAAGTAATGTAAGAAATAGTAGAAATTAAATTAAGTTAAAATATATATATATATACATATATATATATATTTAAGTTTCTTACTCCTGATCCCAAAGTCTACGTAGAACTACAATTTAATCATTATATTTAGACTGAACTCATGTTGAGTAATTAAAGTATTTTTTGATAAACCGATAATCTATACCATTTAAAACATATATAAAATTCTTAATAGATGTCTCTTAGTTAAATATCTCCTAAAATATTTTCTACTGATTTTCTTAACTGTATCAAAATATGTAAATTTTGATAGTTACTTGGGGATATTCTAACGGTTGGACGTTCATATCTTTTTAAGATTTTATTGTTAGTATATACATTGCTTCATCGTTGAAGCATATCTGCAAAACATTTTTTGTGTGGTGTATTCAATTCTATAATTTGTTCGCTTCATCTTCTAATATACGGCTTTCCAAATCACTTTATTCAAGACTCAATCTCTGGGAATCTACAATGGAGGGATCATACAAGGACAATCGATTGAATCGATTGAATGCAATGAGGGAGAAAAGGAAGAGATCAAGAACACAAAGTGGGATGAACAATACCCAACATTGTCATATAAGTGACATACCCAATAGTAAGTTTTTTTAATGTAACTTTGTGTTTTATAATCACTAAATATCATATTACCAATTGTAAATGTATAATGGTTAACAAATCCATCCATTTAAAAAATGCAGACTTGACCAATAATCACTTATCTGGTGCAACTTCGTCTAGGATTGCTACTTTGACAGCTTCAGGTAAGGAGTAGTATGAACTATGACATACTTAATATTGTTAATAAACACGCTCTTGGTTCAATACTAATATTCTCAATCAATTAAGTCGTTTAAGGTTTAACATCTGAACTTTGACAGATGAAGGATCTTACAAGGAAAATCGATTGAATCGATTGAATGCAATGAGGGATAAAAGGAAAAGGTCAACTACACAACGTGTCATGAACAATACACAACGTGGACCTCTAAGTGATGTAACCAATAGTAAGATTGTGTTGAATAACATTGTTTTATTTAACCAGTAAATATCATACTACCAATGCTAGCAGTTAAGTTAATAAATCCATTATTGTTAAAAATGCAGACATGACAAATACTCAATTATCTGGTGCAAGTTCCTCTAGGGTTGCTCCCTTGAATATTTCAGGTAAGGCGTAGTGTTTCAATGACATAATTATTAAACAACTATTTAATGCAATCATTATAATGTCAATCTATTTGGTCGTTAACATTTTGTAGACTTCTCTAAATCTCAGTTATTTTTCCACAACAGGAATTACAGTAGCTGATACTGGACTTGAGATTCGACCACGTCGTGGTAAGTATTTATAATTGACTCTTAACAATTTTTATGTGGTATTAAGTTTTTTTAACATTTTAATGATCTATACTTACGAACTCTTATAATTGCAGCCAAGTCCAGTTCAGTTAAATTCAACGGTTAGTAAAATATCCAACATATTGTGGATCACACTTATAACTACATTAATGCCTTTAATTAACCTGATTTTCACTAATGTCGAAAACAGATTATTGGGATATTGGTGACCCTTCAATACAATGTGAATTTTGTGGGGCTCTAATGTGGTATGAAGAAAGGGCAGTAAAGAGTAGAAATGACAACAACCCTAAATTTTCATTGTGTTGTATGAAGGGAATGGTTGAGCTGCCTTATTTGAATGAACCTCCGCCTCTGCTCAAACAACTATTTGATGGCACTGATCCTAGAAGTAAGAATTTTATAGAAAACATAAGAAAATATAACAGTATGTTTTCCTTCACTTCAATGGGTGGAAAAACTAACAACAAAGAAAGTGGAAGAGGTCCATATGTTTTCAAAGTTCATGGACAGAACTTTCATCTTATTGGAAGTTTAGTTCCTGGAGAGGGTGACCCACCTAAATTCTGTCAGCTATACATATACGATACAGAGAATGAAGACTCAAATCGTATTAATGCATTAAGGTAAGTATATGAGTACTTTAAAATATCATTTTCAATAAATTTGTGTTCTGTAAAGTAGTTGTTCTTATTGTGTTATATTTATTGTTATTTTCAGTTCGAACGGAAATACATCTCTCCAATCATCTACTGTTGGCGATCTAAAAGGAATGCTAAATGAATGTAATCCTCATGTGAAAGCATTCAGGATGGCCAAGGATTATTGTCTTGATACATCTTTGACTGATGTAAAGTTGAGGTTAATTAGCTCACGGGAAACCGATGGAAGAAGGTACAATCTTCCCACTACTTCTGAAGTAGCAGCTCTTATTGTTGGTGATGTTGAACACACTATTAATCACAGAGATATAGTTTTAAGAAAGCAAGATGGTGGTTTGAAACGGATCAATGAGCTTCATGTTTCGTACCTAGCTTTACAATATCCTCTTCTTTATCCTTATGGTGAAGATGGATTTAGATTGTTCATTCCGCTTCGGGATAGGGGAGATGATGATGCTCGAAAAAGGAAGTGGGTAAGTATGAGGGAGTTTCATGCATTTCGCATTCAGGAGAGACCTCATGAGGCCAAAACACTTATAAACTCCAGAAGGCTACTACAACAGTATGTTGTTGATGCATACACCATGGTAGAATCGCACCGATTGGCTTTTTATCGTACACATCAGAAGCAAATAAGGGCTGATCAATACAAGAATTTGCAACAAGCTATGGTTGAAGGATCTAACGACGCTCAATCAATGGGCAAAAGAATAGTTCTACCCTCATCTTTTACAGGAGGACCTAGATATATGATGCAAAATTACCAAGACGCAATGGCAATTTGCAAGAATTACGGTTATCCAGATTTGTTCATCACCTTTACATGCAACAGTAAATGGCCGGAAATCACAAGATTTGTTGAGGCAAGAGGTTTGAAGGCGGAAGATCGTCCGGATATTGTTTGCCGTGTTTTCAAGATCAAACTTGACGACATGATACAAACTCTTAAAAAAGGGAAACCATTTGGACCCGTACAATCAGGTTAGTGTTTATTTTCCTATCTTAAACTATACTTACTGCAAATTATCAGTTTATTCTTTATAAGATTTAAAGATATATAATCATCTATATGTACAGTTATAAATGTTTTAGATACATTAAAATTAAGTTATATTTTCATTATTTTTTAATTAATGCAATTTATCAGTAGTCCGTTTATAGATTTTTACATTTACTAAGATACTATCTCAATTGTTTTACAGTTATTTATACAGTGGAGTTCCAAAAGAGAGGGTTGCCACACGCTCACATCCTTTTATTCTTGGAAAAATCTGCGAAAATCCCTAATCCAGATGATATTGACAGAATTATTTCTGCTGAGCTCCCTGATCCTGACGTCGATCCTGAACTTCATAGAATCGTTAGTTCTCGCATGATACATGGACCCTGTGGTGAGCTGAATAAGAAATCTCCATGTATGGTGAACGACAAATGTACAAAGTACTATCCTAGGGATTTTGTTGAGTTCACTACTGTTAATGAAGATGGTTATCCCGTTTATAGGAGGAGGAATGATGGACGTACTATTACAAGGAATGGTGCGGAGATTGACAATCGTTTTATTATTCCATATAATAGGGATCTTCTTATTCGTTATGATGCTCATATTAACGTTGAGTGGTGCAACCAGTCTAGATCAATAAAATATCTATTCAAGTACATCAATAAAGGCAGTGATCGTGTAACTGCAGTCTTGACAGAAAACACATCCAGCTCAGTTTTACAAGGACAGGACGAAATTAAAGATTTCTACAGTTGCAGGTAATTTCTCACGTGGATTGTGTAGTTAAGATTCGAGCATATTAATGCAGTGTATTATTTCCTCTCTAAATAAAATTGTGGTATGTGTTATTTCAGATATATAGCCCCCTGTGAAGCAATGTGGCGTATATTCAAGTTTGATATACACTATAGGACTCCTCCTGTTCAACGGTTAAGTTTTCATCTTGAAGATGAACAATCAGTTGTATTTGAGGACGATGATAATGTTAATGATATTCTAGAACGATCTGGATTGGACAATTCTATGTTTTTAGCATGGATGGATGCCAACAGGTTATATCCTGAAGCTAGAGTATTATGCTACAATGACTTCCCGAGACACTTTGTGTGGCAGGCAGATAAAAAGAGATGGAAGAAGAGAGAGGGTCCCCCATCCATAGGTCGAATTTATAACGTGTCTCCTGGGGCCGGTGAGAGGTATTATCTGCGCGTATTGCTGAGCCATGTAAAAGGTCCTACTTCTCACTTAGATATAAGAACTGTTGCAGGCACGGTCTATCCTACCTTCAAAGATGCCTGTTTTGCTCTAGGGTTATTAGATGATGAGACAGAATACGTGCAGGGTATTCAAGAAGCAAGTTTTTATGCAACAGCTGGAAGTTTACGTAAACTGTTTTGTCATCTATTATTCGGTGGTAGTCTTACAAAGCCTGAGTTAGTATGGGAAAGTACATGGAAATTAATGTCAGACGATATTGTTCCTTACCAAAGACGAATCCTCCAAAATCCGGGTACGTGTTTTTATTATTTTTTTTATTAGGGCCATATTAAACTTAATTTATTATCGAATAAAAACCTAATATTAAATAAGATTAAGATGGATACTTTTTTAAAAAGTTTCATATATTAATATCTATATGGACATATTGCTGTTTTTACAATTGTGTTCTCAATTAAAGAAATGTCAATTGCAGTACGACCTAATTAAAATTTTTAATTTTTTTTTTATTCTTTACAGAATTATTGGATTGTTATTTTTTTAAGCTTTTTTGTAGTACTAATTGTGTTTTTTAATATATGTTATTTTGATTCATACCAGATTTAGTACTCGCTGATGATGAGTTACAAAGCTACACACTTTTAGAGATCGAGAAGTTGTTACAACGTAATGGCGGCACTCTTTCTGACTTTAAGCAAATGCCACTTCCAAATGGTGTCCTAATGACAGATGGTTTGAACAAGTTGATTCGTGATGAACTTAGATACGATCGTCGTAGTCTATCTGTTGAGCATGATATACTAATATCAAAGTTCACAGTTGAACAACGAGGAATATACGATCAGCTAATGAATGCGGTTGACTCAGGTGATTCTAAAGTGTTCTTTTTATATGGATATGGAGGGACTGGTAAAACTTTTATATGGCGTTCTTTATCAGCCGGTATTCGAGCTAGGGGAGATATTGTGTTGACTGTGGCCTCAAGTGGAATAGCTGCATTATTGATGCCCGGTGGGAGGACAGCTCATTCGCGTTTTGCTATTCCAATAGACCTTAATGAGAACTCAACATGTCACATTACACCGGGATCAGAACTAGGGGCACTTATTTTAAAGTGTAAGCTTATTATATGGGATGAGGCCCCGATGATTAATAAGCTTGCTTTCCAGGCACTTGATATCACTCTTCGTGATATTATGAAGTCAAGTGATCCCGATAATATAAAGCTTCCTTTTGGTGGTAAAGTAGTTGTATTCGGGGGAGATTTTCGGCAGATACTTCCAGTTGTTCCTAAAGGTTCCCGGCATGATATTGTTAACTCGGCAATAAATTCATCTTATTTATGGGAACATATAAAGGTTCTACGACTTACAAAGAACATGAGGGTTCAAATGGGTAACACTCCTGCAGAAAAAGAAGAGGCTAAACAGTTTTCTGAGTGGGTACTCCGTGTCGGTGATGGTAGGGAAGGATCTCCAAATGACGGTGAGACCATCATACAGATGCCAGACGATATCACCTTAAGTTCCCATATTCCAGGTGATTCCATTAGAGTTATAACTGACGCTTTGTATCCTATGATTAATGATGTTGCTGATCCTGCCGTGTATTTTCAAGAGAGGGCAATCCTAGCGCCTACACTGGACGTGGTTGATAAAATCAACCAATATATGTTGTCTAAGCTGCCCGGAGATAAAACTGAGTACCTTAGTAGTGATAGTATCAGCAGGTCTGATCAGACAAGCTATGATAACATTACAGCTCACTCGGTTGAATTTCTAAATGGTATAAAGTCTTCTGGTATTCCAAACCATTCTCTGATAGTTAAGGTAGGGGTTCCTATTATGCTGCTTCGAAATATTAACCAATCAGACGGTTTGTGTAATGGTACGAGGTTAGTTGTTACAAGACTGCTAAGACACCTAATTGAAGCTAGGATTGTTTCTGGAAGTAATGCAGGAGTTAACGTCTTCATTCCTCGGATGGTCATGACTCCATCTGACAGCAGGTACCCGTTTCAGTTTCAAAGGAGGCAGTTTCCGGTTGCCGTATGTTTTGCTATGACCATTAATAAGAGTCAAGGTCAATCTTTGTCTAAAGTAGGATTGTATCTTCCCAAGCCCGTTTTCACTCATGGTCAATTGTATGTGGCTCTATCTAGGGTAACAAGCAAGAGTGGGCTGAAGGTTCTCATATGTGACCGTAATGGTCTTTCAATAAAGTACACTACCAATGTTGTGTACAAGGAGATATTCCAAAATCTCTATTAATGTGCTTAATCTACTTTTAGTTTCTTTATGACAATTATTTTTGACATTGAACCACCAGTTGTAATTGATTATATATTTTATAATTTTTTATTCATATCAATAGTTCAATATATCGTATTAATTACAAGTCATAAAAAAATATACATGTATGGTATATTCATCATTAATATAAAATAAGATATTGTAGTTATAACAATTATATAGTTATTTTTATTTTATATCAAGGAAATCCATTATTAAGTCGTATCATTTAAAATAGTCATTTAAATATATTTTATTTTTAATTTAAATCAGTACTATAAATATTATAAAAGGAACTACTGAAAGAGTTTAAAGATAATACCAATATATTTTAAAGTTTTCTATAAGATTATTTGATGATAATTAAAACCCAATTTTATAATACATATAAGATATGTTACACAATTAATCGTATGATAAAACTAATTCTCACAATGTAATATTTAAAATATCTTAAAAGTATTTGTAATATACATATAAGTACTTTAAATATACATCTTCTTGGATTTTTAATCATTTTAAAAGATGGTTAATTTAAAGTCACTTTTTTTTTGTCAAATATAACAGTTTGATATATATTGAAACTAATGGTTACGAAAGAATATATTAAAATATCAAATTCAGTTTCAATCACTAAGTTGGTTGGGATTTATATTTAAGTAACAGAAATAATAATTACTTTTCAAACTTATCAATATCCAAACAAACTAAATCTTATTGTTAATTAATAATAGAAGGTTATTATAAATACTGTTTAACAAAAATTTGGGGGTTCATTAGGTTTTTTTATGCCATCCTTCATCGTTCTTTCCTCTGTTGTTCTGTTATTGAAAAGACTATGGATCTAAAGAGTCTCAATGTTTCCCCGGTATACATTGTTTATAATAGTTGTTTGTATATAGTTTTGATTAATTTCATTATACAGCTACCTAATTTCATTTTATTTTCAGATCAACAAAGTTGGGATCGATTGTCGTCTTCTGAGCGATCTCAATGAAGCAATGATATTTAGTTGTTGTATTGAAGTACGAGTCATCCGTCTTTGTCATATAAATACACCGATTCACGGGAATTACATGTTTATGCTGCTGATGGACAAACAGGTTTTATTATTTTCTTACTGTAACATATATAGTTGTTTTTAATTTCGTATATTCTATATATAAGGAGATTTAAGCTGCATTTTTAAAATACAACCTTGAATTAAGCAGGAGAACAAGATGGAAGCTAGAGCAGAAATTCAAACATTTAGAGATGTTTGTTGTTTTATGAAGGAGGGTGACTTATGTGTTATTTCAAACTTCAAGTGCTTTGGAAAAAGAGGTCATAGACAATTCAGTACCCTAAAGTTCTCTATCGAGTTCTTTTCGAGTACTATTGTTTCAGCCGTATCATCAAACTTATGTATTCCACTACATGGATTTGAATTTGCGGATTTTTCATGCATCAATGAAGGTCAAATTCCATTCAACATAATTATAGGTATAACATGTTTCATTATCCCCGTATATGATATAATTATTATATCTAAATTACTAACTGTTTGTAAAATTTTATATTAGATGTTATAGGAGAAGTTTCATCTATATACCCTCAAAATTCTAGAAGTGGAGTAAACACCCTATTCGTGCTATTAAATGATTCAAGGTAATATATTTTCATATATTTACTAAGCAACATATAAATTCAGAAAATATATATATTATATATATATATATAAATGTTTTTAATGTTATTTATATAACAGATCTATGCAGTTGAAGTGTTCTTTCGGACCTGAATTTTATGATATACTTCGTCAAGTGGCTAACGAGCTATGCAACCAAAAGTTCTATTTGGCTATACAATTTGTCATCATTGCTAAAGACGATGGTAAGTTATTTTTATATTATAACAACCATTTATTTCATATATATGCTTATCTTATGTAATCAATATATTAAATAGTTAATTCTTCTTATGAAGGTGGTGTGATGGTGTCTACCTTATCCGATGTATCTAAAGTGTTTGTTAATCCTAATGGGGAAGAAACAGACTATTATATGGACAGGTACTTCTCTATAAACTATTTTAATAAAATCCTAAAAGAACTTTATCAGTTTTTTATCCTGCTAAACATACTGCTTATTTTTTTCAGGTTCAAATCACCACTAAATACCAACACCAATATCCAGACAAAGGCATTCACTAATAAAACAGCAAAGCGACGCATTGAATTTATGTAGACATAGTGATCAGAGGGAATGTTAGATCTTTTTAGTCCATTGAAACAGTAGTCATGCCTTATAGTTACCTATTTCATAAGTTCTTTTTTTCAATCATATTTGTTTTCTTTTGTGTTGTTTAAGTACTTAAAGTGATCTTATATATCATAATTGAATTTTGATAATAATTCATTCATCTCTTCCATCTCATCCTATGTTTCATGCATACCAATTGCTGATGTACAATATAACCATGAATTTGAAAGTTTACCTAAAAATTTTTAGTTTTCCTTATTATGCAGATCAGTCATGCCTCATTCATTGATGAATATCTTCATTTTCCTGCGTATGAGGTAAAAAATGGATCAGTTTTTTGCTATCTTAATGGTCATTCATCTAGATAAGTTATGTAGTATATAGAATATAAGAATAAAACTGAAAATAAAGTACTTATCTCATATGGACTATAGTCATAATGAGTCCTTTGGTATATATTTATTTTATTACCTGCAAATTGCCATCATTCAAACAAATTTAATACTAAAAAAATGTAAAGCATAATTTAAAATATGAACTTTCCATTTAGTTCTCATATAAGAATTTAATTACAACTGTAACATCAGCTGAATTCATATGATAAATAGGAAAGACAAACTATTTATATTTATAAATATAGATTTGTCAATATATATTACCCTTTTTCTGAATCTGTTTGCCAAAATGTAGAATTTCCTGATCCTTTTTATTGATTTTTATGTTGAATACACAACCTTACTTATTTTTCTTGAATTGGACTATTATAATCTTGACTTTTTAATGTCTAAATTATAATTTTCATTGATGTTATTGAAGCTGATTTTTTAACAAAACATTTAATTAGACTCCAATTGCTAAAATTTGTGTTTATTGTGCTACTTTGTAACTTTAGTTGTATTCCTTTACAGATTTAAGGTATTCTTATATGAAATGGTTCTGAACAAATTTATATAAACCAAATTGATATATGAATTAATTAAGCTACAACAATCCGCAATTTACCTACCAAATGAATTTCTACTTCAACCTAAGCTACCTTTCAGAGGAGAATGCAACCTTATTCAGCGCAAGGGATATAAACCAACACTAAAACCTAATTGGATTTAATTGATAACAATCTATTTAACCCTTTGCCCCATTTAAATAATTGAATGAAAATGAAATACATAATTCGACCAATTGTATGGAAATTGTTTAATTCTTACCTTCTTCATTTGATGAATCTATGAAGTTCGTTTATATCCATCTTCCAGTCAACCCCTAATCAGACAAATTTAAAATGGATTGTTGGTCTACAGTTTGAAGTCGTATATGAAATCGAAACGGGGAAAGTGATAGTAGTACATAGTTAACAACATAAATTTTGGAATAGAAATTACCTGATTAGGGATTGAGCTTTCGTATCAATCTTCATAGAAAGGGAAGAGCGATTTTTTCGTTCGAGTAGAATAGGTCACTTTTTGGGGGAGAAGGGTTTATGTTCCTCAACCCAGGTCGAAATAGAAGGTTGCTCTCTTTTGGATCTGAAGAGGTGGACGCGTACATACTAAGAGAATGGATTGTTCTCAGCATTTACATATTTCAACAAATAACATAATTGTTGTAATTATTTAGAAGACCCTTTTATTTGGTGTGGGCCTCTTAAGTTGTTGGGCTTCTTGGTTAATTTGTATCATATATGTTGTATTTGATTACTATGTTGTATATAATATATATTATAAAAATTAATATAAACTATATTATTTATTATATTGTATTTTATAGTCACTAATTTATTATATTAAAATAGGTTAAAGATTTGTGTATTAATTGAAACAATAAGTAATAAAGGACTAAAAATACCAACTTTTATGTCAAATAGATTATATATATAGTTATTATAATCTAAATAAAAAATATATTAAATCAAAAAATTAAAACCGAACACCCGTGCAGTGCACGGGTAATACACTAGTTAGTAATGTAGGCCTTTTACACTATTAAGTTTATAATTAGGGCCTCCCAATTTTTTTTCCTATTTATAAGCAAACTCATGTCCCTTCTTCTTCTCTTCAAACGTAAAAAAAAAAAAAAAAAGTGGGTAATGTCCTCTTGTTGAGCTTCTTCTTCACCGATCCAAAATACTTGGGTAACAATATATACATACCCAAAAAACATACCCAATTAAAAAAAATGCGGACTCCAATTATTACTTGATAAACTACATACCCAATTAATAAATAAATACCTACTCAAAAATATCATACCCAATAAATAAATACATACTCAGTTCACTGTTGGGTAAACTACATACTCAATTAACATAGAGATACGTACCCGAAAAATATAATATTTGGGTAATAGTATATATGTAAATGTAATATCACACTTACTCGATTAACAAAGAAATACATACACAAAATACATACCCAAATAAATAATTGGATAAACTGCATACCTAATTAACATAGAAATACATACTCAAAATACATAGTCTTTTCTTTTTTTTGGGTAATAGTATATATGTAATATCATACTTACTCAATTAACAAATGATGTGACCGTTTTGATTGAGTAAGAAAGTGAACTCTCTGCAACAAAAAAGAGAACAGTAAATACTGCATCATATGACCCAACCCTTTGCCCTTTTCCTTTTTTTTTGGCCTGCAAATATGAATGAAAAATTTGGGGCGCTATACACAAAAAGCATAAATATGAGACCCTATTCCTCAAATTATTTCATGTTATAATTAGTGGGAATGTACTCTTATCAAGAAATGGAATCTCACATTTACTTCGTTCTACACAAAAGTTGGAAAAAAAATTAAGAAAAGGGATAAAGATATTCTTAGGGTTAGATGATTCGACTCCTAGAAAAAACTCGGCTGATTTTAAATGAGTTACCAAAGCTCAAATATTTGGCTAAGTAATTGCCTAATTTGTATATGAGATACTTTACTCAAGTAACTTATTTCTATGATGGTTTTATATTATAACTTTTAAAATATATCAGTATTTGTCAAATTTTTTTTTAAAATTAATCATTAATTTTGCACTTGTCCCACTATATATATACTACCATACACGCCAGCATTGTCTCCTCCTCCCGGATCCGTTTCTCCGCTCTCTGTTTCTCTTCTTCCATGCATACTTGAAAAAAACTTAGTTTAGGCACCCAGGGAGGGTAGTTTCCAGAACCTTTGAATTTTCTCGGTGGCGAATAAGAAATGGCAACTAGCTGGAAGTTTTCTATCAAAGTAGCTTCTGTGTCCGCCGGCGTCCTGTTGACGGCGGTGATGTTCAAGCTATTGTTTCCGGTGCTCGTGGAATTCCTCAGCTACGAGCTTCCGCTTCTATGGTCGATTGCTATCTCTTGGCTAAGACCTCCTTACCTCTACTTACTCATCAACTGTATCATTCTCACAATCGTCCTTTCCTCCAAACTCCAACCGCAAAAGTCCGATGCCGATGTATCTGCGGTTGAACCTCAATCGGTTCAGATCAAGACTCGGGAAAGCCTAAGATTCGATAATCTATCGCCGATTAAGCCTGGCTCTCCTGTTGTATTTGGCTATGTTGACGATCTGTCGGAAGCGAAGGCTTCCGAAGTCAAACCACAAGAGGAGAGTGTAAATGGCGTTGAAACTGAGAGCGAAGAGTTTATCATTTCCAGATCTAGCTGGATGCCTCCATTAAAGGGAGATCCGGTGGGACATTATGTTTCAGTTGAGAAACCGCTCGTCTCTCAGAGATTCGCTAATCGGAAATCCGTCAAGGCCAGTCCTGAAGGTATTATCTATATCCTTTTGAAAACTTGATTACTGTTTCAATTGAGTGATTCGAATTCATAGTTTTTGTTCTTGTTCTTGTGGTAATCCTTAAATTGACACATTAGAATCACCGGTAGCTAGTCTTTCTGTTAAACGGAATATACGGTTGCAATAGGAGGAGCCTATATCTGATTTCAAATGCTATTTGAAATTCAAATGTTTAATATCTACCTTTAATTATTTATTAAAATATAGCCGTTAGGGTGCACTAAACAGTACTCTGTCCCGAACCGAACTCGTGATTTACAGGTGGAAAAGCACGATTGGGAGTAGTCTCGAAGCCGAAACGGCATGACGCATTGGAGTCCACGTGGCGAACGATAACAGATGGTCGTCCAATGCCATTGACACGTCACTTGAAGAAGTGCGAGACGTTGGACCCGCAAGGCCGGTGTGACAACTCACCCTCAGGCTCACCGGCTGCCGTGATGAAGAAGTCGGAGACATTCAACGACCGCGCCTCCAGCAACAACTCGTCGCTGAGTTCATCTCCCGCTGGTTGTGGATCTGGGAGGCAGAGGAGAGAGCCGTCCCTGAGTCACGACGAGTTGAACCGCCGAGTTGAGGCGTTTATCAGGAAGTTCAACGAGGATATGAGATTGCAGAGCCAGGAATCGTTTGATCAGTACAGGGGTATGGTTAGCCGTAGATCCCGCTAGAGTTTTCATCCCAAATTTTGCACTTTTCGACTATGTGAATTTCTCTTTAGAAGAAAAAGCTTATTCTTTCTTGCTGTAGTCATCTGCAAAATTTCAAGTTAGCCATGTTAAATCCAACAACGTTGGAACTTGGAAGGAGGTTTACAAATTGCAAAATTGGCTAGTATTAAAGAGTTCCATTGCAATTTAATTGATCATTTTCTTGGAAACATTCTCTAGTAACTTCAACCAAACACATCATATCTAAAAAGTGCATCAAATCCTGAAGAAATGTGAATTCCGGAAAATGAATTCTTCAACTTGTTTATTACATACTAGAGAATAACATATATACTGACTTACATATAACGGTAACGTTAACTAAGGAAATACGATAAAAAGAAACGCTAACTAAGGAAAATAATATATACATAATATATACTAAAAGATCATTGTGTCCTTTTTGTCACTCCCCCTCAAGTTGGAGGGTGGATATTTCGAATGCCCAACTTGCGTAGTAAATAATGAAATTGGTTGTGACCAAGAGCTTTTGTGAGAATATCCGCTAATTGGTTGAGGGAACGAACATGTAGCGTGCGAATGGTGCGTTTTTGGACTTCATCTCTGATGACATGGCAATCAACTTCGATATGTTTTGTCCGTTCGTGAAATACCGGGTTGGAAGCAATGTGTAACGCGGCTTGATTGTCACACCACAAGTTGATCGGTTGATTATGCGAAATGCCGAGTGAGAAGAGTAAAGATTTGATCCATTTGACTTCACAAGTCGTGGTGGCCATGGCACGATATTCAGCTTCAGCGGAAGACCGAGACATCGTGGTTTGTTTTTTGGTTTTCCAAGAGATGGGTGACTCGCCAAGAAAAACAAAGAATCCCGTTATAGACCGACGAGTTAATGGACATGAAGCATAATCGGAATCACAATAAGCGTTTATTTGAAAAGAACTTGAGTGAGACAATAAAATACCTTGGCCAGGATTATGTTTTAGATAGCGAAGAACGCGCATTCCGGCAAGCCAATGTTGAATAGTTGGTTTTTGTAAAAATTGAGATAGGATGTGAACCGAATAGTTAAGATCAGGGCGAGTAATGGTGAGATAAATAAGACGACCCACTAAACGCCGGTACCGATCTGGATTGGAGTATGCCGCCGACTTGTCTTTAGATAGAGAATGACTTGGGTCCATTGGAAACGTAGTCGGGCGGGAGCCAATAGTACCTGTCTCGGTGAGAATATCTAAAACGTATTTGCTTTGGGATAGAAAAATACCTTGAGGAGTATGAGCGACCTCTATACCGAGAAAAAAACGTAATTGGTCAAGATCTTTCATATTGAAACACGAGTTGAGATACGACTTAAAACGAGCAATAGTATTAGAATCGTTTCCAGTTATAATCAAGTCATCCACATATATAAGAATATATAAAACAATACCTGGACGAGAGTACGTGAATAATGAATAGTCTGCACGAGACTGTAAGAAACCAACCTGGGTAAGAGCTGTACTCAACTTACGGAACCAATTACGGGGTGATTGTTTAAGACCGTAAATTGACTTGCGAAGTTTGCACACTTTTGTTGGGTCTGGAGTTGAGAACCCTGGAGGTAAGCTCATATAAACGTCCTCTTGTAAGTCTCCGTGCAAGAATGCGTTGTGGACGTCCATCTGGTGTAGATCCCATCGAAGAGTAGACGCGACTGCAAGAAAAAGTTTGACTGACACTAGTTTAGCAACTGGTGCAAATGTGTCTGTGTAGTCTATACCTTGTCGTTGTCGGTTGCCCAAAGCCACTAAACGAGCCTTGTGACGTTCAATTGATCCATCGGCTTTGAGTTTAGTCTTGAACACCCATCGACAACCGATGGTCTTCTTTCCTGGTGGAAGATGAACTAGAGTCCATGTGTTGTTCTTTTGGAGAGCATCGATCTCAAGCCGCATTGCTGAGCGCCATTCCAGAACTTCAACAGCCTTTTTGTATGATGTGGGTTCATTTATTTTGCTTGAAGCCTTGACATAACACAAGTAAGAAGGAGATAAGTGAGTATAATCTAAATAATTACTCATAGGATAGATTGACTTACCTGTCGACGGATCTGGGGCGGGTGAAGGAAGACTGAAGTGTTTAGTAGTTAGGAAACCACAATGATAGTCAGAGTACTTGGTGTTAGGAATGATGGATCGAGTGCTCCGTTGTAAGGAAGGACCCGATTCGATCGAATGCCCATTCGAGGAAGGTCCTGATTGATTGGATGATGAAGACTCAGAGGGTATATAATCATCTGAGGAAGGGAAAGAATCGGGAGCAGAATTTTGGTTTGAGTTAGTATTGGAAGATTGAGTAAGATTGGAAGGGGAATCCGTATGATTAATGGAATCATGGTTGATGGAAATTATGGGATTAGGTGAATCGGGTAAAATAGGACAGTGTATATCGGAAGATGAATTAGGAATAGAATCCGGCGATATATGAAGATTGGACGGAGGAGCGGTTATATTTGGTAAATTGGGTTGTATGGCCTGATTTGTAGGAGGTGGAATAGGCAATATATTAGTTGCAGCGGAAGATGTGGGAAAAGGTAGAATAGGAAGAGAATTTGAATTTGGATTTATATCAGGCCAGGGATTCAAGGAAGGTGGGCCTCCCCTAATTGTAATTGGGTGATCAAAAATAGGGTTAGGATTAGGACATACTTCCGATTGAGGAGATGAAGATTTAAAATTGGAAGTATTTAAATTTATTTGTTCTTCACTATTTGAAAAAGGAAAATGATTTTCATAAAAACAAACATCTCTAGAAATAAAAATAGTATGAGTTTCCAAATCATATAATCTCCATCCTTTTTGATTAAAAGGGTACCCAATAAAAATACATTTTCGAGATCGGGAATTAAATTTATTATGATCTTTCGGCAATTTTGAAGCATACGATAAACAACCGAAAATTCTTAAATGATCATAATTAGGTTTTTTGCTAAAAAATGTTTCAAAAGGAGATTCATTTTTAAGAATTTGGGTAGGAGTTCTATTAATAAGATAACAAGCCGTAAGAACGGCATGACCCCAAAAATGTATCGGTAATTGAGATTGAAAGAGTAAAGCACGCGCCACATTAAGAATATGACGATGTTTGCGTTCTACCCTACCATTTTGTTGAGGGGTATAAGCGCACGACGTTTCATGGATAATACCCATATCCGAAAACAAACGTTTTAAAGAAAAAATTCCGACCCGTTATCACTTCTAACACGTTTTATGACTTTATTAAATTGTGTTTGAATCATAGTTAAAAAATTTTGAAAAATAGAGAAAACTTCCGTTTTTAATTTTAATAAGAAAACCCATGTTATACGAGAATGATCATCGATAAGGGTTAGAAAATATGAAGCCCCACAAATAGCAGGTATACGGTAAGGACCCCAAAGATCGCAATGTAAAAGATCAAATATATTATCCGAATGAGAAATACTCTTTGGAAAAGTAGATCTGGTTTGTTTCGCGCGATGACAAATATCGCACGGAATAGTTTTGTTGGAATTAAAATTAACATTATTGACATCCGAAGATGTTGAAAAATTGAAAGCAGGATGGCCTAAACGCTTGTGCCAAAGCGCCGATGGTGAATGCGACGGATCAACACGGGCAGCGGCGGAAATTGAAAAGGGAAAATTGTAAAAACGCAACCAATACACTCCATCTTTAGGTTCACCCGCTCCAATCAGCATCCGCAAAACTGGGTCCTGAATAACACATAAATTTGATGTTAACGTAATAGTACAATTAAAATCTTGTGTCAGACAAGCCAAGGAAATCAAATTACATTTCAAACCAGGGACGTATAGAACATTGGAAAGACAAAAATAAGAGCTTAAGTCAATTTTGCCAGCTTGATTTGCAGTTTGCAGAGATCCATTTGGCAACTTAATTACATATGATTTAACAGTGTTCAATATAGAGAAGAGTTTTAAATTACCCGTCATATGGAACGAAGCGCCGCTATCTAAGATCCAAAAATTAGAGACATTACCTGTCATTGTTTCATTAGACGCGGCATGAAAAGTTTTAAATTTCTCGAGAAGATCGTTCCATTGAGCATCGGTTAGATTGTTGGCGAGATTAGATCGGTCCTGAGCGTTTAGCGGAACCGACTGGGACATTGCAGCAGCATGAGCATGCTGGATGGCGTTGCTACTTCCCACCGAAGGTCGATTGCGAATATTGGCTTCTACAGGCGATGGCTTGGAACGCGAATTGGATGCCGAAGATGAATCGGATGCACCTCTTCCATTATTCCACCACTCCGGATAGCCCACAATTTTGAAGCAGTGTTCTTTGTCATGTCCTGTTTTATTACAGTGAGAGCAAAACAAATGTGGCTTATCAGTTTTACCTTGGTTGGATCGAGTGGAGTAACGAGCAGCCATGGCCAACGAATCTATGCGGGTATCGGAGTCCTTGGCAGCAGTATGTGAGCACTCTTCTTGGATTGCTAATGAATACACTTTATTCAAAGAAGGCAATGTTTCTTTAGAAATCACGTTGGATTTGAGGGTTTGAAAATTATCGTCGAGACCGATGAGGAACTGATGAACACGTTCATCGTCCCTCTCGGAAATCAAAATTTTGGAGCATGGAGCACAGATCTCTGTTGCGGAGGGAAGCGCCGAGTTTAGTTCATCCCACAAACGTCGGAGTCGGCCAAAGTATACAGAAATACTTTGTCCTTGTTGGCGACATTGACCGATATCCGCACGAAGTTTGAGTATACGAGGTCCATTTCCAACAGAATATCGTTGTTCGATTTCTATCCAAAGATCTCGAGCGGTGTCAAGATTAGATACCGTAGCTCGAATGGACGAATCAGTCGTTTGCAAGATCCATCCGACCAACATCGAGTTAACCGGACCCCAATGTTGAAAGTCCGATGACGTCTCTTCTGGTGCTTTGATGGTGCCGTCGATGAACCCAAGCTTTTGCTTGGCTCGAAAGGCGTTATGCATATTTCTTTTCCACTCGGAAAAATTATTTTCTCCTTTGAGGACCACCGAGATGAGAGAAATTCCGGGGTGATCCGAAGGATGCAAGTAGTAAGGATTGGTGGTTTCAAGAGCGGCAATTGGTGCCATGCTCGGTGTTTGGTTCGAATGAAGCGTTTAGCGTTTGAGGTTGTAGGATCGAAATATGGCTGATACCATGAAGAAATGTGAATTCCAGAAAATGAATTCTTCAACTTGTTTATTACAAACTAGAGAATAACATATATACTGACTTACATATAACGGTAACGTTAACTAAGGAAATACGATAAAAAGAAACGCTAACTAAGAAAAATAATATATACATAATATATACTAAAAGATCATTGTGTCCTTTTTGTCAAATCCCTCTCAAACCACCCGTTCTAGTCGATTCAACTAGTGAACCATCTCCATGCCAATGCACACACCTTTGGAGGTAACTTCAAATTTCATATCGACCTTAGGGCATCCATATTTTCCCATGTAGCCATTATCGCCAATTCGATATGTGACCACACCGACCTAGCCAATGCACACAATATATTGTTCCAAATTGTATAACACTGGGTGTAGTTTGAAATGCGAATTTATGATAGTTGGGTGTAGTTTGAAATGCGAATTTATGATAGTTGGGTGTAGTTTGAAATGCGAATTTATGATAGTTTATCATTTGTCCAGAAACATCACAATAGTTTGTTAGAATCGGGAGCATTTTGTTGCTCGTTTCAGTTGTTGCCTTGTAGAAATTATTATGTCACAATAGTTTGTAAGAATCGGGGTCCGAACTTGGTGTAATATATCCTAAGCTTGATTGATGATTAATATTAAGTATCTTGTATTGAGGTAATTTTGGCCGTTCTTAGGATGTTGTCATTCAGCTTTGTCATAAGAAGATCTGGACAAACATTGATCGATCTGCCCTTTTTCTCGGACCAGACCATGGCACTAAGTTCGGCTCGCGAATCAGGTACGGACAAGGGTACACATATGCAAAACATATGTTAAATTATAGAGGTGAACGGTAGAATTCGAACTGAGACCTCAAGTTAAGGTTTTTTTTTGGTGAAAAGACCTCAAGTTAAGGTTTAAGTGTTCACAAACATAGCGATATTTTAATTTATGTGTAATTATTTGGTTTATTAATATATAATATGAATATTTTTCTTTTTAAATAAAAATAAGGGATCCGCCCGGTCCGAATTCGGACTTAGAAGGGTATTAGCATGGCCTCATGCCTGAGTCTGACCCGTAGACAATTTTTTTCTTCAAAAGTCCGTCCCGGTTCCAGGTCTAGCCATAAGTGAGATGAAACATATATTTAACTAGATTTAGGCTATGCTTAATTAAGGTTTTTAGGGGTTTATTTTGTATTAGTTTATAAGGGGTGCTTTTTGGGTTGTGAAAACCCCGTTCTCAAAAACTGATCTCAAGGTTTAGGAGATTTATAATTTTAGAAAATTTTGGAATTACCTCATGTCCTTCATGTCTTCCTCTTTCCTTCATCGTCTCTTATCGTCCCCAATGAGCTTGAATAGTAGATATGAATCAAAAAAGATGAGTTTTTGTTCGAAACATCATCCTCGCGATGAATCGAAGGAGAATGAATTTCTATTGTTATAGAGATGAATCCCAAAAGATGAGAAATTAGGGTTTTGTGTCCTCTTCGCGATGAATCGCAAAGATGAATCCTCCTCCTCATGATACTACGGTAGAGACGATTCACTCCGATCTCGAAATCAGGGTTCTCTCGTTTGAAACTGGTTTGATTCGCTCAAATGATGATTCAACCTCTATTGTTGTAGAATGACTGAACATATGCACATTCAAAGCTCCATTACTGTAGAAAGATAATATTGGAATGAAATCTTATGAAAGCATAGAGCAAAGTGACGATATATGTCATTATAGATGAATGGAAGACACCAAACTTGTTTGTTGCTCTTATGATCTAAAATTGTGGATCTCTCTAGAAATTGTGAGAGCGAACCCTATTATTATGAGGACATTTTAATCTTTACTCAAATTCGAAACTAATTTCAAACCCTTTATCTGAATATATTACGAAAACTATAATCTCAAAACAAGAACCACAACTAGGAACACAACCTTACTAATCTCAATTCTAACTTCTACTCAAAAAAATTATAATTCCTACTTGGAAGCTAGAAAGCGGCGTGGATACGATCAAATCTGAATATGACCCGACTAGGTCAATACATACTTTAAAGAAAGTAACCAACAAGGACACGAGCCATGCCGGTCAACAGACGTTTTTATTATTTTTAAGGCTAAAATTAAATTTGAAAAATAATACTCCCTTCCGATAAAAAATAAGTATCGTTTTAGCATTAAAAATTTGATCACAATTATATGTCGTTTTAAGTTTTTTATGTCAATAAATGAACAATAATTATAAGAAATGTTCTTGATTGGTGTAAATGATTAATTTTAGTTTTAAAATCTTACTAAGGTTGAATATTAAATAAATGATAAAATTTAGAAAAACTTTACAAAATTTATATTATTTAATATTTTTTTTTAAAAAATTGTGTTAAAGGATATAATGACGGTTAGTTATGATAAGAGGCAATAACAAATAAAGAAAAGAAGTGTTACGTGTTTTTCCTTCTTCTCCCATTTTCCGACTAACCCTAGCTCGCCTCTGGCCATCAGCGGCTGCCGGCAGCAGAACACCGAACTTCTTCGACGAAGCCCTTCTTATTCAGCCTTCAAGGTAATATTTTATTCCATTATTCTTCTTCGGTAGCATTGTATGGCCGCCAGCCGACTCTTCTCTCCAATTATTCCATCCTTCTTCTGCTTTCTTCCAATCCTTCCACTCTTCTTCTGCAGAATGGAAGTGTTACGTGTTAAAATTTTGATTACTGTGCTCTTCCAATCATTTCATTCTTTTTTCTGCAGATTGTTTGATTCGTTTGAATAACTGAATCTGATTGTTGAGTAGAGTGAATTTTGATTGCTGTGTGCTTCACTGCTTTTTTGAATGATTCAGAATGTTCCAATCCTTCCCTTCTTCACTACTTTATTATCATATTTGTATGTTCATTTCTATGTTTCGAATGATACTCGAATCCTCATTTCAATAGGTTTCAAATAATATATTATTTGTTTTCCTCGGGCTTCCCGGTGTCTGTGTTCGTAAATCATAGATTCCTAGTTCCTACTCACCATACGTTTTCCAAATCGTAACTGGGTATTGCTTCACCCATGGTCGGAATCAGCAACACAAGTAGGATCTCTTCTCTTTTTTTTTTTGTGGGCAATTGTTCCTGAGATAGAGCAAAACTGTAAGAGCTGATTCACATTCTCTTACTTGCCCTTGGTCCAGGGTTTACTTGATTTTTAGGGCTCTTACAGTTTTGGCCTTACTAGCTCTGTGAATTTGCAGAATTTATGAACTCAGATCTGCAGAATACTAAGATACACGCTTCTTGTTTTGAAGCAGAACTTGAAAATGTTGGATGAGAGTAAGTTTGATGTCAAATATCAGTTGTGGGCACTGAGAATACCCCGTGAATTCTGCAAGGCTGCTACTCATATACTCAATGGGTATGAAATTGTTACCCTTATATTATATTATTGTATGACTTGCACATTAGTTTCAACATATAAGGACTCGTTTTTTGATATCTTTATTTACATATGTATTTGGAAAACTTAACTTGCAGTAATCATCTAATAAAGATCTCCAATGTTTTTTTCTCCTGTGCAGATACTTGCTGGATAAGCCACGGGTAAAGCCTATTGTTGAGGACCCAACAAGTGATAAAACCCGCTATATGGTTTTTTCTGAAAAAATACAGAGTGCGGGTAATTTTTGCTCATATCCTTGGTATTGCATTTTCTGTTTCTTAAGATAAATTTAACTGGTAAATTATGACATTCATTTCCAACTACCTTTGTTTCTTTTTTTTCCCCTTCTTGTGGGGACGCTTGGCTGCGTGTAAATTTTACTGTCATTTGAAGCAGAATTATCTGTTCCTTGTTGTGACTTGAGGATTTTTTTTGCCTATACTCAATGCATTTTCTTATGCATAATATCTGCCTTTATATAACATTGCTGGTCAAGCTAGTTGCCTTACTCTTCCCACTTTGTCTGTTATAACTAGGATTGGTTGTACTTTCCAAATTATCTGACCTGCTGTTAGTTTTTATTACAGCAAGTCTTCACATAAGATATACGTCATAATTTATGTTTTTGTATTAATCTTTGGTTACTTTTATTTGACTCTGTATAATTTAGCATTATTGTTTTGATACTAGACATTCTTTCGCTTTCATAACGTGCAAAATTTGTAGTCCACTCTTCTGTCGATAGAAACGTACTGCAACAATGCAATTGCAAAACTTTGGCTTTAACTATTGAATATATATGTTGCCAAGAAGATGAACTTTACAGTGGTTTATCTCATTGTTTATTGATTCACTTTGTATGAGATGAACCATTGCTTTTGAGCAGATTTGTCAGATGTTCCAGAGCAAAAGCTTGCTGAAGTTAAGAAGCTTTTTGATATTGTAGTAGTACCTTACTCTCTGACTCTTGGATATTCCTACTGGAATGCAGGTCAGTTGCAATTCTTCAAATGCTTCTACCGTTTATTTACTTTTATTTGGAGGCTAATATGAGACGCGAGCTGTATTTTACGTTCTAATGATGTGGTCTCTTGGCGATATTCCATGTGTGTATATAATTTTTCTGCAGAGTTGTAACAGTTGCCTGCACTAGAGATTATGAGAAGGCTAATGTGATCTTTATATTGACTGGAAGAGAAAGTCTTCCTGCTAAGCATGCTACACTTATGTGTAAATGATATTAATTTTGCATTTTGGATTTGCTGGTGGTTCTCATGCTGCACTAGTTCCTATCAGCAGTAAATATTTTCTGGATACATTCAGTTGCTATAATTAGATTAGGCGGGCTCTGAAAAAGTGTAAATGATACAGATGCTTTACCACCAAGAGGTTGATACACATAAATGAATTCTAATTCTAGAAATAAATATCTTATATTTGTTAATTAGGATTTAATTTATATTTTCTAGTTTATGTTAAATTCTAGCATTTAATACTCTTATTCTTTAGCATATAGTTTATTTGTCTTTCTTTAGTTTAGTTATCTTCCCTTGATATTAGGATAGAGTTTTAACTTTGGTAGGAACAACCAATATAAAGCTTTTATGCTTCATTAGAAAGTATGTTGAATTTTTATTAAAGGAGACTTACACAGTAAACCTAGAAGGTGGTTCTGTCAAGGATGAATCCGCCTTCACCAATTCACTATTCACTTCTAGGAAGGGTCAAGGGTCTTGCTTGTCTAGACCTGTGACTAGATCCTTCACCAAGGCTGATGACAGTAATTACAAATACCACCCTTTTGATTGTCATTTTGATTGAACCACCCTTTGTTCTTTTCCATATAAAACCCAATTTTGCACTTACTAAAATGTTATGAAGAAGTGTGAATTGTTCAAGTTAATCCTCACCCAAGCATGCTTAGTTCATTTTCCATAAATGAAGGATAATTTTGGACTTCCAAAAATATTTTCTCAACTTTTTGGTAATGGAAAATGCTACATTATGGGTGTTGGTGTTTGTTTTGCATTTTTGTAGTTTGTACAACATGTGGAGTTGGGAAAGGTGCAAGGTCAGCACCTGCACACGACCCCAACTTAAATTGGGCCGCTAATTTAATAAAGCTTAATATAGTTCTAGTTTGCAGGTGCTCATCCATATGTGCAATTTCCCCTTGCTATCCATGCATGAGCGATTAATTTTATAATTCTAAAATCAGGGCCTTGATTTCTAATTTCAAATGGGGCCTCTATAGTTCGTTGGGAGGGCCTGACTATATGATCCCGGTTATGGTCAACTTTCATTTGGGCAGCATAGAGTTTGATTTACTGTTCTACTAGTTGCTTTATTGATTGACTCACTAATTCATTTGTAGACCGTATTTTGAAGCAGATTTTGCCAGAAGGAGTCGAGGTTCCTTCGTCTTTTGAAACAGTAGTTAAGTATTCCATTCATGTAATTCTTATTTAAGTTTCTTTTGTAGCTGTTAAGCAAAATATCTCTCGGTAGTTTACTTTGCTATATAGTTCTTCCATCTCCTTATTGTTTCAAGCTCTAATGGATTTCGATCCTGCTCTTTAAACTAATGTTTGATTTTACATCCATTCAGGTCATGTTGCACATCTTAATATAACTGAAGAGCTGCTTCCATATAAGGATACTATTGCTAAAGTTATTTATGATGTAAGTTTTTTCTAATCCTCTTTCATAATATTTGTGCAATGTGCTACGGTTTATTATTCATTTACATTACCTGATTGTGTTATTGCTGATTTCGTTTTTTCATTATACTTGGTAAATACACGAGTTAACATCTCTGTGTACTATACTTTGTGTAAGGTCATTATTTTCCTCACATTCATAGGCTTCTCTGCAGCTCCCTTTTTCTGAAATAAAATATATATCTTCTCTTTTGACAGAAAAATTATCCAAGAATTAGAACTGTAGTCAATAAAGTTGGATCCATTACCAATGAGTTTCGGGTTCCAAAGTTTGAAGTTCTGGCCGGAGAGGATGATATGGTGACAGAAGTAAAACAATATCGGGCAAGATTCAAGCTAGATTATGGTTTGGTCTACTGGAATTCAAGATTAGAACATGAACACACGAGACTGGTATCACTTTTCCAACAGGGAGAGACTATTTGTGACATGTTTGCTGGTATTGGTCCCTTTGCTATTCCAGCAGCACAGAAGGGTTGTGTGGTGTATGCAAATGACCTAAACCCAGATAGCACCCGTTATCTTAAGATTAATGCTGAAATCAATAAGGTTGAGGATCATATACTCATTTATAACATGGATGCAAGAAAATTTGTGTCTGAAGTTATGAAAGTACCTTTGGAAGGGAATCTTCAAGAAACTCCCGAGTCTACTTACCAAGTTCCTGATGAGCCCAATGCAAGTTTTGAACAGGAATTGAAACCAGGTAGCTAAACTGTTAGCGCAAAGTTATTTGAGGTTTGCTTGGCATCTTGTGTTTGCAAAAATGATTTTGAATTATGCTTTCTTGCAGATAATGGAAAAGAGGCATGTGGTACTGGCCACAACTTTTGTAGCCCAAATGGTCAAGATGGAATAAATTCAAATAGAGACACTTCTGTATCTGTCAGTAAACGGCCTGCACAGTGTGATCAAGGTCATACTCTATATATAAGCACCATAAAAGTGCTAAAACTTTTTTCTTTGAAAAAAGGAATTGGCTAAACTATATGCTCTGAATCAGAATTCTTCTGTGTCAGTTACCTTTTAGAAGTTGTGGATTTGGGATAAATTTGCTGTATTACGAAGTGAAGTACATGAACTAAGTTTCTCTAGTTTAGGTTTGCTGTACAGTTCCTTATTGTGATATATCTTTCTTAACAGTGATCATTCTCTGCAGAAAAAGTTGGCATCGAAGGAATTGGTAATTCTAGAAGTAAAAAGCGTGCTATTACCAGATTGGAGCATCCTAAGTTGAAGCCTTGGGAGCATGTTGATCACGTGGTTATGAACTTACCTGCCTCTGCCATAGAATTTTTAGGTATTAAACCAATAAGTTATAGTTATAGAAGTACAATTCCTGTATGTGCACGTGAAATTAAATTACTAGTTAGCAGGCACTCACGGTTTAAAATCCCTACCAGTGTCTTCCCAAATGTCAGATTTTGACTTGATAAAATTGCTTTGACATCATGCCTGCTGACTACTGTTGTATACTGGTGAAGTTTTCTCCTTGATTTTTCAAGTATTATTTCAGTATTACAGTCAAGCGAAGTGAATTGCTCATATTAGAAATTCCAACTGCTTGTATAAAATCTTGTTTTTCTTTCTAGCAGAAACCTTTATGTAAAGTTGCCTTGTCATTCATCATCTACACTTTATTGCTTTGAATCGCCTTAGTTTTCACTTCTAGTTGGATTCACGTGTCAACTTGGCACTTAGTTTTGTGATTTCTTTTCAGATGCATTTGGTGGACTTATCCAGAAGAAGTACTGGAAGGGTGCTCTCCCTTGGATCCACTGCTACTGCTTCATCCGGTCCAATGAAACAGAGGAATACATAACTGGAGTAATCTTTTATCTGCATATTTCTTCCCTCCATCTATGGCTGTTCACATATCACTTAACACCTGATACTTTTATTTGCACTATTTTTCCACCTGCGAAACTTTATATCCTAATACAGATGAACTCTCTTTGTAAAGGTAGCGGAGTCTGCTTTAGGTGCTCGCATACCCAATCCCGTGTTTCACAGGGTTCGTGATGTCGCTCCCAACAAGGTTAAACCGGATCTCAAATTTTACACATGCTGATTTGATTGAAAAATTTACTTTTATCCTCAGCTTGCAATGATTAACCATATGGCTGCTTAATGGTGGTTATTTTTCAGGCCATGTTTTGTTTAAGCTTTAGACTGCCAGAGGAAGCATGTTCTCATGAAGATGCTGCCTGACTCCTGATGTCAACAAGTCACAGAAGAAGTGGAAGTTGCATTTCGGTACAAGCAGGCATTTTGGGGAAGTTAACCCCTGTAAGACGAACCAGCTTTGCATTTGAATCTCGACTCTTGAGGTTGTCTTCGATTTTGTATTTTATGGATAGCAAGCACATGACTTTGTATTCAGAGCGCGTGTGAACATTTCACTCAGAACTCAATAGGGAAATCAGCGTAATTGGTTGTTACTTTTTACCTTTGGGCTTTGGCCTTTTGTTTGTTTGTTTGTCATACTGATTAGTGATTTGGTCTGTCAATGCCATTGGTTAAGTTATACTATGAGTGTCAGATTGAGTTCGGTTAACTGATTTATAGTCATGGAAGTGTTCGGTCATAGAAACACAATTGATTTAGAGAAAATTGGCTGACTAAACTATCATAACAGTAATTCATCTATTGAGCCCGACCAAAGATTAGTACCTGAAATAATGTTCAAACGTTAAGTTAACAGATCGATGTGAAATACCGTTATGATCGTTTAGACCGTTATGATAGCTTAAACGACAGGTAATAAAGTTTAGTAACCTAAAAGATGAGCTAGTGTTTATGTATTTTTCTCATTAATTTATAGTCATGTATTTAATTTTTTTTTATCTCGTTAGAATTATAAAATAATCATTAATTAAGAATAAACTAAATAAATATATACTTGAATGAAAAAATCGAGTTATGAAATGATGAATAAACAAGATTTACAGCATATACAGCTATATCAATTAAGTTCTATTATTTAGAAAAATGATTTTATTTGCGGTGAGCGTGGATCGAACACGCGACCTTCAGATCTTCAGTCTGACGCTCTCCCAACTGAGCTATCCCCGCTTTCATGTCTATTTATGTACAGTTTTGAATATCACATTCGGAGTAGAAGAAACGTATTTGGTTCTAAGATGAAGATTAGAACTTAGAAGCTATAATCAGTTTATCTTAGCTGAGGATATCAAAATGAACTTGTTAAAGTCTCCAACTGAGCTATCCCAGCTTTTATATTTGAAAAGTGTTTTTTGTTCATCTTTTTCCTGTACATTCAAATAAACCCAAGAGTTCTGTCCTATCCAAATTGTGACAAAAGAGCAAGGATTATAAACACAAGGCTGACAATGAACCACAGTCGCAGAAAGAACAGTTTGTGGCATATATTATCGCTCCAAAGGGATAGAGATCATGAAAAATGTCAAGTTTTGCTATGTAAATCGATTTCCTTATCTTCTCGACCGACAAATTTGACTCAGTAAAGATGTCTCCTAGAGTTGCCATCTACATACTGCACACGCAACTGACCAAAATGAGATTTTCACTTAGCTTCAAAGCAGAAAAGAATTAGCTTCACAAAGGTTGTTGACACAGACTTATAGATTATGGTATGCTAATCAAACTAAAAAGACATGACAAAATACTACTGAACAAGCTGTGCTGTAACTTGGAAATTGAAGCTAATAGAAAATCTCAAAACTTGATCATCATGCTTTCAGTTTGAGTGTCTCCAACTCCAAAGTCGGGAGCTGGTTGTCGTCCGAGGAAGCCGAGCCCTTGAAGAGAAGAATAGCTAAACTTCCAACACGGAAATAGATGAAACAGCCATGGCAATGGGTCACAAAGGACCCGAAATCCATCCCTACTATACACTGCCATCCCGCTCCATATACCTTGTCGAAATCCTACATCCAAAACACAAACTTTTCGGCTAAGACAGTTATGCTAATTATCTTACATCCAAAACATAAACAAGAAGAGTGATGAAACATATATGATACCTGTTTAATGAAGCGGGCTATCTCTGTCGCCTCGGTAACATCGTAGGAGTCGAGGGCCTTAGAAGCTAGATGAAGAGCATCTTGCTGCATGGTCTGAAGCATATCAGTTTCTCCGATCACTGCCTTGCCTTCTAGCATTTTGAAATTTCAACTTTTTTTCTCAAGGATATGATGAACTGTGAAGCCATGCTTATATATATCAGGACCGAGAGCGAGAGCAGACCCGTCCAACAAAGGGTTCCATTAGGCCCAACAACACAGATCCGTCATGGTTAAACCTTAATATTAGGTTTTACTTTTTTATTGTCATTCTTTCATGTATTTTTTCCTAATAAAATACAATTTTTAAAATTAATAATAAAAAAAATTGATACAGTGTTTCCGAAAATCATTGGACGGCCGTGTCTGAGAGAATCAGCCTCGGCCAGAATAAGTAGAGAAACAATACAAGATCCTTACTTGTGGTCCAAATTTTTTCCCTTTTGAGTGTATTATCGATTATTCACATCAGATAAAGACTAAGCATTTATAAAGCCTTTTAGGATTACTCCACAGCATATCCTGATTGAAGATCAAAGGTGTTGATCAATCTGGATGATTTGGTTTTATTTCAGCACATGGATACCTTTATTCTCCTGTCAAGATCCTCGTCCCCAATGAATATGTCAAAAGACATTAGTTGGCAGTTGAATCTATCAAGACCTTTGGACTAGCAGCTCCACATAAATTTGATGCTGTGTTCTTCGAAATATAGTGACTCACAAAATGAATGGATGAAAATTGTGCTAAAAAAAATATTTGCATGTTCTTGCCTTGTTGGCGATTGAAATCTAGTACAAAACAACCATCGATATATATATGAATTATGAAGTTCCCCTTAATGACCCAAAAGGGTTTATAAATATGAATGGACTGCTAAGAACAAAAACAACCTTACATCAAAAAAATGAATATAACACTTTCTGCAAACAAATGTAATGTATCATCACATCCCTTCAGTTATCTTCCTTCTCTTTACCCTTTTATCCTCAGTATCTACACTCAAATTTACCTTCACTGCGCACCAACGAACCAGCAACCAGGCATCGTCGTTTGCTGACATTTTTATCTTGTCATCATGGCACAACAACACACAACCTCCTACATTTCTGGGATGTATAACAAGAGAAACCCAACTTCTAACCTTAAATTGTGGTTTTAGTCACAATTCAAGCCGCAAACTTCAAGCACGATACCGCCTTTGGCTGTGAATGGGTTAATTCTAACCCACAAGAGGGAGAAGATGGAGGCGAGAAGGATGGACCAGACGACGATGATGGTGGGAAGCCGATTTTGTCTTCCCATCATACCTTTGAGGAATGGGTAAAGATGCATGATCACCCACAAGGCGAAGAATAGCCTACCGAATAGCGGTCCCCAGGATTCATAGCCGTTGTTGATGGCATCGGAGATTCCGACTATGACTCCGATGACGTTTATGATGAGCAACGTCATGGGGGCAACCAAGAGAGATGTCCACTTGAATAAGTAGAGCTCGGAAAACTCTCCGTCATCGGCTGCCTTGGATGTGACTGTGAAGTTGGTGCTGACACCAGCCAGAACCTTGAGAAGACCTTGGATGAGAGCAAATAGATGAGCTGAAACACCACCAATCACCCAAAACTGCTCATTCCTCCACCAGTCATCTATTGCCACGTGTCCCCATCCCATTTCTAGCACACTTGTTACAGCGATTGAAATGAAGAGCCCCATGAAGAGGATACTTGCGTATATGCTAATCTGTAACGTAACAAACCCGAATTAGACAACATCACACCTACAGCTCAGTTCAAGAAATCGTCTCCGATACCATCTACATTGAAAACTTGTTAAGAATAAAGATACATTAAGGGCCCGTTAGGTTTTAACTCCGGAATCGGAAACGGAATGAAAACGAATCTAGTTCATACGTATACCTTGTTCATGAAAGTTTTTGGAATCATTCCTTATGGTTTGAAGTAATTAGAGTAGAATTTGATTATTTTGATACCCTATAGGGAAACAAAATGTGGGAAAGCATGTGCATTTTGCATGAAACTACAAGGAATGATTCCATAAAATTTCATGAATAAGGATATATACATATGGACTATATTCGTTTCCATTCCGTTTCCGTTTCCGGAGTTGGAACCAAACGGGCCTTAAGTTTGTTAGAGCATGCACACTAGTTATTGATGCTCTAAGAGAACAAAGGGATTGATTACCTCGGGAACGATAAACTTGCCCGTTAGGAGGCAGACAGCCGGAAGAGTACAGTAGACGAGCAAGGGGATCGAGGTCAACGGGTATATAACAGAGTTTATGTATGAAAACCGCTCCAACGCCTTCAGACCTCCATTGTAACCATACCATATAGGGCAATGCCTGCTCAGGAAGATTTCAACAGATCCCAACGCCCACCGAAGAACTTGGTGGAGACGATCTGAAAGATTAATTGGAGCAGACCCCTTAAATGCAGGTCTTTTCGGCATGCAGTAAACTGATCTCCACCCATGACAATGCATCTTAAAACCGGTCAAAATATCCTCTGTGACCGACCCGTAAATCCAACCAACCTGCCACGGGAAGTACAAATTTGGCATGTCACTTGAATTGTAGTGTAATAATATGCAACATGTACGTTTGTAACCAGTCAAAGCAGGCAAACCTCTTTTCCCCATTCTGTTTTGTCTTCGTAACCACAGCTAATGACATGAATGGCTTCCTTCAAGAGTGAAGCAGAACTTGCACCCTGAGGAACTCCACCCTCTTCCAGGAGTGCAGAAGCAATGAAAACTGGGGACTGTCCAAATTTCTTCTCAAATTTTACTTGTGGCATAAGAGCTGACTTCTCACTGTCTATTCCTGTAAAAGAAACTGCAGTCAGGGGCAAAGACCAAAAATAATGTAACATGATATTTGATAATGCCACAATTCTACCCAAGACTTACCTTCGATTCCCTCTTCGATATTTTCCAAAGCATGTATTTGTTTGGTTGAGGTCTCCTTTGTCTTAGGCTTTTTGTCTTTGGATTTTGATTTCCGATTCTTTTTGCTCGATCCAAAGCAACAACAGCAGAAACACCATTTTGGCCAGCAGTTGCATGTCTTGCCTGGAGCTTTTTTCTTTTTAGGAGCATCATACCCATAAAGGGCTTGCCTACGGAAGACACAACCCGTACCTACATAAATTGGTCCTTGAATTCCGTCCAGGCCCTTCATGTTTATCTGTTAATAAGGAAACTTCACATGAGCTACTTTTCTTCCACATCAAGGCAAAGTGGAAGACTAAACTGAAAGAGGAAAAGCAAATTTATAACTTACATCAAAGAATACAACATTGCGGTTGGAGTATCGATCATGCCTATCAATACCATCAAACCTCTGAGGGAACTGGACATAACAAATCTTCTTCCCAGATATGGGATCCATCATGAAGCACATGGCCTCACGTAACGCCTTGCTGTTGTTAATGTAATGATCACAATCGACGTTGAGCATATAAGGAGCATTTGATAAGATTGCAGCGACTCGTATCTGAGCAAGAAAAAGACAGAAATTAGAGCCCGTGACAATTAATCATCATCCTATGTGTGAGAACAGGAACAGATGAAGTACTCTACCAAAGAATTCATGGCACCAGCCTTCTTGTGATGTTCAAAGCCTGGTCTCTTTTCACGAGAAACGTAAACAAGACGGGGCAATTCATTTCCCTCAATATCACGGACGCCATTTTGCCCAAGAAAGACCTGTTAAGAAATTGAACAAACCACATTTAGAACAAAAGCTTAAAATGATGCATAACAAAGCTTCCATATTACAACACCTGTATCATTCCTGGATGATCCCTGACATTGTTGCCGGGCCATGGAGTCCCGTCTTGCATTGTCCATCCTTCTTCAGGAACCTTCTGCGCCATTGCAACCAGCCCGTTGATACGGACTTTGAACTCTTCATATTCTCTCTGGACAAATGGAACAAAACCAGAATCCAATCCAATCAGACATCTACAAAGAACAAAAACATAATACAAGAGCAAAGAAAATACCTTCATGGCACGACGCTCCCTGACAAATGCAGGATTCACTTTGTCCCTCAAATAATCAACCTTCTGACAGAAGTACCATTCTGGAGCACGGGGTTCAATACTGTATTTTTTGCAGAATGGGACCCACTTCCTAGCGAACTCAGATGTCTCAGAAAGAGCTTCAAAAGTAAGCATGGCAGCACCATCATCAGAGACATAGCATGAGACTTTCTCCACTGGATAATCCACAGCAAGGATGGAGAGAACTGTGTTTGCAGTGATTAATGGGGGCTCCTTCATAGGATCGACTGTACTCACGAATACATCCACTGAAGCCAATTCAGACGGTTTCCCTTCTTTCTCATACCTTAAAGATAAACGATCAAGATATGTTTCCCGCTCAATTGGAACCCACTTTGGAAACTGATCAAAAATCCAAGAAACAGCAAACCAAATTTCACAAATGACAGATATGAGCCAGAGAGCAAAGGCATCATGCACCGGATGGCGAATTCTATAATGGAAGAAGAGGCCAACGATCACAAGCCGAAGAATAATTACAATCCTGTACGGGTTTATCTTGCTGGAAGGAATTGGTAACTTTCTTGACAGTGGCTGCCTCCCTTCATCCATCCTAAAAACCATAAGCAAAAATACGCCAAATTAAATATTTGATAAATTAATTATTCTGCGATGGACTTCAGACCATAGCTAAGATTAAGTTGCTTTCTCACATATACTTCTCGTCATCTGTTTGATTAAGGAAAGAATAAAATAAATAACATGCACTTCTCACATGCAAATGCACAATAGACCTGGTAATAAAATAAATACTATTTTATGAAACATTGGATTTATCAAGCCAGTTGTAGCTAATTTGCTATCTGTTCCATGTTCTTCAACTATACAGCTGGTCGCTTTCTCATGCCGCTGTCTTCCAATATGTTGCCAAACATATGCAAACTAAAATATTATCGTTAAAGACCATTATTAAAGACTGCAACTCCCATACACTACCTTGGTCAAATCCTAAATGACATTATAGTACAACAAAAAACAAAAGAAACGGGCAAAAGAAATAAACTATTCACTTGGAAAGTATTAGACTTCAAAATGAAATGGTCTAAGTTTAATGCATTTGAAAAAGAAAAAAAAATCAATGACGGGAACGTACATGGGCAAATCAGGATCATCGGGTTCGCCCATTCCACCATTTTCTCCTTCATGCTTAACCACCTGAAGCTTTTCATTCTGTCGTTTCTTCCAATCTTCCATTCTATCCTTCCAGGCAACACTTCCATAACCATACACAGCCAAGTCTTTCTTAGGATCCATTGGTCTTGGAGGTACTAGAAGATTAATCGTACAAATTTGCGTAAACATACTGCAAAAGTGGTATGATACATAAAAAAATTCAGAGCCTAGGATTAAGGAAGAGTCGGATAGACTTACATGACATGGTAGAATCAGGATACGACATTGGATGGACTTTCTTCCCACGGTTCATAAATGGAGGAACAATAAGAGCATGCTTATCAGGGGAAATTGCCCCAACATCCTTCAGTGAGAAAAAACAATCATAATTAGCAAAATTGCCCCTTGAGAGGCCTTGACCATACTACAAAGAAAGAAATGGGGAAAATGAAATGCTGAAATCACAAGATAATTTTACCTCCTGTCCATAGGTCAACAAGGGGATCTCAGAAGCAAGGACGGACGAATCCAGCTCAGCTGGTGTTGTGAGTCCAGACGCACTGGATGTGCCACGGCCTATGTTGAGCCGAGCAGAGAGCATTGCCTCAGCAATGTTCTGAGGATCCCTCCCATTGCTAGCATAATCAAGTTCATTCTCGATATCATCAAAATCATCCTCATCTTCATCACCTTCAACCCTCGGGCTTCCTAAAATTCGAAAATCAGGGAGCTAAGACCACTGCCTTCCCAGAATAGGAGTATTTACAGAGTAAAAGAGGAGCATTTGAGAGAACTGAAACCTTTGATTCGCTTGTATCGAGTTTTGCATTGAGGACAAGCTTGATTTCCCTCTCTTCTTTCATACTCGTAACAAGGTCTACAGACAGGGAAAGCGCATTCATTGCACGCAACAAATGGCTCTCCATCAACTGTAATCTCTATCTCGTCGCCACAAATCTGGCAAATTTGCCCACTTAGCTCCTTCACGGATGTCACCTGTAAAACACCGAGATTTTCGGGGATCGGTAAAGCCAAGCAAACCGATCTAGAAGCTCAAACTGAAGAAACCAACTACAACACCAGTCACTGTCAAAAACTCTCTATACCCATGAATTCAATTATGTAGTAAGCAAGTAGGTTCTAAGGTTCACACAACTGTGGTCTCTTCTATGAGGACTCCCATCAGATAATTTATTAAGAAACACATTCATGAAATTCTCATGACAGTGTGATGGGTTGTCAATTATCAGAAGTAAATATTTTGCCCAGAAAAGGTAAATTTATCATCCCTTGCACCGCTCGTGGAAGTAGAATAAGGTGAGAAGTGAACACCCAAATCACCAATCAATAAATCCAGAAAGGGAAATAGTCTATGAGGGAATGATTAAAAAAAAATTGAAAAATGAAAAAGAAGGTAAAGTTATATTGGTAAATAAAAAAAGGTAGCCGAGAAACACACAGAAAAATAGGGCAATGTCAGATGTTAAAGCTGTCGGTGGAGCAAATCAGCGAACGGGTAGTGTTCAAACCGGAAGCAATCAAGGCAAATTGAAGCATAACCAAGATAAGAACCAATTTTGCAGCCTCAATCTGTTCAAATCCAAGCATTTTAAGATGTACCCACAAAGTATTGGACAATAAACATGAAAAGGGAGGAAATCTAGAGGAGGGTTAGAACTTACTCTTCCAATATCATCGGCATTGATAAGAACGAACTCGTTTCTGTTGTGGGAGCCAGCAACTAGCCTCCCTTTCGTACCCATTTTCAGCAAATCAGAGCCACTCGCACGAGATTAGGCCACCAAATCTGAGATTTTTTTGTATTTTAGTAAATCAACGGAGAACAATCCATGAAAACAACCCCAAGCTTAAATCTGAATCCTTCCTTGTTCTCCTCGCCCTTTTTTCAGCAACCTCCGTCAGAACTACAGAGATGAAGGGAAGAGAGAAAGAGATATAGAGAGGACAATGAAACAGAGAAAGATGCCCCCTATTAAAATATAATGAACGAAATGGGAATTATAAAATTAGAAATGTTGATTCTTTCCTTTGAGTGGATGGTCTCTCTTTCACTCTGTAAAACTGGGATTGAAGCCCAGAAAGTGAAAGATTAAACAAGATCGGGAACGAGAACAAAAGGGGGTTATAATAGAGAGAAGAGAGGAGGAAAGAGACAGTGTGCGTGAAGAGAGAGAATCTAAAAGGGAGTGGTGTGTGATTATTCAACGCGTAAGCCAGAAGGGACAAGAGAGAGAGAACCGACAGACAAGGCGAGAGAGAAGAGAGAGAGTGTTTACATGTGCGTTTGAGAGTAGATCGGATTAAAATAATGAGCTGAAATCCATACAACTACACAAGGAGGGAAAGTGGTGGGTCCCACTCTGATGGTGGTTGTGGTGGTGGTGGCCCCTCTGTTCCGCCGGAGCTACGGTGGTCGCGGTGGTGCTTTGATTGTGATTGGAATATTTGCAATAAAAGGAAAATTAGGTGTCAAATCGAAAATTTGTCCCCCCACATTGAGGCTCCAGCTGTGAAATTAATTTGATTAAAATTTAAAATCTTTTTCCCTTTTCCTGGAGCTGGATTTCTCCATTCTGCGCTGTCTCCTCCCGTTTTGGGTGGCAGTCTAGTCATATGATAGAAAGTAAAAAAAGGAAAGGAAATCAAAATATGTAATGCCAAATTATGTGAAATTACACCAAATTCACCAAAGCTTTGTGTACTTTAGACACCTGTCCTAAATTAAATAAGTATCACTAAGGGCTCATTTGGGCTGCTTTGGGTAGAGGTAAAATTAAGGGAATGAAGATTATAATAATGAAAGCGGAGGTGAATTCTCTTAATCTCGTTTGGTAACGAGATGAAGGAGATAAAAATAGCAGATTAAGTCGATTAGATTACGTTCAGGTGTGGACATGGAATGAGATGAGACGGGATTAAGGTCATCTCAGTGACGGCCTTGGATATTTTACATGGGTTGGGAACGCGATGGGCCTTGGATATTTTAGATTGAATCTCATCGGGTCTTATCATGAATAAGATTGGGACGGACTCAATCCCGCTTGCCCATTAAATTATTTAATGTGTTTAAATTTTACGTTTTATTACAAAAAATATCCGTATATATCGTCCTTAAAACGCAAAACACATTAAAGTTTCCAACATATTAGATTCTACATTAAAATTTTCATATATCACTAATAAAACACATCTAAATGAATTTGGGTCATTTTTAGTTTTTACGATTGACCAACATGGTTTATTTTTTAAATATAAAGTATAAATATATAAGTATATCACTTTTTCTTAGGAATTTATTTATATTTATTATTTTAAATTATAAATTTTATTATATACGGAACGGGAAGGGTCTAGTGGGATGGAGAATTTAAGACACATATTCCGTCCCGGATAGTTTTTTGCGGAACGGGTTCGTGAAGGAAATTTTGATTTTGAATGAAATTCCAACAGGAGCGGGGTGGGGGCGGGATTCACGGGATTTGTGCTCACCCCTAATAAGGATTATTGAGACTAAGATCTCTTCTTCTTTTTAACCCTTTTTCCCTTTGTTCATCTCCTTCGTTTACAAAAAAAAAAACATACCACATTTCGTAAATTTTACCCACAATCATATTCATTTTACCAACACTCATTAAACTTGTTTTCATACTCACATCCTTAAACGATTACATCTCCATAAGTCTTCATCTAAACAATTATCTTCATCTTCGTATTCATCTACATAATTTTAACTTACCAAACGCACTCATTTGCAAGAATGGGTTGAAATCAAGAACTGAAACAAATAATTTGAATAAGTCATTCTTAAAATGAAAATATTTTTTAAATATGTTACTTTATTTTATATGAATTATGAAAGGATGAATCACATGATATTAATGTTCAGTACAAATGAACTGGAACAAACAAATAAGGTCCAAGATTAACTTCTTCTCTCTCTACTGTACAAAAACCTAAAGGGTTTTTCAATCTCTTGAGGTGGGTTCCAAACCCTAGCCGCCACAAGCGGAAACAATACCTTACCGATTTGACCCAATCCTCACCAACAAGGTCCTATGGCTCACCAAGCCCGACAAACGAACTCGCTCCGGCTGGGTTATGGCCAGCCTTTGGATCGGAGTCTCTACCTTCTTCCTCCTCGGAAGCATCGTCGACTTCGATTTGTCCTAGTGGCCCGATATCACCACAGTGGACGTCACCAACCTCTTCCTCTTGGTCTTGATCATCCTTTTGGGCGAGCTTGGTACCCTGTTCAACGCCTACCGGGAAGTTTGTTTCGCATCTCCGCCCTCGTCTCTCGGTGCCGATGGGTTTCTCTTTCCGCCTCTTGTTGAATCCAACTTTTCTTTCCTTTTTCCTTGACCAAATCGAGTTCTTGATTTCGGCAACCCCGATTTTTTCAACCAATCTCAAGATCCGGCTTTACTTTTCCGGTCAAAAACTAGCCGAACCCTGCGTTTTTTGTTTCTTCACATTTCCTGTCGGGGTATGCTTTTCCGGCGTCATCCCCTTGCTGTTGCTTTCCCTTCCTGACCTTTTTTTGTTTCAATCTCGCTGGATTTGACGCCTTTGGTTCCTTTCCTTGCTGAGGTCGGGCAAAAGCGGATTGGAACGGAGACTACGGAGTTTTTTTTTTTTTAACAAATTTTCGCTCCTACAAACTGGCCTACAAGCCTCATTCTTGGGTCTCTCCGACAGACAACCGACTCATTTGCTACAAGCACGATTTTCACTGCGGAAGTCCTTAAAAATTGATTTGAATTTGGGGCTTCTTGCTAGTGTTCCATAAGCTATCTTTTCTCTTCATTGTCAAAGCTATAACATATGAGCAATTATGAGAATTTTTGGACCATCGACCTATCAGAAGGTGAAAACCCTTACTTGTGAACAATAGTAGCTTTACCGGCACATTTTTGAGAGTTGCGACTCTTAGTTACATCTTTTATCAAAAAGCTTGTCTCACTTAATAAACTCGTCTCACTTATTGAGGCCATCAGATCAAGTCCAAAACCCTTCAATTTTGTTCAAGTTGTTCTCAATCCACTGGTATATTAAAAAAAAAAAAAAGGAGCGGTTCTCAGACCCTTGTGCCTTGAATGCTAATAATACTACAATATGGTAAGAAATTTTAAAAATAAAATATTAATATTGATAAGAAATTTTTTTAAAAAAAAATATTAATATTAATATAAACTGGGAATGATATCACAAGAAAGAGTTATTTCCTCGACTAAAGCGCACTTTTCTCGCGGCCTAACGACACCGATCTTAGCTTAACGGCACCATGTGTGTTAAACAACTTTTTATCCACCTCTGTTTGAACAACTTTTTCCTTGTAAATCTTTTTTCTCATAACCATCAAAGTTATTCACATATTTATATCATGATACCCGTGTTCTGCTGCATCGTCTTCTCAGTTGTGATGTTTTCATTTGGTTGCGGTTCGAGCGTTTGTCGAGAAGGGGGCGTGGATTTGTGATCGACTCCTGACGGCTCTGCTACAGCCCAAATCTGAGGTGTCCACAGTTGTTCCCCAGGCTTCATACCTGTGTACTTCCTTCGAAGATGAACGTTGTTGCTCGTCGCTTCCTATTGACTGAATCATTCTGCTTTCCCCTGAAGATTTTCTAGCTTTCGGGTCTTATGTTGTATTTTTGTGCGTTTCTTTTTTCTTTGTTGTTGTCATTCATGACGGTGAGTCCGTCTGCCGATCTTTTTCGGCCTTTCGATTCATTAGACGGTATGTCGTCTAATGTTTCGAACTGCTTTCCATTTTCAAAAAAAAAAAAAAAAAAAAAAAAAAAAAAATGTTCAGTACAAATGAATATTTTTTCAAAAGAAAATCGTATTTTAATAAGTTTTTAAATAATTATCTTTTGATTATTTTTTAAATGAAGGCACCTTTCAAAACTTATTTTGTCGAATTGAATTTCTTATATTATCTACGAGGTGATATATTACAACGTCTTAATCGAAATACCCTCCTTTTATATTTCGAAATACCCTCCTTTTATTACAAATTTACAACGTCTTAATTAATATATGGGTAAGTGTTTTACACATAAATATTATAGTTTTTGTTAAATTAAATAATTATAATATGAGGTTTTATAAAAATATATAATTGTGGTTTTTATTTTGAAAATGAATATATCTTAAAAATGGATTATACCCTCCTTTTATATTTGGAATCAAGGTTTTCATTAGAGTTGAAATAGGTTATTACGTAGATCATTTTCATTTCGATTGTTGTCTTACCGAACACGAAGTATGGTATTACTCATTGGAATCCCGATTCTTAATTTTACTAGAATCGTACTAAACGATACCTTAAATATTACAATTTTTGTACTAAGTTGTTAAGTTGCAGGGATATATATCTCACATCAACTACACAAGTTGTATAAGCCTAACATATAAATTTCACGAGTTACACCTCTTATTGCTTATTGGTATGATGAAATCTCATGAGTTTGTGTGTATAGGCTTTTTTTTGAAAACGGAAAGTGGTTCGAATCATTAGAAAACGCGCCATTTAGTGGATTGAAAGGCTGAAAAGAATCGGCAGACGGACTAACCGTCAAGAAAGGTCACACAACAAAGGAGAAAAGAAATACACAAAATATATCAAAAGAATCCCGGAAGCAAAATGATCTTCAAAGGAAAGCAGAATGATCCAACCAACAAGAGGCGACGAGCAAATACATTCATCTTCGAAGGAAGTACACGGGTTGGAAGCCTGGGGAACAACTGTGAACACCTCAGAGCCATCAGAAGTCGATCATAGATGCAATGATGCACGCCTCCATCTCGACGAACCACTCAAACCGCCACCAAAAGACATCATCAAACCTCGGAAAATGTCATTGCTAAAATCGGGTAACGTGATATATAAAAAAGGTGTATAACTTTGATGGTTAAAAGATTAATGATTTGTAAGGAGAAATTGTTCATAGATGGTTGTATAACAAATTGGTTAATAACACATGGGCTTAAAAAAAGAAAAGTTGTAAGCCCACGTTCTTTTGGTTGTAATGTAGACCACGGTTGGAAGAGATTTTCAAAACATATCCATTAATGTCTTTTGGACTATTTTAACGGAAATCATTTTAGTTGCACTTATGGACTATTTTAACTAGATTCATTTTAGTTGCACTCAGTGATAGAATTGGGGTATAATAATTGGTAAGAAGCCATTTGAAGGAAGCCAATAGTGTTTTATTAACTTTGGGATATATTGTTTTGTTTGTAAACCTCAATACTAATTTTTTTGGAATGCAAAAGTAACTGTGTTTATCTCTTCAGGTGGTTTTATAGGTGTCGAGACTTATTTCTTAAGAACCGAAAGAATTGACAAAGTATTGAAATCTGAATAATACTCACACAAGAGAGCGACAAATGTTTAAGTCCCTGGGCAAACCTCATAGAAAGATAACGCGAGTAAGGATGATCTTTAGGATAATTGT
Source organism: Fagopyrum homotropicum (assembly GCA_033239125.1). NCBI lineage: Eukaryota > Viridiplantae > Streptophyta > Magnoliopsida > Caryophyllales > Polygonaceae > Fagopyrum > Fagopyrum homotropicum. The sequence goes on along the minus strand of BSWB01000006.1, from coordinate 8,351,124 downwards.
TTGTGAAATTATGATTTATCTTGTTCAAAGCATGGTCAAACGAAGTGTGTATGTGTAGGTTGTGAGCCGATTAGCTTGTTCAAAGTTTGATCATACAAAGTTGTATGTGTAGGCTGCGAACCGATTAGCAGGTCGTTAAAACCTTTGGAGATGCATTGTAATGTAAGGAAAAATCGAGATTGCATCGACATAATAAAAAAACGGAACCCAAATCAAAAGAAATCCATAACAAAAGGTGCAAAACCGACAGAAAAGAATAAGAAAATGAGAGAAATGAGCATCCATTAAAGGGCAGATTCTTAAATAAGGATGATATTGGTTGTAGCCCAAACAGATCTAGCCGACGAACTAGCCGAACAGCTTCGCATGCAATAGGATTGAAAAGATTGTTTAGAGGAAGAAACAAAAAAATACAACCATAAACCCCTGCTCCTCCCCATCACATTCCAAGAGAGCCTTTTTCGATTGTTCTTTCCCTTCACATTTCAAGAGAACCTACATCGAATGTTCATGCTGAAATCACCAAAACAGAGCCATAGACAAATTCGAACGATTCAATAGAATTTTTAGGGATTTCCGCTTTACGGCAAGGAGTTGCAATCCTGCTTTCAGTGGCCGAGATCCAAGCCATCTAGCGGGAGAAGGAGCTCGTGGTTATGGCCTTTGAGTAGATTTGGTATTGAGTTAGGGTTTTGGGGAATATGAGTGTTTTATTTGACTGAAAAAGTTAGAGAGGGCTTGAAACAAGAGTTCCTCAAACTACACGAGAGAAGCAGGAGAGGTAGTAGCCGGAAACTACACTCAGAAGAAGAAGCGTGAGCCAAAAGATTTGAGAATGAGGGTTTTCCTCGAAGACAGCGGTAGTCATAAGCTTATTGGATGTTGGTTGAGTGGATTATTCGTAGTTATTGTGGTTATTCATAATTACTATTATTCATAATTATTATTAATTATGATATCTACACTAAATCTCGACCCTTAATACTCACCATCCGACGATCTAAGATTGTTCTCATATATACACGTTAGGGGTGTTCTCATGGGAACGTATATAGATATATATAAAACATCTACAAAAACAATAGACTTAATTAAACAAGTTAATCACGGTATAAGAAGAGTATTTGAAGATCGATACACGGCTATGAGTCTATGACAAGTAACCGTATCGAGTGCTTGATTAAATTTCATGTACATTTTAAAATAACATATCCATATAGGTACACTAAGGAATGATAAACATCTCAAGTAATATTTGGTGTTGAGTGGTAACATTATTGCCGATAACAAGTACTAAAAACGAATCATTTTTAAGATTTTCCCATTTTTGCACAAAAAGCGAATCAAGGATATGGACGACCAATTTGGAAAAATCATCAACAAATAAAGTTCAACACTAGCAATGATGCATGTTATTTTTTTATTCTACTTGTTTCTAATTAGTTAAACAATTTAAAAAGTTGTTTATATTATTATTATAAGGATTAAATGTTACACAAGATAAACCTACGTATAAAATTTTTTAAAATATGGTTACAAAATTTATAAGGCTGAAAGCTGAGAATAAATATATTTTAAAACTAAGTTAAAATTTAACTAAATTTCGGCTCGTTTATAAACGAGTTGAGGTTGAACATGCCAATATTCGCTAGTTCACCTAAAGCTCAATTCTTTTGATTAAAATAAGTTAAACTAGTGTATTACCCGCACTTTGTGCGGGTTGAGTTTTAATAAATATTTAATACTTACAAATTTATATGTATATTTTTGTAAAATAAAAATTCGGAAAATGAAATTATAATCATTATCATGATTTTTAATTCTCTTTTAAGTATTTATCTCTTCTAATTAATTATATTTTAAAATTAAATTAATTTGTTAAGATATCCTTGTTAGTATACAAAATCTGTAAAAGTTTAAAACTATTTTTATAAGAATATTTATTTAAATATTTTTTAAAAATTTAGAATTCAATTTTCAATTTATATTAACATTTAGAAATCAATTTTTAAAATAATTTTTTAGGCTTCGAGAAATATGGCGTTGACACGTGGCAATAGAGGCTTATGGTTTAATAGATATAAGATAAGATAAGATAAGATATTTTCTAAAATTAAAATTAAATTGTTTTACTGATATTTACTATAACAAAATTTAAAGATATTTCAAATATATTTTAACTTTAATTAACGACTTTACTAAAATATTTTTTATAGATTTTAAATTTTAAAAACCACTTTTTAAAAAAAGATTGGAGGGTTGGGAGAACCGTGACTTGACACGTGGTAATAGAGGATCCTGTTTTAATATATATAAGATAACACTACAAGCTTATATATTAGTTAAGTTATTTGGACTCTGTTTGAAAAAAGTTCAGACTCGGACAGTTTCTAAACGAGTTGAATGTAAGTATACCTATTTTAAAACTCGTTCAAAGATTAGGCTCGTTTCTCATTTATATAAAAAAAAAGAGTCAAGTTTGATCACGTGAATACTCAACTCATATAACGGTTCTAACAACTTTCGTGAAGCCATTGTTTTAAATGAATCACCATATCATATTTATTTTCATATAGCCGATGAGTTAATACATAGGTACATAAAATGCATGTAAGATGTAAGAGATCGAAAAGGCCGTCACCAACACTTGACTTGGTTTGATAGTAGGATGCTTTATCGTATACTGAAGTAAATATAACTTTATTAGCAATAATTATATGATTAATTATATTAAGGGCCCGTTTGGTTCCAACTCCGGTAACGGAAACGGAATGGAAACGAATTTAGTCCATATGCATATCCTTATTCATGAAATTTTATGGAATCATTCCTTGTGGTTTAGTGCAAAGTACACTTGATTTCTCATATTTTGTTACCCTATAGGGTATCAAAAGTAATCAAAATCTACTTCAACTCCTTCAAACCATAAGGAATGATTCCACAAACTTTCCTGAACAATGGTATACATATGGACTAGATTCGTTTCCATTCCGTTTCCGATTCCGGAGTTGGAACCAAACGGGCCCTAAAAGTAATAAAAACTTGTGTTCGATGATGAAAAGGTTGTACGTGGAATCCAGGTGCCACGTTTGTTGTGGCCTATTTATGAAGCCCTAGCATGCTTCTTTCCATACTTTTTCTTCGATCTCGAGATGCCTTACTGCCCAAGGAATTGTCAATCATTTTGGTCGATCACTTTCAAAACACGTTTCGTTATTTGAGCTCAGGTTGTTGCTTGTCTCTCTAGCCACGTCAAACTAAGAGCATTTTCATCCCAGAAATTTTTTTGAAGATTTCTTATCTGTTTTTTTAATAATTTTTTATCCTTAAAATTATTTTAAGAAACTATCTCCTCCATTTCAAAATTAAAATTTTTTTTTTAAATTTCATTAAATTACGTAACTCCAATATAACAAAGCTTACTTCCCTACAATTGGGCAAAAACAAAATTAAAAATCAACAATTTCCTTAGATTTGTGCGAATCAGACAGGAACTTGGCAGAATCCATTTCTTCCTAGAGAAACTTCTTTCCACTCATGACATGGATTCTTTAACCCATTCTGACATTGATTTTTATTTTTATGTTAAGAGATGGGTAAAGAAACTCCCAGTATATGGGTTGAAGATGCTCTAAGCTCTTTACTTTGTTTTAAAATAAATAAATAAAAGATTATTATTATTAGAGTTTTATAAATCAATTTTTGAGATGGGCATGGAGGCATTTATTAATTTCGACGGACAGTCGTCTCCAGGACCGTCCAATGAGTTATGGAGGAACAGTGTCAACAGTTTTTTTTTCTTTTTTTTTTTTTATAAAAAAATATGTTTTATTAAGAAAAAACTGGAAAAAAAAAATACATGAAAGAATAACAATAAAAAGTAAAACAAGATTATTCTTAATTTTAAGATATTTTGGATTTGAACTCTAGACCAATTGCATCAAATATTAAGGTTTAACCAATGTGACAAGCATACTTTTGTTTGATAGATTAACTAAAATTTAATAATATGGGACCCAAAAAAAAGGGAGGCCCTATGCTGCTGGATCGAATGACACCCCTTGTTGAACCGGACTCTTCATCTCCTCAATCACCTATCCACACCTCTTCTCCAATATGAACCTCTTTTAAAATTGTGTTCAATAAAACTTAGGTGAAAATATTGTACCTGAACAGTATTGTACCTGAACCAAAAATTTATTATTATTACAAGTGTTTTAGAAAATGTTCTAAAAGTGGGTGGTTAGGTCGAAATAAACAAAATAATCGGTATGTAATTTTAGATAATTAATACTAAGACATAAAAAAACGTAGTTAAAAGTTGTAACCCACAAAGAATGAGAATTGCAGCTCAACTTTTATCGTAATTACATGTTATGTTTTTAAAACTCATTGCTACTTTTCTCTTCATCTTCTCTTAACTTTTCTCCAAACTTTCTCCCAATCTTTAAATTGAGATTTAGACTTCAAATTATCGGTAGATTTCAACATCCGAGAACTCAAAACGCATCTACACCGAACGATCTACTTGTTTTAAGGTACAATTTATTAAAAGCGAATAAAAATCCATATGTCTTCACTAATTACAATTTCGGTTTTAGGTATCAGGTTAGATTTGAAATTCCAATTTGGAACATTGTTTTTGATGAATGATTGGTAGAATCATGTTAAAAACGAATTAGTGTTACTTGACAACAAATTTGGATAAAAACAATCAAAAATTGGATATAAAGGTATTCGAAAATTTAGGTCAGAACGCTTATTTACTCTGTGTGCGTTGAGACAATCGAAAATGAAAATTTCCCGTTAGTAGTCCACGTGAAAAATACAATTTTCACGTCACGTACCAACATGAGAACTTTATTTTCGTCGTTTCATGCCAACACCCGGCATCAAAATACAATTTTGAACTATATACTTCATTCAAGCAAATCTGTAATATATATTTCATTTTGTTTTCTAACGAGGGTTTATAATCCGACATCTACCAGTTACGTGTTATAATGTTTTCATTCTTATTTCATTTATTATGTTATAATCGTGAAACATTTTTATAATTTAAATCGAACTGTAATATAATTATTCATTTTAATAAAATGAGATGACCCAAGTTTACACCTGATAATCATTAGTAATCGCTATTTAACAACAAAACTAACAATCATCGTACTATAAAGTTTATACCCATACAATATGCCACGTCATGAGCGGCGGGTCCCACAGTATTGGAGGTGGGTGACACCGTCACAGCTTAGCTCTCACCATATTGTAATTCGTCGGTGGAAAGCGACACTTTACAAGTTAACACCAAAGCGACGCAGCCATATGGCACATCGTACTCAACGCCGCGTATTGGTATGTTCTTTATAAATACTCATAATTCAAACTGGAAATTTCAATTGTGATGATCATAGTAGTTATCGTATTTCCATATTTTGTACGATAATTATGTATTTTGTTTTTGTAATACATACAAAATGAATTAGGCGGGGTTATTTTATGAGAGTATATCGTCCTAAAACGTCGTACTAGATTAGAATACCGATCTCATGAAAAATTATAATAGACAATAAACGTAGATAGCCCGATGAAGCCCGTATGACCTAAATCGTTCCTCGATATCCGTCATCCTAGAGCCTTTTTTACGGATGAAGACCCCAATTTCATGTGACAATAACCCTCGACAATATGTATAATGAAATTTTGACCGCAATACCATCAATTCCTCGAAAAAAAGAGAGACTAAAACAAAATCAAATCTGCAAGGATGATTGAAATATCATAAATAACAAAATCAAATTGTGATAAGGTGGACCAAAGTTTGATAATGGAATTGAAAAAATTATGATGTTGCTCCTATATAATGATTCTTGAAACCCATTGTTGGAGATAATAAGTTTTTATATAGAAAGTTGATGACATTATGAGTCTAATATATAAAGTTGGTGAACTAATTCTCTTATTACCAATTGGTTTTAAGATGAAACCCTGTTATAATTTATTTGTCGGGTTTGGGCCTAACGACATGTGTGCTCGTATGCACACGACATCTACTCTACGGTCCGTTTATATCGGACTTTGACAAGTCATACTTTACCTCGGAATCCTGATCATGATTAGACTTATTTTGCTATTCTCCTGCTTTAAGTTTTATTATATGCAAAGACTACTCTTTTCGTTTGATTTCTCTCCTTGCTCTATGTCTGGGTTAGGCTCATCCGATCTAATGGGTTTCTTGAACCCTATGATGGATCGATGATGATTGTTTATGCGAATTATTGAATTGACATCAACAAGTTTATGTATCTTTTCATAGTGCTTCGTTTTCACCTTTTATTTACCTTCGAAATAAGTGGTGTTTATAACTGGTTTAGATAAAATAAATGAAGAGCCACGAGTGAATGATGTTTTATTAGATTTATTGAAAATAATTTGGTTTTGAGAGTACGGCTTTATCACTGTCTCGAGGATTTCTAACTATCGTAGAAAGTTCCGGTCTTCGTACCTTAACTAACTGAAGAACCAAAGTGAAGGTTGTTCTTGGTCTTTTCTGGATTTATAAGTTTTTAATGAATTTTCCTATAATTGTCGAACCGCTGGATTGAAAGTTACCCGAGTTGAAAAGCACGTTCTTTGTGTGTCTATGCCAAATGCTATTTTAGATATTACCTACATTATTGCTAATTGAAGTCATGTTGTTCACATAAGTGATTGCTAATTGATTCATTATAGTGGAATACTTATTTCTCTAGATCACTCATCCCGTTTATATCACCTCACACCCTGTTACCTATTGTTCTATGTTCTCCATCTAATTCTTACAATATAGATGTGGTACTTTAGAATTTGATACCCGAATATACTAAATCCGATCTCGTAACCTTATAGAAGGTTGTTGTTAACTATTTATGTTAAAACTTCCACGATCAGTAGTACCCACTTGCGACTGAATTATGTCAATTAAGAAAGAAGAGAAAAACCAAGGTCCAACTGATAAGATCAAAGTTGCAGATCAATCTGAAATCCTCTAGATTTTGATGACCTAGGAGCACGATATTTGTAGGAGTTAGTTAAGATGGGAGTTTCGATTGTTGAAGGCATTGCTAGGTGACTACTGACTAAGGTCCAAGAACATGTATTAGGTTATCCTAATCTTGTTAATTATACAATTATATTGGTCCATGATTTGACAAGCTTTTAACTAGCCCAATACGAACTGGTTGGAAGTTCCTGATACTTTCTAGATCCTTTCAATTACCATAGAACATCGGGCTGCTCGAAGGCTCACTCGGTCAGTTAGTTTTAAAATACAACGCAACCTAACTTCAAAATCAGTAAGAGCATATTATCTCAAGAGAAATAATACTGAGAGCTCTACTGACTGAGAGCAAATTATCTCAACACAAATAATACAACATGAATTTGGATTTGTCAAAGCATACAGACTTGCATCACAATCTGCAAGAGCATTAACTTGTTCTTTTCATGCATAAATCTTGTATAAAGCATCTATATCAGCATATAGTGCCATTAGACATGCTCAAAGATACACAAGAAAAGAAATTCAATTGTACACCTACTTAGGCCCCGTTTGGGAGCAGCGTTTAATAGCGTCTCACAGCTGATGGTAGCTGACGAAGATGAAAATTTGCAGAGTTGGGGTGTTTGGGAGGGACAACGTCTCAGAGCGTTTGGAAGATTGTCATAGCGTCTGGGAGATGATTTTGTAAGCTCCTCACGGCAAGATGTCGTTGGAAGCATTTGTCCCCAAAATTCCCCTGGAAGGGCACGCCTCGGGTTTGTTTTCTTTCCCATTTTTCATTGGTAAGGGGTGAACACGATTATTACTCGCATTTGTCGTTGCTCAAGCCAGGTAAACCCTAATTCAGTAATTCCGTATAGTTCATCCAAGGGTGAAAACGATTGTTGCTCCAATTTCTCATATGTCGTTGCTCAAGCCAATTATAGTGTTGTTTTGCTTCTTCAGTTCGCATGGTGAAGAAGTTGTTGTATTCTTCGGCATTGACAAATTTGTATGAAACCCATTACTTCTTCGGCATTTCATTGGCTCCATTGATGAAAAAAACATTAGTTGAAAGTCATTAGCCATGTTATCGTGACTCTCTTTCTCTTCACCATCTGCTTTGCTACATTTTGGTTTTAGATCATGGCTCTTTACTGAATTCTACTTTCAATTAGCCTATAATTTGAAAATCAGATTCTTGATTGCTATATAGATTAGATATTATTTTTTTTTTTGATCAGGAAGGTAAGAGGCTCGATTACACCAAACATACTTGGTGTATCGAGAGGCCGACAACCGGCAAACGGGCAAACCGTCATGCAAATACAAAAACCAAAAAGAGAGAAAGAACCAAAAAACGGAACAACTACTCCTTGAGAGAAGACGCGGAACACTCGAGGTTAGCAAATCATGGAGAGGGCACGGGCTAGATGAACTGGCGCGGTGTCTCGCCGCCGGGAAGCAGGATGGTAGAAACCTTTTTTAGGGGATGTCATACCTCCTGCGGAAATGTGGATCTTACGACGTTGCCCCCACCTAGATGGAGGATCTTCGGAGACCTTGAACACAACCACGATCACAATCAACACGATCAACAGGGGCATGTGACTACGGTATCTTCCAAGACTATCGTTTAGGCCACACTCGAGAAACATCTTCAAAAAGGAAAGTCATCCCAGAATTTTTGGAAGGCTGAAATCTGGATTCCAAAAGTTTGGAATAATTTATTTATTTTAAAAAACTAACTTTTTCTTGCTTATTCATAACATTAATGTTGGAGGGTAATTTTGTGGTTGTTCTTGTGTAGATAGATCATTATCCTCAATAACAATTGATTATATCTTCTTTGAAGGACTTTGTTCTGTTTCCGAGTTTTCATTGTTCTGTTGTTGAGGTTGAGAGACATGGCAAACACATTTGATCTTTACAATAAAGATTAGATTGTTGAACGTTTGATTTTTAAATAGGCAAGACATCACACATTCAGTCAAGCAAGACTCAGAGTTTTCGAAATTTACTTGGACAATGACTAGAGCTAAAACCGATGCATACTCTATGCTACTCTCAAAGCAATTCAAAGTGGAGAAAATAGCCAAACCGTTAGAGTTTTTGATGGAATATAATTTTTTTTTTTTAATCGATTATCTTGGATTTATGCACAAATCTTGCCAGATTGACCTTCGTCTTCTGAGAAATCTAGGTGCCTTTGATCTTTAACCGACCATCAAATCTAGTTGCCTTTGTTCTGTAAGTATCATTATTCTGTTGTAGTGTGTTGACTATTGTTAAAGTGTTCATCATTCCTTCTTTAGTCCTTCGAGTCTTCAACATTTGGTCTAACATACGATTTCCGGGTTTCATATTCATTCTTCTAGATTCGGACCTGCAAAAGGAAGAGCGGAAGGACAGAAAACACCAAGTGTACAAAAACCAGAGTAATTCAGAGCACACAAACTACGAACACGGAATTTCTATGAAATAAACATAGTTTGATTCTATTTGTTTTGGTTTTCTGTGTTGTTTGTTGTGCAGAGAGATAATATATGGGGGAATAGCTGAAGGTTTGGGGCGCTTGAGATATGGTTCTATGATTTCCACAAAAAAAGCCACATAGTTCAGCAAGGGAAATTGGTTTATTTGCTTTCCTGAAACCAGTCCAGTTCGAGACAACATATCTAATTTTGTTCCCGTTTTTTCTAAGTATACTACATATCGAGATATGCAAGAAAGATTCATCATTATCAGACATCAATTCAGCATTGCTCAAAGAGGAGCAACGACATATGATTTGGAGTAAGTTCATATAGTCTGAGTTTATACCTCTCCGGCTTACAAAATGTAATCTTTGCCCCATCTTGTTCAACGGGTGGTGGACCTTCGGACTGACGAGAGAGGTCCAGACCGCAACCAACACCAGCAATGAAGCTCTTTTCCCAGTCTTCCAGTGGAAATAATGGAGGACCTTCGACCCACACATCTTCACGTTCTTCTTCCGGCACCATCGTTGTTGACCACACTGCATTTCCGGGTTTTTCCATCTCTTTCTCTTTTTCCCATTACCCGACACCAATCTACCTTCCACATTTGAGACAAATCGAACAAGGAAAACAAAAATCGGCATACACTTGACAAACTCCCTCGATCCGGATCTGGTCTTATTCTTCATTTGTATTTCCTGATCCGTTGTAGCCGAAAACCTTCCACCTTCTGGCTTCAACGAAGGTTGAAGCTGTAATACCCCGAATTCTCAGAACTCGGGACATTACTGGTTAGGACCTCACAATGGGTCCCGACCTCAGTTTGACAACAATATTACTAGGATCTTGCAACAAGACACAAATAAGAAAAACCGAAGTTCATAAAAAAATGTATTTTTAAACGGATGAATGCAACAAGATCTAACAGCCTATAGTACTTAAACAACGGAAAAGACTAATTGTCTTTATCCTGAAGAATGAAACAACAAGATAACACCCAACCCCACTCTAAGGAGTACGGAGACCCGGCTGACCACTACTTCCGGATCACTCAGCTGCTGCTCTAACCTGCGGTAAATCTAAAAACACAACAGAACAACCATTAACTAGTTATCTAAACATTAGAAGAATAATAATAGCACACACACATAAAATAATAAACACTCATCATGCTTTCAAACAATCCATTTATTATCTTCATTTAAGTCATTCACTCTAATGATACTTATTTTGTGACACGAGGGATTCCCAAACCTCGCCTCCGCCCCCGTGTACCCATCAGGAGTGGATCCGATGCATCTCACCGTGTACCTGTATGGTCTGGGTATAGAGAACCTCCCAGTCTCCTGGCAGAGCTGGGCAGTGATGTCACGGCCCGTTATACATACACTTGGGCCTTAACACATAATAACAACGGTCGTCCTAACAAGTTGTTATTTTTATTATAACACACATTGCACACACACAACCATTATCACTCAACTAAGATCCAGAAACCAGCTAAGTAAGTCGCAAGGACTTACCTGAATCAAGTCAAAATCCCGAAACAATGTTACTACTTGATTCCGCAAGAATAAAACTCAACACCTGTTTATAACGAGGAAACTTGGATCAATATCATAACCACTCACCTATAAGGTTTCATAACTTCCCAACTTCATAACCATCTAATTTACGTTAAGCTTACCCAAGATCAACTCACATCCCAACTTTCTCATAACTTCTTGGTAAAGAGCAAGAGCTTACGCTAAAATGCTGACTTAAGGCCATGTAAAGGTAAAATAGAACATCACCGACATAAAGTCTATACCCATAGGATTCAAAAACTCAACTATGCTTAGCCGACCTAAACTCACACGGAACACAACCCCACGTGTGTTTATATATATATATATATATATATATATATATATATATATATATATATATATATATATATATATATATAAACACAACAACATACGTGTGTGTATATATATAATATATATGTATATACACATACCCAACAACTTTAGTGTGTATATATATAATATATATATATATATACACAGCAACTTACGTGTAATATATATAATATGTATATATATATAACACTACGATCAGCAAGCTTGTACCCTTCTTCTCCCTCCAATCCACCCTCCTACTGTTATCAAACCCATTCAACACCGAACACACTCACCAATATAAGCAACTCTCAGTACCCACACGAACCCTTTTCACTACGTACCAACCCCAACCCCTGCTAGACTCGAAACCCTTCCGACGTCCATCATACACGCCCCTACTCAACCCTATAAAAAAACGCAAAGACGAAAGACTTACGGTTCAACTCGGAGGATGTCACGATTAAGATAGGAAGGCTTGGCTCGATATCTGCGGACGAGATTTCTCTTCTCTTACTGGTTAAGCGTCTGCCGTGAAGAGCGGTGCAGCCTCGTACTTGCCGAAGTGTTGAATTCGGTGTGGTCGTCACTGGACAGTAGGGCGGCGAGATTGGTTACATCCAGGCCGAAGAAAACAGTGGAGAGGCGTTTGAAGAAGGTTACCTGTTCGTCGACGAGTGCGGAGCGAAGACGGGGCGTTGCTGCCACCGATCGAGAGAAGAGTGGTGAGGGACGTTGGAAGCTGCACGCCGGAGAGTAAAACCGAAGAGAAACGATGTTGCAGAAGAGTCGACGATCACCGATGGCGGTTGCGAAGTCGTGCGTGATATGGGGATATAGGAGAGAGAAAAAATCAAAAGGTTAGGGGAGAGTGGTAGGCGTGTGTGAGGGTTAGAGGCTGAAAAGTTGAAGACTTGTAGCTTCTGGGCCCAGCTGACAACAAGGACGTGCTCATCCAAGTTTGGGCCGGCCGAGATGGGAAGCCCTTATAGCACCAGGCTAGCTGGAAAAGAACAAGAGAATGGGCCTAGCCCGTTGGCTATTTAATGAAGGGAGTATTTGACAGCCAGGCGCACTACGGAAATAAGAAAGCACACGACCCATGGTCCGGTACGGTCGAGTAACTCTAATATTTGTAGTTCGGATGTTCAAAATTCCGAACTAAAATATTTCGGTTAAAGAAATTCCGAAATAAATTAAAAAAAATATTTTGGGTATTACAATAGTTCCCCCTTCAAATAAGTTTCGTCCCGAAACTTAGGATAAGAAAGGTCGTCATGGTAGCCTACTAAATATAACCGAAATATCCGTATTTCCTTCTCGAGGAACATGGTTCTATCTTTCTAACCAAAAGGCCATGACAAGGTAACGCATAGAAGACTAATCATTCTAGCATGCAACACATAAAAGACTAAACAATCAAACATGCAACACAAATACAAACCAAATCACTCCACCATGATAGCAAACACAAAGTCAATAAAAAATCACACAAGTGTGGGTCCAAGTACTAACCCGCCGATCCCACAGCTAAAACTAGCTCAGCATAAAACTCGGGATAGTTCCTCATGATGCTATCCTCCGTCTCCCATGTAGCCTCGTCGGCTCCGCGTCTAGACCACTGAATTCATAGCATGGGTATGTCCTTAGACCGTAAGCGTCTAATACTCCTCTCTAACACAACTACTGGGTGCTCTAAAAAAATGTATGGTCGGGCTCAACTATCAGATCCTCATGGCTGATAACGTGTCTCGGGTCCGGGATGTACTCTCTCAACTAAGATACATGGAAGACCGGATGGACACCCTCTAGTCTCGGTGGTAGTGCTAATCGGTAAGCGACCTCTCCAACTCTCTCCAAGATCTCAAAAGGTTCTGACATACCGGGGACTCAGCTTCCCCTTAATGCTGAAACGCCAAACTCCTCTCGTCGGTGACACTCTCGACCACACCTGGGCACCCACCCTAAACTCCAAGGATTGACGCCTTTTGTCGACGTAGGATATTTGACGACTCTGAGCTGCTAACATCCGCTCTCGGACCAGGGCAATCTGAGCGATGTCATCCTGTATATGATCTAGAGCTACTCCATCAGCTTTGCTGGGCTCATCCCAGTACAATGGCGTGCGACATATCCGCCCGTACAAAGCCTCATAATGGGCCATCCCAATAGACACGTGCCAATTGTTATTATACGAAAACTCTACAAGTGGAAGATGTTCTGGCCATACTTGTCCCCAATCCAGTACACAGACCCGCAACATGTCCTCTATCGTGTGGATAGTCCTCTCAAACTGACCGTCGGTCTGTGGGTAATAAGTAGTGGTAAAATGGAGACTCGTCCCCGAAGCAGTATGTACCTGCTTCCAAAATCTCGAGGTGAAACGTCCATCCCTGTCGGAGACGATAGTCCTCGGTACTCCATGGAGTCTCACAATATGTCTGGTAAACTCCTCAGCTAGACGACTTACCGGACACGTTTCCTTAATCGGAATGAAACATGCGGTATTCGTCAGACGGTCTACTACCACCCAAATAGCATCAAAACCTCTGCTGAGTCTCAATCCCGTGACAAAATCCATCGATATATCCCTCCACTTCCACTGTGGTACTAGTAGTGGGTGGAGCTCTCCTCGGGACATGCGATGCTAAATCTTGACCTGCTGACAGGTCGCACACTGAGCTACATACCGAGTCACGTCGGGCTTCAAACCACCCCACTAGAAGGACCGTCTCACATCCTTGTACATCTTACTCGCTCCAAGATGTACTGAGTATGAGGTAGCATGAGCCTCACCTAGTATCCTGTGTCTCAACTCACTGTCTGATGGCACACAAACGCGGTCCTAACGTCTCATCACTCCATCAGCACCAATAGTGAATTGAGGTGCCTCATCTCGGGACATCTTGTCTCGGATCCTGTCAAAGTCGGGCAGGGATCCTGCTTTTGTCGGATCTCACCTAACAGATCAGGAAGGAACTCCAAGGTAGCCAACTGATGGACTGTATTCCGGAAGGTGAATCTCTACCTCCAACCAAGCCAAAACTCTCTACAACTGCGGCTGTAATGTCGACCGGATATCGCCTCCTCCTGAGGCGTCTTCCGACTCGAAGCGTCAGAAACTACATTTGCTTTTCCGGGTGGTAGAGAATCTCAAGGTCGAAATCCTTGATCAACTCTAACCACCGCCTCTGGCGGTTATTCAACTCCCGCTGAGTGAATATGTATTTCAGACTCTTATGGTCTATGAAGATCTGACATGTCGCCCCATAGAGATAGTGACGCCAGATCTTAAGAGCATGAATTACTGCAGCTAACTCTAAATCGTGTGTGGGGTAGTTCTCCTCCTACATATTCACTTACCGAGACGTATAGGCTATGACCTTACCCCTCTGCATCAAAACACACCCAAGCCCAGCTTGGATATGTCACTGTATACCACAAATTCATCTGTACCCTTTTTGTGTACAAATATCAAATGCATATGATTTTCTCAAAAGTTCAATTCCTCGCATCGCATTTATTATGTTTTCCTTATACTCAAGTCATTTTACCTTCTTTTAAATCTTTACCCCAGTAGGATAGTTAATCCGTTTGAGTTTCCTCGTATACGCCTTACAGACCACGTTGGTTGGTCTTATTACTTTCATCAACTCTTATGTTATCAGTCCAGCCTGAATTTTTATTGGAGTACCTCAATTTCTCATTAAACTTTTATATATACACTTTTCGGAAATCATCTTATTGGGGTAATACAACTCATTCTCATGTTTGTTATAGCCAACATGTAGATTTCATCTGCAATCACCTCACAACTCGACCACACATTTCACCAAGGCTTTAAATCATACTCTCTATGTTTTTGCCTTTTCTGTAATTCCAATTATTCTATGTCACTTCTTTAGTCACAAGGGTTTCTTTTGTCAATCTAGACAGTTTGACCTCACTTTTTCTCGGAGGGGCAACATCAGTCCTACTTGTGTGGAATGCTAAGACATAGGACATGTCCACAATCATCTGTTTCTTCTTACTCTTCTAGTTCTTCTTACAGGGATCCCTTCATACTAACTTTGATATGTATCTTTACTTAGTCAGTAGGAAGTAACTACTCACAACAACTCCCTTTACACCATTACTATCATCAATGGTCATTACCGACCGTCAAGAGCTTCTCTTTAATTTTTTTATTAGAGTTATCATATTGGACTCATTCAATGTTACCATCAAGGCTACTAGTACTTGTATTGATTTAACTTCACTATTGTCGTCGTTGATCTCTGGAAGAAATTCACCATATGTCGGTAAATTTCCTTTATAACCTTGTGGTTATTCTTCTTATCTGTCAACCAACCATCACCAGTTAGCCAACACGTGTAAATTCTCTGTTGTTACCAATTATCATGTAGTTGTCCTTCTATAAGATCGTAGACTTACTTTTCTTCTATCTCTTTTGAGGTTTAATATACCCAGTGAAAATTTATCTCTTCCATTTATACTCCTTTAGCTCCTTTTACAAACTACACTCCTATAAGAGCACTATACTCTTACGAGTCTAGCTGTATCTTCATCTTCCGTCAACGGACTAGTAATTTCTTCCACGATAACTTGTAGGTATTTCCCCATAATTCTTTTTACCCGAGTTATCGTCCAATTGCGGTTCTCTGTTATGACCCACTAGTGTTGTTAACTTAGATCTCTTCGTGAATGAGAAGTCATTAGAGACCCCCGTGTTCACCAACCATTCTCCTACACCTTCCTTGTGTGCTGTTTTGTACTGCCGCCATTGTAGAAATCCGGTCTTTGTTGTATCCCGATCCTTGTTGAATTTCTTGTGCTTTCTAGGAGGTCACCCCACTTCCATGTTGGTGAAATCTGCCTTCCACTTCCTAGCAACCTGTAAGCTTCCCTTTTTGCGGCTCTTTTTATTCTTCGTATTTGGGTGGACAAGATATCTCATCTTGACTCCTACGCTTATGATTGTCTCGGTTTCCCATCTTGATTGTGGTGGCAAGTAGCTTGTCGAGAGTGATCATCTTCCGCTTTGCTTCTAGCCTCAAACTTCCACCTTCTGATCCGTCAATAAGCTTAGAAATAATTCCTCTTGTCTAGATCGCTACTATATTTCACTTGGACTTTCATGCCCATGTGTGTTTCAGAAGGTATCCGCTTTGTTTTTAACGTTGCTTTACACCACACTTGAAAGAACCTATGGGTTGTCTCTTCCAATTTGTATACTTGCCGGTCATCAAACGCGTTGCCGGAACTACTCTCATGTATACTCTTCATTTGATCCAATTGAGTTGACTCGGGATTCCCTTCTTGTCATCGTAGTTGGTGTTGTCCTTTAGTCTTCACTTTTCCGTCTCGACGTTCCTCAACAAGCTCGAAGGAGTTGTCCGCCGTTCGTCTACCATAATGCACATATGATTGTGCATACTAATCCTCACGTTGAAACCCTTCAAATATACTTAGGTGTGTCAACGGAGTGAGGATCTCATTTGGTTATCTCTGTTAAGGGCATAGTATAACTATAATTCCTACTAAGCTTCGGCATATACTTATCTACATCACCTATCATTATAATCAAGCTAATAAGTCCAAAGAGTAACAACCTAAAGTCCATACTAAGCATACTGAGATCCGCGGTAGTAGTGGTGGCCAGCCGTACTTTCTATTCCCAACCAGACTATGCATGCATTTGAAACCAAAAGTCCTTTTTAAAACTCAGATCCCTTTTCGGGTTCCGCTTAATTACTTATTCGGTCTTTCAGAAGATTTCAAGTGTCATTGTTGTCAACCTAGAGCTCTGATACCATGTTGTAATACCCCGAATTCTCAGAACTCGGGACATTACTGGTTAGGACCTCACAATGGGTCCCGACCTCAGTTTGACAACAATATTACTAGGATCTTGCAACAAGACACAAATAAGAAAAACCGAAGTTCATAAAAAAATGTATTTTTAAACGGATGAATGCAACAAGATCTAACAGCCTATAGTACTTAAACAACGGAAAAGACTAATTGTCTTTATCCTGAAGAATGAAACAACAAGATAACACCCAACCCCACTCTAAGGAGTACGGAGACCCGGCTGACCACTACTTCCGGATCACTCAGCTGCTGCTCTAACCTGCGGTAAATCTAAAAACACAACAGAACAACCATTAGCTAGTTATCTAAACATTAGAAGAATAATAATAGCACACACACATAAAATAATAAACACTCATCATGCTTTCAAACAATCCATTTATTATCTTCATTTAAGTCATTCACTCTAATGATACTTATTTTGTGACACGAGGGATTCCCAAACCTCGCCTCCGCCCCCGTGTACCCATCAGGAGTGGATCCGATGCATCTCACCGTGTACCTGTATGGTCTGGGTATAGAGAACCTCCCAGTCTCCTGGCAGAGCTGGGCAGTGATGTCACGGCCCGTTATACATACACTTGGGCCTTAACACATAATAACAACGGTCGTCCTAACAAGTTGTTATTTTTATTATAACACACATTGCACACACACAACCATTATCACTCAACTAAGATCCAGAAACCAGCTAAGTAAGTCGCAAGGACTTACCTGAATCAAGTCAAAATCCCGAAACAATGTTACTACTTGATTCCGCAAGAATAAAACTCAACACCTGTTTATAACGAGGAAACTTGGATCAATATCATAACCACTCACCTATAAGGTTTCATAACTTCCCAACTTCATAACCATCTAATTTACGTTAAGCTTACCCAAGATCAACTCACATCCCAACTTTCTCATAACTTCTTGGTAAAGAGCAAGAGCTTACGCTAAAATGCTGACTTAAGGCCATGTAAAGGTAAAATAGAACATCACCGACATAAAGTCTATACCCATAGGATTCAAAAACTCAACTATGCTTAGCCGACCTAAACTCACACGGAACACAACCCCACGTGTGTTTATATATATATATATATATATATATATATATATATATATATATATATAAACACAACAACATACGTGTGTGTATATATATAATATATATGTATATACACATACCCAACAACTTTAGTGTGTATATATATAATATATATATATATATACACAGCAACTTACGTGTAATATATATAATATGTATATATATATAACACTACGATCAGCAAGCTTGTACCCTTCTTCTCCCTCCAATCCACCCTCCTACTGTTATCAAACCCATTCAACACCGAACACACTCACCAATATAAGCAACTCTCAGTACCCACACGAACCCTTTTCACTACGTACCAACCCCAACCCCTGCTAGACTCGAAACCCTTCCGACGTCCATCATACACGCCCCTACTCAACCCTATAAAAAAACGCAAAGACGAAAGACTTACGGTTCAACTCGGAGGATGTCACGATTAAGATAGGAAGGCTTGGCTCGATATCTGCGGACGAGATTTCTCTTCTCTTACTGGTTAAGCGTCTGCCGTGAAGAGCGGTGCAGCCTCGTACTTGCCGAAGTGTTGAATTCGGTGTGGTCGTCACTGGACAGTAGGGCGGCGAGATTGGTTACATCCAGGCCGAAGAAAACAGTGGAGAGGCGTTTGAAGAAGGTTACCTGTTCGTCGACGAGTGCGGAGCGAAGACGGGGCGTTGCTGCCACCGATCGAGAGAAGAGTGGTGAGGGACGTTGGAAGCTGCACGCCGGAGAGTAAAACCGAAGAGAAACGATGTTGCAGAAGAGTCGACGATCACCGATGGCGGTTGCGAAGTCGTGCGTGATATGGGGATATAGGAGAGAGAAAAAATCAAAAGGTTAGGGGAGAGTGGTAGGCGTGTGTGAGGGTTAGAGGCTGAAAAGTTGAAGACTTGTAGCTTCTGGGCCCAGCTGACAACAAGGACGTGCTCATCCAAGTTTGGGCCGGCCGAGATGGGAAGCCCTTATAGCACCAGGCTAGCTGGAAAAGAACAAGAGAATGGGCCTAGCCCGTTGGCTATTTAATGAAGGGAGTATTTGACAGCCAGGCGCACTACGGAAATAAGAAAGCACACGACCCATGGTCCGGTACGGTCGAGTAACTCTAATATTTGTAGTTCGGATGTTCAAAATTCCGAACTAAAATATTTCGGTTATTTTGTCTGAGCTTTTCCATGGCGATCTTGTTTTCCATCTTCCCAACATCAATGACAGCGATTTGAAGGAAACGGATCTTCTTTTTTGAGTCATTCTTGTGTAGATCTGCAGACAACACCAGGAGCTATTCAATTTGAGGGCTGGGTTATTCACATCTAGAGGGAAACCTGGTAGATTTGGGCTAGGGTTTTCGAGGGATTTGGGAGGGGAAGGCTCAAAACCTTAACGCGTGACGGCGCGTTCTTCCGTCGAGTTTTTAGGGTTTTCGTGTTTTAAAATCATAGATGGTTATAATAGATTAGATATTATAACCATCATTGCTGTGTCTGAATTCAAATTATCCGGTAATTTGAAAATCAACAATGCATTCTGTAAGTTTACAGAAGGTTAAGAAAACATGAAAATTTTATGTATATTACAAGAATATGATCAATGTATATCAAACAAAAAATTGTGCCTACACCATAAACTCACTGTTATTGTTGAAAGTGACTAAGAAATAGTTCAGTTGAGGTTGGTATGGACTATTGTTGTCATGTTGATGTGTAATACAGTAATAGCCATATCCTAGATAGTCCATATTTCCTAAATAGGCCGGCATAATTTGATGAATGTCCCTAGGGACCGTTGATTGTAAAGGTGTCATGAAACCATTGAGTTTTGGTATTCATCAAACTGTGGCAAGAAGTTTAGAACATTGTCTTTGTCTATTGAAAATATGTTTCAATTTGCTGAACTTACTTTATATTCTTGAAATAGTTTATAGGAAACAGATTTCATATCTTGGAGGAATCTAGTATCACATGTTATCCGAATTAGGCTGAGTTGAACTTGTATCCAACTTGTTGATACGACGAGTTATATCAAATGGTGAAGAGATTGGTGTGGAATTGGTACTCTCATGTGTACATGACTATTGTTTTTTGTAAAAGTAGGTTGCTCAATCTGTTTTACTGAATATGTTTGAGGTTTAAGCTTGGTTGTGTTTTTGTGTTATTGGTTGTTGATTTGTATAGGATGTTTGTATTAACTTGAAGTTGGGTTTCCCTTCTCAAAGCATTGAAGTTGATCAAGATGGAGTAAGCTTTGGATGCACTTATCAGGTAAATGCTCTTAGCTAAGTAAAAAAGACTGGAAATATGAAGTGCTGATCAAAATAAAGTAGACCAAATCCTGAACTTTTAATTTGGGGTCACAGAGAAATTGTTTGAGGATTGAGTATCTTGATTCAAAACTCAAATGGAAGAGCTTAACACCAACATGCAGTAGCCACTTTCTCATGAATACATTAATCAAGAGAATTGGTAGTTTGGTATGTTGTAGGATGTGTTGATATGAGTTGTCCAGAAAATTCTATTGCGCCACAAAACGCAGGATAAGTCTAGCTTGAGTGAACTTAAGAAAATTCACTAATGCGTAAACCACAATGTCCACAAATTTGTGTTGATTCATAATGTATTAAGTGAATTTAATAAAATCAACTTAAAGTATAATTTCTTGTTAACAAACAGGCCACAAATAATTTTTTTTTTTTTTTGAAACAATTTAGTTTACTAGGCTTTTTCTAGTTTTGTGTTTAGTAAGTCTATCCTTGAGAGAAAAGTGTGTGAGTTTGAGGATAAACTAGTCTAATACCCGCACCGTATGCGGGATTAGCTTTAATAACTTGTAAAACAAATCTAATTATTAATTAAATTGAGTTGGAAGATAATATTATAAGGGAAAGTAAAAGATAATAAAAACATAAAGGGATATTTTTAAATAAATGATAGTTTACATGTTCTTGATAAAAAAAAAAGGTCTTAAATGAAACTGAACGTAAACACGACCCGTAATATAAAAATATATGGAACCATGGTTTATGTAATTAAGGTTTTTTATAATATTAGTGTATATATATATATATATATATATATATATATATATATATATATAGTTAGTTAGTTAGTTAGTTAGTTTATATAATTTTTTAATTAAATTTTTTAAAATGAGAGTGCGTTTTAAATTGCATTGACAAAAAGAACGAAAAAAAAAACATATGGCATTAAAGGCTTATACTTTATTATTAGTATATAGATATATATTTTAACACTAATATTATATATACATATATGTTTGGTAAGTAGATAAATATAAGTTCTATAATAGGATAATTAAAATATGGTAACTATATATATTATTTAAAAAAAACTAAAATTCTAAGAAAATGACATGTGACATATTTTTTTGCTAGGATGAACCACGTTGAAGTAAACGCTTCTGCTTTAATATATGTATATAGATACAAAAGGTTATGGTATATTTACTTAATTGAAACATTAAAAAGCCTATTTACTACTCTATTTTTTCAAAAAGGCCTAGTTACCAAAATTACCCTAAATTTTTTTGTGAGATCAAATTAAAGTTAATAAAACCAACTTACAAGTATAATTTCTTTTTTGATATTTAAAAAAAAAAGCACTTGCAAATTAAATTTTCTAAAACCAACTTATAAACTCATATGAACAATTTGATACTTCCTCCGATCATAAATAAATGACTTTTTAGCCATTGACACAATTATTAAGAAAATTACTCCCTCCGATCAAAAATAACTGTCGTTTTAGCCTTTGACACAATTTTTAAGAAAAATATTAAATAACATAGATTTTGTAAAGTTTTTATAAATCTTATCACTTATTTAATATTCAACCTTATTTTAAACCAATGAGAAAGATTTTAGAACTAAAATTAATTATTTACACCAATTTTCAAGAACATTTCTTATAATTATTGTTCATTTATTGGCCTAGAAAACTTAAAACGACAGATAATTTTGATCAAATTTCTAATGCTAAAACGACACTTATTTTTTATCGGAGGTAGTATTAAACAACCTTAATTTTATAAAGTTTTTTTTCTCAATTTTATCACTTATTAAATATTCACCACCTTTTAGACCAATGAGTGAATTTTTATTACAAAATATGTAATAAAAACAGTTTTCAAGAACTATTCTCACAACCCTCTCTTAATTAATAACCTTGAAAATATAAACGACATTTAAATTTGATCAGAATTTAAATCCTAGAAAGTCATTTATTTACGATCGGAGGAAGTATTTAATTAGCACCATTATTGTATAATTTTCTTGTTATCTAGTTGTTATAATATTGTGTAGTTATAATCTTTATTTACTATTTACCAAAACATTAAAATCGAATTATAGTAGGGATGATGTCCTTTTTTCGTAATTTTAAAATTGTATTAGCTTCGATAAGTTCGTGGTTCTCAAACGCTCATCAAGCTTATAGAAAAATTAGCTAGTTCGGTCATCTACTTATTTAAGCTACTCAACCAACTTCATTTTCAACTACAATAAGATTTAGTCTTTAGCTACAATAAGCTCGTGTTTCTCACAAGGACCCATAATCTCTAGTAAACTTCGTTCTTCCAAACACTCTTAAACTTATCATAAAAAAATAAGTTTGTTCAATCAACTACTTAAATTGCTTCAACTTTAACCACCGATAAATTTTAGCTTTAACTCCGATAAACTAACGTTTCTCAAACATAATGTGTGTTTTCCAAACAAGAACAAAACTTTAAACGTATGAAGGTGAATTTGCAAAGTGTGCCTATATTTACTAATGTTATATTCAATAGGCTTTAAAAAAAATTGTGTAGAAGAAAGTATGTCTTTTTAATGAAGTGATTTCAGTAATATTCCTTATTTACACAAGTAAATATATTACACAAATATTATTATACAAGTAAATATGTCCTTACCTAAATTAACGTAATTTAAATATATTATACAAATATCTTTACATAAGTAAATACTTACACAAATATCTTAACTACACAAAGCAATTTAAAATACACTAATATTCGAGAATCATTGACATTATGTTACGTAAAGTAGTTACACAAACTTAATCATAACTGCACAAAATATTTTCACAATACACATACGAATACTTACACAAAATTAAATTTTTATGTATCAAAACATATGGAAATGCTCCTACTAATGTACCCATCAATATATTATGTAATTGCCATAAACAAACAATTCATATCTTATCCATTGCTTTTGAATAACTAAAAATATTTTCTCCATTATTTCACAATATCTTTCGAATATTTTCTTACCTAAATTAGTGTAATTTTAATACATTGCAGAAATGTCTCCTCGCAACTGCATACTTTTACAAGATATTAAGTTATATAATCTACACAAACTTTATTTTAACTACATAAAATATTTATAAAATAAACATATACACAAGATATAGGTAAATATCAAACAATTAACAATACAATTATTAAATTTCCATATATTATAAAAACTGCACGAATTAGGATCTTATATTAATACAAGGGAAATTCCGGATGGTACCCTCGTGGTTTGGGGTATTCCGGATTTTGCCCACCAGTTTTTTCAAGTTCGGATGGTACCCTTAAGTTTATGTTGTTTTCCGGATTTTGCCCAAATTCATTATACTTTTTTAAATTCCATTAAAAACAAACAAAAGAAAATAAACTAAAATTAAAAAACAACTTAAAATAGAAATAATAATTTATTTAATTTAAAAATAATTTAAAACAGTAACTTTAATAAAAAATATATATTATATTAATTTAAAAATAAATAAATTAGATAAATTTTAAAAAATTCAAAAATCAGTGTTTTATTTATTTTAAAAATAAATGATTGAATTGGCATATTTTTTACAAAATCTAAAAATATAAGTGTTATACTTTATTTAAAAAATAAATAAAATAAGGACTCTTTTAAATAATAAAAAAAAGACTGTTTTAATTTATTATTAAAATAAATAAATAATTTTTCTATTTTATTTATTTCCCAAAACTAAAAGAAAGAAAATAAAGTAATATTAAAAAATAAAAAAAAAAGAAAACTGATTTATTCAATTTAATAATAAATTAAAACAGTGATTTTTTAAAAATTTTTTAAAAAATTCTTATTTTATTTATTTTTGAAATAAAGTATAAAACTTATTTTTTTAGATGTTGTTAAAAATGCTAACCCAATTTATTTATTTTTAAAATAAAAGAAAACACTGATTTTTTTAAATTTTATAAAAATTATCTAACGAATTTATTTTTAAATTAATATAATATATATATTTTTTTAAAAAAGTTACTGTTTTACTGTATTTTTAAAATAAATAAATTATTATTTCTATTTTAAGTTGTTTTTTAATTTTAGTTTATTTTTTTTTGTATTTTTTTAATGGAATTTAAAAAAGTGTAATGAATTTGGGCAAAATCCGGAAAATAACATAAACTTGAGGGTACCATCCGAACTTGAAAAAACTGGTGGGCAAAATCCGGAATACCCCAAACCACGAGGGTACCATCCGGAATTTCCCTTAATACAATTATTGAATCTGTTATAAGGATATTATATTAATATTTAGTTAATTTTGTTATTTATACAAAAAGAATACTTGTGTATTTACAAATGGATAAAAATCATAGAGCTTATTTATCTAAATAAACATATAAAACACATTTTTTCTAATTTTTCGGACACAGCAGCGGCCCTTGGGTGAGGCAAGGTGGGGCAGCTCCAAGAAAAAAAAAATAATAATAAAACGACGTCGTTGGTGAGTGAAAAAAAATCAGAAAAGAGTTGTTGGTTGCCTGGGTTCCCATCCCCACGAAAAGTGCGTGACGCAATCGCCGTCTCCCATCTCCCTCCGAATTCTGACCCTCCTTCTCGAGTTCTCGTCGACGACACATTCACGGCTTCGTCGGTCAGTCATCTCCTCCCTCCTTTCACGCAGGCTCGCAGTCACTCTTACTCTCGCAAGCTTCACACTTTCGCAACGCAGTGTCCTCCCTCTTTCCACTGTCCAATCTACACCAGCGACTCCAGCAAGCCACTCCGCCGTCTTTCCTCCCGGACCCGGCCTCACACAACTCAACGCCTCACTCCTCACTACTGTAAATCCTCTTTCTCATTGACCTAACAATCATGATTTTTTTTGAAATTGTTTTTTTTTTGTTGAAAATTGATTTGTAATTTTTGGTAGACATGGATTAGATTAATTTAGATGTTTGGCGGATGATTGATTGTTGAATTTGTTGAGTTGAATGATGATTTATTGATTGATTTTTTCCGTTAGGGTTTGAGTTTTGAATTGTGTTTAATTGTAATTGATTAATTGATTTGTTTAGGAAATAAATAAATTTGTTATTCGGATGAAAAACATTTGTCGAGTATTGATTCTGCCTCCATTCCTCAAGAACCTCAAAATGTTGATAATGTAAATATGAATGATGTCGATGATGTTGCTATAGATGAGGTTGTTAGAACTGATGTTGCTAGAGATGATATTAGCTAGAGATGGTGTTGCTAGTGGAGAGTGTTCATAGAGATGAAGTTTATGAAGATGATTTTGCTAGTGTTGATATGAGAGAAAAACAACATCGAATGAGAAATATGAGTAATGAAGTAATTAGTGATTCGGGATTGCGCAAAACTATGGATGAATATGATCCTTCATTTAGAGATGATGTGAGAAGAGAGTATGTGGTTAGAGTTCCTTGTCAACCTCTCTCACATTATTTTCCGCGGAATAGTTTTGGAAAGACGTCAAGGAGTTTTGGTAGACTTGTAGTTAAAATTGCGTAAGTAGATGACATAATAACTTTGTTTTTATCGCTATTTTGTTTTTATAGATATTTTTATCGATAGTTATTTTTGTTCCCCTTTAGAAATCCTGCGGTCGTCACTGTCGGGACGTATTATTAATTGGAATTGTTGTTAGTGCTAATAATTGACGCGGCAAAACGTTAGGTTCCTAAAAAGGTTAAGGGAAGAGAGTATCGTTTTCTCCAATGAATATTTTTTAGTTAATTAGGTTGGTATTTACAATTAGCAAAGTACTTTGATGAGTTTGGTAGCACTTTATTCACATAAACATCATTACACATGAAAGACTAAGGTGACTGTTGAGTGGAGAATATCATGAAGATCCCGAACCTTTCCCTAATTACATGAATATACCCATTATTGCCACCTTATATTTTACTCACTTTAAGGTATTTTATTATTCAACACAATTTTTAATAACCATATTAAAATAAGTCAAACTTTACTTCCTACTTTTTTTCGACAATTTTGTTAACTATTATTATTATTATTATTATTATTATTATTATTAGAATTTTTTCTCTTGGTGGCATCAAGGTTTAGACTTTTCCTCTTGGTGTCCACTAAGTTTCAAAATTCCTTTTGGTGCACTCAAGGTTTTATTTGTTTCCTCTTTATACCCATTCTTAATATATTATATTAAAACTCATTAAAAATTAATAAAACAAATTAGAAAAATAAAATTTTAAAATAGATTATGCCCTCATTAAATTTAATTAATAAATTTAGGAATAAAAAACATATATAAAATTAAATATATTTTTTATTTTTTTTAAATAAATATTTTTTTTTATTTTTGAATTAATTTTTTTACTTTGACTTTCGATTTAAAAAATATATATATAATTAAATAAAAAACATTTTTTTGAAATTTTATTAAGATTCTAGAGAATTAAAATGTAATAATTTTTTTATTATTTTAAATTAAAATTTTATATAATTTATATTAATTTGAAAATTTTTAAAAATTATTTTTTTTAATTTTAAGATTATGGAAAAGTATATTATAAAAAATAATAAATTAACACATAAAAAATAATATTGTTATTTTCAAATTATAGAAAATTAACTTCAAAAAAAAATACTATATGTTTAATTTTCTGGACTTTTAAAAATAATGTAAAAATATTAATTTTTATATTTTTTATTTAAATAAATACTATTAAAATATAAAATTGAAACTAAAAGGTAAAAAAAATATTTTAATTCAAATAAAATATATATTTATTTCAAAAAATAAAAAATATATATACAAATTATTTCTATTATAAGTTTATTAATTAAATTTAATGAGGTCATAGTCTATTTCAATTTTATTTTTCTATTTTTTAAATTATTTTTTAATGAATTTTAATGTGATATATTAAGAATGGGTATAAAGAGAAAACAAATGAAACCTTGAGGGCACCAAGAGGAATTTTATAACTTAGTGGACACCAAGAGAAAAAGTCAAAACCTTGATGACACCAAGAGGAAAAATCCTTATTATTATTATTATGCCTTTTTGTTCTAAATATATGACATAGGATAGTCACCCCATCCAGCCAACTGTCTAGAATGAAAAAGTCGTATTCTCAAACTTTCTTGGTTAGATTAACCGGCAATTTCATATAAGTTTTTTTAAAAGAAGCAGAACTATAGAATGAAATGAAAAGTGTTTTTTAGTTTCTTATGATTACGCCAACAACCGGTGATTTTGTACGGATACCGTGTTTTGATATTCTCCATATGAAATTTTAATTTTTGGATGGATGTCCATTTTTCAAATCCAATCGCATGAGTAGTCAGGGAGCTAACAAGACTCCTCATCGATCATTTTCGATGCTGATTTAGTAGAGAACCAACCATTCTTAATGTTTCTCCAATATAACGTAATTGGATTTCATATGTAGGGATAATTATTTCCATAATATTTTTCCTAACTGATAGGTTGATGATGTTCTATAGTTCATTTTCAATTTTGTGTGACATCTCACTCGTTAGATTTAATGAGGTAGCTAACTTTAATATGGGTGTTGATTAAATTGATGTTTTGGACCATTTTGATGAGAGAAGTCGTTGTGACCCAATTATCTTGCCAGAAATTAATGGTTTTTTCATCACCCATCTGCCATATAATTTTGTTTTTAAATTCGATTTTAATTTTATTAGGTTTTACATTGTCATGACGTTTGACCTTGAGATGATAATTTATTATAGGATTTTTCCTCTTGGTGCCATCAAGGTTTGAACTGTTCCTCTTGGTATCCACTAAGTTTCAAAATTCCTCTCGGTGTCTTCAAGGTTCCATTTGTTTCCTCTTTAGACCATTCTTAATATATTACATTAAAATTCATTAAAAAATTAGAAAAAAAAATTAGAAAAATAAATTTAAAATAGATTATGACCTTAATTAATAAATTTATAATGGAATTAGTTTTTATATGTATTTTTTTTATTTTTTGAAATAAATATATTTTATTTATTTTCTAATTAAAATATCTTTTTACTTTTTACTTTCGATTTGAAAAATATATATAATTTATTTTAATAATATTTATTATAAAAAATTAAAAATAATATTATTTATGTGTCCAAAAAATTAAACATATAGTATTTTTTTAAATATAATTTTCTATAATTTATTTTAATTTGAAAATAACAATATTATTTTTTTTATGTGTTAATTTATTATTTTTTATAATATACTTTTCCATAATCTTAAATTTTTTTTAAAAAACATAATTTTTTAAAATTTTCGAATTAATATAAATTATATAAATTTAAATTTAAAATAAAAATTTTTATTATATTTTAATTCTCTAGACTCTTAATAAAGTTTCAAAAAAAAAATTTTATTTAATTTTATATATATTTTTTAATCAAAATAAAAAGGTAAAAAATATTTTAATATAAAAATAAAAATATAGTATTTCAAATATATATATATATATATATATATATATATATATATATATATATATATATATATATATATATATATATATATAAACTATTTTTATTATAAATTTAATGTGGTCGTAATCTATTTTAAATTTATTTTTTTAATTTTTTAAATTATTTTTAATGAATTTTAATGTAATATATTAAAAATGAGTATAAAGAGAAAACAAATGAAACCTTAAGAACATCAAGAGGAATTTTAAAATTTAGTGAATACCAAGAGGAAAAGTTCATGCCACCAAGAGAAAAAATAATTTATTATATTGATATTTTTTAGGCATTTTTCATTCCCTTTTTTAACCCAAATAGTATTTGATTTCATAACTAATTAGTTATTTATTATAAATATATATTACTCAACAATTATTTTCGAGTAAGAATATAAGACAAATTGAGGGAAAGTGGGCCCACGGCAATGTCATGTTGCGTCCCACTCCCCCAACCTTTATTTATGTCACATTTCCCGCTTTCTATAATTGCTTTCTTTCACGATTTGTTCACAACATTATGGCTAAGCTCCACAAATTTGCTTTTTTTTTTTTTACTTATAAATTATAACAAAATATGACACCAATACAAAATAAGTTTGATTTTAAACAAGTAAAAATAAAAGGGCGATTATAAATATTTTTTTGTTAGCAAAGAAGGGTAAAATAAAAACGGAATGAAAATAGTTAACATAAAAAATTGAAATGAAAATTGTTATTTTGCTTTCATGTGTTAAAAGACCTCAACCGTTACATTTTAATCAATAAACAAACTTTTTTTTTTTTATTGATTTGGAAACATTCGTTTTCAAAAATAATTCTTAGTAATTTTAAATGAACTCTTAACCTGTTTAGAAATGAAAATTTAATATTTATTAAAGCATAATAATAATATCCATAAACAATTATGTTATAATGTTAGAATCTAGAATCTAGGGTTATGTTTACGTGAATTTACTATCTTGTACTTCACAAAAATCTCTACATGATATCTAAACACTTTACTTTAACCTTCGCTTCCGTCCAAAACAAACCCCTAATTTAAGACCCTACGATCTTCGGTCGGCCTTCACGCCTTCTACCATCAACATCCGTCCTTATCCTGAAGCCATGGCCGACGACAAGCAAACACCCCCAACCATTTCTCATACTTTGAACTATTACTTGCATCTCTTCAATCATTCTGATTTGCAAATATGTCCTATTTAACTATCCACCGATAATTATGGGGATTGGTCTATTGTTATGACTCATTCCCTTGTCGGAAAACTAAAACTTACCTTCGTCAACGACAAAACCACTTAACCAAATGCGTCGTCGAATACTATTCCGATTGGGTTGTGTCAATTTTATGATACAGAGATGGATTCTCTTATCAATGGATCCCTTATTACGAAAATTGGTCGGCTGATGTGTCAATGCTTATCTTCTTTGGGAAAATCTCAAGGAACGTTTTGATACTGGCAACGAATCTCGTCTACTTCAACTACGTGCGAATATATTTTGCTCGTTGTACTCAAGATGATCAACAAGTTACTACTTACTTTAGTTGTCTTAAAAAGATATGGGATGAGATGGTATCCTAACGTACCAATGTGTGCAAGTGTGCTTGCACATGTGGTAACAAAACCAAAGCCAAAGAAGAGGAGACTCATCAATTCCTCCTTGGCCTCGATAACATCGTTTACGGAACCCTCAAGTCAACATTGTTGCTCAAGAACCTTTGCCTAAACTCAACAAGGCGTGTTCCTTAGCAATTCAAGAATAACACATCAAAACTATTGCTCGAGAACGTGATAGCCGACTCGAGGAGGCAACTTTTTTTTGCATCTTCTCAACGCAACTCCATACCCCCTATTTCATCTCAACGCAACTCCATACCCCCTATTGATTAAGATTGAGACATGACTCCAAATCGTGCTTTAAGATTATCAGCTACCTAGAATGGTGGGTTTCCGATCGACCCTCTCCTCCAGCTCTTGGTGGCTCTCGCACGCCACAACCAAAGAGGTCACTGTCTCCTATCTCCTCTCGGGTGACGACTTCTCTGGTTACAAAGACGGCAAGACACACCAATCTGCTTTTGTCGCACCCTTGTCTACTCAGGATCTTCAAGCCATTGGTCCTGCAATTGATGATACTCAGTAAAATACCATCTTAAGTATCTTGGACTCTTACCATTCTCACACCACTCACAACACCACCTTAGGTATAGTATCACTAACTTGGATCCTTGATTCTGGAGCTTCGTTTCATATGACAAGGTATCACTCGTTATCATCCTCACTCTAGCTATATCACCAAATGTCGGATCAAGCTTCCCAATTGCGTTCTGATTTCCGTTGGTCACGCATGGACTCTTTAGTTGAATACCTCCCTTCGCATGCATCGAGTGTTATATGTTCCATGATTAGAAAGTCATCTTTTATCCCTAAATCAGTTAAAATGGATTTGAATTGTGTTTTTATGATCACTAATAAAATTTGTGTAATACAGGACCACATACACTTTGAGGACGGTGGTTGGAACGGGTGAAGCTCGTGATGAAATCTTTTGATTTCGTTGGTTGAAAAACATTTTTCCGCCCCTTTTACGTCTCACCAAAATTGACACCTCCATCCCCACAATGTCTTGGCCATCCTGCCAACTATGAAGTCGCATCTCCATGTGATATCTATCTTTGGAAAAAACTACATAGATCGTCCTTTCCCATTAGCATTTCTCGCACCTCGGTCTTATTTGAGCTAGTTCATTTAGACATTTGGGGTTCTTATCGTACCCTATCTACTTCTAGTTGTTCTTATTTCCCACAATTTTAGATAATTATTCTCGTTGTACTTATAGGGCAAAGTTGACGCCTCTTCTTTAACTCAATTTTTTTTTTGCGTCATGGTTGTAACTCAATTTCATACTTGTGTCAAAACCTTTCGCAATGACAATGCCAAAGAATTTTTATGCCTTCGCCCTTTCCTTCTAAGCAAAGGTATTCACTTGTAAACTTATTGCACTTACACTCCACGACAAAATGGGAGGGTATAACTTAAACATCGTCATATACTCAATGTTGTTTGAGCCCTTATCTTTTAAGGGCAGTTACCTATCTCACTTCACAACATGCTACCTCATTAATCGAACACCTGCGCATCTCCTTCACCACAAAACTCCTTATGAACTCCTCAATGAATCTCCACATGGTCTTGACCACCTTCGGGTATTGGGAAGTCTCCCTTATGCTTTAAGGGAAGTTACCTATCTAACTTTATATTTTAGAGTAATATTTACAGCAATATAGTTGTTAAGGTATCTTCAATAACTTTAAAAGTTTACGTTAAAATAACATTCAAACTTTAGATTATTTGGTGCAATATATCGATCTCTGTCTAAATACTTTTTGTAGTTAGTATATGGTGGACCTGAAAGTGGAGAAACAAGATTATTTTCAACAAGAACTTCACGGGAGAGAAACATGTTCGAACACTACATACTGGGGTATGAGAAAGTCTGGAAGAAACTGCACAACTTACCCTCATGTGCCGGAAAAATCGAAGGTCCAAGTGCGTTGGATTTGACCCTCGAAGGGAATTATGAAGATTAGCAAAGATGGATCTGTTAAAAAGGATGATTATGCGTCAACAACGAAGTTATTATGATATAGGCGAGTGACAACATGCCTTGTTATGAATATTGACATATGTTCAATGCCCACGGCGGAAGTATGGGGGTGTTACATGGATTAATAGTTGCTTGGAAGCATGAGTACCGATCAATGGAGATGGAAACATATTCACAATTGATAACTTTACTCCTAGCTAAGCTAATGATATCCACCCGAGTCACCTGTTTGGAAGTCTTATACTTCAATGTCAAAACTTTATTAAAAGCAATTGGACTATCAAATATCTCATGTCTTCCGTGAGACAAACTATTTTACGGAATTTTTACTTATGCTGCTCATAAATTTTCTTTTGGTTTGAATGTATTGTCTAATCCTTCCAAATATGTCATGTCTAACGTGTGAACTCTATCGTCGGAAAGAAGACTATAATGTTTTTAGTGGTCTCTATTACTGCAAAAATCATACAATGTCCAAATTGTTTCTTTTTTTCGTTTAATACACCCAATGTTCTGAGAAAGTTTGCAAATGACCCAGCAGCTTAACAGTTTTTTCCCCTAATAACAACAAAGAGAACTCTTAAGCACGTTTTTTCTCTCTTTACACCGCTTCTGCTTTTCACGGTTGGGATTTGTCTTTGCCGACCCCGTCGAGCAGTGGACTGGGGTTTGTCTTTGATGTCTGTGTTGGTGTTCGGCAGTGGGAGA
Source organism: Fagopyrum homotropicum (assembly GCA_033239125.1). Lineage (NCBI taxonomy): Eukaryota > Viridiplantae > Streptophyta > Magnoliopsida > Caryophyllales > Polygonaceae > Fagopyrum > Fagopyrum homotropicum. Next base: position 8,317,716 of record BSWB01000006.1, on the reverse strand, counting down.
CCGATGTCGGTGATGAAGGTCTAGGTTTGGGTTCGTCACTTCGCTTCTGTTAATCAGGGTTGCTATTGCTGAAACGCCGTTATGGCTTGGGGTTGATTTATATATCTTTTACTGAAGCAAAAACTTTAACGTTGAGAAGTCATACATCAAACGGCTGTTAAGGCTGGGTCACTTTGCAAACTTTTTCAGAACTTTGAGGGCATTACGTGAGAGAACATAAATATTGGGACACCACAAGAAAAAACCCAAAAAATAACTAATAACGAGAAGTGAAAAAGGAAGGAGGCAGGATACAGAGAGTGTTCACACGGCGTTTTTATAATTTTTCCTTTCCGTTCAGTTTCTCAGTCGCCCCCTTCCCTTTTTCTTTTGGGAGTAGCAAAGCAATTTTAATAAAGAGAAGATGAGTTAATGGGGGCGAAATACTGCATTCTTTAACCCTTCGAAAGCCCTTCTTCACCTCCAGCAGTCGCCCACAAATTTTCTTCATTTCTTCTTTATGACGATAGAGCTACTTCAAGCTCAAGCAGAGTGACGTCTAGATCTGCGTTGCTTTTGGGTTTTGGTACGCGCAGCTCATTTTATGATGTAAGTTTTGCTCCATTGGTTCTTTTGTATGAATTTGTTGCTCCAAATTTGATTTTGTTATATTATTCATCCTCTTTCAATTGCATTGTCAGTGTATTTGCTTGCTTATAGTTTTTGGGTTTCTTTTTCAAATTGAGTTTCTGGTTTAGTTAGGTTTTGTTATGCTCTTCCTTTTTGCCGGAATCATGGGCTTGCTTTTTCCTCGTTCCCACTGCTTTATCATTGTTTTAAAAGCGTGGATTTGTATGGTTATTTATTGATTGTGATTCAAGTTAAGTATTGGATTTGCTTTCTTGCTTATTTTCTAGTGAAATCAGAATTGGGTTTGGTCTGGGTGAATCCTGGAAGTTGGAACTAAGCTCGGTTTGGATTGATTTTTGTAGGGTTTAGATTTTTTTTTAGCAAATCATTGTTTTCATTAGCCATTTGGGGTCTCCTTTCGTTTTACCTTCATTGTCCTATTTCAAATTACAAGTCGATTCTAACCAGTAGTGAGCCTTGTTGCTAAGAAATTAGGGCGGGGCATTTGGGGACCTAATTTCTTTTTACCCGTTTGCAGGTATTCTTTCCTTGTTATGGGAAGGTCTATCTGAGAGTATGCCATATATGTGGTGACAAGGCATGGAAAGGATCCCGGAGTTGAAAGTGTTTCCAGGAAGGTTGCATTCTTCTAAACACTTACCAGGTGACAAGGTTTCAGCTCCCAAAGTGCAGATTAGTCGACCTCAATCACGAGACTCTAGGGAGATGGAGTTTTCGGTGAAATCGTGCAAAGGAAAACACTCTTTGCAGGATGACCAGGAGCTTATGGCGGAAACTGCTACATCAAAGGGTGGTGTTGGTTCTGTGGAGGTTGGAGTATCAAGGCCTTTTTCTGGTGCAACCCATCCTATAGAGCCTATTAACCCAGGTTTGACAAAACCCGGGTATGTGCCAATTGGTCAGAAGAATCCGGAGCCGGGTCGCTTGGTAAAGAGCCTGTCTAAGAAGGGTCCTTTTCTCGATGATCTCTCAATATGTGGACCCGGTAAGAAGCCAAACCCGACTGGTCAATGTCATGCCGAGAGCTTGTTGGAAGAAGCAAAGGATGTAGGAGCCGTATCATGTCCACGCTTAGAGTCCCGTGCATCACAGAATACGGAAGCATCTTTCCCTCCTGATTCAGAGGAGGAGGATTTTGTCTGGGATGCATCTTTACCCCCTAGTGTCAATATGAGTCCACTTACTAGCACAGATAGAGCAAGTGTGGTCAGGACTATGAGCATAGTCAATAGCTGTGCAAGTACGTCTAGAAGTGACTGCCTTACCAGTGACGGCATGATCAGCATTGATAGGAATTTTGAGAGTGGAAAGTGCAGCATTCGAGGAGATTCCCACGAGAGTGGCAAGACTAGCATGAGTCGAGCAAGCGAAGGCAGTGGGCTCAGTGATGATAGTAGTTGGAGCAGCCTCACCGGGGGTGCTAATAAGCCACACAAGGGGAATGATCCGATATGGAAGGCTATACTTGCTGTCAGAGCACGGGATGGAGTTTTGGGGATGAGCCACTTTCGGCTTCTCAAGAGGCTGGGTTGTGGAGATATTGGTAGTGTCTATCTCTCTGAACTCAGTGGAACGAGGTGTTACTTTGCCATGAAGGTTATGGACAAGGCATCTCTCGATGCTAGGAAGAAGCTCAACCGATCACAGACCGAGAGGGAGATTCTTCAGTTGCTTGACCATCCATTCTTGCCAACTTTGTATACACATTTTGAGACCGACAGATTTGCGTGTTTGGTCATGGAGTACTGCCCTGGTGGTGATCTACATACTCTGAGGCAGAAACAGTCGGGGAGACATTTTTCAGAATATGCAGCAAGGTACTCTGTTCATTTTCAGGTTCATCTATTGATTTGGAAAATTGTTTGTGTTGCATGCATTCTAAGTTCACATCTTATGTGGTTTATCTTAGAAGTAGTTTCGATGATCATCATCATACATCACAATCACATAACAATATACTACTATTTGCCTATGCTTGCGAAATGCATCTTAGACCTAGTTATCTTCTTATCGTAGATAGTTTATAATTTTCTGCCGTTCCTTTATGGTAATTTTAACCTCTGAGGGCCATCGACGGAGATTAGGCACAATGAGCTTGTAGCTATTTCTGTGGTACAACAAGGTTATATGATTACGCCTGTTAAGATATATGATACAATGTTGCTGTCATGATATCATTTGTTTCTCTGAACTGAATGTTCTGTTCCTTCTCCTCTAGTTCTGGCCCTCTGTGTATATCTTTGTTTGATTGTATTACTGGGAAAACAAAAATAGTCATAAGCTCCCTTTTCCCATTGCTGGTTTCAGGTTTTATGCTGCAGAAGTCCTCTTGGCACTTGAGTATCTTCATATGCTTGGTGTCATATACAGAGATTTGAAGCCAGAAAACGTCTTAGTCCGTGAAGATGGACACATAATGCTGTCGGATTTTGACCTTTCGTTGCAATGCACGGTTTCACCAACTCTAATAAAGAATTCCTCGGAATCAGGCCCTTCTTCAAATTCATTCTGCGTGCAGCCAGCATGTATTGAGCCCTCATCAGTCTGTATCCAACCGTCATGTTTCCTCCCAGGGTTCTTTCCCAAAAAGAACAAGAAGAAAACCCGACAACCCAGAGCTGAACCCGGAATACATCTAGGCTCTCTTCCAGAGCTAGTTGCAGAACCCACACAAGCCAGGTCCATGTCTTTCGTTGGCACCCACGAGTACTTAGCTCCTGAAATCATTAAAGGGGAAGGCCACGGAAGTGCAGTGGACTGGTGGACATACGGTATCTTCTTGCATGAACTATTGTACGGAAAAACCCCATTCAAAGGCTCTGGAAACCGTCAAACTCTCTTCAATGTTGTTGGCCAACAACTCAGGTTCCCGGAATCTCCAGCTACCAGCTATGCCAGTAGGGACTTAATCAGAGCTTTGCTTGTGAAGGAGCCACAAAATCGACTTGGAGTAAAGAGGGGAGCTACAGAAATCAAGCAACATCCTTTCTTTGAAGGTGTGAACTGGGCTCTGATAAGGTGTAGTACACCTCCAGATATTCCGAGACCAGTGGAAATGGAGTTACCCGGTAAAAAGCTTGGGGTTGCTGACCCGATGGGGGTCGTTAGTGCCAGTAAGCGGATGGTAGATGCAGAGATTAAAGCTGGTGGGGGTAAGTATCTGGATTTTGAATTCTTCTAGTGTCCATTGTCCAATAAATGGAAATGAATAGAGGGCTCATCTGCTATATGGTGCCTGTGTGAACATTCTTTGCATAGCAGTGGAAGGTGTCCATTACTTTATATTCTGCTGGTGCATTTTTTTCACAATTGGGAAAACCTTTCAATTCATTTGAGGAAGTAGTCAATCATTTTTTTTACATCAGCAGAATACAAATGAGAATAACATGTTCAGTTGTCTGTAAGGAGGCTAACACCAGAAGGAAAAAATGACAATAAAATAACAGTTGCTGCATAATCACATCAAAACTTGCAACTTGAGGACAGGCTGATACAAACAAGGGTCTGAAAAAGTTCCCAGCTCTTCCTAAAAGAACAAACAAACCTTTCTATTATCCTATTTTATACCATAGGAACAAGTACATACTGTCTCTAGAGCTTCAACAAATAAGGAAGAAAAACTTGTCATTGCTTGGAACACTCCCGGTAAGCCGGTTTGTAAATTGTTCAATGTCATAGCTCTGGTAACTTCCACTGCTTTGGTATACTTGAGCATGTCATCTTCGAACCGCCTTTGGAAAGCAGCAAGCTCAGCTTTCTTATCAGCTAGGGGATCACGAGCGTCCAATGCCTGTCCGTTATCGGGTGGTCCAACTCCAATCATTGAGTAAGAGCTGTAGTACTTCTTCTCTATTTTTCTGAGGGATGTAGCTTTCTTTTCGAGTTCCTTTGATGTGCTTTCGGCTTTCCTTTTCATCTTCATTTCTTCGTTTTGTTGAGCGGATATGACATGGACAACATGGACAAAGCTCTTGATGTTTTCTGAAGCCACTGTATCTGGAAGGTGGTCAAGGGCAATTTTCCATTGATCAAAGACAGAGAATGACTCTGAGGGTTGCCTGGTATGTTGGCTGTTTTCTGAGTCAACCGGCTCAAGGGTCAGCCTGAACCAGCCATGGAGGGAGCAGATAAAGTCCCTTTGGTGTTTCACTAAGCGGCAAAAGCTAGAATGCCAAGCTGATACAGCTGATTCAAGATCACGGGTTGCTTGACGGTGAAGTTCAGATGTACAATAACCCTTGGCTGCTTGGTTTACCAGCCCCCGGACTTGTTGCACGATCTGGTTCTGAAACTCATGGGATTGGTTCATGGATCTCCACATGTACATGAACCTGAAACTCATGGGATTGGTTCACTTCTGCAATCAAGCAATTTTACTAAAGCAGATTGACAAGTTGTTGCTTACCCATGACATAGTTCAACAAGCAGAGGAACAAGATCAGTGTCTCTAAGACCCGCAATGGCGGAGGATGTTGTGTTGACAGCCTGAGAAGCTACAACAATTAGAGACTGCAGCTTCTTAATTGATGTTTTGGTCTTGTCCAACTTGGTTTCCTCCTCACCCTTACATTCTTGACTCTGTAGCGTATTCAGCTTTTTTTCATGGTCAATCTTCACTTCTTCTCTAGCCTGTGAATCAGTAAGATAACTCTTTCATCAGCAACTATCCATGATGGCTCACAAATATGAAACAAAATATCCATCAAACAAAAACTATAGGAACGTATTTTGAAAAAACCCACCACTCTCTTCCTCCAATTTCGTTCTTTCTTTGTGGTTCAGGTTTCAGATGAAAATTTCAAAAAAATAGTTTAAATAAGGGAAAATGGCGGTAATAATCAAACTTCCACCCTGTTTCATCTCCTATAGACATTATCGAAGATTCGAACATAAATAAAAAATTTAGGGCAGGTGGTGTTCATTGACACATTGTATTATTTCATAAAAGAAAATGACTCCTTATCAACTTATTTAGTAAGTGATGAGTTAGAAATTCAAACCAAACATTTTTCAAGTCAGAACCGAACTATATATATATATATAATGGCAGAAAGCATAATAGGTCATGGAGTGAGCTTAAGGTGGGAAAAGGAAAAAAAAACCTTGACTTCTTGATAAAGTTTCTTCTCCCATGCTAGTAAGCGTTCTAAGGTGGAGCAGAGGCTCTTTGGACAACCAGGTTTGTCCAAATTGCTGACATCCATCCTGTATCTTACCGCTAATGGGGGCTTTGAACTCCAACTAGAGCTCAACTTGCTCAGTACTCCACTTGAATGATATACAGTTTCTACAATAACCCAAACAATGTAAATAGATTATAGGAATTCGAAGTATTCAGGGCCATAAACGAATGTATAATACGTACTCTTCAATTGGCTGAAGCTGTGATCCAGCTGAGCACGGTCGGTCTCGAGCATCTCCGCTACCTGGTCTCCGGCAGAGGCGGCTCTGTCGAAGTATAATTTGACGGAACCAACGATCTCCTTTAGATCTCGATGTCTAACGGCCATTTTCGAGTTGGATACACCTCTGTCGTATCCGGCTTGGCTTTTCCCCCAATTGACCGACGATGGGGCTCCATTTTTGGACTTGTTGTCCACCTTGCTCATATCGGGCATGAAATTCGACGACTGTGAACGGATCTCAGACACCCTGGATATTGTCTCTCTCTCGTCGTCGCCGTCGTCTTCTGCCTCGGAGCTGGTAGTTCTATAATGATCTCCCCATTCGCTACAGTGAACCTCCTCTCTCTCCATCTCTGTTCCATCCTCCTCGGACTCTGAATCTTCATGGAGGCTCTTCTCGTTCTCGCCTTGACGCTTGCGGAAGAAATCCGAGCCGGGGGGAGACGGAGGATAGAAGTTTTCCCAGTTCCAGACGGAGGAAGTCTCTGAACTCGCGTAGGTCGGGTGTGCCACATAAGCCGCCGGATTACCGAATTTACCGGTAGATTTGACGGTAGCGGGAGTAGAAGGACATGAATCGGAGAGTATATGAGGGAGCTTCGGTTGCGGCCTCCGGCGATCAAACATACCGATACTTTGGGATTTGGAGCTCGCAATCGACGGTGAGCACGGCGCATGTTTAACGGAGGAAGGAACGTCAGGGAATGGACGAGTTCGGATAGGGTGGTGTTTGGGGAGGAGGACGGCGGGGGTGGACTCAGAAACGGAGAGAGGCTCGTCGGCAGAGAAGTCAGTGAGGGAGGAGCCGGTAATACGGAGGGAGCAGATGTAGTCGGAGTGTGCGGCAGCGAGGTGGTGGCGTGCGAACACTGCTTCCTTGATGAGGCGGCGACGGTCCTTGCAGCGGCGGACGGTGTCCTTGTTCTCCAGCTTTGAAGCTGTACACCCCATAAGATTTGAAAATCCCCTGTAACAGTTTTCTCTTTGGATTCTGTTGAGCTGGAAGAGGATAGAGAAACAGGCAGGCGATCAGGGAGTGCGGAGTTGTAAGCTGAATTATATTCATTCTACAAATTCTTCAATTTTCGTATTTACAAAAACAAACAAAAAAGATGATGGTCGAGTACAGAGAGCATATTGCGGTGCGGTTTACGGACACTAATCTGTACGACACAGGTCCGAAAAAGATTTACATTTTTTTGTTTTATATTGTTTCCACGATTTATTTTGATTTATATTTGCTATTTTTAACTATTATTTTATATCTTTAATATCTAGGGTGCTGTTCAGGTAAGACACATTATTGCGGTAGGGCCGTGTGGCTGAACGTAGAGCTAACACGTGTCCCAATATATATATATATTTTTAAAAACGAGTAAAAGTAATAGTTCATAACTTATAAAAGGATAGTTCATGAATTATAATTGAATAGTTCCTAGTGCAAAATTTATAAAGGATAGTGTATAACTTATAAAATGATAGTTTATGAATTATAATTAAATATTTCATAACATATAAACGATTAATTTATAAATAATTTGATATAATATATTAAAAAGTAATAGTTCATAAATTATATGGGAATAATTCAAAATTTATAAGAGAATAGTACATAAATTATAACATGATAGTTCAAAAAAGATTTCATTCGTTTCTAGAAAAAAAAATAAAAAAAATTGGGACACGTGTCAACTCTATATTCAGCCGCACGGCCCTACCCGAAATTATAAACCGCACCTGAACATCTTCCGTGATGTCTAAATATTAGTTAAAACAGTATACTTGTACAAAATAGAAAATTATAACTAAAATTGTATATATTATGATATTACTGGGTGTGAAAATATATTAGGTGAAAGGAGAACTAATGTGTTTCATACTACATTTTAGTATAAATTATTTTAAAATTATGTAATTATCTTATAATACATATAAAAGCATTTCAATATATCTATTTAAAATATGTTAATTGTAAAACATTAAGGTACATTTAGGATTGTAATAATCATTCTTTTAAAATAAAATTTTATCGAATTAATAAAAAAATGTGGGGATCCAAGCGATTCAAGTGAGTAAGCTCTACTTTTATTGCATATTTCAGTCCATTCGATCCTGCCAATAACCGAACCATGAGAGAACCTTTTCACAATCGTTCGACGAAAACATCTTTGAACAAAACTTTCAAAGGAATCTTCAACCGACTGAGGTTGAGGGTTCATGCCCCCATTCTGCTCTGGCTTCATCATTTAGTAATAAGAAGAGGGACAACAAGGGTTTTTCTGCTGTTACGGAAAGAAAAGAACACATCAAGGATACTAACCGCATCCCACTCCGCCTATGATGTTATTTATGTACAGTATTTCTATACGTATTTGCGTATAGACTCCGTCTATATAGCTTTTTGTTGCATTCCATTCCGCCTATAATCTTATTTTAACCTTAGTTTCTTTTTTTCCATAAAATATTTGAGAAAAAATAAATTACAAAAAGATATTATTGGTTTATTTGTGGATGAGTAGGACCCACTTTATTTTGCACTCTTGGAGGATAACGTCTATATTTGAACGGAGTGACTTTTTATTTAACTATTTACACGGAGAAAATACATAAGATATAGGAATTTGTTTTAGATATGAGTATAAAATTTAACCCTTTTCACTAAAAATATAGATAGTCTAATAAAGTAAGAAAGTGAACATCAAAATATATATTTAACGATTTAAAATAATATAACTATCTTCATTTTATTTTCTTACTCGTTTTTATTTTATACTTTATTTTACATTAAAACAAGTATAAATTATTTTAATTTTAACATAAGCACGAAAAGCGAAAAGGGTGGGAATCTACGACTAATTGAGCCACAAAATAAACTCAACTTTCAATGGCATAAGTTAAAAAAATCAAATATTGACCATCTCAAGTAATACTATAGTGTTTGCTAGGGTTAACGAATCAATGCATTTTGCAATGGAGAATATACACAATTTTGGTGGTAAAAAGACAAGTTAAAAAGCAAAAGTTACTTATACAAAAAAAGTAGCGAAATGCATAAATGAAAAAGGACTTTTTGTTCAACCCGGAGCCGGAGATGATACCAGTTTTAAATACCGTTTATATTTACACGATAAGGGGTATTTTAGGTAGATCAAGAATTAATGAGGATGAAAGTTACGAAGCTGAAAGTGAAGTTGAAAAATGAGAATGAAGTTGAAGGGATAGGGATAGAATGAATTACTCGTTTGAAAGGAAAATAAAATATGAATTAAATTACCAAAATAGGCTTGCTTCTTCTTCTTCTTCTTCTTCTTTTTTTTTTTTTTTTTACTGTAATACGTGACTTGTTGTGTATCCTTCCTCACGTGACTTGTTGTGTATCCTTGTTCATGTGAGAAGAAGAAAAGAGAAAAAAGACACTCAAAGCATTCATCCATCCGGTCGATTGAAGCAAGGGACGTGAGGGAACCTTCGAAGAAAAGAATAGCGGAAATGACTCTACACAATAGCCCGGCTAGCCGCCGCCGCCGATCGTCAACCACAAAGCTCTATTGGCGACTGGTTAGTACTCTTCTTTTTTTCTTGTTTTTACAAACCCTAAATTGTATGAATTTTAGTTTTTGTTGGTGAAAGAAGTCATTGCTTCCATTTTATGTTGGTGGAAGTTATTCCATCCATTTTTCACATTCAGATACCACCTTGAGTTATTGAGCGATATGATTTTATTCGGATCTAAAATTTTTGTGATTGCTCACTGTTTAGTGAAACACGCTTTGAGTAAAATCAATATGTGAAACAAATTTTATTAGCAATGTAAAAATTAACTAGTGTGAATCTAATTGCATGCCTAAATTATTGGTACATTGAGTATGTTATTGTCAACTGTAAGTGTGAATCTGATTGTTAAGTAGTTCATGGATCCCAAAGCATCGTCGTCATCTCAAAAATCCAAATGTTTTGGTTGATCTCATTATGTAATAATTAAGTTCTTTACCATACGTCGTGAGTACCAACTAAAACATGAGCAAGATAAGCCCTTTGCATGGCTTGCAATTGTTAACAACTAGAGAAAAACGACTAAACTAAACAATAACGTGATATGTTTGAAAAACAAGTTAGACCATATGAAAAAGATTTGAAGTCTTAATAATACAATGAGGAATAGTGGCACCGATCTAGATGGGATCTAGTACAATGTTGAAGAATTGTATCAAACTGATGTTGATTATGTACCTCGGCACGCTGTTTAAATACACACAGATAGTCTAGCGAACTGCTGCTAAACTTCAGCTTAAATAAGATAAATATGAAGTCTTAATAATACAATTGGTCTCATTAAAGAAGATAAGCCCTTTGCATGGCTTGCAATTGGTCTCATTATGTAGCGAACTGCCGAGATCTCATCACCAGAAGATAAAAAATCTCGTGGTGATAAGATCTCGAAACTTCAGAATATCTTCTGGTGATGAGATCTCGTAACTTCTTGGAATCCCCTTGCTGACGTGGATGTCATTGCTGACTCGGTAACACTTTCCCGCAATCTTGGAAGTTGGTAAGCGAAGCAATTCCAAGATTGGACATAAGACGTTGAAATTGCTTAGCCGAAAGTGCCTTTGTTAAGATGTCTGTTAATTGATCTGCTGACCGAACATAGGCAGTTTGCAAAGTCCCTTGTTGAAGCTGATCTCGAACAGTATGACAATCGATGTCTATATGCTTTGTTCACTCGTGAAAACACTGGATTTGACACGATGTACATTGCAGATTGATTGTCACAAAAAAGAAGCATGGGAACATGGTGTCGAACCCCTAGAGATTGAAGTAAATTGCGCAACCAAAGTAGCTCACAAGTTGTAGCGGCCATTGCACGGTATTCTGCTTCAGCTGACGATCTCGAGACCGTTATCTGCTTTTTGGTTTTCCAAGATACTGGTGACTTGCTTAGTAGTACGAAGTACCCAGTTGTTGATCGTCTCGTTAGTGGGCAGGCAGCATAGTCAGAGTCGGTATAAGCCCGCAACCTCAAATCTCTGCTTTTAGAGAGGAGAATCCCTTGGGTCGGATTGCCCTTGAGATATCGAAGTACACGTAATGTAGCCGTCAAATGTCCATGGCGAGGTTGTTGCATGAATTGAGCTAACATGTGAACACTGTAACATATATCCAGCCGTGTGATTGTTAAGTAGATCAACCTTCCTACTAGACGACGATATTGTTCAAAGTTCGCCAATAGGGGACTATCATCCAGCGGTAGGTTGTGAGTTGTCGGTATTGGGAAATCTACCGGTTTACAACGTACCTAGCATTCCGGCCTCATCAAGTATGTCGAGCACATATTTCCACTGGTTAAGAAGCAGACCTTGTGGTATTTTGAGAACCTCGATGCCGAGAAAAAAACGCAGGTTGTCTAAATTTTTCATGTGAAAGCATTTGCTCAAATATGTCTTGAACCGTGTTATCGTTGCCTCGTTGTTTCTTGTAACAATCAAATCGTCTACATATACAAGAACATGAATACATATATCATGTTTGTTGTAAGTAAACAGTGAGTAATCGGCATATAATTGCACAAACCCATATGACATTAAAGCTGATGATAATTTTGAAAACCAGACCGTACAACGATTTTCGAAGAAGACAAACCTTGCCGGACAGAATCTGATAACCTGCCGGGGGATTCATGTATACTTCTTCGTGTAAATCTCCGTGAAGGAAGGCGTTATGCACATCCATTTGATGTAACGTCCATCCCCTCACGACAGCAACTGATAAGAACACTTTCATAGTCACCAGTTTGGCTATTGGGGCATATGTCTCCGCAAAATCGATACCCTCTTGCTGTCGATTTCCTAGGATCACTAACCATGCCTTGTATCGTTCCACATTGCCCTGCGCATTAAGCTTTGTTTTAAAAACCCACTTTGTACCTATGGGTTTTTGATGTTGCGGACGATCCACTATCTCCCATGTATCATTCTGGTTAACGCTATCAGTTCATCTTTAATTACTTCCTACCATTTTGGATATTTCATTGCCTCCGAGAATGTTCGCGGTTCGTTCTCTGTGTACAATTTTCTGACAGCACAAGCAAAAGAATTTGACATTTTATCAGAACCCAAAAAATTTGCAATGGGATACAGGTTACCTGTAATACCAGGAAAATTTATTCTCCGTTTAATACCGGATCAAACCGAATTCAGATCCGCCAACTTTTATTTTTTTTAAATAAAAGGAAACGATATTAATTCTATCATTTTATGTGACCTTGATTCACATAAAATGATAAATTATATAACCGTAAATAATTCCGTACTTCTTAAAAACCGAAGAGCGGTTTTGTGTGAATAACGATTTATTCTTTAGCTCATTTTTTTTACTAGATGAGCAGACCCATCGGGGTAGGCCCACTAAGATTAGCCCACCGGCCTAAAAACCTTATCTTTACCCTAATTCTCTCTTAATGACAATTAACGTTAAATCTAATTTAACCCTAATCTAAGTACTCTCTCTCACGTCTTCACCTTCTGCCTTGCCCACCTACACGCCGCTTCCACGCCTTGAGAAACTCATCCCACCTCTCCCTTCTCTCCCCTCAATCGTCTCCATTCTACCGGATCGGAACACCTCATCGTCGTTCTGAAACCCTGGGAAAAACAAACAGCCTTTTGTGCGCCAGATCGGAGATTGCCAATCTACAGGCTGCAGTCACCTGACACGGAAGAGATCTTGCCGTCCGTTTTCCAACAGCACCGTCTTTTGTTGCCCAGCTCCTTCCAGCGTCTTTTCCCGCCATCACCGGCCACCCTCTCGTCAGATACATCGCTCTCAGTCTTCTCTTTGTTCCCTTGTCGATCTTTTCCTATCTCACAGGATTTCTCTCACCTTAAACCAACGACCCACACCGGACTTTACCGCCGACCATTGTCACGCAAGTCGTTTGAGCGTTTTGCTTCAAATGAGCATCACAACAACTATCATCAATTCGCAACAGAGCCCATTCTTGGTTGTTGGTTCTCTTCTCAATTCGAACTCGTTTTAGTGTTCAAGGGATTTGTTTTGCAAATTGGTCTAAGGAAGCGGTTTCAAGTAGAGAGAAGAGATGGGAGAAAGGAAAGTTTTGAACAAGTTTTACCCGCGAGACTTCGATCCAGCGAAGATTCCGAGGAGGAGGCACGCATGATGCTTCCCATGAGTGTTCGTTGCAAAACATGTGGCAATTACATTTACAAGGGAACCAAATTCAATTCCAGGGAAGAAGATGCTGTTGGCGAGACGATTTGTACGGGCGGTGAGTGTCTCCTTTTTGCAGTTTATATATGTAAGTTAGATGTATGCTTAGGGGAGTGATACGTATATTTCAGTGTATAGATTTGTGAGATTTATATATATATATATATATATATATGAATAGGAAGTGTACGTGTATATATGCATAAGGAAATGGAAGTTTTGAGTTATATATATATATATATATAGATGGGTATGTATATATATGTATAAAATTATTTCGGTAAGTATAAGTGTAGTATATATATGTATATATATGTATATATATATATGTATATATATATATATAGGTATATGTTTAGGATATATATAAATGGAAGAGGTAAATAATAAATATGTGATAGGGTAGTGTACATATACAAATATATATATGTAGCGGTACCGAGTGCACATACACGTATAGATGTGTATGAGGGTAGAGTAGTAACCGGGAAGGGAGTGATGTTGTTGTTCTCTTTGACGAGTTGTTTGAGTTTTAACCTTATAACCTCTAATAAGCTATCCGTGAGAACCAAATTATGGAAACAAGTTCTAAAAGCGAATATTAGATTTTAATGATAGATTTTGAGAATTTCCGAGATCAGGAGTAAAATAATCTTCTACCTTAAGAATTTGTATTTTTATAAATTCTTCTCATGAGATTAAACCTCTTAGAAGTTCATAACTTCTAAGAGTACGAGATGTGATTTTGATCCCATGCCTTAATTGACAGGCGTTTGAGTTACCACGAGTATGGACCGAGTTGAGACTTGTTAGAGTGTGATTTGTTTCAAGTAAGTCCATGCGACTTACTTAGCCGGTTTCTGGATGTTAGTTGAATGATAATGGTGGTGTGTGCGATGTGTGTTTATAATAACAACTTGTTAGGACGACCGTTGTTATTATGTGTAAGGCCCAAGTGTATGTATAACGGGCCGTGACATCACTGCCCAGCTCTGCCAGGAGACTGGGAGGTTCTCTATACCCAGACCATACAGGTACACGGTGAGATGCATCGGATCCACTCCTGATGGGTACACGGGGGCGGAGGCGAGGTTTGGGAATCCCTCGTGTCACAAAATAAGTATCATTAGAGTGAATAACTTAAAGGAAGATAATAAATGGATTGTTTGAAAGCATGTTGAGTGTTTATCATTTTAAGTGTGTGTGTGCTGTTATTATTCTTCAAATGTTTAGATAACTAGCTAATGGTTGTTTTGTTATGTTTTTAGATTTACTGCAGGTTAGAACAGCAGCTGAGTGATTCGGAAGTAGTGGTCAGTCGGGTCTCCGTACTCTTTAGAGTGGGGTTGGGTGTTTACCTTATGGTTTCTTTCTTCTAGTTAAAGACAGTTAGTCTTTTTGTGGTTTAAGTACTATAGGCTGTTAGACGTTGTTGCATTCATCTCTATAAAAAAAAAATACTACTTTTATATATTCCGGTTTTTCTTGTTTGTGTCTTGTTGCAAGATCCTGGTAATATTGTTGTCAAACTGAGGTCGGGACCCATTGTGAGGTCCTAACCAGTAACATTCCGGGTTCTGAGAATCCGGGGTGTTACAACATGGTATCAGAGGCAGGTTGGCAACAATGACACTTGAAATCTTCGGAAAGACCGAATAAGTACTTGAGCAGAACCCGAAAAGGGATCTGAGTTTTAAAAAGAACTTTTGGTTTTCAAATGCATGCATAGTCTGGTTGGGGATAGAAAAGTACGGCTGACCACCACTACTACCGCGGATCTCATTATGCTTAGTAGAGACTTTAGGTTTTACTTTAGTTGGACTTATAAGCTTGATTATAAATATATGCGATGTAGATAAATATCTGCAGAAGATTAGTAGAAATTTATAGTTATATTATGTCCTTAATGGAGATAACCGAATGAGATCCTCATTCAGTTGACACACCTAAGTATGCTAAACTTATGAGCATTAAGTTAGGCAAACATCCGATCAATCCAGTGAACTCGTTGAGGAACATGGAGATGGAAGAGTGAAGACTACAAGATAATACCCACGAAAATGGCAAGCGGAACCTGAGTCAACTCAACGGGATCAAATGAAGGATATACAAGAGAGTAGTTCCGGAGAAGCAAGGGATGATCGCCAACTAGGGAATTTTGAGAACGACAACTTAGAGGCTCTTCCAAGTTGTGTAAAGTGACTTCACAAACAAAGAGGATGACGTCGAAAATTGTCATAGAAATGAAAGTCAAAAGGGAGATATAGTAGCGATCAAGAAAAAAGACATAGAATTTAAGCTCACTGACAGGCTAGGAAGTGAAAGTTGATGCCAAAAGCAAGGCGGAATATGATCACTCTCAACATTTTACTTGAGACCACAATCTAGATTGATAACCGAGACAGTCAAAAGTATGGAAGTCAACACGAGATACATTATCCATCCAAATAGGAAGAATTAAAGAGCTGCAACTTGGAAGCTTACGCGTTGCCAGAAAGGGAAAGGTAGATCTCACCAACATGGAAGTTGAGTGATCTCGTAGGACACACGAGAATTTCGACCTAGACCATGATACAACAATAATCAGTTTCTGTAAAGGCAGCATTACAAGCAACACTCAAGGAAGAAGAGTGTAGGAGAATGGTCTTGGTGAACACGAGGGTCCCTAATAACTTCTCATTCACGAAGAGATTTAAGTTAATAACACTAGCGGGTCATAAAAGAGAACCGCAAGTGGACAATAACTCGGGTTAAAAGAATCATGGAGGAATACCTACACTTTATTGTGGAAGAATCGATAAGTCCGTTGACGGAAGACGAAGATACAACTAGACTAGTAAGAGTATAGTGCTCTTATAGGAGTATAGTTGTAGAAGGAGCTAAAGGAGTATAAAGGGAAGAGATATATTTTCACCTGGTATATCAAACCTCAAAAGGGATAGAAGAAAAGTAAGTCTACGATCTTATAGAAGGTCAACCACAGACTAATTGATAACAACAGAGAATTTACACGTGTTGGCTAACTAGTGATGGTTGGTTGACAGATAAGAATAACCACAAGATTATAAAGGAATTTTATTGACATCTGGAAAATTTCTTCCAGAGATCAACGACGACAATGGTGAAGTTAAATCAATAACAAGTACTAGTAACCCTGATGGTAACATTGAATGAGTCCAATATGATAACTCTAATAAAGAATTTAAAGACAAGCTCTGGACGGTCGGTAATGAAAGTTGATGATAGTGATGGTGTAAAGAGAATTGTTGTGAGTAGTTGCTTACTACTGACTAAGGAAAGATACATATCAGAGTTAGTATGAAGGGATCCCTGTAAGAAGAACTAGAAGAGTAAGAAGAAACAAATGATTGTGGACATGTCCTATGTCTTAGCATTCCACACAAGTAGGACTGATGGTGCCTCCGAGAAAAGTGAGATCAAACTGTCTAGATTGACAGAGGAAGCCCTTGTGATTAAAGTTGTGGCACAGAATAATTGAAATGGTAGAGGCGGCACAAACATAGTGAGTATGACTTACAGTCTTGGTGAAACGTATGATCGAGTTGTGAGGTGATTGCAGATGGAATCTGCATGTTGGCTAGAACAAACATGAGAAGGAGCAAAGTTGAACGACTAAAGGCTGTTATATGGATCCGGTATTACCCCAATAAGATGATTACCAAAAGTGTATATATAAAAGTTTAATGGAGGTACTCCAATAAAAATTCAAGCTGGACTGATGACATAAGAGTTGATGAAAATAATAAGACTAACCCACATGGTCCACAAGGAGTATACGAGGAACTCAAGGGATTTAACTATCTTACGGGGTGTAAAGATTTAAAGGAGGTAAAGCGACATGAGTATAAGGATTACATAATAAATGCGATGCGAGAAATTTGATTGGTGAGAAAATCATATGCATCTGATGTTTCTATACAAATGGTACCATTAAATGTTTAATAAAAATCATACTATCGGACTGAGGACACTATTACGGATTAAGGGTAAACCAAGTGTATAACTTAACTAGTGAGAAGGAAAGTCATGTATCAAAATGCGGGTCATGCTAAATTTAAATAAAGTCTTGAGATGAGGATGCCCTTAGGAAATCTATGCAAGAGTACAAAGTAACTGAAGTTCCAACACATAATGGGTAGTAATGATCAACAGACAGTTAGAGACCGATGCAGAGAAGGAAAAACGTATAAGATGAGTCACCTAGTAGAAGAATTCACAAGACAAGCTTGAAAGACCAAAAGAGATAAAAATGTCAACCCGGATATGAGGATCTAAGGTACATGGAATGGATACCTACAATGGAGTGTAGAAGCAAGATGTAGACTATACAAGTGTGATAACGGCGTTGCATGAAGGCAATATTGCCGGTAACACCAGCGAAGGAATGTATATATGAGAACGACCTTGGTAGACTCGAAAGTCCAAGGTGACCCCAATTATCACGGGACCTAAGTCATAAACACCGACGGTCCATGCAAGGGGAACTGCAAGGAAATGATAATTAAAGTCCCTAGAACTACAAAGACACTTACCGGCCATCGTGGAAGACTTGGAATGACTAATTATGTCAGGATAAATGACCCAGCTGGGCTCGAGAAGTAGAGTTAGCCTAAGGAAACAGAAGTGTGGAAGATAAAACGAATTAGTGAAGCATGAAAGGTTTAATCGGGCAGATAATGCTCACAAAGAATTTAACGCCAGCATAGGTATGAGAAGAGTAAGTCCGGGATATTGAGATAAGTCAATTATAGATGGACCGATGTCAGCTGAGGACGTGTAAGTGTTGGTTGGTATTGACGAGTAGGTACCGTTAAGAAGAGACATTAGTGACTGTGGATTTAAGAGGTAACTTTACCGATGCCTTGGAGGATTCCCCCAAATAGGCAACGACAACCTTCTGGGATGATCTAAGGATATGGAGAGAATCGGGTTAGAGATTGCTTACTGATTGGTTAAGAACAGACTACGGTTGAGTAAGAGAGTAAGGGTGTATCTGAAGAGGATCTTGCTAGTATTAGAAGGGAGGTATATGCGGGAGTGAGTAAATCATGTTGACCCTCAGATAAAGAAAATCAATGTTAGGTTAACTATGATTTCAAGTTAAGGAATTAGAGATCTATATAAAAAGGGTCCATTTGGATGTGTGTTTTGTTTTGAGTTATATATATTTGAAAGCTTGACAAGAAGTAGGTGAAAACCCATTAATTAAGGAACGATTTGATTAGGTCACATTGAGGAAAAGGGGCCAAGTAGTTTGTATTACAAAGAGCATTATGCACTTAGTAAAGTGCCGACGGAAGTTTAAGATCATTATTTCAGAATCGATTGTCGGGAACTTTTAAAAAAAAAAAAAAAAAAAAAAGACAACTGGGCCCAATGGAAAGAAAAGTTTGGTAGAGTCATCAAAAGAGATGGAAGTGAGTTTAGAAAACCAAACCGTGAAGAGAGTACCTACCGGATCTTAGACACGTCATCGGTCATGAGGATGTGGTAGTTGAGCCAGACCACACTTTTGTGGAGTACCCAGTAGCCGTCCTAGAGCGCAGTACTAGACGTCTGCGGTCCAAAGAGAGGCCGATGTTTAGGATTCAGTGGTCTAGACGAGAAGCTGATGAGGCCACTCGGGAGACAGAGGAGAGTATTAGACGTAATTATCCCGAGTTCTTTACAGGGTTAGCTGTCACTTCGGTACCGACGAGTTAGTACTCGGATGCTGTGTTGTTTGACTTTTCATGTTTTTACCTTGGATTGAGTGATTGTGTTTTCTTTGATGCGTGCCTATTATGATGATTGAGTAGTTGCATGGTAGAAAACGAAAATATACAAAATATACAAAGAAAGTCGTTTGATAAGATACATTATTCTAAGTTTCGGGACGAAACTTCTTTTAAGAGGGCACTGATGTAATACCAGGAAAATTTATTCTCCGTTTAATACCGGATCAAACCGAATTCAGATCCGCCAACTTTTATTTTTTTTAAATAAAAGGAAACGATATTAATTCTATCATTTTATGTGACCTTGATTCACATAAAATGATAAATTATATAACCGTAAATAATTCCGTACTTCTTAAAAACCGAAGAGCGGTTTTGTGTGAATAACGATTTATTCTTTAGCTCATTTTTTTTACTAGATGAGCAGACCCATCGGGGTAGGCCCACTAAGATTAGCCCACCGGCCCAAAAACCTTATCTTTACCCTAATTCTCTCTTAATGACAATTAACGTTAAATCTAATTTAACCCTAATCTAAGTACTCTCTCTCACGTCTTCACCTTCTGCCTTGCCCACCTACACGCCGCTTCCACGCCTTGAGAAACTCATCCCACCTCTCCCTTCTCTCCCCTCAATCGTCTCCATTCTACCGGATCGGAACACCTCATCGTCGTTCGGAAACCCTGGGAAAAACAAACAGCCTTTTGTGCGCCAGATCGGAGATTGCCAATCTACAGGCTGCAGTCACCCGACACGGAAGAGATCTTGCCGTCCGTTTTCCAACAGCACCGTCTTTTGTTGCCCAGCTCCTTCCAGCGTCTTTTCCCGCCATCACCGGCCACCCTCTCGTCAGATACATCGCTCTCAGTCTTCTCTTTGTTCCCTTGTCGATCTTTTCCTATCTCACAGGATTTCTCTCACCTTAAACCAACGACCCACACCGGACTTTACCGCCGACCATTGTCACGCAAGTCGTTTGAGCGTTTTGCTTCAAATGAGCATCACAACAACTATCATCAATTCGCAACAGAGCCCATTCTTGGTTGTTGGTTCTCTTCTCAATTCGAACTCGTTTTAGTGTTCAAGGGATTTGTTTTGCAAATTGGTCTAAGGAAGCGGTTTCAAGTAGAGAGAAGAGATGGGAGAAAGGAAAGTTTTGAACAAGTTTTACCCGCGAGACTTCGATCCAGCGAAGATTCCGAGGAGGAGGCACGCATGATGCTTCCCATGAGTGTTCGTTGCAAAACATGTGGCAATTACATTTACAAGGGAACCAAATTCAATTCCAGGGAAGAAGATGCTGTTGGCGAGACGATTTGTACGGGCGGTGAGTGTCTCCTTTTTGCAGTTTATATATGTAAGTTAGATGTATGCTTAGGGGAGTGATACGTATATTTCAGTGTATAGATTTGTGATATATATATATATATATATATATATATATATATATATATATATATATATATATATATATATATATATATATATATATATGAATAGGAAGTGTACGTGTATATATGCATAAGGAAATGGAAGTTTTGAGTTATATATATATATATATATATAGATGGGTATGTATATATATGTATAAAATTATTTCGGTAAGTATAAGTGTAGTATATATATGTATATATATGTATATATATATATATGTATATATATATATATATATATATATATATATATAGGTATATGTTTAGGATATATATAAATGGAAGAGGTAAATAATAAATATGTGATAGGGTAGTGTACATATACAAATATATATATATGTAGCGGTACCGAGTGCACATACACGTATAGATGTGTATGAGGGTAGAGTAGTAACCGGGAAGGGAGTGATGTTGTTGTTCTCTTTGACGAGTTGTTTGAGTTTTAACCTTATAACCTCTAATAAGCTATCCGTGAGAACCAAATTATGGAAACAAGTTCTAAAAGCGAATATTAGATTTTAATGATAGATTTTGAGAATTTCCGAGATCAGGAGTAAAATAATCTTCTACCTTAAGAATTTGTATTTTTATAAATTCTTCTCATGAGATTAAACCTCTTAGAAGTTCATAACTTCTAAGAGTACGAGATGTGATTTTGATCCCATGCCTTAATTGACAGGCGTTTGAGTTACCACGAGTATGGACCGAGTTGAGACTTGTTAGAGTGTGATTTGTTTCAAGTAAGTCCATGCGACTTACTTAGCCGGTTTCTGGATGTTAGTTGAATGATAATGGTGGTGTGTGCGATGTGTGTTTATAATAACAACTTGTTAGGACGACCGTTGTTATTATGTGTAAGGCCCAAGTGTATGTATAACGGGCCGTGACATCACTGCCCAGCTCTGCCAGGAGACTGGGAGGTTCTCTATACCCAGACCATACAGGTACACGGTGAGATGCATCGGATCCACTCCTGATGGGTACACGGGGGCGGAGGCGAGGTTTGGGAATCCCTCGTGTCACAAAATAAGTATCATTAGAGTGAATAACTTAAAGGAAGATAATAAATGGATTGTTTGAAAGCATGTTGAGTGTTTATCATTTTAAGTGTGTGTGTGCTGTTATTATTCTTCAAATGTTTAGATAACTAGCTAATGGTTGTTTTGTTATGTTTTTAGATTTACTGCAGGTTAGAACAGCAGCTGAGTGATTCGGAAGTAGTGGTCAGCCGGGTCTCCGTACTCTTTAGAGTGGGGTTGGGTGTTTACCTTATGGTTTCTTTCTTCTAGTTAAAGACAATTAGTCTTTTTGTGGTTTAAGTACTATAGGCTGTTAGACGTTGTTGCATTCATCTCTATAAAAAAAAATACTACTTTTATATATTCCGGTTTTTCTTGTTTGTGTCTTGTTGCAAGATCCTGGTAATATTGTTGTCAAACTGAGGTCGGGACCCATTGTGAGGTCCTAACCAGTAACATTCCGGGTTCTGAGAATCCGGGGTGTTACATTACCTTGATGCGGAGATTGAATGGGATCACCGAAAACATGAGTATATAGTTGCGCGGAACGGCACTTGTAGTCTTGAAGGTGAGTTGGACGTTTGGTGGTGCGAGCTGTGCGACGAACGGGCCGCGGAATGGGAAGTTGAGGAGGCGCGAGGGTTATATCTGGTGAAGGAGAGGGAGGGGGTTTGTAGATGTATGAGGGGGGTGTGGGGCCGGTAGGGTTTCTGAAATGGTATCATGGGTATAGGGATTCAGGTAGTATTGTTTTGGTGGGACGGGTTTTTTTGTTTTTGAAGGGAAACTCACTTTCGAAAAATCTCGCATCTCGGGAAACAAATATTTCGGATGATATTAGATCGATTATCTTCCAACCTTTTTGTGAGTAAGGATATCCTATAAACACACATTTCCGACTCCGTGGACTAAATTTATCCGATTTCCGTGGAATAATTGAGCAATACGCAAGACACCCAAGGACACGCAAATGTGATGTTGACGGCTTTTTATTTTGGAGAATTTCGTATGGAGTTTTATTGTCAAGAATTGGTGCCGGAGTACGATTGATAAGATAGCATGCTGACAAAACACATTCCCCCCAATATTTCCTAGGTAAGTGACTTTCAAACATTAATGTCCGGGCGACGTTTAGAAGATGTTTGTGTTTACGCTCAACTTTTCCGTTTTGTTGCGGTGTATATGGACATGTGGTTTCATGTAGGATACCTTTTTGTGTGAGGATGGAATGAAGAGCGAGAAATTTTTTGGCGTTATCACTACAAAATTTTTTTAACTTGTGTGTTGAACTGAGTAGTGACAAGTGCACAAAAATTTTCAATGATTGTGCGTATCTCACTTTGTTGCTTAATTAAATAGACCCAAGTAGAGCGAGAAAAATCATCAAGAATCGTGACAAAATACGATGACCCGGAAGTAGAGAGTGTTTGATAAGGACCCCAAATATCCAAATGAACCAAATTAAAGACAAATTTTGTGGTAGTAGTACTAAGAGGAAATTGTAAACGAGTTTGCTTAGCACGTAGACAAATGTCACACGGGTGCTCGGTTTTATTTGCAGGAATGGAAATAACTGAAGAATGACCTAATCGTCGGTGCAGCAACAGAGATTGGTCATCGATGGAGACATGACAAGTTGGTGTATGAGGTGGAGGTGCCATCCAACGCAACCAATATACTCCGTTTTGAGCTTCACCCGCTCCAATCACCGTCTTCAAAGTTCGGTCCCGTAACACACAAAGCTTGTCAGTTAGGATCATGATAATATTCAAATCTTTCGCAAGTTGATTTCTCGACAGAAGATGGCAATCGAGGCCCGGAACCCATAGAACCCGTGGAAGACGGAATCCATTTGCTAAGGTCAATGTTCCTGCTTGAGTACCTGAAACTCGACTTCCATTTGGAAGTTTTATGTACGTTGCTTTAACGTTGTATATATTGGATAATAATTTCGGATCGCCCGTCATATGGAAAGACGCACCCGAGTCGAGTATCCATGGGAGAGTAATTATACCTGAAACCGTGTCATGAACGGCATTAGCATGATACATCTTAAAAGATTCAAGAAGATGAGCCCACTGATCATTTGTTAGCCTTCCAATTGCCTCCTTGTCGGATGTTGTAAGTTTAGTTGATCCTCCGGTGTCTGCAGTGTGGTTGGCATGACCATGAACCGCAGCCATGGCCTTTCCCGTTGCCTTTTCTGGACGAGCATTTTGCTTAGGAGGAGTGCCAGTTTTAGAGTTAGACACGCCCCGGTGATTGTTCCACTATTCCGGGTATCCTATGATCTTGAAACAACCAGTTGAATCATGCCCAGTCTTGTTGCAGTGGATGCAAAATAATTTGCTCTTGTCCTGCTTTAGTGGAGGTGTACGTGAGTTTTGCGAAGCATGAAAAGCCACTGAATCTGAACGCGTATCCTTGTCACGGATAATTGTTTTGAGACGTTCTTCCTAGACCGTCATTGAATACACCTTGTTGAGTTTGGGCAATGGCTCTTGCACAACAATAGCATAACGAAGAGACGAAAAATTCTCGTCATCAAGGCCCATCAGAAATTGATGGACTTCTTCTTCCTCCTCCTTTTTCGTTTTGTTTCCACAATTGTAAACACAAGTGCAAACAACTGTTTGATTTGATTGGATTTCGTCCCACAGTTTCTTGAGACGCCCAAAGTACGTGGCTATGTTCTCGCCGTCTTGATGTCAACGAGCTAATTCTGATCTTAGTTGCATCAGTTTAGGTCCGTTAGCAACGTCGAATCGTTGTTTGAGGTCATCCCATAACGCTTTTGCAGTAGCAAAATAGGATACCGATTTACGAACCATTGGATCGATCGCTGTCATTGTCCAACCAAACAACATTGAATTGACACTTACCCAGTATGGGTAATCAGCAGACGTCGATGCTGGTTCAGTTATCGTGCCGGTAATGAAGTCGAGCTTGCGTTTGGCAGAAAATGCATTCATCATTGCAACACACCATTCTTGATAATTTTCTGGACTGAGGAGGGTCGGACAAATCGTGAGACCGGGATGGTCGGACGGATGCATATAGTATGGCGAAGCCGTGGTGAGAGCTTCTGGTGCATTTGCCATTGTTGTTGGATGTTTGTTTGAGGTTTTGTGGATCTTGAAAGCCTGATACCATGAAGAATTGTATCAAACTGATGCTGATTATGTACCTCGGCACACTGTTTAAATACACACAGATAGTCTAGCAAACTGCTGCTAAACTTCAGCTTAAACGAGATAAAAACAAACTTAATAAATATGAAAATAACATAACAGAATATCTTCTAGTGATGAGATCTCGGAACTTCAGAATATCTTCTGGTGATGAGATCTCGTAACTTCTCGAAATCCCCTTGCTGACGAGGATGTCACTGCTGACTCGGTAACAAATGTCGAATCATTGATGATCATGCATGGTTGTCTAATTGCATTTTGTTTTTACATGAAGAAAAACACTACAATGTATTTCGCAATAAGGAGATACATGCCGACATCAATGACTTGTGGGATCAATTCTTCACCAACACTGTTGCGACGAAAATACATTGAGTGGTTCTTGATATGACTCAAGATGGCTGAAGATGTGGAATGGGATTTGCATTTTGATGGGGACGATGAAATTGATTTTGGTGGTATTGATGCTTTGGAAAATAAAGGAGGATTTACAAACTTGATGTTGAACCTCAATCTTCAAGTTTTAGACGAGAATTTACTCAATGACGTGTACATGAAGGTAACCCAAACACAAGGACAGTCATCATGGAAAAATGTTCCTCAACCAACCAAGTCAAAAAGTAGTAAAGGAACAAAAGTATTACCAACTACCAATAATTTCAAGAGAAAGCCTTCAAAAGGGTCGACTCTCTTTAATCAAAGTCTTGATATGATTAGAAAAACCAATGAGAGGATGTTGAGCTTGTTGGAGGGAGAAGGTCATAGCTCTGTCCCATGTACACGACAAAAATGTTTCACATCATATGAGAGTTTGAATGTCTTTGCACAAATGGTGGTTGAAGGTTTTCTTGTGAATGCGGAGGCGTTGTGGTGTATGTTAGTTGATTTGCTTGTTGTAGAAGACACTTGAAATATTTTCAAGGGCTTACCTCTAAGTGATGGAAGGCTGCCGTGACCGAAGTGGCGTTTTGCTAACGTCACTTGTAAATCAACCTAAGAGTTTATGGTGTTTGAGTGGGTCAAGTGAACCTAAGTTTTTATGTTTTATCTTAGTTGTGTCAAATGAATATGCATGTTTCATCTTAGTTATGTCCAATGAACTTAAGTGTCTAAAATGTAGTGTTTGAATATATTTTTCTCATGTGTGACAAATGAACCTATTTATTTTAGTGAACTTTTTCTTATTTGGTTATTACATCGGTTGTAATTTTTATATAGTTGTTCACTTGTTATTGTGTAGGTTGTGACACACCTTTAATTACAAGTTAATGGCGCATCCAACATTAAGTAGGCAAGAAAAGGGCTATTATGAGTTCGCAATAGTGGTTCAGTGATAGTGTATATGTGTTGTCTACACATTACTCGAAGTATGTCCACAAGGTCTCATGCTATACATATGAACTTATGAGTACAAAGTGGATGGAACAACTGACCTCTTCCTCTATTGTGTAGTGCAAAAATGCCCTTTGTTTGGAGAAACATGTACTGCTAAGATTATGTAGGAACTTGATTGAAAAACATGGATTACAACCGTCCCCAAACATGTATGTCCTTGAGAATGTTGTAATTTATTGTACATATTGGTTTCGCGTGATTTAAACCGTGATGCTAGTGAAAGATTTCAATGATCCGGGGACATGATAAGTTGAACGATCCACGAGGTGTTGGAGGCTATTACAACACATGGAAGCAACTTCGACGGACTAGCTAGCGATTCATTACGCCCACAGAACCCTCATTTTAGAGCCATCCAGGATAAGATATTGAAGGACAACGGATTTAAATACTTTAAGGTATATTCAAGTCGACACTTAATGCTGACTTTAATAGCAGTAACTATGACATCAACTAGTCACATTTTGACATAATGGAAGCATTTATAGGGTCCATTCGAATGAATAGATGAGACTCACATCAATGCAACGATCCTAGTTGAAGAACAAATGTCATATAGAGGATGTAAATGTCGGACAACCTTCAACATAATGACCATTTGTGACTTTGATATGTACTTCACTTTTTTGTCATCTGGTTGGGAAGAAAGTGCACATGATGCTAAGGTTTTCAACCATGCTTCAACTACAAGGGATCTCAAATTTCCCCATCCTCCACACGGTAAAGAACATCACTTGTGCACGTTCCCTTTATGCACATTTTGACATATATATACACACACACACACACACATATATATGAAGCGATTTTTATTGTCATTAGGACGGTATTATTTGGTAGACAAAGGATACCTTGACAAGCAAGGGTATTTGTTACTATATTCGAAGGTCAAATACCACCAAGTTCAGTTTCAGACGGAGACACCAAAAAATGCTAAAGAAGGGTTTAACCGCATTCACCCATCAACACGTAGCCACATAGAACGAGCTTTAGGGGTCTATAAGGGTCTATAAGGGGAGAATCTTGAAACAGTTTCCAAGTTACATGATTGAGACTCAGATTGATATTATTATAGCATGCTTTACTCTACATAACTACATTCTTACACAAAAAAGGACGATTATTTCAACGAGAAAAGATTGGAAGAAGTTATTGAGCAAGAGTTTGAAAAAAGATTAAAATGATGAAGATGATGCTCAAGGGGAAGATGAACTCCATGTGGGATGTGAGATACATGTGAATCAATAGCAACTCAAATATGGAATGATAGAAGGCTTAACCGTCTTTGAACTCCACTTGCACCACTTTTTCAGACCACACTTTTGAGGGACAAAATAATTTTGTAAAGAATGTGTATAGTTATGTAAAAATGCATGTTGTGATTTCTTGAAGCAAAAGTGTTATTTTATATGATTTTATGTGAAAAGACGGTCTAGGAAAGCATCCCTTCTAGCAATCAACCAGCAGATTCAGACGAGCAGCTGTAAGAGGAATAAGTCGACAATGAAATAGTCATTATTAAAGGGTTGATTAGGAACACATGCAATAGCAACCAATGCCACAAATCCTACTTCCTTACTCAATAATATATCACTAATGGAGGGCTGTCTCGGGACTGATTTTTCAATGAAGATTCCACACCAATTTTGGATGTTTTTTGGACAAATTTTGAATGTGAAGGACTACAGTAGGATGATCGATCTAGTATGTTAAGATCCTCATACACCATAGTTGGATATGGTGCCCAATAGAACCACTAAGCCTCGACTAATGTAATATACATAGTATAAGAGTGAAACATGGTTGGAAGTTAGACACAAGAGTGGAAGGAAAGTTCAGAAACAGTTGATCGATAAAGCTACAACCCAAACCTCACAAAACAGTGTCTTCCAAGCTCGCCGGAATCACCCTAGCAGTAGTCGGAGGTCACTCAAGCTTATCTTTGTTAATATGTGGCATCATATTGTCATTTTCAACTTTTGTTAACCCACTTACCACATTATATTATGCTTCATGTGCTCCATTATAGAGATCATTTAAACGAAACAATTAAATTGACAAGAAAATATTCTTTTATTTTTTTAATTAATAACAAACTAACCCGGGTATTAAACGCAAATAGTTTATGTGAATTGTTATGTCAACATTTAAATTAGTTTTGCACAACCAAACACAATTTATGATATTTTTTAAACTACAACTCAAATATTTTATCAGTTTTTCTTTATAAACTCTGATTTGATCATACACTAGTGTCTAATGATGTGCATGGAAACACACTCATCATCTATATACCATTAGCGTTGACCATATGGTTTGGTGAATATGCCCAACTAATTGATTTGAAGGACGGATGAGTTGAGTAACTACGATGTCAACTTGGACTTGATCGCTGATAACATTCATTTTAGCGTCTTTTTCCATACTTATTTTTATTCATCTTTAAGTATATGTTAGTTTGGCATCATATTACGATAGATTTCTTTCTCTTTTATTTTTTAGAGATATACTTGTGTTTTCATGGCATTGCAAACATTTTAGTCCTTCAAATATACCTACCACACAACAAAGTTAAAATATAATCAGATTTAATGAAAGTTGTTTTAATTCTTTTTTAAAAAAGGAATGAGATCACAATGGAATTGAAATATAATATAAATAGAAGTTATGATCAAAACGGAAGTAAGATATTTTTTAAATAAAAATTTTCTAATTACAAAAGTTGTATTAAATTTATATAGAAGTTATATTATGAAAGAATTTGACCAAATAGGTCATTTTCTATTTTCATTAGGTTTGTGTACCCCTTCAATTTTTCCCACTTTCATTAAATTGAAGTTGGAAGGTAAGAGGTTTGATTAGGGGTACATTTACTAAACATACCATGTGCCTAGTTACTAGAGAAAATTCTCAAAAAGACTTACTTAACTAATTTGACATTATATTATTTTATGTTTATGGCAATGTAAGTAAAATATTATCTAAATAATATTTTTATTTAAAAATAAAATTTTGGTGGTTTTAGTATTTAGTGCAACACGTAAAAAAAAAAAATGTGAGCGTGGCATGGAAGCTTTATTACATCTATTTTTATATAATTGATATATATATATATAAATTAAAATGAAAAATTAAAGCCTCAAATGACGAAAATATAAAACAAAAAATTATGAAAAAACAACAAAGACTTAATATTCAATGGGCAATTTTGGTAACTAGGCGTTTTTGAAAAACTATGGTAGTAACTAGGCATTTTAATGTTTCAATTAAGTAAATATATCCCAACCTTTTGTAATGTATTTTCAAAATCTACACACTCTTCTCTCAAGGGATACATTTACTAAACACAAAACTAGAAAAAGCCTAGTAAACCAAATTGTTTCATATTCAATTAGGAGTACTCAAAGCAAATATTGCATTATATTTTGTTGAGATAATTGGTGCATAAAAGCCATTTTTGTATCTAAGGTACAAATAGACCCCTAGTATTTAACAATTTTTACAAAAAGATAAATTAGATATTAAAATGATCTTTATTAGACAGTTACCGATTTTAAAGAGAGATAATTAATTATAGAATATATTAATTATGCTAAAAGGTAAGTTAAATATTAAGATTATCTTTATTAGGCAGCTACTGATTTTAAGGAGAGATAATTAAATATTAAAATATATTAATTATGCTAAAAAAAAGGAAATCGTTTAACAAAATTTTTGTAACCCTTATAAAATCAGCCCAATCGCTCAGATAGGGTTTTTGACAGTCGTTCCTCTCGCCAAAAAGCCGTCTACTTCTCGATTGGAAGAAACCGCTCGAAACCGCATGACACTGTCTGGTCGGAGAAGACAACTAGATCGAAGAAGGGTGTGTGCACTGCGAGGCCGCCATTGATGAAGGCGGCTGCAAGGCTTCAATTGAGCGCATATCTGGTAAGGTTTCTCTTTCGATTTCGTGCTTCTTCTCTTTTCACTTATGTGTGTGGTTGGTCTTCTATGTGTCGTTGAGTGAATACAACTTTGGTAAGGTTTCTCTTTTGAGGACCGCACTACCCCACCATTGTTGAAGGTTGTGAGGATATGCGAGAATCTGCTTGAAGTGCGAGTATGTAACCGTCAGAGAAGACGACTCTGGAAACCCTCGCCGGAACCGCCGCAACCATTGCCTATATATAACCGTCGGAACCACCTACAACTCTATATCGCTGGGAGAAGGTACTACGCACACGGAGAGGAGTTGGAGGAAGGCCACAAGTTCAAGGCTTTGATGAGAGACTTGTGTAACCAAATTTTGTGTAAATGACGGACTTGTGTAACCAAATATTGTGTAAATATCGGACTTATGTAACCAAACGTAAATGACGGACTTGTGTAACAAAAACGTGTGTAAATGACGAACGTGTGTAAATGACGAACTTATGTAACAAAAACATGTGTAAATGACGGACTTGTGTAACCAAACCTTGTGTTAATGACATACTTGTGTAATCAAACCTTGTGTAAATGACAGACTTGTTTGCATGACATATACATTGAAAAACGATCGAATGTGTTAACTACATAAATTGACATAACAAATGAAATTTTGTAATTGAAATTGTGTATGAACGTTGTGTAATTGAAATTATGTATTAATAGTGTGTGATTGAAATTATGTATTAATATTATGCATCATCAAAACTAAATATAATTAATTTGAGAGAGAATAATAATTTATTATCCTAATTAACAAAATTACATATAATTAATAGAGAAGAAAAAAATCTTTTAATTTATATTTATATGAGAAAAAAATATCTTCTAATTTCCATAATTTTTTTATTTATTTTAATATATTATTTTTTATAAAATTTAAAGGACATAGTTTATCTTAAATACACATCTACCTATTATTTTCACATTGATTCATTAGCTGTGCCTACATGGCTATTGGCTACATGCCCATTTTTTCTCTATTTTGTTTAGGTTTACTCTGTGTTAAGATAATCATATCTACATGGTAGGTAGTATCTTACTATCTTCTATTAAATGATTTTATGCTATCTTCCTTATATCCATTTATAATTCTTAAATTATATTATCTTATAGTCAATTTTTATTGAACATAAAATATGTTATGGGATTCAGTTTCTGTATAAATACACTTCTTTGTATCTCTTAAGGTTAGATACATCTTCTTATCACCAAATTTAACATATTATTATTTGATAAATAAAGAAACTCATAAGATATGCTATTAAGGTTACAATTATCTTCTTAATTCTTATCACCAATTTTAAAATCGGAATCGGAAACGGAATGAAAACGAATCTAGTCAATACGCATACCCTTGTTCATTAAATTTTTGGAATCATTCCTTGTAATTTGTAGTAATTGGATGAGAGTTTGATTACTTTTGATTCCCTATAGGGTAACAAAATGTGTGGAATCAATTGCATTTTTCATTAAACCAATTGAAATGATTCCATAAAATTTCATGAATATGACTATGCATATGGACTAAATTCGTTTTCATTCCGTTTTCGTTTCCGGAGTTGAAACCAAACGGGCCCTAAATATATCGATAACATGAAAGTTGTTTACCTTCTATTTTGATAATTTGAATGTTGAGTTACTTTGCTTTAAAGATGAGTGCATAGACTTTTCCGTTAATATTAAATTACAACGGCATTTTTATGTTTATTTTAATGATTTTTATTATAAATTCAAGTTGTCTTAATCAGTTTATATCCAGATTTTAACTTAAAATATTGATGAAGAAAATTTTCCTATTGGTCACACCGAATAGAATAAAGTAACAAATAATATAAACAATTTATTTTCTGAAGTGAAATTAATAAATAA
This sequence comes from Fagopyrum homotropicum, assembly GCA_033239125.1. Lineage (NCBI taxonomy): Eukaryota > Viridiplantae > Streptophyta > Magnoliopsida > Caryophyllales > Polygonaceae > Fagopyrum > Fagopyrum homotropicum. The sequence continues at coordinate 8,285,837 of BSWB01000006.1, read as the reverse complement.
AATAAATAAAAATATGGATCTGACAGATTGCGTAGGGCGGATATAAAGACGCCTCCTTGGCCTTCCTCTTCGCTCTCTCTCCTCCCTACCTTCTCTGAATCTGATCTTCCACCTTCTTCTCTCGCCTTCATCCTCAAATCCTCTGCTTATCGGAGGCGCTATTTTTCTCTAAGCCTCAAAATCCTCAGCTTTTCGAATTTCCATTTTTGGAATTTGATTACGGGATGAAATGAGAGTTTGAAGAAGATTTTTTGGAGGAGAAAACGTAGGAGAGGGAGAGAGAGAGAGAGATCGGATTTTCTTTGTTAGAAAGGTAGCAAGAGGGAAATATCCAAGTTTTTGTGTCAATAGGTTTATCGTGTGGTTGGAATTTAGAAGAAGAAGCTCCTTCTCGGGGACTCCGGCCTTGTCATTCGTGGCCGTTGTCGCTGAGTGAATGCGGTTCATGTTCTCTTTGCCGCTCCGTTTTTTTGTTCAATCGTTTTGAATCATCCTGTATCTAGGTTTTTTTTTTGTATAGAAAGTAAGATATTTTCCCTCGGTTGTTATCGTCGTGGTGAATTGGTTGGTGTTTGAGTTAGTATTGTACAAGAAGATGCAGCCGGATCAGCGGAGGAAGGTATGAGACTTTCAATCTCCTGTAATGTGTGCGGAAGTTTTGAGATATGATCTATGTCATTTTCTGTTTCCTTGTCTTTACGGAAGAGAAAACACTGTAGTTTGGACTTTACATTGGAGTTTTTCTTCTTTGGATCGCATGACGCATGCTGGCATATGATTTCTGATCCTCTAAGCTTTTGATATTTGAAACATGCAGAATCTCAAAGAAACAGATTTCTTCACTGATTATGGTGATGCAAATCGATACAAAATTCTGGAAGTTGTTGGGAAGGGGAGTTATGGGGTTGTTGGTGCAGCCATTGATACCCATACAGGGGAGAAAGTAGCTATAAAGAAAATCAATGATATTTTCGAGCATACTTCTGATGCTATTCGAATCCTTCGTGAGGTTAAGTTGCTTAGACTCCTACGCCATCCTGACATTGTTGAAATTAAGCGCATTATGTTGCCTCCTTCGAAGAGGGACTTTAAGGACATATATGTCGTTTTTGAACTTATGGAATCTGATCTTCATCAAGTCATTAAAGCTAATGATGACTTGACACGCGAACATCATCAGTTCTTTCTTTATCAGATGTTACGCGCATTGAAATACATTCATACAGGTAACTGTGCTTTTTAAACCGATGCATTTGTTTTTATCCTCATTAAAATTAGTTATTGATTGTTTTATTTGTTTGTACAGCAAATGTCTACCATAGAGATCTCAAGCCAAAGAATATTCTGGCAAACGCCAACTGCAAACTGAAAATATGTGATTTTGGACTTGCAAGAGTGGCGTTTAGTGATACCCCTTCAACAGTTTTTTGGACGGTAAATATATTGTCAATGACCGTTCTTATATTTCACTTGTAATTTTTTCAAAATGTAAAATTTGCTGAACTGCTGCCCATTTGGATTTTGGAGATCAGGACTATGTTGCTACAAGGTGGTATAGGGCTCCAGAGCTATGTGGGTCATTTTTCACTAAGGTAAAACAACAGTTTTTAGTTTCTGATCTCTGTTTGTTTTGTGCATGATTTTTCCAGGGTATGTAAGCAAGTTAAATTCCACATGTCCTTATTATCTAACCACTAAGCAAACTTCTTGTTACTTTCTTGTCCGTCTGTTTCATGCATTTAAATTAAGTGCATCTAAAGTTAACACAAATCACGATTTGTTTTCAATACTAAGCTAGCCCTTTGTTCTTACGTTGCTTTCACAGTTCATTTTGTCACTAACCATGTTATTTTCTGATTGAATCCTGGATATTGTATCCCTGGCCTTTCATTATTCCCTTAATTTCCGTTAACACCTGGTAACAGATCATGATCTGTACTGAATATTGTCATGGTTTTATCACATATATTAGACTTCACTTTCTTGAAATATGAATACTCCTGCTAGCTGTTTTTTTAATTCACGTATGGTGTTTAGTCTTATTACCTTTTTCTCTTTGATTGGGGTGATAGTTATGTGGTCTTTTTGACAAAAATGGACTGATATAAGCCTTCTGATACAGTACACGCCTGCAATAGACATTTGGAGCATTGGATGCATCTTTGCAGAGGTATTGACAGGAAAACCACTATTTCCTGGCAAAAGTGTTGTTCATCAGTTGGATTTGATCACAGATCTTCTGGGAACACCCTCGCCTGAGATCATAGGGGTGGTATGTTGTCGTTGTAGTATTTTCTGTCTTGATTGCTTATTGTTGTATGCATGAGTATTCTCTTTTTTCAATCTTTAACCCAACTTTGTGATCATCTGTCCAGGTCCGTAATGACAAGGCTCGTAAATACTTGATGGATATGCGAAAGAAGAATCCTGTTCCATTTTCACATAAGTTTCCATATGTTGATCCATTAGCATTGCGTCTCTTGGAAAGAATGTTGGCCTTTGATCCTAGGCACCGGCCGACTGCAGAGGAGGTTTGTGTTGTGTCCAACTATTACCTCTATTCTTCAGGCTTCAGTAACCCTCTATAACAAATGTTTGATGATAAGTTGTGGGAATGTGTTGTGTCCTTTTGTCAGTTCCGGCAAATATTATTGATTGAACCTTATATTGTCTGTTTTTTGTTGTATATATATGTCATTCAGGCATTGTCTGATCCATACTTTCGGGGTCTGGCTAAAGTAGAGAGAGAACCTGCATGCCAACCAATATCGAAGTTAGAATTTGAATTTGAAAGGCACTGTATGACAAAGGAGGACATCCGGGAATTGATATACAGAGAAATACTTGAATACCATCCTCAGCTACTCAAAGATTACATTAATGGAAATGAAGGGGTAAACTTTGTGTACCCCAGGTAAGGGAACCTATACTTGCAGCTGTGATTCACTTCAACAGTGTCCGTCTTTTCTTCTTCTTTCTCGAAACTAATTTCGTAATATTGTTGCAAGTGCAGTGCCATTGGTCAATTCAAGAGACAATTTGCACATTTGGAGGAGAACAGTGGTAGAAGTGGACCTGTCATTCCATTGGAGAGAAAGCATATTTCACTCCCAAGGTTTTAATCCTCTTCAACTTGCAACCATCAAAACCATTATCCACTTGGTTCCTCATCTTATTCTGTTCCAAAATAGGTCAACAGTGCATTCAAGTATCATCCCCCTAAAACTGCAGCCAAATTTCTGTTCCTCAAGGGAGCATTTGAGAAAAGAGGGTAGAGCTGCAGATGTAGTTTCCGGTATCTATTCCAGTTGTTCACAACCACCACACAGGGTTCCATCAGGTAACTTCCGTTTTGCTTTGAGGCGCTATTCCTTAAAAATTATGTTTATATTGCATTCCAGCAACCATCATAACTTATTGTTTGTGTCATCTGTTGCAGCAAAATCAGGAAGAGTGACTGGTCCGTTGCCGTTTGAGGTAGGAAGGAGCACAAAAGAGAGCCATGACGGCGCAAGGATTGTGATGAGAAATACAGCGATTCCCCCTCAATCAGTCTCACCATACTACTTCTTCCCATCTGTGGTGATACAAAATCAGGTGAAATCAAATGGGGTGAATGCTGGTAAGGGCCTACCCCAAGGAGCCGCTCTGACCAAGAAAACGCCAGTGAATTTGACGAACCAAAATGAGGGGCATGAGATTGTGATCGATATCAACACCAACCCATACCCCCTTTATCAACACCAGCATCAGCCCAGACCAATGCCCAATCCATTCAACAGCAGAGTCGCCTTTGATGCGAAGCTTATTCAAGCACAATCACAGTTGGGTGTTGTTCGAGCTTCTACAGCTGTTGCAATGGGCACTCACAGAAACTTGGGAACCGTTCACTATGGAATGTCTTAGGTTTTGTAAATGGCAGGAGACCCTTGACTCGGGTAGGTAAAATGTCAGTTTTGCCAGTGATCTGGCTCGGAGGAGGGTCCTAGGTTTATGTTAGGCTAGGTCCGAGTACCTGCGGCCTGCGGGCGGAGAATGGTGCCTGCTTTGTAAAGGGGGTAATCAACCAACGAAACAAGTACATAAATAAAGCAAAATGATCAGTTGGTTAGTTTAGTACATAAATAAAGTAAAATGCCCATGTTTAGATTGCTTTCATTGAAATCATCAGATTCTACTTTGCACAAATTCTATCAAAGGACATCGTTACTGTCAATGTTATTCATCTGCCACAGGGATTTGTTAAAGATGAACGTAAAACAATGCAGTCACTTCTTTGACATCATGTACTCGACTAAGAGACGTCGCCAAACAAAAAACAAGGAGAGAAAAGAAAGCCACAGCCAATGAAGAAGCTGCATTGCTTCAGCTTCAAGATGTTTTACCAGTCACAGGTCGTCTCCAGACATCAGCCAAAGTACTCCTGAAGATGGTCATAGCAAGAGCGCCACAATAATCATTGAAAGTGAAGGTCATTCCCATTCCAAGCATGGTCAAGTGGTCACGCCAGAAGAATAACGGTAATGTTGGAGGTGACCCGGTTGAAAGAAGCGGGCTTAACGAGCCCTACTAAGGGTATGTGAACGGTCCGGACCGAACTGTAATGCAGTGGACCGGACCGTTAGTTTTCCTACGTGCTAATGGTCTATGGATCGAACCGGATCATTACAGTCCGGTTAAAAAGTTCCGGTCCGGACCTTATTACCTATTTTTTTTTTTAGTTTTTTTTTATATAGTTCAATACGGTCCGGTCCAAACCCGAACCGGACTATATACATGAATTTTTAAAAAAAAAAAAAAAAAATGGGAAAAAGCGGTACGGACCGGAATATTCCGGTCCAAGACCTGACCGGATCAGACATATACGGCCCAGGATCGGGCTGAACCATATTTTCCCGTCCGGTCCACTTGTGCACAATCCTACTACTAAGCAAACCATATACGGAGGTATGCAAACGGTCCGGACATCCAAGTACCTTTCATGGCGGAGGACCGACTTCCTTTCGTCAAAAGTGAGGAAACGAATTGCATGTGCAACACTTTGGATTTCCGCCGGTCTGGGTCTCGACCTTGGTTGCGTGAAGAAAGCAGGGGCCCGTCAACTGGTTTCTTCCTCTTTTGAAGACACTCTTTGCCCTCCCAAACAAAGAGCTTGGTCTTTCAGTATCATAATAGGCCCTCTTAGATCTTTTCTAGAGGGTTTCTTCAGATTTTGTTTTGACTTGATGATTTACGATGGGATATCCAAGAAACACCAACCAAACCAGGGGTTAGCCCCAATTTGTGGGCATTATTCCGTTGCTTCGAAACCATCTTCCAAGTGTTCCCTATAATGTCTCTTCTTATGCTTTAAAGTTGCTTCTATTTGTCGTCAAATGCTCAACCAATCATCCACTATTCTTCATTATTTAGTAGAATGAACAACAATTTGGATGGCCTTTTCCTCATAATAAAGCCCTTGTGTATTATGTGCTTTGATCTTTCTTTCTTTCTAAATGTGTTATATTGAAGGTGAACTTGTTTTGGATGATACTTTACATATCCTACCCCCTTATTTTTTTTATGTGAAATATGAAACTAGTTCTTGGTTCCTTATATGACTTTGGATGTGGCTTGCTCTGCAATTATATTTGATTCAGTTTCCTTTACAGGAACAAATTTATTGCATCAGCAAGTATATTCAGGAACTCTATGTTCTGGATCTCATAACCAAAAGTTTTGACAAGAGCTTCAGGTGTGATATCTTTACCTTGTTGAATAACAAATTTATCCAGCTTGAGATCGACCGCTATGTGGAGATGAAGATGAAAATCTCAGTAAATCCTTTACATTTGGAACAAAAGAATTGTGTCCTCAACAGGATGTGTGATCCATGTTTCTTCTCATATGGAATTGTTCTTATCCATTTTAATTGCTCTATTCAGTATAAGGTCATGGTGTTTTTGCTATTAGCAAACACATCTTGCAATAACATTGCGTCTATGATATTAATAACAATAATCTTGGATTACAACCCATTATTCTTGAGCTACAACACGTCCTACTCAATTCAATCAACATGCTTTCGCGTTGTTTGTGTTTCCTTGATTCCCACGAAATCACGTGGATGATCCGATCTGAATTGAAACTCTACCTTGGTTCCTAGTTGAGCTTCATTGATGTTGTGATGCGAATCTTTACAGTGAAAATCGTTATTGTTTCAAAAAAAAAGATTGTATAATTGCAGTCTCTTTCTCCGTTCTTGTAAACAACGAACCAACGGATCAATTATTTCCTAAAAAATGACTTAGACAAGGAGACCCCTTATCCCCTATATGTTCATCCTAGGAGCCAAAATTCTAACACAAATGCTACAAGATGATTGTAACAACTACGATAACCACATTCGATTCTCCATGTGTAGACAATGAACCTCAATCCCGTTCTTATCATTTGCAGATGACACCATATTTTTACTAAAACAAATTTGGCTTCTTCTCAAAGAAATAAGCATATTATAGATATGTATTGCTCTATTTCGGGACAAAAAAATTAATTACCAAAAATCAGCTTTCCAAACAACAAAAACACACCAGTGAGAATTGTATCGCCCAATTAAAAATTATTCTTGCCACGAACCACACCACACCATCCGACAAATATCTTGGATGTCCGATCATCAATGGAAGAATAACAAAAGAGACCTTTGGAGACATTAACCTTAAAACAAAACAACTTTTGAAATAGAAAGCTAACTTTTTATCGCAAGAAGGCAAAAATACCCTCATAAAACATAATCTAGCAGCTAAAACAACTTTTGTTATGCAAAGTTTTATGCTCCCGATCCATAGTCTGGAAGAGTTAGATAAATCATATAAAGTATTTTTCTAGAACAAAGGGGACCAATACAGACCTATTGTTGGATGCAATGTAATTTGTAAATCGAAAAAGAATGGCGACCTCGGATTAAGAAAATCTTTTATTATGAACAAAACCTTACAGATGAAACTCTTGTGGAAAATCCTAACAAAACAAAAAAATATATGGGTCAAATTTGTTAATGAAAAATATATGAAAACCATAAAATTCTCCATTACCAAAAGAAAGGGCGTGCGTCTTGGCAATGAAACAACATTATGATACTCAAATCTGAGTTCAAAGATGGTATTAGTTGGTAGGTCGGAAATGGTGAAAGCATCAATTTCTAGCATTATAATTGGGTCATTGCAATGCCACTTATTAAAATGGTCCAGATTATCAACCAAATTGACACAAATATCAAAGTTAATCACTTTATAAACGACTCGAAAAGATTGGGATGTCGCTAAAATTGATAACGAGGTACAAAACATCATCAACCCTGATATTAAGGATAAAATTAAGGAAATAATCATGCCAAAAAATGAAATTCACGATAGACTATATTGGAGGTGCAATAAATATGGTTGGTTCACTACAAAATCTGCTTCGGAGATGATTGAGGAGGATTTGTGTGTCCCCTAGATTAATGCTTGTGATTGGATTTGAAAACTTAATACCCAACCTAAAATTAAAATTTTACTCTGAAAAATTTGAAAAAATGAAATTCCAACAAAAGCAAAGCTTGACGAAATAATAATTACATTAACAAGACATTGTGAACCGTACAATTACTAACTTGATGATTTGATCCATCTACTTATTGAATGTCTTTTTAGCAAACAAATTATTGTCAAAATTGACATATCAATCTTGAACGAACTCAACAACATTAACCTTAAATATAAAAAAATCTCATAACCTCCTCCATGAAATAAAAAACAAAGTCAAACTTAACAAGTTCACATGTCTTGCAATTGTCTGATGGAACATCTAGTTCTTCAGGAATAAAAAAATCAATTTTAATAATGAATTTATTAATCATGGTAAATAAGGTAATCATTTTTCATTAAAAAGCTCTAATTCATAAGTGAAAAACTAAGATCATTCACGAAGATGATTACGATATAAAAAAACAACAAAAGTACATTAACTATACCAAAAAGAAAAAACAACATTAAGTGGAATAAAAAAAACCTGATTTTCATAAACTTAAATTTGATGGATTAAAACTCAATTCGGGAGTATCATCTGTTGGATATATAATTCGGAATCACAATTGAGAGATTATTAGCCTCGATGCTCATAAAAATAACTTTAACTCAGTAAAAAAACTGAAACTTTTGCTTTTAAATCTAGTTTACAAGAGGAAGATCAAAGTTGAGAGTGATAATATGAGTTATGAAAGCACTACAAGGTTTGTGGAGTTGAAAGGTCGAGATGATTCTAACTGACCCCCTGTATCTTCGGTTCTTTGAAGTTCAGCGACCAATTGACCCATCTGGAAATCTCGACCCTAACAAAAATTTTTCTAATAATCTCGAACTTCGTGTTCATATGTTAGGATGTTTTAGGTTTGACTATTTTAGGAGGGAAACCAACTTAATAGCTTTTCGTTATTAAAAAAAATAAAAATAAAAAATAAACCAAATGCACAAATTCAAGCGGGTTATGATATGAACTCATTCTCCAGCAGCAGTGAAGCATAACATGCATAAGCCATGTGCGTCCGTCCATATGAAACACAATCCGATTCCAAAAGCATTATAGCTCGGCCAATTTCATCTATGCCCCTGAGCTCCTTGAGCTCGCTGCATATCGTATGCACCCCAAGCGCCCGTCATTGGTCCACCTTGAGGGTAATTCTCTGCATTTGGCTGTGCCTACGGAATACACGGAGAACTATGTTAAAAAATATTGGATTAAAGAGCATATAACACAGCTTAACACGAAGAAGCTTGAGTTTAGGGAAGCTGTGAGCAACAATAAACATAGCCCTCAACCCTAAACGAGTCGAATATAAACACATTTTAAAGCTCGTATAAAATTTAGACTATGTTCGTTTATAAACGAGCCGAGCTTGAGCATTTCGATATTCGGCTCATTCAGTTAAAATAACAATATAGGAGCATTATTTTAGTTAAGCTACTCGGGCTCGGCTCGTCTAAAGCTCGGATCGAGCTCGTTTACCTTCTAAACAAGCCGAATATGAACACAATTTAAAGCTTGTTTAAAATTTAGGCTCAGCTCGTTTATAAACAAGTCAAGCTTGAGCATGTCAATGCTCGTCTCGTTCAGCTCATATTACACCCTACTCAACATATACAGAATATTCAGGCCGTTGGTTAAGTCAGTGATTTCAAGAAGATATTATGATGATTATGACTTTTTAAATCACACAAATGCATTGCACTCCAAAAGGGAAAAGAGAACCATTACATACAGATGGAATGGATAATGACAGCTGAACTAAAATAGTTATCAAGTATAAATGTCCAAAATTACTTGAATAGCTTCTTACAGGGTTCATGTTGTATCCCATAGAGTAGGGGTTTCCTGTATAAGCGGCTTCTGTGTATCCATAATTTGCATTATAACCTGAGGGTCCTGAAACAAAAATAATCCAGTTAGCGAATGCCAGCAACATGTGATAGATTATGTTGTATCAAAATGGCACGATGTAAATGAAACTAATGTTTTGTTGTATTGCAAGATAATTGGGATGATATTAGGAGCCTTTCTTTTTTATTTTGGCAAAGTTCTGTAAGTTTGGTGAACCAATTAATGCAATAATAACAAATATTTACGACATCATAGCACCCATAAACAATTAACCACAGCCACACATGAAGATTGTTCTAACATTGTTAACAGTTTTCCGAATATACAACTATTTAAAATGGCAAGTTGTAAATGAAGCTAAGTGTTTTTATATTTATTACACTGCATAATTCTTCCCTGTTACTGCCTAAATCTCCTTAAATCCTATTGCACTTCATATCTCATTACATACCCACTCTACTGCCCACAGATGGTACCATGGCCTACCAAGTGCCAATACAGCAAGATGGATCTCCCTTTTAGCATAAACAGGGAAAATGCAGCAGCAAATTGGCTAGGAGGGGCAGATAGGATAGCAGACAGCAAAAAGCAGGAGTAAGTAGGACCAGAAATGAAAGAGCATAAGTGATTATAAAAAGGAAGCTTATACTTCAGGCAGAACTACATAAAACCATTTCAAAACCAGCTCCTTACTCTAAGGATAAACAGGTGATATTACCATTAAAGAAGTTTCAGGAAACATAATTTTCACTGGACATAAGACGTTCCAACAAATATACTGCAGCCATTATCTATAAGTCTACAGAATGAATGATATAACCATCTAAACTATGCTTGACATGAATCTTATTTCAGAGGTTCAGTATTTTTAGCTATCCCTACAATCGTAAACACATGCACCAAAACAGCTGAAGAGGGAGAAATGGATAGTTTAAACTCAAATGAATATATGGCATACCTGAGTAGCCAGCTGCTGCTCCTACTGCTGCAGGTGGTTTATTCTCTGCATTATTAATCTCAGCACGAAGTTTTTCCAACTCTCGAGCCATGGCCAACAATTTCTTCTCCATGGCCTGACCATGCTCAAAGTTCTGAGCATACCCTTTCTTCTCATATTCAATGGCACTCCTAAAAGCCACATATACATCCTATCAGCACTAAAACCCAACAACCGAAAAAACCCTATTCCAGCAAGATGGCATCACCATACCTTGCACGTTGCAGCTCTAGTTTCAGATAGTCAGTTTCACCCCTCAAACTGGGAAGTTGTTCCAAATCAGCTTTATATCTAGCCAAGTCCTTGGTCATTACATCAGTCTGAGCCGTGAGATCTTCCTTCATAGCACTGAGCTCCTTAATATCAGCACGAACCTGAGCAAGCTCAGTTTTCATTCCTTCCACACCACGAAGTTCAATCTCCAACTTCATTGCTTTGTCGCGCAACTCTTTCATCTCCACATCCTTCTCTGGATGTAGAGAGTTGGCATACTGCTCCGCCTGTTGCAACTGAAAGTGTGCGCTTTCGAGCTCCTGCCTTAAGGCAACATGTACAACAGCTAATCCCTGGTTATCAGAAAGCATAGCTTGAATTTCATGTTGCTGACCTGCAAGACGATCCTCAAGGATAGCTGGGTGGGGAAGGTGACGAGGGCCACCCATCCCAAACTGGGATTCTCTCATCTCCTCCATAAGCAAAGGGTGTGACATCGGACCACCAAGGCCTCTCATAAATGCAGGTTCATGAACGGGTCTTTCATGATGAGCATGAGCATTGGGCAGACCTTTTGCTGAAAGAGGAGGACCATGATTCCTACCAGACATTCTTTGATTTTTGTTTCACCTCAAGTTTTAGTAACAGTAACCAAACTACTATAATAGCCTGAAAGGGATAAGAACATTTCAATAATGCTAACCCAAATGGAACACATAAATTGTCATTGAAAAAGAGTGGCTGAAACCATAATTCAGCTATCCAAATTCCTTACCACCTAATTAGAATCAAACAAAAATAACATTTATTTCTTCAGCAACATAAAAAGAGCATTGCCGAATTTAACATTCTCAGACTTCAAACACAACAAATGAATAAGCCCTCGGAAAGAGGGGAACAAACAAAGTATCGTAAATAAATTCCTTCAAATGTATAGACGTATCAAGAAAAACATAAAATTGAATCAATCAAACGAATATAACACAGAAAGCATTTTGGCGTGAACATCAGCCGATAATAAATTCATACGATTCGTTTTTTAGGGGAAAAGAAGATGAAATAGGTTTTCGCATAGCAATCCAAACCTAGGAAAAGAATTACAGAACATAAAGGGATAACACTAACACGTCGAGAGGGGAATAGGAGTTACCGGCGCAGTGAGCGTTAGTAGATGAAGGAGTTGGAGTTGGATTCACCGGTACCGGTGGACTTCCAGCTGAAGGAAGAGACGATTATATTTCTCCTGTTTCTTGGTTTCTTTTCTACTTCACGCTTGAGGGCCTGTTTGGTATCATATATGGATTATTACATAATAAAATGTTTCTTTCAATAATCAAATGATATTTTACAAAAATATTATAATTATTAATTTATTTAAATCATCTGTAAATTATACAGTTAAAATCAAATAAAATAGAAACTGGTTTACTAGGCTTTTTCTAGTTTTGTATTAAGTAAATGTATGTAATAAATAAATATTAAACCCTTTTGTTTTTTATTTAATCTATTTTTTCTTAAATAAATCATCAAAATATTGTTTTAAAAACTAAACTACAAAATGGAGTGATTTTATATAAAAAGTTGATAAAATGTTCTTCATATCTTATTTAAGTCATTTACAAAAGTTGTAGGAGAATATAGTGAAGTTTGTTTGTATTTTGTAGATTGAGCTTATAACTAATAATCATCATAATTATTAAGATATTTAAACAATTAGTTGATGAATAAATAATTTGTGTACTTATTTAAAAATTACATTTGCTTGTCTAACAAGATAAGCTATGTCAAAGAAAACTAAAAACCATTTTCTTTGCCAAAAAGTCTATTATTAAACCTTTTCAATAAAACTTACAAAGCATTTGTTTTGGTAAAAAAACATTAAAGAATTACAGAATGACGTTTATTTAGTCGTTAGAAGTTTTAAATACAATGATAGAGGTATCTTTGTAAAAAAAAAAAAAAAAATTGTTTTTGGTGCATAGTAATTAGGACGGTGCAAAATTGGCCTGGACGGGAAACGGTCCGGTCTACGGTCCAGGGTTTTTTGAAAATCCGGGTTAGGATTACGGTCCGGTTGTTGGATCGTATAAAATCGTAATCCGGGTTGGACCGTAAACTACGGATTTTCGGTCAGGTCTGGTTTTGGACCGGAAAACCTCACCAAAATTGCACCATTTAGGTACAAACCGGTCCGCTCCGAAATATTCAAAATTGCACAATTTAGGTACAAACCGGTCCAACCCGGACCGGTCTACGGCCCAAAGTTTTATCAATTTACGGTCCAACGGTCCGGACCGTATGCACATAATATCCATGAATTGCCCGTGAAACTATAGAGGTGAATTAATTAAAATATTATGTAATCGGTGGAAAAAAAATGGAAATCGGGAAAACCGTTAAGGTCGGTCGTACTGTGGACCGGTCGAAAGCCCACGGGCTGAGGCCCAATAAGCGGCGCAATCACGTGAACCCCAACAACGGCTATATTTCTTTCACATTCTCATGAATGATCGATGAATCCCATATTATACGTACATGCAAATGCAGCTATGATCAGAATTGACAATGCAACCTTCCTCTTTTTCCTGAATTGGGAAATACCACTCTCTTTATAAGCTCGTGAATAACAATGGATGCTTTGTGGAGCTTGGAAGATAAACTCAAGATATCAACTCCGAGAGCGACTGCATTGCTCGTTTCCAGCTTAGTTCTCGTGATCGGGGTCTGCGCAGCCATTTTCCGAGTAATAAGGAAGGGAAGAAACCGGGTTGTGGCCGAGGTTTCGACTAAGGATGACGATGTCGAGGATAAGGATGGGGAGGATGAAGACGATTGCTCGAGTTGTTGTGATCGAAAGCTTCTGGTGAAAGATTTGTTATCGGAGTCAGTGCGATGGAGCAAGGCGAGGAGATGGGAAGAGATGAATCGAGGGTTTGTTGAGAGGTGGAGGTCGCGGTTGTGGCGAAGTGGCAGGTGGCGGCGAGAGGGTGGCATTAGGCCGCCGGTGTGGCAACGGCGGATCCTCATGGGAGAGAAGTGTGAGCTTCCTAGGTTTAGTGGCCTCATCTTGTATGATGAGAATGGGCGACCGTTATCACTTGAATGTTAAGGTACTTTTGTATTAGCAGCTGCTTTTGATCTCATCTAGTGGTGTCCCGCCTGATTCGCACGTGCTGATGGTGCACACTCATAGTTACTTGATACATTTTTGTGTAACGTAGCTCCGTATTATCGATGTGGGACATTTCCACGCTCAACGTGACTTGAATGCATTATTAGTCACACAAGTCAAAGCTAATGTCAAATGAATCAAACAACTGAATTCACTTCAATTCAACCATCACCATCTTCAACGTTGACACCAACCACTTTTCAAGCAACCAACAAACTCCAACATTTTCTTCAATTGTTTAGTTTTGGCATTGGCAGCAGCCTAATCTCCAGATCTACCAACCCTTCCACCTTTGTATGACTCCATTCCTCACACAGCAAAAGGACTCAGCCTTGTTGGATCACAAAACTAAATCTATAGCCACCAAATAAGGTAACATAATCAGACAGCAGATAAAAAATGTAGATCCCAAAATACCGCCTTATTGCTTATGTGGGATCTACAACTGGAACAGATTGTTACCATAGAAGATAAACCAGACATTGCAGTCAAAATCCAAGATATCAGAGCATGGGCTAACAAGAACAAGAGTCCAAATGGAGATATTCTTCTCAATCCAATCATCCACAAATCATCAATGTTTTCAACAAATCTCTAAGCTCTATATGGTATACATACTTTAAAGCCTCAGTCTGCTGAAGGGCCTTATGCTCCTGTCCCATAAGGAAGACCCTAAAGAAAAAGCATGAATATAAAGAATCTCTAGAAGGTCCAAAGACCAATCTTCTGGTTTTCTATGGTGACCAACAGTTCTCAAAGGAAAAATGAAATGCATGTTTTGGGGAATATAAGTTGGATCTTGGGAGCCCAGCAACGACTCTTATGAATATGTAACGATTAATGGTTCCGTGCTGTCTTCAATCGATCTGTTTTTGTAGTACGCATACAATATCAATTGTACTAGTCCTAGAATGACTCCAATTCCGTTCGGAACCTGAATATCAATTGAGAACAAACATCAATTCATGGACAAGCCTGCCTTATCACTGACCGAATGTAGAATGGATACAAGATGGCTTACATACACAAAGGGATCATCGTTGAAGATTCCGTATATACAGAATGATGTGCTCATCAAGAAGGTTGATAAAGATAAGTAAAACGGCATGTACTCCACGCTTTTAGTTCTGATGACCAAATTCTGAAATGCGACAACAAGCAAGATCAGGAATCATCCAAAAGAAGTAAAAAGATACACAGTCAGAGAATTTTGAAGAGAAGACAAACATACAATAATAAACAATGGCGAAGCAAACATGGATATGAGAGAAGCACAACTCAGAAATCCAACGAACATACGTCGCATTTCTGATCCAAATACCAATAGGCTCAGAGCTACGATTAGGCCAAACACGAAAAGAACCGCAGTCAGCAGTCCTACCATTTTCAGCTGACAAAACCAAGACATACAAAAGGTTACAAACAATTGACATGAAAGTGAAGTCCGTAAGTTAACCACAATGGCTGATTGCTTAAGAGGGAAAATAAACCTTTTTCACTCGATCAGCATACGCAATGAAGAGTATAGTGTAGATTGATTGGAAAACAGCACCAATTGAATTGACCGTCAAGACCATTATATTATTGCTTGATACAATAGGTGCCCCATACCAGGCTGTTATCAAGCAATTGAGCAATGTATATATATAAGGCAACCCTGAGAATTGCTCAGTTGAACCACTCCTAACGATTCTCCTAAAAGTTGGTCTACGGAGATCAGACACTAAAGAGAGTTAGTACTGCAGACACATCAATTTCAAGTATAAGCCAGCAGACAGAAATCTCCAACAGCAAAGAGAGCTTACACTGGTGACACAAACAACCCGAAAGCGAAGATGTTACCTGTAGTAGGGAATCAAGTATAATCAGTCATCAGCTACTTAATAAGTTTGCTCAGCATCAACATAACTTCCATGATCTCGTTCACATTCAGGTTACGGCCGATCCCAACCTGAACGAGCCGAACGTGAGCAACCAAAGCTCGGCTCGAAAGAGAAGGGTCGTTTTTTTAAGAATCAGATATTATCTTTGAACAGAAATTCAGCTTCAATTGGCCAATTTGCAATTAAGGGTATCCCTAGCTGTAAGCTCAAATTGATTGAAGCAAATGCCGATACAAATTGAAACTGAAATTGAAGAGATGGGAGAAACTGGGTGTATATAGTTAGTTGGTTACCTGCTATCCCAGCTACATCTTTGCAAACGGTGAAGAATGAAGCTGAAAGAAGAAGACCCAAAACCATCATGAGTCAACTTCTCTTTGTCCTAAGCGCACAGAGCTGTAAATGAAATGAAATGGGGAACTCCCAATTGTTTAATCATATATATATATATATATATATATACAACCCAGT
Organism: Fagopyrum homotropicum; assembly: GCA_033239125.1. NCBI lineage: Eukaryota > Viridiplantae > Streptophyta > Magnoliopsida > Caryophyllales > Polygonaceae > Fagopyrum > Fagopyrum homotropicum. The sequence goes on along the minus strand of BSWB01000006.1, from coordinate 8,269,702 downwards.
TTCTTCTTCGCAGGACTGTCTGTCCATGGTGGACCCAGAGTTCTTTTCCTACATGTGATGCTCATCGCGGGTTGTTAGCGAAGTTTGGGTTAAAACTTAAAAGCGTTAATTATTAAATTTATTTTAATCAACAAATAAAGTTGAAACGTTATTTATCAATATAATATATCAAATTTATTTATAGTAATTTTAATTTTCTAAATTATCCATGGTAAAAAATTATTATTTTTTTCTATCAAAAAAGTATATTTTTAAAATACTTAAATTAAATTGTGTAACACTGTAACGGTCAAAATTTTGTAGAAATATAGAATATCAACTGAAATAATTTCACAGAAATTGAGAGTTGAGAGGTTATGCACATTTCCAATGTCCAATTCCAACAATTACATTTGACCAGAAATTAACATTCAAACTTTGTTTTATAACTACAAAAAAAAAAAATGTCATATAAACTCGTAACGTGTTGGCGTCTAGTTTAAACACTGACGAATAACGTCAACACCCAAACTTTTATTTATATTTTTAATCTGAATGTCGGTGTCCAATTTTTTTATTTTTCAATTTTTTTTCTCGAAAAAAAATTATACGTCATATTAATTTGTAAAAGGTATCGAAAAAATCACTTAACTGACCCCTAAATTTAAAAGATTTCTCTTTTTCTGGTACAAAATAATATAAGCGATTTCAGTTCGGTTCGATAAAGAGAATATATGGGGTTGAAGATGATGATTGGGGATGAGGTTTATAAAAAAAAATTCAACCGCATTGAGATTAATTATGGTTAAAAAAGTTTGGTGTGAAAATTTAATAATATTTTCTTTAAAAAAATTAACTAAATCTATTTATAAATAAACAATTGCTTTCCAATTTAGGCGTAGACGCTCACTAAAATCTGGCAGATTACGACTTTTTTTATGTTAGAAAAACGAAGGCTGTGTGTATAGCGTTTTTGCTAAAAAATAATATTTGACTTGTAAAACTCGTTCTAGTATTTTATAGATTTAATTTGAAATGTTGAAATAAAACAATAAGTGTAATAATAGATTATAGGAAAATTAATCTAAAATAATATAACAATCAACATTGTCTAACATAATACCAACTTTGAAAATTATTAGGATTGATACAAATTATCAAAGTATTTACCAAAAAATAAGACTTCTTATTTTTCAGCAAAAGTCTTATCTTCGGGGATGCCAATATATTATTTTCATATCATCAAAGAAATTAGATGAGGTGTGTGACGTGGATTTTTATTTATCAAAAAATTAAATTAGTATTATTTAATATGCTAAAAAATCAAATAAAATATTTTTTGGATGATTAAAATATTATCAATTTTTCAAATAATAGTTTTGAAAACTTTTTTTCCAGATTTTTGTCATCACATTTATTTTCATAGTTTTTTATGGAAATAATTTTCTTAAAAAGTATAATTTTGTTTAAAATTTGTAGAAAAAATAACTTTTTATTATGGTAGAAAATAAATATTAAAAATATATTTAAAAAATCCCATAATGTTTTTCAAATTACAGATAACGATTTTTTTAACATATTTTTTCCATTTTTTTTATTTTTTACATTAAATATTATTTTAAAATAATAGTTTTATCAACTATTTTTTATTTTTAACATATTAAATAATTTAATTTGATTTTAAAAAAATAAAATCCACATCACACAATTAAATCCAATTTTTTTTGATAACATGTAAAAATGAGTTGCCACGCCACGTCATCTCTGCAGCTAGAATTTTTTCCAGAAAAGTAAGATGTGTTATTTGTTTTTAAGTACGTGGATAGTTTGTAACACTCATAGTAATTTTTAAAATTGGTATTATTTTGGATTCAAAGTTGATAGTTATGTTATTATGGGTTATTTTTCCTCATTTTATAATTATATTAGAATGTTTATGCAAATAAAAAAAACCATACAATAATTTCTATATATTCAACGGGTCTAAACACATGAAGAGAATATACACGCTATATGAGCCTACATACAAGTCTTAGCAATTTTTGGACTTATATGTTTGACTCGCATCCTTTGTTTAGTCGACGTGAGACAATATATTCTCGCATCTCAACGATATACGAAATTCGAGTCGGATATAAACCGACGACGCTACTCGCGTATTACTTTGTATTTTTGGGTTATCGAGTGAATTGGAAGTCAAATTCAATTATTTATTCAATTATTCATAATTGTTGATGTGTGTACGGTATATTAATAATTTCAAAGAAAAAAGTTGGCAATAATATAGCTCATCAAGGATAAAACGTGCATTTTAAAATGAGGATTTTTATAAATTCATTGGGACAATTTAAAATTTAAAAGTAGTATTACTTAGGCTCTGTTTACTAGAAGTTTGTATTTTTATAGGTTTATAAATTAAATGGTTTATATAGGTTTATAGTTTATTTATGGGTTTATAAACTCGATCAATTTATATATATTATTTCGATAAGGATGTTTACTTGAGGTTTTTTTTTGTGTTTATTTTAGTGTAAAATACATTTCTACCCCTACAAAGATTAAAGAATAATTCAATATATATATATGAATCGGAGGGTAATCGAAAAATCAAATCTCGAAGGTATAGTTGTGGACGACAATGATGTGGTTGTTTGGAAAGAAAGGAACTTCACGGGTGTGAATGTTATGGTCGGATTTGTAGAATGGCGAACGAGGACAATTTCGGGTATACAGAAAAATAAACTCATTCATGAAAAATAACCTTGAATTGAGGAGGTTATTTTCTAGAGGTTTATAAACCCGAATAAACTCATTCGAAAATAAACCAATTAACATGTAAACACCCAACAACAAATAAGCTCGGGTTTATAAACTAAATGAAAGTTTATAAACCCGCAGGTAAACAGGCCCTTAATATGATAAAAATCTAAATAGTTTATTTTGATAATTAAAAAATAATGGATTTTTTCAAAAACAAGTTTTGGAAACTTCTTTTTTCGATTATTTTTTATCATATTTATTTCCAGAATTTGTATAAAATGAATTTTTTTTAAAAAAATTAATTTTGTTTAAAAAAAATTCATCAGAAAACGATTTTTGTAAAAAATTGATATTTTTTACAACAAATATTATATATAAATAATATTTTTTATTAAAAAACTAATTTTTTAACATATTATATGATATTAATTTGATTAAAAAAATTCACATCATACAATTAATTCATTTTTTGTCACATGTAAAAAAAATCGGTTGTCACGTTATCTCCACAACTAGGATTTTTTCCGAAGAAGTAAGAAGTATTATTTTTGGTAAACGCGTTGATTGTTTGTATTGCTCATAGAAATTTTCAAAGTTAATATTATTTTTGGGTCATTTTTAATAGTTGGTATTATTTTAGATCATTTTCTTAAATTATAAATATATTGAATGATTATGCAAAAAAAAAAAAAAAACAATTTGGTTTACTAGGCTTTTTTTCGTTTTGTGTTTAGTAAATGTACCCCTTGAGAGAAGAGTGCGTAGAGTTTGAAAATTAATATAAAAGGTTGAGGTATATTTACTTAATTGAAACATTAAAAAGCCTAGTTACTACTCTAATTATTCAAAAAGGCCCAGGAACCAAAATTGCCCAAAAAAAAATCAAATCATACGATAGTTTTTATATATTTAGCGGGTCTAAAGACATGAGAATAGGATGTACAAGCTAGATGAGCCTATATACAATTATGGGTAATTTTTGAACTTATATGACCAACGTCCTTTGTTTAGTCGATGTGAGACAGTATATCCTCGCATCTCAAAGGGATACGGATTTATGGCACGTTAATCGCGTGTCACTTTGAACTTTTGGGTTATCAAGTGAATTGGAAGTCAAACTTCAATGAGGGTATAATTGTTGATAAGTGTATTATAGGTCATCAAGGATAAAACGTGCATTTTAAAAACGAGGACTTTTGGAATTTCATTGGACAATTTTAAAATTTTAAAGGATTAGAGATAAAGCATATAAAGTTAGTTTTAAAATAATTTATAAATTAGAGAATTGGATAAATTACTTTACTTGACAAATATGAGTTTATAAATATTTCCTCTTATAATTTAGTTAGTATATATGATATTAAAACAAAGAAAATTAGTTTGCACTTATTTGTTACAATAAATTTTATCCTAGTCTTTTTATAAGAATATTTCTAGAATTTTTATCAATCAATTTGCATTAATGTCATATTTTATGATAATTTTTTTATTGATTTTATTAAAACTTCTATAACAAATAATATTTCTTAGTAAAACTTATATAGTTTATAATTTAGGATTTTACAAATTAGTTTTTCGTAAATAGTTTGAACTTATTTTGATATTTCTTGTAAATTAGGTGTATTTTTTATGATTTTATTATCTCGATAAAAGATATGTAAAAAGTAATGAACCAACATATTCATGGTGAATCAACGTCTAGTAATAGTGTGTCGTTGGAACCCAGACGACCACAATTCCCTCTCCCTCAACCTTTTACACAAACTTCGATTTTCTTTCTTTTACCTCTAATCTTCGGCCGTATTTGAAATTTTTCTCAAAACCGAATTACATTATGAACAACTGAAAACTACAACATTTTATCTTCCCCAAAACTTTGTTGATTCCTATCTAACTTATGAAAAAAAATATATCCATAACAGTTGATATATGAGTTGGTGAAAGAACAAGAGGAATAAGAGTGAGAAGATGTGAATCGGTCATATCGAATATTTTTCCTGACCAAATCTCAAGTAATCAAATATACTTCTCTAACAATCTAGAATAATCAATTCCTAGCCTACTTGAACAATCTCGAGCGTCTTATACTCAAGCGAACAATTTTGAGTGTAATGTTCTATTGTCTAATTATTTAAGATATATTTGTTTTCTAGTTTCCCTCGACTATCCAAACGCCCGTTTTGGTGCTCCTCTTCTCCTAAATCCACTTGCGAACAATATTCTTTCAAAAATCTTTCATATCTAGATCCAAAATCTATCGATTCTAATGATAGAGTTGAAAATTTGTCAACTTCCTTGAAACTAACGTTGAAATAATCAATCTTTTTTTTTGAAAATGTTTGTTTGAACTTTTGTAGAAATCATAAAGTTTTAAACATCTTTTATTCTTGAAAATTTGATGATTTACATCTGTATGTTGGTTTCAACTTCCCGTAAATTGACTTTAAAAAAGTAAAAAAAAAAAGAAAAAAGAAAAAAGTTTAAACCCCTCGATTGAGAAAAAAGAACGCATGAACCATTGGACAAAACTTGAAATCTAAAACAACTTTTCATGTCAAAATTTGTTGTTGTGTACAACCAAAAAAGCGGATTTTTAACCCACTTAATATACTACTTGTGCATTTCTACCTATGAGCCCATGTATGGTTGTGGTAATTGGCAAGGCGACAAAGAATCAGGTTCCCTAACCCACCGAGTCCATCCTTTTAAAATAATTCACAAATTGTCTATTTTTAAATGTTTGCACCCCAAACAAGTCTCCTTAGACATTCATGAAAAAAGGAGTCTTGCGCTCCCTAAAAGCCTTCAAAGGTTTGCGCTCCGTGAATGACAATCGGTTTTAAAAACGGAGAGATGAAGCCTATAACATTGCTTAGTTGGGATGACTTTTCCTTTGAAGATGTTTCTCGAATGTTGTCCAAACGAATGTTCCGGAAGATGCCATAGTCACGTGCTCATGTTGATCACGGTTGTGTTCAAGATCTCTGAAGATCCTCCATCTAGGTGGAGGGAACGTCGTTGGATTCACATTTCCGCATAAGGTATGCCTTCCCCTTGAAAAGGGTTTCTAATATTGATAGCATGTATTATAATCTATATTTTGGGGATGGTTTAGACGCTTTATCTTCATAAATCTGCATGTATGGATGTATATTTTGCGATTATATTGTTGTTTCATCTACCTTTGCGGGAATCGAGGTGTACACCTAGTTTCGATGTAAATGTAGGTAAAATGGCACGTTTTGGGCTAAAATGGAGCTAAATGAGCTAAGGAGTCATTGGAGCTACATTCAGGGATGCTTAGGAGAGCCCAGGAAGCATGGAAATAATTAAGAAGATTAACTTTGGACCAGATTCGAAAAATTTCACATTAAGTTGAGATTCACCTCGGTCAGCTACAGTGTCACCTCGACCGAGGTGATCTTGAGGAGCGTCCCGACCGAGGCGAATACCCTGCCACCGGCGAGATCCATATTTTTGGCTGAGATCTTTTAATTTTGGAAAGAAGATATCTTATATTTTTGGGTTGGATTTCTGAAAGGAAGATATTATTTTTGGCAGATCTATTTTAGAGATATATATATATTTTATAGGAAATTATCTTTTAAGATATTATTATCTTTGAAAGATAATTCTCCTATATAAAGGGTTGGATTTTCCACAATTCAATCATCTTGGAATCTTTGGATCAGCATATGCTTAGAGGCTGAGAGCATCCAGCAATCGAGGGATTTTCTGAAAGTATTGAAAGAAGGATTGAAGATTAAGGAAGGAAGGATTCTAGTTTGGAGTTGGCTTTTAAAGGAGTTCGTAAGACTTTCTTAGATTGTCTTTTTGGTTGATTGTCTTTGTTGATTTGTGATTGAGGAACGCTTGTTGTTTGATATTTGATTCAATTATTGAGACCTTTTCCTTAAGGTTTTCTTGTTTGAATATTAATTTCTTTCCAATAAATTTAATTATTGTCATCATGATGATTATTGGTTAAGTTTCTTATGCGATTCTAGGGTGATTGGCTGAAGGTTGTGGGAAAGACGGTGATAGAATAATCTTAAATCCCAGCAGGACCCTGAAAGCTCGAGTCTTTAACCTTAACCCTAGAACACCTCGCTCAGTCGATGAACATCTCGGCCGGGGTGGAATTTGACTGAACGAGGTGAACCTTTCCTGATCCTAAACTGAAGTTAAGTGTTCTAGTTTGCCAAATCCTATCCTTATTACACCTTTTCTGGTTCAACGCAAGCCTAGGATGAGACTTACCCGGTGATTTCTTTGTTTGTTTACCTAAGATCATGACTGTAGGTAATAAAGGTTTATCTTTTATTGGGGTTTGAGTGTGCCTTCATCCCATCTTTGTGAGTTAGCCTGAGACTTACCCGGTAAAGGTTGATTCTATTCCCTTAGGTGGTGTGCTGGTTTGAGATTATAGTTCATTTCCTTAATACCTTGAGACTTACCCGGTAATAGGAGCTACGGTTTGGGATAGTGAGTAGTGAGACTTACCCGGTGATCTATTCTCACATTAGAAACACCTTCCCTAGCAAAATCTCAGCTTTGTCTGCTTATCTTTAGAAATATTGAGTTGGAACCACAACTAGATGCTTTAATCCATAGAATCCGCATTTTCCCTTACTTGACTTTTACATCATCTTTGATTGCTTTAATTGATTTTGGTCAATTGCAACATTTGACAATCGATTATATGCTTTGTTTCACCTAATTCCCTGTGATCGACCCCTGAAATTCTTGCTTTTATTACAATTGACCCGTACGCTGCGGGTTCGCATATTTGTTCAAGCATACTTCGTGGGTTATAAATTTAAAGCTTGCGCACACCTTTTGGAGCGAACAACTATCATGCTTCTTGGCGGCGAGACACCGCGCCAACTCATATATCCCGTGTCTTCTCCATGGTTCGCCAGCCTATATTCTTCCTCGTCTTCTCCCGTGGATTGTTTGTTCCGACTTTTTTGGATCTTTTTTTTTAAAATTTTTTTTGGTCATTTGTAGTGTTTTGTTGTGTTTATCTCTTGTTTTTTTCACTAATTGCATGACGGTTTGTCCGTTTGCTAGTTTCGGCCTATCGATACACCAAATTTATTTGGTGTAGTTGATCACCTTACCTTATTAATAAAAAAGTCTAGTTAATAGTCCAACAAAAAAATAAATCTTTGGTAGTCTCTCCTTCCCACGGTCTCACCTAACCTATAAAAGTTGAATCTTATGATTTATTTTATTGATAAGATTGGTGAAATAAGACCCTTTTTGTTTAGCCTAGACTAACTAGACTCCTAACAAAATCAAATTAAAAAATAAAGATAAAATAGGGATTTAATACTATAATTAAAGATAGAAGATAGACACTTAATTGATATTCTGTTTATAAAGCTGCCTAAAAATTTGAAACTGCTTTGAAAAAATTGGAAAATGTAAAACCAAGGATTCTCGAAATCTTTTTAAGCGACTAATTCATATAAATCACAATCAGTATCCCGTATTTCAAGTCAAATACTCTGTACTCTCTCCGACTCCATTGAAGACGATTGAAGGTATCATGGTTGTGCATCGTCTTCTCCGTCTTGCAACCGTCGTTTCCTGGTGTTCATCTTCATTAATTGTTGTTTAATTATACCAGGTAAGTTTTCGATCTCATATTTTCGGTCTATTCATGGTTAAATCCCCAAAATTGAAAATTTCTCAACATAGTTTGTCAGGAATGTTAACAATGGAGTACACAACATTCCGGCTGCAATCAATGGCCTTTATTTTGTGTACAGAAAATGATAACGAATAATGTGTGCATAGATATAATATGTTTTGATTATGTTCTAATCATACATACATATGCAGTTGCCATCGGTGTACATATCATACATTATGTATCATACATATGTCGTTGCTAATAAATATTATGTAGTTGTTACTTTGATTATATTCGTCAAAACTGATAATAATATGTACATATCATACATATGTAGTTACTGATAAATATTATGTTCTGATCACACATTTATGTAACAGGTAGACATCAATGTGTATAGAAGGTTCAAATCAGAGTCCCCGTATGAAGGATATTGTTAACATTTGTTTCCTATTTTAACGGGTTTTGATAACTATTATCATTCTTAATTAGGTAAATAAATAAAGATAAATAAGAGAGAGAAAATTATGATTTATTGAGTATCTTTATTTTTGTTTTTAATAAATCTTTTTATGAAAATATGGAGGGCCTAGTTTGTCAATATATAAACAAAAGGGTCTAGGTTATAGACCTTGATACATTAACCGCCTACTTAGCCAACTCATCCTATTTTCTTTTTAAAAAAACTTATAAATATATGTTAATCATGATACTCAAATTTTTTCTTGTACACGGTTTAATGTAAATAATTTTCTCGTACAAGAATTAATGTTTAATTTTTTTACACGATTCTTGTATCGTATACAAGTAACTCGAAAATATCAAAAATATTATTAGATTAATTTTTTTTGTGCATAAGTGATTTGACTATTTCTTATACCTGAAACTCATTATACAAGAATTAAATACAAAATCTTGAAACAAATTGATAAAAATGATGTATTAAGTGAGGGTATTAGTCCATATACTTATAAAAATGATATATACTCATTTATTTATCATTGGAGGACATTTAGTGAGTCATTCTTACGAAGTCAGATTACATAACAATTTTTCAAAAAAGGTCTGATTTTTTTGACATAGAGTTTGTACATTAAATTTTGCAATGAACAATGAAACTAGAATTATAACATGTACAAATTTTTTTATATAAGGAATAAAAGTTACATAGAAGAGAACAAAGAGAAGGATGGAAAGTTTGGCTTTGGGTCGGTTTGGTGGGGGGTATTAATCCGTCTTGTGAAAATTACATTTCAAAAAGATTTTTTTAGAACGGAAAATTGCGAAACAAGTTATCCTAAATTACAAATATCAATGACGTTCGGTCTAAATTGACGTGAAGTACACTAAACATCAACGTGAAATAACAAAAAAAACACATTTGTGAATAATGTAACTAACATTTGAAATTCAAGATATTCATTTGAAGATTTTATAGCATTAATCACATCCACGTTTAGTTGTATTTTGATCTTTTTTACAACATACTTAAAAAAAAAATGTAGATAATATATTTTGAGCCCTCAAACATTGAATTAAATTCTAAAATTCTATTTGAGGATTCAATGAAATTTAAGAAACATACGAATATATTGGTTAAACTAATGTTATTTTTGGATAACATATGTTTATTTTTTTATTATTCTTTATAGGACCCCTATAAAGGTCATCATAATTTCAATAAAATGTCTGTTTTTCTGTTTTGAAAAAGAAGAACAATATTCATCATATTCATCATCATGAGTTAAAGTAATGAACATAAAAGGAACATAAGACGATGACGTAAAAACAACTACATTAGCAAAGCTGCTAACCAATAAGCCGGCTTGTTTCTCGTACGACAAACATGGCTCCATCGACAGTCTTCAAAAGTTTGTGCCTGTGTCTTCAACAAACCCAAGATGGCCACACAACTTCGTTTGAAGGTTGAAAAAGATTCAAATTTGAAATAATCGATTACGCATCCGTTTCCACCTCAATCTGCCCGAATCCTCATTCCTTTGCTAAATCTAAAGCCTAGAGCATGACTCAAGCCTCCGCATCCTACACAGTTTGACAACCAACCAATAATCTTCATGTCCCAAACAACATGCATCCCTCATTATCTCTTGCGATCACCCCAATTCCACATCTATCACATCCAGTAACGAAACATCGTATAGTTGAGCTTGATGAAATCATGTGCACGCTTCACCCATCTGATATTCTTTACTCTAGGCAGAACTCAGAAGCAATGAAGACCTTTCCCAATTAGCTTCATTGAAACCCCTAACCACAACCCAATCTTCTTATATTATTTCATGTGCCCGCTTTTATTTCCCTTCAAACACTATCCACAACCTAATCAGTACTTCGTCACACTTCTTTTGGATAATACCCAACCAATCCTAAACATCTCCCGCCAACATAATCTATCGCGGTATCAAAACAATATGATGTTTTGAATCCTGACTTATCAGGCTTGTCAGCTTTAAGACACTGATTGTGGACATGAACAATAATAGCTCATTCGATTGAACTACTCAAACTTAAGACATGTCATCAACCTATCGACATCTAAATCTAACATTGTTACCGATTTGTTTTTATTTTTTTGGGAGGTATTCCCGACCTATTGTTGCTTGATCTTCTTTTTATGTGGTTGATGAAGATGTTTCTATTGATCTTCTTATTTGCTCATTGTTGTTCTCATTTGCATTCGCTTTTTTTCTCTTTTTTCCTCCGTAAACAAAAATTTTAATAAAACTTCTAAATTAAATAAAAGTATAAATGTGAGTTTGGGCGGAAAGTTGGCATATTTTCATTCCACGTGTGATATTTTGGATGGTGTAGTAAAATACAAGGAAGGATATTCTCCCTGATCCCCTTCCCAATTTTGGAGGCATGCCCATTGCCCAGGTACTGCCTGACCTACGCTCAGAATTCCTTCGTTAAAGATGTCCAAAAGACGGGTTATGTTGTTTCTAAAGCCTTTCGATGCCTACCCAGTTCGTTTTTCTGAAGGCATCCCTGCTGTCACTAACCCTAAGGTTTGCCCTGTGTTTTTAATTGCCAAATTTTGCATCAATTATTCACGGTCTCTGCATTGGCTGTCTCTTCGGATTAATGCGCTTACCTGTTCGATGAAATGCCTGAACGAGTGAATGTCCATTGTTGGAGATGTTCATTTGTGGGTTTAGGAAGAGATCGATGTACATTTTTCATGTTCTGCCGTCAATATAGAATCTGATCTGAGTTGATTTGTCTGTTATCCGTAGATGATGGCAGATCTTGCTTCAAAGTACTCCTGCATTGTTTGGAAATTTGTGCAGTTTGATATTGTTGTGGAATTCGTTCTTAAGGTGTAGTTTCTTGCTCTCCACAGGCCAACTGCGGTTTGAGAGCTTGATAATGAGCTGTATAATGGCCTTTCTAATATAAGCGTCTTGATATTACCCTATAACATCTCATATTGTCATAATTAAGTTCTGATTGACTGCAAATTATCTCTTACTTAAATTGTATGGTTCAACTTGCAAAGTAACATGGCACGAACTACTGCTATATAGTCTGGGATTTGGAGACAGTCTGATGTTGCATGCAACTGAACTCTTCCGTTTGAACCAAGTCTCTGTGCTAATCAGTCAAAACATCCTTGTAATTATTATTAATTTTAAAAATGAAACTGCAGATTGTACAGCATTCGGAAGACAGGCTTCAGGTTCACAAGGACGCCATAAGGTTTTGTCAGGATGTCCTCAAGCGTAAGTTGGTTGACTGGGAACCGTTTTCTCGTGACAGACTATCAAAATCGGTTCAAGATGTTGATCTAGTTGTTAGCATTGGTGGTGATGGCACTCTCCTTCAAGCTAGCCGTTTTATGGATGACTCAATCCCAATCTTAGGAGTAAATTCAGATCCCACTCAAGCAAAGGAGGTTATTTCTCGTAGGCCACTGAGTTTCTTTTTTTTTTTTTCCCATTATTTTCTTGGACCAATTATTGGTTTTCACCTGAATAAATATATGTGAGGCTGAAAGCTTAGAAATGGCTCAGTGATTACCTCAATCCTCATGCATTTGGCTGATTGATTTAAATTAATTAATCTTTTATTTTGTTGTTTGTTTGAGTATCTTGCATCCTCCCTCAGCTAATAGTCTATTCTTCTTTCTTTGATAAATATTTATTTTTTGAGTAAATATTCTATACTTTTGTTTCTTACAGGTGGAAAAGTTCAGCAATGATTTTGATGCTGCTAGAAGTACAGGCTACCTTTGTGCAGCCACAGTAGAAAACTTTGAGCAGGCAAGATATTATCATTTGAACTTATGAGTAAATCAGATTAGATAGGTTCCTATTATTTTGACATCGTAATGAAATATTTATAGTGGTAAGCTGAATCAATTTATAGAGGATAAAGAAAAATAAGCTTCTGTAAAACAAAAACAGATTGTAGGAAGGAATTTGAAAATTTTCGATTTGGTTGTACAAAACTAGTTTTAATGTTCACACAATAGTTTGCACCAACTATTTTGCATCAAATATTTGGGTTAATGTCATTAATGAATAATAAGGGAAAGCAAATTGGTTTTATATTATAAAAACACTAGTTCATTCAATAACCTCACCTATCCGAGTGTTTCATTTAAACTATTTTATTTTATTAATGCAAACTCCATTTAGATGATATTTTAATTTTTAAGCATATCCTTGTCTATAAGCTAGTGTTTGTATGCAAGCAAACACATGACATACATGCCTATAAGGAAACTGCTTTTTTTTTTTAATGTATGAGGAAAGAACATAATTAATCTTTGATTGCATTTATTTCATGCGACTCAAATTATTGTTGAAACTCTGAACTAGTCACCTTGATAGTTGAAGGGATCATCCGATCAGGAGTTATGTAAATTGATTATGTAAGATATTTCAGATCTACGCAATGAAGTAAGGTATAAGCCAAAAGGCCACAATAACATAAGTTTTTGCATGACCTAGGAATTGGCTTGGTGAGAATGTTAGGTGTGTTTGGTGGAAGACTGATAATGTAATTACAGGCCTATCAGCTATGCTATTAGTTTTATCAACAATACTTTTACCTTCTAACATGTCATACCAAACAGCACTTAATGCCTTTCTTACATGTTCAGAATTGTATCTAATGACTTTAGGTACTGGGTGATATTCTTGATAGTGGGCGTGCTCCATCTGAGCTAACCAGAATATCAGTATCCATAAATTCACGTGCATTACCAAATCCGGCCTTAAATGATGTTCTTATCGCACACCCTTCTCCAGCTGCTGTCTCTAGGTTTTCATTCAGGTTAGTTATCTGGCTTTAAAAATGCTGTTTTGCTCGACAGTGTTAGTTGAAAATGAGCATAAAGCATTGGTGGATATTTTTTCTATCAGACTCAAAAAAGACGGTAAGGCGTGCACTTGTTTGGTGAACAGTCGATCCAGTGGGTTAAGAGTATCAACAGCAACTGGATCCACAGCAGCAATGCTCTCTGCTAATGGGTTTGTGATGCCTATACAGTCTAGGGACCTCCAGTACATGGTGAGGGAGCCTATTTCACCGAGTGCATCAGAATCTCGTTTATTGCATGGCTTAATTAAAACCGACCAGACCATGGAAACCGCGTGGGCTTCTGAAGAGGGTGCCATTTACATTGATGGTTGTAGCATTGTCTATCCTCTTCGACATGGAGATGTAATTGACATCTCTTTCAAGGCGCCCGTTTTGAAAGTTTTCTTACCCCGTCGTGCATTGGATTGTCGATTATGACCTCAATGCAATACCTGAGTGGTTTAGCTTTTACACAAAACACTTCTCCTTGTAGGATCAAAGCTGTCTGCAGAGACTGCATTTTGTTTATTATGTTTTGACGGTTTAGTCTTTTTACATTAGAATGCATCCTATCCTGTTGTCTCATCGATTCTCAAACTTGATTCACTGAATTCCATATTTGACATTCGACAACGATATCCAATTGTATGTAAAAAGTTCCACATGAAGCAAAAACAGCGTGTTTTCAAGCAAGTTCTGATCATCTACAAAGAACCAACAAATCAACCCATGTCTGGTTACTCTAATCTATATCCTAGATCTTTTATTCTTAAAGCAAGAGAGCGATCCATTTCATTGTTATCGGAAAAACAATCACTGGATTATGCAGTATAATTTTTCTTGTTTGGCTCGAAAACATACTTGATGAGGGACTCCTTGATGGATAGCAATTCAGGAAATTCAGCCTTTAACTTGGATGCATCCATTTCATTGTTACTCGTTGGAGCAACAATCACCTTAGCTTGTTCTTCTAGTGTGAAGTTGGTCCACTGGAGGTCAGGTTTGATGTATTTCTTGTACATCTCAAGGATCTCGTTGTGGCTCACAGCTCCTGGATTTGTTAAGTTCCAGATACCTCGAAGGTTCCTCTTGGCCATCTCAATCGACATGGGCAGAAGTTCATCCAAGATAGTCATGCTGTTGGGTATGCTTACCACCTTCTCGTACCGACTAATCTCTGTGATGAAATTTTGAGGATTGTCAAGGTCAGATGATATTGGCATCCTGATTCTTAGTATGCACACATTGTCATAATCTTTGAGCAAATCCTCCACCTGGATGAAAAGTCAAATGTAAGCATTGCAATGCCCATAACTCCCCAGAAGTGCATCAGCTTGATATGAACAGGAAAAAAATTAAAAAATTAAATGAGTGAAATTACCAAGGCCTTGGTCTTAGAGTAGAAAGATCCAACAAAGTTTGGCTTGTCTTCTTCCTTAAAACCAATGCCAGAGCCCAAAGGATGTGCTGAATCATATTCGAATATGCAGCCAGTTGCAAAATTCATCATTAGAAGCCCATGCTCTCTGCAAACCTCAGCTAAGGTCAAAATACCATCAACATTGTAGTGAATTGTTTCAAGCTTGTGTGATTCACACCAATCTACATTGGGCCTTGCGGTTACACCAACAGCATTGAAGACATGTGTAGGCTTCACAGCTCGGATATCTGCTAAAAGTAATGATCTATTCTCTAAACGACCCTTTCCATATTCAAATGGAATCCCTTGCTTCTCACATAACTGGCCAAGTAACTCACCTATCCAACCAGCCCTCCCATATATTAAGAACTTCAAGGAGGGCTTTTGCCAAGTGATGCTCTTTGAAGCCGGAACAAACATTGAGGACTTGTGGTTGTTGGAGATAGCTGCTGCATCAGTTGTCCCATTAGACTCCTCAAAATGCCTTTCAGTGTCTCCAGGCATCCTTAGCATCCTTGGATGTGGAAGAAGTGCTCCAGACACGTCACCCCACCAATCACTTTTCGCCCTGTACCATTCAATTGTCTTCTTCAGTCCATCTTCCCAAGTTGTGCGTTCCGACCATCCCAAGTTCTTCAGCCTCTGATCATCAAGAAAGTACCTCTGGTCATTGAATGGTCTATTCTCGACAAACTCAATGCTAGTTTCTGGGTCCATGTTGAACAGCTTGCATATGTCTCTAGCAACATCAATAACTCCCCTTTCCTTCTTTGTCCCGATGTTGTAGACATAACCAACTTGACCCTTGTGAAGAATGGTCTCAAAGGCCTCAGCAACATCCTCACAGAAAAGATAGCTTCTCACATTAGATCCATCCCCATGAATCGGAAGGGTCTTCCCTCTCATAGCCAGAAGAATGAACTTTGGAATCAATTTCTCAGGAAATTGATTCGGACCATACACATTGTTTCCTCGGGTAGTGATAGCTGGTAAACCATATGATCTGGCATAAGCCATCACAAGCATTTCAGCACCAGCTTTCGTTGCAGAATATGGGTTCGTCGGGAGGAGTTGAGAAGCCTCATGGTTACCAACAACAGCATCTTCATCTGTCTCGCCATAGACCTCATCTGTACTAACATGGATAAACCTCCTAATCTGGCCAGTGACCTTACAAGCTTCTAGAAGGACATGTGTGCCATAGATGTTATTCTTTGTAAACTCAAAACTATTCCCAAAAGAATTATCAACATGCGTTTGTGCTGCAAAGTGCATGATGGTGTCAATGTTCTCAGTGATGAGCAGGTGGTTGACAAGGTCATCACTGGTAATGTCACCCTTCACGAACTTAAAATTGGAGGACGATTGAGAGGGACGGAGATTTTTCATGTTGGAGCAGTAATCAAGCTTGTCAAGCACGACGATCCTATAATTAGGATATTTTCTGACGAGCCTGTTGGCTACATGGGATGCAATGAAGCCAGCAGCCCCAGTAATCAGTATATTTTTTGGTGTGTAGGTAGACATCTTGCAGCAGAAGCTGTTTCACAAAAAAAACACTTGAATTAAACAAGTTCAAAATAAAACAAAATCAGTAATTCCATCGAACCAATTACACAAAAGTTAGATATTCAAAAAAAAAAAAACTCGGAGTGAATCGACGAAACATAAAAGTAGTAGTGCAGTTAATCCAGTTATTGACAAGAGAATCATAATTTCCTCGGAGCAGCAACAACCAAATCACTAAATGTTTAGCAAGCAACTCCTACATGTCGAGATGATGCGCAATCAGATAAGCAACGAGCACAAGAATCCATCAAAATGAAGCGACTTTGACGCATCAAAATCAAAGGATCTAACTACAAACAAGCAGGATTCGAAAATCGCAAGCGACACCAGAGGTAACAGCACAACACAAACATGCATCAACATCGAAAAGAAAGATCGGAAACTGAAATAGCGACGCTTACATGTCGAGATGATCCAGATAAAGCGACAGAATCGAAACTTAATCTGAGCGCATTCGTTGATCGAATGAAATGAAAAAAGAGGTCAAGATGGAGAGACTGGCGGATCTCTCTCCGAAGAATTTGATATTATAGAGGAAAGAGAGCGCGAAATCCACAGTAGTGTCGAGAAACTCACGGTGATGTGGATATGAATAATTTTATTAAATAAAACAAATACTTTAGGCATTTTTTTAAATAGAAATTGTGACTAATAATATTAATTTATAATTAAATATACAGATTTTGAAGATCTTAAATGAAATCTGACGATATCTCAACAACTGAACTGTTATACATTTTAAAATTTTGTTTTTGAAGATCCTTAATAGAAATTTTGTTTTTGAAATTTTGTTACAAGATATTTTAGATTTTTTAAAAATTTTTTTCAACGGCTAATTATAAACTTCATATATTTGCAGTTCTATCTAATCAAAAATTTTTTAAAAATCATATATTATCGATCTTATCCCAATCAAATTTTTTTTAAAAATCATATTTTATCAAAATTTTTTTTTAGAATATTCAACTTAATAATCTAAACCGTAACTAATCTGCCAAAGTGCCCCCATTAATTTAGTTGAATTTACAGATTTTTCCACCTATATGTTACTTGTTTTTTATTTACCATAGAAACCTAAACCTAAATACTACTTATTGACAATCTCATTAATTTTGTTAATGGATATCACGTATTTATAAGAATACGTAACAAGAAAAAAGATAACGTAAAAAAATTTATGTAGAAGATCAAAGAGAATCTTCGAAAATACAAAAATAAAAAAATAAAATCAATTAAATCTTAACAAACAAGCCTTTTTCTTTTTTGATTTTACTCAATGCAACTTCATATATCATCCTTTACCTTCGCTATCGTACTGCAGATGCATCCTCAACAACTAAAAATACAATAAGCTTAACCATGGCTTCTTCTCTTTCTCCATGGTTTTACTATCTTCTTCTACTTTGTATAGTCAAGAAGGGAATATCAACTTGGCCTTCACCGTCACCCTTGTCCAGCCATGAATGTAACATCTTCCGGGGAAGATGGGTTAGTGACAAGTACGCTTCTCCGGCCTACAATTACACTTCTTGTCCTTTCATTCGAACCCAATTCGACTGTCAAAGGAACGGCCGGCCCGACTCATCGTACCTCAACTATCGATGGCAGCCCGACGGCTGCAATCTCGCAAGGTACTAATATCTTTCAACAGTGTTTTATAACGTTGACGTGTATGTGATCTTGATTTGCATGGCCCATGCAGATTCGACGCCCATGAGTTTTTAAAGAGATTTCGGGGGAAGAAGATAATGTTTGTGGGAGATTCATTGATGCTCAATCAATGGCAGTCGCTTACTTGCATGATATACTCAGCTTTGCCTCATGCCAATTACACTTTGATTCAGCATCCTCCCGTGAACATTTTCAGTCTTCCTGTAAGTATATATATATTCTCTTTATGAATTGGGGTAAGTTGAATTCGAAACGTGATTTTTTTTTTGTTTTTGGGAATTTGCAGGAATATGATATCGAAATTATGATGCAATGGCATCAGTTCTTGGTGGAGATAGAGAACGAAAGCGCAGGCAAAGCGCTTACCCTTGATTTAATCAAGGGAGACAGATGGAAAGATGTCGACTTGTTGGTGTTTGATTCTTACCATTGGTGGTTCTACAAAAAACCCAATCAACCGTGAGTGTATTGTCATCGTTTTGTAAATAAATTTATCGAAACACAGAGTTTGATACAATGTTGATCGATGCAGATGGGATTACATGGTCGTGGAGGGAAAGAGATACAGTCGGTTGAATAGAACTGTGGCGTTGAAGATTGCGTTGGAGAGTTGGGAACGATGGATTGACCACAACACTAATCATACCAGAACCCAAGTCTTCTACCAAGGAATATCACCCTCACATTACCGGTAAGTGGATATATACTGTTAACGGCTTTTAGTAGATGAATTTGGATTTAACTTGTTTTGATTTCAGGGGAGGAGAGTGGGGACAGCCAACGGTAAAGGGATGTGCAGCAAGTAAGTTACCGATCCCGGGAGACGGGAGCGGGTTGAATGAAAACCCGGTAGTAGGAATGGTGAAGAGTGTGATTTCGCGGATGAAACACCCAGCCGGATTTCTTGACATCTGGAACCTTTCTTTGCTGCGGCCGGACTCCCACCCGTCGGTATACGGATCGCCTGCTCGAGCTCGTGTGGCTCGTGGATCAGTTGGAGATTGCACTCACTGGTGTCTTCCTGGCCTTCCAGATACATGGAACCAACTCCTCTATACTGCTCTTCTTAATTGAGATTTATTGTAGTTTGAAATGAGTTTAGCAGTAGATTTAGCAATTCAATCAAAAAGACCACGTTATTATTGTTATTTTTAAATATTAATGTTAAGTTTGATTTCATATTCCATTCAATTCTGCAAAACTGAACACCATTGATTTTAATGTTGATGCCTGATATAGCTGCAACACAGTGTTTCATTTTCATTGTGAAACCCTAATGAAGTTATCTACTGAAAGAACGTTTTTTTCACTTCAACATCCCATTCATTCACTTATGTTTTGAAGTTGAGGTTTAACCTTTATAACAAACACTCTTCTATTAATGACACATCTTTTGAACGGCTATATTTGCTCCTGTGAAGTTACATGTAACTAAGCATATGCAGGGTTGCGTATACGGTCCGGACCGGTCCGGTTCCAGATTGGATCGGTTTGTACATAAATTGTACAATTTTGAATATTGCGGATCGGACCGTACCCTGGATTTTCAAAAAATCCGGACCGTAGACCGGAACCGGTCCAGTCTATGACCCGAACCGTAAATTCTGGTCCGATCCGATCCGGTCCGGTTTTCCGGTCCGATTTTGCACATTCCTAAGCATATGGACGGGTGAAAAAGTGATCAATTTTCACAAGCCCGGTAATACTTTGCGGGAAGTGATCGACCAATACAAAAAGAAGAGATCAATTATTTGAAGTATTTGTAAATTCGGGTTTTAAATTAATTCGATAGTCGAAAGCAATTTCCTTTATTTACTATTAAATTAATTTCCTTTTCATAAACCACGTGAAACGTACCGAAACTTTAAAATGGGACCGTTTTTTGTTTTTCCCGGAAAAGGGACCGATTTACTCTATTTCATTCATCCCCAAAAATGGTGCAAGCCCGCAACCCTATCTTCACCCTCTTCTCTCCTTCTCCCCCATCGTCCGATACGCCGGCGATCACGCTGCTCCTGATCCACACCACGGAACCACCACCATGTCGAATGACATCTATCCACTTTCTTCCCGTCACTTAAAAATGGGGAACTACTTGTGGATTTCTCTCATGATCTCCTTCACCATGGAATTCTCCTCCGCCGGAGCCCAGATCCATCCTCCTAGTATCATACTTCCTGGATACCATATCCCTAACTCGCTCCTCTCCCGAAATTGCCAAGCGCCGGACTCCAATCTCAATTATCGGCCGGTTATAGGAATACTCACTCACCCCGGCGACGGCGCCTCCGGTAGGCTCAATAACTCCACCAACGCTTCGTATATCGCGGCTTCCTACGTCAAGTTCGTCGAATCGGCTGGTGCCAGAGTTATTCCCCTCATATACAACGAGCCTCGTGATACACTGTTCAGAGTAATTACGCCTTAAATTACGAATTTTACTAATTTCTCTTCAATTGATTGTTATCATAAATTTACTAATAATTAAGGGCAACTAGTTTGGTGAAATCAAAAACTGATTATTGTACCCCTTTTCGATTCACAGTTGACACTTTGACTTCATTCATTTTTGGGGTCTGAGCTGGTGAATTTGTCCGGAAGTGTAAATCGTCCGAATTTTACTTCGGTTCCGCTGGCTTTTAGTTAGGCGATTTGATATTTATGCTTACTTGAATGCTTGATAATCAATGATATTACTGTGATGATACACGATTATGCTGAATCAGTTTTGCTTTATGCAGAAACTTAGTTTAGTCAACGGAGTTCTCTTTACTGGAGGATGGGCTAATAGCGGCTTGTACTTCGATGTTGTTGAGCAAATATTTCAGGTATGAACTCGTTGCACTGAAGACCACTGTCCTGAGTAGTCTCCTTTCATTCTCTGGCATTCAGTTTCTGCCCCTGTCCTGAGTTCAATGAAGACTCCCTGACCCTTCGAGCTTATTTGGTGAATTTAAGTGCTGAAATACTTACCTGTTCATTACTTGCAATTATTTTTTAAGGGTTTCCCCCACTCTTTTCATTATCAGTTACCTGTCTTCTGCAGAAAGTATTGGAAAACAATGACGCAGGGCAGTACTTTCCTTGTTATGCTGTCTGCCTAGGTTTTGAACTTTTGACAATGATTATTAGCAAGGTAAAATTCTCTCTTCAATGTATACTGCTTAAATTCTTGCTTACATTCCTTGTTTGCCTTTGCCACCTTTATTTTTAAAAAGCACTTCCTTTGCTAGGTCTGCATTCTACTACCAATTAAATATATTTCTCTCCTGTTTTCTCATTGGCGAAATGTACTTTCGATGTAAAGCTAAGTTCCTCAGTTGAAATATTAGCCAATGTGTCTTAGAGGCTTACTTGCCTATCTTTTTTTTTTTTATCCTTTCAAATTTATGAAACTAATATTTGTTCCCAAATAAACATTAGGACAAAAACATTCTTGAAAGCTATGCTGGAAAAGATCAGGCCTCCACCCTCCAGTTTGTAGGCAGTGCTGATATAGATGGAACTGTATTCCAGAGGTAGTGTGCATCTTATTTCTTGGGCCGACAAGCTCTTTTCTCATTTGTTGTACACTCAACTATGGAAGTTCCTTTCATATACTCCATCTAGAATGAGTGGATTTTGAGTTTATTGGGGGCATTAAGGGATGATAACCTTTAAACTTATAATACTGGTACAAGTTCCACAGTTGGGGGTACTTTTCTATTTGTTAGTTCGCTTCCGTCTCGTCTTCTTTGTTGTAATATATTTTCTTTCAGTGGCAAGTGCCATTTGTTCTTAAGCATGATGAACTCCCTACTTCGGTTCTGATTAACACTAAAAATAGTTTTGTGTACACATTTCATGTACTAGTTGGTTTCCCATCATCCTTGAACCTCTTTAAATAGTTTCAAATTGTTTACAGATTTCCTCCAAGGTTGCTCAAAAAGTTGAGTACAGAATGTCTTGCCATGCAAAACCATCAAGTGAGTTTATTTAAAGCTTTGTATGCAAAATGAGTAAGATTTCCCAGTTGTTTGAGGGAGAATTCACATTTTCAGTAGAAAGTAACGTTGATGTTTCAACTTATTTTCGGAAACCATACTCAAACAATTGTTTGTTTGATTTGTAACATGTCCTTATTTCTATTCAAGAACTCTCCATTTGACTGGAATGCAAGTTCACTAATGTATCCGTTTGTAATGCAACAGTATGGTATATCTCCTGAAAGGCTCAGTGGGAATGCTCTTCTTGATAGCTTCTTTGATGTCTTGACCACTTGCAATGATGAGGAAGACAAGGTAATAAAAAGCCCAATTTGTTGCACTACTGGATGAAGGCTAATTTGCACGTTTCTCCAAAGATTTTTCTTCTTGTAATTGCAAATCCATCATCATCAATTCACTTCTCAGGAGTATGTTTCCACGGTACGGGCAAAGGACTACCCTGTGACCGGCTTTCAGTGGCATCCAGAGGTAATTTGTCAGGACAAAAAGTTCCATTGGAGATTGTCTTTGTAATGCAGTTAGGAAATCACCTAGAAGAAGGGGAGTGTTAAGCTGTAATCAAAAGCCGTTAGGATGTGACGGGACCATGGGATTTGTGATTTCACAAGTCACAACAGGTGACTATAGCATGGGTGGTTAGGTTTTTAATATAAATAGGGTTGGGTAATAACTCTAACCTTGAATAATCTAGAAAATTATCCTTTGTAAAGATTTTGCCTCTTGGCCAGAGGTTTTGTTGCTTTGCTGGTGAGTGGTGGCTAGTGAATGTGTTGGCCAAAGGATAGCTTATTCCTTAAGTATTCACTTAGCTTGATCTTGGCTTTTGTGTCTTTTTTTTGTTTATTCCTGATTGTATACGTTATCATAGCACCACCCTTCCCTTTTTCTGGATACATTAAGGAAGAAGGTTCGAGCTTAGTCTGGAGAGAGAGGTCCAGAGGGGGCATGTGATGCCTATTAGTGGAAGCTGTTAGGGTGTGGCGTTCCCTATCTTGTCTGTTTACTGAATCCAATTTTGCTCTGATAGCAGCTTTTGCCATTGGGTGCAGAAAAATGCTTTTGAATGGGGTTCAATGCAAATTCCACATTCCGAAGATGCTATTCAGGTGACGCAACATGTGGCAAACTTCTTCATCAGGTACATCATCGACCAATCCTGAAATCTATTTACAGCATTAAAAGTAGCTGCTAAATAAAATGCTTGATGGACATTCATAGCTTGCATTTGGCTGGCTGGCTGGCAGCTTATATAGGTTGAATTTAGATGTGATCTTTCTCTTAATGGTGCAGTGAGGCACGGAAATCATTGAACAGGCCGCCCACTCGTGACGTGCTCGACAACCTGATTTACAATTACAGTCCCACTTATTGTGGAAAGGCTGGGTAGTTCCTTAATAAACCTATATGCACTCGAACCTGCACAATATGGTGCATTTAGCAATCTCTTTTCAATGACAACCTCACTTACAATTATTTATATTGCATTTTCATGGCAGGAAAGGGTTTGATGAGGTTTACATCTTTACATGAACGTCGAGCCATTACTGTTACAGTTGAAATTCTCGAGGGTTTGCTTCTCAGCCTATATTGCACAATGTTGAAGCTCTTGTATAATTGTCAATCCAGTGGTGATGACGTGATGTATAGCGGAATTCTGTGTGTTATGTATGAGTATCATTCGTGTCTGTCATTTTGTTTTCTCTTATCCTCTCTGCTGTTGTTGCTTTTTCCGAAACTCTACACAATAAGCTTACATCAAATACCTCTAATTTGTTTCCAATAGCATAAATAACGATATTTGTTCGGATGTTTGATCGTAAGACCGAAAGGTGCGAGTGGTAGTGTATTGATTTATCTACTCTATATATGCCATGGGAGACTTTAATGAGCTTATAGATATCACGCACAAAGCACACTAAAAACTAGAACGAATGACTAGAGAGCGTGTTTGGCCTGAACCAAAGTTAGTTAGGATATGAGAAGATTTAACGTTTGGGGATAATGTAATGTTTTTGGTTTAGTAGCGATTGCTTCTAATTTTTATTTTGGTTGAATTATATTTTATTTTTGTTTTCAGAGAATAAAATAAGCTTGAATATCAGATACTCCCTCTGTTAGTTAATATTTGACGTTCTGAACTTTTTGTTTTGTATATAAATATTTGTCGTTGGGACTAATTTGTACACCACTTTCCAATTTTACCCATAAGATATCATTAATTAGCATGAACATGTGTACATCACTGCAGACTATTCTCCAATAGAAACGCTGGTTTGTCACTGTAATGATGACTATATTTTAAAAATAATTATAGGTAATAAGGGCACTTTAGTCCAAATTTAAATTCCTAAAAATTTGTGAAGTATAGCAAAACGTCAATTAAAACTAGACAGAGGGAGTATATTTTTACATCAAAACGTGACATAACATGACAATAAATTAATAAAATACTGGCCTAGCACAAAAATAATATAAAAACATGGCCACGCTATCGTGTCAGGACAACTATTTCTTTTCTTTTATTTTCTTTGTTGATAAGGTCAGTTATTGATACGTTCGAGTATACAACACGGCATCGAAATTATGTTATTGATCCTTGAAGCTCGTAATACTTTATTTCATCAATCTTATATTTATTAGAGCAAAGCCTCTATTATTTTAAAAAGTGATTTCTAAATATTAATATAAATTAAAATTTGATTTCTAATTTTTTTTTAAAATATTTAAATAAATAGTTTTACAAAAATAATTTTTAAATTTTTACGGATATTTTTAACCGACAAGCATATCTTAACAAATCAATTTTAAGAATATAATTAATTAGAAAAGATAAATATTTAAAGAGAATTAAAAATCATAATAATAATTATAATTTTATTTTTTAGATTTTTATTTTATAAAAATATACCTATAAATTTCTAAGATTAAATATTTATTAAAACTGTATCCGCACAAAGTGCGGGTAATACACTAGTTGTTAAGTGTATAGCAACTATTGAATCTGCCACCAAAGTTCAGCCTATTTTCTGCAATTAACCTTTTTGTAGACAAATATTACAAAATTTCAGTAAATAGATAAAACGGATTTCATGGACTTCAGTTATACGAATTTTACGATAACGATGAAGAAGCGTATAGATATGATAGAAATGCAGTTGCTGAATATTGTAAATCCAAACAAAAAAGATATCATGATCTTAAGATTCTAAAACTTTTAGAAAAACCCAAGATTTGAACTTGTTACTGAATTATATTTTTAATAACTGATAAATCAACCCTCCACACGATACGCATGCTTACAGAAAAAAAGCATTTTAATAATGTTGTGACAGGAATTTTGCTATATACTGATTACTGATGCGCTGAATGTGATTATCTATGAACGGCTGGTAGAGTTAATTTCATCCCACTGTTTGCTTTCCCAAAAATAGCTATGAATTCGAACAGAATCAAATTGTATCAACTCCAAAAAGATTTATCGTCAATCTCGCAAGGAAAACTTTCAGTGACTGCATATTTGACGAAATTCAAGGCTTTGTGGAACGATTACCTGGGGGTAGTTGAAGATTACGGATGCGAATATGGTTCTACTGCTTCCAATGCCATTCATGGAATAGTTAAAGATCAACAAGTGATTCAATTTCTGATTGGACTAAACGAGACATATAGCGTTGTGAGAGCGAAAATCCTTGCGATGAATCCTCCTCCAAGTTTGAACGAAGCCTACCAGCTGTTATTGCAAGAGGAGCAACCAGAAGGAGTTATCACTGACTCTAAACTTAATTTCCGTCCGGTCATCGGGATTCTCAGTCATCCTGCCAGGAAATCTAAAGCTTCGTATATCGCCGCGTCGTACGTTAGGTTCGTTCAATCGGCCGGTGCTAGGGTTATTCCTCTCATCTACAACGAGCCTCGGGACAAACTATTCAAAGTAATTATGCTTCAACATTTGTATTTCTAGGCTGCAATACTGTTCTGATTTCTCTTCGTTGACATTTAATCATGAATTTGGCGAATACAGCCTCGTTGAGAACTGGTAGTTTGATGATTTTTCATTATCACTTTTTTTTTGTTTAAGAATTTGTGTGAAGTCAGTTTGCAATACACTGGCATTTGTCTGGCTATTTGAAGTTATTCCTACTTAAAAGCCTGAGATCAGACATGATTAGATTTTTGCTGAATGCAGAAACTTAATTTAGTCAATGGAGTGCTTTTTACTGGTGGGTGGTCTAAGAGCGGTTTGTACTTGGAGATTGTTGAGGAAATCTTTAAGGTATGATCTCTCTCCAATAATCATTATATCCTAATAATTACATACCAGTTTGAAGTAGTATCCATAGATTTGACAGTTCACGCATATTGTTGCTGAGTTCATGCCCAGTTCCTCGATCCTGTGAGATAATTTGGTCAACTTATGTGCCCAGTTATTTTATACCTCTCCAATCTTTGCAAAAATAAATTCTTATATGGTTTGACCAACCTCTTACATTGATGGCATTACTGGTTCATGTTGTTTCTTCTTCTTTCCTTAATCCTTTATGTATTTTGCAGAAAGCATTAGAAAAGAATGACAAAGGGCAGTACTTTCCTTGTTATGCTATCTGCCTAGGTTTTGAACTTCTATCAATGATCGTCGGAGACAGTAAGGTAAAAATCCTTTTGCAACATATATTGCAGAACATACTAGTTTGCATTCCATTTATATGATTCCCTTTGTCACTTTGTATTGTAAAAGCATTTCTATTTCTAGAGTTGCATTTTGCCAAGGACAAAAACCTTGATTTGGAAAAAAAAAATCCTAATAAAGTTAAAAAGGTAAATCTAGAAACATCATTTATTAATTAGAATTTTAATCTATGCTCCTGCAGCATAGGTTAGAAAAACCGTTTGAAAATAATGCTTCAGTATTGGATTATTAGACAATGTGTGATCGACTTTCAAGTGTGTCCTTTTCGGCAAATTTTTAGAAACTAATAATTCTTCCCAAATATATATTAGGACAAAAGTGTTCTTGAAAGATATGCTGCAAAAAACCAGCCCTCCACTCTCCAATTTGTCGGAAATGCTGATATAGATGGAACTGTATTCCAGAGGTATCTCTTGTCTTCTTGGGCCAACTATTTTTCTTTCTTTGCTGTTTGATGCTCATTTGCTATGGAATTCCTTTTGTTTTATTCTGTTAAAATTTGTGAAATGACAAACTGGTGCACAGTTGCTTAGTAGCATTTGGTCAAGGCTGTACAAGAAGATGAAATGAATAATATGCTGCACATGTTCCTTTAAATGTAGGGTTACTAGTGTTTCTCAGTGGAGCAATTATTGACAACAATGCATGATCATGAAGGCTGTGTTATGTTTCTTCTTGATACTTTTCCTTTCTTTCTTTTTCTTTTGTCAGTCAGGAGCTTCTTCTTGATACTCGTAACCAATAATATGGTACTAGATTCAGTTATAGGGGGGTAGATTTGTTGTTTTTTGGCTATCATCTTTTATCTAGTATCCTTAAACTGTAACATAAATTTATTCAGAGACTAAGGTCATTTTTTCTTATGCCTGACGAAACCCCTATATCGGATGGGATTAGCATGAGAAAAGTTGTGAACTTTTGATGTAGTTGTTGGTCATTCAACATCCTTTAAACTATCACTTTGATTCAAATTGCTTACAGATTTCCTCAAGAGTTGATCAAGAAGTTGGGGACAGAGGGGCTTGTTGCACAAAATCATATTGTAAGTTTTAAACTGCCAGCAGTCATTCCAGAGGTTCATTCATAAAAATTCAGCTTTTCATGTGCATTTATTTCCCTCTCAAGCTAAACTCTCTCGCACATGAGAAAGTAATCGAGTATATGCGCGAATTAAATAAATTTTCGCGGTAGTCATTAGACAGAGGATAGTTGGAGTTGGTGATAGAGCTGTTACAAGCTACCATAATGACAGTAACATATCCTGAAGGATTAAGTTCATAAAACATGAGCTGTTCCAACATCTACTCTTTAACCCCCTTAGCTTATACTGAATCATTGTTTTTTTTTGGTTTTGGATAATGCCATTGTTAATTTCTATTTGAACTGATTTAGTTGCCAACTTTCGAGTCTCCCCGATCAATGGGTTTCTGTTTCAATGGAACACAAATTCACTGATATTTCCTTTTGCAATGCAACAGTACGGCATATCTCGAGAAAAGTTTACAGGGAATACTCATCTTAATGACTTCTTTGATATCTTGACTACTAGCGTTGATGAGAATGGCAAGGTAATATGAAATCCTATCTGTAGTGAATGAACAGAAGTTTATCGTTACTCCAAAGACTTATCTTAAACTGGAAGTCCACTATCATCTGATTTGTTTTTCAGGAGTATGTATCCACGGTAAGAGCAAAGAAATACCCTATCACCGGCTTTCAGTGGCATCCGGAGGTAATTGTACATGCTTCTATTCTGTAATGAATCAGTCGACCAAGGAAGAAAGTCGGTTGAAATTAAATTTGCCCTTTTCTTTGTCTGGCTTCATCTTATTTTCTCGAAAATCAAAACACCGAATCACTGATGACATTGTATTATCCGATGAGCACAGAAAAATGCTTTTGAATGGTCCTCATGGATTCCACATACAGAAGATGCTATTGAGGTGATGCACCACGTTGCAAAATTTTTCATCAGGTACATCGTCACATTATCAAATCAGGATCTGGAAATCATGATTTCTACTTCAGGCAGAATCAATATGTTTTATGCTAATTAAATTGCTTAATGAGCCTTGATAGACTAGACTGGATTTGCCAGCTTATAGGTTGCGGTTGTCGTTGTTTCTTTGCTTGGTTAGATAAGAAATTTTCTGTTATGGTGCAGTGAGGCGAGGAAGTCCTTGATCACGCCACTTGATAATGAACTGCTTGACAACCTGATTTACAACTATAGCCCCACTTATTCTGGAAAGGATGGGTAGTTCCTCAAAGCTCAAAACTATTTATAATCTCATTTACACAACAAAGGGTACATTGAATCAATTATATTAATCACAGCTCTTCTTACAGTGATTATGGTTCATTTTGGTTGCAGACACGAATTCGATGAGATCTACATCTTTGCAGGCTATTCCAAAATGTAATATCAGAGCTCTATTTGGCCATTCCGGATCATTCTTGACAAGTAATTCAGCAGGAGTATGTATATCCTATACAGTGACCTTTCTGCTTGTATATTGCAATTGCGAATCCTTCCCCATAACGTAAATGGTAGTTCACTAGTTCTAGTGTTTACATATATACTGCTTGCCTTCTTTTCTCCTTTCTATTTTTACCTGCTCATAATTAAACGAAACATTTAATGTTGCAAGATCCTATTTTCCAATTTTTTGATATAAGAAACTATCAGCAATATTTTGTTGAGTTATTTTAGTCTAACAAGATTAGAAATAGTAATTTTTACGGTTTTCTCTAATGATTCCAAGTATATAGGGTTGGATTGAATTCAATTTTTTCTACAATCTCAAATATCATTCCTTAATCATTCGAATTATAAAAATACAACAGCTCGACTAAGTAATACATTTAGGAAATGTTATGGATTTTGCATATATGTAACAATAATTCAGAGGAAAAAAAACTTCATCTCCACCATCCATCCTGTTGAGTGTTGATCATATACCGCAAGATACTTACTAGCCTCAGCATTCACACACACCCCATGAGGCCAGACCCACCATGAACTTCAATTCGAAGATCAAGATCAGAAGCGGTACGGATTATTGGAGCCATACTTGGCACGGAAATTGTAAGGATCAAACTTAGGTTCTTCATGATTGACTGTTGTTGTCTCAGCAGGTTTTGGCTCCTGACCAAATGACCTGAAAACCACTTCCCCACTTTTCTCCCTGTGGCGATGCTTTGACCTTTCTTTGTGACTCTTTAATCTTGCCTGACTGCTATTAGAAGGGACTTGTGCAGATCCGTAGAATTCTTCGTAGTCTTGTCGTTTTGATGATCTGTGCTTGCTTGGAACAGATGGGTCTTTTGAGCTAGCTGATTTCACCTTTGGAGGTTTAGTCTCTCCATAGTTTTCACCGACTTTTGCAGGGTAAGTTTGTCGGGGTTCTGATAGAGGGGTGGGAGCTGTGTATTTCTTAGCAGATTGCACCTGGTGTTGTTCGTCTTCAGGCATCCTGAGGGAGTCTTTTATTGGAGTCAGGCCTTTACTTGGACCCTCTTGTCTGATCCGAGAGGGTACCAACTGAAGGAAGATATTCCCTACTGCTTCTACAGCTGATTTGGATAGATCACCAATCAGCTGTCCTATAGAAGGCCATCCTGCAACTGGTTCCTCTTTCACGCTCTCCACAATTCGTGTTGGCTTCTCCATTCCTGGTTGCTCTTGAAAGTCGGTTCCTGAGGGTTTCATCTAAGCCGCATGTAAAAAACAAGAGTGATTATTTATGCCAAATCTAGGTTTCAGGTGTTCAACTCCATCCCTCAACATGAAACTACAAGACTTACCACACTAGTAGGGTAAGAAGGGTTAAGTCCCTGATGGAACAGGCATGATATATATCCAACTACAATGGCCCCAAAGACCATGACAATATCTGTCAATGCAAAAAACAACCAGCACACCATCAATTAAGAGTTCTAGCACCATCTTAAATATAAGTTCAGAAATGATTTCCATCAAGTGTAGCTGTAATTACTTGACATGAACAGGAAGGTGCATCGCTAAGCAAAAACTATGGCTATTAACTAAACAACAACAATTGTCAATGTAAGCAAAAACCATCAATTAGAGTTCTAGCACCATCTCAAATATAAGTTCAGAAATTATTTCCATCAAGTATAGCTGTATCCATAGGCAGAATCAGGAAAACTGTCTCCGTGCATTGTCGAGGGACCTTCCTAGTGAATAACTCTAAGACAAGCCCATACATCATCAACAGTTCGCACATCTCCAAGCTACTACATCAGACTCAGAACTAGCTTATCAGGAAATGAAATTACTGTTTTTCTACTTACTGAAATACTTGTACCAGACCAATCTATTTGAAAAACAAAAAATGTAACAGCTGATGGAATCCCCCATTTTCTTTCTCAGTAGTCCCCTGATGCTCATTCTGATCGTGATTTTAATTTTTCTATCCTTAATCTACAGGTGAATTGAACTTCAACCTAAGGCATTCCTTACTAATCAGTGATTTCAGGGTTTCTCATGCCTATGCAAATTCATGTATTTAGCTTCAGTGCTTCAAAGTATGGAACCTAGTTCAATCAAGACTAAGTATATTGGCAAACCTACAAATCACGACTCATCAAAAATTCGTCACCCAATAGTTATTATATCAACATACGAGATGGTTTACTAACCTGACATAGAAATAGAACTGCTATGACAATCACAGTCCTCTTGGTTGAGAGATATTTGTCGCAATGCAGCATTTCCCCTGTCAATGACTAGCAACGAGCAAGTAGGCCGAATGTACATAACATCAAAGTCAACTGAAAACTGAGCGTCCTCACTCGGGCCATCTCTGTACCCTGCAATGTTGGATTTGCCCCCGGCAATTGTTGTGACTCCTGCATGGGTTTCCAAGATTAACATTCTTGTATAAATGAAGCAAGTCAAGTACTATGAAATTGAACTGTTTTAAGCACAAACGTGAAAAATCAGAAGATAAATTATTTATATCTACTACAAAGACTTGAAAAACAATCTTCTGGTCCTACCTGTCTCTCCAATCTTTCTGATGGCAAGATTGGCAGTATCAGCTACATAAACATTTCCTTTATCATCCATGGTGACTCCCTTGGGACTGTTAAAACGTGCATCACTTGGTTTTCCATCTACATGCCCAGTCTTACCCTGGAACGATCCTGCTACTAATCTAGCCCTACTATCTGCAACAAGAGAAACCCCAATTAACCCCCCAACTACCAAATTTAATCAAAAATCAATAACCAAAAGTACTACTTTGATCCAAATGTCAATTGTCAAATGCCCAAAGTCTCAGCTCTCGAATCGCAACTAGCCTATGGATTTAAAGAAGCATATAAGGTGCTTACGATCTGTAAGTTGTTTGAGCAAAACAAAGACTCAGAAAGAAATTCCTATGGATCCAATGAACAAAGATGAAAGTCCAAACAGATACGTCATCACTAGAAGTATAACAAAATGAACAAAGAAAGACTAATGAACAGCTGATGATATAGTTACTAAAATTCGGTGGGAGAGGAAGAATATACATTGGGAGAGAGGAGGTGTGATTTTAACGATGTTGTGATTATCCGCATCAACAGCGAAGAGCTCCCCATCCTCAGAAACCCGGATCGAGTAAGGCTCAACTCCAAGCGCATTCCCCTCAACAATCGTCTCCACTAAGTAGCCATGTTCGAATTGAAGCACGTTACCCTCTACAAATTAAAATAGAAAATCCAGCGAACATCGTCAGTAAACAAAAGATTTAGATTATTAATATCCATGTGATATAAACAGCTCATCCGTATCTCAATCATTGAATTAGGTTACCAAAAAATTTGAAATTAAAATAAGCTTCAACTACACAGTGTAAACCTGATTGTATCGATTTAGAGGCAGTAGATTTGGCCGATTTGAGAAGCGAGGTCAAGCGTCTGATCAACAATGTTCCTGGAACATCAGAAAACTCCACCAAGCAGGATTAGAAATTGAACACGCAATTTAGCTGAGGAAACGGAAAAGGAAAAGAGAGATTACCAGAAAGAGCAGCTTCAGTTTGAGATTGAAGAAGAGAGGCGAGAAGCAAAGCTACGAAGCAGAAAATGGGGGAAGATGTTTTCATAGCTAGGGATTGAGGAAAAAAAAAAAAAAAGCAGGATCAAGAAAGAGAAGGAAGCGAAAGAGTCCGTATTGTAGGGTTTGTTATTGATGTACAGATATGGAAGAGCTGTGTAGATGGCGAAGTACTTGCAAGCAGCTGTAAATCCCCTCTTTCTCCCTCTCAATGAAATCAAGCCTGCAACTGAGCTGCTTCCAGTTCGAACTTCGAAGTACGTCTTCCTCTCTCAATTTCTCTTTTTGTGGAATTAAAAGGGTCATCACTCACCAGAGGTCCGGGTCCCACCGAAGCCCCAATAATAGTAATATATAATAAATGTATTTTGCTACAAAATGTGCTTTTTATTTTATTTTCGAAAAATGAGGGCAAAAAATGTGATGCAGTGGCGGTTGTGGGCCTTGTGGGCGCCTAAAGTTAAAGATATTACTTTTTTCAAACTACTTTTTGATTTGGTCTAATCTTTATCGCCTTTAACATGGAGCTCATGGGTCGATTGGGCCGAAAGTTATTGAGCCTCCTGGTTTACCAATGGCCCATTTCATTTTGCACGTTCTACTATTTTTTTTTTTTTTAATGAAAAGCGGTTCGAAACATTAGACGACGTGTCATCTAGTGAATCGAAAGGCCGAAAAAGATCGGCAGACGGACTAACCGTCATGAAGGACCATAACAAAGTAGAAAAGAAACATACAAAAAATACATCATAAAGACCCGTAAGCTATAAAGGTCTTCAGAGGTAGGACATGGGGATGAATACTTCATATCACGGATTAACGAGTTAGAAACACTTATAGAAGGCGGAATGTCCCGTGTCCTGTCGTGTCGGATACGAGGACACGGCTCGGAGACGGTTAAATATGACCGACATGGTCAATACACGTTTCAGAGGTAGGACATGGGGATGACACCTCTAGGACATTGCGAGGATGCGGATTGTGTCCGGTCAAAATACGGTCAATGCAAGTTTACCTTATTTTTTAATGCTAAACAAAAGAAAATTAGTTTTTTTTTTAAAACTTGGAAATAAATCGATTTAATTTTTTGTTTCCCGACTAAACCTAGCCTCACATGGCCACCTGCGAGATTGTGGTTGTTGGAACCAGGACACCAATCTTCTTCTTCAATTTTAATATTGAAATGTTGTTGTTCCGCCGACCGACTCTTCTCTCCATTCTTCTGATGATTTCATAAATTAGCTTTGAATATTTGATTACTAATTTATTGTGTAATATTTCTTTGTCGAATGTTCATGTGTTACTCTAATTCTTTCATTTTTTTCTAATTTAATCTTTTTATTGTTCTTCTTGGTTGATCATGTTGTTCGGTTATTGTTGATGTGCAAAATAAGATGGTCCGTTCTTCAATTTTGAAACTAAGGGTGCGTTCGGTGACTAGTTTATTTCGTATGAAAATGAAGTTTATGCCTCTTTTTCATCCTCCTGCTTCTCTTTTCTGTTCGGTTACGATTTGTTTTAGGGATGAAAGAATGGTTGAAGGAGTTGAAGATTGATAAATTCATCAACCGATGGTCTCAAGCTTAAAGGAGTTGAAGATGATGGAAATTGGTGGTTTAACATTTTTACCCTTTTGATAGCCTGTAATTCTTCCCCTTTTTTTTTTTTTTTTGTGATTCACCTTCTCTTGGGTCAGCTCTTCTCTTCTCAGCATATCCCTTTGTATTTGATTCCAAATTACTCAAAAGCTTGTTAATTAATGAATTAGAAAACTATAATTTGTACATTTATACTCTTTTCTATCCAAATCAACATATAAGCATTAACAAAGACAACAGCATGTGAAAATTGAAAATCGGTGAAACAAATCAATCTGAAATGCCTAAAATTGTTGGCAATCTTCCAACATATATGAAATTAGGCATATCAAAGCATTAAAAATAGATTCAGTCCAACCATAGGATATAAGAGAAGTGAAATGCACAAGAGGCACATCAAGAAGATGAAACGAAAACTCACAATTAATTTGAAGCAGATTTAGAAAAAAAGATATAAAATTTGGCAAATAGAGGCAACATCAAGATGATTAACTGAATCAGAAGAAGGAGAAGCAAAAGCGAGATCTGAAATTTGGCACATAGAGGCAACGTCAAGAAGATGAACTAAACCAGGAGAAGCATAAGCACATGTGTGTGAGAGGAACCGATCAAACCTCTACTTTGACGAAAGAAACAGGGAAAGAACATGTAAAGGATAAATTGAGGAAGAAGAAAAACAATTTGTTATTGAGTGCGCTCCAGGAAGCAATTGTCTGGTAAGATTCAGAACTGAAGAGAAAAATTGTGTGTGGTGAGATATCGATGAAGATGAGCCAAAATACTGGGCGAATATGAGACGAGAGAGGAAACAAATATTTTTAATCTTGTGTGTAAAATAAAAATCACTTAGGATTAGTATCCTTTTTGGTAATTTTACCCTAATTCACCCCCTTCATACTCGTAATAATTCTCCTTACACCGAACACCAAATCATTTTATTTCGTCACCTTCATCTTCATCCACATTTTTCATCTTCAACTTCAACTTCATACTCATCTTCAACTTCATCCCCATAATCCTCGAACTTACCAAACGCACCCTAAGTATGTTTATTTGAGATTCTAAATATGTTTATACTTATTTTTTGTAAGACTGAAAATGTTTGTTTCTAACCTTTTGTTTCGGTTATTTTGTTGTCATGTTAATATTTTTTTATCTATTCATATATCATTAAGTTTTTCATGTATATGTATCTCATTAAGATATATGAAGTTTACATTTCAATAGTTTTAAAATGATATATTATTTCTTTTCTCGCCGTGTCCCCGTTTCCTATACTTTTGAGAATTGTCGCTTTTTTGTTTCTCGTCGTGTTCGTTTTCCGCGTCTCTATCCGTGTCTGTGCATCATGGGTTAGAAATGAAGTAAGATCACACTTTTTTTTATCAACATATATATAATATAGTTTTTATTTTATTTATTTAAAAAGCTAGTTGATTTCGTTCTGAAACAAACACTGAGTAGTTATATTAGAGAAGGTCCAACCTCACAAGCTCCATTAGAGCAGGCGAGAACTGGGAGTGCATAGAACGCGGTGTGCATGATAGAAGTTCAACTCGCGCAGCTAATGCGCGACTGTGTTACCAGATCTTTTAATATAATTGAAAGTGAAATAAATATAACACCTTCTTAATATATTTTATTAAAATTTAAAACTAATTCCGAATAAATAAATAAAAACTAATTTTTTGTTTTCTATTTTTAAAATTAAAATTTTAAAAATTATTCTAAAACTAATTTTGATCATGTTAAATTTTAAACTAATTAACTTTATAAAAAATAAGTTTGAAAAAAAAGCATTTATTTTATTTTATTTTATTTTAATTAAAAAAATCTAGAAAAGTAAATTTAGACCTAATTTTTTTAATTTTTATATTTAATTTAATTAGAAAATACATGAATAAAACTACTATTTTTTAATGAGAAGATTTAGTTATTAGGGTAGTTTTTGTTTAGAGAATACTAAACAAAATTAAGTGAAGCAATACAAACATACACAAAAACGGAAACATAAAATTATGAGTTCAACAACACACAAATTGTGTACATGAATTAAACAATACAAACGTACACAAACACCTAAACATAAAATTAAGTGAAGCAACACAAAAAGTTTGTACATATTTTATGCGAACTATTACAAATTTTGTGCATGAATTGAACAGTACAAACGTACACATCCACATAAATATAAAATTAAGTAAATCAACACAAACATTATGTACATATTTTCTGCACAGTAGTACATAATTGTTTTATCACAATCGCTTACATAACATATGCAATCGATTACATATTTTGTATCTCGCACACGAGATTACGTACATAAATATGTATACTAGTTCGTTGAGTAAATCACGCCATTGAAGCAGTTACAGTAGAACAAATAACGAATCGATCAAAATTTCAGAAATAAACTTACCGATAAGTGGATGTTATGTCGACGCGAACAAAAACCGAGATCAAATCGCCCAGGATCAATGGCGGAATCAAGCACCAGTAATGGAAACCGCCGTCTTCTGTTTCGGAGGAGGATGACGATGAACAACTAGCTACAAACGTGGTTGAAGGTTATTGAATGATTCCTTAAATAACGGTTGTTAGCAGCAATTACCATTTTTATTAAAGGAAATAAATAATTTTGAAGATGAGAGAGAAAGATTATAGGATCTTTATTTTTATAAATAATAAATCTTTTTGTTGGTAATTAGAGGGGCCTAGTTTGTTAATTAAAACACAAAACTACCTACTTTGTACACAATGATGCAAAAAGTGCTTACTTAACTATTTTACCCTTTTTTAATTAAAAATTAAATATTTAGGTTTAAATTTACTTTTTTATAGATTTTTTGAAATTATAAATTAAAAAAAATGATATACCATTACTTAGAATTTATAAAATTAATTATTTTAAAATTTAACCTAATCATAACTAGTGTTAATTTTTTTTTTAAATAAAAAATAAAAAAGAAAATTTTTTATTCAGAATTAGTTTTAACTTTTGTTTAGATTTTTTATCTTATAAAATATATTAAAAAGGATATATGGAAAAAAAAAATTATGAGGATACAATGAGAAAACTTAAAATCTTATGAATGCAAAAAAAATAAAAAAATTCAAACTTGACAGACACCAAAAGAAAAAATGCAAAAAAAAATAATGTACCTCCAACTAGAATCCACAACCCAAAACAAGCACAATGCCCAAAAGTGACCTCATATAACACAAGGAATAATACTCAACAATAGACCTATACAAATTCGACCCGTCCGGAGAAAATGTGGGTATTGACAACTAGTTTTACTCGGTCCGACTCACATTTTGAAGGGAGGAGTATGGGTAAACGTTAAAGCCTGCAGGTCGTCCCGTATATAGTTTTATGCATGCAATTTAATTTTCAATATGTAAATATATATTTTAATTTATTTTGAGTGTCACATACTCTGATTTTTCATCTAGTTTGTTTTGAATATTTTGACGAGTTATACTAGTTTGTAATATCATATTACAGGGATAATTTGACTGCAATTGTACTTGTTGTTTTTCACGTATTTCAATTTGTTCATTTTTTGTGTGTTGATTGTTGTTGAACTCGTTGAAAATGCACTATACAAGTATAATTGGATTAAAAATTTGTTTTAAATACATTATATTACTTATTTTAAATGTTATATTTCGAATAGAAGTTTTAGTTATGACCCGACCCTACTTTTGTACCGTTCTACTCAATACCTCTACAATACCAAAAAGAACAAATCAGTCGATGAAGACAGAGGTCTGCAGTAAATATAAATTAGCTTCATATATTATTGATCATCAAAAGAATAAATTACTAGCACAAATGTTTAGCATAAGTTCTTCCGGATTGTCCTGAAAATGTGAAAATGTAAGTGTTGGTGGTGAAATAAAACAGTTAATGAGAATGAAATAGAATAATACTTTTCCATGTTAAAAATATCTATTTTAGCATAATTTTCTATTTTAGTCGCTAAACAAATATTCTTTTTATTGATTGAAAAACACCGCGAACAACGAGGATTTAAGAAAGTAGACAGAGTAGGCAAGTAACGAGGAATGACGAAAACAGATACAGATACGAGAAACAGATAAAAAAAAACCCCGTCAACGGTTTACAGTTGGAGAATGATGTTTAAATCCTATTATCATATGAATGGATTTGGATTTGGATTTTCGGGTTTCTTGATTGTATCAGTTAAATCGGATCACTTTCAATCTGCTGTTTTAAATCAGAAAAAATTAAAAACTATTGCAAGCTTTATAACTGAAAGAACAGAATGGCACTACATGACCAATGATTTGGACTGGTGTAAATCCAAAAGCAAATCACACAGTACTAAATAAAGCCAACTTTAGTTTTAATCAAGGACAAGGCTTAATCAGTAGTAACAATACAACATGCTACAACCAAATCTTCTCCAAATTTCACAAAACCAACACTAACTTCTTTCTTGGTCCTAGTTATATGATCTTTTTTTGACAGATGAATGCATAATTTACCCACACAAACTAGACGATAAAACTTTATGACTTATGAATTAGGGTAATCTCCAAACCGAAAACATACAGCTATCATATCACATTGTAGCAAATTTCACATGAATGACAGACCTAGTTTCTATTTCCAACTCCAGGGCTTGGGTTGGCATAAGCCTGCAAAATCCTGCGGTCACCCTTGACATGGAGATCGAAGAGCTTCTTCTGGTCTGTGAGCGTTGCTAGCGTTTTCGGATTCAGGGTAGACAACTTAGAATGGTAGTCTGGTGACACAGTTGCTGATAAATAACCATCCAAATAAGTCACGTTTGTCTTCTCTCTCAGTGACCTTCCTGCTTCTGTAGGTGCAAGGGCAAAACAAGTCAGTATCAGAAAGAGAATCACAAACTTTGATTGAAATCTCAACATTTTGAGGATGGAGGATGTGTTGTGTATTCGTGTGTGGGGTATGGTTTCTGTCTTTCAGATATTGCATGATTCTGGGAGAGGTTTTAAGGTTGTTTATATAGGTAGCTAGACATGTACTTTCTGAATAGAAAGGATCAAGTTAAACAGCACGTTACAAGAGGAATTCAGAAATGCTACATCAAAGAAGTAATGTTTTGCAAGAAATGTATCACTGTGTAAAGTTAGGTAGGAGGTGAGAGTGCAAAGCTACCAGCCATCATCTCAGGTCTGCTTCATCCTTTTTCCAGTTTCCACCCGATAACAATACTCCCTCGCGCTCTTCCTCCATTAGTTCCAATAAGCAGACCTCCTCGCTGGTCAATTATATCATCATCAATCACCAAAATAGCTTTTAC
The DNA here is from genome assembly GCA_033239125.1 of Fagopyrum homotropicum. Lineage (NCBI taxonomy): Eukaryota > Viridiplantae > Streptophyta > Magnoliopsida > Caryophyllales > Polygonaceae > Fagopyrum > Fagopyrum homotropicum. Next base: position 8,229,678 of record BSWB01000006.1, on the reverse strand, counting down.
ACATTGTTATTTATAACTATGCACAATCCTCAAGCGAGCAGCCACCGGGGAAATGGCAAAAGCGTATAAAATTGAAATTTCATAATGGACAATCGCAACGATTGCTATGTTGTATTGTCACATCCTTTCTCTATATTCAGGTTAATATGGGTATTTCTCTCACAAGAGTGATTCCACACATGGCGTTAAAATGTTTAAAACACGACAAACAAGCGAGTTTCGAACACAAGAGCTGGAGTCGTTTTCATTCAGACTTCCCCCATCTTACTGCTAACTAAGATTGACCTTGGGGGGTGACTTTTGAGAGTGGTGGCTAAATCCAATGGATTGAGGTATTGGTGTTACCTAATCATGTCTCCCGCATGAAAAGGTTGGGGAAAGCTACCTGAAATAGTCTATATAAAGGAAATACTAAAGAGCATTCAATTTGAGCAAGTTACTCCAGCAAACTTGTTGGAAAGTGAGCTAATGAACAGTGCTTTTATGAGCTTTTTAGTTTGTGCCTTTACAGATATTCCTCATCTGCAGTGTTTTCACTGTACAAATCTATAACCCTGCTTATTTCAGAATATGATAATATGCTACCCATTTCTCACCTAAAGTTTGGAAATAAACTCCATTTAAATTACTGAAATACTCCATCGCGCAAAAATTTGAACACGTGATTGCTATTTTTTCCCTTTTTACTCAAGTTAGGGTTTCAATGTATAATTGATTTCAAACTCATACATACAAGTATACAACTACAATGGCTACAAGCAACCTAGGAAAGGGACCAACATCAAGAAAAAGCCACCTGAAAGATCATGTTCCAACCAGGCATTAGAGATCAAATTCAAACCAAGAAATCATAAATAAGTTTAACATTCTGCGCAGTTAAGGAGCTATATACAAAATTATGAATCCATGTGTAAAAGGTGTTTGATACTTCTAAAACTGTATTGTACATGGTATGGTAAGCCACACCTTCTCAAGTCCATAAAAAATAGTACTCTTCTTAGACATACAGAAAGGAACTAGCATCAGTTATTACTTGTATTTCACATAACAAGGCATACAGCAAAGTTGTCACCTCAAAGTATATGTAATTTACAACATTCTAAACAGACATCGTGGATATATACCATACTCTTCTTAGACATACAGATAAGAACTAGCTCAATTTGGAGATGCATGCAACCTAATAAAAAAGCCACGCATTTTATTTCATTGCCCACAAAGGCATTTAAAAGGCAAAAGTAACTAAATGGAGATACACCCACCTTTATTCATGAAATTAATTTACTATATGAGAGTAATCCAGCTAGCTGAAGTTGAAATAAGATCCCTGTCAGTATGTACAGAAGGAAAAAAAAAAGAAAAAAAAAGAACAAAGATCATGAGATGCAATAATCAAGAGCCCCTGTAAGTTTGTGCTTGTTTGCCTGTTTGGTGTATTGGAGTGAATCAATATGCTCAGGAATTAAACAAGCATTGACATGTCCAGTAGAGAAAAATATAAGTTTTAAGACTTTGAATCTTACACACTTACAGCACCAGTGCAGGATAAAAAGGATATTCCAGTACACATCCCTCTTATTTGTAAGCTGATGAGGCTTCCACCATGAGTCAGAAAGATCAATCAAAAGAGAGAATTTTATATATCCTTCTTTATCTGTTCCTGTAGTAAATTGCTAAAATGCAGAACAATTGGTTTATAGAAGCAAATTTCATTATATTGCCACAGCATCAAGTTTCTCACAGATAGCTTCCGGTTTGTCCCTCTGCAAAACTGTAGAAATTGCTGTCATCCATGAGCTAATATCTACAACATTGATTTTAAGTAAACTATCTAAGATGGAATACAACAAATCCAAATCCATCTTCTCACACAAGCCAACTATGAGTTTATTTACACTTGCAGAGTGTGGAGCATAGCCATTGAATATCATCTCATCCAGAACAAGTGCTGCTTCATCAAATTCCCTTCCACCTATAAGCCCGTCAAGATATATTCTATAGGACACAACATCACGTTTACAGCCTAGTCTTGGCATATCCTCAAACAAATCTATGGCATCTTTCAGCATCCCTTCTTTACAGTAACCAGAAAGAAGGGTGTTATAACTAATTATATTTGGCTTACAACCCCTTCCCTCCATTTCACCTAAGCACTTCAAAGCCAGTGCAAACGCCTTCTCTCTGCAGAACCCAGCAATCATTGCATTAAAAGTTTCTGTATTTGGTTTACAACCATTTTGCTTCATTTCTTCCAAAACCCCATTTACCTCATCATTCCTTCCGGCCCTGAAAAGCCAACAAATAAGGGTAGTATAAATGGCTGAGTCAGGCTGCAATTTTTTTTCAAACATCTCATCTTTGAGCTCAAATGCAAAACCTAATTCACCAGCCTCACAGAGCCCCTTGATCAATGATGAATACACATAAACATCAGGCTCAAGCTTATAAACCCGCACCATTTCCCTCTTCAGACTAACCGCTTCGTCCAGGCTTGACTTTTTACAAAGTGCACTGATCAGAGTCCCAAAAGTGGCAGTATTCGGCCCAACCCCTCTCTCATGCATTTCATCAAACAGTTTCCACGCTCTGTGGAAATCGTCACAGGAACAGCAAGCATTGATCATTATATTGAAAGTACAAGCATCTGGGCGAGCAAAACGATCAGCATCCAGAAACAAATCCCACATCTTATCGAATTCACGACACAGTAAAAGGCCGTTCAATAGGGAATTGAAAGACTTGATCGTCCTTTGGCACCTAAAGGAGGGAATTTCATCGAACACCTGGCGTGCTTTAGAGGACAGGCGAGCACGGGAGTAGTAAGTAATGACATTACAGAAGATGATTTGTTTGGGAACAAAACGAGTTTCAAGCTTCAATCTGGCGAGAACTGAATCCAATTCATCGAACAATTTGGCGCAGCCAAGCTTGGTGATAATGAGGTCGTAGGAGAGAAGGGTGTAGCGAAAAGCCTTAGCGATCGGACCGGGATTGGGGTTTAGGAAGAGCTCGAGAGCGAGTTTAGGGTCCTTCTGTTGGCGGAGGAGTGATGAGAGTCTGAAAGGAGAGACGATCTTGAGCGTTTTTTCCATTTTTCGAGGTTCTTGGCTTGTGTTTGAATTATCCTGTCGTTGAGCGGGAAAGGCCAAAGACGAAGATAGGTAGCAACGGCATATTGTAAATTGGGAAATTACCGAGAACTGAATCCAATTCATCGAATAATATAGGCATTTTTTTTAGTTTTTGGAAGTTGCCTAGCCCTATAATGAATATATTTTTGTTTGTCTATGAAGATTGTAACTTAATTTTTGTTAATATGTTGAGAAAAAATACAAGTTACTTATCTAAAAATCTTTATAGACATTATGTATGGTCAAATAGCATATACAAGTTACATATTCAAGATTATAACTTAATTATTTCACTATGAATGATATGTCGGTGAAGTTTTATGAACTAGCAAGTATATACGTCTGAAAATGAGATTAACAAATATACGAAATATTCATATACATATTGATCTAGAACGGTCAATAGTAATACAAAATAGATTGAACAAGTGGTATGTTTGTGATGTTCGCAATCAATTCATACGTTTTCAGGATCTCAATAAAATTTAATTTTTTTTATATGTATTATAAAAACAAGAGATTACACAAGAGAATAAAAGAGTTAAACGAAGTACAAGAAAGCAAAGGGATGAAAGAAGAAGAATTACAAGAGTTTAAAAGTTCAAATACTTACTTTGTACCTGTAAAGATTCACGTTGAAGCTCTCATAGTAGAGAAGAAAAATAACAACGGAGAGAAGAACGATAGAATTGAGGTTAGAAATCGCCGTCCAAGGTTATATACCATTCTTCTCTTATCAAGAATGTCTTAGTGAAGCAACCGACCAGATTTTGGTTCGGTTTTTAGAAAGCAATAATGAGTTTTTTTTTGATAATGCAAAGAAATAATGAGTTAAACCCGCTTCGATGCCAAGTCCATAATAAAACACAAAATTTTAACTCCTTCAGTTCTTGGACCTAACTAGCCCAATAACTTAGTGTGCTCAGGGCCGTCCTATGGTTAACGGAGACCCTGTTCTATATTTAAATTAAATATATTTATTTAATAAATAAATTAAAAAAATAAAGTATTTTTAGATTTTTATCCCGGAAATTGAATTCATTTGTAGATTGATAAAATTTAAGTTATTTTTGTAAGAAATTGTACAATTTTATCTATAGTACTAACTAGAAGATAGTATATATTATATAATATATATTTATATAAATAAGCAAAATGATTACTAAGTACATATAAATAAATTTACAACACAATAATATAAAAGTTATAATCTACCTTTAATTAATAAATACGAATATAAATTTTACAGTTAGATGGTAATGGGCCCTAAATATTTTGGGGGCCCTGTGCCAATAGGCCGAATGAAACCCTTGTTGGACGGGCCTGAGTGTGCTAGTAACCAAAATAATGTGAAGTTCATCGGTTCGCAATTCACCGTGGATAACGCATCACGGTTTCAAGACTTCACACACAGAAAACCACACGGGGAATTACTCCTTACATGTTGTAAAGGTATTCGTTAAAAACTTAAAATGAATAGTGTAATTGGGGAGAGTGAAATGCTAAAATTCGTCTTAAGCTTTATGATAAAAGGTAAATTCCGACCTTTTATTTTAAGAGGGGTATTACGGGCACGGCGATGGATTTCATAAACGTACGACGGTTATGGAATCCGTGATCGCCATGGTCATGGGTTTCGTAACCGTAAAAAAAAAAAAAAAAAAAATCTGACATTACGGTTACGGAACCCGTAATCGTGACAGTTACATGTTCCGTAACCGTGATGATTTTCTTCACTTTTTTATTTTTTTGTTGGTTAGAATCACAAAGAAAATCATATTGGTTACGGGTTCCGTAACCTCCGTGCGTTTACGATTCCTGTATTTTAAACAATAAAAATTAATTCAATATAAAAATTCAATCGATCGAAAATGTAAGCACATGTGTTATAGGTGCACGACCAAAGTGCCGCGTGTTTGCTTCATCCCACTTATTAGTTGCTCTAGGACCTCCTCGTGGTTGAGCTCCCGTGCGAAGTACACAACCCAAGAATCGCTTATGAACACGATCATGCGATCGTGCGTCTTATTTGAATTGAACGTTTGCCTCGTGCATCTTTGTTCCACCTCATTTTCCTTTTTGTGCTAAAGTTCTTTTCCCCATCCCTCTTGTGATGCTTAGACTATTAGTTAAAACTTATGTTTGATCTACCTTATTTGCCTAAAAAACATGGATTGTTTTGAAATTTGTTTGGAGTTTTTTAACAGATTTTAGAGATTTTTTAAAAAAATTCAAGTAAATTGTTTCCTTACTCTTCATCTAGTTGAGAGTTTTGCATAGTTTTTCTCTTTTATATATATATATATATATATATATATATATATATATATATATATATATATATATATATATATATATATATATATATGGCTACATATTATATATTTTAATCTGTGTATATTTTTCCTTTATTTCCTTCGTCACTACCTTATTTTGTGCATATTATCTTTCCTTTAGAATATTATACTTGTGCATATATTGTGGTTTCCTTTTCATAATAAACAAGTCATTCATTCACATCAATTCTTTACTCTTCATTGTCGCCCACTGAAACCATTAATGTTTGATTTGATCATTTCCTATCGAGATTGATCTAGGGTTCATTCAGTGGTTTGGAGGAGAATTACAAAAATCTTATAATTCTCTCCATAATTCCATAATCTATTAGTATGAGAATTCAGAAATTTTCATAATTCCCCTAATCCTCATCCTCTATAAGTCCCGTAATTTATCCTTACCGAACACACCCCTACTTTGAGTAAGAATAAGATTTTATATGGAGAAAACAAAAACAAGATTTCATACGGAGAAATTGCACACAAGAAGAAGGGATATCAAAGATATACATCTTTCGATAAATCTTTTATTAAGTAAATATTTGTAATTTATTTTGAATGTTTGTAAATACATGCTTGCTGTTTCATAATTATGTGTAGGCTTAATTATAGGCTGATATCAGTTAGTTTCAAATATCAAATCCCATGTATTTAGGGCTGTTAGTAGAACAATTAGTAGAGTTGTTAGACCTGTACGTGTATTTATTTCAACCTTTCTAATGAAGAAGGTAGTAGTTCATTCTATTCATTTTCTCATGGTATCAGAGCCTATCTATTCTCTAATTTTTTTCCAGCCTCAAACACAACCTACTATTAATCATGACTACCCTTTCTTCCTCTTCCACAGTCCCTAATGATCAAGAACCCAACTCCCCATTCATCGTTGTCAACTTTTACAACGCCAACAAACTCACCGGCCACAACTTTATCGGCTGGAAAATGCAAGTCGAAGCTTTACTCATTGGGTATGGTCTATATAAGTTTGTAGACGGAACCCATCCCATTCCAGAAGAAACGGTGTCCCAAACTACCGGTGAACCACCGATCACGACAACAATCGCCAACCCCAAGTATCTAACGTGGATTCGCCAAGACAAACTAATCTTCGGCGCCCTTGTATCCACTCTTTCCCCGGATGTCACTCATGTTCTCGCTGGAGCCAAATACTCTAAAGAAGCTTGGGATCTCCTTACCAAGATGTATGCTAACCCTTCTCGGGGCCATATCCTTCAACTCAAGGACCAACTTAAGCATGTCACAAAGGGAACCTCAACTATTGCTGAATATATGCAGAGTGTTGGCAAGATCACTAATGCTCTAGCTCTCCTTGGCAAGCCTGTTGAACAAGAGGACCTAGTTGATCGCATCCTTGATGGTCTCGACACGGACTATCAATCTGTTATTGATGGCGTAAAGCAGCGGGACACTGCCATCACCACAGAGGAGCTTCATGAAAAATTGATCAACCGGGAACTAGCATTGAAGCATACTAAACCCATACCTCAGTTTCCCGTATCCGCGAATCCTGCCCAATCCCGCTCCTCAAACACCAATTCTTGGCAGCCGAACTACCGCTCCAATAACCCTTCTCCCCAACCACCTCGTCAACCTACTCAGGACCCCAATCGTCCTCCGCCACGTCCCTTTCGTGGCTATTGCCAGTGGTGTCACCGTCAAGGACACTCCATCGCCCGATGTGATACCTTTGCTCGCCAAAATCCTGGTGCTCGTGTTCCACCTCGCCCGCCAATGCAGCAATCTAATTCGAACACCAATCCCCCACAAGCGAACTCTGCGGTCACCCACAACCCGCCCAACAACTGGCTCATGGACTCGGGTGCAACTCATCATATCACCACTGACCTCAACAATTTATCCGTCCACTACCCCTACGATGGCTCTGATGAAATCGTAATTGGTGACGGTTCAGGTCTTAAGATTTCTAATGTTGATTTATCACATATTCATACAGCTAAACATAACTTTGCACTTAAACACGTTCTCCATGTCCCCAATATGCATCGTAATATCATTTCCATCAATAAATTTTGTTGTGACAATAATTCTACTATTGAATTCTCACCTACTTCTTTTTGTGTGAAGGATCTCCACACTCAAACACCACTCCTGGCCGGTCAAGCTAACCAAGGTCTCTATGAGTGGCCTATCGTTCCAAATCATCAACCCGTCGTTCTCAATACTGCATTGTCCACCACATCCTGGCATCACCGTCTTGGACATCCTTCCTCCAAAATATATCGCTTATTAGCTTCCAATTTGCATATTTCTTTTCACGAGGAGTCTTGCAACTCATGTTGCATCAATAAAAGTCATAAGTTACCATTCTCTAACTCCTCATTGGTCACAATAAAGCCTCTTGAGCTTGTCTTTTCGGATGTTTGGACGTCTCCTATTCTCTCTTATGATCATTACAAATATTATATCATATTTGTGGACCACTTCACTAAATATACGTGGCTTTATCCCTTATCAAAAAAATCGGATACGTACAACACGTTTGTTCGATTTAGAGCACTTGTTGAAAAACGGTTTAACACATCCATCGTCACATTATATTCCGATAATGGGGGTGAATACACAGCACTAAAAGATTACCTAGCCACAAATGGGATAACACATCTCACTTCTCCACCACATACACCCGAACATAATGGGTTTGCCGAACGACGTCACCGACACCTTGTTGAAACCGGACTATCTCTTTTATCTCATGCCAACATGCCACAAAAGTATTGGACTCATGCTCTAACAACAGCATGTTATCTAATTAATCGATTACCCACTCCATCTCTCAATAACGAGTCTCCTTATCAACGTCTTTTTGGTTTGTCTCCTAACTATCATTTCCTTCGTAACTTTGGATGCCTTTGCTACCCATGGTTGAAGCCCTACACCACACACAAACTCGATCCAAAATCAAAAAAATGTGTATTCATCGGTTACTCTCCCACTCAACATGCTTATTATTGCCTCGATTTTCAAACAAACCGTGTTTATGTGTCTCGTCATGTTAAGTTTGTTGAATATGTATTTCCATTTAGAAATGTTAACGATTTTGAAGCGTTGCAGGTCTCGGATTCAACTGGACATTGGACACCCACCTTAACAGCTACTTTGAAAGACCAACCACAAATAGGCCCACCACCACCACCCAATACACCATCTGATCTCCCTGCCACGCAGGCCCAAACCCTAAACACTACCCAACCCAATGTCACTCCATCTGAAACAATCTCTCCATATACCAGCCCACCCACTTCAAACCCTCAGCAACACAATAGCCCTCCATCTCCTACACCTTCAACGTCGCCTTCCCCTGCAAATCGAACAACGCCCTCACCGCCTCCACCACCACCCCCTCCACCACCATCTCGGGTTATCACCCGCTCCCAAAATAACGTGTTTAAACCTCTTGTCAAAATGAATCTCCAAGCAACACACTCGTCAGTTGCTTGTCCGGAACCTCGCACTATGTCACAAGCCCTAAAATCTACTACTTGGCATCAAGCCATGGATGACCAATATCAAGCCTTACTTCGCAACCAAACTTGGTCTCTTGTTCCACCAACAGAAGCCTCTAATGTTGTAGGGTGCAAATGGATTTTCAGGACCAAGTACAAACCGGACGGTGCCATAGAGCGGTATAAAGCGAGACTCGTTGCGAAAGGCTTTCACCAACGGCCTGGGGTAGACTTCGCTGAGACTTTCAGCCCCGTCATTAAACCAGCAACAGTCCGCCTTCTTCTCAGTCTTGCCGTGATGAACAATTGGCCACTCCGACAACTGGATGTAAATGATGCATTCTTACAAGGAAGTCTAACCGAAGACGTGTATATGCAGCAACCCATGGGATTTGTTGATCAAGCTTTTCCGACCCATGTTTGCAAGCTACACAAAGCTATATATGGCCTAAAACAAGCACCGAGAGCATGGTACATAGAGTTGAAAACCTTCTTGCTTCAAATTGGTTTTAAAAACTCAGCCTCTGACACATCATTGTTCTATTGGCAACATCACCAAGGTACGGTGTTTCTCCTTGTTTATGTCGATGACATAATAATCACAGGCTCTCCTATCAAATCTGTTGACCATGTACTCAAGAAACTGATGTTTCGTTTCTCACTCAAAGACCTTGGCTACCTTAACTATTTTCTTGGAGTGGAGGTGTTGCCATGTCCTGCAGGTTTGTTCTTAAGTCAAACAAAGTATATTTCTGACCTTCTCACCAAGTATAACATGGCTGACTGTAAATCAGTTGCGACGCCCATGGTCTCTGATCCCCGCCTTACTGTTATGAGTGGTGTACCACTTTCTGATCCAACACCATACCGTCAAGCGGTCGGCAGTTTACAATACTTGTCTATTACCCGCCCCGACGTTGCTTTTGCTATCAATAAGTTATCTCAGTTTATGCACAAGCCGTCTGATTTGTACTGGTCTGCTGTCAAGCGGGTGCTACGATACTTAGCAGGCACGATACATCTTGGTGTTACTATCCACAAGAACTCTGAGCTGCACTTTCATGCGTTTTCTGATGCTGAGTGGGCTGGTGACAAGAGTGATTACTTGTCTACAGGTGCTTACATTGTTTATTTGGGTAAAAATCCTATCTCATGGAGCAGCAAGAAGCAACGAACAATTGCTCGTTCGTCGACTGAGGCGGAATACCGTTCTGTTGCGAACACTGCTGCTGAGTTGCAATGGCTAAATTCTCTCCTTCAGGAACTTGGCTTCCCATCCTCTAAGACACCAGTCATCTATTGTGACAATGTTGGTGCTACTCATCTATGTGCGAATCCAGTTTTTCACTCAAAGATGAAGCATGTGGCGTTAGATTATCATTTTATACGAGAAAGAGTTCAGAATCATCTTCTTCGGGTTGCTCATGTACATAATGATGATCAATTGGCTGATGCACTTACCAAACCCTTATCTACAGCTAAGTTCAACATGCTGATATTCAAGATTGGACTGTCAAATCGACCATCCATCTTGCGGGAGGATATTAAGTAAATATTTGTAATTTATTTTGAATGTTTGTAAATACATGCTTGCTGTTTCATAATTATGTGTAGGCTTAATTATAGGCTGATATCATTTAGTTTCAAATATCAAATCCCATGTATTTAGGGCTGTTAGTAGAACAATTAGTAGAGTTGTTAGACCTGTACGTGTATTTATTTCAACCTTTCTAATGAAGAAGGTAGTAGTTCATTCTATTCATTTTCTCATCTTTACCACCAAAGTAAGGTCTCTTGATGGCCCAACAATGGCGAAATGCCTATTACACGTCTGATAACTGTATGATTTCTAATCTTAGGCCTACCCTTATTAACATACTCATTCTAGTAAGCTTTCCCGTGTAAACTAACAACGAAAACAATAGCAACATGCATTCCAGATCGACGTCTTAGTAAAACAACCATTCACACCCTTCAACAATGAGGTTGAATCAACTGCATGCAATTTTCCTCAAACATTTTCAAGAAAGCTCCATTCGGGTCATCTTCGATCTGTGCATTCATGGAACTTCTACAAAGTCAATCCTACGTTGATCACGATATAATTGACTTGAATACAAATCACAGAAGCAAAACAAAATGGTTGTGTTTGAAGGTACCTGAAAAGAACAACCATCATCTATGCAACACAAAAACTTTGATGTCTTCTTGTATTCTCGTATCGTTTTCGTTCTAATGCAGCATAAGCCCCAAATATAACCCTAGTCAAGAACTGCACTCATGGGAGTCTGCATATCATTTGTTTGATTTTATTGGCTATTAGTACTAATGAGGCAAGGGAGACTACTCAAGTGAATTCTGCAGCAAAATTCCTCGCCCCCTCAAATTGAACACCACTTGAAAAGGAAAACAACTGAAGATTTAAAATTGAATTGAGTGTTGTTGGATCAAATAAGCCCTTGAACAACAAAGGCAAATAAGCGGAATATGTCAAAGAGCAGGCAAAAATAAGGGATTGTGTTTATCATATACACAAATCGAACCATCTTCCGATGAAATCTGAAACCTGGAAACACAAAAATTTAAGCGTGTCGACCAACTGTTTGATGATTTGCCTGAACGAATAGAAACAAAAAACGAAAGAGTATTGAAATGTAATTTTGTGAACACAAGATTGATATTTGGAAATTGCTAGGTGTTCACTTACTTCCGGTGAGAGTTGAAGTTTTTGTTTAGGGGATTTTGTGGTGATGATAAATCAACTCCGAAGTAGAAGGGGAAGAGAAAATAGTTCTTGGGGTCATTTTTCATTTGTCATTCTGGTTGCCACTTATTACTAAAATGTCCTTTTATATAGGGTGTGTTTGTTAAAAAGAAGATTATTTTACAATGAAAAAAAAAAAAAAAATTGGTATATATGGGAATTGTGGGAGATATACTTTTCCAACCCTTATATCTCAACCAATAAGACAATTAAGCTATTTTAAAGTTCTGGGTTTTTTTACCTATGTCCTAAAGATATACTCGAGATGAGTAAGTGGGTTTTTTTTTTTACGTTTTTTCTTCGTTTTATTAGACCAGATTTTAATAAGGTGGCCCACGAAGTGACTTGTTGTAATCATCTAGGGGTTGATGAGGAAGTGTTCAAGGAAAATGTACCACTAGTTATAACTGAACTTTGATGCATCACTGGATGTGTTCAAGGTGAAATTCTGGATCTAGATCGAGTTTGAATTTCAGAACCTCCGTTTGTTGATGTGCGAAGTGGATCAGATGATAGAATATGATTGACGAAAGTTATGAAATGGATGTGGAAGCGATTGGTTGATCCGATCAAGGTTGACCGAGCAAGTTGTGAAGTGGAGTGGATATGTTGATTCTTGAAGAATCCTCGAAGGTGAAGGATTAAGAGGAAGAAATACTCCTCAACTATATTTGATTTAATTTGAACATATCTTATAACTGAGTTTAAGCATCCTTTATATAGAAGGATAGGGTCGAAACGAAAGGTCAGGTCCAAAATGAAAGGTATTAAAGGGGTTTTATGGGAAAGTTTAGAAGGGAATACTTTCACAAGAATATCTCTTATATTATTACATAAGAAAAAGATTGAAAAGTAAGGGCATTGCTGTCAAAAACGAGTAAGCTAGTCTCTTTTTTTTTTTCGGGTGGAGTAAGCTAGTCTCGTGTCATGGTAGAGTGAAGACAAGGCATACCGTTTGTCGGATCGAGAAAAGCGGAGGTATGAGCAAGGAGGGATTCGGTAACTTGGACGATGGCCTTGGTACGTGATCGGGATCCATCGTAACGAACCCTCAAAGTCTTATTCTCCTCTTCTACGGTCATGGTAGTCAAGAACACATCAAACTTAATTTGATGTCTACATCTTAATTAATCGCTTTTAAGTTTTAACCCCTTTAAAAAAATGTCGCTTTTCAATTACTATCACACTAATTATATCTCTAATTAATGATAACAGTTAATGATTTACCATGATAAATTCATTTAATAAAATAATTTATCCTATGAAGATATACTTGCCAAACCAATTACATCTAAGAGCATGATTAACGGAGGTCGGGGGTGGTTCTTGTAATTTATAGAAAATATGGGTGAGAGAACGTAATTAACCGGGTCTTGGGAAGACCCGGGTCTTGGCTTCAAAGGGGGACACGTGTTGCGCTGTAATTGGCGCGAGCAGGCAGCGACACGTGGCGCGTTTTTATTGGCCACGGTTAATTGAGTTTTAATTTATTATAAATCAATTTTCCGGCTTAAATATTTTTAAAAAAAAATTATACCAAAATTCATAATTTTTTTTATCTATCCATAGACACCCATTTTGAATATATTTAGAATAGTTTTAAAAAAAAAATTTTATATGATAAAGTTTGTAGGTATAAAAATATCAAAATACAAAATATATTAATAAATTTCGTTTTTAAGGTATAAAAATTCTAAATAATAAAAATTTATTCCTTATTTTTTCATATATGTGTTGGGTAATTTTTAATTGCAATTTTTTATCACTTCGTTTCTTATTGTATTATTCATAGAGATAAATAATAGATAAACCTAAATTTCATTCTAAGGTATAAAAATATAATAAATAATAAAATTAACCCATATTCTTGTCTATATATAGTGAATGTGTTGGATCATTTTGAAACACCAAAACACAACTCTTCTTTCTACATCCATCATGGATAATCATCCAAATTCTCAAAACTTTAGTGAAATGTTTGGTTTTAATGATTTAACCCTAGATTCCGATTATAATTATTATAGTCAAATACTCACTCAACCTTCCGAAATCCCTGCATACAACACCTAACACCAGGGTAGTTTAGCTCCCTCTTTTGGTGGTGGTAATGATGGTGGTGGTGGTTATGGTGGTATTGGTAATGGTGGTGGTGGTGGGTATGGTGCTAGTGGTGGTGGTGGTGGTGGTTATGGTGCTAGTAGTGGTGGTTATGGTGGTGGTGGAGGTTATGATGGTGGTGGTGGTTATGGTGCTAGTAGTGGTGGTGGTTATGGTGGAGGTGGTCGTGGTGGTGGTGGTGGTGGTTATGGTGGAGGTTATGGTGCTAATAGTGGTAGCGTTGGTAGTGATAGTGGTTATGGTGGAGGTTATGGTGCTAATAGTGGTGGTGGTGGTGGTTTTGAAGCTCCTATTAGTGGTGGTGGTGATCGTGGTGGTGGTGGTCGTCGTCGTGGTGGTCGTCGTGGTGGTCGTCATGGAGGTGGTGGTGATAATGACAATGGTGGTGGTGGTGGCGGTGGTGTTGATGGTGAGCGCGTTTATTGGACCCACGAAGATGATTTGCTTCTCATCTCCGGTTTTATAAACGTGAGTACTAATTCGATTGATAACAATGGCCAAACTTCAGAGGCATTTTGGAGTCGAATTACTAACACTTACATGCAGTGGAGGAAGCCTCACCAAGTTCCTCGAGACAAAAATAAAATGAAGTGTACATGAAAAAAGGTTAACAACACGGTTGGTAAGTTTGTTGGTTGCCATGAAAAAACTCTCAAATTAAAAGCTAGCGGCGAAGGAAATCATGATGTAATTAATAAAGCACATGAAATTTATAGAGCTACATATGAGTGTAGTTTTGTAAATGAGCATGCATGGTATGTTCTTCGTAATGAAGAAAAATGGAGAGTTGATCATTTGAAAAAGATCAACCAGGAGAAGGAGGAAAGTGTTTCAAGCGGCAAAATATCAAGGGCTTCAACTGAAGATGTCGTGGGTTCTAACCCAACTCCTGAAACTCCAACAAACATGCATGATCATCAACATTTTGATCGTCTTGAAGGTATCAAAAGCGTCAAGAGAAAGGGGAAACAGAAGGCATCAACAACGAGTAATGAACACGTTGAAGTGATGACGAAGAGAAAGGAAGAAGCATCACGACGTATGAGCGAGATACTAGAGTTTAAGAAATCGAAGGCGGCACAAAAGATACAGATGCAAAAAGAATACGTAAGAGTTAAGAAGATGGAACTATTGATGAGCTTGATGGCAGATAAGGAATTGACTCCTGCAGGTATTGAATTGAAGGAAAGTTTGATGAAGGAACTCAAAATGGTTTGAAGAAATTGCAATCATCGGAAGTTGTATCAATGTATTTTCTAATGATGTTAATGCTCTTATTTTATGTTTTATGTTGTTGTATCCTAATGTTTAGTGCTATATTACGTAAGATGTTTTTGTAATCAGTTCTCTTGATGTAAGATCTTGTTGTTGCAATCAATGTATTTTCTACTTTGTGTGAGAAGTGTGGTCAAGATAAATGAAGCTACAAAGTGTTGTCATTTCATATCACGTCTTGACAGGGCATAGGTTTAAAGAAGGGAATGTGCAAAAATAATGATGGGTCCGACAATGCATGTGAAGGTGGCAGAGATTGAACAAAGATAAAGATAAGGTGACAGAGATTGGACAAAGTTAATGCATGTGAAGCTACAGAGTGTTGTCATTTCATGTCACGTCTTGACAGGGCATGGGTTTAAAGAAGAGAATGGGTAAAGATAATGATGGGTCCGACAATGCATGTGAAGGTGGCAAAGATTGGGCAAAGATAAAGATAAGGTGAAGCTACAAAGTGTTGTTATTTCATGTCACGTCTTGACAAGGCATGGGTTTAAAGAAGAGAATGAGTAAAGATAATGATGGATCCGACAATGCATGTGAAGGTGGCAAAGATTGGGCAAAGATAAAGATAGGGTGGCAAAGATTGGGCAAAGTTAATGCATGTGAAGCTACATAATGTTGTCATTTCATGTCACGTCTTGACAGGGCCTGGGTTTAAAGAAGGGAATGATGGGTCCGAAAATGCATGTGAAGGTGGCAGAGAAAAGTTGTAGATATATTTAAATATAAAACGGTCATCTAAACAGATTGATATATAAATGTGATATGAGTATAGAGATTTCATTCAACTCTATCAATATCTATTTCAAACAAATAACTACACAATGTCGAACTCTGATTCTGATCTATCAATCCCCAACCCATTCCTTAGTAGCAGTAGCTCTGATATAGATAATGAGCTCTTCGTTGCTTTCAATGAGTGGCAACTTGCATGCCAAAGACTTGATGAGGCACGAGCAGAAAGCTCTAGAAGAAGAAGACGTCGTCGAACACACATTGAAAGAGGAAGGGAGTAAGGGGAAGCACAATTACGCAGAGATTATTTCTCTGAGGTCTCGACGTACACAAATTCAATCTTCCGACGTCGGTTCAGAATGCGCAAACATGTTTTCATGCGCATTGTTGAAAGCCTCGAGAATGGAGTGAAATACTTTCAACAAATGCCAGATGCGACTAGTAGACTTGGTATATCTACATTACAAAAATGCACCAGTGCGATACGGATGTTGGCGTATGGAACAGCTGCAGACGCTAGTGACGCATATCTTCGTCTTGCTGAGGGCAATGCTATAGTGGAAGACTTACAGTGGAAGACTTGCAGCGTCTACTTGTGAAGAATATCTTCGTCAACCTATAGTGATGTTAGGTGGCATCGATTGCAAGCATTGGGCTTGGAAAAATTGTCCAAATGCATGGAAAGGTCAATATGCACGTGGAGATCATGGATATCCAACGATTGTACTAGAGGTTGTGGCATCTCATGACCTATGGTTTTGGCATGCATTTTTTGGTGTCCCATATACGTGTAACGATATTAATGTGCTTGATCGTTCTCCTGTTTTTGATGAAGTTTTGCATGGTAGGGCACCATATATATCAATTTCATGGTTAATGGTCATCAATACAACAAGTGATATTATCTTACCGATGGTATTTACCCACCTTGGGCCACATTTGTGCAATCTGTTCGACACCCGCAAAGCCCTAAAGCTAAACTATTTGCTCAAGTTCAAGAGGGAGCTCGCAAAGATGTAGAAAGGGCGTTTGGAGTCTTACAATCTCGATTTGCAATCATTCGAAACCCAACACTTTCATGGGATTTGATTAAGATTGGGAAAACTATGCGAGCATGCATTATCTTGCATAATATGGTTGTAGAAGATGAACGAGATCAATACGAAGGTGAGCTCCCAGAGTATGATCAAGAAGGAGTTGCAGGCTCGGTAAATCCTTCGGATTACACGACAATAAGATCGATTAATATACGCGACTACCTCCAAAAGACAATTCAAGTGCGAGACAAAACTACACATCAACAACTTCAGAACGAATTAATGGAGAATATTTGGCAAAAATTTGGAAATTAGGTTATCGACTCAAGATTGTGTTATTTTAATGTTGTTTGCTTCATTTTTTTATGTTCACTTCAATGTTGTTTGTATCATGATTTAAGTTTTATGTATTTTATCGTGTGATGTTTTCTATGCTAATTTTAATGAAATTAAGTTATTCTTATAATTAAATATTATTTTAAATATAATTGAATAATTTTAAGTTAACAAAAAATAATTAAATGATTATTTAATGTTATAATAATAAAAAGTTTGGTTTAAGATATAGTTAAAACAATTGTAATATTAAAAAGTTAGTAGGGGTATATTTGTAAAATGGTATGAGAAAATAAATGGATGGGTGAGAAAAAACGAGATAAGACCCAATGATGAAGACCAATTGATAAATTGGAAAAAGTAAGTTATAAGATTTTATTGAAAAAAAATTACAAAAATGGTCCAAGGACCCGCTTTGAATACTCATTGATAAAGAATGCATTTAATACATAGAAAAAATTACAAAGTTGCGATTTTCGAGAAACTTTATAACTAAAAAAAAATGTTATTAAAAGAAGATTATTTTTCATAAAAGTCTATATTAAAATTTCAAAGAAAAGACTTAGTTTAAATCTTCACATTTATTTGAGCTCTTGTTATTCTTCCTTGATGTCATTATGAACCATTCACATTATCAATATTTAGCGTATATTGAAGAGCTTGATGTTTTTCTAATTTTCGTGGACTTTGTTATTGTTCGCTCCAAACGGTGTGTGCAAGCTTTAAATTTATAACCCTAGACTTAAGCTTAAAACAAGGATGCGAACCCGCAGTGTACGGGTCAATCGTAGTAAAAGCAAGAAAATTCCAAGGGTCGATCACAGGGACTCGGTGAAACAAAGTCAACACAGTATGCTACGTTAGTTCTAACCACAAGAGCGATTAACACAATCAAAGATGAATAAGATGTCAAATAAAGCAAGCATGTAATTCTAGGGATTAAAGCATCTAGTTGTGGTTCCAACTCAAGATCTATAGATAAGCGGACAAAGCTGAGATTTTTGCGTGGGGAAGGTGTTACTAAGTGGAGTAGATCACCGGGTAAGTCTCACTACACACTAATCCTAAACCGCAACTCCTATTACCGGGTAAGTCTCAAGGAATTAAGATAAAGAACTATAACCTCAAACTAACACACCATCTAAGGGAATAGAATCAACCTTTACCGGGTAAGTCTCAGGCTAACTCACGAAGATGGGATGGAAGCACACTCAAACCCCAATAAAGGATAAACCTTTATTACCTACACTTATGATCGTTGATAAACAAACTAAGGAATTACCGGGTAAGTCTCATCCTAAGCTTGCTTTGGACCAAGAAGGTGTAATAAGAATAGGATTTGGCAAACTCTAACACTTAACTCTCAGTTTAGGTCGAATAAGTCACCTCGGTCAGAAGAATTCCACCCCGGCCGAGATGTTCATCAACCGAACGAGATGCTTAGGGTTAAGGTTAAAGACTCGAACTTTCAGGATCCTACTGGAATCTAAGATTATTCTATCATTGTTTTTCCCACAACCTTCAGCCAATCACCCTAGAATCACACAAGGAAATTAGCCACTCATCATCATAATGAAAGTATTAAATATAAGGGAAGAAGGTGAATATTTGAACAAAGAAGAATTTAATGAAAAGACTTCAATAACTGAATCAAATATCACAACAAAGCGTTCCTTGGACAATAATCCAACAAGACAAGACAACAATTGAGGGAGTTGAAGACAATCTTACAAAACCCTTCAATAAAGCTATAAAAGCTATGAACTTCAATCTTCCTTCAACCTTCAAAAAGGTTCTTCAACTCTCTCCCAAATTGGAGTATGCTGCTTCTTGCGCTGATAGCGGATGATCGGTGTATGCGGGGATCTAAGCACACTTGGATTTGTGGAAAATCCAACCCTTTTTATAGGAAAATAACCCTCCAAAGATAATAAATCTTAGAAAGATATTCTCCCATAAATATAGGTAAAATATATGATTCTGCATATCTCCTTCCTTCCAGGAGCCAAGCCCAAAAATATAAGATCACTTTCCAATTTTAAAAGATCTCAGCCAAGAATAAAATATTCTCGCCGCGTCCTAGGTTTTCGCCTCGGTCGAGTCGGCCTCTCTGGATCACCTCGGTCGAGATGAATCTCTGGTCAACCGAGGTGAGTCACAACTGAATGTGAAATCTCTCAAAACTGGCCCAAAGTAAATCCTTAATCCATGGCTATGCTTCCTGGATGTAGCTCCAAATGACTCTTGACTTCTTTTGCTCCTTTTTGATGCAAAACGTACCATATTACCTGCAATTACAACGAAACTAGGTGTAGACCTCGATTCTCGCAAAGGTAGATGAAATGGCAGTAAAATCACATAATGTACATACAAACATGCAGATTATTGAAGATAAAACGTTCAAACAAACCCCAAAATATAGACTATAATTCAAGCTATCAAAATACCCCATACTTAGCCCTTGCTTGTCCCCAAGCAAGTTCCGCATATAGAAGACAAGATAGAATGGATTATAAGTCAAGAAAATCAATGAAAAAGCCTTTCAAAAACATTTTATGGTGTGCAACTACCATAGATCACTCTAAGAGAGTACTTCCTGGAATTTAAAAACTCAATATGCTCAAAACATTTTATAAATATAGGAAAGTTGTTCATCTTTGCACAAAATCATAGAATGTATAATAAATCACAATTATCAAAATTAATCATGTATAATCCAGTTTAAACCGCTAAGTCAATCAACAAGCTCAAGGTCTCAAGGGCTTCCCAAAAGAAAAGGTCAAGAAACGTGTAGGGTAGGGATGTATGTAAGGTAATGTGGTGCTGGAATCCGGGAAAAGGATGAACTTCACTTTCACTTTGACTTGCAACACCTTCCACCAATAAGCTTTGCTTATTTCGCACTTTTCTTTTACTTTACTTTTTGGGATGCATGGACAGAGGTGCACAATAACCGAAGCCTAGGAAATCCGCAATCATCAATTTCTCGAGATGCATCAAACCCTTGATGCACATACCATGACCCGATAGGAATATCGCTCAATCCGACTTTGGCAAGACACAAACACCCGGCTATGTGAATGGTGCCGAGTTACTCATCTTCATGATTGACTTCCCCAAACCTATTATTACTTTCTAGCACTTTCACTTCCAGCCCACTTCTCAATTTTGACTTCATTGCTTTCACCACTTCGCTTGCTTCCAAATTCCCGGATAGGTAAAGGGAGGCAAAATGTATATGAGGGGCTAAGCATGATCAAGGAGAAGAAGAAGAAGAGAATGAATTGCCTTGGTCTTTCCAAGAAGAAAGTGAGAGAACTTAACCTGCGGTGTCAACCTTCAAATTCAACATAATTTGGATAAAAAACAAAGTATTAAACATGCCAATAATTTTAAACAAAGCATTTAGCAACTTAAACATATCATAAAACCTTTCAAACACATAAAGAATTTAAAACCAGTCAGTAAACAAGATCTTCACTGAGATCATATCCAGATAAGTCACACAAAATCGTTTTCGAAAACTTCTCAGTTAACCCACCTCGGTCGAGGTGTTCTTGGTTCAACCGAGGTGAATCACCTCGTTCGGCCAGAATCTCCCCGGTCGAGGTCAAAAAAATTTTCGGTTTTGACGTTTTTCTCAATCAAATAACCTGTAGGTATGCATGTAATATCAGATAATCATATAAAGGCAAATGAAGCATAAATATGAAAATATCCGATAAATATAATACATCAAAAGTAGTCGAATACATCACGTAGTCAAGTAGTCAAATAACAAACACCCCATACTTGAGACACACTGTCCCAGTGGGTATAATAAAAGTCTAAACAAGAGAACTCACCGAATAAAAGCCGAACTGCATAAAAAAGATATAATAATAAAGTCCTGCAGCTCCTCAGTAGTCTCGATCCGGTGGTGGTGGTGGTATGTAGGGGTACTGAGTCGGGTCATAGGGATGGCCCATGATACGCTCAAACTGTAGCTGAGCCATCATGTGCTGATGATGCTGCCGCTCCTGCATCTCGCGGATATCCAGCGAAAGTGCAGCATATGAGTCGATAACCTGATCCGTCAGGTCATCGATCCGTCGGTGTGTAGCTCTGTCCCTAACTCCACGCCTCCTGCGTCTAGCAGGTCTGACTGGAGACGCCTCAGCTGGCGCCGGCTCAGTGTCCTCCTCGTCATCATCCAAATCTATAATAGGTGGCGCGCTCGTCCCAGCTGTATCTGTACCTGTGTCCATCGGGACGCCACCTCCTCTCTCATCTACTGTATCATCATCATCGTCGTCCTCGTCCTCAACCTCCTCCTCAGCCTCAGCAGGGGCAGCTGCTCCCTCTCTGTAATCCTCCATAAGTGGAGCCCATGCTGTCTGCCAGTAGTGTGGATCAAAGACAGAGAACTGTGCAGACCATCTGATGCCCTGAGGTGCAGTCAGCTCCCATGGCATAGCGACGTAGGGTGTAGTCAAACCACGGGGAACTAGAATCCTCCGTGTAATCATCTCCTGAAGTCCGAGCGGCTTGGCAGCCGCCACCATGGTACACCTGCTCAGATCCATATCCTGACACCTAGCGATATGGGTCACTATCCCTCCGCAGCATATATCTCCCTTCCCTTTGGCCTTGATCCTGTGCAGATCCTCTGCCAGCATCAATCCAAAGTCAGGGTATCCACCTGTGACCATGCAGTATAAAGAGAAGAGCTCCCCCTGTCGGACCTTCTGGGGCGTCTCAGTACGCGCCAGAAGCGTCTCATTGAAGATCCTGTGTACCAACCGAAAAGCTAGATGATAAATAAGCTTCGCCCTGGAATCACCAGGGTGCCACCTATCTGCGTGCTCTGTAATGTGGGCGATCTGACCCCAGAACTCTCTAGCTACAGCTCGGGTCGGGAAATCTACAGCAGTGGGGGTAGGGAAGCCAAAGATGTCTCTCCAGTGGTCTAGAGGTACTAAGTAGTTCCGGTTCATCAACCGGTACTTCACAGCCCTCTCTGTGGGGAGGTAAGTGAAGGAACTGACAAACTCGAGGGTCGGCTCAAGGTAGGCTGGGGCTCGGATCTCAGTAAACTGATCCAGCCCGACAGTGGTGATCATCCTCCTAAGCTCTCCATCTACGTGGAGACAATCAAAGGCAGAAACGTCCAGAAATCTAGGAGCGATAACTGGACGACTAGCAATACGATCATAATCTACCCGGTGTCTCTTGTGAATCACCGGGATAGAAGGTCGGGATGAGGAAGAAGAAGGGGAAGGAGAGGATCTATCTCTAAGGGCTAACAATCTGTCAGAACTCATCTTCAAACTGTACTGTCAGACTACCTCGGTCGACTGACAAACTCCAAGAATCGCCTCGACCGAGGTGCAGGTCGACTGGACCGAGGCGAAGGCAGTGCGATTTCCAACTCTCTGAATTTCAGTTCTTTTCCCCCAAAAATCACTACCGATGCTTCCTAAGGGGTACTTAAAGGTTTCCTCAACAGAATCAAGGGCAACCAAAGCCCAAATTTCAGTAAACGAACGAGTTTAGGTTTTCGAACGTTTTTACCTCGTTCCGGTCGAAACGCTCAAATTTCTTGCAGATCTGTAGTTGCAATCGACTCCTCTATCCTTCAATCTCGGTTTGGAAGCAGAAAACGTCGAAAACGAGCAAGAAACGAGGTGAGCGAGGTGCGTCTGTTCGCCGCGGTCGAGGAGGGTAAAAAAATGAAAATGTAATTTTTCCCCCTTTTATACTTTTACTGGATCTGCTGTCACCTCGGTCGAGATGGTCTCGACTGGTCCGAGGTGGTATGGACCGAGGCGGTTCTGCAGAAACCCTAGTCGCCTCGGTTGCTCAAGAATCAACTCGGTCGAGGTGCTTTGACAGTGACCGAGGTCCTTCTGTCTTCTCAGAATCTCGAACTTTTGTCCTTCCAGTTGTGCTCCTCCTTAGATATTCCCTGTTGTCTGTCCAGAACGCCAAAAACAAAGCAAAGCAAAGCAAAAACAAAAACTATCTAAGCTAGACTAGAAAACGGGAAAGAAGAGCAATACCTCGGGTTGCCTCCCAAGAAGCGCTTGATTTAAGGTCGCTAGCTGGACCATACGGCATGGGATTACTCAATGCACTTCGAATGTCGTGGAGTGCTCATCACATCCGTAAAAATCTTCCAAGAAGGTTCCGGTTCCTAACTTCACCGGCAAATGGTAAGATCTCCCACGTACAAGCTTGTACGGTTTGATTCTCACCGGAATCCTTCTAGCTTTCCTGCACTTCAATGGGACATAATCTAGCCTTGCGTCCCATCCTTTCCTGGATCGAAAAAATAGTTTCTCGAGAATCATAGCAGCTTCCCCATCTATAGCTTGGGGATGGTACAGGGTCCTGAGCATGCGAGGGACCTCATACTTGAACAAATAACACTTCGTTGCCTTAGCGGTGAAGCGTTTGCCAACTCCACTCCTCATGATCCGAGGAGCTTCTTCTTCCAACAATTTCAAGGAAGACTTCATCTTGATCTTTGGAGGTTCTTTCGGAAGAGACCTCCAACTCTCCGGTGCTTTCCTGAAAAATTCAGAAATTTTAATAGGGATTTCAAATGAAGTAGGAGAATGTACCTTGCAAAGTTCTCCAAAGCTTGAGACAAGTTTCGTGTTGGGTTGATAATCCACCCACGAAATCTCTCTCAGTTCTGCTGGTCTTTCTTCCACCTTGACCACAATCTCAGTAATTTGGCCAAGGTTCTCTGCATCTTCCACTTCTGGTTTTGCAGATTCTTCCATCTCGGTCGAGATCTCCTCCACCTCGACCGAGGTCTCGGCAGTTGGATCGAGATCTTCCACATCCTCCGCTTCCACAGAAGCTTCAGGAAAAACTTCCGGTTCGACCAAAGGAATGCTTGGAACGTGCAACACTTCCTTATGCTCCTCTTTCGGCTTAGCATAGGATAGGGTGCTTTCCTTGAGCTCCTCCACCTTCTTCATCAACTTCTCCAATCTTGATTCGAGAGAGTCTTCAAAAGGTTGCTCATAAATGTTTTTAGGGACATTCTTCTCATCCCATATCGCAAGTTCATGCTGAATGGCCTCTTCTCTTTCCCATTCATTGTTGAACCAATAGAAGGAGTACTTCTCTTCCAAGTATTCATAATGGTCCGCCCTAGCACTTTGTCTTGCTATCCAGGCTGGATCAAATGTAGTCATCGGAAATCCTGAAAACTACAAAACTCATAGAAAGAGTAGTTAGTAGCAACAGGGGCAAGTGCCCCGAAAGCAAACCGCAACCGGCTCGGTCTAGACCAAGTCCCCGGCAACGGCGCCAAAAACTTGTTCGCTCCAAACGGTGTGTGCAAGCTTTAAATTTATAACCCTAGACTTAAGCTTAAAACAAGGATGCGAACCCGCAGTGTACGGGTCAATCGTAGTAAAAGCAAGAAAATTCCAGGGGTCGATCACAGGGACTCGGTGAAACAAAGTCAACACAGTATGCTACGTTAGTTCTAACCACAAGAGCGATTAACACAATCAAAGATGAATAAGATGTCAAATAAAGCAAGCATGTAATTCTAGGGATTAAAGCATCTAGTTGTGGTTCCAACTCAAGATCTATAGATAAGCGGACAAAGCTGAGATTTTTGCGTGGGGAAGGTGTTACTAAGTGGAGTAGATCACCGGGTAAGTCTCACTACACACTAATCCTAAACCGCAACTCCTATTACCGGGTAAGTCTCAAGGAATTAAGATAAAGAACTATAACCTCAAACTAACACACCATCTAAGGGAATAGAATCAACCTTTACCGGGTAAGTCTCAGGCTAACTCACGAAGATGGGATGGAAGCACACTCAAACCCCAATAAAGGATAAACCTTTATTACCTACACTTATGATCGTTGATAAACAAACTAAGGAATTACCGGGTAAGTCTCATCCTAAGCTTGCTTTGGACCAGGAAGGTGTAATAAGAATAGGATTTGGCAAACTCTAACACTTAACTCTCAGTTTAGGTCGAATAAGTCACCTCGGTCAGAAGAATTCCACCCCGGCCGAGATGTTCATCAACCGAATGAGATGCTTAGGGTTAAGGTTAAAGACTCGAACTTTCAGGATCCTACTGGAATCTAAGATTATTCTATCATTGTTTTTCCCACAACCTTCAGCCAATCACCCTAGAATCACACAAGGAAATTAGCCACTCATCATCATAATGAAAGTATTAAATATAAGGGAAGAAGGTGAATATTTGAACAAAGAAGAATTTAATGAAAAGACTTCAATAACTGAATCAAATATCACAACAAAGCGTTCCTTGGACAATAATCCAACAAGACAAGACAACAATTGAGGGAGTTGAAGACAATCTTACAAAACCCTTCAATAAAGCTATAAAAGCTATGAACTTCAATCTTCCTTCAACCTTCAAAAAGGTTCTTCAACTCTCTCCCAAATTGGAGTATGCTGCTTCTTGCGCTGATAGCGGATGATCGGTGTATGCGGGGATCTAAGCACACTTGGATTTGTGGAAAATCCAACCCTTTTTATAGGAAAATAACCCTCCAAAGATAATAAATCTTAGAAAGATATTCTCCCATAAATATAGGTAAAATATATGATTCTGCATATCTCCTTCCTTCCAGGAGCCAAGCCCAAAAATATAAGATCACTTTCCAATTTTAAAAGATCTCAGCCAAGAATAAAATATTCTCGCCGCGTCCTAGGTTTTCGCCTCGGTCGAGTCGGCCTCTCTGGATCACCTCGGTCGAGATGAATCTCTGGTCAACCGAGGTGAGTCACAACTGAATGTGAAATCTCTCAAAACTGGCCCAAAGTAAATCCTTAATCCATGGCTATGCTTCCTGGATGTAGCTCCAAATGACTCTTGACTTCTTTTGCTCCTTTTTGATGCAAAACGTACCATATTACCTGCAATTACAACGAAACTAGGTGTAGACCTCGATTCTCGCAAAGGTAGATGAAATGGCAGTAAAATCACATAATGTACATACAAACATGCAGATTATTGAAGATAAAACGTTCAAACAAACCCCAAAATATAGACTATAATTCATGCTATCAAAATACCCCATACTTAGCCCTTGCTTGTCCCCAAGCAAGTTCCGCATATAGAAGACAAGATAGAATGGATTATAAGTCAAGAAAATCAATGAAAAAGCCTTTCAAAAACATTTTATGGTGTGCAACTACCATAGATCACTCTAAGAGAGTACTTCCTGGAATTTAAAAACTCAATATGCTCAAAACATTTTATAAATATAGGAAAGTTGTTCATCTTTGCACAAAATCATAGAATGTATAATAAATCACAATTATCAAAATTAATCATGTATAATCCAGTTTAAACCGCTAAGTCAATCAACAAGCTCAAGGTCTCAAGGGCTTCCCAAAAGAAAAGGTCAAGAAACGTGTAGGGTAGGGATGTATGTAAGGTAATGTGGTGCTGGAATCCGGGAAAAGGATGAACTTCACTTTCACTTTGACTTGCAACACCTTCCACCAATAAGCTTTGCTTATTTCGCACTTTTCTTTTACTTTACTTTTTTGGATGCATGGACAGAGGTGCACAATAACCGAAGCCTAGGAAATCCGCAATCATCAATTTCTCGAGATGCATCAAACCCTTGATGCACATACCATGACCCGATAGGAATATCGCTCAATCCGACTTTGGCAAGACACAAACACCCGGCTATGTGAATGGTGCCGAGTTACTCATCTTCATGATTGACTTCCCCAAACCTATTATTACTTTCTAGCACTTTCACTTCCAGCCCACTTCTCAATTTTGACTTCATTGCTTTCACCACTTCGCTTGCTTCCAAATTCCCGGATAGGTAAAGGGAGGCAAAATGTATATGAGGGGCTAAGCATGATCAAGGAGAAGAAGAAGAAGAGAATGAATTGCCTTGGTCTTTCCAAGAAGAAAGTGAGAGAACTTAACCTGCGGTGTCAACCTTCAAATTCAACATAATTTGGATAAAAAACAAAGTATTAAACATGCCAATAATTTTAAACAAAGCATTTAGCAACTTAAACATATCATAAAACCTTTCAAACACATAAAGAATTTAAAACCAGTCAGTAAACAAGATCTTCACTGAGATCATATCCAGATAAGTCACACAAAATCGTTTTCGAAAACTTCTCAGTTAACCCACCTCGGTCGAGGTGTTCTTGGTTCAACCGAGGTGAATCACCTCGTTCGGCCAGAATCTCCCCGGTCGAGGTCAAAAAAATTTTCGGTTTTGACGTTTTTCTCAATCAAATAACCTGTAGGTATGCATGTAATATCAGATAATCATATAAAGGCAAATGAAGCATAAATATGAAAATATCCGATAAATATAATACATCAAAAGTAGTCGAATACATCACGTAGTCAAGTAGTCAAATAACAAACACCCCATACTTGAGACACACTGTCCCAGTGGGTATAATAAAAGTCTAAACAAGAGAACTCACCGAATAAAAGCCGAACTGCATAAAAAAGATATAATAATAAAGTCCTGCAGCTCCTCAGTAGTCTCGATCCGGTGGTGGTGGTGGTATGTAGGGGTACTGAGTCGGGTCATAGGGATGGCCCATGATACGCTCAAACTGTAGCTGAGCCATCATGTGCTGATGATGCTGCCGCTCCTGCATCTCGCGGATATCCAGCGAAAGTGCAGCATATGAGTCGATAACCTGATCCGTCAGGTCATCGATCCGTCGGTGTGTAGCTCTGTCCCTAACTCCACGCCTCCTGCGTCTAGCAGGTCTGACTGGAGACGCCTCAGCTGGCGCCGGCTCAGTGTCCTCCTCGTCATCATCCAAATCTATAATAGGTGGCGCGCTCGTCCCAGCTGTATCTGTACCTGTGTCCATCGGGACGCCACCTCCTCTCTCATCTACTGTATCATCATCATCGTCGTCCTCGTCCTCAACCTCCTCCTCAGCCTCAGCAGGGGCAGCTGCTCCCTCTCTGTAATCCTCCATAAGTGGAGCCCATGCTGTCTGCCAGTAGTGTGGATCAAAGACAGAGAACTGTGCAGACCATCTGATGCCCTGAGGTGCAGTCAGCTCCCATGGCATAGCGACGTAGGGTGTAGTCAAACCACGGGGAACTAGAATCCTCCGTGTAATCATCTCCTGAAGTCCGAGCGGCTTGGCAGCCGCCACCATGGTACACCTGCTCAGATCCATATCCTGACACCTAGCGATATGGGTCACTATCCCTCCGCAGCATATATCTCCCTTCCCTTTGGCCTTGATCCTGTGCAGATCCTCTGCCAGCATCAATCCAAAGTCAGGGTATCCACCTGTGACCATGCAGTATAAAGAGAAGAGCTCCCCCTGTCGGACCTTCTGGGGCGTCTCAGTACGCGCCAGAAGCGTCTCACTGAAGATCCTGTGTACCAACCGAAAAGCTAGATGATAAATAAGCTTCGCCCTGGAATCACCAGGGTGCCACCTATCTGCGTGCTCTGTAATGTGGGCGATCTGACCCCAGAACTCTCTAGCTACAGCTCGGGTCGGGAAATCTACAGCAGTGGGGGTAGGGAAGCCAAAGATGTCTCTCCAGTGGTCTAGAGGTACTAAGTAGTTCCGGTTCATCAACCGGTACTTCACAGCCCTCTCTGTGGGGAGGTAAGTGAAGGAACTGACAAACTCGAGGGTCGGCTCAAGGTAGGCTGGGGCTCGGATCTCAGTAAACTGATCCAGCCCGACAGTGGTGATCATCCTCCTAAGCTCTCCATCTACGTGGAGACAATCAAAGGCAGAAACGTCCAGAAATCTAGGAGCGATAACTGGACGACTAGCAATACGATCATAATCTACCCGGTGTCTCTTGTGAATCACCGGGATAGAAGGTCGGGATGAGGAAGAAGAAGGGGAAGGAGAGGATCTATCTCTAAGGGCTAACAATCTGTCAGAACTCATCTTCAAACTGTACTGTCAGACTACCTCGGTCGACTGACAAACTCCAAGAATCGCCTCGACCGAGGTGCAGGTCGACTGGACCGAGGCGAAGGCAGTGCGATTTCCAACTCTCTGAATTTCAGTTCTTTTCCCCCAAAAATCACTACCGATGCTTCCTAAGGGGTACTTAAAGGTTTCCTCAACAGAATCAAGGGCAACCAAAGCCCAAATTTCAGTAAACGAACGAGTTTAGGTTTTCGAACGTTTTTACCTCGTTCCGGTCGAAACGCTCAAATTTCTTGCAGATCTGTAGTTGCAATCGACTCCTCTATCCTTCAATCTCGGTTTGGAAGCAGAAAACGTCGAAAACGAGCAAGAAACGAGGTGAGCGAGGTGCGTCTGTTCGCCGCGGTCGAGGAGGGTAAAAAAATGAAAATGTAATTTTTCCCCCTTTTATACTTTTACTGGATCTGCTGTCACCTCGGTCGAGATGGTCTCGACTGGTCCGAGGTGGTATGGACCGAGGCGGTTCTGCAGAAACCCTAGTCGCCTCGGTTGCTCAAGAATCAACTCGGTCGAGGTGCTTTGACAGTGACCGAGGTCCTTCTGTCTTCTCAGAATCTCGAACTTTTGTCCTTCCAGTTGTGCTCCTCCTTAGATATTCCCTGTTGTCTGTCCAGAACGCCAAAAACAAAGCAAAGCAAAGCAAAAACAAAAACTATCTAAGCTAGACTAGAAAACGGGAAAGAAGAGCAATACCTCGGGTTGCCTCCCAAGAAGCGCTTGATTTAAGGTCGCTAGCTGGACCATACGGCATGGGATTACTCAATGCACTTCGAATGTCGTGGAGTGCTCATCACATCCGTAAAAATCTTCCAAGAAGGTTCCGGTTCCTAACTTCACCGGCAAATGGTAAGATCTCCCACGTACAAGCTTGTACGGTTTGATTCTCACCGGAATCCTTCTAGCTTTCCTGCACTTCAATGGGACATAATCTAGCCTTGCGTCCCATCCTTTCCTGGATCGAAAAAATAGTTTCTCGAGAATCATAGCAGCTTCCCCATCTATAGCTTGGGGATGGTACAGGGTCCTGAGCATGCGAGGGACCTCATACTTGAACAAATAACACTTCGTTGCCTTAGCGGTGAAGCGTTTGCCAACTCCACTCCTCATGATCCGAGGAGCTTCTTCTTCCAACAATTTCAAGGAAGACTTCATCTTGATCTTTGGAGGTTCTTTCGGAAGAGACCTCCAACTCTCCGGTGCTTTCCTGAAAAATTCAGAAATTTTAATAGGGATTTCAAATGAAGTAGGAGAATGTACCTTGCAAAGTTCTCCAAAGCTTGAGACAAGTTTCGTGTTGGGTTGATAATCCACCCACGAAATCTCTCTCAGTTCTGCTGGTCTTTCTTCCACCTTGACCACAATCTCAGTAATTTGGCCAAGGTTCTCTGCATCTTCCACTTCTGGTTTTGCAGATTCTTCCATCTCGGTCGAGATCTCCTCCACCTCGACCGAGGTCTCGGCAGTTGGATCGAGATCTTCCACATCCTCCGCTTCCACAGAAGCTTCAGGAAAAACTTCCGGTTCGACCAAAGGAATGCTTGGAACGTGCAACACTTCCTTATGCTCCTCTTTCGGCTTAGCATAGGATAGGGTGCTTTCCTTGAGCTCCTCCACCTTCTTCATCAACTTCTCCAATCTTGATTCGAGAGAGTCTTCAAAAGGTTGCTCATAAATGTTTTTAGGGACATTCTTCTCATCCCATATCGCAAGTTCATGCTGAATGGCCTCTTCTCTTTCCCATTCATTGTTGAACCAATAGAAGGAGTACTTCTCTTCCAAGTATTCATAATGGTCCGCCCTAGCACTTTGTCTTGCTATCCAGGCTGGATCAAATGTAGTCATCGGAAATCCTGAAAACTACAAAACTCATAGAAAGAGTAGTTAGTAGCAACAGGGGCAAGTGCCCCGAAAGCAAACCGCAACCGGCTCGGTCTAGACCAAGTCCCCGGCAACGGCGCCAAAAACTTGTTCGCTCCAAACGGTGTGTGCAAGCTTTAAATTTATAACCCTAGACTTAAGCTTAAAACAAGGATGCGAACCCGCAGTGTACGGGTCAATCGTAGTAAAAGCAAGAAAATTCCAGGGGTCGATCACAGGGACTCGGTGAAACAAAGTCAACACAGTATGCTACGTTAGTTCTAACCACAAGAGCGATTAACACAATCAAAGATGAATAAGATGTCAAATAAAGCAAGCATGTAATTCTAGGGATTAAAGCATCTAGTTGTGGTTCCAACTCAAGATCTATAGATAAGCGGACAAAGCTGAGATTTTTGCGTGGGGAAGGTGTTACTAAGTGGAGTAGATCACCGGGTAAGTCTCACTACACACTAATCCTAAACCGCAACTCCTATTACCGGGTAAGTCTCAAGGAATTAAGATAAAGAACTATAACCTCAAACTAACACACCATCTAAGGGAATAGAATCAACCTTTACCGGGTAAGTCTCAGGCTAACTCACGAAGATGGGATGGAAGCACACTCAAACCCCAATAAAGGATAAACCTTTATTACCTACACTTATGATCGTTGATAAACAAACTAAGGAATTACCGGGTAAGTCTCATCCTAAGCTTGCTTTGGACCAGGAAGGTGTAATAAGAATAGGATTTGGCAAACTCTAACACTTAACTCTCAGTTTAGGTCGAATAAGTCACCTCGGTCAGAAGAATTCCACCCCGGCCGAGATGTTCATCAACCGAATGAGATGCTTAGGGTTAAGGTTAAAGACTCGAACTTTCAGGATCCTACTGGAATCTAAGATTATTCTATCATTGTTTTTCCCACAACCTTCAGCCAATCACCCTAGAATCACACAAGGAAATTAGCCACTCATCATCATAATGAAAGTATTAAATATAAGGGAAGAAGGTGAATATTTGAACAAAGAAGAATTTAATGAAAAGACTTCAATAACTGAATCAAATATCACAACAAAGCGTTCCTTGGACAATAATCCAACAAGACAAGACAACAATTGAGGGAGTTGAAGACAATCTTACAAAACCCTTCAATAAAGCTATAAAAGCTATGAACTTCAATCTTCCTTCAACCTTCAAAAAGGTTCTTCAACTCTCTCCCAAATTGGAGTATGCTGCTTCTTGCGCTGATAGCGGATGATCGGTGTATGCGGGGATCTAAGCACACTTGGATTTGTGGAAAATCCAACCCTTTTTATAGGAAAATAACCCTCCAAAGATAATAAATCTTAGAAAGATATTCTCCTATAAATATAGGTAAAATATATGATTTTGCATATCTCCTTCCTTCCAGGAGCCAAGCCCAAAAATATAAGATCACTTTCCAATTTTAAAAGATCTCAGCCAAGAATAAAATATTCTCGCCGCGTCCTAGGTTTTCGCCTCGGTCGAGTCGGCCTCTCTGGATCACCTCGGTCGAGATGAATCTCTGGTCAACCGAGGTGAGTCACAACTGAATGTGAAATCTCTCAAAACTGGCCCAAAGTAAATCCTTAATCCATGGCTATGCTTCCTGGATGTAGCTCCAAATGACTCTTGACTTCTTTTGCTCCTTTTTGATGCAAAACGTACCATATTACCTGCAATTACAACGAAACTAGGTGTAGACCTCGATTCTCGCAAAGGTAGATGAAATGGCAGTAAAATCACATAATGTACATACAAACATGCAGATTATTGAAGATAAAACGTTCAAACAAACCCCAAAATATAGACTATAATTCATGCTATCAGTTATTGGAACATATACTTATATCTTGATTGAGTTATATTCCTTTTTAGTGACTAAATCATAACCGGTCTTTGAAGGTTTTGCTAACAAGGTTTAGGAGCCTTCGGCCATTTTTGGAAGAAACACACAATGCAATTGCTGGATTGACCTTGGCAAGTAAGTTACCTTACTAAAGATGTGGATTGTTTGGTTATATTCTATAATTAGACTCAATTATATTGCGCCTTTCTATAGATTTTTGTTTATTTTATAGCTATATTCATCAAGCATTTAGAAGGAGATATTTCGACGTATTCTTATATTTTCTTGTAGGACTATGTTTTCCAGTGCTTTATGTATTTTTGTGCTCAAGAGTGGACATGAGTCCATGAACATATGGATATCGAAATGGTTGAATTCACAATTTGTGAGTTTTGTCATAGATATCTTCCGATTATTTATTGGTATTAACAATTTTCAATTTAACCTCATTGATTTGTTCGGGTTAACAAAGGTTGTTGTTGGTAAGTGATTTATCTTGTTGTTGGAAGTTGTGATGTCTAATAAAAAAAATGTATTTCGAGTTATAAGTTTTGTCGTGCAAAAGGACAGTATATAGTGTTGTGTAGACAATGAACGTAGGGTACCATTGTATGTTGAGAAGGTATGTTGTCACCTTTGTATTTTTAAGTCTATGCTTCTCGTTTTTCTTGACCTTATTAATCAATTATTTATGTCCCGGTAGTTTTCTTTTGTGCAGCCCAATTGTAGCATATTGGTTGTATATCCTACCAATGAAGATATTGCAACATTGGATACTATAAAACTTGTTAGAGAAGTGGACCCTTTGGATACTATGTTTCTACTTTTATGTTTGATGTCTAACCTTATTCATATATGTAACTCATCTCATTCTTTGTCTCCTTCACTTCTGATTTATTGTTATATCTTGCATAGGTAAACATACACTTTTTTAACCGGAACATCGACCTAAAAATCATAGTCTAAATTAAAGAATGATGTGACAACTCCATAGGCGAGTATCAGCCATCAGATCCACTAGAGATAGCGTACACTTCTTCGTGTTGAAGCTTTTCAAGGTTTTATTTTAGTCTTTCATTATCTCTCTTCTCAAATTTAAGAGATTCATCAATGCATGTCTTTGCAAATTGATGATTTTGTTTGTCTACGACATTCATTTTTTTCTACGTTTTTTTGGATGTTAATTCCTATCATAGATGGGGTGATTTTGACTCATCTTGAAGAGTGTGAAACGAAACAATGTTATTGGAGAATTTGTCTATTCATAACATTGTTTGTTTGATAATTTGGTGGCTTTTTTCTTCAATGCATGATGTTAGAGGACTAATTTACTGATGTATGCCTTGAGAAGTGGTATGAAGTTTTTGTTCTCAAGTGTATAGAGGAGAAACATATTAGTTTTAAGAAGTACTCTAACTGAGTCAACTGCCAATGATGGTGAGATTAGAGTCTTTATCGTCTTTGAGAAGTTTTAGCTGACAATATAGCCGCACATTTAATGGTCTCACTTAATAAGTAATCATTTGGTAGTTACTTATATTCTCAATCTAAGACCGATTAGTCAATTTGGGCCTTATGATTTTCATATCTTTTTTTAAAACTGCAAGAGAAATACAAGGTATGAGTAGAGAGGGAGAGAAAAGAGAAGAGAGAGAGAAACAAGGTAAAATAATTTGCTTGAAAGAGAGAGAGGAACAAGGTAAAATAATTTGCTTGAACAGTTGAAATCACAGGTTTTTCGAGTTATTTCTATTAGATACCTTTGTTAGCATCTACTTGAGTTTCTTTACCTTTTTAAAATTATGAATGCTTATGGAGTGGAACAAGTGACTATAAAGCAAGAAAGAACTTAAAAAGGTACTATACATTTATGAGGGACCTCCACACAAGAAACAACTTAAAAGGTACTATACATTTATAATTGACTTGTCTTCTATTTCGTGCTCACTAAAACTTTCATATTGAGTCTCACTTCCCCATTCAAAATCACTATCATCTGGATTAGAGACGCTTGAACACAATCTGAGTACAATTGCAAATGGATTCAATCAACCTAGATCTAAGCTAGGAGATGTTAAAACCAAGGACAAATTTGTTAATAGCGCACCAAAGCCATTGTGAGAAAACCAATATCTAAGCTTCTTGAAAGGTACATTTCTAATTTATGAAAATGCTTTTTATGTTTGCTCTAAATTTGTGCTTACTTGGTTGCTTATTTTTTTAGTTCGATTTATTGTCACTTTGTTGAATTTGATTTTGTTTGCCTTCAATATTTGTCTCCAATGGAGTTGCATATCTATTTTCATTTAATTATGACTATTGAGTACGTTTTGACAGAGTTCCTAACAATCACTACAGGGGTAAAATGAGTGCAATTTTAGCTTATGCTCTCTACAACCCTCAAGGTCGACGTCATTTCACGATAGTAGAATAACTCTAATTAAATATCCAGCTAGAGAACAAGATAAGGTTTTCTTGAACCTTGAAAATCTACTTTGATTAGTAAACTTAAGTTCATTATTTTATCACAGAGATATTTATTGTTGAAGGAGATTCGGCATGTGGGAGTGCAAAGTGAGCTCGAGATAGAGATTTTCAGGTTCAATTTCCTTCTTGATCGAAATTTCTCTCTATGATTGTATTATGTATGTAATTAACTATGATTGGTCCTCTAAATAGGTTTTTTTTAAGTACACTTTGGACATCTTCGAGTAGCAGAGCAAAGAAACTGGAACCGTTTCCCTTAAGCTAATAAAATAATGTAAACAAGTATTCATGCCTTTATTGAGCATCAATTATTTTCTTTATTTTTGTAACTTTTACTTATTTCGTTATTTATGTTGGATAAATTGGAGGATTGCCTTAAATTGCTGGCAAAAACTTCATCTTTCACATTCTAAACATTTACTACGTCCTTGAAGAATAACTTTAACAAGGGCACGTTGAGAACGATGAATATCTATATCATTGGGCTAGATCAACTCTATAAATTGAACTTTTATTCTAATTTATTTATAGTGTCTTATTTGATAACATTTAGTTTATTGGATTAGTTCATAAAATTATTTTGACTATTTCAATGTGCTAGGAAAGTTGCTCAAAAATTTTCAACTGTTGATGTTTTTCATCATATCTGAGGTGACATTTTTAGTTGTGTTAATTTATCTCACTATAATTATGTATATTTAGCATCCATTTCTTTAGCTTTAAGTTCTAGCTTCTCATTTTGGTATGCTTTTACCGTTCAAATCCCTTTCATTTTGTAGTTTCATTTGACAACCGTCAATAACTTATTCATTATCCTCCATCTTACATTGTCATCTCTACTCTATATTTTAACATGAAGATTTTTGGAAAACGGCATCCAAATTTGACATGTGAAAAGGAGTTAGATAAATCAAAGTCCAATATATGTGCAGTCTGGATTTCATTAATGCACTACAACAATTCACAAGTCATTAGTGAGTTTTGTGCAAGAGGTGGAATGGTAATTAAAATTTGTGGTAGGATAGGATAATAAATATGCACTCAACTTTTGATCTTGACAATCCTATAAATCCTGTACATTTCTGGCTTTTTTTTCAAGATAAGAATGCTACTTTAGACCGGTGTTTAGCTATTGGCCTTGATACTTCAATTCAACACTTAAGACCGGCCTACCTAACACTTAAAGACCGGGGAAATAGGCTACCAATATTACATATTTCTCTTCTTTCATGTACAAGCATAACTATATACACTTATATACATTCCTTCTTTCATGTACAACCATAACTATATATAGATGAATCAGTCTCATGTAATTTATTTTATTCATTGATGTAATTTTCTTGTAATAATATAATGAGTTATTAAAAGTCTCATTCTCCCGTATTCAATTTACATAGCGTGTATGTAGCGCACACCAAACTAGTAATATTTAAAAGTGGGGCCTTGAACAAGAAATCTTATATGTATTAAAGGAGAGCCCTTTATTGCCACGTGTCGCAACCACGTTTATTTAAGCCCCAAATTATTTTCCAAAAGCAATTAATTAATTACTTTTGAAATGTTAAAATTAATCCAAATCTTTTACGGTAAACAACCTCCCAGATTATCTACGTATAACTTGAAAACTATTCAGTTATCAAAAGCAATTAATTAATTAATTTTTAAATGTTAAAATGTATCCAAATCTTTTACCGTAAATAACCTTTCAGATCACACGTATCTACCAATAATTTAAAAACTAATCAGTTATCAAATATAGATAAGTTTGCATTAATAATCTTTTTTAATGTTTGTTTATAACTTTATATCTTCCTTTTATTCAGCAATTCGTTACTATATTTTAAACTGAAAATTTTAAAAAAATTTGCAACCCTTAAACCGAATATTCAAATTGACTAAGATTTGAAAACAAAAAAATAACAAACGATTCAACAGTTATATATATGCGCTCAGATCCACTATATTTTTTATTTCAATTTTGTAGTTTGTTTTGCTTAAATCCAATTCTTCCAAAAATCAAGGGATTTGACTCCTATAGTTCTATATATATGATTTAAGAATTCAACTACACAACCCACTTCTGTCATTTAGGTTAGTATTTATTGAAAAAGAGTAGCAGGCCAAGAGTACGTAGCCGGAGGATTCTTCAGTGAGTAAGTAACATGATTTCTTTCTCTCCTTATGTGTTGCACCATTTTGCATGACTTTATATTGGAGTCATGTAAGCATATTATATGAATTCATTTCGAGAACAATTGTTATATGCTCTACAACCATGTATTACTTTACTCGTGCAGGTCTCCTGCTCGACTCGAGTTATGAACCTTCAATTTGTGCATTTTAAATTTGCACCATGAATCTCGCATGTCTCATTATTCACAAAATGCGCTCATATTACGAGAATCTTTGGATATGCTTTATTAGTATTTTTAGTCATCCAAATTATTTAGGATCGATACTAATAATATTTGTTAGTTTTGTGGTCGAAACAGTCCAAGCTATTCCAAGGAAGGTCGTCCAGATTGTCAAGGCAGATATGTGACAAATATTACCGTGTAGTTTAGTAGCATGAGAGATGGTTAGAGGGTGTCAAGGAGGTGATAAAGAAAAGAAAATTAAAATAGGGTGTAAACAAGGTCTACAATTATTTGAAAAATTATAAAAACTATGATTATGTAATAAATTATTGTTGGAATGAGTAAAATGCATGTACTATCACCCACATAATTTTGACCAAGTTAAATAATTTTGTTTTTTCTCAAGATATTACAAACAAAATCAAACGGATCTACTCAATTAACATGATGAAAAATCATAAGCATTGAGATCACTATTAATTTTTTTTTAAGTCTTACTAATTTTATTTTAAAAGAAGGTATTAAAACCAAATCTATATTTAATAATAAATAATAATGAATATTATAATTAAAGTTTAATTTTAAATATTAAGATTTTACAGGCTTATCCACTCTTCCTTTTTTTTTTTTTTTTTTATGTTTTGACTTTTTTTAGATTACAATTATTTATTAAAACTAATTAGTACCGACTAATGCGAACATGCTTTTAGGTAATACTCAACTTTAATTGATTAATTGGTTAATCATTGTTTTTATTTTAATATTTTATATTATATTTAATATAAAATAAATATATTAAATTATCATACCATTTACGTATGAATTAAAAATATTTAAATTCTTAATATTACAAAACAATACATAATAAACGTTGAATTTTTGTTATGAAATTAAACAAATTATATATTTAGTTATTATATTATTAATTAAATATAATATATTATATAATATAAAGATTAAAAAGAACACCCGTGCAGTGCACGGGTAGTACACTAGTTGGATAGAATAGTAGTGGAGGTGTTATTCTGCTGACGGAGTTGTTGTAAAGGGTGTTTCCGGTAATTCCAAATTTAACGGGTGGTTAGTTGCAAATGACCCTATTTAAAGGGTAGTTTCCGGCAATTCACCCTTTTAAATACATATATTGTGTCATAATATTGTTTTAAAATATAAATTTACCATAAATATAATAATTAAGATTAATGGCTAATTAATAGGGAGATTATTATGCAAAAATCTTGCCTTTATATATTTTATAGATAGATATATTTTTTTTTACTAAATATGGTGTTCAGGATTAATATATATTTACTATATTATTTACCTTTTTATTCTAATATTTACAATAAAAATTTTGTGTTAGAATGATATATATTTTATTATGAAAAAAATAACATAAAATACGCATTAAACTGATTTATTATAAAATACAAAAAAAATCCGTTATTAAATATATACGAGTTAAAAATGTGTTATATTACTAAATACTTTGTGATAAAATAATAATTTAATCTATAACTAGTTTAAAATTTTATAATAAAATGTTATGAGTACACTGTACACATCGGTAAGGCTGAGCAAACCATTAAAACTGAAAACGAACCAAAGTTTCAAAAACCTAAACCGAAAATTTCTGTTTGAACAGTAAATTACGGTTTGGTTTCAGTAGAACCGATGGTAAACTGAAATGCATCGGTTCTTCGGTTCAGTTTGACTAAACCGAAAACCGACCATTGCTAAACCAATGAAACCGACAGAGACTTTTTAATGAACCATTTTCAATTATGGATCAAAATCAGAACTATAAATGGACTAAAATCAAAACGAAACAAAGCAAATTGTCTTCAAACTAAATTAACTAAGTAAAACAAACAACTCCAAACGTAGACTTGGATCCAAAATGTGTTCAAATTAAATTAACAAAAATTCCAAACATCCGAATGCAAATGATCCAAAATGTGGTCAAAGTTCAACACAAATTATCAATCCATATTTCATCATGCCCCATGGTCCACGTCCACCTACAAACAAAAAGATTCGTAATATTATAACAGTATAATTGCTTGTTATTTATACCTGTTAGTTGAAACTTGAAACTTGCATACTTGATGGTTATAATATTAGACATTTAGACATACCTCACTTGTCTCTGTGGCGTCAAATGTTAAGTTCCTTTTCGACAACTAATGAGCTTATTGGGTTCAATTCTTCCAAATCTATACACATGAAAACAAGTAAACAACTATTGTCCATTCTTAACATTTTATACAATATTACAATTACCTTTTTGTATTTTTATCATCTCTTCATCTTCTTCGTCTGAACATTCCTCCCCACAAATATCATTATTGAAGTTAGACCTAGTTTTTGCAAGTAGCCAATCTCGTGCACAAAGAAGTCCTTCAGCAGTCTATTATTGTATATTCATATATCAACATATCATAAGAAAATAATATATGGTAAACTAAATTTAAAAGATGAAGCATAATAAAAAAAATGTTATAAACATACCTTAGGATTTAAGGAACTTACATACTCATCTAGAGTACGCTCACCGGTACTAAATGCAGGTTCAGATGAGACAATAGTGACCGGAATGGCAAGCACATCACGAGCCATATGTGCAAGGATAGGATATCTTCCTTCATTCAATCTCCACCACCCCAATATGTCGGTCATCTTTATTGAAGACCTTTTCTCAATCAAATATCTCTCAAGCTCACAAGTACCAAATCCACCATCTAAAACTTCTTTTTCCTCAAGTTTTTTGATATAGGATATCGAAAAATTTATTAACTCTTTTCCCTCCGTGTGTAGAAGTAGAATTTGTTAAAGCTTGGGTAGATTGGCCTTCTAACAAATGTTGAGTAGCATACAAGACTTTATATTGCTCAAACAATCGCATAGTAAAATCCTTAACATGTTGTGTCAATTCCCTCCCTCTCTCCAAACCGTGTAAACTTTTTAGAGCAATTTCCACCATAATCAATTTGTGGGCTGGATTTAGAACAATAGCAACAAAAATCAGCATATTCATCTTCTCCATACTACCCCAATACTTATCACACATTACCTTCATCTGAGTAGCCATTGCATGATAATGGCTATCCTCACTGCTCATCCATTGTTTCAACACATCGATGAGGTTACCAATTTTGAAAAAAACATTACTAATTGTCAGATAAGATGATCCGGATATATCTTTAGTGAACTCATAACACACTGCTAAAAACTTTACAAGGATCTCAAGTTTCTTCCACTCATCTGTACTAATGGCCCCTAAACAATCACCATCACCTCTTGAAGTATCAATCTGAACAAGCACAGACTTGTATTTCAAAGCAACATCAAGCATCATATAAGTGGAGTCCCATTTAGTAGCTACATCAAGAACTATCTTCTTTTTGCTTTCAATATTCAACTTTTTAGCTTCTTCCTTAAACACATGTAGTCTAGCAGGGGAGTCCCTTATGCATTGGACAATGGACCTCACTTTCTCAACACAAGTCATGTGTAACTTCAAACCATCATTCACAATCAGATTAACAATGTGAGTTGCACATCTCATATGCAAGTTATAACCACTAAAAATGCATGATCCATTTGTTACAATCATTTCTTTCAAGTCGGCACACATTACATCATTAAAACTAGCGTTATGAACAGTGATGGTAAACAATTTATCATCTAAACCCCATGTCCTCAAACAATCCTCAACTCCCCTAGCAAGTGATTCACCCATATGACTAGTGATTTGACAAAAATTCAAAATCCTCTTCTGCAAATTCCATTCATTGTCAATAAAATGAGCAGTCACAACCATTCAAAATCCTCTTCTGCAAATTCCATTCATTGTCAATAAAATGAGCAGTCACAACCATATAACTGACTCTCTGAATTGAAGTCCATGTTCCGGTAGTCAAACTAACTCTTTGACAGTTCTTGCGCAACCAGCTATGCAATGACACCTTTTCATTCAAATATAACTCATACCAATCTCTAGCAACAGTGTGACGTGAAGGCAATTTAAAAGTAGGGCATAACTTAGCAACAAATCCTTTAAAACCACGTTTTTCCACATGTCTAAATGGCAATTTATCTATAATAATCATCTCAGTCAAAGACCTACTAACCTCATCTTGACACAACATAAACTCTGAATCGTCATTCTCATCCAAGTACCTTTTGTAGTGGTCCCAATGCTTCCCTTTTCCTTTCCCCACCTTCTTTGTCTAAATATAAACTCCATCAGACACAACAAAAGTACTCCTCTTTTTCTCATCCCTACTTTTCTTCGGTTGCTCAATCGTAAACGACAACAACTCTTCCTCGTCATCCTGAGGTGCATAAGAATCAGCTGAATTTTCCGAAACAGGTGATGATGAAATTGGCATACTTTGATCCCTTTCATGACGATATTCGAATTCTTTTTCTAGACTTCTTTATTTGGATTTGAGAGCTCGACATCTATATTACAACACACAACAGTAAGTAATTAGTTAGTTACTTATTTGAAACAAGTCATAACTCATAAATAGTAAGAGTAAAACACAAGATAATAAATAATAATAACATTATATACACACACGTTAATCACCCATTCTTTCACTAACAAATTAACTATCAAAGTATCAAAAACAAAACTCAACAAAATATCACTAGCGTGAAGTGTCTACTGTCTAAGTATCTAGTCAGTCTCCAATTACTCTAGAGGAGATTATCAACCACCTAGCAGCCAAAACCTGTGAAACAGTATAGCATGCACAACAGAACCTCCACTGTAACATTGAAATTATGCTTTATTGGAGCAATTTGCCAAGAAATCAACCTCAAAAAGGAAATTGATCATTTCAATGTAAGTATGGGTTTTATGTGAACTCAACTACTTGGACCGATTAGACTTTGTTCATTTGACTAAACAAATAAATCGAGTGTGAACCAATTCAAAATAGCAACCATC
This sequence comes from Fagopyrum homotropicum, assembly GCA_033239125.1. Classification (NCBI taxonomy): domain Eukaryota; kingdom Viridiplantae; phylum Streptophyta; class Magnoliopsida; order Caryophyllales; family Polygonaceae; genus Fagopyrum; species Fagopyrum homotropicum. The sequence goes on along the minus strand of BSWB01000006.1, from coordinate 8,186,953 downwards.
CATTAGCAATTTAGAATGGACACTGGAGAGAAAGACATGAAGTAGATTTCAAATCAAACTGAACTCTGCATCCCAAATTACAACAGTAAAAGCGAAACATTCAACAACAACAACTACGAGTTACGATTCTCCAATACGTATCCTCCTTCATTGAGTTCATTGAATTTGAATTTCGAACCAGCATTCAACAACAGCTACGATTTACGAACCTGGAGAACTGGAGAATAGAAATTGACTGGTGACTGCCACTGGTGAGTACTGAGGATTACTGGAGAAGAGAAACAAAATGGTGAGAACTGAGCCACTAGTCGCCGGAATCGAGAAATACGAACGGCCGGAATCGAGAAACTAAATGGTGAGAACTGGAGAAGAGAATCCCTAGAAGGGAAGTACGAACCTGGAGAACTCGCAGTCGCCGCCTTGCCGGAACGGAGAACGGAGAAGTGGATTTCGCCGGCCGCCTGCTCGCTGCCTTCTCTTCTGGAACCGGAAGTCGAAGCACAACACTCGATAAAACGAAGTGACGAACCCTAGGTCTTTCATTAGTTTCATATGTAGCATCGTTTTGTAAAAAAGTCGGTTGGAACCGCGCTTTGCGGTTCGGTTCCGGGGAACCGCACTTTGCGGTTCCGTTCCGGGAACCGCACTTTTCAGTTCGGTTCCGGGAACCGCACTTTTCAGTTCGGTTCCGAGGAACCGCCCGATCACTGCTCAGGCGCTCAACTCTAGTAAACGTTGAAGTCAATTTTCCAGATATTTTACTGACGTTCATACCATGATGCCAAGATTCCAAAAAACAGAATAATATTTTTATTATTTTGCAAAAAAAAAAAAAAAAAAAATTCTCAGACACCCGTCTCATTGTTCCCTTCTCCACTCCATTAACTTTCTTCCATGGAGATCTTCGGGCACCGGCGTCGATGCCCTCTCCATCCAACAATTGTCGTCGATCCCTCTCCGACCGCTGATGTCGCCTGCCCACCTCCGTCACCATCGAGAGCACACTTAAAATTGGATGTCGAATCTATGAGGAGCCCTGAAAATTAGGGATTGAAATTTTCATTGCAAAAGTCTAAATTAATTGGGGATTTAGTTCAATTTACAATGTCAATGACAGTGACCTGTACGAAAACGTTTGAATTATAATTTTGACTAATTCCCCGATTTTGGTTTGACCGAATATGATACAGCGGAGAAGGGAATGCGTATGCCGAGTCAAATTTCAGCACGGTGGATGACTGGATTCACTGGATTGTATATTTTTATTTGTAATGTTATTTTCATTTTTTTTTCCATTCATATTCTTTAAACTACACAAAATCACCCAAACTATTTCAAAATTTATACAAATCACTTCTTGTCTTAGAAATATATTTCTGAGTCTTTTTTATACCAATTCCTTTGCAAAACTCATTAACATTGTTTGAAATTAAAAAAAAAAATTCAGTACTCATTTATGTTTTCATTTATCATTGTTTTTTTCCAATAAAATATAATAACATGGGCCTCTATTATTAATCTAAAATAGCCTTGAATGTCATCGTACAAAGTAGAACAATAACCATCCTTGTGGTGATAAAGGTGCTGGATAATTAATATTACACCCCAAAATAAAATTTTTTTTAATTAATTAGAAAAATAAGACCCTTGAAATTCTCTTTTGCAAACTAGGTCTCTATACAAAATAAATAAAAAGTAGTATGAAAATTAGAATATAGGGACACTAATTTCTCTAATTGAAATGATGGTGATTAGATGTTTAATTTTGGTTTAAGTATTTTTTTACATATTTACTTTTCATTTTTTTGTTAAAGTAGCTAGTTTGATAAAAATTTTAAGTCCATAAATGTTTAATTTTTTTGGGTGACATTGTTTTCGTTACCCAAATATGAATTGTAGTATTTTTCTAATTATTGTGTATATGTTTATTGTTTTTATGGTATGTTTCTTATTGTTGAGTATGCTTAAAGTGATATTTTTGAGTATGTTTTATGGTTACCCAAATTGTTTTACAATGACCAAATGTCATTTGGTATGATGTTTGTGTACAATATCGATTTTTGTAAATTTTGGTTATGACAAATTCAAATTGTGTATGCTTTTATACGTTTATTGGCTTTGTGGTATATTTCTTATTATTAAGTATATTTAAAGTGATATCGTGAATATGTTTTATGGTTACTCAAACTGTGTTATAATGATCAAACGTCAAGCGGATTTTTGAGTAATGATCAAATGTCATTTGATATTGATGTTTGTGTACAATATCGAGTTTTGAAATTTTGGGTATGGTTTTTGTATTAAGCGATGTTTAAATTGGGTATAAATATAAAATATTACTCAATTTATGGATATGGTTTTATTTTGATATTTGATTTTTTGGGTATGTTGTTTTCGATTATGTTTATATACTTTGACAAATTTATTTTTGGGTATGATTGTGACATTATTTGGGTAAGCGGATTTTTGGGTAATAGGTGAGAAAGTAAGGATGTTGAGAATTCTTTTTTCTGATTGATGTGATATGTGAGATAGTACAACATGCCAAATCCGATGGGTTGTCAAACTTTGTCATCTTTTTGTACTATATTTCCTCTACTCTATTTTATAAGGGGGTCAAAATACCAATCTCAATTACTATGCGTCTTCTTTCTCAATTGATTTGCTTAAAAGGACTAGTCTTCCAATTTTCCCAGAGTTTTTTCTATAAAATCAACACATGTTGTATCGAAAAGACTCGAATATAAGTTTGATACATACTGATATTAAAGTTAAGTACTTCGTGAACAATGAAAAAGAGTAGGATATTACAAAAATATAGAAAAATAAAGAAGAAGAATATCCCTAAAAATAAGATATAAAATATGTTATATTGGATATGTAGTCATAATGAATGGTTGTCTACCAAATAAATGAACATAGTTACACAACACAACAAAATGATTGCGAGTGGATATACTTCATTAGTAGTAGTCTAAATCTAAGAAGCCGAAAGCCATATACACGCCAAAAAATTGATAGAGACACGCCATATTTTGTGCGCATCAGCTGACGCATCAATTAAAATCATTTAATTATTTAATTCACGCGTCTTTGAAGGCACATAAGGCTGTTTTTATTTGTTTTGTGGACGGTGAAGCTCAATAGGTTTTAAAAAAAGTCGCGAAGAGATCGGTTCTCAATCTTTGATCTCTTTTCAATCGAGAAGACTAAGCGTTGTCAGACCACCAACGGCCGCTTCGTCTTTGTTCCCTCCAGTCCCGACGGTGATCCTCAACGTTTCCAATCCCGACGGCGCTCCTTAACATCTTCAGTCCCGGCTTTGGACCACTAGCAACGAAAGGATCAATTGACTAAAGACGGACCATTTTGATGCTAAATATCCCCAATGTGTTGCAGTTTTCACTTCCCAAGACGATCTTAGAATATAATAGATGAATGACAAATTGAATTGGAATAATCTAGCATTTCTATCACGTGATAAAACATGTATTTCAGGTTTTGAAGCAACTTACCATAATGCAACTTTATCTTGTGGGTAACAATATCAACATACACCTCATACTAGGAAATTATATTGCATGCATTATGGTACAATGCGTATTCAGTAGTCCCGACTTCATACCACTCGCAACGTCTTTCCCTCTCTTTCCTCCAGTTTATGACCGGCTTTGCTCCTTTTGAGGTTGAGGAGCGCCACCCGGAGGGAACAAAGGCGAAGCGGCCGCCGGTGGTCCGATAAATCATAGTAATCACGATTGAAAAGGGAGCTGAGGGAAGAACGAGAACCGGCGTCTCGTCGTGACAAATAGGTATAAAACCAAATGCGCCTCAACATCCTGAAAAAAAAAAAAAAAAAACAAAAAACCTTGGTGTGCCTTTGAAAGCGCACGTTGAAATTGATTAATAGTTTTAATTTGTGCGCTTTTTGATCGGCACATAATAATGTAATACAGTAATATGACGTGTTTCTACTAATATTTTAGCGTATTTATAATTTTATATTCGCTTATATAAGAAATACAATAAAAGTAATGTTTTCACACGAAAAATCCGCTGGCTACCTATTTCGCTTTCTTTTCCCATCTTCTTCCTTACCCACGCTCTTCTCTACCCTCTCCGGCCACCTCTTAACCGCCATCTCCGACTCTTTCGTTCTCCCTCCGAAAATATCCCTTTCCTTCCATGATCACCGGCCACTGCCGATGTCTCTGACGCGTTCGTTTCTCTCTCGTCGTTCATCCTCAATACGCTGCTTCTCCATCTCCAAATCCCTCAAGGAATTCCGTGCCGTAAACCCTGCCGTCTCTGACCAGGGACGGGAGGACCAAATCCAAGACGAAGGCTTTTCGGATCGGTGGTCCAACCTTTTGCCGGAGATCTTAACGGATATCATCGGCCGAGTCGAAGCCAGCGATGAAAAGTGGCCTAATCGCCGGAACGTGGTGGCCTGCGGTTGTGTGTGCCGAAAATGGAGGGATGTTGTTAGGGAGATTGTCAAGTCCCCTCGCGCCACCGGAATCATCACTTTCCCTTCTTGCCTAAAGCAGGTCTGTCACTGTTTGTCCCTGTATTAAGTAATTTCATTAGTCAATTAGAGATATAAAATTAACTATTGAGTTTTTTTGGTCTTATTTATCAATGAATGAATTCTCTTATAGACAATTTTGATTTGTGAAATTATGTATATAGGCAGTTTGATCTTGGATGTCGGTTGGTGGGATTGGGATTTTGTGTCAAGATGATGTGTACATGTTGAGTATTGAATTGTTCTTGATGCTGATGCCTTCAGAAAATGAAAAATTAGTATCAATCCCCAAGGCCTGAAGACTGCCGATTTATTGGTAGTCACTGGGAAGTGTGGGTAAAGCAACCCGAGGTTCGTAGGATGTTAGATTATAGTGAAAATTCAGATCTCGGGCTATTGCTTTGACATTACCGGACTTTGAAGTTGTGAATGATGATACTGAAAATCTATTCCTGTCAGAAGTTTAAATGTAGAAGCTTTTCTGGTTACTTGTCTACCCACCTCATTTTCCCTTTGTGGTTGTTCAAACGCCCGTAAATCATATGGTAAATGTCGGCTACAAGATTAGTAGATGATGTTTCCTTGGTACTGAAGTGTGGAACTTCTTCATCAATTTTGTACCAGATCTACTTCTACTTTTCTACACGTTTGGTGTAGTAGACAGTGGTTGAAATTTTTTTGAGTCGATGTTGTCCACCTAGATCTTGTTGTAGAAGCATTATTTCTCAATAATAACAAACAGTGTGTTTTCATGTTTCAGTTGATGAATCAGTTATAGTCATTTAATATTGGTTCTTTAGTTCTTTTATGGTCGTAATAAATCACATGTGATTGCTGTAAATTGCTTATCAGACTCGTCTTTTATCCGTTTTAGGTTTCGGCACTTCAATAGTTCAATCTTTATAGGTTATGCTAGTACAGCCTAAGGAGTGAATGCAACTATTAGTTTTGATTGCTGATTGTTTCCGTTTTATGGAAATAATTCTGGCAAAGTTATTTTCTAGGAAGGATTTGGATTCTCATCCTGCTTTATGTAAGCACCGTGGTGATCAATAAATGGCTGTTTATAAAGAATGTAGACTGCATACTGCTTACACTGATCTGTTCTGACGAATCCCACCTTTCTCATTGATGAACATTCCATCTGTATACACTGTAAATAAAGATAAGTCGTTTAAGCACTAGTCTCATTATGTCATTAATTTTTTCCGTGCAGCCAGGGCCACGTGACTTCCCACTTCAGTGCCTGATTCGGCGGGACAAGAAGAACTCTTCATTATATCTCTACCTCTCTGTTTCTCCATCGTGTGAGTATTAGATCCTTGCAACATCTTCTTATGAATTAAGCATTACTGAAAATAAATTACTACATTTTGCTGAATCTTGAATCATAAACACTTGTTGTAATGCTTGTTCTGTTGCACATGCTAAGTCTGAAGAGAATTGGGTGCCAAGAGAACTCCGTTAAACCTGTGATAGTTGAATATGGAATTTATAAATGTGTCATCCTTACACGTTGATCTTTTAGCCTCATTTATATTCACGTGTACGCATTTTGGGGGATCAACTTCTTTGCTATTGCATTCCTCTGAGCACCAACTGTTTTTTATGCACTTTATTATGTAATTTCTCAAAGATGCTAGGCATGAGCAAAATGTTGTTTGGACTTTTATTGTTGATGTTCAGCTGTTAACTTCTCTAACCCCTAGCTTGCTAGTGAAGATCTTATTAACAAGCAATCCTTTTTCAGCTATACAGCCTATACCCTGTTATATGACTTATATCAGCGAAACCGCTGGCTCTATTTTGACTTCTATTGGTTGTACTTGTTATTGTCATTTATTACCATTACTTGATAATTGAATTAAAGCTTGCATACTATTTTGTCCAGCATTCTCAGAGAATGGGAAATTTCTTTTAGCTGCACGAAGGTATAGGCATGGTCCACATACAGAGTACATCATTTCTCTAGACGCTGATGATATCTCTCAAGGAAGTCATGCTTATGTGGGAAAGCTACGGTATGTTCTCTCCTTTTCTTGATCTGTGTGTAGACATTTTGATCTCTCTATTTCCATTCCTTCCGTATTTTCGGTCTCAGACATGTCATGTGTAAACTTTGGGGGTGTACTGAGCCGTGGAGTCAAGTGAATAGATTCATTTTAGAAGAAGAGTGGATACTAATTGTTTGTGTAAGAAATGTTTATCCCTTTACTTATGCAACATGGGTTTAATCTTATGTGATGCAGCTCGGACTTCCTTGGAACAAACTTCACAATATACGACAGTGAGCCACCATACAATGGAGCGAAGCCCTCAAGCAGCAATTCAACCCGACGTTTTGCAAGCAAACAGATAAGCCCCCAAGTTTCGGCTGGGAACTTTGAAGTCGGAAAAGTGTCGTACAAGTTCAACCTCTTAAAGTCTAGAGGTCCAAGGAGGATGGTATGCTCCATCAAGCACCCCGAGGACCAAGCAGCTAATACAAGTATGAACAAATCCGATCCCACTTCTTCAAGCTGCACAGTTTTGAGGAACAAAGCTCCAAGATGGCACGAAAACTTGCAATGTTGGTGCTTGAACTTTCATGGACGTGTAACGGTTGCATCAGTGAAAAATTTTCAGCTCATTGCCACTGTGGACGAGACCCAAGCTGGCGCAAGAGAAGGCGACGATGATGTTTTGCTTCAATTTGGTAAGGTAGCAGAAGATACATTCACCATGGATTATCGACATCCTCTTTCAGCTTTCCATGCATTTGCTATCTGCGTCACTAGCTTCGGCACTAAACTCGCTTGTGAGTAGTAACAAGGATACAAAAAAGATGGATTTATTAAATCTCTGTTTACTCAAAGTCTTTAGTGATTCGATCCTTTCTTTGTAAAGACGGACCATTTTGATTTGCTACGCATTCATATGTAAATCTTCTCTTATGTACGGCATTTATTAATAAATTATTTTCACTTGCTTTTAGAATGATCAAAGGCCAAATCACACTGAAAATTGAAAAATCTGCAGCTCTGCACATGAAGAGATACGTCCATAGCATGAGTATGCTCTACTGTATCCTGCAACCAAAAATCTTGTCGGCCCAGACAAGCCCAATAGTACAACCTAATCAATATCCTATCTTCTCCAAGTATATTTCATTTTCTTCTACTTCCCCAATTCCCACTGATATCAGATTACACAGATGATGCCAACACACAGTCTCTGTTTCTCTAAAACCCTAAACCCTATCCCTCTCTCCGAACCCAGATGGCCTCTCCTCCCAAACCCCTCGAGATCACCTCTCCACAGATACCCACCTCTCAAATCACATCCCAAACGCCCCAAAACCCTAATCCCCCATTGCTGCGTCTTTTCCATCTCCCAAGCCCCCTTAATCCCCGTTTTCCCCCGTCCAAATCCCACCCCAAATCGCCGCAATCCGCCTCCTCCCTCCGCCGGCCGGAGCAAGAAATCCTCCGGCGGCCGTATCGAGGGCGCGGCAGAGCTCCGGCGCGAGGCCAAGCAAAACGCTCGTAGAAGATCCCAGAAGATTGCTGAAAGCTTTTTCTATCGCCTGAAAAACCCTCATAAGACCATGGCTGATAATTTCTCCGAAGAGGAGCTTCAAATGATGGGGTTAGGGTACGATAGGATGGTCAGGTTTATGGACAAGGATGATCCCAATCTCAAGCACCCTTATGATTGGTACAAGTATGGCGAATTTGGGCCTTATTCGTGGCGTGGAGTTGTTGTAGGAGACCCAGTTCGAGGTCGGTATTCTGATGAACGTGTGTCCATGTATGGTGAGGTGAGGGATCATGAGGAGTTTGATGAGATTGATAAGCATGACATGATTGTTGATTTTGGTACCAGGCTTGATATGATGAATAAAGAAGCTGGGTTTAGATACTTTTGGGTTTTTGTTAGGCATCCTAGGTGGAAGGTATCTGATCTGCCATGGGAGCAGTGGACATTGGTGGCTGAAGTTGTACTCGAGGCTGGATACCAAAGGCTTGATAAGTGGAATTTGATGGGTAGGTTGGGAACTTTGACTAGGTCATTGATCACACAATGTGCTGCTTGGTTGAGGCCTGATATAATCTATGTCAAGAGACCAGTTTATCAGTGTAGGTTTGAACCTCAGGATGGGTTCTTCAAGGCAATGTTGCCTTTACTTGATCCAGACACAGAAAATGAGGTTCTATTTGAGTTGGAGGATGATAATGGCAGGATTGAGCACTGCACTTACTTTGGCGGGCTGTGTAAGATTGCGAGGGTGAGCCCGAAGGCTTTTGTGGATGATGTTGTGAAGGCTTTTGAGAAGCTGACCGACGAGAAGAAATCCAAGTGTTTAGAGTTCTTGTTGACGAACCATCCGATGCAGTTACTGCATCCTTACACTAAGGAGTGGAAGGCTAAATTGGAGGAAATGGAGTTGGGTTGTGATGCTCCTGATGAGGATGAAGATGATGCATTCAAATCTAGCAATTCCGGTGATAAGGAGTTCACAGAATGGATCGAGGACAACGCTAACATGGATGAGGACGAGGATGATATGATTGTGGATATAACAGGAGAGGCGGAGGATGAATTAGGTGCCGAGGAGGAGGAGGAGGAGGATCCTGAGGAGGACGAGGAGTATTGGGAGGAGGAGTTTAAGAAGGGTTTGGGCGATATCCGGTTAATGGAAGAATTTGTGAAGCAGAGCATGGAGAGAACGGGCAAGTACTATGAGAAGCAAATGAAGGGAATGGAAGAAGATGAGATGAAAGGAGGGGATGGAGAAAAGAGTGATTACGAGTTTAGTGATGAAACCATCTTGAGAGGTAAGAGAGCGAAGGTGAGCTCGGATGAGTGGAAGCTGTTGGGTTTAGGGCCATGGAGGAAGAAGATAAAGAAGAGCAGGATCCCACCTGAGTTATTTTTAAGAGCAGCGGTTAGACCATTTACTTACACGAATCTTGTAAAGGAGATTGTGCTTATGCGACATGCTATCATTGATGGGGATATCGCCCAGGAGAAATAAGGCATCTTGGTGCAATGTTGGAGATGTTTTACCATCTATTCGGGAAGCTTAGGCTGTAAGAACTGAAACCATAAGAGTGAAAATGCTTAGCAGTTGGATATGAGTACTCCATTGTAGGACATTATTGAGGATGAGTTCTCAGCAGAAAGGTATATAGCTTTCAAATGTTTCTTTTAGATCCTTCTTTAAAAAATTTTGTCATCTGTTCTGTTGTGAAATGTTTTTAATGCCTATGAATCGATTTTGTGAAAGATCAAACAACTGTAAATCTTTTGGATGTACCCATAGTTGTGGGATGGGATCAGAACAATTGTTATGGTAAAGGAAAAGAAGATTTAGCTTTGTCAATTGATCAAATTGAAGATGGATGGCTCCGTCCAAGGAGATATTGGTCCTTGAAAGATTAGTGATTAAAGGCAAGTCAAGATGAATTAATTTGTTAAGAGTGCCAATGTAAGATGAATCAATTTGTTATGATCAAGGTTGATAGGCATAAATATTTGGAGATGGCTATTGTTGTAGAGATTCAAGCATTTGAGCGGGGAGTGGACTCCCACTCCGGATTCTGATAGACTTTGACCTAGTCCACTCCCCGGATTCTGATAGACTTTGACCAAAAGTCCATCCTTTTATCCGGGTCGAATCTGGCTTTCGGGCTTGACTCGTGTCCAAACCAAACCCGTCCAAAAACCCAGACCGAATACATGACCGGGCAAAAACTTTTTTTATTGTAATCTATACGTTATGTATTTTTAACATTTATGATATGAGTCATTATGAAACAATTTGGTTTATTAGGTTTTTTTTAGTTTTGTATTTAGTAAATGTACCCTTGAGAAAAGAATGAGTAGAGTTTGAGAATAAATATAAAAGGTTGGGATATATTCACTTAATTGAAACATTAAAAAGCCTAGTTACTACTATAATTTTTCAAAAAGACCTAGTTATCAAAATTGCCGAAACAATTTGGTTTATTAGGTTTTTCTAGTTTTGTATTTAGTAAATGTACCCCTTGAGAAAAGAATGTGTAGAGTTTGAGAATAAATATAAAAGGTTGGGGTATATTTACTTAATTGAAACATTAAAAAACCTAGTTACTACTATAATTTTTCAAAAAGATCTAGTTATCAAAATTGCCCTTGTTTTATCAAACCTAGTCATTGTATTTACAAAGTTTACAATATCAGATGATGAATTGATGATGACATCTAACACATGTTCAATCTATTCATTTCTCATTGTCAAGGCATTTAAGCATAATATTCACATGTTCAATCTATTTCATTTCTCATTGTCATGGCATTTAAACATAATATTTATATTAAGTATGTTTCACACATACCACATAATCACTCTCATCATGAAACACACTAAACATGTTTTACACTTAATACATTACAATTACAATGCGTATCAACATTGAAATGTAAACACATTGTAATGCATATTAACATTCACATTTCAATGCAGAGTGATATCAATCTCTTAGACACGAGATTATGTAGATCGAAAGTAAGTAATTCATAAAACTTACCTTAACCGCTCAATTAACAAAGTTAAGTAATAGTCAAGTCATTGTCGATCATCAACAACACAAGAATAGCACATTCCCTATATTTACACAGTCCCTGCATTAAATTGCTCTCTCTAAAATCAATTAAATTCCTTCTATAAAAACTACTCCCTCCGATAAAAAATAAGTGTCGTTTTAGCATTAGAAATTTGATCACAATTATCTGTCGTTTTAAGTTTTCTAGGCCAAGAAATGAACAATAATTATAAGAAATGTTCTTGAAAATTGGTGTAAATGATTAATTTTAGTTCTAAAATCTTTCTTATTAGTTTAAAAGAAGGTTGAATATTAAATAAGTGATAAAATTTAGAAAAACTTTACAAAATCTATGTTATTTAATATTTTTCTTAAAAATTGTGTCAAAAGCTAAAATGACGGTTAATTATGATCAGAGGGAGTAATTAACTTTACAACTCTTTTCATAACTCAATTTGATTAATTAACCTTTGATTAATTAATCGAATTTCAGCATATAAACGTTTTGGCATAAAGCAATTTTTTAACCCCTTGTTCTTAGATTTTAACATTCAAACAACCTAAGATACCCAAAATAATTAAACGAGAATAATAAAATGTTATTTTTTATTTTGATAAATTTAAGGTCAATTTAGATTATATTGCAATACGAAAGATGAATAAAATCATAATTTATTAGTTACTAATTAACCTATTTGACGAAGGCTACGCTCGTCCAACACCAAATCCACCGGAATTTGGGCGTCCCCACTACCAAGGGATAGAGAGCACAACCAACCCTAAATTGTTCGGAAATGGGAAAACTTGCTATCATGAAGAGGAGGACGAATAGATGAATCCGAAAACTCAAACGAAATTGAATTCAGATTACAAACGAAAAATAGATCCGAATTTGAAGGTTTAAAAAATAGAGCATTTACAAGAAGAGGGCGAAAAGAAATAATTTTTTTTTAAATGAAATTTCGCTATTTCTCGCGGAACCGATCGTTATCTTATAGCGACGTCGATATTTATTTTTTTACCGGTCTGAAAAAGGTTTAAAAGTTTATGCTTCAAACTTCTCGAAATTGGAATAATAAACCCGGGATACTATCAAGATAGTTATTTCAGAACTTTTCAAAAAACGTATAGTCCTAGACTCCTAAGTTGAGATTTTGACCGTTTTGTCTTTCCATGTTATTTTACACTTAGACATATTCGTTGTCTTTGATCGATTCTCTCAAATATGAATTTTATTAATTGGGGCTCTCAAATAATATCGGATGGTAAAATTTATTCCTCGGAGAAAAATAGTGAAAATTTCCTTATGTCCAATACTACGCCGGGAATAGTGACATCCATATTCTTAATGCGTTGTTCGAGAGCTATTGTCTAATTGTAGTCAATGATTAATATGTCTTAACCACCTTTTTTTTTTTGGTGGGAAGGAGAGTCGGTGGTCTATGGCGCTTCAGATGCGCTTCTTATTAATAAAAAAAAGGCTAAGTAGTAGTCACTCGGGGGATAGTCTGACCCCTTACATCGCAACGTAAAAGATCAACTACACCCTCGGGAGGGTCAAGCAATACACTCAGACCAATAGGAAAATCGAAAGCAATGCTAGCTAGATAGTCCGCAATAGAGTTCGCCTCACGGTAGGCATGTCGGTACTGGATATCCCAGTCCTTTTTTATGAAGTCGTGGCACTTACATACCAGACTAGCGAGCGGGTGACAACGAAGGTTCGTCTTACCCAAAAGTGTGATTGCCAACTTAGAGTCAGTTTCGACAATCACTCTACGGTGTCCACACTCCCAGGCAAGCTTTAGACCATGGTAAATACCCCACAACTCGGCCATTGGTACAGTGCAAATACCGATGCCTCTCTACTTGCACACTTTGAAATATGAAAATATTTTGTGGAATCGTTTATACTAGATTCTTCTCTTTTTAAAAAAAAAAAGATACGATCAAAGAGAAATCATTTGAAGTAAGAGGGTTTAATAAGAGATAATGCTAAAGATATTTGTGATCCTATAGAATTTGATTCTTGTTATCGTATTTGGGCATTCGAAACACTTATTTGGCAGTCATAGTTGTTGCTTTTCACTTAATCGTGTTTTCTTTATTCCATGAAATACAAGACACTGAAGGGAGACAATGAGCCTATACGAGAGATTGTCGAGATATTCTTTGAATTTTCGCTCATGGTTGAATTTTCTAAGCGTCTAGATAGGGTATGCCTGTCATCGGCTGGTATGACACGATGCTCTGGAGCTTCTATAAAGCATCTCCCCTGCCTCTCGTCGGACCATAGCCATTTGGCAATGCCTTACTCGTTTAGGTGGACTCGCCCTTTTGGGAAAGTATTTAGGCATCAATATTCTTCACGACAGACCCACGGTTGGTACCTTTGACCTCTGTGGCGGCTAGGCTAGCTGGATAGAAATCAAGAACACTAGGGCGAGCAACGATGGTTAGATCTGTTTTGTCAACTATCTTGGAGTATTTAACACTTTATATCCGGAGGGGAGACACGTTAAAATGAACCTACTGCAATTTCATCCTAAAATCAACTTACAATTGAAGGAGTAGTCTCAGGACTTATATATATGGTTCACGTTGTATCATATGATGTGGAGTGATCTAAGCGCAGAGGTGTTCATGGATGGCTTTTTCGAAGCCCCTTTGCATCATGGATCCGAGGTAACCTCCTCTTTAATCATTTTTATAATAATGTGTGTATGTGGAGTGATTTGTTTGCAGTTGGACTTTGGTGGACTTGGAGATGGCGGAACGACAAAGTTTTTGAAGAGGAAGCGAGCCCGATGTTTTGTCGCTCAAATATCAAGAACAAGGCCATGGAATACATTAAGGCTTGGGCCAATCACCATTCAAACACCCCGCTACGTACAAGAATAGTAAGATTTGTTGCATGGGAACCCCCACCTCTGGGCACGTACAAAATCAGTATTGATGGCGCAAAATGGAGTACGGGTCATGCTACCGCCGCGGGCGTCATAAAATGTGGGAGAGTGGATACAAGGTTATGTTGTTAACCGAGGATCATGTAATGTCCCAATGGCTGAACTTTGGGGCGTGTTTCATGGTCTTAGACTTGCTTGGGGGTATAGTTACCGTTCGGTGATTATTGAAACTGACTCACAATGGGTAACGATACTTCCCAAGAAATCATTACCTCGTCACCACCTTCTCTATAGTCTGGTACTAGGGTGTCAAGACTTTTTGAAAAGGAACTGGAATATCCAACTCCGTCATGGCTACCGCGAGACGAATAACTTAGCGGATTTTCTACCAAACATTGCTTTTCATTTTACACTTGGTCTAAGTGTATTGAGTGACCTGCCGGATGGTGCTTTTGATCTTTTGCATTCCAATATAAGGGGTCATGCAATCCCCCGATTGATAACTACTTAACCTCTTTTTATTAATAAAAATACGTCCAGAAGCGCCGGAAACCACTGACTCACCTTCTCACCAAAAAAAAAAAAAAAGAGTATCAAACGACGTGAGACATATCCGCACATCTTAACCTTCTCACTATTGAGGTGCATTTTTATTAAGATGCATTTTCAAACACCAAACACCAACAATTTATACATGTGAACAAACACCCCCTCGCAAAGGTCTTTTCATGCTTGACTATCATGCCCACCGACACTGTATATTAGACTATCCAATGCAATATCATCGAATTAAGATGCATAACATGTGAACAAACACCGCCGTATTATATATATATTGTGTTACTCAACAAGCTGATTTCTTAACAAATTGGTAATTGCTTGTCAAAATGTGACATCTTTATCCATGCAAATCTTCATTTTCACAACTACGTAAGTACGTAACAATCATGATAATCATGCATACATATTCACTTACATAACATATTAACATGGTTCGGACCCTCTTGATTCCTTAAAGATCCAACTCTCTAGGGAATTACCACCTGCAATTCATGAATCAAAGTAAAAACAGTTACTTAATTAAGAATGTAATTGTCTACAAAATATACACCTTCTGTTCTTCAACTAAAATTTATTTAACATAATAAATTAATATGAAAAGAGACTATTATAAACAATATATATAAATATATATACCTTCGTTCTTCAACTAACTATTCAGTTTATAGTCCATCCATGTATACATACGTTCATACACATTCGATAAATATATGATGTGAGACGATCTTCATCGAAGAAGCATAGCTGTTTAATTTTTAGTGTGACAGACTGACACTATTTTGTTCGATGGCCTCTCCATCGGGAGCCTTTTGTACCATTTCCTTTTTCTCCGTATGATTTACTCATAGAGATTAGTAAAACTGTTACAGTGATTTGTAGGGTCTTCTCCAATCCCGGAGAAGATTTTCTATATCTATGAATGATCACGTCATACATATCATTAGCTATGATGCACGGACACGGATACGGGAAATGGACACGGCGAGAAACGGGGAAGCGGCAATCCTCAAAGTATAGGAAACGGGGACACGACAAGTAAAATAATTAATATATTATTTTAAAGATATTGAAATATAGAATTACTATATCATAATGAGATACATATATATGAAAAAAAAATCAATGATATATGAGTTGATAAAAATATTAACATGATGATAAAATAATCGAAACAAAAGTTTGGAAACAAACATTTTCAGTCTTACAAAACATCAAAATAAACATATTTAGTTTTATAATCTGAAATAATCATACTTAGTATCAAAATTGAAGAATGAATCTTTCATTTGAAAATCAACAATAACAGGAAAAACATGATCAACAAAGGAAAATAATAATAAATATTTGTAAATTATAAAAAGTGAAAAAATTAAAAATAACATAGTCAACATTCAACAAAAAAAATTACAAAATAAATTAATAATCAAAGATTCAAAATTAATTTATAAAATCATAAAAAAAATGGAGGGAAGAGTCGGCCGGCGGAACAACATTTCAACATTAGAGCCGGAGAAGAAGATCGGTGTCCTACTTCCGACAACCACAATCTCACAGGTGGTCATGTGGAGTTAGGTTTAGTCTGAAAAAATGGGAAAGAAGAAAAAATATTACGGTATATAAGTTTTTTATTTCGTTGATCATGTCTTGACCGGACACAATCCGCGTCCTCACCGTGTCCTAGACGTGTCCTACCTTGGAAACGTGTCTTGACCGTGTCCGGTCATATTTGACCGTGTCCGAGCCGTGTCCGGTTATGTCCCCGTTTCCGACACGGCGGGACACGGGACACGCCGCCTTCTAGAAGTGTCTGTGCATCATAGGTCATTAGTGCATGAATAATAAAAATCAAGAATATAAAGAAAACATAAAATACTTTTTTAAAAATATGAAATGTCGAGCTTCCATAAATGGTTGTGCATTTGGATTTATCTTGAAAGACCACAAGGTCTCAACTACTACCTATGGGTGGTGTGGAAGGGGTTGAGTAAGACCTTTGAGTTGGGCATCAAGAAAAGAACCATGAAATAGAGGTATCAACTCAATCAAAAATATTTGGAAACCTCCGTGGAATATTGACTTGTTAATCTCTTATATTTCTAACGTGATCTCGTGGTTCTCATGTTTTAGATGTTTTCATGTCTTCAGGGAATTCAACAGAGTCGCTGCAGATAGATTAGAAGCACTGAGTCACGACCCTCCTACGTTCTCGTCCGTGACTACTCCGGAGGTGGACGACCTCATCAGACGAAAGGATACCCTAGAACAATTATCTCATCTTCGATGATTGGACTAATCGCTTATCTTAGAGTATCAAAAAAAAAAAAAATGGTTGTGATCATAATCAAGATCTTATCCCGTCTAAATACTTGTTATAAGAGAGAGTAGCTGATCGAGAGGCCCCCGCCATTTTCATCGTATTCTTTGTCCAATAATTGCAGTAGCATCATATTTGTTTACTATCTCTACTGTGTAATATATTCTTTGTCTTTACTCTAAAATTAATTACACACTAGTGTCCCAAATCTAGCTACCTAGGGTTTGTTAATGTTAATCACCCCCGAGAATCTAGCTAGGGTTTCTAGCACTGCACTCCCACCAAATTTAGATAATTTTACCAACAAAAGATCCAATCTTTCGAATCAAAAAGAATATAAAAACTTACCCATAATATAACCAATCAAGGATCAAGGCGGCACCGGAAAACGTGCGCCGCCGCTGCCGCCGCTTCCACCAGCGCCACTGCCACGTGCTCGCATCTGGCTAGCAGTCCGCTTCTTCTTCTTCTTATAAGGAACTCCTCTAGCCTTGCCCTGAAAATCTCTCACCTCCTTAAGATAAATTCTAATATCGGCAGCTGCAAAAGGGTTAATTTCAGGCGACCCGCCGTTTTCCTCAAAAGCGGCTCGTAGTCGACCAATAAGCGCGTCGAGGCTACCCCAAGCTTGCTTAAGCGGGCAAGGGCAAGGCCCGGGCGGGTCGGGCTGGCCGTAGAAAGAGCAGCCTTGGAGATGAACCTTGGTTTTCCCGAACTGGTCCAAGTATCTGAGGAATTCGAGCACGTGCGCCGAGCTACACTGAGCCAAAGGCAGTGGAGCTGGTCGCTGGTTTCGTAAGTACTGGCAGAAAGTGTTCCAGTCCCTCCGCTTTTGGGACTCGTATCGGCTCGGCTGAGCTTGAGCAGCTGACCCGGTTGGGTTTGGGTGATCTGATCCGGATTCCACTTGTTTCCCTTTGTTGTTTGCCATGGGTTTGGGTGATCTGATCCGGTTGGGTTTGAGACATCGTAATGATACAGAAGGAAGGTGTAGAATAATATTAGACAAGTGGGACCCATGGGAATGTGCTTTGGCCCGCTTTTTTCCTCTCTCTGCCGCTCCTCTTTTTTCTTTTTCCCATTAACAATTAATTGTACGTACAATTGATATTCATAGTGTTTTCATCGTAAATAGATCAATCATTATCTGCAATATCATAGGCTCGTAGTATTGGTCTAAATGATGATCTAAATATTCTTTCAAAAAATATCAATGTGTGGTTTTTTTTACAGAAGTGAGATGATCTAAGGCCGTTTGGAAGCTCTAGGAATCATTCTCGGTAACGGAATGATTCCGAATCAATAAAAAATACGTTTGGTTAAAGGTCTTTTATCACATGAAAGTAATCTCATCATTTCCATTTCCATTCCTAACTCTTATCTAATTTCATTCCGTTTTCATTCCACCGCTCCAACCAAACGGGTACTAAATGAAGTCTTCATAATTATTCAATGGTCGAAAATACGAAGGATGTTGAGTTTGTTTATTGATTGAAATTTTAATTTATAAAAATATTACTATTTTTTTCTGAAATAGAGACCGGACAATGGTCTAGTTTGAAGAAATAAACTCATGATAAACTGATTAAACAGGAGATGTAAAGATTGAACATGAAAAAATGAAGTCAAATCTAATAAGTTGACTGAGCACGAGATATTGTCTGAAAAAGACCGGTTTATTAGCATTAGAATGTAACCAATTGAGAATAGAATACAATGAATTGATTATTAGGTACTGTGTAAAATCAAAATTATAGAAAATATTTTTTTAATTTAAACAAGGATCACATATGTCTAATTGATTTGACAAATTTAAGAAAAAAATAATATATTTTGATACGTGAGAAAAGACAAAGTCGGCTATGATATCAGGCGGCCAAATCGTTCAAGATACTTCGGTCATAGCCGTTTCCGATACTTCAGTAAAAATCGTGTGAATTAAGTGTTAGAGATTTTCTCTAAAAAAGTCAAACTTTTATAATGCTTTTCATATAAGGTTATCTGAATATCTCCTAAAATCGTAGAGAATTAATCTTTATTAGACATAATAACATCTTATTATATAATAAAGACACGCCTTGATGTTATATAAAATATATCATTATAATATGTATTCTTATATATTATATATCTTTATTAATTGATCTAATCTATCAAATATATAGTTATAACATATATTCTTATACGAATGGGTAGCATCAAATTATATAACATAACTAGTAATTACACACTTGGTCTTGAGTCTTGATATATAACCTAATATATAATGTTAGGCCATCTCGAATAACAAAAGGTTATAATAGTCTTGGAGCTAAATTTTAACCCTACAAAAATATTTAGTATTTATTATTAGTTGAATGGTCTCCAATAATAAAAGGGCTAATTTAGCCCTTTATTAATTAAATATTACAAAAGTTTACTTTTTTTTTTTTTCTCCTTCCCCAAAAAAAGGGAGTAAGTGGATTTAATATGATCCCTTCTTAAAAGGGTGACCTTTGGGGTTATATTTAGCCATTTGCACCAATAACTTTTTTTTTTTAATATAACTCCCTTATTGGAGATGGACTCAATCCGTAGATTCGCAAAGTACAAATGTACAATCTATCTATAGGCAACTACATTCTCTTGTTTAGCTGCAGGCCTTAAAATGATTTTGCGTAGTTGCATAAAGAAAGCTACTTTGAATGTATTATTTGTATCCATAGCTAGTCTAGTTTTAGGTCTAGCTACTAAAAATAATTCTCTACATATGTACCCATAACTAGTGATGGTTCTCCAATACGTAGTGTGTTAGGGTTACGAGAATTAAAGGGTGTGGCTGACATCCTGAACAATTAAAAAATAATGTAATCAAACTGAATAATTTATTAAGAGTTATTAAGAAAGAATTGGTTGCATTTAACAACGGTGCTCCTTTTGCCTTGCAACTAAGCTGCATGTATGTATTTACAACTGAATTTATGTAATAGCAGTAAAAAAAAAAATGCTTCCTTTAAATGTGTAAAAAAAAAACAATATGCAATTCTGCAGGAAATTGCGTAAAAAAAAGAATATGCTGTGGTGTTTCGGTTTCACTTTGTGCCTCTGTGGCAAGTATCAAGAACCCCTCAAATCTAATGAGTGTCTGCTTTATTAACAAAAAATGTACAAAATTGCCAAAACTTAAGACTACCTCTGACCTCTCTTTTTTCCTCGGGTACTTGAACTATTCAGCCTTATTTGTTAGCAAACTCGTCTGTGAATCCATCATACAAGTGTCAAAAGTTTTGTTTGTCAAAGGCGTGCAATGCAGGCAAATCCTTCATGCACATATCAATTGTTCCATTGTGTATGCCAGAGATTCCGCCCATTCGGCTTTCCCTAACAACTTTTGAAGTGTTGTCATCACATCGTAACCTGGGTCCAACTTCCGCTGCCACCCCTGAGACCATAGAAACATAACAACAGCATGTAAGCAGCAGCAGAGACTACATATCACACTATCACAGCATGTAAGCATACTAGCTCCACAACTCGGTGAGCAATATATATGCTCCATTGGCAATAGGCTCTAAGTTAAATTACAAGTTCAAGACCTTTCGGGAAAAATATTAGGTTCAGCACAACTACTGAATCATTACTACCTAGTTGAAAAATCATCAAGGAACGTGATTTAGTAGAAACTATATATCAGAAGAGACCATAAAAACAGTCTGCCCTGTCATCTCCCTACCCCAAATAAGAAATTCACCATTAGCAGTCCCAAGCATCCCATTACAACCAATAACAAAGCTTGACATAACTATTGATTATCGGAAGTCGGAAGACACTCCAATTTGTAAGCTAGCAATGTTGTTTATAGTTAACTGGCAATTAGTAATACTTCGGGAAGAGAGAAGATGATATAATAAAAACAATTCAGCACCACAAATTTATAGCTTAAAAAGTCCAGTCACTACCTATGATCATCCATTATAATCCAACAGAAGAGAAAGACGTTACCTCAAGAACCAAAGTTGTCACCATTACAGTACAAACATTGCCATCAATGTTGACTCTATGACGTCTGACTTGCTCAAGAAGGTGCTGCATGCACTCTGCAGGGTGGACCACATCTCCTTCTGGAGTACCCCAAAAACTAAAAGACTTCTCCACCTCCTATAGAAATACAGATGTTCGTTATTCAAAAGTATCTAGGCAACACTCGATTCTAGTGTTGTAAAAAACCGACATTTACAGTGTGAACATATGATTAAAAGCTGCTACAGCAAGACAGCATATACAATAATAATCAAGGACAGTGAAATAGCTTGAAAACCAAATAAATGCAGACCATGCTAGCAAGCAGAAAACAACCTATCAACAAGGCACGCAGCTACACAGTATAAAAAGTGACAAGGTATGCATCTGTTGAACATAAGATATTCAACTTCTAGCTAAAATAGAGTAGGAGGCATGGTTATCAAAATCAAGATCTGGATCTTAAAATCCTAAGATACCGCAATCTGGTAGGAAGTTGTGAGGTGAATCTGTCATTAAAACTTTAAACAATTAAGAAATCTTACTAAAATCTTATAACGTATTTAAAAAGTTAGAATCTTCTGATCAAGATGCCAACATTTTTTTTGTTTAGGTTGCAACAAGAAATTTCAAATATTGTTAAGTATCTACAATTTACGATGTTTTATTCATCATAATTAACGTCTAAGTGATTTATGTAGGTACTTATTGAAATAAAAACCGATCAACTTTTTATATGAACAACAATGACACTGTTTTTGAAAACTTCAATCTATTTTAAATATTAAATCGTGTTATTTTTTTTGTAATATTTAGATTAATAATATCATTTTATCAAATTGTAGGATTTGATCCTCCAATCCGGATTGTCTGATTTTACCGAATTCTTTTTGATCTGATACTAAAATACCGATCTTAATAAAGGTCACTAAAAAACAATTTTTCTTACAATAAACAAAACAAACTGCCTGGAATACCTTAATGAATGCTTCTGGGTTAGGGCAGTTTTGCTTCTTAGACAACTTCAGAGTGCATTCAGCAGCAGTTCGACCATCACGTCGAGAAACTGCTTTAAAAAACTCTAGAACATTCGTCTGATCATTCTTGGATAGCTCAGCAGTCATGCCTACATCAAGGAAAACAACATGGGGCTTCTTTGACTCTAAGAATTTCCTCCTAGGGGCTACTCGAACAAGGATATTGCCAGGATGTAGATCTGCATGGACAAAGTTGTCCACCTGGAAGCGAAAAAAAGTGGAAAAGATAAATATCTGCAAATCAACATGGAATACTATATACTTCTGCGGTAAATGATTGACATTCAGTTTCAGTCTAACAAATTTCAACAAACAATTCAAAGTATTAAAGAAGGCATTATTCAGCAAGATACCAGTAACATCTTTAATAGAGCATTTGTCCCAATGTGAGCTAGAGCGGCTTTCTCACGAGTGTGCCCTTCAATTTCCTCGACGAAATGTGCCACACTCTCCCCTTGTTCATAAGTTTCCACCAAGACAGCGGGATGCACTAAAGGATAAACAGGTTTAGGGAAGGATACATCCTTCCATCTACGGAAATTGTAGATAAATCGATTTAAGTGAGCTGCTTCCCGAGCAAGGTCAACCTGTGACATCATAAAAACTGCAAACTGCTGCACACTCTCATCCAATCTCAGCCAGTTCAATGGAGGTATACATTTTGACAGCTTTGCAATGGCATTGATAATAGCAAAGTCTCTCCTGATTGATTCACCAACACCCGGATGCCTAACCTTTACCGCAACATCAATAGGCTTGATCTTTTGATCAGGATACCGGTATCTCAACACAGCCCGGTGTACCTGAGCAATACTACCAGATGCTACGGGAACTTCTTCAAAACTCTCAAAGATTTCTGATATTTTACGGCCAAATGCACCTTCAATACTTTTTTTTGTATACTCAAAACTGTGTTCTGGAGCACTGGACTGAAGCTTTGTAAGCTCAATACATAAATCTCTAGGAAACAGATCAGGCCGTGTAGCAGCCCACTGTCCCCATTTAATGAATGCAGGACCTGCTTTTTCTAGGGTATGGTGAACAAGTTGAAGCCACAACTTTCTGTATTCAGGTCCAAAACTATCAGCAAATGGTGCTGTTATTAAGCTGGGTAAGAACAGCACTGACAGATAGAAAGCTCTAAGCAGCAGGATCAGACCTTCTGCAGCGAAAGAGATCAAAGTAGTGAAGAATAAGCTGCTATAATTCGGACGCATACAAAAAGAATTTTTGGGATACAAAGATGGTTCAGCGTGTATTTTATCAGCCATGGTCAACTCCCCAAATAAGAAGGCCAGAATACCAGGAACTAGCAGGTGAGATCTGCTAGAGGCCAAGGTGAAAGCTTGAGCAACCCTAGTAAGCGTAGGAATAGATGATCTGTTGCATGAATACAACTGTGAGAGCCTTCTCCAAGCAAACTGTGCATGAAACCTTGCAGTGTTACCGGCACAAGTGCCTGAATGGTTTCTGTATAAACCACTATTCATAGAAAATGGAATTTTCTTGTAAGCAGTTTTTGCTGCATGTTGTCCCAGAAAATGTCTAAGCAACGAATAAGTTCTGTGTTGGTGAATAATTTGCCCACGAGTTACACTAGGACTATATTCTATCAATCTAGAGCAGTTGCTCCTATTTTTCAGGACAGGATCCGTCACTCGACGGATATTTCTGTACATCTTCTGCAATGAAAATAGATAAGACAAATATTCAGTACATTGTAAATACTATAACAGTTCTAAAAAGAAACCAGATGTTGTGCAAGTTTGATGTGATTAGATTTCTCAAATGGATTCCTTTTAATCTAAGAATCTCCATAAATTTTCTTTTAGCTCAGTTTACCAGTAAGGGAGTGACTATACTTTCTTTATTCATGCTGATACATATAGTAGCAACCAGTCTTAATCTGGTGGAGATACTCTATGTAGAGTTACCCTAATAGAAATAAGCAAGCCCTATTAAAGGTATAAAAAAATTCTACTTCTTCCTAATACTATGCCACTAAATCATACTTAAGTGGCTGCAGTTCTGCCAACTCTACGTGGAGTTGACAATCAAAACTCCACTATATCACATTTCAAAAGTAATGTATACTTATTACTAATTTATGTTTTGTTTTGGAAGGTTGATTCATGCACAATCTATACTAATTTATGTTTTGTGTTGGAAGGTTGATTCATATACAATCTAGATAAGCTATCTGATATGATTCGTATCTATAATCATCTACGTGCTAAGCTTATAATTAAGCAGCATAATCAAATTTCCTAAAGAAGTAAAGAGAGCTATTCAAATCCTTCAACTTAAGATTTGTATGTATATACACTATACATCTCTGCTTCAGAGTTCATATGTATATTGAATTTTCTGTTATACTCCATTCGGTAGCCTTCAATGAGATCCAATCTAAGACATTAATGAGGCAATTTGTATAACGTTGGAACCATAACAATCACAGATGATACTTCTACAAATTAGTGCATCTAAAACCTCACCAAAACCAAGCGATGGACGAAGTCCCCTCCTAATCACTGATCAAGGAATGAAAGTGCGAAACCAAGACCTAATCAAAACAACTAGTGCAACTGCTAGTCAAACTTGTACACCCTAAAATAGCAAAAAACCCCGGATCAAATTACGACCAATTCTTCCGATCTACAAAACCCCACACATGAATCAAGATTAAACCTTGAAAAATACAGCAAATCAAGAAGCGCGAGAGCGCGAATCAGGGAGAAAGATAAATAAAAAAAGGCGGCAAAGAAAAGAACGAACCTTATTAAGAAGGAAGAGAGTTGATGAGTAGATGGATTTAAGGTGTTATCGCGAGGTCTGAATCTTGGAGTAGAGAAGGAAAAGCTGGCATCGCATATGTGATACAGAGATCTCCACGTTTGCAGGACGCTGTCCCCCCGTTCTTCAGCTACCAACGGCGGATGAAGAGAGAGACAGGCAAACAGAGAAAATAACGAATGTGGAGAAGCCGGGGGTTTCTTTTGCAGAACAAAATCCCAACTCTTTAGCTTCGGCTTTGAGCCTTGCGGTTTACACGGACGTTATATGGACTACCAGATGCCATACGCCCTGAATTTGGGCCAATTAATATGGCCCAATACTAGGCTTTGTCCTGAACTTGGGCCTATTTATGGCCCAATACGCTCCAAATCTTTTTATTTTATTTTTTACTTTAATTTTTTATAGGATTTTCTGGACTTCGACTAGAGAATGTAACCTAGTTGATTTAAAAAAGATTATTAATTAACAAACAAAATCCTTGAAAAGATTTTGTGGATTTAAAAAAGATTTTGTGGATTTAAATGTGGTATATTTCTTATTAGATTATTAACAAACAAAATCGTTACTAAAATAAATAGTTGATTTTAAAAAATATTTTGTGGATTTAAATGTGGTATTTTTTTATTAGATTAAATTAGAATAGGATTTTTCTTATAAAATAATTTGTGTTAAATCTATTAGTAGATTGTGACAAATTTGTAAATAAATTAATTAAAAAGATTATGTGGCATTTTTTTTAGAACACTACTAGTTTATATCCCGCACCTAAATATTGATGGATCTTCACAAGAGGATCTCGGAATGTATCTTTACAAGATGCTCTCGGAAGATCTGTATTACCGTGTTATTGAAAACAAATTAAGGAATGAATAAACAACAGAAGAATGACTGTGATGATTGAAAACATGAGAGATAAATTGTGGAGGAGAGTTAAAACGTAGACGAGAAGTTAGGTTTTATCATCAGCCAATTTAAATTGTGGAATTAGTAGATTTTGTTAGTTTTTGATATTTTTTAATTTGATAAAACGTATTGGAGAAGTCTCAAACGTGATATACTTAAATTTTTGGATTATATTTTTAAAAGATTGGTTAAGAAAAATTTGTTATAGATTTTGTTTAGTAAAATAAGATTTATTGGCTTAATTCTTGATTTAGTAAAAGATTTAATCCGAAAAAAAGTTATGGGGCGTCACGTCACGTCAGCGTAGTGTACTCAACCAACAATAGCTACGAATAATACATAAAACGATATGATACATTAATAACAAAACTAATAATAATTACGAATATGTTTTCATGTATACACGTTAGGGGTGTTCTCATATGATCTACACTGTATATATATAGGCTTTTGTTCAGGTACGGTGCATTTATTGCGGTACGAGCGTGCGGCCGAACGTACGGCCGACATGTGTCCCAATAAATTTTTTTTTCCTTCTTGAAACGAACGATTTTTATTTTTTTTCCAAAAATGAATAAAAATTTTGTTTGAACTAACATGTTATAATTTATGCACTATTCTCCTATAAACTTTGAACTATTCCCATATAATTCATGAACTATTATTTTTTAATATATTATATCAAATTATTTATAAATTAATCGTTTATATGTTATGAACTATTCAATCTTAATTCATGAACTATTATTATATCAAATTATTTATAAATTAATATTTATCCTTTATAAATTTTGCACTTTGAACTATTCTATTATAATTCATGAACTATCCGATAATAAGTTTTGAACTATTACTTTTACTCCTTTATAAATTTTGCACTATGAACTATTTTATTATAATTCATCAACTATCATTTTATAAGTTATGAACTTAATAAGTTTTGAACTATTACTTTCACTCGTTTCGAAAAAAAAAATTTCGGAACACGTGTCGGCTGTACGTTCAGCACTTCAGCCGCACGCCCGTACCGGAATAATGTGTCTTACCTGAACAACACCCATATATATATATATATATATGGAAGATTTAAAGAATGATGAAATGGAGGTTGATCTATGAATTGTAAACAAAAGAAAAGACGAATAATAATGGAGTATTTTAGTAATGGAGAAACTATATGTATTATATAAGTTATGAGAAAAGTAGAGCAATAGTGTTGATGTACGTTAATGACATCATAACATTATGTGTAGACAGTCGGTGACGAGACACTACACAATTAGGTATCTATATGGGGAGCGTCGACGCCATCAATACTGCGTAGCCAGAAAGAGGGAGCAGAAGAAGCCACAGCAGAGTGAGACACGTCTTCAAGAACCCAACCATGTCCTTTAGGGAAATAGATTCCAGATCGTGGGTGTGGGACCCAATCACACTCTTCTATATTCCTCGTCTTCTTCATATTCTCTTCTTCTTCTAACTTGTACAGATTCCGATCAACAGTCTCGTTTGATGATAATATTCCTTCGTCGACTTCCTCTACTGTAACCGCCGCTGCATAACTAATCATCTTCTTCGTCGCCAATCGCCTTCCCGTCATCTTCTTTGTTCCCCTGCATAATATATCCATTTATCATTATTCATTAATTTGCTTATAATTAATATATATATATATATATATATATATGACTGTTTCATTTACCTCAATAACGAAATCGCCATGTTCAGTGCCATATACAAGCAAAAGAGTACGTTTGAGCTTTGACATGGATACTATATCGATGAAGTTGCTTTTTATAAGGGAAAATGGAGAATATATTCACAATTTATTCCAAGTGTCTACTTACTCAACCTATTATATATAGTTTTGATAAATAAAGAAAGAATTGGATGAAATGCACTTAATCATAATTTTATTAAATAATTTATGTCTATAGTTTTAATAAATTTTTAAGTGAATAGCCTTACTTGACATATTTTTAGGTGAATAGTTACCAAGAATTGATATCTGGTTGGTTGTCCCTTCCTCCCACGCTAATACCAACCGGACAAGTTGGATTTCATAATTTATTTCCTTTTGAAAATCATAAATATACGTTAATTATGATACTTGAACTTTTGTTTGTACACTAATTTTCTTGTACACGATTATTGTATCAAGAAAATTATTGTACACGGTTCAAGCGTTTTATCCAAATTCAATCCCATTCATTTTAGAGAGAAATTTATGATACATGATTTACATGAAGAGTACAAACATGTAAGATGTTAGTTTCATCAATTCTTGTACCTTGTACACGATTAATTGCTAATTGATCACGCTGATCAAAATTGATAACTCCTTCAAAATACACTTTCAATTAGGAATTAAGGCTCAATTAAAAATCAATAATCAATTAGCAATCTTTTAGATTCTTGTATAAGGGTAAATTAGTATTAAAAATTTAAAAGAAGTCATATTCTATCAAAATTATTGAGGTGCACAATTACTAAATAGAATTAGTGAGTTATGACTAGAGAACAAATTCACTTATAAATAAATTATATTGTAGTTTTCAGCACATGAGCATGATGTACATAAAAATAATTTATGCTAATAATCTCAGCTTATAGTTACAAAAATGTGAATGATTGGACGATAACATTGTAAAACACATGTAACGTTTTATTTAGAATCAAAGCACATGCAAGTATGGGTGCATGTGTGTAGTTTTATTTTTTCTTGCTAGTATTTTAATTTAAAATTCGAATAATTATAAATATGCAAAATTGTTTTTCATAAACGATTCAACGACCAAAAATGGGGCAACACTGTCAACACGTATCAGGTGCACTATCCTTAAAAGTTTTGGTGGAGGACATTTTGTAGTTGCTACTGAGTATTACAAACATAGAATCTACTTTCTCACTTGAAATTAATATTTAGATTTATTTATAGAATCTATTGAGAAAAACGGGTGTTTCCATGCTCTAATTACTTAATTAATGAAAGCAAGATCCGGAGATTTACTGAGGTTTGCATTGCAATTTCCATGCCTTTGAAGAATAAATTAATCTATATATACTACTAAACCAGCATCCATTTTGTCCACGTGTCAACCGCCGTCCACGTCAACATTTTTTTTAATTTATTTACAGATTTGCCATAACGTATTTACAGATTTGGCATTAATTATTTTATAAGAAAATTGTTTACTATAATTTGTAAACAGTCATCCTGCCACGTCAATTTTATTAAAATAAATAATTAAAAAATAAATAAATCTACTTTCTACCGATCAAAATTAACAAACTAATCAATTCAAACGTGATTTGTTGAAAAAATCTAAAGCAAATCTTCTAACAAGATTTAACACATTTGTTAAATTTAAACTAAATCAAAATTTTCTCCTCTATCTAAATCTAAGTAAAAGTGATTATATAATAAGGTATAAATATAATACTCGAATAATATTCTTTGTAATAGACTTTTATTTATGTTTGTTTATTTATTTAAAAAAAATTATTCCTCATATGATAGTCATATTAATTATAAAAATAACTTTTACAATAGATTGATATCAAAGTGAAAATATAATATTTTTTATTTAGACAATCCCGCACAAGGTGCGGGCACTAAACTAGTTGTAAATAAAATATGACTTGATGGGACGACCTTCGACTTAGGATTGATACATGAGACAAGCTTATCGGGCTCGGCTCGCGTTCGGCTCGTCAAAAGCCCGGCTCGGGTTCGACTCGTTTATAAACGATCCAAGCTTGAGCATGTCACTGCTCGGCTCGTTCGGATAAAATAACACTATATGAGCATTATATATTTTAGACGAGTTGCTCGGACTCGGCTCGTCAAAAGCTCGGCTCGGATTCGGGTCGTTTATAAACAAACCGAGCTTGAACATGCTAAGGCTCGACTCGTTCGACTCGTATAACACCCCTACTTCGACTCAAACTCATTCCATAAAACACTATTAGGTGGGGATATAATAAGTTGACAAAAAAAAGTTATAAGTGTTTTTTAGGAGTTATAAGTTTGATTTTACTTTTCTAGTCTAGTATTTTTACAATATATAAAATAATAAGTTATCCTTATTGTGAACATATGTTAGAATCTTTGCATAAATAACAAAATAATAATATATTATTCTTAAATAAGATTCTATTTATAACTAAAATATTATCTACTAAATGTGTGTACACTACCCTAAATAAGATTTTATCTATGACTAAAATATTTTTATTAATTTATCCTACATAAAATCAATATAATGTTTTAATATTTTTGCTCTCCCGAATACTTAGGTTTTTGCTAGGATCTATTTGGTTCTAACTTGTGCAGAAGTAGATATTTCAGATTATGTAAATTAGTTCTTGTAAATTTTACTAGGTTTATCTTGTGTGACTTTTTTCGTATGCATTTTGTTGTGTAAATATCGATTCATAGTTTTATGTAAATTATTTTAATAACAAATAGACTAAACTCACACACAACAATGAATCCATACAAGGTTAACCATAAAAATTCACCCGAGCCGACACACAAATAAGTACGCAAAATAACACACGACACCTTACACAAACTCGTAGATGGGAGAATTTACGCCGAAAACCTTAACACAGACTGACGTTTAGTTAGTTTATTTTGTAACCGTGTATATAGTTTTGATAAGAAGATCTAGAATTAATTAATTTGGGGTAAATTTAAATTTTCAAAAATTAAAATGCACACTTCTTTTACACAATCTTTTTTAGCTTATTAATACTACATTATGAGATATCGGCACACCCCGCAAATTCACAAGAAAATTATGTCTAAAAATGAAGAGATTTCAAACTAGTATATAAGGTCGGCGAACTACTTCTCCTATTGTTGACAGGATTTAGATTGAAACTCTACTGAACTTATGTGATAAACTTGAGTCTAGTACTCGTATGCATACAACTCGCTCTACGAGCCGTTTGTCTCTAACTTTAACGTAATGTAATATTAATTGTTCATGGATGTGAAATGCATTTATGTATTTAGCAGCAGTATTATAGCTTAACGTGTGGATGCATCAAAATTTTCGTTTGGTTAGAGACTTTTTAACACATGAAAGTAATCATATCATTTCCATTTTTTTTTCTTACCCTTATCCAATTCTATTCCGTGATCATTTCATCGCTCCAACCAAACGGGTACTAAGTCTTGAAATTGAGTTGGGAACTTGGTGAAAGTAAAAAGTACGGCGTTAGTTGTTTGTTCTCAATTGATGTTACTATACGTGCAGGGGTGATCATTATGAATCGTCATTCAGCTTAAGGTTCTCTTTGCTGTAGGGGAGAATAAATATTGGTTGTCAACCAAATCAGATTGAAGATATATAAGACACTATATGATTGTGACATACAAAGGGACAATGTTTTGCTTTATGTGTCAACTTTGCATTGGTTAACAATACAATTCATATTGACACATACATGCATCAAGGTCGAATTTTACAACAACCCCATAAAACTTGATTAGCATCAAATTTAAGATAATTTAAGTGTGTAAAAAGAATTGAAAAGGGTAATCAATGTATCAATGACTTAAATGTGAGTTGAGTAGCCAAATTTAAGTAACAAATAAGTGATCAGAAGTATGAGGTTTAAGGGTTAATTCTCGCACACCATAACTAGTTAGCATACTTTAGTGACAATATTCAATCAATGAAGGGTAAATATGATATAAGTTAGTACTTCTAAACATTCTAATCCTCTTTTGAAGCTCATTAGATAGTTCATATCAATCAACCAATGCTATGGTCAAGTCATAATTCAATTGACTAAGCTTAGGTAACAATCATAATCATACTAAATAACATAAGTATCACATGGTGTTTGTCATTTGTATACATTATCTAGCATAATGATAACATTGATGAATTGTCACAAATAGAATCAATCATCCTTTCTGCCCCAACCAATTATACTCTAGCATGATAGGGATCTAAACAATGCATAATCATCCTCATATTACCTTGTAAATCTCAATTTAGTTGATTGATCTAGCAATCAATCATTCATATATGTTTGGAAAAATACAATGTTCTAACAAGTAGATTAGACTAGCAATAGTCTAAAACACCAACAATGAAGTAAATTAAATATGAACGATAGATAAATCCAATTTTTGTCCCTCCTATATGCTACTAGTCATGCTTGAGTTCTCCTCGTATCATGAATGAACACTAAAGCAATTTTAATCTAGCATGATCAGGGGATTTTTCACCCCAAAACCTAAATAGAAAAGTTCTCAGTCATTGGAAAACCAAGCAGCATAACAATAGATAAATGTCATGGTTAGAAATTAGACAACAAAATAAAGATTTAGGTTAAAGAATGGATTTTTTTAATACTTACCAATCAAAAGTAATGAGCAAAACGGAATAAAGACAATGAAGAGTAGTGAATTGAAGAACATTAAACTTTTCTTGATTTGATCCAAAACTACGTCCACAATGCTCCAAATAAGAGTTATAGATCTATGAAATGTAAACAAGAGAATATATGAAGTAGTGTATGATGAGATATTCAAATACAATCAGCCAATGACCTTATATAGAATCTCAAAGACATGACCCATGCTCTCTAAGTGGATCAAGTTAGTTAGGAAGATGCTCCTAGAAAGAGTTAATCCTTCACATTAAGAAAAAACTCGACTAAGCTTGGTTGTCTTGGCTCGAGTTATTGGTGCTTCACTTGAGTTTTCCCATCGACCTTCAACTAGACTCAAGTAAGTGTGCTTTTTCACTCGAGTGGATGATGACTTGAGGGTGACTCGAGGAAGCCGTCAACGTGGCTCGTGGTGAAATGTTGTGTGGCTCGAGTTGGGTGTTGACATGAGGCTAACTCGAGGGAGCTTGTGCCTTCCTCTTGTGT
This sequence comes from Fagopyrum homotropicum, assembly GCA_033239125.1. Lineage (NCBI taxonomy): Eukaryota > Viridiplantae > Streptophyta > Magnoliopsida > Caryophyllales > Polygonaceae > Fagopyrum > Fagopyrum homotropicum. The sequence continues at coordinate 8,154,443 of BSWB01000006.1, read as the reverse complement.
TTTTTCTTGACTAGAGGCATAACTCGAGGATAATCCATCTTCTTCACTTGGCAACTCGAGGGCCTTTCTTAGTTGATTTTCTTAGCTCCAATGGCTTCATGCTTGCTTCCTTGGTTGATTTTCCTTTCTCATTTGTTCAAGTGATGGTTGATTAGATGATGCTTGGTGTTTGTATTGCTTGATATCTCATTTTAGCTACACTTTAGACCAAAGTACCTACAAGGACATAAAATAAGGAGAGTATACGTTTTTTGACATTTAAAACATTAGATGAGATACGAATGTCCATACCATGCAAAACTGAGGGAAAAATACACAAAACTACATCAAAAAACATAGCATGAAACATGTTATCACTTATATACTATTTTTTTATATGTGAAAATGTCATAATTTTTGTTTACTTAAAGTATTTATCAATTAACCAGATCATTATAATTTTCATTAATATGTTCCATTTACAAAATTGTTAGGATATGAGGATTTTATGGGTTCAAATAGGTGTTGTCGGTGCATGTAGATATGAATTACAACCGATTGTATAAAATTTTCCAAAAATTCAACAAGAACTTTGATTAGTCTTAGACTTCAATTGCAGTGAAATTCGTGAAACGAAGTTCTAAAAAATAATCAGGTGACAATTTACCGTACAATTTTACTTTCTCACTCGATTTGAGGATCCATCTCATTCAATATCTCCTCATCACCAATATTTTTTAGTACGGAATTGGATCATCCGATTTAGTCATATATATATATATATATAGAGAGAGAGAGAGGGTGTGGTTCCCATAAAAACACCCCTAACGTGTATCCGATTTAGTCATATATATATATATATATATATATATATATAGGGTGTTTCCCATGAGAACACCCCTAACGTGTATACATGAGAACAATCTTAGACCGTCGGATGATGAGTATTAAGGGTCGTGATTTAGTGTAGATATCATAATTAATAATAATTAGGAATAATAATAATTAGAAATAACCACAATAACTACGAATAATCCACTCAACCAACAATAACTACGAATAATACATTAAACGATATAATACATTTGTAACAAAACTAATAATAATTACGAATATGTCCTCATGTATACACGTTAGGGGTGTTCTCATATGATCTACATCTCTATATATATATATTCATTCGGTGTAACTTGTGTTTCCTTATTGATAAAGTTCCTGTGACATCTTTAAAAAAAAAAACTCATCTCATGATCAGTGCATGCGTGTATAAATTGAACCCCAAATCAAAATTTTCATAATAGAATAACTCTCAAAAAACTTCATCAAAAAACGGGTACGAGCAAGGGGCCGGGTTTCAAATCTTATTCAATTAAAGCTTCCATAAATATCAACATTTTTTTTAAAAAAAGGAAAGAAAATGATTGAGTTAAAATGGTAAGTGAGCCATTTATGTATTACTGTGTATTAACTAGGCTATTTTGCAATAATGTAGATAAACTAGGCCCCAATCAATTTTCTAATAAAGATTAATTCCTAACTAAATGCATACCCCTGATGGAAATTTAAAAATATGATGTGGCAGTTTTAATTAAATAAATAAGGTAATTTATTGTGGTCCCCTACAAATCAGGAAGTTGTTAGGAAAGGAAATATACATTCCTTGTAAACGTGATACAAGAATCACGAATTTCCCCCATTTGCTGCATCCATAACCACCAATTATACAGAGCTTTCGTCTACTGTCATATACATTTTCACTCTTTTTTTTCCGATTGCTGCCGATTTATTTCGATTTGATGTTCTGTTTGTTCAATTGTTACGGCTATGAGATCGTCAACAATCGGATTGTCAATCTGTAGATTCAATCGTTTGTTTTGTGCGATTTTTGAGACAAACAACTCGATCTGTAGATCCAATCGTTCTGAGACATTTTTTCCAGATCTGTGAGGTATGTACGTTCAATCGTTTAATTGGTGGATAATTCTCACATTTCGTCTGCGTAATTTATGTATATGGTTCATACTTTGTATTTCGTATATATACATGGCGGTGATATTTTATGTGCTGAGGTTTGATATTGATGAAGGAGACGAACATAATTTTATGTCTGTATGTGTACATAAGTATGTTGGAAAGAAATATATACTCAATTTATGTGTCTTCTTAGATTTATGTAGTTGTAAAATGTATGTGTATTTCAGTTTAATGTGGTGAGGGTCTGTAATGATGAAAGTGACGAACATAATCTAATGTGTTTATGTGTACATAAGTTCGGTTTATGTATCTGTTTATATATTATGTATGGTTAAATTTATGTAACAGTGAATAACATAATTTTATGTCCGTATGTTTACGTAATTTCGGTGTATGTTTATGTATAAGTGCAGAAATTATGGTGATGAACATAATCTTATGCAGAATGTGATGAACATAATTTTATGTGCGTATGTTTACATAATTTCGGTGTATGTTTATGTATAAGTGCAGAAATTATGTTTCATTTAGTTGATTGTACATAAGTGTGGTTTTATGTAATTACTGAAATATTATGTACAAAGCGTGAGTAAGCTATTGACATATTTCTTATATTTTGTACCTTTCTTGTAGGAATCATGGGGGTGGTGTTTGTGACAATTTATTTTGACGGACATTGGAAATTTGATGAAGGTGTGTGGAGCTACATTGAAGTACAGTCAAGTAAGCCGTTATTGATATCAGTTGAATGCACATTTGATGTGTTAAAGGAGAAGATTGCGTTGCTATTTGGAATATCTTTAACACTGTTTGATTTATGCTTGTCATACAAGAATCCTTTCAATGAGGGTCTAAAACCATTTGATGTTAACACAAAGGATGATTTGGATACTTTTGTACACATAAATGGTCTCACACAGTTTAGTTGGAGTCTCCCTTTATGTGTGAACAAAGTTGATTTGCATAAGAGTGTGGGAGGAATTTCAACCGAACTACATGGTCAGGAAGCTGATGTAGCAGATATAGAACCTGATTTATGTACAACAGGTTCAAGTGTGATTGGGAGCGAGTCGGTAGGAGATGGAAACAATAACACACTTGCAATAGTTCCACATATCAATAGTTATGTATCATCAGGAGACGATTTGCAACTACAAGTTGGGAAGATATATCATTCGAAGACTGAAGTTAAAAACGCATTGTGTCTACATTCAATTTCCGAATGCTCACAATACAAGATAGTAAAGTCGAAAATGAAGGCAGTGACTGCAAGATGTGTAGATGAAGATTGTAAGTGGAGGGTCCGCTTTTCAATGCTCGGTAAAACAACATACTTCACCACCACAAAGTATGTTTCGACACACACTTGCTCGTTCCATTTGCGGCGGGAGGCAAATAGGGGAGCTTCATATCACGTAATAGCTGATAAGGTTAAGACAATGTAAGTTGCATGTATTTGTTGGACTGAATTTATGTATCTGCTACTGCATGTGAAAAATATGTTATGTATCCTGCTTTTACTGAAAATTCAAAGTTTATGTAGGTACAGTAATTCAAAGAAATTACCTTCGGTGCATCAGATCATCACCGTAATGAAGAGTTTGCATCGAATTGACGCTAGCTATTGGAAGTGTTGGAAAGCTCAAGAGACAGTGAAAGACATGATTAGAGGTACATCGGTGGACAATTATAACACAATACCTGCATACTTATTTATGTTGGTGGAGGTGAATGAAGGAACAGTTGTGGACTTCATACACGACGAGGAGAGTAGGTTCAAATATGTTTTTCTGTCGTTCGGACCGTCCATTCGGGGTTTGAGTGTGATGAGAAAGGTACATAATAATAAAAACCCTGATTTTGTTTATGTATTGCAGTTATCTGTTACATAATGTTTGATACAATTGTTTCTGTGCATATATTCATGTTCAGTTATTTGTGCATAAGTAGGTTTGTGAACACGTCTACGGTTTTATGTAGGTAATCACCGTTGATGGGACACATGTTAGTGGAAAATATGGTGGGGTATTGCTAGTCGCCACTGCACAAGATGCAAACCAACAAATATACCCCGTTGCTTTTGGTATTGTTGATAGTGAAAATGATGCATCTTGGAATTTCTTTTTCAAGAATATGAGACGTGTCGTAATGAACAGCAAGGAGCTTGTGTTTGTGTCCGATCGCCATGCATCGATTAAGAAGGGTATAGCATCGAATTACCAACTAGCCTTCCATGGGTACTGTATTTGGCATATAAAAGGTAATCTGAGGAAGAGGACAAGATCAAACAGGATCCTACAAATGTTCATTGATGCGGCAACGAGCTACAAAGACAGCATTTGCGTTGAAATATTACATAAAATATCGGAGGTACATAAGCATATAAATTATGTACTGTATATCTTATATTATGATGATTACCTTACACATGATTTATGTATGTATAGGAGAAACCAAAGGTGGGAGAATTGCTGAATGAAATAGGGATTTCTACATGGGCACGCTCCTTCTCACCTGCGAAAAGATACAACATAATGACTAGTAACAACGCAGAGTGTGTAAATGCATTGATGAAAGAAGGTAGAGAGTATCCTGTCATGGCAATGCTGGATGAAATAAGGCAATTTATGACCCGATGGTTTGCAGAACGCCGTCAAAAGTCCAAAGCTTGTGTAGAGGTATCGACTCCTAAGATTGAGGCAATTATTCAGAAGCGGTTTGATGCGTGTGCGATGTACTTTGTGTGCGTCCTTGATGCAGAGAAGCTGGAGTTTGAAGTAAAGATGTGTGAAGAGCACGTGATTGTTTGTTTGCAGAAGAAAACTTGTACATGTAAGGAGTTTGATATTGAAGAAATACCATGCATACATGCCATTGCAGCTGCAAAACATGTGGGTATGAGCCCATCCTTTCTAGTTGGCAAGTACTATTCATCAGACAGCTGGAGGGTTGGTTATGTGGATATCATCTATCCATTACCTAATAAGTCAGAGTGGTGTATTCCTACTTCAATAGCAGAAATGAAATGTGAGCCTCCATTGAAGCGTAAAAGGTATGGTAGAATGCCAAAAGCCAGGTTCCGGTCAACTTGGGAACAAAGCAGCAATAGGAAATGCAGTTGTTGCGGCTGCAGCGGGCACACGAAAAGGACTTGTCAGAATCAACCAAAATAGAGTTTATGTTTATGTAGATGAACCAGTTTTGACTAATATTGCTTGACATTGAACTACATAGGTACATCATTGAAATTACTATAGTTACGTTCATTTGACTATATTGTGAACTATAACCTCGATTATCATACTTAAAGATACATCATTGAAATTGACACTGAAGTACATACGTACATAAATCCATCACATATGTTGGAGAGCAAACTGTATACTAATTATGTTACATATGCTACTGCATAAACATACACTTATGTATATGTAAAGGTATTATGTTTGTATTAAACTAAAAAAAACAGTGCATAATGGATCAGTACATAATTATGTTGCAACTAAATATATACATAACATGAAAATTTGTGCATATCAAAACATTACATAAGGTCAAAAGACACAATTATGTTCATAATAGATGTCTACATAACAGATCGAAAACCGTACATAAACTAATAAAACATATAACGTTGGATACATAAGTATTTCACAACTTCTTCCTACATAACTATGTTCGTGATCAACAGTACATATTGTTTGAACACAATCACATTTCTTCGGCCCAATTCTTCCACTGTCTTGTAAACACAGCATTTGCAATCTGCTCCCTAACAGCTTGAACGACTTCATCATCTATGTCGTTGAAATCCTTCCTACCAGATGCAAGATATTGAATGTATTTCAACGTGTATATTCCACAGCTACCCCTACAATGCAAAGGGATAAAATGAAATCAGTTTATGTTTCATAATGATTAACACATAAAATATGTAACACAATATTAATTAACAAAATACTGTACATACCCATCAGCATTTGTGTTTAAATCATTCTTCCTGATCACTTTCAATGGGATCTTGAGCTTGTCTTCCAATCTAGAATGCTTACCATGGACCCTCAGAACCTGTGGGAACATAACAGCAAGGAGCTCGATAAGGTGCTGTAATTTGTCCTCCTTTATGTACGTGACTTGTGCGTCATACACATAAATACACCAGTCAAGCAGGTTTATTTTCAATGCGACCCAGTGAGTGTCCAGAAGGTTGAATGGAGAGTAAATGATGTCAACATCATACAGTGATTTGGGGAACATTTGTGGAACATCTCCAGTGATGACTTGAAACATACTTTCTTTGAAGTTTGGGTTGTCATTCTTAATGTCCAAGAAATTTGAAAATGTTGTACGGTTGTAAGCTCGGGTCCATCCGGTTGGTAGTACAGCGATGCGTCCATATTTTTCTAGATTTTCACAGATGCTCATACGGATATGCATAATCAGCTCATCGATGACCTAATTTACATTATAAACACATCACAATATTATGTAAATGACATAAATATATATCTACATAAAATCAGTTTAGTATACAAACCTCATCTTTAATCCAACCGCCAGGCTTAATAATGGATTCAATTGTGTCCCTGGATATGGTCTTTATGAAACCTCTTACTGACCCATTCCCGTCTTTGTTTTTGACCCAATTGTATAGGGTTTGTCGCTCCTTTAATGTCAACATACCCATGCGTGGTTCTTTAGGTAGCTTGACATTTTTGCGGAAGGGTGTGCGTTTATATTTACTTTCTTTGGGCATTCTTAAACCCACCTTCCTTTCTGGCACAGCTTTTTCAGAATTCTGTACATAAATATACATGGTCTGTTAATACATAAACAGTTATACATATAATTTGCACATACATAATTTGCTACTCTAACAACTGCATACAGTTCATATGCATGGATAGTATATACTACATAATGTAACAGATTCATAGTCCTAAGTTTATGTATCAATCACTAGCAGTGTACATAAAGTTGATAGTTTGTCATAAATATATCATACCTCACTGGATTCAGCACCAATTTCCTCTACCATTACATCATCCTTGGCATCTTTGGTAGGAATTTGATCGACATCAGCTGTTTGATGATCGCTTTCTGTTGCGTGAGTTTGATGAACTTCAGCTGACGCATATTGTTTCATAGCATCATTTACACAACTCTTTATGTTCTTTTCAATTTTCTTGCTAGACACGAACACAGTTGTCTCTAACTGCTCGTAGAGAGAACCTAAGTCTGTTGCATAAGTCGTCAGATCATCAATCAGAATCCCTTGTTCCTCCACTTTTTCACACAGAATGCTCTGCACCTTCTGCATTGCATCAACTTTTTCAGCAAGAATGTCCTGTCCCTTCTGTAGTGCATCCATCTTTGACATCAACACTTCAACCCATAATGGTTGTGCTTGTTCAGGTTGAGTGCTGTTTATTATGGACATACATAAGGTACACCATATTTCTGAATATACATAATGTAATATTATTGTACATAAAGTGCATTTATTTTGCTTACTTAGTTGTGTCATGTGGCACAGGGGTGGACTTCTTTCCCGCAGAAATATTGACATTATGTTGGTCCTCTGTATGGGGTTCTGAAGGAGTCTGCTTGGTATTGAGTGGTGGTGGTGAATCCTTGGCCTTGTTAATGCGCTTTGATGATCTACATATTTGTCAAATAATACATAATATATTCTGTACGTATGAATACATATAATTCATTGTACATAACCATGTTACATATACATAAGTACATATACATAAGTTTAACCTTGTTGGTTCTGGAGATGGCTTGGGTGTTTGCTTTTTCCTCTTTCCTGTACTTTTGGTCGCAGAACTATATGTGTATATATGAAGTGTTATATTTCTTATACTACATAAATCTTTGGATGTACTATATGTAAATATAAATAAATTTAACCTTTTGGCTTCTGGATTGGGTATGGCTTCTTCCAGTTTCCTCTTACCTACACCTTTGGATGCACTGCTAGATGGTTTATCAGGCTGAACCTCTCCTGTTTAATATAATCAACAACACATGAGTATAATGTTTGATGTAGTACATAATTGGATACTACATACAAGTCAATCTACATAAAATGAAAATCAATGGTTACTACATACCAATGTCTTCTGGTGGGTTCACAAAGTCATCTTTATCATCCTTGTCATCGTTGATTTCTCGGATCACAACTTTCTCAGTACTAGGCCTACATAATAACACAAACAGGGTGTACGTTACATATCACGTAATGTATGAAATAAAAAATTTTACTAATTTTGATTAAAACAAACCTAAACTCTTCCTCCTTTGCATGATAAATTATAGGCCTAGTCACTATGGGGACAACATTATGAAACCCAATACCAAATAGTGCATCAATCCTGTCATCATCACCCTCCATATACCAGCTTTCATAATCATCCTCTTCCTTCTCAACATCAACTGTCTTAATGTCTTCTGTTTGAAGAGTTTCAGCAATACCCTGCAGCTCAGTATATCCAGGGTATAGTTTGCCACCCTTCCCAGATTTGGATACATACCTGAGGCATGATGGGGTTGCCTCTGCATTGATTATAGTTGCGAAATGCTTTGCAAACTTTGGTATGGAATTGAAGACAAGTATCTACAAATATTACAAAAATGAAAACTATAATTAATCAACACAAATGCTTATTTACACATATGTATACATAACAGTTAGTACATAGATGTTGCAACTCAATCTAATAAATACATAATTCATTTACTATAATGATGTAACACATTTATCATAATGGAATGAGTACATAAGCATATAATAAATAAAACAAAATCAAGTAAATAATAATATGCACATAAGCATGACACAGATCGGTACTATGTGTAAAACCTGTACATATACATAACAATGTTATACATAAGCATGTTACACAGATAGTACATAACAATAAATAAATATTCCTTAACCATTGACAAATTTAGAACCTATACATTACCTGTAATGCCAAAGGGAATCCACCAATCTGGTATCCACCGCTGTTTCTCTCCTTTCCAGCATGGCACGATTGAAATGATCTCCTAGTTATGGTGTAAGCAAAACGACCCCATGGAAAGTTGTTGAACAACTCCATGTCACTTAGGAGATTGATAGTGTGCTGCGATATCAAAGTCTTTCCATTCTTTGATGCTAAAACACCTTCAATGAACAAAATGAGTGTCATTTTGTACTTGTTGGGAGACTCCTTCGGCTCATCCTTGAAGATTTGCTCCAATTCATCGTTTGTGCATCTATCAATCCCAACTACATCTCTCATGTTGACATCCTCCATTTCTTCTATACCTGAGCCAGATTCCGGAGAATTTGGGAGTCCGGTAATCTCACAAAACTCAATGACACTAAACCTCAAAAGAACACTGTTAATTGCAAACCACATGGAGTAATGTCTCCTCGTCTTTAACTCCCTCATTAACATAAAGTGAATGAGTTGGTTGGACATTTTGATTTTAGTGCTCATCTCCAACAGAGGCCCAAAAATTGACCCCTTAAGTCTGTTTTTGTCAGCTGTAGATAGCTCATCCAAAATCATAGGTATCAGAGGAAGCTTCATATAGCTATTGATTCTGCCATTTATTGATTTCTTAGTTTCTGTCCATCTGTACGTAAACTGCATAAACATAAAATGGAAAATGCATTTATCTTTATGATCAACAAATGTAAACTATGTGGTGCAAATTTCAATTTACTTACCTTAATCTGTGGGTTATCAGAATTTATTAGTCTATTGACATCTTGCGTACAAGAACCACCCATCTCTCTCCGCTGAAATGTACATAAGGTAAAATACTTCATTATCAACTAGACTTAACTAGTACTATATACAATATTGTACATAAATAAGAAAATAACTGATATGACTATGCAAATGTAATCAGAAACTATTAAAAGTATAAATAATATAACATAATAGTAATCAAAGATTAATTTATGTTTTTATGTGCTTGACTATACTGTTACATAATTCCTGTGAATAATATAGCAATTTGATTTCAAATATTCACCTTTTTTATGCGACGAGCCTGTGCTTCATCTCTTTGTTCCTTTGTTTGGTTTTTGACAGCCATTTGTTTCGTGGTTACCATTTTGTTCTTCAAACAAATAGTAAATAGAAAAAATTCTCAGTCAATTTCTAGCTAAATACTACATTACATAATTTCTGTATATGCTAAATGTCCTACATAATATTATGCACATAATAGCTACATAAACATTGCAATAACATAAACAAAGCATTGTACATGACCTACAGTGCATACATAATACAAACTCAAACATAAATCTGTCAACCATAACTTGAGACAGTCAAAAACTTGGAACATCGACTAATACACTCAGTTCATAAGAAATTAAAGTACATATTGATCAAACATAAACTGAGTCATTCTATAACTATGTACATATTCCTCATACATAAACTTATTACTTATGTGATAAAATAAGATACATAAATGTCTAAATCATACTGTAATTATATACATAAACTACGATACAGAATTTATATGATACAAAAAACACACATATCAAAGTAAGTACATAATCGTTAAGGTTAAACTAACACATTCTGTAATTATGTACAAAAATGATATACCGGGTATACATAATGTAATATATAACATTTGCCATCATCTATTTATGTACATAAATCTGATCCATACTATAATTACATACATAAAATCGTATACATACATAATTCATCCAATATTTGAAGTTACAAACCATACATTTACATAATATAAGACCATCGACCACAAAAATAACACAGTGTTTTGGGAAAGTATCAGTACATAAAACACATGAAAACATAATTTATGTACATAATCTTTCATCACTGTTAATTGAAATACATAAAATCCACAGAAATGGCTAATTTCAAAATTAAGTTCCATAACAGCCAAAAACAGATCTGTTCTTCTTTGTGTCGTCGGAATCAAAAACCTAATCGAATATAAATCACAAAATCATGCTTCATAACACATGCAAGGCCGAGAGAATGAAAGTCCATGTAGTTACAGTTCAACAATGGCGGTTTTGAGTATGGATTTTAGGGAAAACGTTCATCACCTGTTTTCGATTTGAACGAAAATCGAAGCCATTAAAATGGTATATTGTTGAGAGAATTTGGAATACTTACAAGGATTGATTGTCGTTAAACAAAGAATAGATCAGCGAAAATGTTGAAGAAGGTCGAAGTTGAAGATTTGAAGATGGAGGTTGCAGTTGCAGAATCGCACGATACTATGGAGGTGTAGAATGGCGCTTCCTTTTTGGATGAAATGATTAGGAAAGAAGTCGAACCGCCAGATATCGTATCAAAGACCATTGCCTTTTTTTAAATTTGATAATCTTTAATTTTTAGGCAGTTAATATGCTACTTTACTGATTTGCCCTTAACTGCTACCTTATTAACCATGCTTTATAATTTCTTTTATCTTTATTTTCTGGAAGAAAAATAGAGGGGCCTATTTTGTATCATGGATACAAAAAGGGCCCTTCTACACCAATTTTCTCAAAATGATTCACTTTGAAGATTCTACTAGGGCTGAGCATCGGCCCAAAACCGCAAACCGCAAACCGAACCGCAACCGACCCGCAAACCGCAAACCTGAAAAACATGGACCGCAAACCGAACCGCAAATTTGCGGTTTGAACCGCACGGTTGCGGTTTGAACCGCACGGTTGCGGTTCGGTTGCGGTTTGAACCGCAAATGAACCGCAATATGCGGTTTGCTTGTGGTTTTGCGGTTTTTTTTTGCGGTTTGCGGTTTTTTTTGCGGTTTTTTTTGCGGTTTGCGGTTTATTTGCGGTTTTTTTTACAGTTTTTTTTTTTGGTTTTGCGGTTTGAACCGCAAAACAAAAACTTGCGGACCGCAAACCGAACCGATTAAGTGCGGTTCGATTGCGGTTTGGACCGCAATTTGCGGTTCGGTGAACCGAACCGCAATCTGCTCAGCCCTAGATTCTACCAAGCTTTGATCAACTTTGAGTCTTTGACGATCAAGGTTTTCTTCTTAATATTGCAATGGGTTTCACAATAAGTGGGTGCCGAAATGAAAGAAGGTAGTTGTCTATCTAGATAAATTTTGAGTGAGTTGGGTAACTAGGTAGTTTACTTAACATTGAGTATAAAGTAGGTACTTTTTATTTTCTATTAACAAAGTAGGCACCCTAAATTATGATGAAAAAAATTTAATAAAAAATTATAAAAGTAATTATAAGTCAACATTCTCTCTCCTATCTCATTTAATTATTTCCTAATTAAAAATTTAAAGAAATGTGTTATTACGTCAAATAACGAATGAGATAATAATTAATCCAAAAATCTTTCCCTAATTATTTTCCTAATTAAAGATTTAAATAAATCTTTTCCCTAATTATTTATTTATCGTAATTACATAAATATGTTGTTATTAATTTCGTGGTTATGTACATATGCTGATACATAATTCCAATACATATTAATGTGTCAAGTTTCAATTGAGGATCCGTGATGAATACATAATTTTTGCAACTTTCTACGTAACGATTACGTTTATGTAGTACAAGTGTTTTTCATTTTGACAATGTTTGGTTACACAAATTCGTCATTTACACAATGTTTGGTTATACAAGTCTTTTATGTATTAAATTGTGTAGTTGAAATTGTGTAATTGAACATGTATGCCCAATTCATTTTATGTAGCTGATATTTGTGTTTTATGTATTAACATTGTGTACGGACATTGTGTAATTGATATTATGTATTAAAATTGTGTATTAAATATTGTGTATCGTCAAAAGAATACACGAAGTTTGATTAGTATAACTGGTATATGGGCGGGGGGTGGGGCTACTCGTCCAAGGTTCGAATCCTACCTTGAACCCAATCTTTTACATATTATAATTAAGAAGAGAAATAAGAATATTTAGTTTCCCGATTTAACAAAATCTTTGAATTTCCATATTTTTGGTCTTATCCACTCAATTTTATCTTTATTTTTTAATTGTAAAAATAGGGTGCCTAGTTAGTATACAAGTTACAAAAAGTACCCTATTTCACCAATCTTCTCATAAATTTTTACTTATCTTATATCTAACATGTCCACTAAAATAGCTTATTTTTAAGTTCAATATAGAAACTCAAATATCGATTTGTTATAGATAAAAAAAATTCGGATATCCCGACTCTAAGATTGGATACGAGTCGAACTTTTCTAGAAGATTCGGATCAAATATGCGAGAGTCCGGAACTCCGGGTCGGATTTTATTGATCTTATTGCATAATCTTGATAAGTAGAACAATTTAACAAAATTGAAGTAGAAAAAAGGTCATACGTATCACCCAAAATGACCAAACTCGATTATATCAAAATAACACAACCAAGAATAACATAGAGTAAACCGTCGTAGTATGACCCGGTAACTAAAATTTTAACATATCCCTACACGGCTCGTAAATCCGACTGATCATTTGTCTCGAATTCAACCCAATTTTAAAATATCAAAAACTGAAGTAACGCGACCCTAAACCGGATGACCTACTTGATTGACACCTCTACTTATATGGGAACAATCTTGAGATGCGAACAAACCCAACCATCGTAGCTCGAAACAAAACGTATCCAAGCTGAATAAGCCTAAAAGCTGACAGAACCCTGAATTTGAGAAACCCAAACTTTCACAAAAACTGAACCGGCCGACTCAACATGACTTGATATTTTATTTACCTGAAAAATGACCCCAATCAAAATAACCGAATGATCCAAAGCCAACCGAAACTACTCGGATATCATACGTCAATCTCATTAACAAAAGCTTAAAATTTATTTCTCACCTCATTCTCTTAATCACCCACATATGGTTGAATTTATCATCTATTGGACTTGCCGAACGTACTCGTCCTTGAAATTTATCATCCCGTTAATTCCTTTAGTCCCCTTTAAACTAGAATTGTACAAATCCGGGCTCGGGTCGGGTCGTACCTAAAAACTCTACCCGAAAGGTGCGGGCCGGGCTGGCCCGGCCCGGCTTGTCCGGACTACAAACTCTACCCATGTCCACCCATGTAAAAAACGGGCGGGCTACCGGGCCGGCCCGGATGGCCCATGTGTACTTGTTTGTGCGTCTTTTTTCCGGAATTTATCGTTAAAAAAAAGTAATATAATGAATTTAATACACACTTTCAATCCAATTATACTTGCATAGTGCACTACCAACAAGTTCAATAACAATCAACAGACAAAAATGAACAAGTCCAAATAACTAAAAAATAATAAGTAACATTACAGTCAAGCTAGTTCTACAATCTTGTGTTACAAACGAATATAACTCGTCAAAACGCTTCAAGCAAACTAAATGAACAATCAGAATATGTAATACTCAAAACAATATAAATTATATACACATATATATAAATATAGAGTGATTTTATTGGGTCAGTCGAAATATTACTTACAAATCAGTGTAATCGGATTGTGTTTACGGGTCGGAGCAATAATATGTAAACGCAGCGGAGCTAGAGTATGCAAAAGAGGCGGAGGTAAACTACGAAAACGAGGCGCGGGCGCATTCCGACTCCTCCACCCGGGCGCATTACGCGTCCGCCCCAGACGAGGGTTTATAGCCTCGCGTCCATTCCGCCGTCTTCAGTCCCGCGTGCTGTCTTCCCTCATTCTCGTCCGTCGGTCTTCGTTCCAGCCTCGCTCCGCCTTGCCAGTCTGCCTCGCTCCGCCTTGCCGGTCCGCCTCGCTCCGCCTTGCCGGACCGCCTCGCTCCGCCTTCCTGGTCCGCCTCGCTCCGCCTTCACCCAGTCCGCCTCCGCCTTCCGCCTCGCTCCGCCTTCATCCAGTCCGCCTCCGCCTTCATCCAGTCCGCCTCCGCCTTCCTCCTCACTCCGCCTCCCTCCGCCTTCCTCCTCGCTCCGCCTCGCTCCGCCTTCCTCCTCGCTCCGACTTCATCCTCGCTCCGCCTCGCTCCGCCTCACTCCAGTCCGCCTCAGGTCTTCTTCGTTCTAGTCCAGTCCAGACTTCATCGGTCTTCCTCGTCCCAGTCCGCCCCAAGTCCCAATCATCCAGATTCATCCCAAGGTAATTGCTTCTTCCTATTTCGTCTTGCCATCTCTAACCCTTTGATTTTGCAAATCATGTGTCGATTGTCGATTTTCAACTACATTCGTGTACGACGCGGGTTTGATTTTGCTTTAGTGAACCCTTCTTCCCGGTCTCTTCACCCAACATACTCTTCATTGATTTGTGGTTGATTTTTCAACCTCTTCTTGATCTAACTGCAACATAGAGTTGATTATTGATTTGTGATGATCAATGAGTCCATGAGTTGATTTGTGGTTAATTTTGGCATATGATTTGACGTAGGTTTGCTTTTGCTTTTAGTGGTGTGTTGATTATTGATTTTGCTTCAACTGTAAAAGAGTAACTGATTTTTTTTAATATCAAATTGAGTTTAAATTTGTTGATGGTTTCTTGATTTGTGGTTGATTTTCTCAACTTCTTCTTTGTTAACTGGAAAAGTGTGTTGATTAGTGTGTTGATTATTGTCAAGAAGACATGGATCGGGATCGGGACTCAAATATTGAAGATCCACAACGATCGGATGAAAACCCTAACCGGAAACGTCGATTATCGGCAATCGAGGTGATTTTTTCTCGTTTTGTAATTGATTTACCAAATTTCTTAGATTATGAATTGGTTAGATTAAGAAGATTCGTAATTGAAAGTTGCGGAATTTAGCGATAGATTAGATTTTTTTGTGTGTTTTCCGAACCGCCATTGTTGATGGTGTGAAATAAATTGCATATTTGTAACTTCAAAAAATATTTTTGCATATTTGTAACTTTAAAATTTGAAACAAATTTAAAATATAAAAATATAACTTTAAAAATTAAAATAAATTTTAAATTTAAAAATTGAAACATATTATAAATATAAAAAATGCATATTTTTAACTTTAAAAATTAAAATAAATAATAAATATAAAAATTGAAACATATTCTAAATATAAAAATTGCATATTTGTAACGTTAAAAATTAAAATAAATAATAAATATAAAAATTGAAACATATTCTAAATATAAAAATTGCATATTTGTAACTTTAAAAATTAAAATAAATAATAAATATAAAAATTGAAACATATTCTAAATATAAAAATTGCATATTTGTAACTTTAAAAATTAAAATAAATAATTATCTAAATATAAAAATTGCATATTTGTAACTTTAAAAATTAAAATAAATAATAAAAATAATAATTGCATATTTCGAACTTTAAAAAAAGCTAATAAAGTTAGATAAAATAAATTTTGCATATTTGTAGCTTTAAATAAAATAATCTCATATTTCTAAAATTACAGATTGCGTATAGAAATGTTCGAAAAAATAAAAGACGGAAGATGAGACTAGTGACAGCATCCGCACGTCGAGCTAGGAGAGATGGAGTGGTACATATCGAGGAGCATGCACCCCCTGCCGATGTTGATGTACCTATGGAGGAGCAAGCAGCTCCTCGTACTGACGCAGTCGAGGAGCAGTCGTCTCCTGTACGCGTTGAGGTAGATGCCGATGCTGCATCATTATCACCATCACACTATGATGTAGATTATCATATAGAGGGGTCAGATGATGATGGACATCTAGAGGACATTAGACATGATGAGCAGGTAGCTGGTGAGCATGACCAGATACCTGAGGAGCATATACATCCAGATGAGCAGATACCAGATGAGGAGGATCAGCTACCGGAGGAGGATCAGATACCGGCGGAGCACATACATCCGGAGTTGTTGACGTGTTACGTTACCCACAGAGATAGAGCGATATGGGACGATGAGGTATGATTTTCTTGCTTTACAAAATTTTGGTATAAAATTATTAAAAATATTTTTTTAAATTTTTTTGAAAATACTTTACATAAACATAGCATTGGGGCAAGACAATCAAAGTTGTGAAGAGACTTGTTGAGATAAAGAAGATACGTGCTTGGCGTCGTGATGTGGATGACCCTAATTCGTGGTTTAGTATGGCAAGACGTAGCGGCCTTACAGATTTGGAGGATGTTGATTTTTTTGGTGTCGATCATTCGTTGATTACGGCGTTCGTAGAGAGGTGGCATCCCGAGACGAACACATTTCATATGCCATGGGGAGAGATGGGCATTGCGCTTCATGATGTCCAGATTATTATGGGACTCGCAGTCGATGGAGATGCGCTACTTACTCCAGGCGACCAGCGTTCTAGATTGGAGTGGCTCATCGACGCTTTTGGATTGTCCTCGGAGAGCGTCGAGCAGCACCGCACACAGGTTTACATCGACCCATTGAGGAGTATTGTCGATGGCATGTTGGGTCAGCCAGATGCCCCTCAGAGCACCATTGCATCCGCGTATCTGTTGTTTTCCATATCATCAGCGTTGGTAGTCGACAAAACTACCAACAGACTCAGATCGTGGATTATCGACTTGGTGAGGGATCATGACAGGACGTCTAGTTATGCATGGGGCACTGGGACACTTGCATTTCTGTACATGCAGCTAGGAGAGGCATCTAGGTCGGGTGTGGCGACGATGGGAGGATGCACGACCTTACTACATGTATGTAGTTCTGAATGTTAATTACAAACTAATTTAAGGGAAGCGTCTAGGATGTTGATTACAAACTAATTTATATTTATTGATACAGTTCTGGATATATGCACACTTCCCTTCCTTGGGGTGTGCGGCCGTAGAGGATGCAGGCATGCATGGACACGTGCGTTGGTCTTCGAGACTTTCCGTCCCGAAGACACCACCTCCTAGTCTATGGAGGGTTCGGGCATTACGAGCACAGCTTGACCAGATGAGGGCTGAGGACGTGAAGTTCATGCCATATGATGATCGGGTCCTCGACTTTGCAGGCGAGCATGCGATATCACGGTATAGGGGCATTATACGGATATCTGACATCGAGGAGCCCTATATGCCAGATCGCTTTTTACGCCAGTTTGGATACGTACAGACCGTGCCATCACACCCTATCCCTCTCATTCAGGAGTCTCGTCCAGCGAATGCACGTCCTTACAGACTTATTTATCACAGTGTGCATGATCGTTGGACCTCCCGTCATCTAGAGGAGACCAGAGTGTCATTTGATAGGTTGGTTCAGGCATCATCCCCATGGCTTGTCGATGATGCGTACATGACATGGTACATTGCTCGAGGACATCCGTATGTCTTGGCGTCGTCGGCCACATTGATCCCACCCATTGACCGTCCCCCACCTATTCCAGTTTCAGATACCAGAGTAAGTGTTTTTCTACTAGCTATCTTTTCATACTATGCACCTTTTGTTGAATTGTAGTTTGAGTTTCTAACATGTTATATTTATTACAGCGTCTTCGTATCATGATCGGTCGTGTACGAGATATTCTAGCTCATGGTCCACCATACACTACAGAGGAGCTAGTCTTCATGCTTGAGGAGGCAGTTGGACACCAGATACCGGTTGCTCCTTCTCAAGTCCGGGCATCACAACATCATTGAACATATTTTATGATTTAGTTATTTTGCATGGATATTGAGTTCTATTTTTTGGATATTTTCGTATGTATGGATATTGAGTTCTATTTTATGGATAGTTTGGATTTTATGTATATTGAGTGTTATTTTGTGGATACTATATAAATTAATTAAAACTTTAATGTCGTATAATAAAACCTGTAAGAAAAATATACTTTCAATGAACGACACATCTTATTTATCAACGATTTCAAGTGTAGTGAATCTAAACTACTTATCCGGAACGTCTATCCTTGGCCCGGGTACTGGAGGACACTCCTTACGACAAAGCTCTGTGTAACGAAATATCCTTTCAATGAACGGCGCATCCCATCCATCAACGCTCGGATCGTGATGGTTAGTCCACATAATATCCACCTCGGGTAATGGGGCATTCTCCTTGAGCCAAACCTACAAAAAAACTGAAAAGGGTTATTCATGATTATTAATTATGTTAAAAAAAATGAGATAATGTAAAAGTTCCACTAACCCCTACAAAGTGTGTGTTGTCTGAGACAAACGCTATTGTACGGATCACCGTAGGTGGGCCTTGGTTAGGTGTGCTGGCTATCATAGGAAGGAATGTTGACGCGTTATTACCAAGGACAACTAGGGCTATCTTGTAGTATGTGGCTGCAGCACACCCAACGATAGGCAACTCCATCCAGCATCTACTTGGGCATGGAGCATTTCTAGTCCAGTTAACATTCTTAAGCACATTTATAAATTTGTTGAATAGGGTGCACTGCATAGATTCACATGTATAATCATGTTATATGTACATATATATATGATATCACAATTTATTATTAAACTTTATAAAATAAAATACTGACCTTTGAATATATTGTTCTTCTCAAGTTCAACTCCATAAGTATCTCTCTCCTTATTACTAAGAAATCTTCATCTGAAAAACCCAAAACCAAAGCAATGGATCTGTATCCGCAATTACCGTCACCTAACACATTCATGGCTCCATTTACATATGGCTCCATGAATTTTCGGAATTCCCCTTCTTCCCAAGGATATTTTGCACCATCATGTGTAACCTCAGGTGTAGCATCTACATCAATTGGTTCCTTTCCTTTACGACGTAGCCGACTAGATGGAGTGGAGAAAAAAATTTAAGAAAATTCACATAAAAGATGAAGAACACGGTAAACAATAGAATGAACAATGAGCTAATCGGGATAAATATGTAACACATATTTATCCCGATCATCTACATCAATTGGTTCCTCTCCATCATCCGGATCCACCACTCTCTCAGAACGGGGACGTCCAGGACCACGTCTAGCCGAATGCTCAAACGAGCTCGGCTCTCTTCTTGTTGATCTCATGGTTGGCGGTCTTCCTTTAGCCCGAGCCTTTTGTGTCGGCTCTTTCATCGTAGTACTTCCCGGGTTCTCGATGTCCTCGAAGCAAGATGCCATTTTCTCCATCTCATCGGGGGTGAGCGTGTTTGACTCCATTCTTTCTCTGAATCTGTTCAACGAAACTAGGCTCGGGTTGATGGGATCATCATCATCATCATCACCCATGTCACCATTTGGAAATGTAACTGGAATCCAATGAACTTGCTTCCAAAATGGGTGAATCTGATTCAATGTTATAGCTCTTCTTGCACGGATTGCTATGATAAAATCATGCACACATGGCACTCCATGAGCTTCCCTCCAATAACTATCCCGACACACAACATCATCTCTTGTCCTTCTAGCTTTGGTGTAGTTATCCCACAAGAGCGTGAAACACTCACTAGTGACGTAGTCTCGAAGCAAGTCAAATATCGGTATACGCACCTCCCGAGGAATCCTCACCCGTGACATCTCTAACGAAGCTTGTATCTTCTGGACTTGATCCGTGACCATCAAATGTATGTTGTCACACACCAACTGAAATCCTCCAACACTTGAATCTAGAGTTTGTTTGAGTAATTTGTGTGCGGACTCACACCTACAAAAATAGAAAGATAAATTATCCACAAGAACAAACTTTGAACATATGAGAAGCAAATGGATTTAAATAAATTTTCTTACGCATTTGTCGTTCTTGTGCCAAAATGATGATATAAGTCACACCATGATCGAACGATTGCCTCCTTGTATGGGGTGAGCCACGTCGTCTCGAGATAGTTCATTAACCTCGGATAAGGTGCCCAATGAACCCTCATTTCCGTCAAACGCCGTTCGTAGCTTTCACTCGATCTCGACTCGAATAGGGCATGACATTGTGATGCAAAGACGGCTTGTACTTCCTTACAACGCAAAACGACACCAGCTCTATTTCCAATATTGCTCTTTACATGGAACATACACAAAATATGCTTCACCTCCGGAAAGACTTCACCCAAGGCACCTATAAGACCCAACTCTCGATCGGTGGCAATCACTTCTGGTATCTTGTCGTAGCACAAATGACGAAGTCTCCTTAAAGCCCATTTGTAGTGATCTCTATTCTCGTGTGCCATGAATACGAAAGCAATTGCAAAAGTTTTTTTTGAGCTTGTGATGCCGACAATCTCCAACAACGGCATATTATATCTTGAAATAATACAAAAAAAGGATTAAGTACAAGTGTTGTGCAATAAGATATACTTATATCAAACAAAGTTAGAACAAGTATACTTACTCATTGGTCTTATACGTCGAGTTCATCACAATAACATAAGGGAACATGTGGAGCAAATGCCTAGAATCAGGATGTGAGATAAAAAAATCAGCCACTTCATCGGAGTCTGTACATCTTCTTGCACTCACATAGTATCCGCGTTCCTTCAACGTATGAAGTGCTTGTTGTAATGACCCTCTTCCTTCAGCTTGTTCCATCCTCATCTTCAAACCGGTATTGTAAATTTTCCGGATGGTTGTGACATTTCCAGGATCGTCTAATTGCACGGATTTCAATATATGTCTCGGTTTCAACCCTGACCCCAATTCACGCTCCACCTTTCGATATTGGGCTGGAGTCAAACGTCCAGCATATGCATGACCCCTTAAAACCGATGGAATTACATGGTTGTGGACTCCACATATAACTCTCAATGTCCATTTTTGTTCTTCAATTTGAGTCACCTCAAGTTCAAACATGCACATACACTTCTTTGAGTTCTTTTTCCGGCTAGTACTTGGCACGTGATCGGGATCAACATCTTTCTCCTTTCTAGGTGCTCCGTGTCTATCGCATGCCAAATGAAAGATACGGAACCCTCGTCTGTCCAACCATGATTTGTTTATGACCAATACCATATTCATCGAGTACCCCACAAACCGAGTCCAACCTACTAAGTTATCTCTATCCAAAAAATATCCATGAAGCTCAAACTTTGACGAAAAATCGGTACCGATCACACGGGAATATTCCATAAGATCCTATCATAAACGAAATAAAATAGTATTATTAAAATATTGGCTCTTTATTCTAATGTGTCTAAAACTAATAAAAAGAAAATAATAAATCATAACATATATTTTTATCCAATAAATAAAAAGTAGATTTAAGTTACTCTTCTAGATTTTTTAATTTATATAATATATAATACTTTTATTAAACTATTAATTAGTTTAAATTTAATGAGGTCGTAAACATAGTTAAATTTATTTTTTTAATTTTTTATATATTTATAATTGAATTTTCAATGTAAAGAATGGATAGAAGGGAGAAACAAATTAAACTATGAGAATGTCAATAGAAAACTTGAAAATTTGTGGATATCAAGAGGAAAAAACAAAACTTGATGATGACATCAAGAGGAAAAGTCAAAACTTGATGATGGACACAAGAGTAAAAATACATAAAATAATTCTACGATTTCAGTTCTCAATTCTACCATGCCTAAAACAATGAAATAAATGACAAAAGAGGCGGATAATATACTTACTTCCATATGTGTAAGAAGTTCATTTGGATCGCTATACTTCTTTTCATCGAACAGAAGATTAACGCTTTCACCATCGGATTCAACTTCAATCTCTTCGGAAAATGTTGACATATTGTACGAGGTTTTTTTGATTGAGACGTGAAATTTGATTTGGATTTCACGCTGATAGAGAAATATATAGAGTCGCAACAACGGGCTAGGTTAAACTCGACGCTGGGCCATTAAAGTTTCGGGCGCAGACACAATCTGCAACTGGGGCGCAGACACAGTCTGCATCTGGCGCACATCCAGAATCCGCCCCAGAGGCGGATTCAGGATGCGCCCCAGATGCAGATTGTGTCTGCGCCCCAGTTGCAGATTCTGACTGCGCCCCAAATGCACACTGCGACCGTGTTGTTTCGCTTGTCTGATCGAATAGCAACCCCGTAAATATATTATAGGTATAAAACTATATACTGGCCGGGCCGGGTTAGCCCGCGGGCCAAAATTGTAACGACCCGAGTTTTAAGTAACCCAAGACGTCACTAGGCTAAGGACCACACAGTGGGTCCCATCAGTTAACCTGACAACAACTTCACAAATAGGACCTTACAACAAGAAGCACGAAAAATAATGAAAACATCCAACCTGTCATTTAGAAAACATTTACATAACAACCGTGCATGCAGTTAGTATGTATATCCCAAAACGACACTTTAAAACATGACACCTGAACAGGTGTCTTAACTTCAGCCTGAAATCAACATGTGTACACAGTTGCACACAACCAACAAAAGACTCGCTTGCAAGCGATTAGTTTCAAAAGTAGTTCAACCAACCCTTGGGTTAACACTGCTCCGGTTGTCCACACCCTGCAGCTGACATCCCTGAAGCGTTCCTATGATCAACATTACCTAAAAAGATTCGGTTTAAAACCGTTAGCTACCGATCATAATCTATCCACGAGAGATTATATCATCACATCACAATACAACAAATATATTCAAATACCATATACCGTGCTCATGAGATGATATCATGCTTTTATGAATGATGCACGTGAATGCAGTATGAAATTTACAATTTGCGATCCCGGACCAAATCCGGAATCATTGCTTATACGGTTCTGGCTTTGGTGTGAGCTCACCATTGCACAGATTAGGTTAATTCAGACATTTGCTCTTAGGTCGTAGCCAGACTGATCAAGTCTACGGGCCAGGCTTTCTCGTGGTGGGTTATGGTCTTAACCCCCTAACCACATGCAACATTTTGCCATTCATGTTAATGCAAACATTTACCATTTTCATTAGGTGTGCGACCCGAGCCTGAAGTCCATCAAACTCGGTGTCATTCTTATACAAACGCAAGTGATCCGGGCTTGGCCGAGCTCCGGTATTCACTGCAAAATACTCACTTTACATACTCTTGACCTTTACAAGTCATCATCATATCACATGCCTCAAAAGGCTTATCATCTCATACATTATCATGTTTCAGCAAGCTTATCATGTCATTCAATAGCACGCCTCAATAGGCTAACACATGTTCATTTAACCATTTCTCATAATTATGACATGATAATAATCACAACAACATTAAGCATGCTTTACACATCATAACGTCATTTTCATCATAAACACATCAAGCATGCTTTACACATAACACATCTCAATGCATATCAACATTCACATTTCAACACAACAAGGCATTTCAAAACAACAACACATATCAACACAATGAGATATAAATCTCTCAGGCACGGGTTTCTGCAGATCGAAGCTAAGTAAGTCCGAAGATTTACCTGGATACGCTCACTGAGCAACTAAGCTATAGTTAGTCTACCGTCTTCAACACCACCTGTCGAGAAAATCATATTCGTATTAAACTTCTTGCTTCAAACATCAATTAAATTCATTCCTTTGAATTTAATTATCTTATAGCATTTTCTAGATTCCTAATTTAATTAATTAATCTTTAATTAATTAATTAAAATTCATCAGAATAACGTTTTGCCCGCAGGCAGTTTCCGAACCCAATTGTCATCAGATCTCATCAAACAAATATCCCATAATCACCATAATAAAGTAACGAGCATAATGGAATTTCCAATTATCCATTTTGATAAGCCTAAGGTCAATTTAGGCCAAATCGCAATACTGAAAACGAATAAATTCATAACTTATTCGTTACTAACCCGATTGACGATCCGAAAGAAGATTCGGAATCACAACGACGCAGGCTACGCTCGGACACCATCAGATTCACCGGAATCCGAGCGACGGGACCGGCCATATAAGGGGGATGCTCGACCTGGCCATAACTTCAACGAAAACGCAGAAACTCGGTACCAAAATGAAGAGGACAAAGAGAGGAATCCGAAAACTCAAACGGAATCGAAATCGGATTACAAACGAAGAGTAGATCTGAATTTGAAGGTTGAGAGAAATCAGAGCTTTTACGAGGAAATGAATTAATAAAAGAATTTCCGCTATTTATAGCGAAGTCGATAATTATCCTTTTAACAAAGTCGATAGTTATCCTTTCACCGATCCAAAGGCGGTTTGAGCCCCTTCTCCAAACTTCTCGAAATTGGAATAATAAATCTGACATATTGTTTGGATAATTATTCCGCAACTTTCTCGAAAAACGCGTATTCCTAAGTCATCTTTCTTAGCCGCTAAGAAACGAAATAGCGACTCTTTTGGCCATTTTGCCTTTCCATGTTATTTCATATCTAGAACATATCCGATATCCTGATCACTTCTCTCAACTACAATTTTATTAATTGAAGCTCCCAAATGCTCCAAATTTTACTTTTTTATTCCCCGGAGAAAAAAATTAAAATTTCCCCCATACGTCCAAATTTACGCTAAAATCATAATGGTGAAATTCATACTCGTCATCTACACACAATTCGCGAGTTATGAATCAATTGATGTCGATGATTAACTTAATCATCCTTAATCATCCTTTATTAGGATTCGAAAATCCTAACTTTTACAAAAATGTTTACCCGTACCCGTCCCATCAAAATGCGGGCCGGACCAGGTCCAAACGGACCAAACTTGTTGCCCACACCCATATTTTTTCCGGGCGGGTGGGCAGGCTGGACGGGCCGGCCAGGTTTTGTACAGGTCTACTTTAAACCTTTCCGATCACTTCGGTTGGAAAAAAAAAAAAAAAGAAAAAAAAAATGCTCAATAAGCCGTGGTTAGATTTGTCCCTCAATCATTTCGCTGGCCCAAGTCCAACTAACGGTCCCAGGTCACGTCTTCGAAACGCTACGGTCCTTCTTAACAAGTGGCCTCCTATGATTGGTAGCTCATCTTCTCTCTACACTTAGTGGACTGTCATAAACCCAGTAGGCCCCACCCTCTTTTCTCCCTCATTGACGACGGTTAAAAAGCCCTCCTGACATCGCCAAGAACACAAGGCGAAAAAAAGGGAACAGCAAAAAGTAAGCTGAGAAGAAAGAGAGAGAAAGCGAGAAGAAAGGCGTAGCGATGGCGGCTTCCAAGGATCGCGAGACCTTTGTCTACATTGCCAAGCTCGCCGAGCAGGCCGAGCGCTATGACGGTTAGTCTACCTCTCTTCTCTCTCCACCCGCTGGTTGTTGATTCGCGAAAACCCTAGAAATCCGTTCAACTGGCATCGATTCAGCAGAATTTCTAATCTTAAATAGATGCATGACCTTCCTAGGAGTTCTCATCGTTTGACTTCCATTTCGTCTTTGCACTCGCGGCGTGTGTGTGTGAAAATGTTAGGTCTTGAAACTCTGTGTTTGATTCCTGGAAACTGCTTTATTTTTAGTGGATCTAACTTTAAATTAGGGTTTCGGAGCAAGTAGGCACCCTTTTGCACATAATTGGATATCAGAAATTTCGTTTGAAATGTTGGGAGATCTGCTGCTTCTGCGTAACTATCAGTTCGATGCTGCTAAATCCCCCGTTTTTTACTTATCTCCTTGGAGAATTTGTTGCCATGGATTCGGATGCACTTTGATGTCTTCGATTTAGTAAAATAAAATAGATGGATCAGAATTCTTCTCCTTAAAAGTGTTCAATAACGTTATGATCTTTATTTGTTTGCAGAAATGGTGGATGCTATGAAGAAACTGGCTTCCCTTGATGTAGAACTGACAGTTGAAGAGAGAAACTTGCTCTCAGTGGGTTACAAGAATGTGGTTGGGGCAAGGAGAGCTGCATGGAGAATTTTGTCATCCATTGAACAAAAGGAGGAATCCAGAGGCAATGAAACACATGTGAAACGAATCAGGGACTATAGACAAAAGATTGAGTCTGAATTGGCAACCATCTGTGGTGATATCATGACTCTCATCGATGAACATCTTGTTCCTTCATGCTCGGGTGCAGAGTCTACAGTTTTTTACTATAAAATGTGAGTAGAGGTAGCATAGATAGAACGATTGTTTTTATATATATATATTCATAGTTCACCTTTCACCTTCTAATGTTGCCATATTATTGCAATTCTCACAGTTTACTTATCTGAAATTGTGGCATGGTTTAAATAGTAATTGGCAATGGCCGTTCTAGTTACATATACTCACTGTATTTGCTTTCTTTTGGGCCCTTTTGCCTAAGTAGTAATAGTCTTACTATTTAGAGCTTATTGCTTTATATCTTCTACTTTAAGGCACACAAATTGTTGTTGCTTATAAATCTTGTCTGAAGCAAATCCACGTCTTACAAATTGGTTAAATTGTCTAGACTGAAAACATAATATGTTAGCTTAAGAGCACTAGTAATAATAAGAGGAATAGCTCTCATTTTCTTGATGTCAAATGATGTGCTTGAGTGATACTTGTGTTTCTCTATACAGGAAAGGGGATTACTACCGATACTTGGCAGAGTTTAAACCTTCTGCTGAGAAGAAAGAGGTGGCTGACCTGTCACTCAAAGCTTATGAGGTAGTGTTGTGTAGCTTACATTGGGTTTATCGGTTCAATGCAAACTTCTTTAATTCCCTCTATCATAAATTAGCATTATTTGATTAAACGTGAAAAAGTTCCAAATATTTCAAGTCTTGTTGTGGCATAGAGAATGTCATTAGAAAATAACTTATTTCCTTCAGGAGGCATTCTTTATTTCTGTTATAAGGGTAAAAAAGAACTTGTAGGGTCTTTATGCTTGATATCCTATATAATGTATAATCGATGATAAAATCTACTATTCATCTGTGGAAGCAAACTGTGAAGCTGTCCCCAAGCTTTTTAACTATTGAGTTTTGATGCATTTGCTTACCTTGATCTTGATGTCTCCATCTTTGTCCATAGATGAATTGAGATATATGAGTTTATGTAGTAAAACGGTTTCCCTATTTGAGGCGTTGTTAAATATATACTTCCCTGCTACTGTCACATTTTTTTTGTCCCATATACTTGCCCTGGTTGCATCCAAGTTCATTTAATCCTGTGTAAACGCAATCGCAAAATGCATGATGAGATTAAGTAAATACGCACACAATGCAAACTATTTTCTGTGAGGCCTAAGATTTGGGCCTTTTCTTTTTATCTTTTATATAATTTCCTCTGGTTTCTGAATGTTCGCCTGACTTTATCGGCTGGTATATTGTTGTTTGTAGACTGCTTCAACCACCGCTGAAGCCGAGTTACCTCCAACTCATCCCATCCGCCTGGGGTTGGCTTTGAATTTCTCTGTGTTCTATTATGAAATAATGAACTCACCTGAAAGGTAATGTGAAGAAGCTGACTTGTCCTTAATTAAAACCGTTTCTGAGAATCTGAGGAGACCTTCACTGACTCGGATATTGTCTTCCAATAGAGCATGCCACCTAGCAAAACAAGCCTTTGATGAAGCTATATCTGAGCTGGACTCTCTGAATGAGGACTCTTACAAAGACAGCACCTTAATCATGCAGCTTTTGAGGGATAATCTCACTTTATGGACTTCTGACATTCCTGAGGATGGAGGTAAGGAACTGTCATTTTGATAGAAAGACTTCAGTGTTTGATGACCACTCCCTTTATAAGCAGAATGTCTCATTTAAATTATATTTCAGTCGCCCTTTAATATATGAAAGAGTTATATCTTCAATTCAATTTTTTTTAATATCTTTCCATGTAGTCCAATAATTTAAGGTAGTCATTCCACTAGCTTGCTTAAGATGGCTTCGTTTTTATTTTGATTTGATCCTTGCAATACCACAAAAAGGCTATAATTTCCCCTTCTTTTTTTTTTGCTGCATGCACTAGCCAATTTTTAGATTTCCTTAACACCGGGGAACATATATATAATTTTGCATACTTACTATTTGTCTCAGTAAGCCTGATATTTGGATAGATGAGATTATTGACTTGTTGCTTTTTATGCTGATTTAACCGTGTCCACAGAAGACCAAAAGATGGAAATTTCAAAAGCCGAAGATGATGAGGTTCATGATAAATGACATTAGTTCAAAGTTTACATTTCAGTCCATTATTGCTCATGTTAGTTAAACTAATTAATCATCTCCTCTTTCACTTTTGATACAGAACTGAAGCTGATTGTTACAAGAATATCAATAATCATCATAGAAGAGAGTAGTTCAAAGGTGACTTTGGACTCTTAAGGGGATCTTGGAAAAACTCCAGCACTCATTATGTTTTAATGGTTTTACCTTTTCTATCCGTTATTCTAGCATTATTGAGATGTAATTCTTAATTGCAATATTTAAGGGGAAACAGAACATTTGCATTTGCTTTAAAAAGCTTGCATTTCAAGTGCCTAAATATAGACACCTGAATCTGCATTTGAGTCGCCTTAGGGTTGATTCGTTTTGCAATTTCATCATGATCATAGAAGAAAATGGGGTATTTAGTGTTCCTTTGTAAGACTTCGTTTACGATTAGCACTTGCCATCAGTGCTTTGTATTATTCATCATTGTTCCTTTGTAAGACTTTGTTTTCGTCTAGATAACTGGTTGACGAACACACCAAATAAGGACTTGGGCAAACATGGACCAGTCTACTTATCAGCAGCAGACACTATCGACTGCGACGTATGAAGTAAAAATAATGGCTATTTTCGTATTGCTGATAAGTCCAACATTATAGGTTTACCTAATCTTCAGAACGATTCATATGGGTCGAAATCATGAACTGTACATCCCTAAATACTAACTTCTTACTGGTCTATGTAATATCTCCAAAGAACGAAAAATATCGCATCTTGCATGCCAAAGAATTGGTCTGCTTACTTACCTGATACCAAATGGGGGAATGCGTATAAATGAAGCCAAAATTTTAAAGTATATTCCCGGCCTATGCTCCGCTTTCCTTAAGCAGCCAAGTTTCAACGGTCCCTGTTAGAGCCCAGATACAATCCGGAGAGAGGGAAAAATTCGTACCGTGATCGTAGTGCCCTCTTCTCTGCTGGAACTGAACATGGCGAACAGCAGTTTACCGCGAAGAATCATCAAGGTTCGTCCTTAATCCTTCTTCTTAACGATCTTCTGTCTGTTCAAGTCAAGTCCTGCTTGATCGCTCTTTGAATAGTCTTCTATTTTGTTTTCTAAAATTTCTGTTTTACTTTGCTGTTTCTTGTAGGAAACCCAACGGCTGCTCAGTGAGCCGGGTATGTCATAGTTCCAATTTTCCTTCACCGATCGTTTGAGATTCTCTGCTTTTCGTTTGATTTCCTCTTCTGAGCAAAAATCAATAATTGTCTTTGCAGCCCCAGGCATCAGTGCATCACCATCAGAGGATAATATGAGGTACTTCAACGTCATGATCCTTGGTCCTACTCAATCTCCATATGAAGGTATAGAAAGACAACGGTTTTGCTGAGTTCAATCCGTTTAAGTCATCATTTTCTTCTGTTTGCTATGGGGACTGCTTTGTGAAATGAATGTCAAAACTCTAATGTTAAGCTAGAAGCAGTTGTTTTTTATGTCTTGTTTAGTACTCCTTCAAAGTTTAAGTTGAACTTATAATCTTGTTGTAATGTGCAGGAGGAGTTTTCAAGCTGGAGTTGTTTTTGCCTGAAGATTATCCAATGGCTGCTCCAAAGGTTCTTTTTCTTTTTTTCAGAACTGCTTATGGAATGCAAAATTACCTACTTTTCATTTTCCTCGTACCAATAGTGCTTACTTAGTTTGATGTAAGTATATCGATGGGGTCAGAGCTTCATTTTGATTAGATGTAAACATGGATTGAACTTATCAGGATTCCTAAATAAGAAAGAAGATAAAACTCTACCTGTTACAAGCAATTTTGTGTTACACTGAATTACAAATGTTTTTTTGCCAAAGTGGTTCCTAATCCGCAAATTAGAGTACAATATAGTTCTATGCTTAAGCAAAAGGCTTCTGTGCATCTTTATTTCACTAAACTAATAGAAAAAGTTGTGCTCAGATGAGATGAATGTTCTTTTTAAGTTCTAAAGTACTGCTTCTGTCATGTTCATGTGCTTCATAAGCTCAAGCCTCCGAATACTCTTGTTTCACATAGTTACTCTGTTACAGGTTCGGTTCCTCACCAAAAT
Source organism: Fagopyrum homotropicum (assembly GCA_033239125.1). NCBI lineage: Eukaryota > Viridiplantae > Streptophyta > Magnoliopsida > Caryophyllales > Polygonaceae > Fagopyrum > Fagopyrum homotropicum. Next base: position 8,123,565 of record BSWB01000006.1, on the reverse strand, counting down.
ATATCATCCTAACATTGACAAGGTAGGCTTTGTGTCTGGGTGTTTACTTACTTTCTTTTTTTTTATGTTCGGGCTACAACTTTCTCAAATATTGTATATATTTCATGCCTTAATGCAGCTCGGAAGAATATGCCTTGATATTCTCAAAGACAAGTGGAGTCCAGCTCTCCAGATACGTACTGTACTCTTAAGGTGATAATATTTGACTGATATTCATAAACATTATTCAGTTTAACCATTCAACTTCCTAATTATCATAGAGAAACCATGAGAAAATAATCACGTGTTAATGATAAAGTAGAAAAAGAAATACAAACCATACCTATTTGGGCTGGTTCAGATGAGAGACTTAGGGCCCGTTTGGTTTTAACTCCAGAAACGAATCGTCCATATGTATACCATTGTTCATGAAAGTTTGTGGAATCATTCCTTGTGGTTTGAAGGAATTGGAGTAGAGTTTGATTACTATTGATACCCTATAGGGAAACAAAATGTGGGGAAACAAGTGCATTTTGCTTTAATCACAAGGAATGATTCCATAAATTTCATGAATGAGGATATACATATGGACTAAATTCGTTTCCATTCCGTTTCCGTTTCAGGAGTTGGAAGCAAACGGGCCCTTAATATTATAATCATAGGTTATTTTATACAGTCCCCTTGATCATAATCTCTTACACGCTGATGGCTGATGCATCGAATCACTTTCCTTTTCAAAAATAAAAGATAATTAATTCCTACCCTTAGGTGCTTAAATCGACCATGTAATAGTTGACTAGCCTTGTGCTGGCTTATGACATGTCAGTTGTTTGCAATTGTAGCATTCAAGCTTTACTGAGTGCTCCAAATCCTGACGATCCGCTTTCTGAGAATATTGCTAAGCACTGGAAAGCTGATGAGCATGAAGCTGTAGAAACAGGTATTACTTAGTTCCTGTTCTTTTGTCCTGGGAATGTTTACTTCATCTAACTTTCCTTGTTACATCTATGTCTTCTGATCTGTATCTGCAGCAAAAGAATGGACTCATCTTTATGCAACTAGTGAATGAGTAAACATGGAAGGGAGACTGTGCATGCGCCTCACGGAAGTGACTAGTATGTTTTTTGAAGATTGTATATCAAAAATCTGTGTGATCCAGTTTACACATAGTTTTGTCAGTTGTCACTGTGTTTTCAGTTTGGTCCAACTTTCAGGAAAGGAAAGTAAGCATGTTATGTTTGAAGTGTGTCGTCTATTGATAATAGCCCAGTGGAGTTGCTTAAACCTTCTTGTTGACATTGCAAGCTGATGCTGCTGATGTTTCTTTATTTTGTTTTAATCAACTATTTGTCTTAATAGTTTGATGATATGGAAGTAAGAATTCTATACTTTGTCTAATAGTTTGTTCGAAAATAGAAATTTTGTGCTTGATTTCATTGTAAATCATCCTTCTGGAGGCGCCGGCACGGCACCTACAGGCTGAAGCTGGATGCAGCTTTAAACTTGTCATCCAAGGAGAAGCTGGATGTCAGTATTCGAATCAAGATTACTCTGGAGTTGTGGTCACACAGCGGACTTTGTGGAACCGGAACCCATGTTTTTTTTTATGGAGATTTTGTAACGTACGGAATAGTCTGACACCTTACACCACTCTGAATTTTTTTTAGAACACCTACAAAAACACCCAATGTCATAATCAAACCCTAAGCTAGCTAAGTGATTCGCTACATTATTTGCTTCTAGAAATATATTTGATGAAACTGAATCTTCCGATTTGTTTTGATAAAATTTATATATTAGACTTGCAGTAACCTCCACCTTTTCAGTAATGTTATTGTTCATGATATTCCAATTTTTATTTTTTTGACTAATAAGACAAGCAATTAGGAAGGTCAACGTCGTCTATTGTTTGGCCAATTTATGGCATCCTTACGGATGATAGCATCAATAGATGCCGGAATACAAAGACCACCAACAGAAACATTCGGACGAGAAGAATCGGTTCATGATATTCCAGTTACAATGGCTTGTCAGCTCGCATTTAGCTCTTCTTCTAGAAAATTTGTATTTGTTTTTTATTTTGATATTCTTTTTGGTAAGTGGGACGGTATGCATGAGCATAACCCGTGCATATTTAATTGAGTAAATTACACAAAACCACCTCTTATTGTTCCATTTTTCATTTAACCACCTCTTATAAAAAAAATTTTAATTAACCACCTACTATTATAATTCTGTTAACATTAAGCCACCACATTGATTTTCTGTCAATAAATCTGTTAGTGGGCCCTACAATAAATAATTTATTCTATTTTTTACTGAAATATATAAATTTACTAATCTACTAACCTCTGTTTACATTTGCTTGGTGGTATTAAAAATTAGAAGAAAAAAAACTTTAACTAAAATGAGATTGGAAGAACAGTAGATGGAGAATCAGTAACACAATCTGATTCAAAACGATGATAGCTTTTCGGGCCACTCCATGCCATCTGAAAACGCTCCACCACCACTCGACCTTGCTGATTTCTTCTCAAACAAGCATCAATGTGTAACTTGTATCCACTGAAACGCCCGTCACTAATCCTAACTTCTCGATTCCTCCCCTTACCTTATCCCTAGCCGATTCGTCGATCGAAACGACCCCGAAATCGGTCCGATATTTGGACGTTGGATCATCGTTATTGATCAATTCCAACAAACTATCCCGAAAACGGCTCTAATTTTTCGATTGTTTGGAGTTGCTTATGGTTAGGGTTTGTGAAAATAAGGAAGGGGATAGAGAGAAATTTGATTAGAAGGAAGAACATGGGAGAAAGAAAGAGTGGAGGTTTGGGTTATTAATCATGGCAAAATCATAGGGAAGGGGATGAATGAGTTACTGGTGGACTGGAAGAAGATTAAGAGAATGACTGAAGGGAAGAAGGGGCAAGGGTTAGGGTTCTCTCATTTCCTTCATAAAATAGATAAACTAATTTAAATATTTTTCTATTTCACATTTTTACTTATTAAAATAGAGTATATAATTTTTGTTGGACCCACTAACGGATTTATTGACAGAAAATTGATGTGGTGGCTAAATGTTAACAGAACTATAATATGTGGTGGTTAATTGAAATTTATTTTATAAGAGGTGGTTAAGTGAAAAAAGGAACAAATAAGAGGTGGTTTTGTGTAATTTACTCTATTTAATTAAGAGAATATGGCTAACAATTAATAAGCCATTGGCTACGTCAAACACCATCGTTTAATGAGGTAGGAAACCTTTTTTTTATTTCCTTCATTGAAAAAGCGGTACATGAGTAGCTTTCTTACCAAAAGAAAACAAAAGTGTACATACTAAAAGAAAATTAGGGGGATTTTGTCCGAAAATTAGTTGGTAATTGGAACAATTAGTTCACCTATTGTAAATTGAATTATCGTAATCTTAAACAGAGTAAAAGTTCATAAAGAACAAGATCTAGAGCGATTTGTTCAAGAACACAAAGTACACAAGGATCTGTTTACGAGGTTCAGATTAAAGTTCTACGTCCCTGGAATCTCAAGAAGATCCAATCCACTATCGTCTCAAAAATCAAACTTACAAGGGATTACATGAGTAAAAAGTTTGACAGAAATCCAAACAAATCAAAAAGAAAGTAGAGCAAGTTAAGAGATACAAATCACTCAAGTCTGAAAGTCCAAAGACTTTCTTCGTGCCCACAACTATTGATTAGAATCAGCTCACGCTTCGTATTAAAGCTCTCGATCTCACTTTCGAATGTGGAGTTCTCTCAGAGAAGAAAGTGAGGAGAAGAGACGAAGAGAGGAGCGGTCAAGAGTTGAGATTAGGGTTTGAGCTCAAGGTCAAATAATCTTTTATATCTCACAAGGGATCAAAGCATTACATTTCAATCAAAACGTTGCACTTCATTCAATGAACGCGACTTCAACTAAACCAAAGTGAGTCCGGCTCAAAATCTCTCTTCTTCATTAAACCCAACACAGATCTATTCATCAGGGTTTGCATGATCACGTGGGTTGCATGGACCAAGGCTAGGGCATAGTCTTTTTCATCCTTGCAAGCCAACATCGAGCCATCTCAACCCCTGAAATCTGATCGAGCCGAGGAAAAATACGGTTCATAGCCAAATTTTCAACGAATTCATTTACACCTACCTTATATAGTAGGCTCGAAATATGAACTTTAAACGCAAAACTTTTCAAATTTTAGTTGTGTCTATATGAATACGTATAACCTGTCATATATCATGTTGCATGCATTTTCCTATTATCTCAAAAATATTGAGGCTAATTTTAGATACATTATATGATAAATAGCATGGAATATATGCAAGTTGGAAGGCCATATCGCGTAGGTTCCGGGCTAAAGAGGTAAGGATTATTTAGGAATAAAAGGATAATATAAATTAGATAGGAAGAGTGAGAGCATTAAAAAGTCAGCAATGGAACAACGGCTACATTTTGTGTTTCTTCTCATACGACATTCTTTATTGCAAAGATGATAAAGTCTCATTCAATGAAAAATGTCAGCAAAGAAGACGGTGGATGGGACCATTGGATTGCTCCCCCATTAACAAAGGATTATTAGTTCACACACCATAGTCAATAGTCAATGGGTCCATTTGGAACTGAGTTTACTAGAGCCTAAACTGGAGATTGTTGAATAGATGATGAACAAACTTATTTTCCTTGATAAATTTAACGAAGTTGATTGTAAATGATATATGTATAAAATTTTCGATAAGTTATTAGGCCTCTCAAACACTCTTTAGGGATGAGCGGAATCGGGTTAGTTTATAAAACCGAATCTATCAGTTTTGATTCAAATCGAACTTACGCGGTTCAAGATTTATTGGTTATCGATTGATTCGGTATAAAGCCGATTTTTTTTCAGTTTGAACCGAATACATATATATACATTACTTCATACCTCTAACCTAATTACCTCCGTCTTCGTCCCTTTAACCTAATTATCTTCATATTTATGTGACTCCAAATCTTTTGACCTATTATATTCCCTCAACTTTGTATTACTCCTTTTCTCTCCCAACATCTTCGGCGAGAGTAAATTTAAACACTCCACTTCTCCTCTAGATCTAAATCAATAAAATACGTTAATCATAGAACACAAATCTTCCTCAGTTATGTTACAACTTTACGTATACACACGAACAAGCTCGACTCATTGTCAATCCAATGGTCGATATCTTCGTCGTTTTTCACGTGCTACTCCTCAGGCTCAGGTCCATGTCGGCGCTACTCACAACTGCACTTCTTATCTCTGGCCCGCGGCATTTTTGTGCCCCTTTTACTTGCGCATAACCCTCTAAATAATCAAAATTCAAGGATCAAGTTACTCAAGTTTATAAGCTGAAATGTTGGGTTCTAATGTTGAAGTAATTGAATCACACCTAGTAATTTTAGTAGCACTGACATGTCCTTTATTACTCATTTTTGGTATGGTTTCGTAGGTTTGAGTTCCGTGGGTGACCAACAGTGAACATGGGTACCTTCACCGAGAACATGTCTGTCTCTTTAGATGAAATAAAATAAATTTTAGAGCTACTCAACGCTCCAAAATGGGTGTCATGTCATCAATTTTGGCATAGAGGTGTTTTGATGCCCCTACATAAGCACCGGCTACAAATGTAATTTTATTTTTTTGTTAATTTTTACTTAGTGTAACCAAGAAGAATGTGCCATCCGGTGGGAAAATTAATTACAAATATATATATATATATATATATATATATATATATATATATATATATATATATATATATATATATATATATATGTTTGTTTTATATTTAATTTACCTATAAGATGCCACTATTTTGCATATGTTTTGTAAATTTTTTTTAATCTTTATAAACAAACATTAAGATAATACATAATAAAATTTATGTTAAAAACATCGATATATAATTCAAGATTACTACTAATAAATTTTAATTTTTAATTAACATTTATCTATGAGAAGAGCCTGAGACATGAAAATAAGTATATAAATAAATAAATGACTTCTAAGTTGACGTAATTCGAATTTTTTTTTGGAGAATTGAGTGTGTATTTTCAAAATAAATGATAATAAATAATTAAATAAATATATAAATAAGCAGTGGTTCTCATGAGGGCAAAAAATGGGGGAATTTTCATTATTGAAAGGAAAAATATTGAAATGAGCTAAAAATAATGTAACAATATCCAATGACAAAGATGGTCTTTCTTGATTTTGATTTTTTGTTTTGCTTTGAATCTCCTTTTCACTAACCCATGATAAGTACCCACCAGACAAATCAAAATCTCCCCTCCTCATGGCTTCAAATGTGTAGATATCTCTTCTCTTCCTGTATATATCCATCACATATAAACATACACAAATCTCTCCTTTTCTCTACCAAGACAGCCAGCCCACCACCTCCTCTTCCAACTGGAAACTCAAATCTAATCATAATGTACATACATCTCGAGTTTTTTCACCGCGTCACTGTCGGAAACTGGAAAACGAGTTGGGGAACCAGACAGGAATTTGGATAATGAATGAATGATCAATGAATGAATGGCAGGGAAGCTGAACTAGAACACTACTACTTGACTTCCTTAATTGGTTCCTCTGGGCTTTGGCTTCTTGCTAATTGGCATTATTATGTAGATATATATAGATGGTGGATTGGGGAGAGGGTTCTTCTTAGTGGAAAGAGCTCCCCACTTATGAAGTTTGGCAGCGAGATGCAAATACAGGAAAACTCTGCTAAAACTAGGGGTAACTGGGTAAGGGTTCACACTCATCGCCTTCTTTAAAGACTATAGTGTCTCACCGAAGCTTCCAGTACATCCGTTGTTGGGTTTACGATTTCCTTTACTCGGCTACCGTTTTTGTATATCTTCAAAGTTGGTACTATCCTCACATTTTCAGCATCTGCTACTTCAGGACTTCCTTCCAAGTCCACCTGCGAGTTGAAGCAGGTACATAGAGAGTTTATGTTGCCTGATCATCTTTTATTCTTCATATATTTGTGCTTGTATATGATCATGCATTGATTATAAAGAAAATATGATAGCTTCCAGTTGAGTTTTTTACCTTGAGAAAATTGATGGATGGATAGCGGCTACAGAGCGCATCCAAGACAGCAGATACACGCTTGCACTGCGGGTTTCCAGTAGTCTTAAAATGGACGACAGACACGCCTGTAATTCAAACAATCAAGGACCTCGGATTCAAAGGCACATATATGATAGCTTCAGCCTGTCACCACATTTTTTTTCTTTGTGGAGTTAAAATGAAACTTTACCTGGAAAAGAAACTGCTGCCCTGAACTGTTCAACACCTGAAATTTCCTCCACCTCACCACCAAATTTCATGTTACAAACCTCCTCCCCACGAGATTTCTTCAATGAAACTTGAGCGTGAAACAAGGATTCAGCAACTCCAGTGTCATCGGGAAGTTCCCGTTTCAAAACCTCATAATCACTCACTGCTGCAGCCCAATTTTCAAGCTGTAAAACAAACAAAAACGCTCAAGAAAGCAAAAACTTACAGGTATAGAAGTAAAGTGTTGAATATTTGCCAAACCAAACAAATAATGAGAATCACAAAAGGGTAAAGTCAAGGAGCTATTTCACCTTGCTGTATGTGGCAGCCCGTCGAAGAAGTGCCTTAGTGTAATCAGGTTGGATGCGGAGAGCGTGATTGCAGTCCTCGAGAGACTGATCCCACAACCCAAGCTTGAACCAACAAGCAGCCCTATTGCAATAGAGAACAGAGATGGAAGGATCAAGCCTTAGGCCTTCTCCATAAGCGGCACAGGCTTCTGTAAACCTCTTTGACCTAAAGAGATCATTCCCACGTGTACGAGCTCTCGCCACCACTTTCACATTACCGAGTAATGCTGCCACTTCAACATTATGCGGATCAACTTTTCCGGCTTTTTCAGCAAATGTAATTGCCTCATCAAACCTACAAGAATATACATATTCATCGTTCACATTCACTCTCCACAATGAGACTTGATCTAACTGTTCCTCAACTAATGTACTTTCCAAAACTTACCTTCCCCTTGACATCTCCATCTGAGCTCGAACATAAAAGATGTAAGCTTCAGAAAGCATCCCAAAGAACTTACTTTGTGAGTAGCATTGCAGAGATGGATCGATTTTAGTAGTATTTGATAGAATGGGATAAGCATCAGAGAGTTTCTGGAGCTTCAGAAGACATTCTGCTCTACATGTATGAAGCTGCACATTAACATTTGAAAACAATTATAAGAAATGGCTCAACAGACAACATCAAAGCTATAACCACATAAGAATTTTCACCTGAGGGGACCAATCAGCTCCAGCAACTATAGCAGCTTCTGCTTCCCTCAAAGCCCTTTTCCAATCTTCCATTTTCCGCGCATCAGTGCACCTTATAAGATGCTTCTCCACTGCCTGCAACTTCTGTAGCTCAAATGTCTCCGGCGATTGCCCTTGATAGCAAAGGTGCCTCCTAGCAACATCAACACACCCGAGTCTGCAAGAGAAACAACTTTACCAATCCAGCCCAACAAAGGCTCTCTAACAACTTAACCACTGTAACGGGATACCTAACATAGAAATTAGGCCGCCGCCTTTTTTAATCATCAACAAAGAAAAAAAGATTCCATTTACGGAGATTCACGCTGAAATTGGTTAAGGCGTTCAATGTACTACGAGTGATTCTAATACTGTAGGAAAGTAACACAGCCTGACATGTCTCCGTCGTGAACCAGGCAGAGAAGTACGAGAATCAACCATATAAAGCTTAACCGTCGCAAAGCTCCAAAGGCAGATGCAATTAGCAAGAAAATGGACAAGGTGTCAGCTGACAATTAATTAAAAGTGCATTATGCATAACTCAAATTGACTTGCGACAATAACAACAATGTGACACCACCTTGCATTACATGTCACAAAACAACGTTAATTCCATTGACTATAGCACATGAAAATAGCAGCAGAAGAGCCCCATTAAGACATAATAACAGTTGAACAGGAAGACATGTACCAAATCATCAAGCAGAAGATCAGAAAGAGTGACACACAAAAACACATCCAAATTCAACAATGTCGAACCAGGTATCCATCAGAAACCAATCAATCAAACTCCAAGCATTCATAAATCCAGCAAATTGCAATTCTTGATAGCTCAGACAAGAAGGTAATCAATGTATATTCTAGTTTCTCACCTGATAAGTAAAGATCCCAATCTACAGTGAGCTCTAGCATAACCAGGGTCCAACCTCACCGCTTCCTCACACTCTCTCACCGCATCCACTGCCCGGTTCAAAGCAGTCAACGCCGCCGCTCTGTTGCTCCGATAAGCAGCGTTTCTCGGAGACAAAGCGATCGCCCTGTCATACAACCTCAAAGCCTCGGAAAAGTTGCCCTTTTTATACTGATCATTTCCAAACCTCTTTACCTCCTCCGGATCCATGCTCATCATCGCTCTCTTGACCGAATCCCCACCGCTTAACCCCACATTCCCCCTCACGTTTCCAAACCCCGAATCTCCAACCCCAGATTTACCAGAGCTTACACTAGTCCCGGCGGTGGTAGCGCCGGTCCCGCCTCGCATAATGCTGCCATGACCGTAAAGCCCCGTGCCACTGCCGAGAACGTCAGTCCTCGGCGATTGCCTAGTTGCCATGCCAGTCTTCAAGATCCGACCCGAAGGACATATATTTCCACTGGGAAGAACGTTCAAGGGCGGGGAGTTCACAGCCCCGCCGCTACCTCCACCAGAGTAGATTTGCGGATGTTGGTGACTCGCGCTTCCAATTGAGCCGTATGAATTCGAGCGGGAGTGACCAGGCCTAGGAGTTCGAGTTGTATTAGGGCTAGTGTCGGTGGGGGCGGAAGAGATCTCCCCAGAATGACCCTTCGCCGTCGGATTGAGTGTGGCACGGCCTGATACAGATCCGGATGAGCTAGAGGAGCTGGTAGTGGTTGTGGTAGTGGTGGTGGAAGGACGACCTTGCTGATGCCGCCGGAGAGGAGAAACGGGGGAGCCAAGAGCAAAGTCTTTAGAATCCGGCTTGTTGAAATCGAAGCTAAGAACACCCTTAAGCCGATCCGGAAGGTCGTCGGGACCCAAATCGTCGGAAGGAGGCTTCTTGAAATCCGACATTTCTAAGAAATCAATCTGGTGGTTCAGAGATTAGCCCTTCCCAACCGAAGCGAAGCCCTATGATTTAGAAGTCCGATCTCTGTTCGGGAATATCTAGAGCAATGTGTAAGGAAGCAATGGTGTGGGGGTCTGAATCTGGAGAAAGGGATTGGAGGAGTAGAGAGAGGAAAAGGGGGATCTCGTGAAATGAAAGTAGAGGAAGCAAGGAATGTGAGTGTTATAAAACTCGACAAAGGCCGAAGACTTATCTCTCTCCCCCCACGAACAGGAGAGAGAAAGAGGAGGTTCAGTTCGCTGCAGTGCAGACGCAGAGAGAGTAAGAAAGAGAAGGGGAAGAGGAAAATGGAGAGAGAGAGGAGATGTTTTTATTTCTCTTCTTCCTCTCTCTTTACTTCTTTCCATAAACTCAACACAATTTATTATCCAATGTATTTTTAGTATTTCTTATAATAAAACAAAACTTTTTATTATTTTTTAAACAGTAAGTAATTCTATATATTAAAAAAAAATTATGTTTTACCCACCAAAATAAAAATAATAATTGTACCGACTGTCATAAATGTATCAAATGATGAAAAAATCGATATATCATTAAGACAACAAGTTAATGTGACGAAATTTGAAAACGAGAAACAAAGGCATACAATGCCAAAAAAAGGAAGCACAACAACGGTTTAATGATGAACGGATCTTCCGGAAAAGTTGATGGGAAACGAATCTATACTAATATGAGTCCGAAGGACCAAATACAGTGAAGGTAAAGTCAAAATAAATTTAACAGGATTCAAATTTTACAACGTCTTCTATGAGTTTATCCTTTGAGATCATGAGGCTACTAGCTTGTCTTTTAACATTGGACAAAGAATACTAATTTTAACATCTTTGTTGACGTCTTTGCTTTTAGAAGCGAAATTATGAGATCAATTCAACTCGATATCAAAAGATTTGCTTGTTATAAGCTCAAACTCCTCTCTACCATCTTTTATTTCTAGTGTTTACAATTGTAAAGGTATATGAAATTGATAATTGATAATCTTACATCATTATAAAAATATTCATCTCACAATATAATACATAACACCTCTATCAAACATATCCTAAAAAATTGAGATTACTACAACTATGTATAAATTGTTTGGAAGCCTTATTTATCATTTTTTAATATTTGTTAATAATTTGTGAACATCCATCAACCACACCAAAACTTGTATTGTGTGTACAACTTATGAGATTTATTAAGGATGAAAATTATGGAAAAGTATAAAACTTTCTTATACCTTGTTCTAATAGATTATAAAAATTATGAAAAATTATAAAATTTATATAATTTTATGTAAACATGTCAAATGGTTACATGGAAATCACTCATATGTTTTATTAACTAGTATTAAATATTTTTATCTACAGTAATTAATTTTGATTTACTTCAACCTAATATGAGAAGTTGTTCTAGACCAAATAAATATATTACTGTTTCTATGATATTTATTTACTAGAAACGTACTTCTTACAATTCTATTTTTTTTCACGTTTATTTAAACGGTCTTAAGTTTTTTTTTGAGCAAGTTAACTAAAATGAATGGGGATGGTAAATGAAGTGTAACACATGTAACTTGTATTTTGATTTGATAAAATGAATGGTCAATATCTATCCTTTATGAGGCATGATAACATAAGTATTATGTATAATAAGTATGTTGGCATATATATTTCAAACTCTATTACACTTGAAATAAACTGATCTAGTTTGTTTTCGAGTATTTATTGATTTCGAATAAATTATATTCATACTTACTATTGGAATTAAAACGAAATACTGCATTTGAAATAATTTTTAGCAAAAACAAGAGGTTCATTTTGAACTAGAATATTTACACAACCACAAAAGTGTTACGGATGAGAACATCGAATTTGAGATCGTAAGAAAAATTGTTGTGAAGCTCGAGTGTCTCAAATGAATTAGACGGTCCACAACACAATTGATTCATCTATAGACACTTAAAACAATTTAGTTTATCACACATCACATATATAAACGTCCAAAATGGTGACATATTACAATTTGTGTGTCATTGGCATTACAGTAATTTTTTGTGGGATAAACAACTATTTATTTTGGTTACAAAAAAACGTTCAATCAACTATATATTTCAACTATTCAATGTTGTAGCTTCTTCTCTGAAAAAATAGTAGTCTCCAAATCGACGACATCATCCTAGATTCATGTTTTTTTAGTAGACAACTATATAGTTTGTGCATGCGTTACACAAGAACTTTAAACTCTTTGATCCATTTGAAAGTTTGGAAGTTTTTAGTAATTTAAAAATATTTTTTTTAAGTTTTTAGTAATTTAAAAATATTTTTTTAATGAAACTAAATATATAAGACACTAGTACAAATCTTAAGTTTTTCGGGACTGTTTTTACATTATGATAGGGAGTTTTTAAAGATCCGATACACCTTTGCCCAAGAGCTTTTTCTCGGGAGTTTATCTCCAAGTCTAGAGAAACAAAAACACTATAGGGAGAAACATTTATAGACAATTTTTAAACAAACTCTCGAGGAACATCTCTAGGAAGTTTTTTAAAAACTCGCTTAGATCCATTCTTGGTAGTTTTCATAAAAACACCTATACTTTTTAACAAAAGGAAATCTTTCTAGGGACTTTTTTTTATATAAAAATACCTTAAGCTAATTTTATATTTTTATATTACACATATTTACATTGACTTGTTTCCTGCCAACATTTAGCAACATAAAAAGTTCTTCAGACTTGTTGGATGTTGCATGATTCAACAACACATACACTTATGATAACAATCAAATGGACTATTTCGATTGTTCCAAATTTCAACAACACATACGCTCAAATATTGTCTTATTATATATGCTTAAAACGTACAAAATATCTAACACCTAGCTACAAAAGAGTCATATGTTTTTTTCAACCTTCTAATCTTTTGGTTTGATGAAACGCTACCGTTGTGTGTCCAAAATCCAAATAATGTAGTCATTCATCTTGTAACTCATCAACAAGTTATTCGTTGTAGGTATCAATTGAACTGATAACATGATTTAAACCATAGTTTAAGCATGCATTTAGGTAGATTTTCCCTTTAGTTTGGCAAGAAGAAGCCTAAATTTGTTTCATTTACACTTGACATTGTTTAATTTGCAAGTATAGATGTCTACACACACTTTGGTTGGCTTTAAGGTAACAAACGGTGAAATTCGAGTCTAAACAACGACATTTGAGGATCAAGCCTCGGAGTGGAGCATGACGAGAGCTCGGGAGGGACACATAAGAAGGACAATGAAAATCCCACAAGTGAGGAGGCAAGGCAAGAGATCGAGCAAATGATGGCTTTTTGAAATCTCGGGTGAGTAGAAGCAAATCTTGGTCGAGATAGGAATTCAGGATTAATCGCAAGCGAGATTGCAGAAGTAGAGAGTAATCTCGGTGCCTATCTCGAGCTGAGACTTTGGACTTGAAGACCGAGATTTACAAAAGTCAAGGATCAACACAAGCAACTCCCAAATCTCAGCGATATTGCACCAATCTGAATATGAGATTAACATCAAATGGACCGAGATTCCTCCAGATATGCAGTTACCGCCAACTTTTCAACACCTTTTCAGCACCCGACCCTTGCTTTTTAGACTCTAGTATAAAGCAGACTATGCTAGCCTTTTGACATATCTTCCTCCATCTTCTTTTGCACTTCTTCCTTTCAACTTCTTTTGACCCTTTCATTGTTCTTCAAATTTGTTCTTCAATTTTTGCTACCAAATATTGAAGTTGTTGGGCCTGTTTTGAGATTTTGTTCTCTTTGTTAAATGAAGACTAACTAGTTGGATTTGGAGTTTGATTTCTCTTTGCATATTAATATTGTGTGTTGTAAGTAGACATGTTCATAAGCGGGCTCGGACCGGGCTTTATTAACTATTAAGCCCGTTAAGCCGAGCCCGGCTACCATGCCTAAAATGGTTGTTGTACCCATCTGGCCGGACGGGCCGGGCATGCGGGTACACTTTTTTTGTAATTAAAAAAAATGTTTTAATATTATTTTTTTAAAAAACTTATATTTAAGATATTTTATGTAAAATATATTAAATTTATTATAATTATACTAAATATATTATAATTATTACTTAATATTTATAATATATACATTATAATAATATATAATTTTATTCTTTTACCCGCATGGACGGGCCGTGCTTTTCGACCCAGTTGGGCCTAGAATGGTGCCCGGATAAGCCGGATCCAGCCTGATGGGCTTAGCGGGCCGGACTTTTTGGCCCAATCGAGCTTCTTCCTCTGCTCATACCCGCCCATTTTTCCGGACGGACGGGCTGCCCGAATCTGAACAAGTCTTGTTGTAAGTGTTCTTCCCCTTCACTTTTTGATTTTATTATGCATATTGTTGGCTATATTTTTAGTGATTCTTCGGTGAATAAAGACTTGGTTGTAGCATGGATGGTGATTGATTAACTTTGCATGTTGGATTTGGTTGTTAGATTGTGCAAAACCTTCTGTTGATTGAGCTAAATCTAGGCTAGGTTTATCTAAACTAGCAAACCAAGTTAGAATTGAGACTTACCTGGTAATTTTCTTCCGTGGATATTGATGAAGATGAACACTAGGTAATAGAGGTGAAAACCCTTCTATTAGATGAGATGTGTTGGTTTACTTCTTGAGCTAGGCTAAACTCAAGACTTACCCGATAAATGTTGACTTAATTCTTAGGTAGAGAAACCAATATATGTTGAACACTGGGTAATAGAGGTGAAACCCCCTCTATTACATGAGATGTGTTGGTTTACTTTTTGAGCTAGGCTAAACCCGAGATTTACCCGATAAAGGTTGACTTAATTCTTCGGTAGAGAAACCACATGCTGAATTTTCTTCCTTATTGTCTTGAGACTTACCCTATAATAGGTCGTATATACTGAAACTAGAGGATTTTGAGACCTCTCAAGTGATTTATCCGATTGATGAAACATCTCACCTTCTAGCAATCAAACCAAATCAACTTTGAGTTAACTCGAGTCCATTGCCATAGCCAACAATCTTGAAACCTTGAAATCCCTTTTTCCACATATTGTTATCACCTTTTTTGCTTTGTGTTTTGCTTGAATTACTTGTCTAAGTTTTAATTTGATCTTTGATCATTTTTTTTTAATTTGATCTTTGATCATACAACCATCCAAAAACCCAACTAAAAATGGATGCTCTAACCTTTCTTCCTTACCCTCATTTCTTATTTTAGACCTTTACTATTCCTTTATCAAAGTGCAAAACAAACTCACCATAATCCTTGGATTCGACCTTGAAATACTTATCTAACTACAAATTGACTCATACATTGTGAGTTTGTTAAGTAGTCATCAACATCTATTACCAACATTATAAATTTTAAGATTGAACTTTAAAAGAGCAAGCATGAACCTCAAAAATACTATTATAAATTTTTAAGTGAATATCCTTATTAAACAAATAATAACATATTTACCCTTATTTATTAAAATAAATTTTATCTTAATTTAAATGTTTCTCTTATAACTTTACTATAACCTATTCTTGTAAATAAGACATATTTTCTTGTAAATTTATAATTTATAATTTATTCTTGTAAATGATACTTATTTTATTGAATTTTCTTGTAATTTTATAATTCTAACAAGAAATATAAAAAATTAATAAACGAATGTAATCACCAAGAATTGATATCTAGCTGGCTGCCTCACCCTCCCACCCTAATAACAAATGGACAAGTTGAATTTCACAATTTATCTTCTTTTAAAAGTTATAAATATCCGTTAATTATGATACTTGAAATTTCGTTTGTACACTAATTTTTTTGTACAAAAATTATTGTAACTAATTTTCTTGTACACGACATGGTTCAAGCGTTTCATCTAAAACCCAAACTCATTCATTACAAACATATAACATGTTAGTTTTATCAATCATTGTAAAATTTTCTTGTACACGATTAATTGTTAATAGTTTACGCTGATCAAAATTGGTAACTCCTTCAAAATACAACTTTTTCAATTAAGCAGTGTGGGTCAATTAAAAGGCAATAATCAATTAACAATCTTTTGGATTCTTGTATAAGGGTAAATTATATTTAAAAATTTAAAAGGGGCCAGAGGTCATATTCTAACAAAGTTGTTGAGGTGTACAATTACTAAACAAAATTAGTGAATTAAGACTATATATCAAATTCACTCATTTTGATTTTAAAGAAGGGAGAAATGGCACTTATTATGACCAATGTTAGATCGACCGATAAAAATCTATATTTTTTCATGGAATTACGCACTTCGCATATGGAGCGTAGTTGAAATGTATTCATTTTGTTGTTATTATTGTTATTTTCTTAACCTCTAAACCATATAAATAGTTGATTTCACTCAATTACACACGTAAAATGTGTAATTATGGTGAAGAACCTATAAATTTTTGAAGACACATTTAAGGTCCGTTTGGTTCCAACTTCGAAAACGGAAAAGGAATGGAAACGAATTTAGTCCATACGTATATCCTTATTCATGAAATTCTATGAAATCATTCATTGTGTTTACATGCAAAATACACTTGCCTCCCCATATTTTGTTACCCTGTAGGGTATCAAAAGTAATCAAATTTCACCTCAATTACTTCAAATCACAATGAATGATTCCAAAAACTTTCATGAATAAGGGTATACATATGGACTAGATTCGTTTCCATTCCGTTTTCGATTCCGGAGGTCAAACCAAACGAGCCCTTAAAAACAACGTTAAAATGCTGATTAAGTGTAAGCAGTGACGTTGAGGGTCCAGCTAAGCAATTTGGGCGAATCCTGACGTCCTTGTACGTTACGTGTAAGAAGTTTAACGGAGTTAGGTTAACGGGCAAGGAATGATGACGGGGCGAATCCCCATGCCTAGCTGCCAGGTAAGCAAATGCCTATTTAGGAGGAGGAGGATCCGGTGGGATACAGCTCAACATCAGATTGAAGCGCACCGTTGGATGATTGACACGTGTTCAGATTGGTAGATCGTGTGATGGATATGAGGTGTCATGAGCATGGTACTGACTCATAAAGGATAGGACCACGTGATGAGGTGAGTAGGATGTGAGAAGCTATGGACGCATAATCAGGCATGAGTTTACGTCTACTTAGCTCCAGGTTTTATAGGCAAACGGATAAACCTATACATATAATAATGGTTATTGGTATTCGTACCACGGTTTCGTGCTATACGTTTCCGGTTTACGGCTACACCTCGCGGTAATAAGCAAATTTTTTTCATTTTTTACCCAGCTACGGCTACGTGAGGCGTAGGCGTAGTCCATTTTCCTTATGTCGGAATTTTTGATATGGGCGACTACGCATGACGTATGCGTAGTAGGACTACGCGTACACATGGTGTATGCGTAGCCATTTTCCTATATTTTCTAAACGAAATCAACTTATTGCTACGTGTACGCAAGGCGTAGCCGGACCACGGGTACGAATAGCATGAAACATGTGGTACGAATAGCAATCTCGACATATACTAGATGTATGCATGTCTATACTTCCAAAATACATTTTTATTATTAAAAGATAAAATGTAATTAACAAAAAATGTATAGTTTAAATTTACGTCATATATGTTAATGAAGTTGGACTCATGATATCGCAATTTGGAGCTTGGGATGACTCTATTGACAATAAGCATATCTAGTCTCGACACTTGTGGAGCTACTCCATTTATTGTCCACTGATTTAGATTTAGAAAGAAATTATGAGCTTATATGTTAGACTCGAAAATTAAAATTTCAACTATAATAATAAGGTCGTTGTATCTCGTCGGATATAACGACCTTATTATGGGATTTGTCCAATGAGATACATCGACCTTATTACGACCATATTAAAATTTAAAACGTATTAATTTTATAAAATACTAAGTAATGGTATAGAAGTATTTTTTATGCTTTAAAGTTTAAAAGATTATATTTAAACCTAATTATGTATTATTGTTTAAAATGAAAGTATAGTAAATATTATTTAATTTAATTTTTAAAGTTTTATTTTAATTCAACAATAAAAAAATATATTTTTTATTCAAAAATAAAAAATTTAGCTTTAAATTTACTTTTTGGATTTTAAAATTTTAAATTTTTAAAAAAAACTTCTATACCTTACTTAGTATTTTAAAACATTAATGTTTAATGTGGTCATAGATAATTTTTAATTTATTTTTTAGATTTTTGTGGTTTTATAATTTTTTTTAAAAATATATTAAGAAAGGGTACAAGGAAAACAAGTGAAACCACGAGGGTATCAAGAGGAAAATTAAAAACTTGTGGATATCGAGATAAAAAGTTCACAACTTGAAGGGTACAAAGAAGAAAAATCATAAAATGAAATTTAGATTCGAAAGATAAATTTCATTTTATTATACTTGTGAGAGTTCGAGGGCTTTCAAAAATATTTGCCCGTATTTCCGTATCGGACTCGACCCTAAGGGCATGTCCATACTCATCCGAGTAGGTTTCAGGTTTGTTGAATCCCGTATTACTTGCTTCAAATGGGTGTTTTGCTTGAAGTAGTTGTTTCGGTTCAAGTTTGGTCTTCATATGGAGGCAATTATGTACTGTCCAACTACCGTGCAAGGTATAAATTGTTGAACTTATATCGTGTTCATTGTACAAGGAGGCTTCACGCATAATGAATGAATTGCGTCTTTTACCCTAAGGTGCAATTACTAATTATGTGATAGGACGATACATAGAGATATATAATCCGATGACATTAGATAGTCATTGCGTTTTGTTAGAAGTTAACTATCACTTATATATTTTATATGATAAAATATGTTATTAATATTAACGGATCTTACAAGATTGCA
Organism: Fagopyrum homotropicum; assembly: GCA_033239125.1. Lineage (NCBI taxonomy): Eukaryota > Viridiplantae > Streptophyta > Magnoliopsida > Caryophyllales > Polygonaceae > Fagopyrum > Fagopyrum homotropicum. The sequence continues at coordinate 8,104,538 of BSWB01000006.1, read as the reverse complement.
CCCATTGGGTTGAAATACTAGTTTGTCTAATAAAGGAGATATAATATAACATTATATTAGATAAAATATGAGAGTATATATTTATGAAAGAAAAAATTATAAAGCGTTATCTTCTAATAAATATTAATCAAAAAAATATTATTTATAAAATAATACTACCTCCGATAAAAAATAACTGTCATTTTAGCCTTTAACACAATTTTTAAGAAAAATATTAAATAACATAGATTTTGTAAAGTTTTTTTAAATCTTATCACATATTTAATATTCAACCTTCATTTAAACCAATAAGAAATATTTTAGAACTAAAATTAATCATTTACACCAATTTTCAAGAACATTTCTTATAATTATTGTTCATTTATTGGCCTAAAAAACTTAAAACGACAGATAATTTTGATCAAATTTCTAATGCTAAAACGACACTTATTTTTGATCGGAGGGAGTAATATTCACAATCAATATAAAAAACGGTTTTATGAGAGAAACTCAAACCAAAATTTAGCAGTCATAATTAGAGACATTTTAATTGTCTTCGGATTCATTCGATTGAATGAGGCTACTGAATTATAGGGTCAAATGAAATTGAATTGCACAATTCAATGTGCCTTTGAATGAGAGCTCTTTGAATGAGAGCTCATTTGGTAACGTGTGATTCAAGTGTAAATGATTGCATGTAAGTTGTATACTATAGACACATGTGACATTTTTATGTGATTAATATAATATTCAATAGTGATAGTATATAAAGGGTGGTAGCAATTGAATTTTACAGATACATTACATACAAAAATTGCTGCCGTAGCATACTAATAAGATCTCGATTTTATTATTCACTTTTGATACTTGCATTAGCATCCAAGCATATAAAGTCGATCGAGATCTATACCTAGTGAATCAAATAAAGCAATCAACGCATTTGAGGCTCTCGATCTCTTCTCCAAAATAGCGGTTCACGCATCAAAATATACTATCCTAATTTAAATGTATAAGAAAACTCATTTCTTGAAATTCCACTTTCACGCATCTAAAACTCGCACACATAAATCCAATAAATTTCACCCGGAAATCAACCGATAATAAGAGGATTCTCGTTACTAGGGTAGGAAGTAGGATCCACAAAGACACCCAAATTCTTGTATGTACACCACATGAAAAGATAAAAGATGATTACTGATTATGTAATTTCATTGATTTTGACCAAGAAAAGATAGGTATGTGAAGCCTGACATAATAATGAAGATCAGTTAGGGTCTCTAGATGAACGAGTAGGTGAGTATGGTAGTATGGGATCATCCATAAAAGAGACAAAAAGCTAATGAAAATACATACTCTAATGATTCCCAAGGAGACGAATCTGGTGATGTCATGAGAGCAAAATAGTGTACGACCTAGTTTGCTGACAAAATAGAGTTGTGCTGTCATCCCTACAAAATCCATAAATGGATGAGATGATAACAAATCATATATCTTCAAGCTCAGCCTCATAGTAGGACTCAAACTCATCAAGATTTGGTAAACTCCAACTCGGATTCGACAAAACCAATTTTTTTTTCTCTGTATTGATTTGGGCTGAGCTCGGATTTCGGACCTCATGCCTTATCCCATACCATACCCGTACAAATTGGGCTCCGGGTGAGTTTTTGCGTCTCCACTTTTTAAAATAATATATAAAATGCTAATATTATAAAAGAAAATACAAACATTAAGGGCCCGTTTAGTTTTAATTCCGGAATCGAAAACGAATATAGTCCTTACGTATACCCTTTTTCATGAAAGTTTTTGGAATCATTCTTTGTGGTTTGAAGTAATTGGAGTAGAATTTGATTAATTTTGATAATCTATAGGAAAACAAAATGTGGGGAAACAAATAAAACCACAATGAATGATTCCATAAAATTTTATGAATAAGGATATACATATTGACTAAATTCATTTCCATTCCGTTTCCGTTTCCGGAATTGGAACCAAAAGGGCCCTAAGGTAATCCAAACCTTTATATATATAAAAGCGGTTCAAACGAACGGGAGCCCTTGCTAATACTTGCCTAAACCAGACTTTTCCATCCACAGTGACCTACAATTCATGTTAAAATATAGTAATATATTACATCTTCTATCCTAATAAGTGTATGTTTCAAGGAAGAGTTGAAAGCAAATTGATTAGATGTATATCCCACAGAGGTACCGATTGACTTTTATGATTTATTACAAGGCATGTGCGTTGGTGCAGACCTCTCCTATATAGTCTGACGACATTTATTTTATTATAAATAATATTACAATAATCTAATAATAGCAATCAGATTAAACTCATACGTGTGGTTAACCAACAAAAGGAAAGTTCATCTCACTATATTCAAGGATTCATCAAACAGACATTAACAGAGTAATTAACTACGCTCCACCGTTTACGAGATTGTCATATTATTTAATCAACCTTTTGTACATGACTACGGTCGAGTAGATTTCAATTTTTGTATAATGCATATAATGAAGGGTAACCATAGAAATGTATTAATAAAATCTCTGATACCTGTATTTTACAGCTTGGAAGCAGCAACTCTGGATTCTCCTATTGGTTGTCGTGATAATTTGTATGTTGTAAAGGAACTCCACCACTTCTTCACCAGATACAAAGCATTGTCTTAGCACTAGGTGACTTGAAATCTCAGCCAGATCAGGGAAAAGAGCCCTAAATTTTGAAGCACGGAACTGCCAGTCTGCCATCTATTATTTACTAGTCAGACAACAAAGGTAATCTTTTAATGCTGTATGCTGAGCCATTTGTGTTGCCATTTTGACCTGCAAACTCCTCCACCCCATTATCACCAGATAAGTCATTCCTTCTGGAAGCCTTTGCATTTAAAGGTAAGATGAGAAGGCGTTTTGTTTCTTGGTTGCTACCAATTATCTCTGATTCTAGCTCGTACTTTTTAACGAGCTCCATTTGGAGAGATATGATGTGGGCTGCTCGTGGAAGTAGCTCTACAGGCTCTCCTTTAGGAATTGCAATTTGCTCTATGGCTAATCTTGCCTCCTGCAAGTAGTATGTACACTTGCTTTAAATTATGTGCATACTCATTATTACACAGGTTTCAGGGGTTATTTTTATAGCTATACAAGAATAACGGTATTCAGAACAGCATTGACACACCTCAAGTGCATCAGCCTTTTCTGCTTCATTAGATCCATCATCTACCTCAAAAACTTTCAAATTGTCTTCACGTTCACTCATTAACGAGCTAATGGCTTTCATCACCTGAATTAAGGAGCCGGCCTACAATCAATTGTATCCAAATTTTTTTAGATTTTTTACACCAGACACAGCAAGTCAGCACAAAGTGAGCTGAAAACAAAGAGTTACAATTACCTTTGTCAGATAAACTGGTACATCATGAGATCTAGCAGCTGCTTGAACCCTGGGATTCTTCTTTATCTTGGAATGCAATGCAAGCAGGACATCTGCTTCCTTAACATTATCAGTCAATTCAATTGCATCTTCCAGTTGCAGTTTTTTTATTCCTTGTATTACAGTTGCCTCCAAGATCTGAAGTATGCCAAGGAATTAATTAAGCTCTGTAACAAAAAAAGACCTCAACCTAAATTCTAAATGTTTGGTTTCTAGATAGTGGCACGGGTCATCTTTTGTGGACAAGTTTTCTCAGTTTACGACAAGCAAGCTTCTTAAGTTTACTGTCTAATAAAAACTTTAAGGTTTCATGCCTCAACCATATCCACATATACATGTTTTTTGTTAGATAGCTCAAAAGGAAAACAATAAATTTGCATATGTTCTCAACCTTGAAAACTGGTAAGGAAATAGACGACACCTTACCCCGTAGATAAACAGCCGAAGGGATCTGCCTCTTTCACTTGTTTCCTTTCTTTTAAACTTTGAAAAATCATCTCTGTAATCAATGTTGGTGTCCATTGAATAGCCTTCACATGCAGCTTCATATATCATATCTTTAGACAAGTGGGAGAGTGATTCGCCTTCGACCTCCCTTATACCACCTTGATAATTCATCCTGCGTACCTCATAACTTGGATATTGACCTTAATTAACAAGCAACAAAGCAATTAGCAGTGAAAGAAGTGCATTTATTGAGTAGTCTATCCCCCGTTTGGTAGCATCTCCGGAAATGAAAACAAATCTAGTCCGTATATACACTCGTGTTCATGAAAAGTTTTGGAACCATTCCTTGTGGTTTAAACTGATTGGAGTATAGTTTGATTAATTTTGATACCTATAGGGGATCAAAATAGGGAAAGGAAACACATTTTTCATTGAAAATGAAAAAGCACGCATCTTATAGATTAATTTTATGAATGAACACTGACATTTAAGTGGATTAGATTCGTTTCCATTCTGTTTCTGTTTCTGTTTCAGGAGTTCAAGCTAAACAGGCCCTAATTCTTTCAAGTACACTTAGACTGTACCAGCCAGTATCGCATCAACTGTTGCTTCTAAGCTTCGATGAACACGCAACGTTGTTTTTGAAATTAGCTCAACACCACATTGAAATGTAGCAGGTCCTTTCCTCTCAAGCACGGATTTTGGCCCACCTCTTCTGTTTGCCTCTTCATCCCCCAGTGTCACACTCTGTGATTCAGTAAAAGAAGAAAAATCATATCACAATATCTGGCTTCTTAGAAAGCATAAAACCAAATGATAAAGCTCTGGTCCTTTAATCAAAGAGAAATAACAAACCACTTAGCCATCGTATGTGGCCACAAAGGGAAAATTAATTGGTCAAATGCCTCAAATAAACTTATGTATCTATCGAGGGTGGAAGGTAGTAAAGTGGGTAAGAGGAACTGATTTTGGGAGAATCTGACATCCATTGATCTATGTGAAGAGATGATTTATGTGAGGAAAAAGATAAAACTGGCAAATTGAATATGAATTCGTAAGTTTGATGAGCCATTAGTTGTTTTTACACGTAAGAAGGAAAGTATTGATCCTTCTAAGGTATACTATAAGGGTAAATAGGGAAATTCTATCTGTAATTCTGTTAGGAAAAGCAGAATAGAGGAATGGGTCGTAATTCTCTAGAGAGACCCTTGAGGAACTGGTTTTGGGTCATAAGAAGGATTGAATTCGTAAGTCAGTCCTTGAGAAGGTGTAACACAACTCAGTCATGATTTGTGGGATTCGATAAATGTGGTTTGCTGAAAGAAGAAATCGGTTATTTGAAGACCATTCCGGAAGCCCTTGTTATTATATATCACTGTTGGCAGGTCAAGAACCTTACAGTCATTCAAGCTCTAAAACCAACATCACAAAATATAAAGGAAAGCAGGGGTGAGGGAGATATGAAGGTATGATGAATAACTTATAAGAAAGATCATTTTCTTAACCTGGATTCCTCCAACAAGCATCTCTAATGAAGGATTCATGACCAAATTTTCAATTGTTATTCCATGGGCAGTGGCAACCAGCTGTATCCCACGCTGCGAAATTGTACTTGCAGCCACTGCTTCGAGTTTTGTGCCAATCTCATCAATTACAATCACATGTGGCATATGATTTTCAACTGCTTCTATCAACACCTGAAGAGCACCAAATGAAAGCAGTAGGTGTTTATTGCAAATGCTCATTTGAAGTCGATGGTGATAAAACAGAATAAGGTTCCTGAACTAAAGTTTCCTTCTGGTGTCGGAGGCAGATATTTGGTGCTACTAGCCAAAGCAAAATATGCATCATCAGCAACCCTTGGCATCAAATTATCACCAAAATATTTCATGAACCTACTTTTCAGTTTCAAGTCACCTGATTTATTTCATAAAATATTTATTCAACTATAAACTTGTTTTCCCAATCACATGTGCATCCGCAGCTGATACCTTATGTTGCATATCTGATACAGGAACTTGCATCCTTCTCGCACTACCTATTCCTGCATGAGGTATGTCACCATCCCCACCGATTTCGTTTGAGGTGTCAACAATCATTACCCGTTTACTATAATCATCAGCAAGCATGCGAGCTATTTCCCTGCACAAAGAAGTTATATGTTCATCTTCAGATCATCAATTGTAAGCATTACTTGCAGCGACGAAAAACACCGAATCCTTGAATGGATATGGAGTGATAAAAATGACAATTTCACAAATAAGCAAAATAGAATTCATTCATATGAATCAAAGCACACACATTTTATATGATAGTTGAGTTGATAGTCTATGATTAGAAGGTATCTCAAAGAATCAACACAAGCTATTTCCTCAACATTAGCAATCGGAGTTTCAAGAAGAACCAAGATAAATAAGTCATTGCTGACCACAAAGGAAGATGAAAGAAGGAAAAAGGAAAGCATTTCAGATAATAGAATATCATAACCTGATAATAGTTGTTTTACCAACTCCAGGTGGCCCAATGAGCAACAAGGAAGCTCCATCTTTAACCAAGTCCCGCAGTAAATCTGCACTCCCCGTTATAGCACGACCCACTCGACAGGTTAAGCCAATAATTTCACCCTTCCTGTTTCTGATGGCACTGATGCGATGCAGGGTGCGGCTGATGCCTGCACGATTGTCAGTTGCAAAATCACCAACCTGTTGTAAGAGTGAAGACCGTACATCAGGAAGCATAAACCGGCCTTCAAATATAACATATTAATTGCAAAATGTGCAAAACGGGGGACTGAAGATAACTTTTGAAGGAGAGTGAAATTTCATCAAAGGCTCTATCATAAACCGCAATATATTTTCAATCATATTCATCGATAATACTGACACCAGCTGCCAATTCAAAATCCATAGAATTCCCTTCTTATAATCCCCACCATACCAGGTGTTCTACACTATCTTATCAGCAAGTCATGTCAATCAATACACTCTTTAAGCAATTATTAAGCCTAAGACAGCAAATTAATCCAGCACAACACGGATGTAATACCCTTACCTGGGAAGTAGCAAACCGAATATCCTCAAACGTAATCGCGGTATCAGACAATTCTAGGTCGCCCGAAGGAAAACGGGCGAGCGGTTTGCGACCTAGATCCAATACCACCTCAATCAATTCCCGTAGCTGTGGGTGACTTGTAATCCTATCACGCATTTCTTGAGGCAAAAGACCCAATAGTCGGTCCAATTCCACATAGAACTCGTCGACAGAAGGGGAAGAATTCGCCGAGTTGCAACATGAAGCAACTCCAAGAAAAGTTTTCGGACGCCATGAAAGAGACTTGGCTCGGGTTTTGGGTGGAAACCTTGTTGATATGGTTTGGTGAGGGTAAAGTGGAGGGAAGGAGGGTGGTACTGAGATGGATGGTAACGGTTTGGGCGGGAAAAGCAACATGTGCTGCCTTGAAGTCCAGGCTTCCTTCTTACTTCTCCAGATAATTTGAGAGCTGGTCTGCGCAACAGCTGATAAGTCTTCTTCTCCGATTTATTACTTTGTTATTTCTCTCTGTAAAAATAATATTTAATTACTCTTTTTCTCAAGGAAAATCCGATTTTCATTCTTCATCTTGAATACCAACGACAACGACCCCAACAAGTAACGGAAAGAGACTAGAGTACTGAAAGCTGCGTTTGCATGTTTTTCTCCTACTTAAAAGAGTGCAACGGTGCGTTTAGGAATTGTTTTCTCTTCATAGGTTACTATTCTATCAGTGTATGTAATTATTTATATATTTTTTTTTTGAAAATGTAAAGTGGTTCGAAACAACTAGGCGGTGCGCCGTCTAGTGGATCGAAAGGCCGAAAAAATCGGCAGACGGTCTAACCGTCATGACACAAAAAAGGAGAAAAGAACTACACAAAAATACATCAAAATGAACCCGAAATAAAAAAAAGTCTTCAAGTGGAAAGCATGATGATCCAGCTGGCAGGAGGCAACGAGCATAGAAGTTCATCTTCGAAGTAAGTACACAGGGGAGTCTGGGGAACAAATGTGGACACCTCAGATTTGGACTGCAACAGAGCCATCAGGAGTTGATCACAAATCCACGCCTCCTTCTCGATAAACGCACGAAACCACAAGCAAATGACTGCATCAAACCTCAGAAGACGAGATTGCAGAGCACGGGAATCTTGATGGATAAAGATTGTTCAAAATGAATTGATTTGTAGACATGAGTCTTAAATTGACCGCCCATAATTTTTAATTTTTCATTTCATTTTTGAAATTTTGTATTCATATTGGGTGTATTTGGTACCGTTAGGCCGATAATGGTCCGTGCATAAAGAATTTCAGTGCCCGTTTGGTTGGAGTGGTGGAATGGAAACGGAATAGAATCGGATAAGGGTAAGGAAAGGAAATGGAAATGATGAAATTACTTTCATATGTTAAAATAACTCTTACCAAACGTAATTTTTGATTCATTCGGAATCATTCCGTTACCGGGAATAATTCCTAACACTACCAAACGAGCCCTTAACGTATTGAAGGAGCATGAACTCAAGAATTATATAATTGATATGCGATAATGTTGTCTTATCTCATCTTGTGTACTAATTTGCAGTCCTCAAGTCTCCTCAAATGAGAAGTAGTAGAAGAAAACTGGTTATGGTACATGAAAACATAAAAAACCAAAGATAAAGCCAATGAGTCAGATTGGAAACTGAAATCAAGATCCCTCAGTCGTTGTGCATGGATCTATGACCATCCACATACGTAATCAAGAACGAAAACTAGCACCAGAGACAACGGGTAGAGAGCGAATGCTACGAGAGATGTCCACAAAGGGAACGTTGTCCGGAGGCATCCCAGAAGCCCAATGATGACACAAACGATGAGGATGATGAGAACTTCGGATGTAAAGTCCCATGTCAACTCCCTGAAGTAGACGAGTGCAAGAAACACCGGCAGGCAAAGTACATTGTTCATCGTCACAGCTCCGTACAACTAAACATGACAGCAAACATAATATACATAAGTTTATAAATAACGAGTCTAATATATAAGGTTGATGGCATGTTATATACACACCTCAGAGAATGTTAGAGAAGCGGTTTTGATCTTCTTCCTGCTGGAAAAGATTATAGCAGACATGGCTATGCTGGAATTCGTGGCCAGAGGCAAGACGATGAATGAGATGAAGAAAGCCGGAATGGTAGTAGCGTCTGAGAAGTTGTCAACAGCATCAACCAAAGGATCAGCAAATATGATTGCAATTACAGTTCCTATAAGCAGCATCAAGATTGCTCTTATAGTGGGTTTCTTTGAATCCTCCTCACCTTCCTCATTGCTAACATCTCCTTCGCCTCCCAATAAAGCGTGTTGCCTAATCGAGTCCTGATGAACATCAACCAAGAACTTCATCATGTCTGAGTTAGCGTCGCCAAATCTTGGTCTTTCTCCTCTCAAATCATCAAGCCATTTCGAAATTCCGGCCTTGAATTCTTGTAAAGTGATTTTAGAATCTGCTTGCTCTACATCAAACTCTTCCATTACTTTATCAACAAGATCATCTTCATCTAAAACCATCTCATCCAATTGTGTTCCTATGAGAAAAGCTCTCAACTCTGATTTCACTAGATGTTTGTCATCATCCACATCAATAGCTGAAAAAAGCTTCTCTACAGCATGATGATTGAGTGTTCCGTCTTCGTGTGTCAGCCTTCCTAGAGTACGAACTCTCAATCGTCCTAGGAAGCCTGAAATAAGCCTTTTGTGTTTTACATATGATAAATGTCTTTCTTGAATCCAAGGCTGGAAGACCTGATAAAGACAATAACTAACAAGGAGGGCGAAAGAGAGTATAAGTGCAATAAGGACGGCTATGCGTCTTCCTGAAGTGGAGTCGAGTGCTTGAGGTATTTGGACAACTAAAAATGAGATGACAGAAACAGCCATGATTATTGCAGCATAGCTAGTCCAAATATCAGTTGAAATCCCAGAACCTGCAGATATGGAACATAAAATCAGACAGAGTGCAAGCATTTTATATGCATAAATTTGTGATGCAGGCATACCATTTAGACTAAATCCCTTAGTATCAGATCCATCAACTGCACGCGAGCCTTGAAGATCACACTTGCCTACGATAATACATGATCCCCAGATTAGAGTGAGGATCATGACAGTAGAACCAGCCAGTAACCCCATTCCAACTGATACTTGACTTTGAGCAGATTCAGCGCTACCAAACAACCCAGATACTGCACACCAAATATGAATTATTAAGGGGTAGAGCCCAGAAAAAATGCATAGTTGAAAAACACAAGACTTCGGGTTCCATACTATAACTAATTGACAATAATAGGAGTAGCCCTAAAACTTATATGATAGGTTCTGGAGTAGTTGACACTTGACATAAAGTATTAAGGTCGGCTTAGCCAAACAGGCGGATACCATGTTAATTTATTTCTTATATGCGACGGATATCACGGAGGGTTTGCATCTTAGATGAACCTACGGATGAGCCTTTCAGCTTCCATCCTAAAACCAATTGACAATACGAATAGTAGTCCAAAAAACAACAAATTTCTACCAAAAACAAAAGAAAATAGAAAAAAAAACATATCTTTAATGAAAAGTGAAAACAGAAATAATTGTAAAAGAAATCTGGAAAACCCTCTCCCCACTGAGACCAAGATTGGGTGACATAATTAATGATTTGAATAATGATTGACATAGAACACAAGAGAGAGAAAGCATACCGAGAATGAGTAAGGAATCAGGTAGAGCCCCAAGAACAGGAATCAAGAGGCCACCAACAATTCCAGGACCGACAATCTCGAGAAGAAGCTCACAGCCATTGTACAAGTAAGTTGCAGCTGTGTACATGAAATACCCATACATCAAAATCAAGAACAGATTTCCTGTCCAGGTTGTGGAGCAGGGTATGAACCCGTACGTCGCCTCACAGCTCTCTGAAGAAACCGGAACTGAATTCAGCTGTAAATGGTCATGAAACGACGTCGTTCTGGATGCTGCAGCCACGCACAGAAGAGCAAAGAGGAGAAGGAGAGATGTTATGATTCCCATTATCAATGTCTTCCTGTGCGGGTACGAGCCTGGTAATATGATATATATGTGCCCAGTTCAGTCATATTGTAGATATTTTACAGCCTGGAAGGATATATTCTCATTTCTCACCTTACACCAATGCTATATCAACCACTCGATGTATATGTTCTGTCTACTTCCATCACAGTCAACTTCATGTATTTCACTTGCTCCAAAATTGCACCCATTATCAATGTCTATTCTTCATGTAAAAAAACTCCAAACTGAAAAACATCACAAATTCGATATTAGTTTTAAGTTTTTTAATATTCCTTTTCTAGTATGTATATATACAAATTTACGTTACTCTCATTCAAATTAAGCCCCGTTGTAATTCCGGAAACAGAAACGATTCGTTCATGCAAAATGCAATCGATTCGCTCAAATTAAGAAAGCCCATAGACGAAAAACATCGTGGAGAGAAAAAACGACAACTTTCTCTTATTTCAACAATAAATCTTGGTTACAGATAGAATACACCGAACAACAAAACTGTTGCCAGTTCTTACTTGATAGTTCTTACTTCGATAAAAATAAAAACAAGGGCTCAAAAGCAAATAGATAAGGGATAGCTAAAACGAATCGTGCCCCTATGTCAGATAGGAAACTGAAATCAGTAGCCAGCAACTGTTAACTGTCCGCGCCTATGCTCGATTTAAATGTCTCCATGGGTCTATGACCATCCACATAAGTAGTCAAGAACGTAAACTAGTACCAGAGAAAACGGGTAGAGGGCGAATGCCACAAGAGATGTCCAGAGAGGAAATGCTGTGCGGAAGCTTCCTAGGAGACCGACGACGACACAAACAATGAGAATGACGAGAACTTCAGATGAGAAGTCCCATGTCAGTCCCCTAATGTATACAAGCGCCAGAAACACTGACAGGCAAAGGACATTGTTCATTGTTGCACCTCCATACAACTGATCACAGCAAGAGCAGTCAGAAAAAGTCAAGACACATGTTTTAAGCATGCATTTAAGAGCAAAGTGTAGTTTCATCAATGAGTGAATAACCTGCAGGAAATACATACCTCAGAGAATGTTAGTGATGCTGTTTTTATCTTCTTCCTACTGGCAAAGATGATGGCGGACACAGATTCACTGGAGTTTGTGGCCAGAGGTAGGAAAATGAACGAGATGAAGAACGAAGGAATACTGGTGGCATCAGAGAAGTTATCAACCGCATCCACCAGGGGATCAGCAAATGCAGCTGCAATTATAGTTCCTACTAACAACATCAAGATTGCTTTGATGGTGGTTTTCTTTGGATTTTCAATATCAATATCACCTTCCTCTTCCGCATTTTCGTGTACACCCCCCAGTAAGGCATGCTGTCTGGTTGATTCCTGCAATACATTTTTAATTTTTTTAAAAAAGAACCAAAGCCCTCTTCATGTATTTTTCTCAGTAATACAACTTACCTGATGAACATCAGCAAAAAACTTCATTGTCCCTGCGTTTGCTTCACCAGATGCAGGCATATCGTCTTTCAATTCATCAAACCATTTTAAAATTCCAGCCTTGAACTCATCCAAACTAATTTTAGAATCTGCCTGCTCTATATCAAAATCCTTCATTACTTTCTCAACAAGATCTTCTTCATTCGCCTTCATATCATCCAACTGGGATCCTATTATAAAAGCCCTCAACTCTGCTTTTACTAAAAAGTTATCTTGGTCCACATCAATCGCGTTGAATAATCTGCAGGGAAAGAATTTCATGGTATGAAAAGCAAGATAATAGGCCAATTTTACAATACATACAAGCTATACCCAAGATAAGTGGCTAGGACCTCTCTACGACATGATGGTTAAGGCTTCCATCTTCATGAGTCAACCTTCCTAATGCACGCATTCTCAAACGTCCAAGGAAACCTGTAATTAGCCTTTTGTGCTTCACATATTGTAGACGTCTTTCTTGGATCCAGGGCTGGAATATCTGGTTTCAATAAATGAGCCAAAGGCCAGAAAATCAATATTAACGATTAACTCTACTATGCTGCTAAATTACTCATCGTCAATAAAAAAAATGAAGGAAGCATCTGGAAGATACCCCTCATAAAGGATTACAAATTTTAAGTTTTGGATCCACAGAACGCACAAAAAAAAAAGATGTGTTTTTTAATACATAAAATGAAATTAACTAAATAGACCACTCACAATGTTTTTAGAGCACAGATAGAGTCACCATTTTGTACGGTATGATCTCAAGTGTTTAGCTTAATTGCTTATTATCATGATATCATCAACCATTAGTACATGATCGTAACGGGAGAAGCTATTATGAGAGCGGATGAAATAAATGTTCGTCCATTCTTAATTCAGGTGGAGCAAATGTTTATCCAGCGGAAAAAATCTCTTCAAGCAGCCAAGCTAGCTAAAAGAGGATCCTAACTCGAATAAAAACAAATGAAAGAATGCAGGAAACTAAATTTTGGATGATTAACTAAGCACATATGCGGATATATGTTGATTAAAGGTTATTGAATGCAGGAAGGATATGAATCAGGTTAACTATTAGTTGTAGAAGAGTCATCAAGAATACAGATCCATCAGTGGTTAGTCCATCAACGTGTATCTAGAACTAAGTCTACAAGAAAAAAACGACATGAATAAAGAAAGCTTATAACCTGGTAAAGACAATAACTAAGTAGCAGCGCCAAAGCAAGTATAAGTGCAATAAGGACTGCCAAGCGTCTTCCTGAAGTTGAGACAAATGCTTGAGGTATTTGAACAACTAGGAATGGGATCACAGACACAACCATGATCATTGCCGCATAGCTAGTCCATAAATCGGTTGAAACTCCCGCTCCTGCAGGAAAAAAAAACATTAAATAGACCATTTGGTTATCTAAAAAAAATTGGATGGAACAGATATATCACATGGGTGATTAGACGGTGTCATGGTGGAAAGAGCGCAAGTAACCAATCAGACCTTTAAGTAACTTAACAAAATATACAAATACATGCTATAGGAAATAGTCATTTCCAATTTGAATGAGAGAGAAACTGCACAAGTCATTTTGGAAGCATGCTAAGTGATAAAAGACATACCAGTCAAATTAAAGCCTTTTGTATCAACTCCATCAATTGCAGCTGCATCTTGAAGATCACACTTGCCTACAATAACACATGATCCCCAGATAACCGTGAGAAGCATAACAGTGGACCCAGCTAGCAATCCCATACCCACTGAAACTTGACTTTGAGCCGTGTCTGTGGTGCCAGACAATCCAGATACTGCAGAATAACGGAGATGAGAATAATAACTAATCAGGTGGACAAAAAATGACTGACTTATAAGAATATGGAATGTTAGTCTCTCAACAGCCTCCTATGAAGCAGTATAAAATTAAGCATCAAGGCTGGATAATTAGGAGTAGACAATCCACCAAGACATGAAAAGACCTATTTTAAACACATTAAGATGAGGAAAGTTTCACGGATAAATCAGCAAGTTGCCTGCATAAATATCAGTAAACCTTAAATGATACTACAGATTGATTCTACTTAGGCGTTTCATTCATTACATCCATTGTTAATCAGCTAACATCATATGTGAAACAGTTTATAGGGAACCCGTGAGGAGCTAAACATCTGCTTCTGATTCATCTTCTTCATCTAGCATCATCAACCAATCTATTAAATTCCAGTAAAAGTGCTTGAGTTGTTTGTCTTACTAGTTAAACAGTCCAATTTACATAATCTTCATACAAGACAAAATCATCCAAGATATTTCCAATGTAACAGTTCACAAACTAGCCAACCGCAATTCTGCTGGTGAAATCTAAAGAAAATCACACAACGACAAAAAAAACTGAAAGAAATCCAAGGCCTACTGTACCCAACTAACACAAGAAATAAAATAGAAGGAATAATTTGAGAAACAGTAGAAATCAAACAAAACTAAAAACAAGATAAAGAAAAAGGAGAGAAATAAGACCGAGAATAAGCAAAGCATCAGGGAGAGCTCCGAGAATCGGGAGAAACAGTCCACCGACAATCCCAGGGCCCAAAATCTCCAAGAGAAGCTCGCTTCCATTGGACAAATAAGTTGCAGCAGTGTACATCAAGTAGCCATATACAAGAATCAAGAACAAATTTCCCAGCCAGGTGGAAGTGCAGGGCATAAATCCATAAGTTTGCTCGCAGGTATCTGAAGAAGAGAAGCCGGAGGCAAACGGATTAAGCCGTAAATACGAGGTAGACGCATCGTAATTATGCCTGTTGACGCCGTCGGAGACGAGATCTGGCGACGTTCTAGCGGAGGATGCGACGAATGCGATGAAGAAGAGGATGAGGAGAAGAAGAAGAAGAAGAGAGGATGAGGAAATGAAGCGTCTAATCCCCATTTGATCTGTCATCTGTGGTTGGACTGTTGGAGGATAAGCTTTTGTCTTGCTTTTTGAAATATATTCTGCAATTGGTTCCGTACAGATGCTTATAAATTATAATTCAATATTGAATTATGCTGTAGTTGCCATTTTTGTAAGATTTGACGATTTGATTTGCCAAATCTCATCATTAAACAAAATTTCTGAGTTTGGTAGTATGTTTAAGAGTAGGAGACAGTGGACTGAGGAAGAACAATAACCACTTCTTCATATTTGACTTTTCCCTCCCTTTTCGACAAAAAAAAAATAATAATAATTTATACTTTGATTTTGTTTTAAATATTCTCTTTTGTATAAGAGGAGGCGATATTATTCACAGTTTTACAGTTCTACTAGTTATAAATCATTGCCATACTAATATTTGAATTTCATATATTTTATATAATAATTTATGAATTATCATGCTAAATATTTATTTACAAAGTGTTATTCGTATTTTTTATATACTAGATATTCATTTTCACTTAATGAAAATTTACATTTAATGTATTTAACATTTTCAGTTGTTTATTTTAATTCTTTTTAAGGAAACTAAATAATATATATTAGGAAAGGTCAACATCCACAAATAGGATTAAGAACTAGCGAAATGTGCAACTAAGTATGCGACGGTATTTTTTTTTTTTTGATACTGTACGGTAAACGATTAGATTGGATCATCTTCTCGAGACTCTCCAACCTAGAGCATCCTTCCGGATGAAATCCACCACCTGAGAGGGGATCGAAGCGTAACCTAGCGGGTAGTCGTGTCCCAGATCTGCGAGCTTATCGGCAACACTATTTACTTCCCTAAAGACGTGTTGTATCTTGATATGCTGGAAACTGACCAAAATATTAGTAATATCTGAAATGATGAGATCAAGTTCCCATGGGGGTTTCCAAATTTGCTTAATGGAATTGATGATTGTAAGATTATCTCCTTCAATCTCAAGTTTATTGATATCCAGATCACATGCTCTAATCAAACCCTCCCTTAGCGCGCATGCTTCAGCATGAAGGACCGATGTGTTCCCACATCGTCCGTAGCCTAGGGAAATGGTTGATGCATGTTGGTCTCTTAGAATGAAACCGAAGGCTGACTCCCCGGAATCGCGTTTCGATCCGTCAAAGTTTAACTTGACAAATCCATTATCAGGTCTTAGCCATTGGATATTTCTAGTTTTTCTGCTGCTTATTGTCCCTTTTTGTTTCATTTGATTCTTTCTTTTGTTAGGGTCCTGCCAGCTCCTTATTTGATCTTGCACTCGTACCTTAATATTTTGAGTTTTCTTATTGCTAAAAATTTTTTGGTTTCTTTCGGTCCAAACATTCCACCACGTAAGTGCTAGTTGGACCAATTGATTATCGTCTAGCTTGCCTGTTCGCTCCAAACGGTGTGTGCAAGCTTTAAATTTATAACCCTAGACTTAAGCTTAAAACAAGGATGCGAACCCGCAGTGTACGGGTCAATCGTAGTAAAAGCAAGAAAATTCCAGGGGTCGATCACAGGGACTCGATGAAACAAAGTCAATACGGTGTGCTTATGTCAATACTAACCACAAGAGCGATTAACACAATCAAAGATGAATAAGAAGTCAATAAAGCAAACATGCAATTCTAGGGATTAAAGCATCTAGTTGTGGTTCCAACTCAAGATCTATAGATAAGCGGACAAAGCTGAGATTTTTGCGTGGGGAAGGTGTTACTAAAGTGGAGTAGATCACCGGGTAAGTCTCACTACTCGCTAATCCAAAACCGTAACTCCTATTACCGGGTAAGTCTCAAGGAATCAAGATAAAGAACTATAACCTCAAACTAACACACCATCTAAGGGAATAGAATCAACCTTTACCGGGTAAGTCTCAGGCTAACTCACAAAGATGGGATGGAAGCACACTCAAACCCCAATAAAGGATGAACCTTTATTACCTACACTTATGATCGTTGGTACACAAACTAAGGAATTACCGGGTAAGTCTCATCCTAAGCTTGCTTTGAACCAGGAAAGGTGTAATAAGAATAGGATTTGGCAAACTCTAACACTTAACTCTCAGTTATGGATCAGATAAGTCACCTTGGTCGGCCAATTTCCACCCCGGCCGAGATGTTCATCGACTGAACGAGATGCTTAGGGTTAAGGTTAAAGACTCGAACTTTCAGGATCCTACTGGAATCTAAGATTATTCTATCATTGTTTTTCCCACAACCTTCAGCCAATCACCCTAAAATCACACAAGGAAATTAGCCACTCATCATCATGAAAGTATTAATCAAATATATGGGAAGAAGGTGAATATTTGAACAAGAAGAATTTAATGAAAAGACTTCAATAACTGAATCAAATATCACAACAAAGCGTTCCTTGGATAGCAATCCAACAAGCAAGACAACAAGGAAGGGAATCTAAGATAATCTTACAAAAACCCTTCAAAAGCTATAAAAGCTACAATCTTCAATCTTCATTCAACCTTCAACAAGGTTCTTCGAATCTCTCCCAAACTGGAGTGCGGCTGCTGCAGGAAGTATGCGGATCTCAGCAGGGTATGCGACGTCGTATGCGAGATATCGGATTTGTGAAAATCCAACCCTTTTTATAGGAAAATAACCCTCCAAAGATAAGATATCTTAGAAAGATCTCTTCCCATAAAAATAGGTAAAATATATGATTCTGCATATCTCTTTCCTTCCAGGAGCCAAGTCCAAAAATATAAGATCTCTTTCCAATTTTAAAAGATCTCAGCCAAGAATAAAATATTCTCGCCGCGTCCTAGGTATTCGCCTCGGTCGAGTCGGCGTCTCTGGATCACCTCGGTCGAGGTGAATCTCTGGTCAACCGAGGTGAGTCACTACTGAATGCGAAATCTCTCAAAACTGGTCCAAAGTAATTCTTTAATCCATGGCTATGCTTCCTGGATGTAGCTCTAAATGACTCATGACTCATTTCGCTCCTTTTTGATGCAAAACATACCATTTTACCTGCAATTACAGCAAAACTAGGTGTAGACCTCGATTCCTGCAAAGGTAGATGAAATGGTAATATAATCACATATTATACATGCTAACATGCAGATTATGAAAGATAAAACGTCCAAACAAACCCCAAGATATAGACTATAATTCATGCTTGTTAATTTCTAGTTGGACCAATTGATTATCGTCTAGCTTGCCTTTTAAGCATGTGACCATGCTTGTTAATTTCTGGTTAGAGTTGTTTACCTGTTGAAGCTCGATTTTAATTTTGGGATTGTGAAGGTTCTCCAATGTGAAAGGGCAATTGAAGAACAAATGCTTTGCTGATTCATATGGGTGATTACAGAGCGTACACTGCATGGGCACTGGTACCCTTTGTTTTTCCAGATTTTCCTTGGTTGGGAGTCCGTCTATAGATAATTTCCATATAAAGTTTTCCACTTTCGGCATGATATCCATTTTCCAGATCCACTCATTTAAATCTTCTGCAAGCCCTTTTCTTTTGTGGATGAGGTCCATGGCTGATTTTGTATTATATGATCCCTTATCCGAGGCTGCCCAATAGAGACGATCTCGAATAAATGATTTCGGGAGTTGGTATGATTTAATTGCGGTTATAATCTCTTGTGGGAGGAGATTGCCTAGTTCTATATCCAGTTTTCGGGTATTCCATTTATTCTCTATGATATAGTTATTGACTAAATCATTATCATTAATATTACTTCTATTCTCTAGAAGTTTGATGAGTGGTTGATCAATCACCCATTTATCTTTCCAGAATTTAACGGTGTTCCCATCCCCAACGTTCCATCTGAATCCATTTTCAAATTCAGATCGGAGATTCATTAGTCTTCTCCATTGCCAAGAGGTGTTCTTTTGGATTTTATAGTTCCATAAGAATGAATCTTTGAGGTATTTTTCATTTATTATTTTGACCCATATGTTGTTAGGTTCTTCCATAATTTTCCAGAGTAATTTCATTTGGAGGACCTTATTCATGTCTTCTGCTTTTCTAATACCCACTCCTCCTCACTTTTTCGGTTTGCAGATTTTATCCCAGCTGATGAGGGGGTGATATTTAGGTCCTTTGTTCCAAAAGAAGGTGCGGTTGATTTGATCTAGTTCTTTATGTATGTAGGATGGGAGCATGAAGCTTTGCATGATGAAATTTGGCTTCGCATTCAGATTAGCTTTGATTAGAATCGTTCTTCCTTCTTGTGAAAGTGTGGAGGCTTTCCATTTAGTTAGTTGCTTCCTAGATTTTATTATTACATCTTCAAAGACGGTCTTATTTACTCTACCATTAATAATCGGGCATCCAAGATACTTGTCCAACTCTTCTGTAACAGTTATTCCGATTTTTAATTGAATTTGTCTTTCCGTTTCCCTCCCTACATTTTTAGTAGTTTGGAATGAGGATTTATGGAAATTAACTTTTTGACCCGATATATTGCAATATCTATTTAGGATATCCAAAATTTTTGTGCTTGCATCTAAGGTTGCTTTAGCGAAAATAATGATGTCGTCCGCAAATGCTAAAAAGGGGATTATAGTTCCCCCTCTTGTGACAGGGAAGCCAATTGTCTTATTATTTTGGTAGCATTCTTTATGAATGTTACTTGCTAGAACTTCAGCTCCTAAATTGAATAGCAAAGGTGAGAGTGGGTCACCTTGGCGTAGTCCCCTCTCGGGATATATTACTTCTGATGGTTTGTCATTGACTAGGATGGAATACGAGACCGTAGAAATGCATTCTCTAATCCAGCTAACGAATTTTTGTTCGAAACCAAACTTTTCAAGGACAGTTAAGATAAATGGCCACTCCACCCTATCATATGTTTTTTCCATATCTAGTTTCACGGCCATGTAACCCTCCTTCCCTTTTTTTGCTTTGAACCCATGAAAGATCTCATGGGCGATAAGAATGTTATCGTGGATTGATCTACCTTGAGTGAAGGCACTTTGGAACGGGTGGATTAATTTAGGCAGCAATATCTTAAGTCTATTTGCTAGAATTTTGGCGATAATTTTATATATAGTTGAACATAAACTTATCGGCCTATAGTGGGTAGTTAGAGAAGGATTATCCACTTTAGGTATTAGAGTAATAAATGTATGATTGATTTGTTTTAGGATTTTTCCCGAGCTGAAGAAACTTTTTGTCGCACGGATTACATCCGGTCCTATTATTGCCCAATACTTTTGGAAGAAGCCGGCAGGCATTCCATCTGGACCTGGGGACTTATCGCTACCAATATCGAAAGCAGCTCTTCGGATATCCTCGTTCGAGAATGGTTTAGTAAGCTCCATGTTTTCACTATCCGTGATTTCTTTGGTAATGACATCTAGGTATTGGACTATGGTGGAGTCATTACTTCGATTGGACCTGAACCGATCTTTATAGTCCATAAGGAACTCGGATTTAATTTCATCCTCAATGTCTAATCTTGTGCCGTTTACCTTGTGAATAAAGGTTATAGACTTTCTATTTTGTCTTCCTGTTGCTTTCCTATGGTGATACTTTGTATTTCTATCACCACAATCTAAGGCTTTAGATTTAGCTCTTTGCATCCAATATTTCTGTTGAAATTCGATTAGACATTCTCTCTTCTTATTTAATCTGTTTAGTTTCTCATCTTGTTGATTAGAAAAAGTTCTAAAATTTAGCTTTTGTAGCTTTTCAATGGTTTCGTCCGTTTCTCGAACTTGTTTATTTATATTCCCGAACTTTCGTTTGCTCCAAACTTTGAGTTTGATTTTAATCAAATTTAGTTTCCTGACTAAGTTGAACATATGAGTCCCCGGGAATTGTGTTCTCCAACACTGTTTGACGATTCTTTCACAATCACCTAGTAAGTAGGATATGCCATTCCACCTAATCATTGATCTTGAAAGAGTAGGATGTACCTCGAACACAACTCTTAAGCTTGTCAACCAGCCTTTGTGCAAAGCCCACTTACAGTAACAAAGCCTTCAGATAGGGCCACTGCATTCGGTTAAAAGTCTTGCTTGTATTCAGTTTCAAAGTCATAATCCTAAATTATGATATTTTCACATTCATATGGTGAAACAATTCCATAGCAATGATAACATTGTCAAAGATGGACCTTCCTATAATGAAAGCACTCTTGGAAGGTGAGATTATAGATTCCAAAAAGGCCTTAAACGATTCACAGGAACCTTCGAGATGATTTTATAGAGGACTCTACAAAGGCTAATAGGCATGTAACCAGTCAACTTAGAAGGTTGTTGAATCTTGGGAATAAGAGTCATTACGTTATTATTGATATTGCTAAGATCAAACATAGTATCCCACTAGTCAAGCACATAGTTGGTTACTTCAACATTGATAATATGCCAAAAAAAACTGGTAAAAAGAGTGTGTAACCATTTATGCCCGGCGCTTTATGAGGCTTCATTCGAAAGATGGTGTGATGGACAGTGCCATCCAATGAATTTTGGTGGCCCTGTTTTAAAATTAAAATATCACCCTATTTAAAATAAAATTTCGAGTTCATCTTCTTTCAACCCCTAGTTCTAGTTTAATCTTTCACAACTTCGGGTTCAATCTTCATTATTCCATAGAGAAACAATGAATTGTGTTAGGGTTCAATCTTCATTCTTTCAACCCCTAGTTCTAGTTTCGTCTTCTTTCAACCCCTAGTGCCGTCCAATGAATATTGGTGGCCCTGTTCCGTTGGGCTCTTTGAACTCCCCATTGTACGGCCTTGGTGATGGATCCCTTCTACGGTTGGTCAGAAAAGGAGTGCATCATTCATCTCAGTAGTTATTGTCGGCTTCATAATTGTCATATGCGTGGCAATGTGATCAAATGAAGGAAGAGAGCTTGTAAACTAATCAGAGAAGAAACCCGGGATTGCCATCGTGAGTTCATTTTGAGAGCGTAGAACATTACCATTCTCGTCAATAAACTCAGAAATTGTATTATGTGTTCTCAAATAAGCATTGTTTTAGCCACTCGCTTGCAACTCGGCAGTACGTGATCAGACGTTCCAGAGCCGTTCCTCCTTGACATGAAGGGCATTAAGCTCCAAAGAGATAAGGCGGACTCTTTCTAGGACAAGGATAAAGGAGTGACGTGATTGCAAATCCCTTAAGTCAGTACTTATGATCTTCAAACGGTCATTTCGTCCTTGAAATTTCTAGGACAAGGATAGGAGGGTGGCATTGTCAAAGCACCATGGGCCATCAATAAGAACACGGGTAAGACCTGCTTCGTCAAAGAACTGGAAGATGAAGATATCGGTGGTGACTTCATAAACCGCTAAGCCTGAACACGGGACCAAGCTAATAGAAAAGATGCCTTCATATCAGTAGAATTATACCGCCTGGTACTACTTCCCTGCAAGACACAAGGAAAGATGATCTAGAGACTAGAGTAGTGGGATCTGGAAGGACCGCTTGAATGAATTCCTTCTCAGTGAGGGACATGGACTGTAAATGGTGGGAGATAGGGTAATAATCATCCGGTTGGCCAAGAAACGCCATTCAAACAACTGAAAAGTGGTAGAAAATGGCAGTTGGAACCAAAAAATTACCACGAGGACAAGAAACCCCAACAAACACATTTTTTTGTTTATCTTTATTTAACTTTGTAATACCCGTAAACTTCACAACAACGAGGTTGTAAATTCTCAAAACCGATTCAATATTTTTATTTCTCACTTATTCCTTATAATTTCATGTGAAGGGTTGTCTTCTCTGGGCAAATTGCATCACATGTTTTTGGGTTCTTATCCCAATATCCTTACCTATCTTTCCTTGTCATATATCTCAAATGTCGAATACCTTACCTTTCATTGTTTTCCTCCCACCAAATATGACTAGACATGGCTAAAATAACACATCTACTAGATAAAAGAAGGGTGTATGCAATCCAACCTTGAATTTTATATACTTAAACACAACAACACTTTCACCTTCTTAAGAGGAGGCATCCTTGTTGTACTTCACTTGTGATGAAAACAAAAACATCAGAATTCTGAGTGGTATGTAGAGGCTCTAAGGAAGTAATTAAGGGGTTTGAGATCGGTCAGTCATTACAAACTCAGTGCTTAATTGTCGGATGATAGAGTAACAAAGTGTCTCAAACGAGGTTGTAAGAGTAATGTCATCCACGTATAATAGTAGATAAGTTAGACGTGTACCTCAACGAGAAATTAATGAATAATGATGTGTCGCCTTTCCTACTAGTAAAGTATTTGATGTAAGAACATAGGAAAATGATTATGCCACACATAAACCATCTATTTTAGACCGTACAAGAATTTATAGAAAAGACATACATAATTAGGCCTAGAAGAATCAACAAACCCTAGAGGTTGAAATACGAGCACAATTTTAGTTAAGTATGTCATAAGGAAAACATTATTGACGTCAAGTTGGTGGATATGCCAAGAGCAATGGACAACGAGATGAAAAACTATATGAATGATTTTTGATTTGGCAATAGGATTTGAGACGTCATTACAATCGATACCAACTTGTTGGGAGTTGTCATTCGCAACCAAACGGGTCATGTAGTACTCGAGGGAGCCATATGAGTGTAATTTGTAATGAAAAAGGCACATGTACCACACTTTTAATCTCCATATGGAAGTGTAGCCATAACTCACGTTCAATTAACATTTTTCATGTTTGTTCATGTCATGAAAGGACGTTTTATAAGTTAAACCATGTTATAATTATATTTCATTCAATCTTACCACCTATCTAATTTTCATATAAAACTTATGTGAATATTTCATCACACTGACTCGAATACTCTTCGACTTGAGAGTCGTGAGAGAGGTATGTGAAGGGTGCAAATAGACCTGTTCAGATCCATGCAGCCCGGCCGGCCTCGAAAACGGATTGGTATGAACAGAGAAATAAGCCCGACCGAACTGAAAAGCCTGGTCCGTCAAACCCTTCGGGCCAGATTCGGGCACCACCCTAGGTCTGACCAGGCAAAAAATCCCGGCCCGCCAACCCGGCTACAAAAAGCATATATTATATTATAAATATTATAAATATTAAGTATAAACATAAAATATTTAGTATAATTATAATAATTTTAATATATTTTTACATAAAATATTTTAAGTATAATTTTTTTTAAAATCATAATAAAAAAATTATTTTAAAAAATAAAAACAGGTACCCGCAGGTCCGGCCCGGTCGGGTGAAAACGACAACTGTTTCAAGCTCGATAGCAGGGCTTGACCCGGCCCGTATAAACAAGCCTAATATTTTATAAAGCCCGAACCTAGTTCGACTTGAGCCCGGTATGAAACATTTTATTTTATTTTTAGAAAAACCGATGGACATTAACCATCATTAAAGCAAATTGACTGTCTTGGACACATATCGAAAATTTTAAAACTTCATAATTACTAATCGAACTTCTAAAAATTGGTGGACAAAATCCGAAATACCCCAACCATCCACCAAAATTTCCTTTAAAAAAAACTCTCACATGCAAAAAGGGAAAAGGACCAAAAGAGCATTATCCAGTGCCACGTCATACAAAATAAGCTTCGACGACGTAGTTAGAGCTTGTGGATCACGTTTCTCCACCCAACACCCCAAATTCTCCCCATTTCGCTTCTAGATTTCTACGCTTTTTCCCCTTCCTTTCTTATCCCCATCTTCTCCATTCCTGCTTCACATAATCCACAACCATAAAAAGGAAGAACAGCACAACTACCTACTGATCGGACTATCAGACTCCAATCAATCAAACATACTAACAAAGAGAAATGGAAGCTTGTTTTCTCAGCTCTAGCCCCCCCTTCCTCACTCCCATCAAATCCATCCCCATCTACAAACCCCGATTTCTTCACCCCAATCTCCGTCTTCATTCTTCCCCGATCTGTAAGTATCATCGCCTATATCCTCTCTTTCAATTCTAATTCCGAAATACTTGCTGTTAATTTATTCAGATCTCTCGAATTCATCTGCAGGTTGCCACTCTTCTCCCGGAGACGAAACCCCGCGCGTCTCCGGCGATTGGAGATCGTTCCGCGCTCGCCTCGTCGCCACCGAGAAAGCCACTAGCCCCTCCGCCGCCCAGGATCCGGAGGTCGTCGCGGCGATCGGAAACAAGTGGGCCCACCCTCTCCACGAACCGGAAAAAGGCTGCCTATTAATTGCGACGGAGAAGCTCGATGGGGTCCACATCTTCGAAAGAACGGTCATACTTATTCTGTCGACCGGTCCAGTGGGCCCCACCGGGATAATACTGAACCGGCCGTCGCTCATGTCCATCAAGGAAACCCGGTCTTCTTTATTCGACGTGGCGGGCACGTTCTCGGACCGACCCTTGTACTTTGGTGGACCATTAGAAGAAGGTCTTTTTTTATTGGGCCCATGTTCTGACCCGAATAGCGGCGATGTGGGCCAGACTGGGGTCTTTGAGGAGGTAATGAAGAGAATGTATTTTGGGACGAAGGAGAGTGTGGGGTGCGCAGCGGAGATGGTGAAAAGGAGTGTTGTCGGAGTTGAGGATTTCAGGTTCTTTGACGGGTATTGTGGGTGGGAGAAAGAGCAGTTGCAGGAGGAGATTCGGGCCGGGTATTGGACTGTGGCTGCATGTAGCCCGACTGTTATTGGGCTAAACGTGGAGAGTCGTGGGCTTTGGGATGAGGTTCTTGGGCTCATAGGCCCGAAAAAGGTTCGGTGAAAGTCTGACGTCTGTTTTGACAGTAGTTAATGTTGATGAAACTTTGTAATTTGTATCACTTTACTAGCTGTTGTCTTCGGTTCAATATTGGATGCAGTCGACAAACTCATTTCAAGGGGTTATTGAACATAATAATTATAAAAAGAAGTTTTTTACGGAATGTTATTTGAAATAATTTGGTTTACTAGACTTTTTCTACTTTTGTGTTTAGTAAATGTACTTGAGAGAAGAGTGTGTAGAATTTGAAAATAAATACAAAACATTGGGGTATATTTACTTAATTGAAATATTAAAAAGCTTAATTACTATCCTATTTTCTCAAAAAGTCTTAGTTACCAAAATTGTCCATGTTATTTAAGCGTTGGAAATTAAAATTGCTTTTATTTAATTTATAAAAGCAATATCCATTAAAGATGACGTGGTGCATGATGCGTAATATTATAAAATCTTTTTTTTAATAAAAAATTTACGCATAAAATCTACTAAAGTAATATTTCATGATGTTGATCGCTTGATCACCGCTTTTACTTTCTTTTTACACACTCTTATTTTACTAGTTAAATTTGAGACAATAGTCAAAATATAGTGTCGTAGAATTTCGACCTTGATGCAACATCATGTGCTTACATTGACACGGCCGTATACGTGTGGTACTATGGGGTTGGGATAGTCCATCTAACCCACATCAATAATCTATACAAAAGAAACTGTTGATTAGCTTTTCAAAATTGAACAAAAAAATCTAAAAGATAATGAAAAAGCTAATCTATTAAATACTTTGCCCTATCAAATGTTGATATGCCTTAAATGTCACACTTCGCACATTCAGTCAAGGGGACGAAGTCCCCCTCGCCTGGGGTCCGGGGGCAAAATCGCCCTCGGTCCGAAAATCCTTAATAAAATCTATACGAAAGTGAACGTAATCATTCATTTTTGGGTGAAACGCAATAAATCCGTGTTCTCTTTTCGTTTTTGTTTGATGAATTCTATTCTTTCTAATAATTATGCCCAAACCAAACCACCACAAGCTTTTAAATTTCAAAATCTATTTAGTAATCTATTTAGTAAATCCGTGTTCTCTTTCCGTTTCTCAATACTTGTCATTTGAACTATAAAATTTTGTTTCATAATATTTGACATTATAAGTCTTATTAATACTCAAACTTTCTATAAATATAATTCTAACTACCTTTTCATTTATTATTTATATTTTCAAAACAATATTCATCTTTTCCCATACAACTTTCTACATTTTATCATTATTTTTATACAATTTTTTAAAATTATTAAGCATCATTAAATTTTATAACTTCTACTTTTAGATTTCTTAATATGTGTGTTTTTTACCCTAATGACATATATTGAGAAACGGAGGGAGTAGTATTTTTACACAATATGAAGGCAAAGGGAAATTTCACATAAAGTTCGTGATCATGTAGGCGTGAGAGCTCACAGCCCAAATTTATGTCAAATGACAATCATTCAACAAACCTTACCAACAATAGCTTACAATATCATTCAATTCAGATCACATCAATGTAATGGCTTTCGGAAGCTACAAGAAGACGACCCAATGGCCTTCCATTTAGAGTTAGAACTGAGTAGCAAAAATTACACAATAAAACAAGCACCTGCAAGTTATGTCTGTACAATCCCATCCTCAGGGGGCAGGGCAACAAAGAGGATATCATATGGCTAGTGGGTAGCACTGCAAAGCACCCACATTTTGTTTCAAGTCTACCAAAATGAATGGTTTTCTTAACATTTTCCTCAGAGGTGTATCAGGTATGTAAGGATACTTAACCATCTGGGTTTTAGCTATAAACACAGAGAGAATAACCCAAAACGCAAAATAGTAACATTTTGTACATTGATAGATACCTTTAGGCTTTTTGGAAGATCTACCCACTCTTGTGATCTACGTCCAATGCCAACAATTTGCAGATTGGGCATGAATTCTTCACTAGTAGCCACTTCTTCAAGCAATCCACATGGTATTCATGTCCACATACCAGGCTTCCTATCTTGTCATTCTCTTCATACTCTTCCTGTCATCCATTTACGGTAAATATGATGTTTCATTTCAAGGAGCCAAACTAATAGGATTTGGTAATACAAAATTCGCGTGACTGGTTTTGAGTTAAAAAAATATCAGATTCAATTGGTTTTTAATCATAAACAATAAGTTCAAGTATCATGGTCTGAACATTTATCAGAGGTGTATCATGGTCTATTGGGAAGATTCTTTCGTTTCTTGAAATGCTATAAAGAAAAGCCTAGTCTAGTCTATACTGGAACCTTGCTGGTGCCACAAGTATGTTCTTCTTGAATATAAATGCACAAATATTCTGAAGTATCTTCAAAACAATAATAAGATTTACCTGGCATATCACACATGAATCTTCTTTATGATCACTACATGGGGGTTCCTCCAGATTTATAGTACCCATGGATGATTTGTGTGCTCTGGTTTTTAAGTGGGCATTAATGACCTCCTCAGAGAGACCATTTTTAGCGTCGCCAATCCACTCAGTCAAAGCAAGCAGCTCCTGAAACACAGAAGAAACTATCAGGACTAATCACAACAGAACAATTTCCTGTCTTACAAAAAATATTCACCCAAATATTTAATCTCATGTCACGACTCACCTCATAGGACATGTAATCAATATCCAGTCGCATATCTCTGTGATGATCGATCGGACTGCTCGTTTCATAATGACCTGAAAATTCCAATATTGCAACTTCCTGCAAATGTAGACGCATTATTGAGCTGATACTTATCATGCAATAACAGTCATGTTATAAGACAAAGAAATAATAGGGAAAGGGGACAAAAACAAAAAATCACCAGCAAGAGCAAAAAGGAAGAGTTACAGTTGGCAATCACTGAATTAAACTAAGTTCCAATTGTTGCCAAACAACGCTTTTTCAGCAATAAGGATGATAAAGATTTTGCTTGTGTTAAAGTCCATGTGGTCTACCAATCAGAAGCATTCCCTTTTGGTAATTACATTAACAAAGAAGTATTCGACTTGGTCATATATGCAAAAAAGTCACTGATCACTTGCAATACCACAATCTAGTACGAGTGCCAAGACGAGGAGGAGAGAACATACATCTTCTTGCAGAAATCTGAAATGGGGAAGGTTACGGTGTCTTTGAACACCCTCAGATATACTGTTTCTTCTATGAGATCTGTATATCCTCATGCCAGGAGGCACAGGGACTGCATCATGTCCTTGTTGAGGATGACTGATACCAGCATACTGCATGGTGTTATATATAGGATGTCTACTGGAAGTTGGTGTTGCTGGATGTCCATAATTGGAACTGTATCTACCATGGATATCTTGAGGATGAAACACCGGGTGAAGCATTGGAACATAAGGCAAGAGATTCAGAGAACCTCGACTAGAACTTGCACCCTCATGAAACCTCTGTGGGCCAGTATTTCCAATCGTAGAAGAATTCCCATTATCATTGCTTGCTGCAATGAATTGATAACAGAAGTTGTTAATAGTCCTGAATGTTGTTTATAGGGTGTCTACATAAAAAGTGTATAAGAAGCACAGTTTTAACATGTGAAAGAAGGATTTTTACCTTCAAAGTAAGGGGAAGTTGCGGGGCAAGTGAAGGACAAAATACCGCTATCATCAACACTTGGCTGGCGTTCACGCCAGGTCACATGAGGAGGCTGAAAGGATGGACTGACATAATTTCCTGATCAAAATGGCCAACTATATTAGAATCAAATCCATTAAAATTCTTATTTGAATTAATACAAATTGTGACACTAAAATGCAATTCACTTCCATGATCAAAAGGAGATGTTACCTCTATACAGAGGCATGGGATTACAGGCATTGATAATGGCGGCATCATGACCGACATTCATAGGGGGCACCGATACAGTAGGTGCGGAAGGAACATTGAAGTACTGAAAGTTTCCCATGTAACCTTCCAGACCATTTCTCTTGGATAAGCCTCGGAAATCTTCAGGTGCAAAACTATTCATTCCATAACCGTTTATATGAGTTGCAGTGGCCCCAAAATTACTAGAAGACGACAATTGATTTGTCGGACCAGGGAACATCCTCACATCAGATGCAGGGTTCAAGTACGGATTGCAAATGCTGGATGGAGTAGGAACCCCAAGCTCAAGATTTCCAACAGGAAGCACTTGGTGAGGATATTGTGGTGATCTATACAATGTTGTTCCATCCTCGGGTAATCCATGGAAATCAATATTATGTATGTTTCCTGGTGGTAAGATTTGATGGACACTTGGCTGGGGAAAATTTAGTTGGCTGCCCTGAAGAATATAAGGCTCTGAATGTTGCTGGTTCGGCATTTGGCGTGCCGCTTCGAATTCAACAGGTTCATCATTTTTCAGCACATCCCTTGGATTCATCTCAGGAAGTAAGAAGCATTAATGATGGTACAGGACCTATTCAATCAAAATATGTCTACATATGAGAAGAAAGTAGCATCGAGTCAAATGCATACGTGAACCGACTGAAAGCCAATATCTTCGATAGCAAAGGAGCGTGCGGCTGCCAATAAGGTTGTCTATTAACTTGAATTACTATCACCAGAAATGCCACAAAAAATCTTTGCAACTAAATAGTTACAAAGACATGGTTAACGAACACAAGAATTTCAACTACATAAGGAGCAGTATTGTCCAAAAATATACTTAGAAACATGAAACTGATGTATACTGACAAATCCTCAAATTTCCAATACCATCATAAAAGCAAAATTCTTAATTAATTTGAACACGTGCATTTGGATACAAGATTTCTACAAAATGTTCTCGTAAAGCACACAAAATAGGATTCAAAAGACCCCAAAGCTTCAATCTTTTTAATTTAGCTCAAGTCTAAGTTCCAAATCCAAAATCAACCGAAACCCGACAGCATAACATACAATAAACTCTAACATACCCCAACATGGAGGACGAAACGAAACTCAAAACTCCTTCAAATAATTCTAACAATCCCAAGATACAATTCTAAATTTATAATCAGATGGAGCCGCAACAAGCAAATTTTGAAAACAAATATAGGATTAGTAAAACAGCAGGTCACAAAAGAAGACACCTTGTGAAAGATCATCATCAATACGCTAAAAGAATCTGCCGATTAGGTCTCCCAAGAAAGTACCGATTTCCTGATATTAACAAAAGAAATTCAATCAGCATAAAAATGGAAACAAACTATATATTCTCCCTATGTAACTTCACCGCAAGATTTTTTCCCCAAAAACAACAAGAAAAAAAGAAACAGAGAGAGGGTCAAATTAGCAGGTTAGCCATCTTGTAGGTATAGTGATTGAACATCATAATCAGAAAGACCAAAGGTCTATCTCGAAGCCCCTTGATTTGCTACGAAAACAGTAACGGATGAAGCAATTTTCCGCAGCCAAAAAACCCCCAAATTTTGCAAAGCTTAATTCATGAGTCAAAATCAGCTCAAAGAAAGAGAATGAGTAAAATTGAAATGAAGAGCAGAGACTCTTACAATTAGGAAGTCCGATTGAGACGGAGATGGATGGATTGAAGGCAAGATCGTACAAATGAAGGATAGAGCAGAGAGAAAGAAGATTAACTTCTCTGATATACCTATTTTACTACAGCGTAAAAGAAGATAAAGATACGTTCACCGGCGAACAATACGCGTACTATACCTTTCCCGTACAGGACTTCTTACTTAGTTTGACTAATTTTCTTTTAACTTATTCCCCGAGTTCCTGTACATACGGGGGACCACGTGCCGTCAAACTACAGCATATGCGTTTATCCGCATATTCTTTTTTCTGCGTTAATTTTTTTTTTATCAGAATTTCTTTTTCCTTTTCAGTAATCAATATATATACTTTCATGCTTACGAGGGTCGAAACTCGAAACCCATAGTTACGAGGCGCCTTTATTGAAAGAAAGAACGAAACAAGATAAAAATAACCGAGAAAAAAACGTGGGATAGCTACCCTTATTTTAATTATTAAGTAAAATTAAAATTTTCGGTGTCGGAATCGTGATGGGTTGAACTCTGATTGGAAAGGAGAAAGCTAGATTAGCAATGATGAGGGATCATCTCCAACATGCCCTACACAAAGAAACTCACTAAAACAAGGGCTAAAGTCATCCAAGAAGAAGCATCCTGAGGCTTGTGAGCATGGTATCACATGAGACCTCTTAGAGTCATTCTCACCCATAGCTATATTTTTTTGGGTAAAGGTAAATTCATAGAAAAGAGAAAAAAACATATTGGGATCTCTTAAGACTCGGTTATGCTGAAAATATAGTTTATGTACATGTCTACTTATTTATCTCCTTAGTTCTTATCACATGGGACCTCCTCCTTGTGTTTGTTTCACCATTGAAGCTTGTGTACGGTTGTAGTGTTGATTGGGTTGAGGTAAGACATGAGTATGAGTTTTGGTCATCTAGATCAAGGTTCTACTTATTAATCTCCTTAGTTCTTTCTTCTGCATAGTTCATTTGATTGTTGATTTCCACGAATTTGTTCATTCTTCTTCTTTGCCATCTCACACTTTTTGTGTAATTTGAGTCATTTGCACCTATATTGAGTCAACAACGGGAATTCCCGCATCAAGCAAGGAGGTCCGCAACGCAACTTGCTTCGCAAAACATATGTTGAAACCGGTTTTTCCAGTTTCTATGCATGAAACCATGACAATATTTCGTCAGGATATGAAGAGGGCGAGTAACATGGGTTTCTCTATTAAGTATTTGAGTGACCAATGTGAATCCATCTCAAACTCAACTTTGCGGTATCCGAGTTCTTAGCAAGTTCGAAGTCCTAAAACCACCCTTTATAGTTCGGCCATTGGAACATAGCGGACCCCAATATTATGCACACCGCCCGTGATCCACTAGTCATCCTCGTCCTGTAGAAACAACTGATAATCCGCCACTGCCACTCCGCCAGAGATCTTAACCTACCCATCGGAGTTCCTTTCATCCTATCATCTCCTTGATTTTGTCCAACAAATATACTTCTCTAAACGTTCCATCATTTATTAATTCAACTCTTCTCCATACTCTCAAACTCTCGATCATGGCTGAGCACAAATAGCTCACGTATAGGTCTACTTGGAGCCCCTTGGAAGATTCTTTGGTTACACCATTTCCATAGTCACCAACTTGTAGTACCAAAAATAGTACTCCAACCTACCTCACATGGATCTTTCTTTGCTTTTATATTGTCCGCAAGCCATATATCCATATTAGAAGAGAATAAAACATACAGCCTAACCTTTGGAAGAATCTCCAACCACACGTCCTTGGTCGTCTTGCAATCGAGTAATACATGCAACACAGTTTCAAGAACCTGAAAGCATATAGTTAATAATCATTCTAACTTTACCTCTTTTTCTTCAGCATGATTTCTACCCATAAATGCATGACTAGAATGAAGAATCTTACTTTCTCTAATAAGATTTGTTTTAGTAGCTCATATGTATGTTTCTTAAATTCTTGTTGGTCTTTATAAGTGTAAACAATCTATTTAACTCTAATGACTTAAGTTCTTTTAATTCTATTGTAGCAAATGATTGTCCCAAAATTTTTAAAAGGGTTTTCAAAATATAACGCTTTGCATGATTCTTTTTGTTGATCTAAGATTTATTTCTCAAGGGTCACTTCATTTGTAGCAAGTGTGGGTTCCTTTTTAGTAGTAACAATATATTTCTCACCACACTTACTACATGTGAATTCAATATTTTAATGAGTGTATGCTTCTCTCATCGTTTTACCCAATATTTCCTCTCACTAATAGCGAATATCAATTTATCTAGACTTGAGTGCACAAATAATATAATTTTTGAATGTTATTTCCTATTATTATCATGTCATGAGATGTTTGCTCTATAGCCCAAAGTATAGGAATTAAACATGAATAACCTCCTAACATGATGGGTAAATCTTAAACAACCTCAAAATGGATAATGATATTGTTATCAACTATCCTAACCTGAATTGGATGCAATTTTTCACATAAATGCAATAAATGAGTTTTTCTTTCCATAACAAATAGAGCAACCACTATCAACAAATGCACATAAATTGTAATTTTAAAACCTTTTATGCATATGGTGATATGAATGTATATCTTATTTGGATCAGTAACCCTTAAGCATGCTTCTATTTGCAAATTAATCTCTTCATCATCTTCAAAGACGGGTTGACTATTTTTCTTTGTTTTATAGCCTTATAATTTTTTAGAGCTCGATGCTTCTTCTTGTGCTTGCGGTATATTGAGTTGACTATTAGTTCCCGAACCTTCTAGATTCGGTCTATAATTAAATCAAGTGCTTTCTAGATCTATATTGTGTGTAGTAGGTTCCCTAATTGTTTTTTTCTTCTAAATTATTGACTTCTAGTAATAGGATGACAATTTTGTCATTTAACTTAAAGAAAGATTCATCTCTAATATTTTTAGTTGGAAAACTTACTTGATTTTGTGGAGTAAGTTGAAATGATTAGTAAGCCTATAACTTTGATATCTGGAAAGACATATTTATGGGATGTGGGTGAGAAGTCTTATGCATTTCCCCTTATTAATCAATAGTTAATATTTTTCCTCATTTAGCATTAGAAGGGATTTTCAAAAGCATTGATACATACCGTCTATAAACTTATTTGATCTGATTTTACTTTAACTAATGTTATTTCATAAAACACTTTTTTTTATATAATAGTAAAATTATCACAACTTATATCATCAATCATAAAAAATGAAATAAAGTAATAGTTTTTGCCACACAAACATTAAACTTTCATTTTAGTATTTTGAAATAACTAGTTTATAGAATTAAGAAATTTCAAAATTTTAGCGTGTATAAAACAATTAACTCAAGAGATTCTTAAGACACAAAATTACAAAAGACCGTAATCTTTGTTCTCATCCCTTACAAAAAGTTACTTTTGTATATATTTTTGTTTCTGAGATATAAATATGTCATGATAATATATGATAACTTACTCTTATCGTATCATATTCATTTAAGTAAGATAATCAATATGTGGTGATAATATATGATAACTTTTGGTATTTTATAAAATAAATTTTCTCTATAACAATAATATAATCACAATTTAAATTATTAATCATTTAAAATGAATTTAAAACTATAACTTTTGCCCCGCAAAAATTAAATTATCAACTAGTCATTTACTCTTTTTGAAATAACTAGTTTAAAAAAAAAACTCAAATAATAGTTTATGTAAAACTATAAATTATTTAATAAGCACAGTCACTGATTATAAAATATTATACTAATAATACCGGTCTATTAAATATATATATAATATCATTTGCATAGATTTATGATCTTCATTGAGTATCTTAATCATTTTTCGTTAGAGACTACAAATGCATAAATATAAAGGTGACCGTTATCTACGTATTTGACGGATTTCCAAAGAGCCATCGGAAAAAATCTATCTATATACTATATAAAAACAAAAGTACTTAAAGTTACATGTCATTCATTTATACATCGAAAGACACATGTCATTTTATCACAATTTATCTTTTATTATTTTTACATGTTTATTTTTAGTATATATTTCATTAATTAAAATATAGCTATTTTAATTATTTTTACCATATAAACCAAGATGAAATAAAATATTACTAATTTGAAAAGTATTATTTTACCTTTTAAATACATTTTTTGATAAATAAATTGTTTCTTATGTATTCATTTCCTAATATACTCAATTTGATAGTTTTTTTTTCAAAATTAATAAATTACCATAAATTATAATATATTACGTTATAATAAACAAGAAAGATACTTATAATTATAATTGTTAGAAAATATAATTATAAAAATGTATTTCACGCTAAAAATTATTAAAATAAAGATATTGTTATCTACATTTTCATTGGGCCTTTCCTTTTTCAAGTGATCTATATACTTATATTACAGTAGGACATCTTCAAGCCACGTGCCATTCCTCTTTTAAATTTCGTGACACATGTTATTTTTCGTTTATTTATACTTTATAATTATACTAAATAACTAATTTATAGAAAAAATTATTAAAATAAATAATAAATATATTACTTATATTTTTAATGTTGCCACAATCTTCTACATGTTTTTTAAGATATCTATATTAAATTATTTTTTTAAAAAAAATTCCACTTTTACTTATAAGATGATTGGATTAGATAAATTTTTAATTTAGCTTTAACAATTAACAAATAATTTTATTTATTTTTTATTTATATACTGAAGTAAAAAGCAAAGCCCGTCTAGCTCAGTTGGTAGAGCGCAAGGCTCTTAACCTTGTGGTCATGGGTTCGAGCCCCATGGTGGGCGTTATATTTTATTTTTTTAGATAATCTTCTATTTTAGCTTTAACATATAAATATATATTTTTATTAGTAAGTACTTAATAATCTATATTCATGTCTATATATTACTATTAAAGTCCTTCTCACCACATGTCGCTCTCTTACATATTAGATGTCACATATTAATTTTACATTTTTTTGTTTTTCTAAATATTTATATATAATTAACATATACCATACTAAAATTTAAATCACATAATACATAATATCTACTTACCTAACTTACATTTTTATATATCTATACATACTTAACATCTCACACACTACAATATTTAAATTATGTAATACATAATAATAACTACTTCTCAAACTTACGTATTATTAATTTGAATGAACAATATGGTTAAATGTTTGTATACTACTGTTACTCAATTGTTTATGTATAAGTAAATATTACGCTAATTATGTAAATAAACTATATTATTTATAAAAAAACCTTTCTATATAAATTTTAGCGAATTTTTCTATTGTATTTTACCATCTTCAAATATTGTCATCTAACCGTTTTATCTTTATAATACCTTAAATACTTTTATTTATAATTCGATAGACAATTGTATGTAATTACATGAACCAATTATGTACATTTTTATACTAAATTTGTTATATATATCTATATACTAATATTAAATAAAAAACCTTCAACCCCACATGTCCTTTTTTTCGTAAATTTTTTTAGACTTTTTTACATTAAAAATCATGTAAATCAACTATTGTTTTAAAATACATTTCTATATACATTCTAACAACTTTACCTTTATAATACATCAAATATACTTAATTTATAATTAAATAAATAATAAAATATAATTACATAAACTAATAATGTTTTTACATATTTTTATATTAAATTAGTGATATTATACAAAAGTATTTCAAAACCATTATTTCAAATAAATAATAATTTATAAAATTAAAATTTAATAAATTCACATCCGTATATGACACATATATTACACTAATTTAAATAAATTGCAAAAGAAATAAAGGTGTTGGACACTTGTACATCATCCAGAATCAACCAAACTAATAGGACACGAATTATCTAAACCAATAACTACGGAACCTTTAATGAGATTTCTCTTGGGGTTTCATCGTTCCTCTCACCAAGTACACCGCACATGCACAATAGGTGAATGCACAGACCTTGTGTTATTATTATCATTGTTTTTTACGGGTTTCTTATTTTGTGGTTATTTGATTATATTCTTATTTTGTGGTTAAGTGAATGAAATGGATATCAAATATACAACTTAGATCGAGGTGTTCCTGGACCTTGTGTTTAAAATGGTCGACACGTACCTTAGTTACAGACGAGTGATTTTTTCCAAATTTTTATATTTATTACAATAATACGTTAAAGTATACCATTTATTTATTTATTTTTTACTCGGTTATATTTATTACAAAATAATCTTTAATATCGTTAAAAAAAATCCTAACAAACTAAAAGAGAAAAAATTTTAAACAAAAACCTTAAACTGAAAAAATTAAAAATCAAAACTAAAAAAATCCAAAACTAATAAAATCCAAAGCTCACAATCTAAAAAACTCCTAAACGGATGTTGGGTATATATAGCACGTACCCAATAAGAACCCTAACATATTTTCTGTAACCCCTCTCTCAATCTCACAACCTTATCGGGAATCCGCTTTCAGCACTGATCTCCTTCGCCATCAGCAGGCTTCAACGTCGCCGTCGAGCTCCAACCACCGGCGCAGGTATTGCAGATCCACAGACTGATCTCCATCTTCTTGATTTTTCCTGATTTCTTGATTCTCTCCCAAGTCGAGTTTCTTGTAGTTGTAGGTTTTCAGTTCGGATTTCTTTTGGATGTTAGAGAGAGTTCATATTCGGACTCTGATTACAGTGAAAATTGTTGCCAGATTTATCCGTAATTACACGTTTTTAGTTGTCTAGTTGAATTAATTTCTTTGAACTTCGTATATGACGGTTTAACTTGCGTTGGGCGTTTTTCTTCTCTTATGAATTCCGTGAAAGATATCAATTTGGTTTTTACAGTTAATGTTTGATGATTTACTGGATGAAGTACTTTGATCTTGTTTGGAGAAACATAGTTTTTCATGATTTTCTTTAAATTCAGAGAATTAGCTGGCATTTTTTCATAGTTTCTTTAAATTCAGAGAATCATATGTGCGTTTTGGCTATTGAAAACGAGTTGTGTTAGTCTATTGAAAAATCACGATTGCCTTAAATTTCAATATGCCATTCCTAGGCAGGAGTAGTGCTTTGGCTATTGAAAATTTAGTGATCATAATTTTCTTGATATGCATGATTTCGTGTCTAATGTCTTTTGTTACTAAGTAGTTTGATCTTGAATTCTAAAGGTAACGTAAGAGTAGATTGTGGGAGATGGGTAAAAGGAAGTCAAGTGCAAAGCCACCGCCAAGAAAGAGGATGGACAAACTTGACACTGTGTTTAGTTGCCCTTTCTGTAATCATGGAACCAGTGTTGAATGTCGTATGTAAGTGTTCACAGATCATCATGATTTGAGATCAATTGTTTGCACTTGAATATAAATTTGTCATAATGTTGTCACTCATAGCATTGGTTGATGGTTGATGATCTATAATTTGTCTCTTACCTTCTAGCTACATGTTTTGGATGAACGTGGTAATCTTTGGAAAACTATTGGATTGGTTAGCGAGTAGGCCTAGGAGTTTAAGATAATTAAAATGACAAATGCTTCATGTAGTAATTTGTGCTTTTCCCCTCCTTTCCATACCCTTTATAACACGGTCAAGGTTTGCAAGGAATAGTTTTCAGTATCTTCAATATAAATGCATCTGAGAATGGCAGCTTAATATGTTGGTTCTTAATCTAAATGTAGTATGCTTCAAGTTGCATATTTGTGTCACAATTCAAATATAGATATGTTAGAGAATGGCGGCTTAATACGTTGGTTCTTAGTCATTCGCTGATGGTTGTGTATTGTGCTTTAATAGTGACATGAAGAACTCAATTGGAGAAGCTGAATGTGGAATCTGCCAAGAGCGATTTAGCATGACCGTGACAGCATTAACTGAACCCATTGATGTGTAAGTTACCACGTTTCATTCTTTGCTTACTTCTCTAATGCTCCAAATTAACAAATATTTGACCCGTGAAAATTCTCTTCTTGCAGTTACTGTGAGTGGATCGACGAATGTGAGCGTGTTAACAATGGGGCTGAAGATGATGATTGATGATGCTGAAGATAACTTGCTTGCAAGATGTATGGGTTTGTCAGGATATAAGCCCTGCTGGCTGCTATATAGTCTTTAATAAGACCCAACTAATATGTATTGTAAAAATAGTCTTTGGAATGACTTTCAAGACTTTTGAAATGTTGTTTCTTATGTATGTTATGCTTAATATGATGAGATGAAGCGATAGACTCTCAACTCGATGCTTCACTGAATAATTGATGCTTAATTATCATGCATTTTGCTTCCCAGTACCCATTACATTAGCTTGCACTCTTCCTATCAACTGGGAGATTGCTGTATGCTGCAACTGCAAAGTTCAGTAAGTTGAGTTTTGTTTTGGGCTGTCTGTCAGTGTCAATTGTGCAACAAACGCAGAGAAAACAAACGCAGTTTTCCTTGTTTACAATTCACATAGAAACCAGACAGAGAGTGGTGAAAGGGACAGATCCTAAGCCCTTCCTTTTCATGGATTAAGACTTGACATCAACTCAGATCTTCTGTTTCAAATCTTATGGTATAACTTCAAATGATGACTTTAAAGTTATAACAAAGCAGTAGAATTACCTATACTATGAATATGGGACCAAAATAAGCATTATTTGTCTTGCAAGTATAATTTCACAATAGCCTATGCAACAAGTAAGTTGAATATCATTAGAAATTTGCTGAAAATATCTATAAATATCAAAGTCAAACTAGGAAAAAATCAGTAATAAAGGGAAATGAAAGTATCCAGT
This sequence comes from Fagopyrum homotropicum, assembly GCA_033239125.1. Taxonomy (NCBI): domain Eukaryota; kingdom Viridiplantae; phylum Streptophyta; class Magnoliopsida; order Caryophyllales; family Polygonaceae; genus Fagopyrum; species Fagopyrum homotropicum. Next base: position 8,064,207 of record BSWB01000006.1, on the reverse strand, counting down.
CCCCTGAAGCGTAGCAACGTGCAGTAGTCGCTCTCCTCAAGTCCTTTGTTCGTCTTGAGATTCAGAGCCACCTGGCATTTGGTGTTTGAATTCCCCAAAACGTTACTCACAAAACTGAAAAAACCCAAACACCCACTTTTTGTAACCTCCCACCATCACTCTTCCCGTGCTTCCTTTCTCATGACCCCTCTCTCTTCCCCTCTTCCTCTTCTAACAATTTTTCCTAAACCCCCGATTTTCAATCAACAATCGGTATCGACAAGCCGCAGCTTGGGGTCAGTTACACTTAAGCTGTTCAATTTTTCGCATTCATATTGCCTACAAATTGTTCTCAGATTGTTACGTTTGAATGGGTCGACCGCCTAGCAACGGAGGTCCCGCGTTTCGCTTCACTCAATCCGAGGTTTTCTTCCCTCCTCTCTCTCTCTCCCACTATTCCGTTAACCATTTTTTTAAAATTAAGCTGTTGATTGTATTTTGGCAACGTTGAGCCTTTTTCCAATCTTCGTAATCTCGTGTTTGTTGCATCTTTAGGGTATAGATGTGTGTTTGAGTTGATATTCATATCGATTGTATGTTGATTATCAGTGGATGCTTTCTGTGTTGAACGAACTACTTCAAGGTTTGTCGAGATTTGTGTGTAATAGACATGCATATGCTTATAAGGTAGAGAAGAGTTGAACAACACAGATGCCGTTTATACTTAATAGTCTTATAGGGTTTCTACTGTATTTTGAGTTTAAAAGTAGTACTATTTTGTTGCCTAGGTTGCTGAAATGGAAGCCATGTTACAAGAACACAAGCTTCAGGTTCCTTCTAAAGATCTGGTTCTTGCTCTTTCAGAAAAATTCAGGTGATTAAACTTTATTTTGTTTTCGGGATAAATAAAATCTTTTCTACCTGTGGTGAATTTACTAAGAATGTTTATGCTTAATGCAGTCAATCAACACAAAGAGCTGGCAAGGTTTTAGTGCATACCAAGCAGGTTCTTTTCCTCCACCCTGCTCTTGTGGATGGTTTATTTGAAAGAAGAATTTATAGACCCTACTTTTGTGGAGAAAATATGAAATAGATTGTTCTTTCCCTTTCTGGATATCATTACAAGGAGATCAGAAAATGGATGATGTAGAGAAGGAGACAAAGCTCTCAGAAATTAGATATCCTAGTCCACAATAATACATTAACTTTTTTAAACTCTCCGTAGTCTGTTCCGAAACACTACCACCAGCCTACTCTTCAGTAGATGACAACCGGTGATTCATTTGCATTAATAGATTAGTTGTGCAAGCATAAGTTATACTCGCATTGAAAGTGTTCATGTAGGTTTGGAACTGGTTCCAGAACAGACGACATACATTGAGGTCAAAATTAGCAAAGCCTCCTGTTAAGTTAACTGTCACGCAAATGTCACGGGTGGATATGGGCCCTGCTCGAAATGTGCCTCAAGGATCTCACCATCAGCCTGCACAATCTGGTAAGATGTGTTTGCCTCCTTTCTTAATTTTTGTCATCTAGTTAAGTAAGATCAGCATTTGGATGTTCCATTTATACTGATGTGTGTGACACGTGTCGATGTGCTCTATCTGTCTCTCTTGCTGCTATAAATTCATCAAATTCCTGTCCTTTAACTCGATGATAATAAAATGTTGAGTTGCATTCAATTCCTTGTCCTCTTGCAAGCACCTTGAGTTTTTAACGTTTTACAGTTTAGCACATGTTAGATAATTACTTTCCTGCTGTCTTGACATTTCAAGGCATCCTATGAATCACCCGGAGGCTGTGAATTTGCAGAAGATAAATGAGCTTTATTCTTAAAGTGCATGGAGTGGTCAGGATCATCAATTTTGGCAATCTCTACGAATATTGTATTTTTTGCCAACTATGGCAGATTAAGGTGAACGAGAGGATGTTAATCTAGTGACTATATTAATTCCATCCCATTGAAGCTACTTCAAATAGGACTAGGAAAATTTTCCCTTGCAGTTGTCTCCCTGGCATTTTTCATCTTAATTTAGTTGGCCTGAATTGCTAGATTGATATTATACCTGGAATTTTCTGTATGTCATTACAAAGCTATCCAGTGTTTCCCAATTTAGATCACGTATGATGCCCTTGATTAATGTTTATAGTAAGCAACATTGAAGTGATGATCAACGTTTTAATTTTTAAGATTTCAGTGGTGATAGGTTAGTCTGCAATCTATGGGTGTCACGTCTCTTCTCTATGGATTTTGATGTTCATCTGCATGTGCCATGTAGTTCTAAGATTCATGATAATATGACTCGTCATGCCTGTAAGTGTCATGAAACAAAATAATGTTGGTTGAATTCACAGCTCCCACTTTCACTCTTGCATATAACTTTCATTTATGCATCTAAGCTGTTGGATCTCTCACGACTTGATGCGCCATTTCAGTTTAATTATGTTATATTATGAAAGTGAGATATATATGCTGGAAAGTTCCGAACCCGTAGTAGATGCTTAAATCTTGAGCTGGGTGTTGTTACCAACTCTTGTATCGATATTAAAATATTTTGTATTAGGACTTCCAATTGTGCATTATGACTTCATGCATGAATGTTCTGCAGGAAAAGTTACTTCGGAAATTCCACAAATGGAGTTTGAAGCCAAATCTGCAAAAGATGGTGCTTGGTCAGTTTTACAGCCTTTGATTATTGCTTGATACTTGCTATTTCTGGACATTCATCATTCTTGTGTGTACTCACATTTCCTACGCCATCTTCAGGTATGACGTCCAAGCGTTTGTGTCTCATAGATATCTTGATACAGGAAATCCTGTAAGTGTTCAGGATTCTTCATATTTTCCAGTTTTTGTTTGGTTTGTTATATTAGTTTACATGGAATATTTCTCTGCTTATATTTTCATGATACTTTATAATGACATTTGAAATTTGGCAGAATTAACTCGCCACTTGTAAGGTAATAGAACTGGAATACTTTTGTAGCCTGTGAATTCTGTCACAATTCTACTGTGAAATTTTCGTTTAGTGATATATAAAGGTTATATTGTTTCCATGTTAGCTTTACCTTCCTCCTGGTCCTTATATTGGCACTTTGAGTCACATCCCCTGTATTTCCCTAAAACCTTGTTGGTTCAGGAAGTTCTAGTTCGGTTTGCTGGATTTGGACTTGATGAAGAAGAGTGGGTTAACGTTCGTAAGCATGTTAGACAACGATCACTTCCTTGCGAATCATCAGAATGTGTTGCCGTCCTTCCTGGGGACATCATATTGTGTTTTCAGGTGATAATTTCACTTATGTGGTTGTCATATCGGCATAAAAGTAAGGTTACCTAAACATCTATTCTTTCAAATGACTGTTCAGGAAGGTAAAGAGCAAGCTCTCTACTTTGACGCTCATGTCCTTGATGCTCAAAGACGAAGACACGATGTTAGAGGTTGTCGTTGTAGGTTCCTTGTCCGATATGATCATGATGAAACTGAGGTACCCACTTCTCAATTGTCATTTTGACTAGTGTGTCAACTCTATATTTAGCAAAGATCTTGTATTTCACTAGAGTTTTAGTACCTGCACCCTGGCCAATTCATGATTGCAAGTCTTTAGTTTTCTCCTTGGTGATTTACTTCTATAAAAGCCTTATAGTTCTCTGCTCTTGCTATGACCTGCTTTTGCACATGTTATTGGTTTTCGAATTCCTATTCTGCTGACTACAATTTCTCTTCAGGAAATTCTGCCTCTAAGAAAGGTCTGTCGCCGACCAGAAACAGATTACAGGCTGCAACAACTCCACTTCCTGAACGAGTCTGCATCTCTAACACAGAAGACAGCTTCTGATCCTGATACAAATCCCAATGAAGCTATGCAGTTGAATCATAAACCTACCCCAAACCCCAGTATCGATGTACCCACCCATGTTGAGGAGAATGCAAGTGTTGCCCCTTCTGAACCGAAGAAAATTGAAACCGATGCAACCGTTTACCTTTCGTTCACAGGCAGTGCACCAACAGAGTCCAATACACCCCCAAGCGAGACAGCAAAGCAGTAAAATTTTGAAGTTTGTGAACTAGAGTTACCTTAGGAAGAGAGTTGGTCAGTTGGTGTGTGTCATAGGTAACTTTTTGGTGGTGATATTTTCTAAGGCAATGTTTTCTTCTTAGATGTTTTTCAAAATAGTTCTGACTGAGGTCTATAGGAAATTGTGGTATAGAATTCAGATTCTTAATCCTAAACTCGTCCGCGAACTCTTGCCTATACTCGGAAGGTAATTTTGCTTGAAAGTTTGGCACACTAGTTCAATTGAACATTTGTGTATAGGTTCGGAAATACATGTAGCAACAATTAACATATTGTTTATTATGAAGAAGCATCAACCCCTAGATATAAAACATATACTGGAGACTGCAGCTAGCCTATGGACCCGATGAGACTGCTCGTTCAGCAGCGTCTCATGTTTGGAAGAGTATGATCAGTGGAGTTCAACAAGAAGTTCGAAAGGGTATGAGATGGATTACCGAGAGTCCTCTCGTGGACCGGCAACTGCAAAAGTCGAACCTAAAGGGCAACACAAGAGTGTTCGCAACCATTTGTCCGGGGTGGGAGGCTATGGAATTGGGAGGGTATTGGCCTTTGAAGTAGCTGTTGTCTAACCCTCCAAAGGGATCCATAGTGGGCTGAATATACTTAATACCCTAGTCATTAAAGATGACTTGGATGGAGCTTCTCGGTCGATGAGAGTTACACGGTGGCGTCGGCATATAATGTGTCATGCGAGCGAGGGGCTCCAACTGGGTGAGGGTGAGTTATTTAAAGCAATCTGAGAGAGTTGGAAGGCATTTATATAATGTGTCATGCGAGCGAGGGGCTCCAACTGGGTGAGGGTGAGTTATTTAAAGCAATCTGAGAGAGTTGAAGGGCTTTTATGCATGAATGATAAGTGCTCATGTTGCCAAAAAGCTCTTGAGGTAAAGTTCTTTGCCCATATATATTATAATAATGTATGTACATGGAATGAATCTTATAACGCTGGGTTTTGATGGATATGGAAAAACGAGAAAATTTTCAATAATAGGGTGGAGATTGAAGACATACATCGTCACATCAATGATCACTAGGGAATATGTTATGGTTTGGAACAAGATTCGTGAGCAAAAGCAGAAAGGAAATAGGCCGCGCACTTTTATCAACGGATCTTTCTCCGCTTGGCTCTATCAAAATCAATACCGATGGCGTCAAAAGAAGTGATGGACATGCATCAGACAAGTATTATTAGGAATATTGTGGCGGAATAGCAGCGAGGTTTATGCTTAAATTTAGGAGAATGAACAACTCCTATGGATTAGATAAGGGGGCAGTTTTCGGTTGATGATTTTGAAAACAGATTCACAGTTGTTAACGACTCTTTTCAAGCAAATTCTCCCTCGTCACTATTCTCTTTTCCAGTTTGGTATTATGTGTCAAACGTAAAAGACCGTATTATCAAGTTTTGACATGTCTATCGAACTTCTTCTACGCTAACCGCCTGCACCCCAGCTAACCGCTAACCGCCAACCTCCTCTCTCTCCTATCCTTCCCATTTCCTGGAATGTACACATGATTCCCTCCCTTCTCATGACAACATTTTAGGAAAGCAACCTCCTCTCCAGACTCATTTATGACAGGATACTACTGTGGTGCACCTTACTTTAAACAGCCATGGAGAAGGGAAAATAGGCAATACAGAAGATATTTTCCAATTTTGCATTATTTTGTTAAAATTTGGTTAATGGGATACATCACCCCTCCTCAACCCTAACCCTTCTCTTTGTTTATTGCGCCACACCAAATGGATTGAAGAAGAAAAGAGGGAGAGGCGGCCGCTGCGTGCAAAGAGAAAATAGAGGCGGGAATCCGCGCTCCAACGGGGCGTTGGAGCGCATTGACCCGGGTGGATTGGCAATCCGCCCGGACCTGGCGGACCCGTGTATTTGTCCGGCTTCGAATAACATGAGAACCGGACCTGGCGGACCCAAAGCAAAAGTTTGTGATTTGGGTGATCTAAAACAACCTGATTCGAAAAAAATCCAAACCCCAAATCATTCGTTAATTGTTCAAATAGGATTGAATTCGTGTATTTTTTTCAAGATCACCGGATTGATGCTTTCTAAAATCACGAGAGCCGACAATAAGCTAAGTTGGATGCCTTTGCTAGATGATACATCACCCTTATAATTCACACCCAACTAAAAAGACGTAAACAAATTTGTGAATGCCTAACTTACCTAGTAAAGATGCTTTTCAATATACTGCCTTCAATATAATCTAAAATAATCTCAACAATCTTGCCAAACACACAGGGCTAGACTCCCGGGGAAAGCAACTTCAGCTAAAACCATAATCTGATTTGGATAAAGTTTGCCATAGGGCCAAATATTTCAGCAGATATGACTTCTCATTTTGAAAACAATCGGACTGAACACTAGAATATTCAGATCATATCAATTCAGTTGCACACCGATGCCTGATGTTCACTGATATATGTTTTGGGGCAATGAAACACACAAATTCATACGAAACATGTTTAATTAATTTCCTGAATCACCTTTTAAAAAATAAAATTCCTGAATCTACTGAAGCAAAGGTATAAACTTGAATTATTCTTCGATTTGACCAATCTTCTCTATAAAAAAAGTGAATTACTCTGAAGAGAGTGACTTTTGGCTAAACTGTAATCAACCTTCAAAATTAGGATGCAGCTTCCAATAAGTCAATGAATGATATTCCGCAAATACAAACCTTGCTCTCCAACTTAGATGAAAGCATCAGAATGGCATTTGAAGGGTGACTACAATGTACTCCTGTATGGACTCCAACCACCCATGTCAAGATCACTATCATAAGATGCTGCGGGGCTTCCAATTTTAACCTCGCCTGAACCATCACCATTCTGCTCAGATTTGGGACCTTCATCCTGTTCTTGTTCCTACAAAAATTTCATCAATACAAACCAAAATCAAGCACAATCGGTTGTTGGCACTTATATGGACCATACTGACCTATAGCCTATAGGCGTCTAGCAGATTAAAATGAGGAAAGGGTTGTTCCATAATAATATTGTATCATAGCATAATGCTGATAATAAAACTGCATACTTGAGTGTCAGCGCCGTTGGCCTCCTCTTGGTTGCCTTCATTTCCAGCAGTTGCAAGAAAAGCTTCTTCTTCAGCCATATGTTCCTCTTCTAGATCAATCTGCTCTTGTAGTTTCTTAATCACTAGCTTATAATGTGAAAGGTCTGCAAAAAGTAATCCAATTATCAAACTTCTGTTAAGCCGACAAACCAGACTTACCATTCAATTTGATTTTCTTTTGCAAAACAGTATATGTATAATTAAAAAAAAAGCTAATAGCTATGAGTGAGGTGTGTGGACATCAAAGCCTTATTCTGAGCACGAAGACTTGTACCTTTTGGCCGATTAGTCAGAGCATCGAGAAGTTTCACGGGTTGTTGTCTCTCTTCCTTCTTATATTTTAATTTGAGTTGTTGTCGTGTTCGGCCAGGGAAAAGGTGTAGTATCATTGACAAGTCCGAACCAAATTGGTGTACACCCTGTGATGAGATCACAAGCTGTAAGCAAAGTGATATATACTCTGATGACATGAATGGTACTTTATGACGCTTCACCAAAAGTATATATGTACTCTGATCTCCCAAAAACATGTGCACTAGAAATCAGCATGTAAAGGAAAATTCACCTCATAAAACAATTCTGTGTCCTGTTTTGTCCACTTTACTCTGGGAGTTTTGTTCATATGAGAATGATAATTAAAGTAAGCAGTATCTCTTTGAACTGCCATAGTAGATGGATCATCTTCAGGTTCCACAGTGTTATACGTATCATCATAATCATCATAAGGATCCCATTGGTTATAGGTATCCCTGCAAAGCAGCTACAGCAATAAGCGTTTCTGACCAGAAGAAAGGGCAAATAAACTAGGTAACTTTTTATTTCTCTAATATTATGGCTCAATGGCTCATGAGGCATAAGTTGCAAAAAACATATGACAAAATTTTTAGGCATCACGCACCTGTATACAGGTTCTGCTACTTGGGGTTCTGCTTCTGTAGCAGTGTTTTCTTCAGCAGGAATGACAGTCTGTTCTGTGCTCGCTTCTTTTATCTGTAATGAATATGGTGAAAAATTCTCAATTAAGAATTTGGACAACATTTACAGAATTGCCAAAACTAATCCAAGAAAAGGGACATAAGTATAGAAAAATTATGCTACCTGGCGCTCCCTGTGCTCAGCTAACATTATCAAGTCCTTGATTGGAAGTCTTTGGTAATCAATTTCATCCTCCGGAGTTTCAAGCAACGTTTTATCAACTGTACAATCAACCGGAAATTAGTTAGATTCAACTCATTTAGAAACTGACCAATCCAGTTGAATAATGAAGCTACGCAATTACTGCATCTTTTTCTTCGTCGAGTTGTCCGAGAGAATTTCTTAGGAGGTTGGTGTTCAATGGGCGCTTCTGAAGCATCTTTTGTCTTTTTACGCTTACGAACAGGTTTAACACTTCCATTAGGTTCAGCGGATCCTTCTGAAGCATCGGCTGTCTTTTTACGCTTCGGGACAGATTTATCACTTCCATTAGCATCTTTCTTTGACTTACGTGACACCTTTCTCTTCTTTGATCCTTCCCCTTCTTCATTATGACCATTACTATTCTCGACTTCAAACACTGCAGATATGTCTGCTTTATCATGAACATTATTATTCTCAACTTCAGACACTACAGGTACGTCTTGTTCATTATGACTATTACTATTCTCGACTTCAGACACTACAGGTACGGTTTGTGCATTCATATGTTCAGAGAGAGGGAAATTTTCCTGAGATGGAAGATCATGCACCAAAGCAGAAGACGACTGAGGCAACTCTTCCATTTGGTTCAGAAAGCATTCATTGGTAGCATCTATGGAGGACGGGAGATCAGGTATAACATCAGGAGAGGCCTCAAATGAACCCACTTGGTTTAGAAAGCACTCATTAGATGGACTTGTGGAAAAAACATCATCAATCCTCATAGGTGGAAAATCAGTTAATCTTTCTTCAACTGAACCCTCATCTGTATTCTGATTTTCAGAAGGAGGCACTAATGTGTCCTTAGGAACGGAAGTAGACTCAATTGCCTTTGTCCTTTTCCCTGGCTTTTGCTTTAGCTTGGGCTTAAATTTACTAGCAATCTTCCCTAACAAGATAATTAGGACAACAGTTAAAAAGTTTGACTTGGAAACGGGGAAAAAATTCAAGCAAATGAGAGATCATGTTAGATATATTACCCGAAGAAGCGCCAACTTCAGACATAAAATCGAATGATTCAAACAAATTGCAAACCTGTTCTCCCTGTTTTATTTGAAAAGCATTATAAAATGACCATTGAAGGGAAAGGGAAACAAAGTGTCTAAGAAAGTCAAACCACGCTTGCAGGGATATTAGATAATATAACACAATTGACAGTTCATCTGACCTTGGTTTCTAACTGTACACTCTCCATCTGAATATCTCCAACATTGCTGAAATCAACACTTTCTTTGCAGCTTAATTGCTCATGCTTTGAAGGGGAGGCGGTCATATCTTCTCCACGATGGGAATTAGAGGCGTCATAAGTTGTATCTGCACATGGAAATGGACTTCCATTGTAAGTAAGAAAATACTATAATGCAAGGACGGCAAGCTTTATTATGGCCCACTGGCTAGCTTATTTTCATAAAACAAACTCAACCAAAAGCATGGCTCACCTGTAACAATAGTAGATTGACGCATGAGATCATCAACAAAATCCAATCCAGTAAAAACTTCTGCACTCTGAAAGTAAAAAGGTATTAAAACATACAAAGGAAGAGAGAAAGTTTAAAGACCCAATAAATGCATCATATGATACCTCTATCATTGACTCCCCAGTCTGATTGCTAATGTCCTTAGAATTAGCATTTTCTTCCATGTCAGCCAGATTAACCGTGCTTACATTCTCGATGAAAGAGAGCAATGGATCAGAACTAGATGAAGTTTGCAAAGTTGGGGTCTGTTCAATAGAGTCTGTAGATTTAACCCCTGCATTACTAGTGTCAAGGCTGTCTGAGATATCATTATTAGGTACTTCGGCTTTGGCGGGTGATGGAACAAGCTGATTGTCTGCAGCTTGTTGAGGTGCTGATGGACTAGAAGCTGTTGTTACCTTCTTGAGTGGAGGGGCTCGTGGCTTAGCCTTAGCTTTAGCCTTAGGTTGAAACTTGAAAGCGGGCCGAGCTATGTGGAAGTCAGATATTTAGCAAACTTTAAAAACAAGAATCAATAGAGATTCAATAAGCATAAATAAACTACCTGTTGAAGGCTCATCGTCATCATTGAAATCCATCACCTACTCAACAATGTCTCTCCTTCTACCTTCCGGGAAAGCTCAATTCAGGAGAATGAAACTGACATGAACAGATAACAAAAAAAAAAAACAGATTAAAGATGAGTTGTACAACATCGGATCCCGATAAAAGTATCAATGTAAAATTCTAATATCGAGTCACACTAACCAGTTCGTAGCTCCAAAACTCAATGCGTCAGTCCAAAGAATTTCCAATGAAACAAAATTTATTTGAAATTCTTGAAGAAGAAAGATTAAGAGTAGGCACGAACTCGAGGAATTTGTATGGTAGAGCAGTTTGACCGAAGGACTTCGGAAAGAGAACAAGGATGACGATTGGTAGTCTCTAAGGGCGGTTAGGGTTCGTGAATTGGATTTCAGCGAAACTCGATTTCCAGATGACGATACTGGTTTGATGAATCAGTCAAAATTTAAGTTTGGGAGGAGGATGCGAGGGTCCGAGTTCGAACCGCACCAAAAGCTACCAGGGTACCAAAATAAGGTTGAAATTTGGGTTGGGTATAGCTGGTTTTTGAGGGGCTTGATATGTGGGCTTTACCTTACAGCGGCCCAGTTCCTCAAATCAGCGAAGCATATATCAACTATCAAGTCCACTACCTTCAGGCTTCAACATGTTCGTTCAGCCGCCACCGGAGCTCTTACCCCTCGGTCGCCGCTCGTCGGCTGACGTCTCCTAAGTCGTATCGATTGAATCTTCTTGTGGTCAATCTGAGGAGTTACTTTTACTACGAACTGGTTGTGTGCTGCAACGCGGGGGTTAACAACAATATATATATATATATATATATATATATATATATATATATATATATATATATATATATATATATATATATATATTACACAAAATAAATGTATTCTAATAATTTGAATTGTTTGCTTGAAAATTTTAAACAATTCTATTGATAAAGTTCATAATTTCAATAAGATGTTAATTTAAATAAGTCAATTGATTTTCTAAAGTAACAATGAAAAAATATTTACACCGAACTAATACATTTTATATAGCTTGAAAGGCTCCCTATGCAGGGCGTAGTGTTTCCCATTAACATTTCCTATAGCAACGAATCCTTAGGCATCGTTTCCCATTAACATTTCCTACATAAGCTCATAAACATGAATCCTTGGGTAAGCTATTCCAACTATGAGTTTCCTTGTATCATTATCCTTTCCCATTTCGAAATCCATGTAGCATAGACTCTAACTCATGTGGTATCTAGATGTAACACAAGTTTTACCTTTTGTTGTCCCCCATCTATTTGTTGATATTTCTTCTTGTGATTGTGTGAAATGTAGGTTCAAGGACCACACACATATATATATTGATAAAACTCCGAATATTTTTTGAACAAAAAAACGACTGGATCTAAAGCGATTTAGGTTTGAAAACATTCAAAGAACATAAATAACTTGGTGATGCAATTCGGGTGAACCTTAATATGCGAGATCTCAGGAGGGGAGAACCACCTCAATCCACTAAGTAATATTATTGTTAGAATAAAGATTCGGAGAAGCGAAAGATACAACAACAATAAAAAAAACCTCCACAAGTGTAAATCAAAAAGAAAACGAAAAGACAAGAAATAGAGATAAAACAATCGTTTATAAAGCTCTCAGACTAGTAACCAAGCTTCCAATGAAGCGAGGTTAGACGACTAGGAGAACATAGGAGACAAATCTAGGGTGATTTCACGAAGAGAGAAAATAGAGTGCGAGAGTTCGAGCCGAGTGCTTCACCCTAGATTTGTCTCCGGTGTTCTCCTAGTCATCTAACCTCGCTTCATTGAAAGCTTGATCACGCGGTGATCTCGTGCAGTTGGGATGAAGTATCAATGGGCCTCGATCAACTACGCCCACAACTCTGCATTCAACCTACTAGCTAGTAATACAAGGACTCAACCCACCTCTTTTCAAACCCGATCTAAAGTCTTCATATATCAGACCGGAGTTAGGGTAGACCGAACCGGGTTTACATACCCTACCTAACATATATATATAGAGAGAGAGAGTTTGACTCCCATGTAAATAACCCTTATAGTGTTCAATGAGAACGAATTATATTCGTTGGATTGTTATAATGGATGGCTGTGATTAAGTGAGATTTTAAGGAAAAAAATATAAAAATAAAATTGAAACTGCATATTTGGAAGTAATAGGAGCGTGATACACACCACACCATATCTACCCCAATATTAAAATTCCCTAAAATAAAATCCCTAAATCTTTTATAGTTATTGCTTCCTCTTCTTCCGCCTAATCAAGATCGTGTGTTGTTCGTCCTCAAGCATACCATCGATGCTGTCTTCTTCTTCCGGTATCCGATGTCGTTGGTCAAGCTGGTGTTGTGTTCCCCCTCCATTCTACATTAGGTAATGTGTTCGCCGGTGTTGTGTTCTTCCTCCTAATCAACATTTCAGTGCCGATCGTCATTCCGATTAGTGTATTGTTCGACTCACCGCTCCCCTCCGTCACTCGAGGTATTGTCGACGGCAATGAAATTTCTGGTTCATTGATTCCGATTAGGGTTTTGCGGATTAATGTAATATTCCCTAAAATAATACCCCTCAAATAAAACCCCTAAATCTTTTACAGTTTTCCGTGCCGTCTTCTTCATCGGGTATTCGGCGCTGTTGGTCTCGTCGGTGTTGTGCTCGACCTCCAATCTACATTTGGTGTTGTGTTCGCCGGTATTCGGTGTTGTGTGCGCCGGTATTCGGCGCACACAACGGCCTAATCACCATTTCAATGTCAATCGTCATTCGGATTAGGGTATTGTTCGTCTCGCCGCTCTCCTCCGTCACTCGAGGTATTGTCGATATCAATGTAATTTCCGGTGCATTGATTCCGATTATGGTTTTCTGATTTGTTTTTTTATTTTGAAATATGGTTGCCGAATTGGATTGGTTGTCCATTGTTGTTGAATGTTCGTTCATGCCCTGTCGAATGCGAGTTAGGCTGCAGCCATTCAATACTTGTTTGTTCATAAATGATTGGTGTTAAGGGCTATGAGTTTTTTTTTTTCTGAACGCACTTGTGGATGTTTGGGCATCGTATCTGAACGCACTTGAGTGGTTTAGAGGCGAAAATTCACCAAAGATCTTTTTTGTGTGGGTTTAATGCACGGTAAAATGGAAATACAACTCGCTATTCGATCCTTTTATTATTTATATTCGATAGCATACTACTTTTTTTATTCGCTAATAGCTGTTTTGTTTCTGTATGGAAGATAACGTTAAAAATTGTTACAGACTTGTACGCAACTACTTTCAATTGGTGACGAAGGGAGCGTTGAGTTCGAAGAAATGTACGATGTTTTCAACTACAAACTGAACAAGTGCATAATATCAACTGATCACATGGAAGATTTTAGAAATCTTGACATGGTAAAACACAGTGTTGTCAGAAATACCGCGTATAGTTGCTAGAGGGGCATTGAAGACTGACAATGCTATGAATGATGAGGAATAGACGATTCAAGTTGTTATTTTGATATGTTGTTCCGGACAACTGTTTTGCTACACTATGTTAAAACTATATGTTACAGTTTCTTTCTCTTTTTGGATATTTGAATAACTTATGTAAGGATTAATGCGTTTGACACTCCTGTCTATATTAATGTCAAAGTTTTATGCTACAATGTCAAACTCTTTTGATATGTTGTTTCGAAAAACTCTTTTGCTACAGTGAGTATAACACAACAAACATTGGAAGACAATCTTTATCTTGTATGCAAACACTATTTACCATGCATAATATGATAGATTAGTAAGTGTATTCATTACCGAATATGAACGATATAATTTCAGAATATACATGATATAGTTAATGGATGCTTCATATATTAGGTGTTGTATGTTAAAGAGCATAACCTTTACACTTGAGGAAACATACGAAGACGATAGTTATCTTGTATGCAAACTCCGTTTACCATAGATAATATGACGAATTAGAAAATGTACTTTTTACCGAATATGAACGATATATTTTATAGAATATACAAGATCTAGTAACCGGATATATAATATTTTAGTGTGTCATATGTTAATGAACGCAACATGTACACTTGGGTAATGGAGTTTACACTTTCTTATTTGGTGTTTCAATACTATAAAATGTAATCGTATTACAAACAAGATTACCGAAAATAATATTTCTATATTAACGAATATAGTTATAAATATTTTTATATTACCGGAAATAATATTTCTATCAATGGTTTTTTTTTTGGAAATAATTTGTCTTCACAAAAACGGTGAGAATAACACAGCCAACATAGAAAGACGAACGTTATCTTGTATGCAAACACCGATAACCATACAAAAAAATGATAGATTAGTAAGTGTTCTTCTTATTGAATATAAACGATATAAGTATGGAATATAAAGGATATAGTTGCCGAATATATTCGATATAAGTTCTGGATATTATACTGTTCGTGTACTGGATTCAGATGAACGAATTAAGTGCGTATGATCGAGTAAATATAACAAGTAACACCACAATTGGTTATAGAATTCATTATAGTAGTTCACCGATTACGAAATATCACATTCATTTAAGACATGTTTCACAACGTACATGATATAAAGAGTGAAACTCTTTGACACTTTCCGGTAGTGAGTACATTTTCCTTGAGAACGACTACACAATATGCGACGATGCAATAGAGTCCCGTCTTGTGTGCTTACACGGAAAGATGACAAACAAACATCAAAACCAACCTTTTTAGCATACGCCTTATAAAAATCGATACCTTCCTCCGGTGTCTTGAAACACATTTCAATACATGGATGTATGGATACATCGTACTGTGGAGTCCAATATTTTGTTTTCGCCGGTGATTGCGTCATGTCTATTGCATCGTTGAGCTCTTCATTTGCCGCTGCTTCATAAAAATCATTCATACTCTCCATGTTAGCATCACTGTCGAATCCACCAACATCCCAATCCCTTTTATTTCCGGAATCTGTAAAAAATTCACTACATATTTATAATCTGATAATTGAAATATAGCTAACGATTACGAGTATGTTTAATGTTTGATGAGTGGGTAAACCATAACCGGTGCCATATCTGTTTTCGTAACCATGTTATAGAACGTATTCGGAAGTATAGTCACATATATTCGTTAATATGAAACCAAATATCTGTTGATATATTAATTTAATCGTGTATGATGTTTCACATTCACTTACCTTCTTCCATCGATGTCGAAAATGTTGCTTGCCAGAATGCCCTACACAAATCAACCGATAAATGTGGACATATAATGATAAAAAAATGTAAGACTGTAAAATGACTCAAGCCGTTTGAAGAACAAAAACCGAGTGGTTGATATTTAGGTAAGACTGCTTCATAAAATTCATCCATACTCTCCATGTTAGCATCAATGTCGGATCCATCAACATCTCAATCTCTTTCACATGGAGAATCTGTAAAAAATTAAATAAATATTTATATTATGATAATTTAAATACGAGTTTGTTTAATAGTTGATATTTAGGTAAACCTTCACCGTCACCGAATCGTATTCTGTGGTATATTCAAATATATTCGTTAATATGAAACCAAATATCCGTTAACATATTACTTTAACTGTTTATGTTATTCCACGTTCAGTTACCTTCTTCCATCGATTCCGAATCTGTTGCTTGCCTGAATCCCCTACACAAATCAACCGAATAATTGAGGACATATATTGATGAAAAACGAAAAAATTGAGGACAAATCAACCGTTGTTTGTTGATGAGAATATGGTATACTGAAAAAGATACACTTACTGTTAACTATTCCGGCGAAAATATGTTTAGTTCTTCCGGCGACAATGGAGTGTATGACGTTTCAGCAAAACGTTTCATCCATATAATTGATATTGCTTTGATCGATTTTGTTGATATTACTTGGAAGATTCTGTATATTGTAACTCCCTAAAATAGTGGAAGAAAAGATCTCATTTATAATTTTTCTAAAATATTGTAATTGCCTTATTTTGGAGAGTGTATTACACATTCCAATGATGAGAGTGTGCTGAATTTTTCATTGAATATTTATGTTAATTTTCAGCCTTTAGATTAATCAGATCAAGGGCTACTATTTGTTCTCATTGTACACTATAAGGGCTGTTTACATGGGAGTATGATTCTATATATATATATATATAGGGTGTGGTTTCCATGAGAACACCCCTAACGTGAGAACATGAGAACAATCGTACACCGTTGGATGTGAGTATTAAGGGTTGAGATTTAGAGTAGATATCAAAAATAATAATAACTACGAATAATAATAATTAGGAATCCAACAATAACTACGAATAATCCACTCAACCAACAATAACTATGAATAATACATTAAACGATATGACACATTCGTAACAAAACTAATAATAATTACGAATCTGTTCTCATGTTCTCACGTTAGGGGGTGTTCTCATAGGATCTATACTCTCTCTCTCTCTCTCTCTCTCTATATATATATATATATATATATATATATATATAGGGTGTGGTTCCTATGAGAACACCCCTAACGTGAGAACATGAGAACAATCATACACCGTTAGATGGTGAGTATTAAGGGTTGAGATTTAAAGTAGATATCATAATTAATAATAACTACGAATAATAATAATTAGGAATCCAACAATAACTACGAATAATCCACTCAACCAACAATAACTACGAATAATACATTAAAACGATATGACACATTCGTAACAAAACTAATAATAATTACGAATCTGTTCTCATGTTCTCACGTTAGAGGGTGTTCTCATAGGATCTATACTCTCTCTCTCTCTCTCTCTCTCTATATATATATATATATATATATATATATATATATATATATATATATATATATATATATAGAGAGAGAGAGAGAGAATCAGACTCTCATGTAAACAATCCTTATAGTATACAATGAGAACAAATCTAATCTGTAAGATTAGAATAATAGATGGTCAAGATTAACCATAATAAATAGAGAAAAAAATAAAAGTAAACTAAATTAGAATGAGAGTGAGAAATTGGCTGCGCGTAAAAATCAATTTTCACCCAATTTGCTCAATTATTTTATATAAAAAGATTTGTTACCTTATATGGTCCTAGAATCTCTCATTCAAATCTTCCAACATCGCTCAATAACCGATTATTTGTGAAACGACTCCAATGGCGAGCAAGAGTGTGACACCTCCTTCATTTCATTTCTAGTTGATTACCGATTAATTAACCCTGTTTAAAACAATAAGCGGAAAAGTGGAAAAGCGGAAAACGTAATTTTTAAAACTTTATCTTACAACCATTTTCACAACATATATACATACTAACATACGTCATAAAACTCCGTTTAACCAAAACACAACTGTTTTAAAACCATACAAAGCATCCTAGGCGGTAGCATCCCATAACAGCCCACCTGATATGATCTCAAATCCAGGTGTTGGGTCCAACGTCCTTACCTTGATCAGGCTGAGTCTGAGTAGCTGAAAAATATGTGGATATAACAACAATGAGCCACACGCTCAGTAAGGGTATACAAATCGCACTCTCCCAATATATATAAGTATCTAATATCCCGTCCCCAAAGGACACTCTATACCCTTCTTCACATTTCAAAGCACACATACATATCCACATTCACATATAATTCCACCACCATTCATATCACATTTCACATAAACATTCAAGCATGTTATCACACATCACATATAATTCCACAACCATTCATATCACATTTCACATAAACATTCAAGCATGTTATCACACATCACATATAAACATATCATCTCATATAAGCATCTCATATCATACCATCACATATAAATAATCATAACATAACATATAGCATGCTAGACTCGATCGCATCGATGCATAGGTGATAATTAACTAACTAGCTCCAACTGATCGTACGATATATTTTCTCATTGCTTTCGCATTTCTTTTCTTTCTTTCTTTTTTTTTTCTTTCGGTTGGCCAACCCGATAGCGTCATAGGCCCCCTGTAGATCAGGTAGCGACCTCGGCCATCTGTCCAAGACCCCCTGTAGATCAGGTCGCGATCTTGGACTATTTTTCTTATCTTGAGCCCCCCTGTAGATCAGGTAGCGACCCCTGGCTGTTTTTCTTATCTCGAGGCCCCCTGTAGATCAGGTAGCGACCTTTGAGGCCCCCTGTAGATCAGGTAGCGACCTCGTCCCCCGGAAACCCGTGCGGGACCCAGTTGGGCTAATTAATCAATTACCATCCTATATTATCACTGTCATATCATAACTCAATTTCATGCTTCCATCATATTCTTTCATCACATTCTTTCCACTATCTCATGTACCTCATGCATGCTTTCATAAGGAATATCAAGTCATAATCATCGTCTCACTCATATACATATAAGCATGCATACAATCATAACAAACATATATATACACTCAAGTATGCATAAAATCATAGCATATTAAATACATAACATATATTAAGCAAGTGTAATTCATATACACTTACCTCGCAGGTAAGAACAATAAAACCTCGCAAACCAACTATTGAGTCCGTTTCCCACTCGGACTATCCTCCTTTCTCGTATTTGGATACACTCACAAAGAAGTAAGCTATAATTAAACCGAACCCTTCAACAACACCTGTTGAGAATATCATATTCCTCGTATTAAACTTCTCGCTTCAAACACCAGTTAAATTCATTCCTTTGAATTTAATTAGCTTATAGCATTTTCTAGAATCCCAATTTAATTAATTAACCTTTAATTAATTAATTAAATTTCGCCAGAACAACGTTTTGCCCGCAGGCAATTTCTGAACCCACCTGTCATCAAATCTCATCAAACAAATAGCCCATAATCACCAGAATAAAGTAACGAGCATAATGGAATTTCCAATTATCCATTTTGACAAGCCTAAGGTCAATTTAGGCTAAATCGCAATACGGAAAACGAATAAATTCATAACTTATTCGTTACTAACCCGATTGACGATCCGAAAGAAGATTCGGAATCACAACGACGCAGGCTACGCTCGGACACCATCAAATTCACCGGATTAGAAACGAAGAGTAGATCTGAGTTTAAAGGTTGAGAGAAATCAGAGCTTTTACGAGGAAACGTGAAAGAAAATGAATTAATAAACGATATTTCAGCTATTTATAGCGAAGACGATAATTATCCTTTAGCGGAGTCGATAATTATCCTTTTACCGATCCGGAAGCGGTTTAAGCCCCCTTCTCAAAACTTCTCGAAATTGGAATAATAAATCTGGAATATTGTATGGATAATTATTCCGCAATTGTTTCGAAAAACGCGTATTCCTAAGCCGTCTTTCTTAGCCGTTAAGAAACGAAATAGCGACTCTTTTAGCCATTTTGCCTTTTCATGTTTTTTCATATCTAGGACATGTCCGATGTCCTGATCATTTCTCTCAAATGCATTTTTATTAATTGAAGCTCCCAAATGCTCCAAATAATACCGGGGTGTAATATCATCTAGGAGCTGGTTACCTCGAGAGGTATCTCGTGTTAAAACGGATTTAATTTCCTAAATTACTCGATTAGGTCATCTTCGATTTTTGACTATTACAAAGAGCGATTCAACGATGATTAGGGTTGTTGTTGTTCGTCCAATGAAGGCACCACCGTCGTCTCCAAACCAGAATTGGCCGGCCGATTTTCTTCGCAAATCCGGACTTGAACTCGCCATGACTCTCCCTCGAATGGCTCAGGTGCCCTTCCAACATTCCTTCAGTCTCGTGCATCGCGACTCAATCGTCTATGAGACCAATTTCGTCTCGTTCACCATCAATTTCGCTCGAGACTATTCAAAAGTCTCGTTTTCCTTCATCCTCTTAGTCTCGTGTCGATATTACATCATTACCATCAACAATTTTGTTGTACGACTCCAAATTTGTCATCATTGCAGACCAACCGGAATCCATGGTTGTCCTCATCCTTAATAGTACAAGAGAAGCATATGCTATTGGATTTGTATTCACTGTTTATTGAGTTTTTATTCGTTGATATATGTGAATGTATTTAGCAAAATGAGAAGGACATTGATTTTGCTTAGATTAAGATTCAATATATTTTTGTGGTGCTTGAAACCTTCTTTGATCTTATGAACAGAAATTGTTATTCCATTGTCATATACATGAATTATTGTACTTTAGTTTTTATTCGACACCAAATGCTGTAAATATTCGGTGGTTATATGCCTTTTATCCGGCAATTTGTGGTGTTTGTCCGTGTATGTGCGACAAGTTATTGGAAACAATTGAATAACTAAATTTTGCAACGAACATATTATATCATATGTTCGAATATATTTAGTAACACTAACGAATATTTAATAGTACACTAACGAATATTTTAAGTAACATGGACGAATATCTTCGTATACGTATATGTTCGCGAATTGTCCGAAGATTGAAACATTGGTCTCTTCAGATTATGAGCGAATATTTTTCACTATATAAATAAATAGTTTATGTACCACTCACTATTAATTTCACTTATCAATAATCGACTAAAATTTGTTAGACATGAACGAATAATATCGGTATCATGAATGAATTTTTAATAGTATATTGAAGAATATTTTCATGAACACAGACGAATAATTTTGTACAATATTAACTAGAAGAAGATGATAATTGAATTGATTTAGAAATGTTGTTGATATCAACTATGGTGAATGATGAATTGAGAAATGAAAAAAAGGCAATATGAATTCACGTTGAAAACCAAATTTGTATGTAAATGTGAAGATTATGATAATAACAATTAGGGAGAGAATCTCTAACTGCCATATTTGACTATAATTACTATGGAGAGTGAAGTAAAATATTTCCTAAAATTTGATAAACACTATAAGGGTTGTTTACATGTGAGCCAAACTCTATATATATATATATATACACTTTGAACCATGGACATGTAAGTTATCTTTTAACTTCGAATTAAACTGAATTTTGTTTAAAAAAAATAAAACTTTATGAACCAACCCCCTAAAATGAATGTATCATCCCTGATTACAATATCCCGGCTAACCTCGTCACATTCCAGTTCTACTCGAAAAATGAAGTTGAATCCGTCCTCATTTATTTTACTATCCCACTTTACCGTAACTGATTTTGACCGCGAGAATCAGTAATTTACCGTCATACTCTAATCTTTCACTAGACTTGGGAGACTTCCTCCCACGTGCAGGCTCTTTGGATTCTTGCACCCTGACTTAGTGACTTGTCTGTATAATAAAACCATTCCAAACCCTCCACGTGATTGTCATATTATACCCAAATTGCCCATCCTGCTCCTGACGAATCTCGAACATGCCATTCTTTGTTGCCTTTACAACGGCTACTTCTTCTCATCCGTACCTTCTGCAAGCTCGGACAATTCAACATGGAATTCAACAACCCTCGTCTTTTTTCTCCTTAAACTGTAATCAAATCAACATTCAACTTTCATAAATTTACCCAAATTTGGCATAAACTTTCACCCAATTCCAAGTCTACTGCAGATGCATGTCTTTGTGTGTAGCTTCCAAAAGATCTGCTCTGCTCTCACAATCAACCAAAACAGTCAAAACGTAATCCTTCACATTGAATGTGGGTCATCTACAGAATCAACCAATTCCAGAAGTAATTATGCCTTAATTGAATCTTCATATCTTCCTTTTCATACTCTAACAGTGACAAAATAAGTTAAACTGGTACATAAAATTACAACTTTGGTTCATAAAAAGGGCTGATATTGTGAAGGTAAAGGGGCAAGAGTGTCAACACAAGAAATAGCTGCAACCCAACACATGGTGTTCTGTACAAAGGACAGAATGCATTTCTTACATTTCAGAATCTCCCTGTCTTTCTCATTACTGAATTCTGGGTCTGTCACCGCACCCACCAGGCTCAGCTACCACCATCACCATTCAACAGCAGCAGGAGAGCGAAAGAAACGTCTCTTTCCGCCACCACGGACACCAATACACAATCATATACGCATAGGGATCCTACTTGCCCATTTTCAATCAAATCAAACATAGTAAAAACCCTGTGAACTAATAATGGAGTTATTTTTCAAAAAAATTTGAAAAAAAATTCAAGATTATAATGGAGTTAGAGAGGCCGCGTCGGGCAGCAGCTTGTACAACAAGCGACATCTTGGTCTGTTTCTCTTCCGGCCTCCCAAAATCCTCAGCCATGAAGGGATGTTCAAAGTCCTCAGTGTCAGCCATGTTTCCGGCAGCAAGAGTGAATAAGAAGAAGGGTAGTGATACTGAGAATCCCGAGCCTTGTTCTCCAAAAGTAACTTGCATAGGGCAAGTTAGGGTTAAGACGAAGAAGCATGGAAAGAAGATGAAGATGAACATGAGGGCTTACAGGGCTAGAAGAAGTCAAGGATTGGGTCATCAAAGCATGCACCACAAACAGAGACGGGAAGGAGAAGGATGCTTGCATTTGCAGTTGCAGGATAGAAAGCAGAGATGGGTTCATCTTCCCTTGACAATTTGTGATGCTTTGAGAGCTTTTGGATCAGAGTTGAATTGTTTCGCTCATTGTATAAGATCTTGTTTTTCAAAATCTAAGGTGACGGAGAGTAAGGAGAATTGCAGACGATTTTCTTGTGGTGGATTTGTTTGTAGGTGGCGCGTGGATTTACATCAAGAACAGTTGGTAGTGGGAGAGCAACGAAAAGAAGAAGAAGACAACGATAGGAGATCCATTTTCGATGATATGGATTTCAGTAATGAAGAATCGAACAATTTGAATGAGAATGAAAATGGAGGAGAAGAAGATGATGTTGTTGCTAGGTCAAGTATTTGTATACCACCAAAGAATGCTCTGCTTCTCATGCGATGTAGATCTGATCCACTTAAGATGTCTGCTCTTGCTAACAAGTTCTGGGAATCACCTCCAAAGTCTAAGGAAGATTGCATTGAACATGTAGAAGATAAACCAGCTGAGGTGGTTACTGCAAGAACAATAAGAAGGTCAAGTAGCTGCAGCTGCAGCAGAGTAAGACATGAATTAATAATAGCAATGGATGAAGAACAACAGCAGCTACAGGAGAAAGAAGAAGAGGTACTTCAAGTAAATTACGAGGAACCCAAACAAGTTGCAGGAGAATTGAGCTTCAATGATAATGAAGAAGATGAAGTGAAGGATTTGGACGAAGAAGCAACTGCACCACTGGATCCAGCACAGCCGTCGGCAAATGAACAATCTGAACAAGATATTCAACCGAAGGTTCTAGAAGAAAGCCATGAATTAGAACAGACTTCATCCGAACAACAACCCCTTGAAAAATCAAGGGAAGAAGAAGATGAGTCAGCGTTGCCAGAGTGCTTGCTGCTAATGATGTGTGAGCCAAAGCTCTCCATGGAAGTCTCTAAGGAGACTTGGATTTGTAGCACAGACTTCATCCGATGGCTACCGGAGCGCCACCGTCAACATCATTTGAAAAAGATCAATCCAAATCCAACCAATCCTCGAGACGAAGCCAACAACAAAAATAACAAGACTGCCTGCAACGCTCCTCCACCGCCGCTACCGGCTCGCATTCCGGCACAGAAGCAGAACCAGAGTTTTCAGCCGCCGAGGTCGTCGTGCTCCTTCCCCATTGGAGGCAGGGTTTCAACGGCGGTGGGTGCGAAAGACAAGAACTCGGAGAACGCCGCAGCCGACGAGCCGCTCGTGCTGACGAGGTGTAGGTCAGAGCCTATGAGGTCAGCTACGGCTAAGTTAGCTGCGGCTCCGGACCTGCCTTGTTTCCGGAAGAACAGGAAGATCGAGCCGCATAGGCCGCCTACACGTGGCGGTTGTTGAGGTGATTAGGTAAGTGCCACGTGAACGCCATTGTAGAGTGGAAATATCTACTGTATGCTGATTATTGTAATTTTCACACACTTTTTTTTGTCATGGTATAGAAGTAGGATTAGTACAGTATGTAATTGCATAATTTGCGTACTTGTATTTGATAATTTTATGGTTTAAGTTTCTTGGTCCCAGAAGTTCACGTGCTTCATTTGTATATTTGTTAAAATAAGGGAATACCATGAAATTTCCATGGATGAACATTCTTTTGTTTGCATACTCCCTAGGTGCATGGGTTAGTTACTACACAATATACTCCCTTGACAAGAGAACTTTTTTGGTTCCGTATTGTTACAAAAACACTTAGAGTTGTTGGATTTACACGTATTAAAAATTTAATAAGTAATTTATAGTTTAATTCTTTTTATAGTAATCATCCTCCTCGATCAAAGGTCCTAAACAAAGCAAACTTGTTTTAGGAAAATGGTTATGTACAATGAATCAAAAGCGAGTTTGTTAATGGAAATAATGTTGATCGAAAAATCAGAGACAAAAATCACGTTAATTAATTTGAATGTGGGAAATATGCATACTACTCCTATACGTGAAACCGGTCCAGTTCTTCTCCTAGATTAGCTATTTTTCGACTCATAGTTGATAACTTGAAGATTGAGTGCAAACGTTCTTTGATTGTTGATATCTCGACTAGGTGGAATGCAACTTATTTTATGTTGAGTATTGCATTAAACTATAAATCAGTTTTTTATCGGATGTAAATTCCTAAATTAGATGGTTTGGGGGCTATGTGCGCAAAAGATTGGAATAAGAGTGAATCACTTGTTTGTTTCTTAAAGGAGTTCTATGATTTGACACATCGTGTCTCAGCCTCTCCATACGTCACACACAACTTCATGATTTTACATGCTTTAAAAAACGATGAAGGTGTTGAATAGGTTACTCTCCAATATAAACGTTGCTTTGAAACATATGACCCTCAAATGGATATCAAGTGTGAAAAGTATTGGGATACTTTAATAAGATGAATATGTTGAAGTTTCTGTGCATTATGCTTGATCCGTATTATAAGATGATTGGAGTACAATCTTTTATTAGTAGCATTTGTGAGCAAGAGTCTTGTCTAGAGAGTTGTCTAGAGATCTTAATGAAGATAGTTAATGATCTTACTTACAGCTTATTGGATTAATATAAAATATGTTATTCTCCTTTGGAAGATCAAGAAATTGGGTTAATCGAATGTAGTTGCTATTAATGAAAATGATAGCTCAAGCTAGTTAAAGGAAAAAATGAAGATGTGGAGAGTGAAATGTTAGATTGTAATGAGCTTTTAAGATCCGAGTTTGATCAATATCTGAATGAAAGTCGTGAAAAGAAAAAGGTGAATATATTGCATTTGTGGAAACTAAATGGTCCTTGATATCCCATTGTTACATGAATGACATGTGACGAGCTAGCCATTCCAATTTCTATTGTTCCATACAAATATGCATTTGGCACAAGAGGTTGCCACCTTTCAGAATATAGAAATAGTTTGGCTCATCAAGTATTAAATACCTGAAGACTTTTCTATTAACCATGTTAATTTATTTGGTGTTTTGTATAAGCCGGTACAAGCACTTGTATGCACCTAAGATTGTCTACTTTTCTCAATTAGAGTACCCAATAAAGTAATATGAAAATTGGGTAAAATGACTAATTAGTCTTTTTTTCCGCTATTACTCTATTAACGATAAAGTAATATGAAAATTGGGTAAAATGACTAATTAGTCTTTTTTTTCGCTATTACTCTATTAAGAGTACCCAATAGAGTAATAGTAATAAGTCAATTAGAGTAGTAAAATTAGAAGGGTGTACAAAATAAAAATAAATATATAAAAAGTCTACTTTTACTCAATTTTTTTAATTAAAATAAATATTATATTGGATCTGAAAATAGAAATCATAATAGGAGATAAGTTTCTTGAAGGAGAAGTGAAATCTGACTTATCTTGCATAAATCATAAAAAACAAGGTAGATTTAAAAAAAAAAAAAAAATTCTACTCATATCATTGATAATTACGGGAGCTTTTTTGTGTTATCCAATTATACTTACTAAAACAGAGCACGGGTTGATGACGTGGCGCGCTGTGGACGGAGAATTTTTGAAATTGAGCTCCCACAATTAAAGCTAAAAAATCTTTATTTTTTACACTAATTTTTAAACCATAAAATCTTTTATTATTAAAATAATAATTTTATAGAAACCAAATCTATTATACTTACTAAAATAGAGCACAGGTTGATGACGTGGCGCGCTGTGGACGCAGGATTTTTGAAATTGAGCTCCCACAATTAAAGCCAAAAAATCTTTATTTTTTACACTAATTTTTACACCATAAAATCTTTTATTATTAAAATAATAATTTTATAGAAACTAAATCATTTTTTTAATAATAATAAAAAAATTAATCGAATTAACTTTAACAATCAAATCACCTTAACAACCAAATCATTTTTTTAATAAATTAATATTTATAAAAATATATTAAAAGATATTGCGATTTTGATTTCCCTTTAGATTATATTTTCGGTTAGGATTTTTATTCGACGGATTTTTTTTGAACGTTCCATCAGATTTTTCCATGGTTCGCTTAGAAATTTTATGTTTTACAAATTTGTCGAACAAAATTTATTTTTTTTGAAACTACAACTTTACGTTATGTGCGAGTTTTAATTAAATTGATTTTGAATTGAATTTTATTTTCGAAATGTTCCATCAGATTTTAAGCGAACAATTATTTTTTGATAAAATCCATCAAAATTTACGTTGTTTTTTTTTTTTTGAAAAATACCTATAAATATATAATAAATTTTTACATGATTCCATTGGATTTTTTTGATAGTTTTTTAAATAAAAAACTTCCATTTAATCAACAAAATTGATTTTCATTTTGACGGTAAATTGATTTCCATTGTTGTTATATCTTTTTATTATGGATTTTAATTAAATTGGTTTCGATTTCATTTCCATTTTAGTTATATTTTCTGTTAGGATTTTTATTCGAACGAATTTTTTTTCGAACGTTCCATGTGATTTTTTTCATGGTTCCCTTAGAACTTTTTATGTTTTACAAATTTGTCGAAAAAAATTTATTTTTTTGGAGCTAAAAATTTTACGTTATGGGCGAGCCTATATCTACTACTAGAGCAGTATACATGACAGTTTACGTGGTGCGTTGTGAGAGTAGTATTTCGAAATGGAGCTCCCACAATTTTTTTTGAAATTTTATAATTAACAATCGTTTTTCTATTGTTTCATCCCTTGATTTGATTTTTAACCGTAACCCCGTGTATCTGATCTATTTTCAAGTTATTAAAAAAAAAAATTGACGTATACACCTTTTTTTATGTTAATTTTATTTATTTATTGATTTTCTTCCACCCATCAGCAAATAAGTTATTTTTAGATAATAGTTATCGGACTTTGAAGTTAATTTTGAATTAAATTAATTTTTTTAAAAAATTTTTTTTAGCTTGTAGATATAGACCGCATTATATTAATTAAACTTTTGTTTAATTATGTTAAGTTTCCTAGCTCGTAGATCACATAAATCTTTTGTAATTTTAATAATTAAAAATAAAGTTAACTAATTAACTAATAGATTTATAGTCAAAAAATAATTAATTAAAATAAAATTTTTAATACACCAATAAGCATTATAATCCAAAAAAAAACAAAAGAGTTGTTAAATACAAAAAAAATTATAAAATTAAATTGTTACCCATTAACCAAGAAAAAATCCCTAAACTCATTACATAATTGAAAAAAAACAAAAAAGTTGTTATATATATATATAATAATATTATTATTCTATTAAGTATGTCCATAGTATAATCTCATTTAGTAAATTTATTCTTCATAAAGTAATGTTGGTAAGTCGATTAGATTAGAGAAGTATACAAAACAAAAGCACGTAAAAAAACTATTTCACAATATTCTTTCTCATTTTTTTCAAAACCCGCATAAGGTGCGGGTATTATACTAGTTTCTCTACAAAATAAGAAGGTAGATGAGTGATTTAAATTTTCAATTTTAATATTAGATATAGTGAAAATAATAAAAATAATATTTTTTATATGTAACTAGAAAATATTTTTATCTATATGTAGACATTAAGAAATTGAGGTCTGGCTCTACATTCAGAGGCCAACTGGGGGCGATTCTAGGCCATCTTAAAGCAAAGGTGCACAATTTCGATGCCTATCAATGGTCTCACGTTAGACGACAAGCTAATAAGCCAGCTAATTGGCTCGCACAGTCTAGGACGATGTGTTTCTTTAATAGCAATTCTTTCTAAGTTTTCCCATGGAACTATATACTTTGATTATGGACAATTTTTAGTTTTTTACGTTGAATGAATATTTGATTTCTCTCAAAAAAAAGTGTGTTTGACCGATTAGGTGATAATAGGACATGTAATTTTTTTAAAACACTTCATGTAACTGCTAGCTCAAACACTACAAGTTACATACCAAACACTTCTCGAAATAAAATGTTAAACGTTACCTCAAACACTCTACCGAAACAAATTATTGGTTTATTATAATGATATGATAAAATCTCGAGAGCTTTTTCAACCCTCAGTTCTCACGCAAATGAGAATTCTTCCTTTACCAAAATCTTGGATTTTGATTTTAGTGTGAAATTACTAACAGTTGGAAATAATAAGTTCTCACGTCAAAATGGATATTTCGAGCCTAGTATATAAGGTCGGTGAATTAATCATCCTATTGCCAATTGGTTTTAGGAAGGAACATGCCGGGTTTATGGCCTAATGCGCATGTGCGCACACGACCGTGCTCTACGTTCCGTCTATATCGGACTTTAAACCTAATATATTAGGTCATGTTGACATTAAGGGACCAAAAGATAACACGAACGTAAGATCCCCTCGACCAGCGGTTCAATTTTTAACTTCATTAAAGAGAATATTCCTTTTCTTATAATGACTGAGATTGTTTTTGGTATTTTGTGGCTTCAACAGTTCCAACTAGCCATACACTTCACAAGCACACATCTCTCAGCAACATGCCAAACAAAATGCTGTCATGGAGAGTATATTAATGAGAAGCAAAAGTAGGGATTTAGAAAATATTTAGGATGATGAAAAAAATTCTCTATCCTACGTTATTGAAGTAGTTGAGCACCCATCTGTATCATAAACGTTTCCTTCACTAACATACGATTTTTAGATTTGTCAGCTTCAATGGTTTGCTGGCATGATCATAATTTTTCTTCTGCAGCTTGTTTTCTTCTTTATTGACAGTAACATCTTTCACACCTAAATCCCTATCAATGATGACTATTCTTCTATATTTCAATTCAGCCTCCTAATTAATTCTTATAGTAGTATAAAATGGAATAAAATGGGAAGGCCACTCAAATTAAGCAAGCTCTTATCTTGAACAAGAAGGGAGAGAGAGAGAGGAGAATGAAATGGAGAGAGGAGTACCTGGATTTGATCCTAGTTCCAGCTGGACTACTGATCCTGTTTGGCTACCATTTCCTCCTCCTATACAAGTGCAGGAGAAATGCCAAGGACACCACTATCGGGTTCGAAAACCACTGCAACAAAGTCTGGGCCAACAAAATGATGCAGGTGAGTTCTTACTTTTTTTTTTTGTTTTATCAATTTCCATGA
The DNA here is from genome assembly GCA_033239125.1 of Fagopyrum homotropicum. Taxonomy (NCBI): domain Eukaryota; kingdom Viridiplantae; phylum Streptophyta; class Magnoliopsida; order Caryophyllales; family Polygonaceae; genus Fagopyrum; species Fagopyrum homotropicum. The sequence continues at coordinate 8,034,296 of BSWB01000006.1, read as the reverse complement.
ATCTAAGAAAAAACTGAAAAAAAATCTTACTTGGATACCAGATTGATCTGGCAAGCAGAAGTCCAGCGTTCTCAGTAATCAGCAGCAACACATCAGCAGCTACTTTCATGGCATCAGTCTCACTCACTCTTACCTCTTTGATTGGGACATGGGTGGGAAGTTCCTCAAACAATACAATTGTTAGCAGGTTCATCTATGGAAATAAAGGTACATCAATCAATGCCATCAAGTATGTATCGGTTATCGGGTTTTTCTTGGTGGGTTTTGCGTCCTTCGTACAGAGTACCAGATCCTTTGTCCAAGCCAATTTCCTCCTCAGCATGCCACAGGCTGAAGTCCCTGTGGAGTTTGTTGAGGATGCTATGTTAAGAGGCCACAATTTCTGGCAGTTGGGGTTAAGGGCTGTCTACTTTGCGACGAATATGCTCATGTGGATCTTTGGTCCAATCCCCATGTTTGTTTCTTCCGTGACTACGGTGATGCTCCTGAATATTATTGATGAAAACAAGAAGCCAATGCATGAGTTCCCTACTCCAGACAAGAACAAGTTGAAAAGAGTGGGTGAGGAAATTACTACAGTGGCCACCATGGCCCTACATCACTATGAGAGACCACAAGGAACTCAGACTATTGCTTGATCATACCAACAAAGATGATCACAATCAAATCCACAAAATAGAACAATAGCATAGAAGTAGAATCTTCACTTTGAGTTTTGATAGCATAGGAAGCATGTAAAATCAATAATGTATCAAACTCATTTCTGCTCACTGTAAAAGTAATTCAATTAATAGTGAATACCCTCATCTTCCATTTCCGTCCAGCCAAAATGATCAATGAGATGCAGCTTGACACCCATATTCCTCTCAACTGCACGTGTTCGACTTTGGAGACAGATTAGTGCCACATATGTAGAAAGATGAATTTCAGAGCTAATCAAGGAACAAGAAGCTCATGATCTAAATTTTTAAAACAAGTTGTTCAATTATGGCAACACTTCCTCAACTATCGCTGATTCAGGGTATTTGAGTTAAGGATCAATGAAGTAACAAGTTTACGGGGAAATCATACGTTGCTTGGTTTATCATATAATCATGTCGTACAAAAAAGACAACAGTCATCAAAAGGAAATGAAAATAAATTAGATTGTAATCACAGTGTAATTCGCAAATATACACGAATCTGCAAATCTAGGATATCACAAACAGATTCTAATGATCAATGATAGTCTTTATCTCTAATCAGAAATTTGGTCTCTTTCATTACTATCTTGATCTTTGCTTTGGTCTTCAGGTGTCAAGGGGGAACTAGGTTGCTTTCTATCTTTTTCGTCAGGAAGAGATTTCAAGGCTAGCTGGCCGGAATAAAGAAATAAGCCAATAGAGTTTATTCCAAAAACAAATGTTGCCAGGTAACATAGCCCATTTATGATAGTCCTGCAAAATAAGCAAACAAGGTTCAGGAATATGAAAAAAAATACAAGCATGAATCTGCTGGCCAAAGCTGCACACCTGATTGTGATTGTAATTTGGCGAACCTGCAATTGCACTTTATATATTAGCATATAAAGATATATGATCCAACTTTTTTAAGCAAATATCTTAAGGAACAAGAAGAAAAAAGATGTTCTGATATGTAATTATTTTAAGCAAAGCTGCACAGCTGATTCGACGGATTCATGCATTAAACAACATAATGAATAGTGTATATGCGGTAGAGACATTTATTGAGACATGAATATGGAAAGATTTGTGCATTTTAAATCTAGGGAAAATGGCTAAAAATAATATCAACTATCAAACTTGAACCCAACATAATATCCAACTTTGAAAATTACTAGAAGTAGTACAAACTATTAAAGTAGTTACAAAAAATAATACGGTTTGTTTAGCTATATTGTAAGCATAATCACTTTAATTAGCTAGTTTTGATATTTATTTGTTTTTAATTTCTTTACAAAAGCCACGTCACTGCTCAAAACCCTAACAGGATGACATGTCTATATCCAGGTGTCATATCATCGCCGGTAACAGAATTTTTTATGGATAAACAAACTGTATTATTTTTGGTAAATACGTCAGATAGTTTGTACTACTCCGGTAATTTTCAGAGTTCGTACTATTTCGGGTTCAAGGTTGATAATTGGTATTATTTTGAGTCATTTTTCATTAAATATACTAAATCAGTCAAAAGTTTCATCGATGAGCAAACTCATTTAGTTTAATGATTGTTAGTTGAACCAGTAGAATTTCGATTTCCGTATACTTTTTTAACTTATATGCTCTAAAAGAGTCATAGATGGATGGCCTTGATAAGCCTCATTAAACTTTGAAAGAGAACTTTGTGTATTCAGTCAAAACCTAACATGAAACAGGCAAACCCTTCCATCTTTTCTGTAGGATGGTAATGATCTAAGCAGCATAGAAGTATTTGTGCAACTGTTATAACATTTGGAAAAAATACAATTGCCCTACACAAGGATCATACATCCTACGAAATTCTCTGCCTTTTACATAGAAAAATCTAAAGATATTTCTATCTATTTGACTTACATACCACTGCAAAGCTATCTCTAAACCTCCATAACCATCCATTTAATTGCAAAGATGAGATGTTAGAGTAGAGCATAGGCAAGATGAGAATATAAGGTGGTAAGTCAGTCTTATTATTCCAGAAGAAGTAGATCCATGTGTTCTTAGTGGAAACGCTAAGGCTGTGATAGGGATCCACTAATGTCACATATAGGTGACCTTAGACGTGGGCAATAGCAATAATAAGGCACTAGGTTTTTATAGGCTCGTCATTCATCATCTATCTTGTAATTGAAATTTGTCTTGCGACTAGTTAAGGTATCCTGACTAGTTAGGAAAGTTAACTCCAGGACATTCACCCTCCAGTGGCTCTCTGGTTATCTCGTGTGTGTTCAACAGTTCTAATTCCCTTGTTTGTGTTTCTGGTGTTTTGTGGTCAATCTGTGTATGCCCCAATTTGTCTTTATCATAAGACTGGAAGTAAGTTAGACCTAAATACATTCCAAATTTAGTATAATTTCAGCAACTGCAGCAACTCCTATGGAAGTGATTTTTCTCAACTCTCAATCAGCCGATAGGTTATATGTATTCTTAAAATTCTAGTGGTACAGTTTCACATGGCCGTATTCAGTCACGTGAAAAAGAAATGTAAATCATAGAGATATATTTACAATACCAGTACACCGGTATCAATATTTAGTGTGAGTGTAGTAGTTAGAAGAAGTGTGGTAAAAGGGAACAAACTAACCGAGTAGTTATCTGATATCGTCTGACGATTGAGAGACGCCTCTATAGTAGTGGTGAACTTGTAAAGAATAAGAGCAATCACAGCAGCAGTGATTCCTCCCAACAATGCCTGAATTGCGCTAGGTTCAGACTTGGCCTCAACCGAGATTGATCCAATTGCTTTCAGGCTCTCCAATGCTTCTTCCTTCAAAGATTTACTTGCACCCGACGACCTAAACCGCTAATAGAGTAAGAGAGACCATCACTATATACCAAACTGATAAACAATATCTCATTTATCTTGTGAACAAACTACAAATCCAAAGAAATTTAGCAATTTATCTAGTAGAATACCAACTCATGTCTGCGTAGTTTCAATTAGAGGCTCTTTCTTTTCAATTTCAATTCACAGTAGAAACAAATATGAAACTAAACAAAAAAATCAAGTGCTTCCACGAATCCAATCAAAACTTTGAGCGCAAAATTCTCGAAAAACACATGGAAGATCGTAGAGAGATAGAAACAGTACCAATTCTTTCGCTCGTTTAACGCGGCGGCGAATAGAGCGGAAGAGGAAGACGCCAATAGCACCAGTGAGGAGGACACTGGTGGAGACTTGGAGAAAAGAGGGGTTGTCATCGGTGGCGAATATGGAAGGGGTATCAGGAGAAAGCTCGACAGGTCCGTCTTCTGGTCCAGCAGCAGAAGCTTTCACCAATTGCGCGAGCCATGGATGCGAATCCGTGCGGAGGTGGCAGAAGGTAGTACGGACGGTGGTAGAGGGTTTGCAGTTATGAAGGAAGGAGAGAGTGGTGGGGCTAAAGAAAAGATGAGAGGGAGAAATAATGGACTGCAACATCTGAATTCAGAAGAGAGATGGATGCTGCGAGTGGTGTGAATGTTTTCGAAGCTCAAACTGCTCGGCTTTCATGGAGGAGAAGATGGATAATTGTTTTCCATGGGGCCCACACATCCCATTCATGCGATTTAAAAACTTTTAATATTATATAAATTTAATTTAATATTACTATAGTTCAATATATAGTTTATAATACATATTTATTTTATGATACACAGATCATAAGCTGAACACAAAACCCACACGAGATTTGTGACAGAAGAAAACCCAACTAGATCATGAAGATCTTACAATACCTGTAGATCCTCGAACTATCAAAGCAAAACCAATAGCACAAAGATGAACAAGTGCCAAATAACTTTAAGCTGGAGCATCATCTTAATCCCATAAAGAAACAAACCCTAGTGAATGGCAAGAAACAGGAGAAGAAGGTGCCAAACTTAACCCACAAAAAACCATATACAATAAACTAATAATTTATGAGATTGATAACTTGAAGCAAAATTAGACAAGAACCACGACTATGAGTTGTGATAGGAAAACCAAGAAGAAGCAAATAGAAGAAAACCTCTAACCCTACCAAAACCAATGGCAGGAGCTGTTTTTTCCTCTATATAGGTATTAGACTTCTTCAATCATTATTTGAGAACTGGGCATGCTCAAATCACATGAGATTCAAAAGCCCATGTTTTTTCTTCAAGGTTTCTCTGTAGGAGCTGAACAAGAAGGTACTTCTTTGTCTCTCCGGGAGCTGAACATGGAAGTGGCAACATGCAAGAAAGTTGTCATTATTCAATCCAAACTGAAGAATACTTCTAAAAATTCATTGCAATACCAATATTAGTCCGGTGTTTGAGTTACATCCCATGAATTACAATAATAACAGCAATGTACCCGTCAAGTTTTTATGTAATATCGCTATTACAAAAGCCACACGTGCATCGGCAAAATAGGAAAAAGCAAACTGTCCTACGGTTGGTATATGACCGAATTCACCAAACACTATCAGCCTTTACATATTGTCGCATTACAAACATTGCATAAGTAAAATGATCAGTATTTAACAATTATATGTACTCCGACATCAAGTACATGAAGACAATCAAGATAATACAAACTATGACGTCCATTAATCTCTTGTTAAGAGACTTTGAAGTTGAATGCTCAACACCGAGGATGCAGTACTTGGTTGTATTATCTGCAACTTGGTCAACCAAGACATTGTTACACACTTCAAGGGCATCAACTTTTACATCCCGACGCTTATTAATAACTACCAAACGTGTTGCATGTTCACAGTTTTCATAGCTCCCCCATTCCCACTTGATTGAGCTTGTCCCTTGTTTGACTGTAGAATTTTATTACATATCACAAAAAAGTTGTCATTATTCAATCCAAACTGAAGAATATGACATCACATGCGCATGAGAAGCTCAATACTTGTGGAAGTTTATGTGCAAAAGGTGAGCTAGAGTCCCAAACCCATTCATATTTTTGCAGCAGGTGGTTCTACATCCCAAACGAGCTTCTCTATCAACTTTCCCGCCTCCTCCACCATACGGAGCTTAGGTGCCCTTGTGATGAACATTTACGTATACAAAGGTAAGTAATATTTAAAAGGAATACTTGAAGATATTGAATTCACTAAACAAATATTTTACATCTTTAAAAATATACGGATGACCCAATTCTCATTAGTATGATAAAGTTTTAGATAAAGGAAAACTAAGCTACAAGTAATGAAGATCCAAAGCGACATAATGCTACACAGAAGATTACCATAATCATAGAAACAAGAGTTGATAAAAATATCAAATTTTGACAGTCTTAGATGTTTCTTACAAAAATCAAGAATTTCGACAATAAGTTGTTCTTATTCAAGTTCAAGTTCCGAGTGTTGTTAGTTACACTAAACTCAAACTAAAAAGGCCGTTAAGTATTTTGCGATCAATACAGTGTTATTTTAGTACTTCTTATTCAAGTTCTGAGTTCAATTTACAGCAATCCATGTGAACTTGCATATGATGATTCCATACAAGAAGAAATATTTTTCTCTTCTCCATAATGCATCAAAGATAGCTATAGCAACAAATCAGCAGAATCTTTCAGTAATTACAGACAAGTTAATGTACACAAGATGATAATACATTAGTATCTCTAGATTTAGGGGACAAAAGCACACACCTTTCTTATGATAAGATAATGGGATTGTGTGATGATTGACGAAATTGTAAGTTGTTCTCAAAGAGAGTGAATACAGAAAGTACACAACTTTCGTCACTCAACTAATTAGAGAGTATCGATTCTACTTCTAATTTCTACTTCTAATTTCTAGACGAGAGAAATTTCTTATGATAAAGATGTCAATTTGTTCAGAATAACTTATGTGTATTGGATGTGAAAAGAACTTGAGAAGAACCCTAACTTGAGAGAACGCATGATGTCGTGAGTAGTTTTGGAGATCATCGACAAGGTAGAGGCATTTCCCGGACATTATTCAGTGTTCTTCGCAGTCGTCATTTCTCGTCAAACCCTAGCAATCCCATGGTGTATGGTATCAAATGGGAGAGAATTGTGGAGGTGTGAAGGGCATAAACGGGATATCAACGCATAAACTATCATAGAACCTCCCAAAACCTTAGATGAGCAACTTCCAAAAATGGAAGTTTCAAAACTTGTTAATCACAACAAAGAATGCAGCGGAGCTATGACAAAACTCTAACTAAACGCTTCACAAAATAATTATCGGAAAACTGAATCTAAAATAGTAATTTTTCTTGTAATACCATTAATTACCGTATTCTCGAACCCTAATACCTCTGCTTTTTAACTCATCTAAGCGTAAAAGCTTATATATACTTTCAAAACATTTTTTTTGTTATACAACGGTAAACAAAAGGGGAACCGTTCCTATAAACGGGTCACCTCAAACCATCCAAACTAAATTAAATGAAATTACTTTTAAGAATCATCACAAACATTGTTTCGAATTTTTGGTTCAATGATCTAAAACATATTAAAATTAACTTTTCTTTTTGCTTATTTCTTAAACAAGCAAAAGACCGGTGAAGTGAAACATGAACAATTAGCTTTGACGACTTGGCATTTATATAGATTTTCTTGACTCTATCCAATATGGTATTGCCACCAAGAAGATCATAACTTCAATAGATGAATCGAAGCTGTACCATTTTGTATTTGTGATTCATTGGAATCCATTTAGGAGGGAAAACCATGATTTTCTGCAAATTAGTACTAGTTATCATGAAAGGAAATAAATCTAAAATACATGGAATGTGATTAGCATTCATTGACATTAGACGCAACAGACTTAGCCCAGAACTTGATCTGTTCTTTCATGTCTTCAGCTGAGCTGTTGGTATGAACCAAAGTCGGAATCGGAGGAGAGTAACCCCGCTGAGTTTGCGCTGCATTCCATGCCTCACTCAGTGAAAGTTTCTTGTTTCTCATCGCTTCTCCTTCTTCCTTGATATTTAACCTAGCAAGTTTATCAACAACAGTTGGACTCAAATCCTCCTCATCAAAAATAAATCCCAAATCCTGAAACCCTTGCACTTCTTTATCACTTAGTTTCTTCAATGAAATGGTTCTCTTCAGATTTGTATCGCTCAGCTGATCTGATCTTCTCTGTTGGAGACTCCTGGATGTTGCAGGCTGAGAAAGGGTATCTTTCATGCCCTAAAATGGTAAATAATTAGAAAAAACAACGAAAAAGTTAAAACCCATCTCGAATAATTCGATTCATACCTTTGAAGATGAGTGCTTTGGTGGCATGAGAAGAGACAGATCCAAAGACGATCTTCTAGTGAGTTTGCTACAAGGCATAGCATGCCTTATCAGATCGCCCATTCTCGGCCCATATTTGTCATCTTTGTCTTCAACAGCAAATCTCGGTGGTAGAGATGGAGCTTTCTGCAAGACGCTTCTGGTTTGCGAAACATTCTTCGTCGATGAATCGGAATTGCTCCTGAGAATCTTTGGCTTTGTCTTGAGCAAATTCGTAAAGAACCAGCCTTCTTCCAAGAGCTTAATCGGCTCTTCATTGCTACGACGATCTTCCATGGCTTTGCAATTCAGAACTTGGGGATTGCTCTTTGTGATGAACCTGCAATTGGTAAGCTAAAAAACTGAAAGCTGTAAATGGGTTGCTACTTGAGGGGTGTAGTGGGTGTGAAAGTATTTTGCTTTTATAATCTAGACAAGAGCAAAAGAGGGTGATGGTACTCATGTAGGTTCGTGAATAGTGCAACCAAATCGGGTAAGGGAATTATTAAATAGGAAATGTTCAATTAATATTTTTTATTCTCAACGGTTGAAATTTGTATTAGCAGAAAAAGTTCTCTAAAGTTGCTTTCTTGAGGATTTTAATAGACTTATACCCCTTTGTAAATCCGGAATCGGAAACGAAAACGGGATGAAAATGAATTCAGTCCATATGCATACCTTGTTCATGAATTTTTGAAATTATGTAGTGTAGTTTCATACAAAATGTATTGGGTTTTTTTTTATTTTGTATCTCTATAAGGTATCAAAAGTAACCAAATTCTATTCCAATTACTTCAAACCACAATGAATAATTTTAAAAAAATCTATTAACAAGGGTATACATGTAAATTAGATTCGTTTTCATTTCGTTTTCATTTCCGAATTTAAAACCAAATGGGCCCTTATTGTTGTAACTTCCTTTAAAAGACTGCTAATTGATACTATTATAATTAATTTCAATTAAATTAGAGGCAATCACATTTATGTTTACAGCTGGTGCATAAGGGTACATTTAAGTGAATTAATGATGTTTATTTGAAAATTTTTAAAAACATCAATCTTGAATTAGTATATTTTCTTCAATCATCTCTCTAATTTTGCACCCAAAGTGTTAAAATTTGTGTATTGATTTTGTGCTTGGGATCCGAAAGCGAAATTGAATTTAGTTAATTCCGTATTTGGGATCTGAAAGAGAAATTTAGTTTAATTAATTCCGCACTCGGTGCGAAAGCAAAAATGGGTTTAATTATTGGATAAAATGACCAACTAAACATTTTACCACTATTACTCTATTAAGAATACTCATGACATAAACTCATTAAGTAAATATACCCTTAATAGAAGTAATAGTGGTAACTTAATTAGAGCGATAAAAATTAAAGGGTTTACAAAATAAAAGCTTATAAAAAAAGTCTACTTCACTGATATCTTTCTTAATTAATTTAACATTTAATGTCATAAAGAGAAATTAATTTTAATAATTAATTAATTCCGCACTTATAGTCAAAACTTTAAAAAAAATTAATAACCTGATTAATTTCTGTAGGGATAAAATTGAATAATTTTATAAATAAATACTACCTCCGATAAAAAATAACTGTCATTTTAGCCTTTGACACAATTTTTAAGAAAAACATTAAATAATATAGATTTTGTAAAAATTTTCTAAATCTTATCACATATTTAATATTCAACCTTCTTTTAAACCAATAAGAAAGATTTTAGAACAAAAATTAATCATTTACACCAATTTTCAAGAACATTTCTTATAATTATTGTTCATTTATTGGCCTAGAAAACTTAAAACGACAGATAATTTTGATCAAATTTCTAATGCTAAAACGACAATTATTTTTGATCGGAGGGAGTATAGGTTAATCCAAGACCACCCTCAAAAACTATGAACGGTACAAACATACAATGGGTTCAAATTCACATCACACTGAATATTTTCTTATGAAATTTACCATGTTTGTATAACCGTGTGTATATAGAACATTAAAAATAAAATATTGAACATTAAAAGTAGAAGGCATGCAACATGCATAAATGGTAAAGTTTTTCTTTAAACCAAAAAACAATGTGCTGCTATGAAAATTTTGTACTTAACATACCCTTCATTGTTAATCATAGACTCATAGTATAAGTATAAACATCGTGTTTTTAATAGATTAAGTGAAAACGACATCGAATAGAAAATAGGACTTATCGTATATTGGGGTATTTATTGGTGGTAAGATATTGTCTTCCGATCGAGTGTTCGCTCCTTATAAGTGGTTGACATCGACATTATGTCTTCGTCGTGCTTTCATTAACACTTTCGAGTTTCGACATACTAAGACTTTCAATTTAGATCGAGTATTTGGCATTGATGCTTTAATATAAATCATGCACTTGCATTGATGAAATAATAAAATTTTCTTTATGTGACTTTTCAGCGATAAATTACTTATCATCATAGTTTTATAATAAAAATCAAGCAATTAACTTAAGGGTAATTTACCTTGATTCAAACAAGTTATATTATTTTTCATAATTTGTAATACATAAGTAACTTATTTCCTAGTAAATTACACATATGAATAGTGTTTAACCGGATAAACCCTAAAAAAATTACACAAAAGGTAGGAGACAAGTTCATCGGTTCGGTTTTAACCTGTTGTCACATAGATAAAGTCATATGAAGACATCCAATGTAAAAAAACGTTCTACACCCGTTTGTTTCAACCGGTTTTTATGTAACATTTTATCATCAAGGAAATTTCAAACATTAGAATCTTGACATTTATATTTCCCACCGGCTTTAAGTAGACATTATCGTTGCCTAAATCTATTTTAAAGAGCTACAACATTACCGTTAAACAATTTCTCCATGGTGGTCACTAAGTTGACTCATTTTGATGCCCTTGTTCTTTATCGTATTATGCCAAAAAAAAATCCAGTTTTTAGATAATGTCCATGAGATCTATAAATTTTTTTAATATATCCTTTAATCATCCATAATTAATTTTTTTAAAAAAAGAAATGGGTAAAGTAGACTCTTTTTTATGAGTTTTTAATTTTATAGACCCTTTAATTTTTACCACACTAATTGACTTACCACTAATTGACTTACCACTATTACTCTTTTACACTATTACTTTGTTAAGAGTATATTTACTTTTCCCACCAAAAAAATATATATATTTACTTAATGAGTTTATGTTACAAGAATTCTTAACAGAGTAATAGTGATAAAATACCTAGTTAGCCATTTTATCCTTTAATTTTTTGTAAGCGTTTGAGATTCATCTAGATATTCAAAATGACAATTAATAATAACTTATAAATGATAATTATCTTTGGGCTAATTAGGTAAGTAGGCTTTTTTTTTTTATTGTACACTAAGTAGGCTTTTATTAGTTTTCCAATTAGTAAATATACCCCTCCCATATTTTTTACCCTCCAAACCCTATCCTCCCATGTGACATGTGTCAATTGAGGCCCCACCCTCTTCCAAAACCATCCCCAACATGCAAATTGTCACACATCAACACCGTATTATTTGCTTTCTTTAACCTTATGTAGAAGAAAAAATTGTTTTCTCTTGCTCCTGCAGTGGAGGTATTTGCATATACGTAGGCACTTGGTCGATTTATTCTCGACGGCTAGATCTAATTTACAATTTCACCATTTTTATGGCCAAAACACATAATCAATTTCAATCCAAAGTTGGAGAGATCAAAGACAAACCTGTCCACCGACCAACTATATTGTAGATTTAGACCTTACGCACTAGCGATATATCGGAAGGAACGTCATGTAGATTATGGGGTATGAGTTTTATTTATTAACTTTTTTAACTTTCTGGTATGAGTTTTTATTTCTGGTATGTAAATGTTCGATATGTAAATTTCCGGTATGAGTTTTATTTTTGGAATGTAAATTTCTGGTATGAATTTTATTTCCAGTATGTAAATTTCTGGTATGAATTTTATTCCCGGTATGTAAATTTTTGGTATGTAAATTTATGGTATGAAAATTTGGTGTAAAAAATTCTAGTATGACAAAATTCTTGTATGAAAAATTCTAGTATGAACTTTTCGTATGATAATTTCTGGTATGAACTTTTCGTATGATAATTTCTGGTATGAAATTTCTGGTATGAAATTTTTGGTATAAAAATTCTGGTAAAAGAAATTCTGGTATGAGTTTTATTTTTGGTATGTAAATTTCTGGTATGAGTTTTATTTCCGGAATGTAAATTTCTGATATGTAAATTTATGGTATGAAAATTTGGTGTAAAAAATTCTAGTATGACAAAATTTTTGTATGAAAAAATTCTGGTATGAAATTTTCGTATGATAATTTCTGGTATGAAATTTCTGGTATGAAATTTCTGGTATAAAAATTCTGGTATGAGAAATTCTGGTATGATAAATTCCGATGTGAGAAATTTAGTCCAGAAAATAAAAAAAATAATAAAAAATAATAAATAGGTAAGAAAAATAATAAATAAAAAAATAAATTCAGTAATTAAAAATTAAAACTTATACTTATATAACAAATAACAAACATCATTTATTCCTTTCTTTCTAAATAGAAGGGTTAATAATTTACCTACTATTAAATGAAAGTGGTAAAAAATTTGGGGTACACTTTCTTAAACAAAAACTCAAAAAAGCCTGGTATGTCAAATTCTCCCATTATCTTTTTTCTCTAAGTGCTGATTAAGATGGTCAAAATATGTATTTCGAAAAATTATAAAGTTTAAGGACACCATTTAAATACGGAAAAACATTTAGGCATAATGCGGAAAAAAACTAAAGTGTAGGTGGACCAACCGGAATTTTCAATCCATCGGCATAAACTTTTTGAGACTGAACCCTATTTTCCTTTTCTTTCAATCATTCTACCATGATTCTTGATCTCCTAAGAACTCAAATAAAAGGACCCCAAGTCACCAACCGAAGGGCTCAAGAGCCATGGAACCGATGTAAGTTGCAAGCCAATGGTCCATGTAGTTGGATTGGGCTCGTCGCTATAATAAGTCTTTTTAATACAAGGCATATATATATATTTTTGTTCACAACAAAGTGCCTATTGCTTCAACCAACTGTCATGAGGCAACCAAGAAGATTATCAACCATAAATGAGACTGAAGATAGGCTTTATGCAATGGACTGGATAGCCAGGGATAGATCATAGGTCATTTCTCATGTGGATAGAGACACAAAGCCAATTTTATATTATATAGAAATAGAAAAAGAGTTGAATTCTCATGTGAACTGATCCAAAGAAGATCTTATAATATCGAAAAGAGTTCTTCACTAAGCAGATTAGCCTGCTGTGTATTTTTTTTGCAGGTATCACACGATACATCTGAGCCTGCAAGCTGATGAATACCATACAGAATTATTTGTGAACAAGAGTATCATAACACCAAAATTATACTAAAGAATATAATGTCACAAACAATAAAAACACTTTAGGTACTTTCAGTATTTCTTGTGACTCAAGTAATCTCTCCAAAATCAACATGATCATAAGCCTACGACATTCGTCCAGATATGCATGGCCTTTCGCAAAAATGCACTATTGATGTGATAGCTAGGAACTACAGTGAAACTATGTTTATACATAAGACACAGATCGTTGACAGGGTGGACCGTAGACTTCAAAAGCGTGATGATATATGTCCAACAAAATCATTAATCAAGGGAATTCGAATACTTACATGGTGTAGTTAGCTCTATCTCAAGACGACCAAAACTGATATTAGCATTGTAACGGGCAGAGATATCTTCCTCTCTAGCTTTTTCCTCTCTGCTAACACAGCAGCTGCGGATAGTGTATGGACCGGCATGATAAGGATCACAAAATTTTTGCTTGATACATCTCTAGGAAGTAGAGAGGCACAAAACCAAATTCCCACAGAACATATATAAGATTGCCATTGTTTTAGAGTTGCCTGCTGATGGCTATTAACTCGATAAGCGGACAAAGGCACAAGTTCTCGTATTTACAATGTAAAGGAAGGTCCTTGTCATCGGAATGGGTTAGGACCAGTACACCATCTCTGAAAGTAAATCTTGAGGTGATTCCAAGTTGATGATAAGTAGAAGAATTTACGTGGATATAATCACTTTTTCCCGTATGACAAGTACATTCTCTGGGGATAACTAGTCGACTTTCTGACATCTTGCACTTGCATTTGTCTAGTTCCTCGGATTGAAAGACTTCCCTACAACTCTCAGATGACAACTTCCTAATTGTTGAACAGAGACTTGAAGACAATGATGCAACAAAATTATGAACACCTTCCACAGTTGAGCAGCCATCAGTGAGTTCTAGCTCCTTCCTGACAACCTTCAGAGCCAATTGATAGAGAGCAGATATGCACCCAAAGCACCAACTATATGAACACGTCATTTCGGGTTCTGCTGAATAATGGGTGCTCCCCTCAGGGGATAAGTTAGCATCAATTTCAACGCAGGCATCGGCTTCTCCATTTTCTACCTGTGATAAAGTTTCTGGCTGTTTGTAGGTCTCATTGGACCCTAAAAGCTCAAGGTCACCCAACTCACCAGAGACACGAGACTTCATATCTGCAAATCCATTATACAGTTTACAGGAATCCAAACCGTTTCCATTTACTGTAATCTCGTGACAATGGTTGGAGATAAAAGCTTCGAATAATGCTCCATCCTTCTCACTGGAATGTGTCTTACATGGCTGATTAACGTCAGACTCCTGAATATCGGTAACAATCTGAGAATCTTTCTCATTATTTATGAACTCCATATAATTAAGAGAAGCAGTCTCAGCAATGTCGATTCGGCTTCCATCCACACCTTGTACATGCTCAGCCTCAAGCAATTTTCCATCAAGAACACTTGTCTTTTGCATGTCATTCCTAGCAACATTCATGGCTTCATCATCCGAATTAGAAGATTCAGTATTATTGATTGAGGTTCTGTTCACATCTTGTAGGTCGGGCACTGCCTCAAGAAAGCTTCGGTTAACAACTATCTCCGGCGCGTCAATACCAGCATTGTTGATTGTGGAACCGTCCACACTTCCTCGTATAGTTTCTGCACCATGAAGGTTTGTTCCACTTGGTTCCACACTGACCTGAGGAGAATTATCTTTATCAGCAGACCCTTCATCGTCAAGCTTTGCTTTTGTCGTCTCTGTTTGAACATCTAACTCCAAGCTGAAAAATCAAGAATCTTCTTTAATCATAATCATGAAGAGGACTGGAAGTTAAACATAAAAAATCAAATTAAGGCAGCAGTTGCTACAGTACCTTTTTAAAGTGTGTACCCAGTTATTAACCATATCCTCCAGGTAAGCAGCTTGTGACAACAGTCTTACAAACTGATATTTATCTTTTCCTGCTTGAATTCTGGTACTGATCTCACTAACAAGCAGCTCAAGAACTTTTCGTACCTCCAAGGAGACTTCAGCAAGTGATGTGTATGCACCTCTATATGCAGACAAACCAACAGCAATCAGACCTCTCGCTAAACTAAACTTCTCTTTTCCCTTTGTAGTATTGGAAATGTAGGCACCAGTGTCCTCTGATAGATTACCCGAACGAATAATGCAAGAATTAAATGGCCAGCCTCTCCAAGGTCCACGAACATCTGCACATGGGCCATCTTTCAACTTGGATGATACCCAACAAAGCTCAGCAAAATGCGGAAAGCTCAAAATTTGATAACCAAAGCAAGTTATTGCCATCAACAAGTTCGATTTCCCTTTCACTATTCTACTATTAGATGGAACCGTTGTCTTATGAGCAAGATCTTCGGGAGGAGCAATGGCAGATTTGGGTTCCTCTGCTGCTCTAGAATTTTCCTTCTGGATGGGTGTATCCTTCTGATTTTCCTTTTGACCTTTGTACAGCATATGTGAATCCTGAGGATGTCCTTTGAGATAAATTAACTGTGTGAACTGTTTGACAATATCTCTAGCCAACTCAGATGCACATGAATGCATCATCATCCCATTGTCGACTTTTCCATCCAAGTCAACTGTAATTCTGGGCACTGCATGCTGTGATGAAACCAAACCTTCAGAACTGGATGAGCTACTTTCAAAGAATTGTCTTACTTTGGGAGGTAATGATGGATAAGGCACGTCTGAAGAAGCC
Source organism: Fagopyrum homotropicum (assembly GCA_033239125.1). NCBI lineage: Eukaryota > Viridiplantae > Streptophyta > Magnoliopsida > Caryophyllales > Polygonaceae > Fagopyrum > Fagopyrum homotropicum. The sequence continues at coordinate 8,018,257 of BSWB01000006.1, read as the reverse complement.
TGGAAATACAAATTGCATAAAAACTCAATAAAGATAATTTAGAACTTTGGGGAACGAGGTTGATGAGGAACAAACTATGACTATTACAATAACATACTCTCTACAGGAAGATTTCAGTATTTCACTGCATTACTTGTAAAATTTTATATTTGATTTGCACCATTCCACATCTTCATTTCTTTGGAGGGCGGAGAACGAGTAGGAAGGGGTCTTACCAAGACTATTAAGGATGATGCGACACCTAAAGCTTCAACTTGTTCTACAAAACAGTTCCATGCTTGTGAAGCACATTGCAATTCTTTGGTATCTAGAATTCCTTCCAACTCAGATGTGGGTAGCAAAGGCAAATCTCTCTGAATTTCCAACTGATTGATATCAGTCATAAGATTATCTGGAATATCTGCTGTGGACAAACTTTCTTCCTGAGATACTTCATAGAATGTTTCCACAGCCCACAAATCAATTCTAGGCATGAACAACACACACGATTTGACACTTGTACATCTCACTGCAAAAGCAAAATAAGTTTAATTGTGTGAGGATCCCCGTAGTTCCAGAAACTTTTCTGTTATCACCATGCATGTCGCCGGCAAGGCTCAAAAAGAAATATTTGCAAAGCTCAAATTCTAAATGTGCGAAGTGTGTTTGTTCCTTTGTTGCATGGGAGTCTGCCGGAGGGTGAAGGGAAAGAAAACACTGATGTTCTGTGAAAGTTAATGAAAACATGGGCTACATTCATGATCAAAGCAGAGAATAAATGACAATGAAGTTCCAACATTGGCTAAGGATGCAGTCCTCTTGCTCTATTTTTATTTCAAGCCTTTTAACCTCAAAAATGCAAATTAAACCCCTGAAGCTGTGTGTCAGCTTGTCAAACAGATACTATAAAATCATTGATTGAGGTAACAAACAGTGATTCTCTTGAAGAAGATGCATTCTGGTGCAACTTTCAAGTTTTTACATATGGAACTTTAGTTTGAAGTTTAAAAACCTCCAAAGAAAAACTAATCATTAATATTGGAGAAAATCAGATCATGTTTACTCTAAAGTGAAAAGGTAATTGACCAAAAAAACATAAATCTGGCTATGAAAAAATTTCCTGCCACTTTCAATACTTTTTAACAAAATTTTGAAAGGTTCCTATCAGTTCCAACTAAAAAAATCGAAATCCTAAAAGGCATAAATGGCATCCTTCTAGAATAGCCTAGTGAAATCAAATTATTTTACTTACTTAGAATTTGCATGATGCCTTGGGAAACATCACCATGCCCTTCTTGTGAAATTGTTGCCATGTCAATTTTATGTATTTCCGCGTTCCCAACAAAACAATGCAGAAGGCAAGAAGCAAGATGCCTCTGGCCTGATCTGGGATTTCCAGCAATCAACATCCTATAGCCAATTTCATTCCTTCCCGAACATAAATTTCCGAGGCCACGGAAAGATTTATCATGACTGCAAGGCCCAAGTGAGGCATTTGCATCATCCTGAATCTCTTTGGGCATATCATTGCTAGAACAAGCAGCACCTCCGGCTACAAGGCCAATAGTAGAAAAGTTTGCCACTATCTTGTCAGAAATTTCTGACAATTTGACCATAGCTTGAACATGACGCCACCAATTATCAGCAAATTGTTTTTTTTCCTGCAGAGCAGCAACAATCTCATTTTTTATGGTGACTCCAGCTTTACACAGCAGAGGTGGTAACCAAATGCGTTGATCAAGATAAAGCAAAACAACCATGCTGGATAAAGGTTGCAGGAGACAAGGAACAAGATACGAATGTAAGGGCGATCCTGCAATTTCATTAGCAGCAGCCCCGGCCTCTCTGCGGGAACATGGGGGTGGGGCCCTTGAAAGTGCCTCCAGCCAGTCTCTCTCTTCAACCAAGATGGACGGAAGTTGGGGAAATTTTCCCTCAAAATCTCTCTCTCCAGCAACTAAAAGAATTTTTTGTAAGGGACAGCTCCTTTTCAAAGCAGTCATGGCTGCTTGAGTGCAAAGGGCTTGTAGATCAGCACCAGCAAATCCCACAGTTTGCCCTGCAACCCAATTGAGCAAAGAAGCACCAAGTGGTTTTGGCCACTTTCCTGTATGTAGTGCTAAAATGGCAGCTCTGTCCTCAACCTTAGGAAGTGGGAAGTAGATCTCCCTATCAAACCTCCCAGGCCGACGAAGAGCTGGATCCACAGCATCAGGGCGATTTGTTGCACCAATTACAACCACAGATCCTCGGGATTTAAGACCATCCATCAAAGCAAGTAAGGTAGACACAACTGAACTATGAGTTTGGTCTTGCTGCTTTGATCGAACGGGTGCCAGCCCATCAATTTCATCAAAGAATATTATTGACGGTTGACATTTTTCTGCAACCTGAAACAAAAGCCTTAACTGCCGCTCAGCATCACCAACATACTTGCCCAAACAATCTGCACCCTTTCTAGCAAAATAAGCTATCCTTTTATCACCACGAGCACAAGAGCCAATTAATGAACGGACTACTAAGGTCTTGCCTGTTCCAGGATGACCATGCAACAATACACCTCTGGGGGGTGTAAGCCCCATGTTATCAAAAAACTCAGGATATAACAAAGGTAATATGACAACCTCTTTCATGCATCGAACAACATCTTGAAGTCCGGCAACAGATTCCCATCCTTCAAACATCTTTTCACCTTCAGAATGAGAACCGCCAACATAGACAGGGGCAATCCTTAGCATGTCACGCTGAAGCCTCTTAGTCTCACGTTTGAGAAACTCGTCATCCTCACCACATTTCTCCAACCATTTTTCTTCAGCATCATGGTCTTTCCGCCAAGCATCATTGGACTGCTTCCTTATTTCCAACTTCATTTTCTTAGCCTTCAGTTTCTTTATGCGTTGCAAATAATGATGTCCATGAGGCTGAAAGAGATGTCTATGGTCTGTGCAGGCTATGAGAAATTTGCGATGATCAAAAATGCATCTACTAGCTCGCGCACACGGCTGTAGAAAGTGAAGCGAAAGCAAAAGAATAAGCAGTTGGATAGTACTGCAAGAATTTACCAGAAATTTACAATGCAATGCTGCACACAAAGCTTGATATAAATATCCACTTATGTAGTTGAAAAGAGATTAACAGATGCTAATAATTTTTTAATGAACAGACATTATTAAATATTTGATGAACAGATATTAATCAACTTATTTTAACTGCTCACCAAGTGATAAGTTCTGGGGCATCTATCCACACGACAGCCAGTGGTTGCACCTGGCCTGCCACAGCAAGTGCACTTCAGTGCCCTTCCTCTGCAAAGTGCAGCTCTGATATTCTTCAGGCAACCCAACCCAGCAAAGTATACCTACGGAAATAAAAGAAAATGAACTGGATATCAAAGAAAAGAAATCAAACAAATAGGCAATGTGTTCAATACTAAATTAAATTGAGATCATTCATAAAAATTCAAAAAAAGAAGATACTATTTAGCTATGGGGACATTTCAATCTCCATTTGTATTACTATTCTAAACGGGACTTCGATTAAAAAATTATTGGTTTAGCATTACCGGTTCTTCAGCAGTTCAGCATCCAATGACCAGAAACATAAGCTGATAAACCCTGAACTTAAATACCAAACAAACTCATTTGGCATTTTGGCTCCTTTGAAGTAGGCAAAAAAGGAAAGAGGATAAAACATAACAGGAATAATTCCTTAAAATCAGTCTCTATACAAACTATTCATCCAAATGATCCGTAGACCTCCACCAAGGTATATAAGTCCTGAACATAAAAGGCAAGGTAACAAAATAAACTTGCAAAAGAAGGCCTTTTCTGGGATGTGAGTGAAAATACGAACTCAGAATTGCTGTATTTCATGAAAAAAAAACAAGCTTAAGAAATATGACTAAGACTAAGAAATAATTATACATACCTCCGGACTCCACACAGCACACTGCTGATGAACCCAAATTCCAGCAATGCCATAACGGTCATTAATAGGGCCCAAGAGTCCTCCCAGCCAGCCAGGTTCATCACCAAATCCGTCCCATAAATCATATTCAGGCTCTTCTGACTCTGATGAACCACTATATGGTTCATGGTCACTCCCACCTGTACCAGGAAGCAACCTCTTGGGGGGCTTACCATCAGTTCCCCCTCCACATAAACCACATCGCCTGCCCTCCTTTATATGCCGTTTTCCATGTCGACGAGTATAAGTGGTACAAGAATTTCCAGTCTGTTTTCCATGCTTTTCCTGCTGTAAAGTCTGCGAGCTACTCTTCCCAATAGTATGTTCTCCATTCTTCTTTCGGTCATTAGGCAGACTGACAACCTCTGAAATCTCTCGCCCATCTATTCCATCCTTTACACACTCAGTTGGCCCTGATGCATTCAAGTTCTGCTCAGAATCTTCTCCATTATGTCTCCCAACTTCAATTTCTTTCTCAACAGCCTTTGAAGCACTGTCATTCACTTGTTCCTCCAAATTTGTATCATCGTGAGCAATCAGATTTTCCTCCAAATGTATATCACCGTCAACTTCAATGTCTTTCTCAACCACCTGTGTAGCATTGCCATCCACATGTTCCTCATGATTTGAATCACCATCAATGATTGGTTTCCTCTTCAAACTAGTAGAATCAACCTCGCACTCTTTCAAAGCACCCTGTGACGCACTATTATCCACTAGTTCCTCATTTGTATAACTCATTTGACTCTCCGACAATGTACGTTCATCATTACCCATCTCTACATTCTCTTCAATGCCACCTTTCTGGAGAACATTATCCTCTTCACCGTGCAACTCACTCTCGCCGTCAATGGAAGCCCTGACCCTACCTGGCCTCTTCGACTTCACAATAGTTGATATGCCACCATCCACAGCTTCCTCTTGATCATTCAACCCATCCTCAACCAACATCACTTCATCCTTAATCTCATCAAGGTCCTTAAAAAGCTTCCTTTTCCCATGAAGAGAACCAGTTTTGCCTTGGCCTTGCCGCTTCGAATTCCCAGTCCTAGATCTTAGTCTAGACTTCCAACCACCAGAACTCTCTTCAGAATTCCTAGAATTAGAACAAGGATTTGAACCAGAGCCATTTTTCCCAGACTCAAATTCCCCAGTTCCTCTTCCCCCAACACTCCCAACATTTCCCCCTCCGTTCGTATCAAACTTTTTCCGTCTTTTCTTGGGAGGGGGTGGCGAGACATCAAGAATCACAGGTGCTCGTCTCACACGACTACTCCGGCGAAGCTCAGAGTCATCGCCCACTGATTCAGCTCTACTATTTCCCTCACTTGGTTCAGTTTTAATCCTTTGGTTTTGATTAAAAGAATTATCACAAATTGCATCGAGTCTTTTGTGCTTCTTTCGCCTGATTCCCAACCGATTGTGCTTCCTACCTTCCGAAGAAGAAGAAGAAGGCGCCGATTGAGGCAATCGCATGACTAAAACAGGGGATTTTTCCTAAATATCTAAAATTACAGGCCAACAGAGAGACGGGCTTTCATCAACGTATTTCGTCAAATCAAGAGTAATCCATAAGTAATCGACCGCTTGGGGACTAACCTGCTAGCGGAAGATGCCAATCAATCTTACGTAGACGAAATTCCTGGAGAGAAAAACGTTCAGTGAAATGCCCAAGAGATACAGCCCTAGAAGAAACGCTCGAAGAACAGTAGCGCGCTTAGTTCACCTGCGATTTGGCTATGCGTGAAGTGGGATGAGAGTGGGTTTCGAATGGATTTGCATCACTCAAGAGGCTTCTCTCTCGCTTCCCACTCCTCTCTTCTGTCGTATAACTCCTTCGCTGGTTGCTCTGGACAACGGGGACTAGGGCAGAGGAGCCTTCAATGTTTCAGACACGTCTATTAAATTCCACGCGCTAGGTTTAGCGTGACATACACCATCCTTGTACTAAAAAAATACTACTAGTACGGTATCCTTTCAAAGTTTAATAGGTGAATATTTATTTTTATTTTATAAAGTATTTTTATATATCGTGATAATTTTAATTAATTAATTAAAAAATAAATTGAAATTAATTTTAGATTTTTTTATTAAATTAATTATATTATAGATAAACAAGCTAAAATAGTTTAAGACATATCCAAAATTTTTATATTTTATATAATATAAGAGTGTAAAAAATCTCATATTAATTTATTATTTATAAAAATAGTAAAATGAAATACATATTTTAAAAATAAAAAATTAAAATTTGAAATTGAAATGTAAGCGTTTAAAACATTTAGATTTTAAAAATTTATATTCAAAAAATTGTCTCAGGTAATTTAAAATATGATTCTTAAAAAAATATTTCGGGTAATTTAAAATACGATCCTTATGAAGGTCATATTTGAGTTCAAAAATGGTATTATTTGTCAAGTCAGAAATGGTAAAACCATCAAATTTTGACATGATAATTGGGTAACACAAATACCACTTATAATAAATGACCTGAAACACTAATCAAATTCAAAGTTAGTCACTTTTTAAACTACTTTATAGAGTGGGATGTCACCAAAATTGATAACGAGTTACAAAACGTGATCAACCCGGATATAAGGAAAAAAATGAGTAATTCTATCCGGTTAGACACGGGAGGCAACCCGGACGCATTACGTCTGTGCCTCCCTAGCGCAGTCCAGTTGCGCCTTCGAGGTGCACTGCGAATGTTCCTTCGAGGCGCACTGCGACTGTGCCTCCGGGGTACACCGCGACTATTCCCCATAGGCGTATTGTGTATGTTCCGGGAGGCGCATTGAAATTGTGACCCGCTGTCTATCTTTGACTGCGCTCAAGCCTTATCTTTTGAGAGGACCTCGCCTGTTCTTACCCTAACCAATGCCTCAATATATGTTTTACGTAAATCCAAATCACAATTCGACATCTCAACCCAAAAAACATCGTAAAATATGTCGACATTTTCCGAAGAGATCGAAATTGAATTTAATGGTGAAAGCGTTAATCTTCCGTCTGATGAAAAGAAGTATAACGATCCAAATGAGCTTCTTACACATATGAAAGTAAAGTATATTATTTCATTTAACGGGATTATTATTTTCCTTCTTTTTTGTCATTTTATTTTCTAGTTTTAGGCATGATAGAATTGAGAACCGATATCGTACAACTAATACATTTATTTCGTTTTGACTAGTTTTAGACATGACAGAATAGAACACCGGAATTTCACAATTAATGCTTTATTTTGTTTTTTTTATTAGTTTTAGATATGTTAGAATATAGAACCAGAACTTTAGAATTAATAGTTTATTTTGTTTTTATTAGTTTTTTAAATTTAATATTTTATTTTTAGGATCTTACATAATATTCTCGTGTGATTCATACCGATTTTTCGTCCAAGTTTGAGCTTCATGAATATGCCCGCCTTGGCCATCAACAACGCCATCGCTGGGAACCATGAAGAAGAAACCTGGAGCCAGTTGCGTAGGGGTCAATCGACGACTTTGATAGAAGTGGAAGAAGAAGAAGAAGAAGAAGAAGAAGAAGAAGAGGTGGGAGGTAGAAAACATTTCATTCATACACATGTGAGAGAGGGATATGAACGTGTCGACGGAACTCTAAACAAAAGCAAAACAAAGGTGTTAGCTAGAGTATTATCGAAACTAACTATTTTAGGGTGGGGGCAGAAATGAAAACCCACAATTCAATGAGAAAAGCTGGTGTTTATAATGATATAAAGATTTTAGGTAATGCTTGTTTGGTATCTTTAGTTCCCCTATTATGGCTTTCATTTCTTCGTCAGCTTCTATTGATCTTTATACAAAGCCAAAATGTCACATGAATATTAAATGGAACAAACCAAAATCCTCTTTCTTTCAAACTTAACTTTGATGACTCTAGCCTTGATTATAATATTTTTACCGATCCTCCTCTTTGTATTAGGGTTATCTTGGTAAATGATATGCGAGGTGTTAGCCTTCCTCGCATGACACATTTCTAGTTCTTTTTCATTTGTTTATGTTGTAGCTTTGGCTCTTTCCTACCAAAAAAACCTTGATTATAATGAAACCATTTTGAGTTTCGTGATCGTAAATCACATTCGTAATGTTATTTCACTTATACTTGAAAAACGACTAACAAATCTATCATTGGTGTGAAGATGGTCTTTACTTTGGATTTCAAGACGACATCAAACTTAAAATTTGACAATCCTTTCATCGAGGATGACAATCTTATTATCATAAATCCTTTCATCGAGGCAGTGGTATACGGTGCATATAGACGCACCTTTATTTATAGAAAAGAAGGCTAAGTAGTCAACACACAGGGATATCCCGACCCTTACATCATCAAGTAAAAGATCAATACATCCTCCGGCGGCTCATACAATACATTCAATCCCAAAGGAAGGTTTATAACAAAACTAGCAATAAAGTTTGCTACTCTAGTCGCCTCGTGGTAGGCATGACGAAATTGGATAGCCCAATTTCTTTTTAAGAAGTCTTGGTATATGTATACTAGACTGGCAAGGGGATGATGAGGGGCGATGTTTTTCTTTAGGAGATTGATAATAAACAGAGAATCAGATTCGATAATAACCGATCGATAACCAAGCTCCCAAACAACCTAAGGTCATGAATCATACCCCAAATTTCAGCCATGGGTACGGAGCAAGTCCCTAGGTTAACACCAAACCCTCTCAACCAGCCTCCTGCATTATTCCTTAAAACACCCGACGCGGAAGCGTACTCACCATTTTTCTTCGCACCGTTCATGTTGATTTTAATGAAACATACCGGAGGCGGCTCCCAAGCAATGTTAATGATGCTTCTCGTGTTTCTTCTAGTCCCTTGATCTCTCTTACTCAAGACATCAATATTCTCCTTGACCCTACCTTGAATGAACCGGCTTCTACTCACAGTGTTGGTGTGATCATTGAAGGTCTTCTCGTTTCTCCATTTTCATATCCACCACAAACCTACAACAAAAATCTCACCCCACAAGCAAATATTTTTGAAAAGATCTTTGGATAGGATATTACCTCGCAACCAAGGTGTAAATTATTAATTGTAGAAATCTTTGTCGAAACAGCTAGCCTGCATGCCCGCCCACGCTTCTCTAGCCTTTGAGTAGTCTCTAAAAAGTTGAGTGAGGGTCTCCGGCTCTTGGTTGCAACAGACGCATGTGTCGATGACACACAGGTGCCGACGTCTTCGTTCTACATTGCAAAGTACTCCACCTTTGAGGAGCTTCCAAATGAACATTTTGAAATGTTCTTGGACTCTAAGTTTCCATATAACATTGTATATGTTCCCCTCAATCATGTTTAAATTGGACACACTAGTGAACATTCGATATCCAGACGAAGTAGTATAATTCCCATATTGAGTTAGACTCCAACTGAGTTCATCACGCAGGAGCACACTCTGGTGACTGCTATGGATATCAGTGACTTTTGCAACGGAAAGAGTAGCAGCAACAATCTTCATCAAGGACGTCGGAGGTAGCTTATCGCCCAAGGCATGCTAGTCACAACCTCCACTGTCCAGCCAATATTGTCTTACCGTCTTGCGCATCTCCTTAAGCTCCAAAGTGCACAATAGTTTGGAGTAAGGCGATCCAATGTCAATTCAGTAATCCGCCCAAAAGTTGATAGAGTTTTCGTCGCCAAGTGACCATTTAGCACCCCTCAAAATATCATCATCATGCAAACCAGTCACCAAACCATTCCAGACGTGAGACGGCGCTACATTAATATGTGTATTACTCCTGAGATATTTGCTTCTCAGAACCTGCGTCCAGAGACTATCGAGGTCCTTAAGAAAATGCCAACTTAGCTTGCCCAATGTCGCCTTGTTAGTATGGAGCATATTTCGGATACCCAACTCACCTTTATCTTTACTAAGGGATAAGTCACTCCACTTCACCGTGTGTAATTTCCATTGCCCTTCTGAATGACCCCAAATAAAACTTCGACAAGTAAGAACATCTTGTTATCCCTCAAGTACTTGCAACAGACACAGTCCTCCTTCATTGCTATGTGCCGGCGCTTCCTCTCGACATTACACAAAATTCCTCCCTTCATAAGTTTCCATAAGAACGTTTAGACACGTTCTTGAACTCTAAGTTTCCATATATTTTTATAAATACTGTCATCTTGGATTTGGAGGTTTTCTGAGTGTGAAATAAACCTGTAGGCCGAAGCGGCACTGTACTCCCCATCCTGCGAGTGAGCCCAAATAAGAACATCTTTCTATTGGTGATGCTGAAATCCGGTGATGAGATCGTAGAAGTCGGACATGGGTCGAATTGCTGCAAGTTTCAAGATAGTCGACATAGGGAGTAAACTGCCCAGGCGCCGTCAGTCCCAGCCGTCCTTTGCATACCAATAATGACTCACGTTGTGGAGGGCTTAAGTTGGATCAATGGCGTGAAGCGCAGTACTGATAAGAGGCTCTGTTGTGAGCCAACTATCCATCCAGAACCTTATAGTAATACCATCACCTAAGGACCATCTGGAGCCTTTTTATATAACTTGATGTATGCCAGTGATGATTCCCTTCCACGTATGAGACGTTGGGCATTGAGTGACATTGTTATCCCTCAAATACTTGCTTTTGAGCACCTTCACCCATAGGCTATCCGGTTCTTTGATAAATCTCCACCCTAGCTTACCGAGAATGACTTTATTAGTGTATGTAATGTTACGGATGCCCAATCAGCCTTTTTCCTTTGGCATACACACGTCTCTCTATCTAACCGTGTACATGCTCCTATGATCCACCGTGTCTCCCCAAACAAAGTTACGACATAATCTATCAATCTCGAGGCAAATGCCTTTTGGAAGCAACAAAGTACCCATATTAAACATGGGAATCAAAGTGATGACGGATTTCGTAAGCGTGACTCTACCGGTAAAACTAAGCGTTTTGCTTCTCCAACCATCAAGTTTGCCATTGATTTTATCTAGAAGGCTGTTGAAGGTCGACCTATTAACTCTACCTTGGAGGATGGGAACCCCTAGGTAATTGCCTAGATTTTTAGTAACCTCCACTCCACTAAGCCGTTCAATGTCATCACAAAGATCCCTAGAGACGTTACGGGAGACAAAAAAAAATTGATTTCTGAGCGCTGACTCTTTGCCCCGAAGTTTTAAATAACACCTCAATGCAACACATAATAACTCTTACTTGAGAAAGGAAAGCTTCCGCAAAGAGAGTGATGTCATATGTGAAGAAAAGATGAGGGACAAAGGTGGACCCCCTCTAGATATAGTGATGGGCTTCCACTCACCCCTGTGAATTGAATAAAAAAGAAGGTGACTAAGACGCTCCACACAGGGAACGAAAAGATAAGGAGATGGAGGATCTCCTTGCCTAATACCTCTTTTCGGAGAACATTGATTAGTGACTTCTCCATTCCAGATAAGTTGCATCCTAGCGGTAGTAACACACTCCTTGATCATCTTACCCCACTCAGTCGGGAAGCCTGCTTGAGAGATCATATCATCAATAAAATCCCATTTTATTCTATCATACGCTTTCTCCAAATCTAGCTTTAGGAGCATCCACTTTTTACCATTCTTTTTCTTCCTCATGGGGTGGACCACTTCCTACATAAGAACAATGTTGTCCTGAATAAGCCGACCCGGTATAAAGCTCCCTTGGACAGGGCCGACAAGCTTACCGATAATGCTTTGTAGACGTTGCACTAGGACTTTGGAGATGATCTTATATCTGACAACACAAAGGGCGATAGGTCTGAACTCGTTGATATATTCTGGTTTCCCTACCTTAGCAATGAGAGAAATAAGGGTGTGGTTGTTGCCAACGATGCTCCAACATTTCTGGTAGAAAACCGGCTGAAATCCATTGACACTTGGGACTTTGAAAGCACCCATGCTTTTGACCGAATCCTAAACCTCTAACATATCAATAGGCTTCTACAGATTGATCCAATCAGTCATATCAATGTCCGGAAAATCAGCGGTGATAATGAGATCTCCTTGACTCGAAGGAAGACTTTCGAGACTGTAAAGCTCCTTGAAGTAGTTAATGGCGTGTTGTTCAAGAGTCGAGTTATCTTCTACCCACAAATCATTATCCACTCTGAGACCCAACACTCTATTACGGCTCCTTCCTATAATGGTTGAAGTATGAAAGAAAGACGTATTTCGATCCCTATACTCAAGACATTGCTCTCTAGCTAGACTGAAACCACAAAATCTCTTCATGTTTAAGAATACCTTCCAACTCAGCCTACAGACGTTTTTCCTTATCCTGGAGGTTACTAGAGTCTCTTTGACATCTTCTTCCTTGGACCTTGGTGAGTTTATTAACAGTTTCCTGCTTCCTGCGGAAAATATTGCCAAACACAAGTCTATTCCAAATAATGAGAGAGCGCTTGAGGTTCGGGAGAGCCAAACTTACCTCCGGATTTTGAAACCAACAGTTCTCCACCATGGAGATGAAGTCTTTATGAGTCAACCATGCCGCCTCAAATTTGAAAGGTCTCCTTTCCGTCCTACAATTGATAACGCGATCTAAAGAAAGAAGAGGAGAGTGATACGAAGAGAACCTGGCAAGATGTTTGACATGAGCATTCGGGCACAAAAGACATCCTTCCAAGTTCATGAGGACTCTATCGAGGCGCTTAGAGATATTTCTTTTAGCCGATTTACCATCATCCCAAGTGAATTCCGGTCTAGTGAAACCTAAGTCGATCAGACCTTGGTGAAGAATAAGGTCATTGAAAATGTGTGAATCTGCATGGAGTTGTCCCGATCCTCCTTGTCTTTCATGCAAGAACCGGATAACGTTGAAGTCACCTCCTAATAGAGGCTCAATACTCGAAATAATCTCATTTTCTAGCATGGGCCAGAACTCTTTCCTGCGAGAATAAGATGGAGCAACATACACAACAAACAAACTGAAAGTGGTGGAGCCAATATCAACATGAGCATGGATGTACCCCCTTCAAAGCCTGTTGTTTCCACTCTAAAGCAGCCCAAGAAATTCAGGCGATCACAAATTTCCTGAGCTCTAGTACCAAAATATCAATCTTGTGGTGCTTACACAAATACCTTAATAGCTCGTCGGAACCCGTTCTTACAGGCTCCGAATACATTCCAGAAGAAAAAATTCATTAAAAGAAAAAATGGATGTAGGAGGTACCAATAGCCGGGCATATACCCTACTGTGTAGAGAAGATGTCGATGACACCATTGGTTGGTTCCAACATATCCTCATCACCTTCCCTACTCTACTTAGCAGAATGTTCCATGGTTGAGGACACAAACTCAATGATCGTTTCGTGAGCCACACAACCAGTATCTATTTGTATGGTCAACTGTGCATCAGTCTAGATACTTGTCTTGGTAGGGATCTCGCTAACCCCCGTTTCCAAAGCTAGTGCCAGAATCTAAGCGACTCTTACTTCTGTACCTACATCGACAGAGTTAGTGGATTTTTGAGATTGATTGAAACTGATATTTTCTTCCTGTCTTGGGCGTTTGAGGGCTCCTTGAATTATACTTGCTTCCTCCGCCTTCTTAATTCTCCATGCAATCCTTCGCGCATCATTCTTCGCTTTACTCCGGTTTTTCTTCCTCGCTTCGTTGTTGTTCTTACTGTTTGTAACGATTGATTTTGCAGCAAAGACGACCTCCTTCTGGATAGCGTTGATAGTGGGTTTTGGGCTGACTTCATTAACCTCAGATGCTATCGGGCCCGCCACTTCCCTCTGCTCATTCCCCATTTCAGACTTGTTAAAAGTTTGGGCTTTGCTTGTGGATGTAACATATACAGTGCTCTTCTTGCTTTGATTTTCAGGCCCAGATCCACTGGCCCAACAACTGGAGCTTTCCCTTTAACAGAACCCGAAATACTCTTTCCTTTTTGACTGAAAGATTTTCCTTGTGCATGAATATTCTGATTCTTCGTGATATTGTGTAACTGTCCAGAATTAGGGTAACTATTATTCTTTCCTTTTTCCGCTTTCCGGCGTCTTGCCACCATCATCCACGGGCCCTAGCCGAAATCTCCTTCCGGCGAGTGGACGGGGCCCGATTGAATCACTGGCAATTCTGGCGTGTTCTTTGCCTTGTCCGAATCTTCTCCACCTTCCCCTATACTGCATGTGATTATAGGGTTAGCAGTAGTAGCGATCTGTTGAACATTACCGTCGGTGCATTGTGATGCAAGGTGACCATATCTTCCGCACTTAAAACAAATGGTATAACCCTTCATACTCAATTGGGCATCTCCGTCCATTGATAAAGATGACTTTCTTTAGAGGTCGGTTTAGATCAATTTCAACACAAATTCTAGCGAACCTTCCTCTATTGAAATGAAGAGATTTTGGATCAATAATGAGAGGAATCCCAACTACCTCCGCCATACTCCAAAGGATTGCTTCATGATATCATTGAACCGGAACTCCAGTGACTCTAACCCAGATGGGGCCTGAGGTGATTGGATCGACAATAATAAAATCCGGTGACCAACTCTTCATGATCAAGCATATACCAAATACCGCTCAAGGACCTCCCGTGAAAATCATCATGAGTTCATTTTCGCTTTTGAATCTTGCTAGGAAGTAGTTATTATCTAAATCGATAAGTTGAAGATTATATCCACACTTCGAGAGGTCTTTTATTTTCCTCTCCATGACGGGGAAAGCTATAAGATAACCTAGAACTTTGAAGACAATGGAGCTCTTCCATCTTTCTTTTAGATCCCTTGTGATATCCTTATCAATCTCGAAAACCGGATCACCCTCCTAACCGAATGGGAAGCTAACTTGGATCTTTCCGTTCAACATCTCTCTAGTGATCTTATCATTAGTAATGGTACATGGTTTCACACCACCCAAGACCTTGCTCCATGATTTGTTTTCTACTCTCCCAGTGACAACTAGTTGCACACTCTTTTCAACCTCAACCGGTACAAAAGTCAGGCTTGTAGCCGGATTCGGTGACTTCTCGGGGACAAATGTTTCGTTCGCTTGGGTCGGTACATCTACTGATGTTTCAACGCTAATTTCCATGTTGCTATCCAGGATGGTTTCTCCCTCATTAGTGGCATTAGTTATGAGTCTTATGACAGAAGGAGGAGTTGTTTCGGAAAGGCTCGGGTTTCCTTCAACCATAGTAGTATCTTCATCGTGAGTCGGAATGCTCTCAACAACTGTAGTTTCATCCGTCGGAGGAGCGGCCTCCGTCATGACCGGAGTAGCAGTACCTAATTAAAAAAGAGAGCTTTTTTATTGTATTAATTAAAAAAGAGAGCTTTTTTAATTGATACAAACAAATTCCTAAACATTATAGTACACTATTTATATTAAGATTAAATGGTTGTTGTTTTGCATATGTACATTAAAAAAATGGTTGTCTAGATGTATAATATATTATATGTAAATAATATTACATTATAATATTAAAATTTATATTTATATATTAATGATAAGGTAAAAGCCTTTAATGCCACGTGTTAATTTTTCGTTCATTTTATCACATGTTTTTTTTAAAACGATTCTTATTCTAAAAAAATTACTAAAAAGTTATATAAAATAACTACATTCAAAAAAATATTTATATATTTTTTAACAATTTTTTTATCTTTTACTTTCTTTTATATATTGTCATCTAAAAACACACTTTATATTTATAATATATCAAGTATTTGTATTTTATAATTAAATACATAATAGTATATAATTACTAAAGACTAATTATTTTATATAGTTTTAAATTTGTTAGTATTATAAATAAATACTTTAAGATTATTGTACATATAATTACATTATAATATTGTATTTTATTTTTAAATTAAAATTTAATTAAATTACATCTACGACACGAGTATTTGTATAATAACTAGTAATTGTTTTTTGTGATTTTTTTTTTTTTTTGACTACATCGGGTAAGAGATTAGGAATGGTCAATGTCTCGAGGTTGACCATCCTAGAGCATCCTTTCGGATGAAAACTTTAAGCTGAGATGGGACCCGCCGACCAGTTATCGTCCTGTCCAGCTCTTGCGAATCTGTGTTCTGATCCTCATGTCCAAGCGCTGCAAGCTTGTCCGCTACACTATTAATCTCTCTGAATATGTGGTTGATCTGAACCTGTTTAAATTCAGAGAGTAAAATGGAAATATCTGAGATGGTAATATCCAGTTCCCATGGAGGCATCCAAATTTTTTTCACCGCATTGATAATTGTAAGGTTATCCCCTTCGATGTCGAGTTTACTTATACCAAACTGTCTGGCTTTGATTAGACCCTTTTTTAATGCATATGCTTCAGTCTGGAGAATGGAAGCTTCCGTACAGCTTCCATAGTCTAGTGCGATGACTGAGGCCTTGTGGTCTCTTAGTAAGTATCCAAAGCTACTTTGGCCATTACATCGTTTAGATCCGTCAAAATTGAGTTTGGCAACGCCTGGATTAGGCGCTGACCATTTGATATTCCTAATTTTCCTTTTGCTACTTTTTGTGGTGATTTTCCTTTCTTTTGATTTGATCCACTCCTCCAGTTGAGATTCAACCGTGTGTCTGATGTTACTAATTTTTTCATTATTAAAGATGATTATATTTCTCATGAACCACACGTTCCACCAAGTGACAAGGAGAGCAGTAAGTGAGGATTCTGCAAGTTTAGTTCCAACAAGTGACACTGCTTCCCTTAGCTTTGCATTAGTTATTTCGTTGTTCTGTAAGAATTTTCTAGTTTTATTTTTGGCTATATTATCCATAGTATACGGGCAACTAAAGAAAATGTGCTTTGCACTCTCATACGGGTGCTGACACAGAACACAGGGCATCGGCGTAGCTATTTTTTGTTTTTCAAGATTTTCCTTAGTAGGTAGACCATCAATTGCTAGCTTCCAGGTAAAGTTTTGGACTTTCGGCATTATATCCACATTCCAGATCCATGAGATGTCTCTCTGCCCTAATTTGGCGTTATATTTGTCATACAAGAAGGAGATAGCATCCTTTGTGCGGAACCAGCCATCCTTACTAGGGGCCCAATATAGTCTATCTTGGATATCACTTATTGGGATAGGGTGGGTAATTATTCTATTGATAATGTCTTGATTATTTAAGCAACTTTTCAGATAGTCAATTTTCACGGGATCCCATTTTTTGTTCGTAATAAGGGTGCTTACTGTTTCCTCGATATTAGTTATAGTTGCCTTGTTGGGAACCAATTGTTCTAACGGGCGGTCGTCAATCCACCTATCTTTCCAAATTCTGATAGTTTCCCCATCTCCTACATTCCATTTGATCCCTTGTTCAAACTCGGGTCGTAAATTCATCAGTCGCTTCCATTGCCAAGATGTGTTATAACCCAGTTTATAATTCCATAGCTGATTCCCTTTTAGATACTTTTCCTCAATTATTTTAACCCAGATATTCTCTGGTTCAGCCATAATTTTCCAGAGTAGTTTCATTTGGAGTGCTTTATTCATATCTTCCGCTTTCCTTATACCAAGTCCACCTTTATTTTTTGGCTTACAAATCTTATCCCAACTTATGAGCGGATGGTAGTTAGGTCCTTTGTTCCAGAAGAATTGTCTGTTATTTTGGTTTAGTTCCTTGTGTATCGATGAAGGGAGCATAAAACTTTGCATAATATAGTTTGGTTTTGCATTTAGATTAGCTTTGATAAGTACCGTTCGTCCTTCTTGTGATAGGGAGGACGCTTTCCATTTCGTTAATTGTTTCCTCGCACTCTCAATGACATCTTGAAATGTCGTTTTATTAGCCCTTCCATTGATAATTGGGCACCCCAAGTATTTTTCCAGACAATTGCTCGGTAACAAACCTATATTCTGTTGTATCATACTTATAGTTTGGTTATCTAGATTCCCAGATATTTGGAAGGCAGGTTTTTGGTAATTAACTTTTTGTCCGGACACTTGACAGTATTTTGCCAGGATATCCAGAATTTTGTCACAAGCCTGATTTGTTCCTTTAACAAAGATAATGATATCATCAGCAAAAGCTAAGAAAGGAATAATAGTTCCTGTCCTAGTAATTGGAAAGCCAATGTTTTTTCTGTCCTCAAAGCTTGCCTTTTGAATATTTCTTGCCAGAACTTCTGCAACAAGGTTAAAGATTAGCGGAGATAGCGGATCTCCCTGTCTAAGACCTCTTGTTGGATAGATGATTTTAGTTGGTTTGTCATTAATTAAGATAGAGTATGAGGCTGTCGATATGCATTCTTTTATCCACCCAATAAATTTTCCAGAAAAGCCCAGTTTTTCTAAAATTGCCAGAACACAAGGCCATTCCACCCTGTCATATGCTTTTTCCATATCCAATTTCATAGCTACATATCCAGCTTTACCTTTCTTTGTTTTAAATCCATGGAAAATTTCATGTGCAATCAAGATGTTGTCATGGATAGATCTGTTTTTGGTGAAAGCCCCTTGGTATGGGTGAATAAGGTTGGGAAGGATCATCTTAAGTCTATTTGTAAGAATTTTTGCAATAACTTTGTATATCGTAGAGCATAGGCTGATGGGTCTGTAATGTGATGTTGTTGACGGGTTGTCTATTTTTGGGATGAGGGCAATAAATGTGTGGTTAATTTGTTTAAGAATTTTTCCGTTCCTGTAGAAACTCTTTACTGCACGAATAACGTCCTGGCCAATAATGTGCCAGTATTTATGGAAAAAACCAGCCGGGAATCCATCTGGACCGGGGGATTTCTCACTTCCAATCTCAAATATTGCCGTTTTAATGTCCTCATTAGAGAAGGGTTTCGTTAGCATAGCATTCTCACTATCCGAGACTTCGTTCGTCAGAACTTCAAGTTGTTTATGGAGCTCATCTAGGTTTAAGTTTGAGGCTTTAAATCTAGTTTCATAATCCGCGACAAATTCATTTTCAATATCCATCTCAGTAGTCAATATCAAGCTATCATTAGTGCTAATTGCTGCTATATTTTTATGATTTCTCCTTCCCGTTGCTTTCCGGTGATTGAATTTCGTATTTTTGTCTCCCAGTCGGAGATAGTTTATTTTTGCCCGCTGTGTCCAGTTTTTGTGTTGATAACTAATGAGACATTCTCTTTTGTTACTTAGCCTGTTTAACTTAGTTTCAGTTTGCACCGAGTAACTAGATGCATTCAGATTTTGTAATTGCTCAATGGCAGTTTCCACTTCATCAACCTGTCTATTGATATTTCCAAAACTAGTTTTACACCACTTTTTCAGTTTGGTTTTCACTAAGCTAGTTTTTTTAACAAGGTTGAACATATCCGTCCCCTGAAATTGAGTTCTCCAGGTTTGCTTAACGATCATCTCACATTCTTTCCTTTGTGTCCACATCATCTCAAATCTGAAGGGTTTATTCTTAATTTGGAATTCGGGATTCTGGAGATTTAATGAGATGCGACAATGATCCGAGGTGGTGAAGGCGTGGTTCCATGTAAAAATATTCGGGTATGCCTGTAGTACTCCTTGGTGTACCATTGCCCTGTCTAATTTCTCAAAGGTGTTGTCAATCCCTTCTTTACGTTTCCTCCAGGTAAATTTGTTCCCCTTTGTTGGTAAGTCAGCAAGGCTACATTGTTGTGTAAGTTCATATAGTCTCCTAGTTCTATTAGCTGAAGGCTCAGCCCCTCCCTTTTTCTCCGAGAGTTGAAGCAAATCATTAAAGTCCCCAATAACGATGGAAGGCAGATGCTCAGAGTTAATGTGGTTTTTTAATTGGGTCCAGAACATTTCTTTTTGATTCTCATGTGGAGGTGCATAGATGAAGATAATGTGAATGCTTGCATTGGTTATTAGATTTTTATGTAGGATAGTAATTCGCCTTTTTTCTTTGCTAACAATCTTAATCTGTTCACTAGGCATTTGGTAGCTTTTCCATAGTAGGCAAAGTCCTCCCGAAAACCCATTAGCCGGGACAAAGCAAATATTATCAAATCCCGCTCTTTTCCAGCATTTTTCATCTGGTTCATCACTAGTCTTTAATTCTGCTAGCATGATCATTTGAATTTTATCATTTTTACAAGTGATGTTAAGATCCGTCCAAAAATTCCTCTTCTTAATCCCTCTACAATTCCAGAAGGCTACTTTCATTGACTAACTTATTGATTGATGGGTGGAGAGCCCACGTTTAACTCCAAAATTTGGGTTCTATTCTTAGCGTAGGTTAGTTTCCATAGATTATAGTAGCTAGAATTGCCCTTATATCGGTCAACCTTATTCCGTCTCATAATCCGAAGGCGTTTTTTATGCTGGGGAGTTTCGGTTTTTCTCTTAGGAGGATCAGCTATGAAACTCGATTCAATCTTTGGATTATTTCGGGGTTTCGGACTCACAAAAACGTCCGTAAAACAGGACGATCTTCCAACGTGAAGTTCACAATAGTTGAAAAAAAAGACCTTAGCATCACTGTTGTTCATGTGAAGCCTAAGAGGCTCCAATTGCATGGTTGCCTCTTTTACAGACCTTCTGTTCATTTTGCCTTGCACCTGGGTTATTCGAAGCCACAATAACATTTTATATAGTTCATTTAATAGCGATTCAAAGAGAGACGTCAGTTCGTACTCCTCATAACCACAATGATTCATGAATGGGAAAGAAAAAATAACCACAAAACGAACAAAGTCTACTAATAACATCCAGCTTTTAACAAGAATTGAAAACACTTCAGCATACAGAGGGATATAAAAACCAGTCAGTTCCAATTTTAGATAAGGTTTTCTACAGATCAGCAATGTGCTGGTCCTCATGCGCTTCATTCGATCAGTTGCAGGGAGATTATGTTCCTCTAGATGATGACATTGAGTTTGCTTGTGTCTAATTCTCAAATTCCGGCTGGGAGAGCAGTGTCGCAATTTCCTGAGACACAACAAAAACAAGCAGCAGCAACATACCAAACCAAAAAGAGAAAGAAAGAAGGCTTGGTTCAAAGTTTTCATATATAGCAGATAGTCAGCACTAGGCTTAACAGTGGTGCCAGGATGGACACAAACATCAAACTTTCCTAACAAAGACAGAAAGACAGTCAACATAGTAGCAGATATGCTAGGGTAGCTTTCATGGCATGAAGGCCAGATCGCAAACACACTTATTTTAGTCAAAGGAACTGCGGCCATTTTCATGTGGGTAGGCTCATACACCCTTAGCACAAGAGAACATTTATTAATCATCTAGCTTTAAGGATAGACTCAGATTCTCGGTTTTTTAGCCCCCTTCAGTGTCGAGGTGGCTGTGTCACTAGTGCCTCCCTTCATCTTCCTTTTGCTGGATGTTGACTTGGACCCCTCAGTTTTCACTTCCAACTCCTCCAGGTGTCTGTGCATAGTGTTATTCGTGTGGAAGGAGTGGAATGAGCCCTCAGAGATCATAATATCATCATCAATTGGTGCTGGGACTTTCTGCAGTAGGTTCGCAAGGATCAAACCATTCTCACTCGGACTAAGTGTCATTCCAGCACCCTGATCATTGATCATGTTCAAAGCAAACAGCTCATCCTCAGGCCGGGGGATGTCAATCACTTGCTCCAGGAAGGTGGGCTGCACTAGGTCACTACCAAAGTTCTCAATGTTATCATCCTTAGGGGGCTGCCCCTCAGTTATTTCCTCATTGGGGTTCACATTAGTCATAGGCTCCTTGCTCTCACAAGGGCCCAATGAGCTGCTCTTCGAGCTTTGGGAAGACAGATCATTGAAGGCAACAGTGATACCAGTAGACCCCGAGAGATAGGGTTTAACTCCACTAACCACAACTGGGGTTCTCTTTTTCTTCTTATGATTCATCACTGGTGTCCAGTCCGCATCCTTCTCATCTTCCTTGCCCTTCTTTTTTATGCCAGTTTCCCACTTTTTACCATTTCTGAAAGAGTAGTTAGTTTTCTTAGCAGTGATCATTCTCATAGGGCACTGGTCAAAGCCATGATCTTTCTTAGCACAAAAGCCACATCCTTTGGAGAAGTCTTCAAACCAAACTTTGAACATTTTGGTCTTTCCCTCCTCATCAGGAATAGGGACTTCCTTCATTTTCTGATAACTCAGCTCAACATCATAATTAATACAGATACGGGCATAGTTCACGCCCATACCTTTCTCAGAGAAAGGGTCCAAACGAATGAATTTGCCAATCTTGTTCACCTCAATGATAGTTCTAATGGCTTCTTTGTTGATATATTCGGGAGGGATCATAGGGATCCTAACCCAAACATCAACAACTGATATGTTTTCTGTAAAAACATTGAAGTTTGGCTTCCAGGGACGGAGTATGAGAATATGGCCAAAGATGTGGAAAGGTCTCTTCTCCCAAATCATAGCTTTATCATAGGGATTGGAAAAGTTAATTTCAAACCAGTGATTGAGCTTAGGGATAAACTGGACTTCACCCTTAATATTCCTCCATTCAGACAGGAGCTTAGTACGTACCTTACTAAACTCAAGTGGGATTCCAAAGATTCGACCCATGAGTGAGGATTCCCTGATTTTGGTGAAATCAGATTTCACTTTGGATAGCATTTGAAAGTACTCATCAAGGTTGATCTCTTCATCCATGATCTCTTTCCCCTTCCTGGACTTGTTCAGCAGAGGATTCTGCTCAGTCTTGCACTCTCCTGGATTAACTCCATCTGTGTTGTTCTCTTTGACTTCATTATGGACATCATCAGAGGCAGCAGAGTAGTTTCCATGATTATCATTGGAAGTATTGCTTGACAACTCACACAGTTTTTCCTTGAAAGATTTGTTCCTATCACTCATACTTAGCTTCTCTATGATTTTAGCAATATGAATGTGTTTAGTTTGGATTGGTACTGGAGGATAGGAGTTCATTTTATATTGGCGTTTACTCAGGATCATTTCAAGTTTAACAGACCACACAAGAATCAACAAATTCAGATAAGCAGTATGATACCCTACAAGGAGGGCATCACACCAGGAGACAAAGACAATCTTCCGGTAACAGGCAATTTCACAAAGAAGAAAAGCAACCACAAAGTCAACTCTCAGAGTATCGAGAGCAATCACAATGATGGAAGCATCATACCTGGACTCGCCGGAATGCAGAAAAACCCATGATTGTGCATCTTCGGGTCTAATCCAGTTCAGAGTTGTTCCAGGGCTAAAGATCGCCCAGCTCATCGCTTTCCCCCTCCAGTTCAGTATTGTTTGTGGGCTATCGATCGCCCAACTCAGTTCGTCATCAAAGCAACAAACCCAGTCAGAGATTTTTGGTTCAGACCGATTTCTAGGGTTCGTGAGTAGGTATGCAGAGGCAAGAGATTCAAACCTGATGAAAGGATTCGGACTGACATCTTCGCTCACACAACTCGGCACCAAAAACCACCAACGAAATCGAAACCCAGAACTCCCCAGATTCGCCCCATCTTTATCTCTTTCCTTTCTCCTTCTTTTCCAGGCATGTTTCGCCATTTTTGGAAGCTCATCTTCTCCATTTACAGCACCAACATCTTTCAGTAGCAGGATCTTTTTTATCCCCTTTTGCTTGCTTGGTATCTCAGGGGAGAGCAGGTATTGCGAACCTGTCGCACTATTTTGGGCATAGCAAACGATAACTTGTGGAGAATACTCAGCTTTTTCATTCGAGTAGAAGAAAGGGATTCGGACATAGGAAAGGCCGATCGGAAAGGGCGAACTGGGAAGCGTACTAGGGTTAAGTTTGGGGGCGCGTATGGCGTGTACTCTTAGAAGAAGGGGATTCTTCATTTCACTTATTGTGATTTTTTTTTATCACAAATTAGTTAATTACTTTTTTCTTCTAATTATTACCATTTTGTATATACCCTTAGAGAAAATTGTCTAAACGGGACCTCATCTTTTAGATTGAGAAAACTTTAGTACCCGTCGTTTAAACTATCAGAATGATACCTCACCTATTGAGTTCGATCAAAGATTAGTACATGAATTACTGTTCACACGTTAAGTTAACGTATCGGTGTTAAATATTTAAGGTAAGTGGACAATTTTACCTAAGGTAGGTAGATACTAATCTTTAGTTGGACTTAATATATAAAGACATAAAGTATCGTTACGATAGTTTAAACGACGGAATACTAAAATTTACTCAATTTAAAAGATGAGTACTGGTCAGGTGATTTTCTTTGTACCCTTACACTATAATCTACACGAAAAAATTTGATGAAATAGGCTCATTAACCTTTTGTTTTGTATGCGCGAATATATTTTTTTAACCATAAGATCCAAAATTTACTATTGGCTTTCCTCTAGCAATCGTAACGTCAATTTCCTGAAACGGGGTTATCGTTTAAGGGCCTAGGGGGAGAGAGAAGCCAGCAGTAGTGAGGAAGCATGCCGAGGTTCCTTTTGCGTTCGTGCATCGCTTCCATTGAACTCGATCGATAATCGAATTGTTGAACCCGCTAACGATCCCTTCTTACGGTTTATTCACCTGCTCATTTGCATTTGTTTCTTCTTTCTTCGTTTTCGTCATTTGCAGGTCGTCAAATCGATAATGACAAGTGGTACTGGTTCTTCCAAGAGAAAATCTTCTCCATTACTCGAGAAGAAGCGCCGCACCAAGGTCTCTCTTCTCTAATCTTCGTCTAAATCCTCTTTCCAAATTTCTAGGGTTAGGTTATTGTCTCTTCGCTGAGTGTTTCTGTTTTTGGTTCATTTCGTAGCTAGATTTGGCTTTCAATTGTCTCATAGTCATGGATTTGTAGACAATATTATTCGATTTATCATGATTAGAGGCATATAAGATGCTCTCATCCAATTTTTCTTCCACCTCTTTGTATTTTGTTTTGAATCGTAATGTTGTCATTTTGCAGGGTCGTAGCAAAAAGAGGAGTAAGATAGGTAGAGCGAAATCCAAGAAAGTTTCTCGTCGTGAGATTCCGGATACTTACTTAGATGATGAATCTTTGTCCTCTGGTTCATCAGTTCCATGTTCTGGTACAGACAATGATCATAGGAGATCCAGGTCTCGCACTAGAAAGGGCAAGAGTAAGAGTAGGAAGAAGTCTAGAAGAAGTCCTGTGAGTAGCGAGAGCAGTGAGGATACTATCCGTGACAGGAGAAGTAAGAGATCAAAGAAAAGCAAAGGCACAGATGCAAAGAGGAAAGGTTTTAGGAGAAAGCGTAAGAGAGAACCGAGCATCAGTTCTGCGAGCTGTTCCACTTGTAGATCCAGTGACGATAGTGAGAGAGAAGATGAGAAGAGAGTGAAGAGAAGGACAAGAAGTAGAAGAGAATTAAAAGATGATAGAAGTTTGCGTGGTCATAGGTCAAGGAGTGGCTCTTCTTGTAGACTGGATGGTGGTGACGGTAGCTATGTGAGTGAGAAGCAAGGTGAGGATGAGAATAATCCTAAGAGGTTGAGATCTATTATTATCTTTGCAAAGGATTGTGAAGAAGCAGATACGGATGTCTTAGACAGAGACATGCAGAAAGAGGAGATTATTTACGATCATGATGATTACCCGTCTCCTAGAAGTAATGACAGTAATGAAGGTGATATTAGGACAGTGGTATGTCCTGGGGAAACAGGGTATTTGGAAGGTGAAGGCGATGAGATGGTGGGCTCTAAAGTCGGCGTCTCTGAGTTATCAGATATTAATGTTCAATCTGTGAATGCTTCTGGTTTAGAGGAACAGGAGACCAATGTGTCCTCTGCTGGTAATGATGGGTCGAGTGCTATTGATTTGGAAACTATCTTGAGACAGAAGGCATTGGAAAACCTGAGGAAATTCAAAGGAGGGGTGAGAGCAAATGCAAAGAAACTTGTGAGCACAAAAATCTCTTCTGACGGTGAGGTGAAGCAATCACCGGGTCTGAATGCTGATGGGGAAGGTTTAAAAAGGTCAGCTTCTCAAAGTGTGAATACACTACCAAAAGACTCGGACAAAGTCAATGCAGATGATGAAAGATTGGAGAGTGATGAAGTATTGAAGGATGAACATCTCGGAGCAGACAAGTTGGCAAAACAAATCCTTCCGACAACACAAGATTCATCTGTGGTAAATATGGAAACTAGCAAACTGTTGAATTCTGATGTAATTCAGGAATCTTCGGTGCCTGAAGAAAACAAGCAAACTGTTGAACGTGCACAGCCTTGCCATTATACAAAAATGGCGACTGACGTAGACCACACCACAAGTCGAGTCTCTAAAAGCTCAAATGTGACAGGAAACGGGGATGAGGAGGGTTCACAGTTTGAGCAGAAAACAATGTCTGTCATGCGTGGCGGGGAGATGGTACAGGTGTGTTCAAACTTCAAACCGCTATTGCTTATTGCAATTTTCTTCATGCTACTATAATTTGATTTCAAGTTCAAATTGCTTGACGGGCATGATATTTTGATAGGTAAGTTACAAGGTTTACATCCCAAAGCGTGCTCCAGCTTTAGCCAGGAGGAAACTTAGACGATGATATTGATGGTCTTTACAGTAGCTGCTGTGACGGGACAAAGTAGCGACCGATCTATCTATGCGCTGCACAACATGAAATTACATCACCTTGCCTATATTTATTCGACGAAATTAGCGTATGTGATATTTCTTTTTTCGAACGGTGACTTGGATTTATAATACGTTGAATTGTTTATCCGAGGTCTCCAAACTCCCAAGTTCAAGCCTAAAACATAAGGTATACCATCAAATGTAACCCAAAAGTTACTCCATTTTCACTATTATAACAAAAAGGATGTTTACACCCACTCCAAATGTATAGGTTAAAATGGTTCACAAGTTCAAAAGAGGTAACCGTATCTTGTTCAGTTGCTGACTGAATCTCTTTTCTTTCTGCCACTGATACACGCCCAATCTTCCATCTCCAACACTGATATGCCATCCAAGAAATGCGAATAGCATTGTATGACCTTTGGTACCTGCATTAAAGGTTATGATGACTCAACTAGGATAAATTAACGAGAACCTTAGAGAGGCTTTACCTGCTCGGTCAAAATCCCCGAGAGACCAATCAATGCACCTTGTTTTGCATGTGAAACAATTTCCTCGGCCAAATCCAGTAGAGGGTTTACCAATATATTTGCAATAACAATGTCATACTTATTGTCAGTCAAAACTCCTTCTGCAATGAATTTGTCAACTTGTGGATCTCTGTTCATCCAATCATCTGAACATATAGACTTGTCTGTCTCTGGAACTAAGCACAATTTTAATTTATCTGGTCCTATGTTGTTCAAAACCGCGTTCTGATGTGCAGCTATCATGGCTTGTGGATCAATATCAACTCCAACCGATACACTCGCCCCTAACTGTATTTAACACTAGTATCAAGTAAATGAAAGAAAAAATGGTGAGGGGCGGAATCTGTGATAACCTGGGGTATACCTTGAGTGCAGCAATAGAAAGAATCCCTGATCCAGTTCCATAATCTAAGAAACACTCATCACCCTTTATAGAGTCATGCAACAGCTGCAGACACATCTTGGTTGTAGCATGCTCCCCAGTTCCAAAAGCCCGACCAGGATTTATAAGTATATTTGTGGCTTCCGGGTCCTGAAACAAACCCAATCAAACTCCAAATATTACTTTGGGAATAGATTGAAATGAATCCACTTCTCAGGGCAGACTACTGAAACAACAAACTTTGAGATGAGATTAAGGGATAGCAAGAAACATACGGGAGGAGCTTTCCACTCGGGTACAACCCAGATGTTCTCATTCACTTTCACTGGATCAAAGGATTCCTGCACAATCATTATGCTACATAAGTACACCCACAATTCAGCGAGGAACTCAGCTCATTATATAACAAAGCAGTATCAATTCCAAAACAAATCTGAGTCTAGAAACTCAACCTGTGTTCTTTTAATCCAGTCATAAGGATTATACTTCAAGATTTCGAAATTTGGTGCTTCTTCCATGCCAATAGAATCTGCAGCACGTGATATGGACGAATGAACATCTTCACATTCTTCTGCAAATATCGAACAGATGCTGACCTGTATCAAAGAAGATAAGCATATAAACCACGACACATGAACTCCACAGAGTGTCATATTTCAGAGCATAAGCTAGATCTGTCTAATAATTTGTGCAGATAAAGATTATAGAACCACAAAAAAATGATAACTGAAAGGACTATCAAGACTGATTCAAAGCAAATTGATAGCCGGACTTAGATAATGGACTCGACCTAGACATGTACGAAAATTGAGCATTGAGCCATTAAAACTAGCACAGTATACCTATCATACACAATTACAGACTCAGTTTAGGCTTAGATTATGTAATTACCTCATCAGAATCCTCATAATCATCGTGCTCATCCATACTGACAGAGGTTGCGCCAAAACATAAAAGCGCTTCAGAGAGCATGTCCTGAAAACCATACACAAGCATTCGCCAGGCATTTAGCATCAGAGCCACCAATTCAACCATAAGAATTAATAGCCAAGCATGACTTACGGCGACATCTTTTCGACAGTGGAGGAGAACGGAGGTGCAAGGAGGTGAGAAGGAGCGGGTGGAAGGGTTGTCCGAGGCAGCAGCCGAATAAACGGAGGCAAGAGATGAAAAGGGCCTACGTTGACGGTTGAACTTGCCGGAGGGAGGAGGAAGGTGATGAATGAGGCGGTGGGAGCGTCTGGGAAGGGTGCAGTTAAGGTGTTTGATGAAATGACTGACAAACCAAACGCCGGCCATTTCGAGGCGCTCCTGCTGCCGCACAGTTAGTGTAACTAACAGCAGTTGAAGGAGGTGAGAAGGAGGCGGTGGAAGGGTTTAACGCATAATCATATAATAACGTCCGCCACTGTCTAATATCCAAACCTCGCTCCTTGGGTGGTTTATCAATGGAAATCATCATAAAATTTCAAAAACTAATATAATTTAGAGTTCTTTGGGTACCAAAATTGAATGAGGGGTTAACACTACATGTTCAGCCTTTTGGTGTTTTTTTCCCCAACATGACCATCAATTCGTATATCGATCCATTCGGCCTTTTGATCCACTGATGCTTCTCATTGACCGACTCGTTATAGTCAAAGTACTAGTTCTTTTGGTGCTGCTTCTCATTGACCGACTCGTTGTAGTCAAAGTACTAGTTCTTTTGGTGCTTTTTGCTCGTTTTCTTCATGACAATCCATTAGACGACTAGTGTATCAAACTGTTTTACTTTATTAAAAAACAAAAGAAAGAAGACAAATCTTGGAAAATTATAAATAGTTTTGTAAATAAAAATTTAACTGTAACAACGTAGTGCTGGATTTTTTGTAGTCGAGCAGAAAAAATGGAAATCCACTTCTGAAGGGCCAAAAAAATAATATGAATAAATATGAGTCGAGTATTACAGTGTGATTGTGCTACCATCAAGGGTCACTAATTAGTAATTACACTCTTTCCCCAAAATTAATAAGCAGAGGAAGATGTTCCCTTAAACATCCAAAACTTGAACTGGAGGATGACAAACAAGGCCAAGAAGAGCTGATGTTGCCTTTATAGTCATTATGTACATGAAATTGCAAAAATCAAATGCATAGAATGACATAGGCAAGGCGTGACAAAAGGGCGTGTTGCCAAACACGAAACTACGAAGGGCTCAGATCACGGGATGCTTGGCCGCGCCATCTGCAAAGAAACTTATGCATGGTTAGGGTAAATGATCCATCAAACACACATATAGGTGGGCCGCAGCTCACCTTCAATCACCACTAGACAATTGTATGGGGCATAGAAATATATGCCCGAATATTAAGATTCTCAAGCCAAGTCATAAAACCAACCTTGAAAGCAAGAATCTAGTAAGTGGACTTAAATTAGAATTTAGCTCCTTGTTCTGCTGTTTTTTCTTGGCTTCAGCTTCTGCAATCATGTTCTGGTTTTGCTCGGCAGCCTTGCTAACCCTTGAGAACGTGTGGATGGCGAGCTCCTTCAGATCTTTCAGTGAAGGCTCCTTTGAGCTGTGTATTAAATTGCATGACCAATTGCATTATAAGATGGAATAATAGATTTTACCAGCTAAAAGACAAGAAACAACAGGATAAGGACAGAGATATGTGTATATGCACCTTCCAAGTCTTTGGAAAATCCTACTAACAAGGTAATCACAAGATCCAGGCTTCGAACGCTCCATATCAATGAGAGCGTTGACCACAGCCCGTGCAGAACCCTCTGAAGTATCAGGAACAACCTGACAGGCATTGTACCATAAGATAAGCATACTTGAATGATCTTTTTAATCACAGTGAAATGGAGATATGCAAAAGCTTTTTTTTGGTTTCTCAGGAAAACTCAATCTATTCACTTATACAGAGCAAGAGGAAGACAAGAATCAATGGAACTAAGTGAAACTTCATTCATGTACACAAGTTTTGTCCATCATCTACAGTAGCATTTCTTCACATATCTATGAGTAAAACTTAAACTTCATAAACTGCATTCATCCTACATGTGTGTAGTTTTAAACTTCATAAACTTCATAAACTGCATTCATCTACAGTAGCAGCCTGATTTAACACAAGTCATATTGAAAGATGAATAAAGGAACACAACTTTATGGTACTGACCTCCTTTATCGAAGGGATGAATAAACCTGCCAAAGCAGCAGAAGATGAAATAGCTGACATTCTAGCATTTTCGTCATCATCACTTGGTTGCCGTGATCTTGGAAAAGCCTTCATAGCATCTAAGTAGTCCCGACTATGTCTGTACCACAAGTAACATTTTCAGAACAAAACCTCAAATTCTTCTACTTCTGGGATACAACTTTATAGACCTAAAAATTGTTTTGCATACCTGGGCGACTCTGAACTACTTGATACCTCATCCCCTATTCTATTTTCAGTAATGTCTTTGTTGACCTTTTTCGATACAGATCTCTCTCGTACATTTCCTTTTCTTAACCCCTTCTGCAAAGCAGCCTTTGCCTGCACCAGATAGCAAAGTCAGGTACACTCATCATACCTTATTACCAAACAAAAAGGTTGTCAAAGTATTAATGAATCACGACAAAAAACGAAAAGGTTGTTTCCCACTTGCCGGATGGCTTTTTGTCGGTGAAATTAAATTTAAGATGAAAGGTTGCACAAGGATAAAAGCTAAACCTCAGCTAGATTTGTAGCACTATCTTCAAGAGAGGCACTAGAAGTACTCTCGGACATCCCAAATCTTGACCTTGGAGTTTGAGGAGAACCAGGATCATCACGTTGGCCTCGAAAAACAATAGTACCACTGGTGGAAGCATCTCCAGCAGAAGAACGTGTGTTGATAGGCTGTGCAACATGATGTGGCAGGAAACGATAGTATTAAATAAGAAAAAATGGAAATAACTAGCGCTCCAATGATAAAAAGAACTTAATATGTCCTAAAGGTCTCTTCGAATGAGAAAGACAATCAAACCTGATCACTTTGATCAGTGAGTAGAGATGATGGGAATCCCTTAGGAGAACGTACAACAACAGTGCCTAATCCAGCCCCTGAACTCTCGTCCTTGTTACATACAAAATAAAATCTTAGTAAACACAAAGTCAAGTGTATCCAGAGACGTCTGTATTTGTGTAACTTACAAAGCAATGGGTGACTGCTTATTTTTAAAAGTTCAAATATGAATCTGAAAACGGCAATGTATCAACAACTGATTTATTTGAAGTATCAATAACATTTCACAACTTACCTAAAATTAGAAAATAACATTACAAATGATCACCACAGTCCATAAACTTGAAATCAGCTTTTCACAAAATAACCTACAAATTGACGCACAGCAACAAAAAACATTTATATCTAACAAGTTCCTACTTTGACTTTTTTGCCTGAAATTTGATGTTGGAAATATGCTGAATGTCACAAGGATAACACCAAAACCCTTTCTCTAGTTCCAACACACCATACACTATTTGACGACAATGAGAGTTATGTACTTGGTAAAAAAGAAAACAGAAAATCTATTCCAACAGAGTATACAAAAATAAGGACTAATACTCAAAGATATTACACAGAAGAAATTAGCACGAATACTCTTTAAAGCAGAAGCACCGCCATGTGCGTTTATTTGTGCATTTCGACACGGGTTATTTTTTTTACGCATTCTCATTTTTAGAAAAAGATTTTAGTAAAAATTATGTAAACTAAATATCTTTTTTAACAATATCTTTCTATATACATTTTTGCAAATCCTTTTATTATCTTTTACTTTCCTTGTTATATTGTCATCTTCATTTTATAATTAGATAAATAATAATATGTAATTACTAAGCCACTAATTGTTCTATATATTTTTATATTAAATTTGTTAGTAATACATATAATATTCTGGCATCATTATAAAATTTCAATTAAATCAAATATTCAATTTTTAAATTATAATTTTCTTATCAATTTTTAAATCAATATTCAATTAAATCAAATATGTGCATAGCACGGGTATTACCCTAGTAGTTCTTATACAACTCAGCAAAATTTCAAGTTTAATTAAGCAAAAAAATTATTTATTATGCAGCAGAGAAGGGGCGAAAATAGCAATCTCACATATTCATGGACATCAGTTTCTTTTTCATCTGAACGATCTCTAGAATGACTTCCAAGGGAAACCTCCGATGATTCGTACAATCCATTGCCAGATGCTGAGGGGTTATCGATGTCTTGATTTTTTCTAGGTGAAACCTCATTTTGCATCAAACTATCTTCTTTCTTTGGTCTCCCTTGAGGTGGCCTCAAGATACCACGAACAGTTCCACTGCTCTGTGCTCCACTAATGCTGAAGTCCCATCCCGCATTTTTTGGTGATTTTGCCAGATTACTATGAATAATAACAATAGTCAGACAAATTTATTAACAGAGAGCTTGATATCAGGAAAGCAAATTTTCCACCCACCTAGCTCGAACAGTTCCTTGGGCTACAGTATCTTTTGTCACCTTTACCGTGTCAGAACCTTCACCAAAGGCCCTAACACCATCTCTAAAGTCATCTGTATCTGTATCTTCTTTAACCTGGTACTTTGGCCGCTCTCTATCAACGCAGTGCAGAAAAATTGATATCATGAAGTTACACTTAACAAGAAAAATAGATCATGGGCAATTGGAACTCATACAGACATCGTGCAACCTAGGGCCCAGTTCAAAGATATTTTTACGAGGTATTCTAACTTCTGGCACAGTTACTTTTAGCTGAAAGGCATACCAAAAATAGGAACTCGAAACCTCAAATAACTGTTTGTACATTATACCTTATTCTCTCCAAAAGCTTTTGACTTTTCCTGGCACTTCTAATAAACCGATGTTTTATAAGTTCCTTGGCACTCGGTCTCTGATAAAAAATACAATACATTAACATTATATAAGCACATTGAGCTGATCAGAATATAACATCTAGATAAAATAATTAACTTGCATAAGGAACTCTACAAATAATTAACTCTTGGAGCCGTTCATTTATAATCCAGTACAAAATGATGGAGTGAAAAGAAGAAACCCATAGAAAAGCACACAAAACACACTATCAAGAGATACTAGAGCCAAAGAATAATTCCCCTAGAGTTTACTCAACTAGCAGATGTCAAACTCACTGGTCCAAAGGCTAAAGCGAATAATACAAGGTATAACGATAGATGCCTTAGAGTGAAGGTCTATCCCCTTACTTTTACTATAAGAACCTCTTTTGGTCACATAGGTGTGACTAGCAATTATTCCCCACAGTCCTAACAAACTTAATCTACACCATTCTATTCCTTGCTTAATTTGCCTACAATCTTATATATTTAAGCTTAAATCATGTGCCTAATACAAATCATGACGTACTAAATCAGCTTTTTATATCATAACACTGATATTTGGAATTATAAGGGTGTGTTTGGCAGCAGATATATAAACTATCTTTCACCGGAAAACTGTGGCCTTAGTATTCAATGATGCAAAGCACTGTTTTTCAATGAAAAACAGTTTACAATTGCACACGCAAACAAGGCCTGATTTAGACCCAGATGTTTAGAGATAACGATTGCTTGCCTCAGCAGGAACCTTCTTCAAGCATAAAGAGACAAACTCCTTCATGGGACGAGAAAAATGCTCATCTAGCTGCAGAACAGATGGATATTGTCAACTTTGCATGCTTTTTAAGAGGATACAAACAGAAAAAAGCCACCAAATGAAAGAGAGAGAGGATGGGGGGTAATCAATTAACTAAATAATCCAAAAACTGAATGATTTGCAAAGGTTAACTAAATGAGCATTGTACAACCTGAGGTGGATTTTCACGAGGTATGATAAAAAGAACTCTCATTGGATGAAGGTCTGCAAGGGGTGGCTCCCCCTTTGCCATTTCAATTGCAGTTATCCCAAGGGACCATATATCAGCCTGCATTAAGCAATGGCAGAACATGTAAGTCTACCATCTGAAGAAATTTATCCACATTTCTTCGTACAAAACTATAATTATCACCCCAAAAAAATCAAAGAATGCAGGTGAACAGAAAAAATGTTTTCATAAAAACTAATGACTGAAAATGAATATAATGCATGCTAATTGCCAAATGTACACTAAGAAAACAGAGCTAACACATGCCTTCTCATTGTAACCGTCTGAGTTTTGGATCACTTCTGGAGCCATCCAAAAAGGTGTCCCAACAAATGTCTGCCATTAAACAAGACATAAAAAGGGGGCTGTAAGCAAATTTGTACAGTGGAATAATGATGAATAGGAATTTACACGACACTCAAATATACATAAGTAATCAAAAGTTCCTTGTTTGTTGATATCATGTTAAGTGCAACTGCAAGGGTGAAAGCTAAAAAAGGCAATATTGTTCAATGAACATATCATAACGTTTTTCTTGTTCAATGAACCAAGAAAAACACCATGCATCAAGTGTGACAAAAATATATAAGAGTTGTACTAAAGAAATATGATGCACGCCTAAGTTATTACATTTATTGTGACTAGTTTTCACTTTTCCCATTTTCTAGTTATTTGTTCATATCAAATATCCCCATTTTGTAGTTTGGCACTATCCTATTTGGCATTTACTTCCTCCCCGTGTTTTTCGTCATCTCAAGTTTGATATTAAGTTTTAGCTGTCAGATATGTTATTTCCCTACTATAAAAGGAGGAACAACTACAGGTTGCAAATGCAAGATTCTTTCTTTCAAATTATCTGTTTATTTTCTTACTGTTCAGTTTCTATCAAAATATTGCAAGAGGAAGAATTAAACTAAAAAGCAGAAAGTCCAGCACCATGTAAATGATGAGATTGGTTTGTAGAACCATTTGCTTAGATGGGCAGTTTTTGCAAACAATGTTTACTTTAACCAATTCTGACAGTACGACCAAGTAGGTGATACATGTAGGGCTGTTATAAGAGACGGGCTACTCAGGCTCAGCTTGGCAAAAAACTCGGTTCGACCTTGTTCACTTACTACATGAGCCGATTATGAACACATTTTAAAACTCGGTTAAGGTTTAGGCTCGGAACGGGCTCGGCTCGTTTATATATGACCCGAGCTTGAGCATATTGATGCTTGGTTCGTTCGTCTAGAATAACACTATAGGGATGTGATACGGTTGGATTTAGGAAAGAAGATATTTCAATATTAAAGATATTATATCTATTAGATTTAGGATCATTTATATTTTCTAGCTTACAGTTTTGAGATATTTTAGGATTATCTTTACAGTCAATTAGGATATCAGTTTTATA
The DNA here is from genome assembly GCA_033239125.1 of Fagopyrum homotropicum. Lineage (NCBI taxonomy): Eukaryota > Viridiplantae > Streptophyta > Magnoliopsida > Caryophyllales > Polygonaceae > Fagopyrum > Fagopyrum homotropicum. Next base: position 7,982,696 of record BSWB01000006.1, on the reverse strand, counting down.
ATTTCCTTTGGTAATTAGCAGCCTATATATATATGGCCTTAAGGATGATATAAAGGGTTAAGTAGAATTATAATCAAAAGGAGGCTAACGTACAACCAAGAGGGTTTACACGTTATACCTAGGAAGAGGCTCTGTCAAGGACGAGTCTACTTTCATCTATCCACCAAATCACTTTCATCTATTCTCTTATCCAGAAATCACTCGTGTCTTTTATCTGAGATTCGATCCTACTTCTGGGACCGTAACAAGATGTTCTATTAGCCGATTTACTCGGGATTGGCTTGGAAAAAACTTGTCTAGAGCTCTTTCGCTTTCTAAAAGAAATGAATATTAACACATTTTAAATCTCGGTTAAAAAATAAGGCTCGGCTCGGTATAAACGAGCCAAGTTTGAGCTCGATCGGCTCTTATAACAACCCTAGATACATGCACATGATTCGGCAAATTCATACTAAAAAAAAAGTATGCATGAAATGATCACAAGATACAAATAATGCTTACCTTCCTCCTCGAAATTGTTTTTGTCAATTGAGCAGAAACACCAAAGTCTGCAACCTAATAGACACATACATATATTTAAGAAACAGCACAGCAGAAATAAAGTGCAAACATTCTACATTGGCCAAATTTACCCCGTTTCTGAATACATTAGAGAAAATTACCTTCACATCACCACTTTCTGTCAACAATATATTTGCAGCTGCCATGATCATATGACAATTTAGTCAGGGATTAGTACAAGGACAAATTTGAAGTTGCTTAATGTGGAAGTAATAATATACAATAAGTAATAGAAAGGGTGTCAAATGAAGAAAAGGTCAATTCTTCATCAGTTATGGAGATGAGTCGGAGAAGAGAAGAAACTGCCTTAAAATTAGCAATGAAGTAGATAGTTCAATTATGAAGGATAAAAATCAACATGGAGAAGAAAGTATTTTTACCTTTAATATCTCTATGGATTTTTCCTTCAGAATGAAGATAATCAACAGCGTGCAACAAATCACGCAGGATGCAGGATATCGACATTTCATCTAGAGGAGGACCTGATTGCAGCTACACAGAACTAACCAGCATCAGCCTCTATAAATTACATTTTCCAAATCACAAGTAGCCGTTTTGGTAGGTCAGATAATTTAGGAGATTATGAATTGGTTCATCAGGGAGTTAACATCTAACCATCAGCATCACCATATTGGTAATTGGCTTATCTATATGAGTGAGTACATCACATATATCATCTTGTTCCCCTCCTCCTACATATTGCAACTTACATTAACCAACTGATCAGCATTGTTAATCTAGCAGAAGGGTATACATGTGTTGTCTATATGAGTGAGACATTACATATATCATATTGTTTCCCACCTCCTACATAATGCAATTTACGTGCATAAACCAGCCAATCAGCATAGTTAATCTCACTGAAGGGCATGCATATGCTGCATCTTATAGAAATATGGCAAGTTATCCTTATAAATCATATTGCTAAATTGCATTTTTATCATTTTGCTATAGGCAAGGCCAGGTTCAGTAGCATGCAATAGGCAGAAGACGACAGAGAGAAAAGACAGTCAAGACTAAAATAAAAATGACAAGGAACCTACTAAGTCAGCAACAGAGCCACCAGCCATGTATTCCATTATAATCCAAAGCTTGGTTTCGTTGAGATATGAACCATAGTACTCAGTGATATACGGTGATCGGCATTGTGATAGAACTGAAATTTCCTGGAGAAGCAATTTCAAATAAGGAACACAAATCTTTTCCACTAAACTTAATGAAATGGTAAAATAACAATACCTTCTGAATATCGTCAATTTCATCCTCTCTGCGAAAACAAACACAAAGGACTTCTCAAACAATTTTTATTCATAGGTAAATTACACAGTGAAGACAAAGAAGAGTGGATGATATATGGACCAGTAAGCACATCAATCTGGTCAAGGAAAACAGTAGCCCAACATTTTGAGGAAACAAACTTATCTAGTATTTACAAAGAGCGGAAACATTTTCAAACAGGCAAAGATAAAAACGCGACGGCTAAAGTGACAATACTCACGATTCCTCCAAGTCAATAACTTTAATGGCAACTACTTTGTTCAATTCCTTATCAAACCTGCAAAACGACATGGCCATATATGAATAGGTGCAATATCTCAATAAATCAAGAACCGAAGTTTGTAAGCACAAATAATCGAGTTCTTAAAACAACAGATTGCAGTGCTCACAACAAAACAAGGAAAAAGCTCCCAACAAATCTGAAAGGTTCAATTAACTACAAAATGTCGTATATTTGGAAGCATATACCTAAATAGTATCCACTAAAGAACATACTTATACGGAACAGTGATTATACACATAGCCAATGGTCACTAAATGCACTCATCCCGGTGTACAAGCTCTAGCAGAGTAAACTTTGCAAAATTTTGAGCTCTTGAAGACATCAATAAACAAATTAAATGATATTACATATAGAATCAAGCATGCATACCCTTTATAAACATCACCAAATGAACCTCTTCCAATGAGCTCGAGTGAATCGAATCTTGACCCTGCAACCTCTAAAAATCCTGCAGCATCAGCCATTTCCCCCCCTTAAAATAAACGACCTTAGCACTATGCCAGCTATAATTCTTGCTACTCGACAACTACCGCAGAGACTTGCAATCAAATATCTTCGAATTCGTCACATTCTTCAACAAGGAGTTCCATTTGACCAGCGTGCCCTATTCAACACAACTCGGAAGCTGTTTACCTCCAACCTCATAGAAATCTGCAAGATAAGAGAAGCACCCCCAATCAATACGCCCAATTAGCAAATAATTATAAGGAGCGCCCAAAAATTCATGTGGCGAACAATTCAAGTTTCCAGTTGGGATCTTGAAAATACAATTAAAAACAAATAATTATAAAAATAAAAATTTGAGGGCACAATGTACATGCCTTTCTCGGGTCTTGTTTAGATTCAAATCAAAGAATTCGATGGGGCGAGACCCACTTGGGAAAATGACGGAACAACAAGCGATTAATAGAATTTGAATAAGAAGGATGATGCAAAAACGAAATATCAACAGAAATGGAAAAAGATTTATCAAAAGGAGATTGGGCAAACAAAGTCTAGGGTTTGTGATCTGGGTGAGGAAGAACATACCAGATGTGTGGAGGCCTCAGAGGATCAACGGGCCATCTGATGGGGACAGGGATAGACAATGAACTTGTCAGAGATACTCTGAACCTGAGGGCGCAAAAGCCATGGATCTTTCTCTCCTCTCTCCGCTGCTGCTGCTGTTTTCCCTCTCTATACAGCTAAGCAAGAAAAAAAAATAAAAATTATCAGGTTATAATTACAACAATATGTAGTTTAGGGGAATAAATAATAAATGGAGTATCTTAATTATATATGTATATAGAGTTAAGATTATATGTGAATCAATCTTAATGTGGGAGTAGAAAATGGACATGCCATATAATATATGATATCATAAATGTATCAAGTTACAAGATAAGGTAATTAATTACTAATTATAGATACAAATTATAAATTTTAATGTGTAACACTGAACATTATATCAAATTACATAACATTATCGTCGGTAATAATAAGATTACATATTACATAAATAATTAATTTTTATCATTTACCATTCATCGTTTTTCATATATAAATTTTTTCATCTGAATACTAAATATGTGTAAACGGAGAAGGTACTTCAGTGTGGTTGAATTTAATAATTTTTTTTGTTTTAAAGTAGGATTACTACACATTGATTTAGGAGTAACAAATTTGAGCACATCATATACATTTTAATTTTGTTTGTAAATTATGACTTTTTTGTGTAATGTTATATCGGTTGTATTTGTTGTGTATTTTATGGGCCCGTTTGGTTAGAGGAAGGTTCAAGATGGAAAATTTTTTTCAAACCCTTCATCCTCTTGATGTACGAGGGAGAGTTTGAAGAAAACACATACAATGTTCATCTTAATAAACTTGTAATCCTCAACTTCATCCCCTTAATTTGCTCCAATCGAACACAACATGTATGAGTAGAAAAGGACGACCAATAATTATTTTATTTATTTATTTGATAAAGGAAAGTAGTGCGATTCACTATACGACATACCATCTAATGAATCGAAACGAAAGAAATCAACACATGCAAAGCGTCATGAAGAACAAGAACGTAAACCATCAAAGACAAACACAAAAGTACAACAAGTAGACCAGTAAGCAGCGGAACCTTCAATGGAAAGGAGAGTGAATCATTCACTAGATAACAAAGCGTATAGAGTATGTCGTCGAAGGAAGTGCACAAGACGGGAGCCTAGGGAACAATTGTGAACACCTCAAATTTGGACTCGAAGTAAAGTCTTCACGAGTTGATAACAAATCCATAACCCCTCCAACACAAATGACGACAAATATTTATTAACAAATACATAACGATGTGTGTTATGATTAATGTAATGACCTTTCTTTGTATATTAGTATGAATAACGATTGCGCTTTATTAAATAACGAGTGTGCATCTATGGTCTTACAAATGACGAGTGTGCTTACATTGATAACAAATGTATTTATTTCAAGGTGATTTACCGAAAACCACCCATTATATAAGACCCTTTGCAATTGTATCTTGTTGGAAGTGATGAGATAATGATTTTGCACATGGCTAGGTGATTTGATTATGATAGAGTTGTGCATTTTTATCTTGTTACAAGTGACGAGATAAGCCCAACTAGCTTGATGATGCAAAGCTCACAATCTCAGCCCACTTCCAAATTCCTTTCTAGCTCAATTCCACCAACATCACAAATCCTAACTCTACTAGCAAAAATAGCTTCTCTTAGAAAAGACACGAACCCTAACTCACCATTTTGTCAGCATATAAGCAAAGATGGCAAGATATACCCAAAACCTATCTCTCATTGCTTTTAATGAAAGTGCAGATGATGAAATCAACATTTTAGGTAATGAGTCTTCTTCTGATTGAAGATTTCAACTTCAAAGACAGTGAAGATGAAGATGATGAACTCTTTTGCTCAGAATATTGATTATAGAGTTGGTGAAAATTGATGTTTTAAAGGAGTTGCCCACTATAGATGAGTTGCCCATTGTAGATGAAAACGTTTGAAATAATGGTGAAGGTTTGTTGTTTGATGATTAAGAAGAAGTTGATATTTAGTTATTTGCAAAGTGTTAGTGATTATGATAGTGAGCCACACAAAAGGTATCTAAAATTTAACCATCTAGTTGGTTTCAAGAAAAAAAAATATATATATATGTTTGAAGGTGGCAATGAAATTTGGCTCTAATGAGATCTTTAGGAAGACTTTGAGACAGTTTTTCATTAAGACATGGGTGAATATATTACTTGCACAATGATAAATCTAAAGTTTAAGTTTTTTATTGCAAAAAAGAAGTGTGAATGTACTATGAAATATGCTAAAAAGAAGTGTGAATGTGGGAAATTTTTTTGCAACTTCAAGACTTGTACTAGAAAATTGTGTGAAGATGGTGTTTTTCAATTGAAGTCTTTTCACACATGATTGTGGATGGCAGCATGAGAACATTAAACTGACATTTTCTTGGTTGACTGAAAGGTACATAGAACACTATAGAGATGATCCAAATTGAAAACTGAAGGGATTTATCGTTGTTTTGAAAAGGGATCATAGGGTGTTGATTACATACAATCAGGCTTGGAGAGCTAGGTTCATGACAATGTTAATGACATAAGGGGATGTTTGAGTACAACACAATAGAGTTTGAGATTATGCAACAATTGTGAAGAAGTGAAATGTTGGAAGTTGTGTTTATGTCAAAGTGTGTCTAGACAACCCAAAAAACTATTGTTTCAAATTGTATGTGTGTATACAAGCTTGCAAGCAATATTTTCTATTGGGATGCAGACCAATCATAGGTCTTGATGGTTGTCATTTGAGGGGAGCATGCACAAGTCAAGTTTTAGTGGTTGTTGGTAAAGATGGAAATGACAACATATTTCTCATTGCCTTTGTTGTTTTTGAGACAAAAAGAAAAGAAACATGTGGGTGGTTCTTGAAATTTTTTATTCGAGATATTGGAAGAGTAATCCCACATTCATGTCAGACGGGCAAAGGTATGAAATTGCACATGTTTTTTTTCTTTTCTTTTTTAATTATACTAGTTAGGTTCGAGCTATAATCATATATGTTGTTGAACATATTGTTTTTCTGAAATTAGGGTTAATTTGAGACACTCAATGATGTTGTGCCAACAGTTGATACAAGGGTGTGTGTAAGACACCTATACAACAATTTAAGGTGAGATTTCAAAGAAAATGCTTCAAGGATGCCTTATGGCTGCAACTAGGGCATCAACCCTCACAAACTTTAAGTATGACATGGAACAAATCAAATGCATAGATGAGGTTGCATACGAATACTTATTAGATGCAAACCCAACTTCATGGTCCGAGCATGAATTCAGACATTACACAAAGTCTAATATGTTATTGAATAATGATTGTGAGAGTTTCAACTCATTTATTCTAGAGGCAAAAGAGAATCCATTGTTGTTAATGTGTGAGTGGATTAGAAGGTAGCTTATGAAAAGGTTCTTAGCAAAGCGTCAAGGGATTCAAAAATATACGGGTCATTACATACCAAAGACATTGAAGAAGATAAAAATTGTTATGGAAATTGGTGTGAGTGACTATGTACCTACTTGGGGAGGTGGACATAGAATTGAGGTAGACCATTGTGGTAGAACATACATTGTGGACTTCCAACAAAAAAGTTGTGGTTATAACAAATGAGACTTGACTGGAATACCATTTCACATGCAATGTGTTGCATCTTTAAGGATAGAAGGAATCTATAAAATTTTGTGGACCCTTATTACAACAAAGAGACATACTTGAGGGCATATGCATGCATAATTTAGTCATATCCTGGAGAAATAGATTGGAAGACAACATCTCAAGTTCTAGCAAAACCACCAATGTAATAAGATCACCACTAGGATCCAATCCTGGAGAGCAAAACTTCTCTCCTATGCAAGAAGAATTCAACTGATCTCATCGATCCTCATGGATATGAAGCATCACTGGTGCATCATCTTCTAATTACCTTCCTCTATCTTGAGCAAAATCCAATCCTTGCTAAGCTCCTTCCTATGGTCTAGTAAGGATTGTAGTAAACGTGCCTTAGTTGCCTGGAATTCCGTCTGCACCCCTAAGGACTATGGCGGCCTTGGCTTCCTCGACCTTAGCGCAAAAAACAAAGCCAGTCTTGCTCGCCTTATATTCAACCTCAACAGTGATGATGACAATCTTTTGAGATCTTGGGTCAACCACAATATTCTCAAACGGCACACTATCTGGAGCTACAATCCCAACAACAACAACAACAACAATAACAACAACAACAACTCTTGGAAGTGCATCATCAACCTTAGAGATGAAATACCAAACCCTCATTCTGGCGCTAGTCGCATTAGCTCCATATCAAACCCCAATGGCTCCTTCTCTTCCAACAAGGCCTACTCTTCCGAGTTGATACTCTTCCCCCTTCTGCCCCTATTTGCAAAGTTATCTAGGAAAACTATAACATACCTAAGTGTCGATGCATAGCCTGGATGGCCAACCTTAGAAAACTCCCAACACTTACCAAGCTTCTCCAGTGGAACATTATCCAATCGGACACCTACAAGCTTTGCAACTCTGGTCATGAAGACGATGATCATCTCTGGATTGTATGCTCTTACACCTCCCTCACCCTTGACATCATCTCAAGATGGACACGCACCCCTTCCCCCGCCCCTTACCTCACCAACCATTGGGACTGGCTTGGAGAGGATAACACCCCCAGAAACAAGTTTCTCGACTGCACCCGTATTGCTACAATCACTGCCTTCATTTACTACTCCTGAAAGGCCAGAAATAACCTAGTCTACAACAACATCTTCACTAGGGCTATTGACTGTGCCGATGAAGCTATCCAAGCTACTAAACTCCTTCTCGCCCATCATTAGAGATAGGTCCGTCAACTCGATTGCTACAACTAGAATGATGGGTATCCATCTTAGATAATTCCCCTTCTCCTTCTTATGTTTCCTTGCTTCTGACCTATCTTGTAAATCCTTCTCTTCTATATTACAAGTAAATTTTTTTTTAAAAAAAACACCAATGTATGTTGTCCAACCAAGAAGGCCTAAGAAGGCTATAAGAAAAGAAAAGGGTGATGACCCACCAAGTAAAAAGGAAAGGATTCGTGTTGGCAAAGTAAAACGCTCAAATTGTAGAGGTTAAATACATTACAAAAATAAGTGTTCAAACAACCTAGAGGACCACCTGAACCACCAACGATTTCAATTTCTCCTCTCTCCAGTTAACTACCTGAACCACCAACGATTCATGTTGGCAAAGTAAAGCGCTCAACTTGTTTCCATGGTCTTTTGCTCAACCCCACCCCACTCTCGTTTCTTTGTTAACCATCAACGATTTCAATTTCTCCTCATTAAATTTTATCGTGTTTTTTAGGCTAGTAAAACAACATCCTCTGTGTAAAGTTTTGTGATTCTGAAGGCTTGCCTATTGCTGATGTCAAAGTAGTGAATAAACACCCGTTAAACGTTAAACAAATGTGTAACATCCAGATTCGACTTGTACAAGTCCGAGACTGCCCGCCCGCCCGGGAAAAAACATGGGCATGGACAACTAGTTTGGCCCGTCCGGGCCCGGACTGACCCGTATTTTGGTAGGACGGGTATGTATAAACATTTTGGCCCGCGAGCCAACCCGTCCCGGCTCATATATAGTTTATATATATATATATATATATATATATATATATATATATATATATATAGGGTGTGGTTCCCATGAGAACACCTCTAACGTGTATACATGAAAACAATCTTAGACCGTCGGATGTTGAGTATTAAGGGTCGAGATTTAGTGTAGATATCATAATTAATAATAATTAGGAATAATAATAATTATGAATAACCACAATAACTACGAATAATCCACTCAACCAACAATAACTACGAATAATACATTAAACGATATGACACATGCATTCGTAACAAAACTAATAATAATTACGAATCTGTTCTCATGTATACACGTCAGGGGTGTTCTCATATGATCTACACTCTCTTTCTCTCTCTCTCTCTCTATATATATATATATATATATATATTGACTCATATGTAAACAACTCTTACTAATAGCATGAATTATAGTCTATATTTTGGGATTGGTTTAGACGTTTATTCTTCATAAATCTGCATGTATGGATGTATATTATGCGGTTATATTGTTGTTTTGTCTATCTTTGCGGGAATCGAGGTCTACACCTAGTTTCGTAATTGTAGGTAAAATGACACGTTTTGGACTAAAATGGAGCTAAGAAAGGTAAGGAGTCATTGAAGCTACATTTTGGAGCTTAAAGGAGATCTCACGGAGCATGAAAATGGATTAGAGATTGACTTTGGACCAGATTCGAAAGATTCTACATTCAGTTGAGGCTCACCTCGGTCAGCTACAGTACCACCTCGACCGAGGTGATCTTGAGAAGCGTCCCGACCGAGGTGGACACCCTGTCGCCGGCGAGATCTTATTTTTGGCTGAGATCTTTTAATTTTGGAAGGAAGATATCATATATTTTTTGCTGGATTTGTGGAAGGAAGCATATCTTTTTGGCTGATTTATTTTGAGAGATATGGATATATTTTCTAAGAAATTATCTTTTTAAAATATTTTATCTTTGGAAGATAATTCTCCTATATATATGGGGTGATTTTCTACAATCCAGCCATCGCGGAATTTCCGGATCAAGGATTTTCTGGAGATTTCCTAAGAGTTTTGAAGGAAGAGTTGAAGGAAGTTGAAGGTTGAAGTTCAAGAAAGGAAGGAATCATAGTTGGAGTTGGCTTTCGAAGGAGTTTGTGAGATTTTCTTAGACTACTTTTGGTTTGTTATCTTCTCTGATTTGTGACTTGAGGAACGCTTATTTGTTGATTGTTTGATTCAGTTATTGAGACCTTTTTCTTAAGGTTTTCTTGTTTATTGATTCCTTTCCCATTAATTTGATTATTGTTATCATGATGATTGTTTGCTAAGTTCTTTATGCGATTCTAGGGTGATTGACTGAAAGTTCTGGGAAAGATGATGATAGAATGATCTTTGTAACACCCCGAATCCGCGGGACTCGGGATGTCACATTGGGCTAGGATCTCACAATGGATCCTGACCCTAGCCTGACAACAAGTTCACTGGACCTTACAACATGGCACTGACAGATATAAAACAAATACATAAAACAGTATAAACTGTACGACCCAAAGTAAACAACAACATAGCCGAGTATATAAAACGACATCCTCACACAGGAGGTACAAAAGATCATCCTCAAGCAGAGGGGAAACACAACAACCCCAAACCAACCACCTAATGTACGAGAGTCCTCGGCCTGTCACCCTGCCAGATCACCCAGTAGCGCCTATCCTGTAAACATCTACAACACGGTATGAAACCGTTAGCTAACCATACATATATGAGGTAATGCATAAGCACAAGCACAATCATGAAAGATAAACACATCAGCATGCTATCACACATTTACCCATTTATTATCTTTATATAATAACCATTCACTCAAAAACCGTATATATATAGATAGATGAAAGTATGTGACACGAGGACCGATACATCCCCGCCTCTGAGTACAATGTCCAGCTGTACGAGTATCGGTCACACAATCCGTGTACCCTATGGGAGTGGATTGCGCCCTTCCTGTAAACCAGTCTGGCCCGACATCAGAGAACCTCCCAGACTCCACGGCGGGATGAAAGGGAAAGGTTATCACAGCCACGCAGTGGGGTAGTCAATAGAACATAGGTCGATAAAAACGACAACTCATGATATCATAGCACATATAAAGCACACACCACTCATGCAAACACCCAATATAGGGATGGTAGCTAAGTAAGTCCTACGGACTTACCTCAACCTCGTACAAAATCAACCACGATCACCTCTACACTGGAGGGACAACACGGCCTATAAAAAGGCATAAAGAGATATATCAACCTCTATTCATCAAAGGGGTCACACCTAGACCCAAAGGGATCCATAAGGATCATACTCAATCTATGAGCCTCACAACCAACTAAACCTCAATATCTCAACATAGCTCACAATTCCTCAAATCTCAAGGTAGTATCTAATCAACATTCCTCAATCTCAATTTTAATCCTAATTTAATTAATTAACCTTTAATTAATTAATTAGATTTCGCCAGAATAACGTTTTGCCCGCAGGCAATTTCTAAACCCCCTGTCATCAGATTTCATCAAACAAGAACCCATAATCACCAGAATAATATAACGACCATAATGGAATTTCTAATTGTCCTATTTGACAAGCCTAAAGTCAATTTAGGCCAAATCGCAGTACGGAAAACGATAAAATTCATAACTTATTCGTTACTAACCCGATTGACGATCTGAAAGAAGATTCGGAATCACAACGACGCAGGCTACGCATGGACAACATCAAATTCATCGGAATCTGAGCGACGGAACCGTCCTGGTGACATATATGCTCGACCAGCCCTCCATATACCCGGAAATGCAGAAACTCGGTACCATTATGAAGAGAATGAAGAGAGGAATCCAGAAACTCAAACGGAATTGAAATCGGATTAGAAACGGAGAGTAGATCTGAGTTTGAAGGTTGAGAGAAATCAGAGTTTTTACGAGGAAACGTGAAATGTAATGAATTAATAAAGAATTTTCCGCTATTTATAGTGAAGACGATAATTATCCTTTAGTAAAGTCGATAATTATTCTTTAACCGATCCAAAGGCGGGTCGAACCTCTTTCTCCAAACTTCTCGAGATTGGGACATTAAATCTGGAATATTGTAGGGATTATTATTCCACAACTGCCTCGGAAAACGTGTATTCCTAAGCCGTCTTTCTTAGCTGTTAAGAAACGAAATAGCGACTCTTTTGGCCGTTTTGCCTCTCCATGTTATTTCATATCTAAGACATATCCGATGTCCTGATCATTTCTCTCAACTGCATTTTTATTAATTGGAGCTCCCAAATGCTCCAAATAACACCGGAGGGTAAGAATAATTACCCGGGGGAAAAAGTAAAAATTTCCCCAAACGTCCAAAATTACGCGAGGAACATAACGGTGGGACTCATACTCATCACTTGTGAAATCTTCGCGAGTTATATGTCAATTACTATCAACGATTAAGTTAATCAACATTAATTAGAATTCGGAAATCCTAGCTATTACATCACACACCCCTAAAAAAAAGTTTCGTCCCGAAACTTGAACAATTCCCAAATCCTCTCGGACCTATACGCCGAGGTAATACTCTCACTCTTTCTATCGGAGGTATCACATCTCCGTTCAAAAGATCACAACCTATAACAATCTATAACCTCAAGTATAAACATGGAGGAATCATCACTCCAGGAAACAGGGTCATAACGCTACCCAAAGGCGTAGAGGAATCACGTCTCTCGCCATACCACATCACAAGGCATAGAGGAAGCACATCTCTAGCCAAAACATATCACATGCATAGAGGAAATACGTCTCTAGCCAACCCATAAACATATATATCGCATGGAGGAATCACATCTCCACTAAACTATGTCCATCAAGGTAGCATGGAGGAAAGAACCTTCTCCAGCTGAATCCTAATCCCACCCAAATAGCATGGAGGAAAGAACCATCTCCAGCTATAAATATGATCATACTCGGGTAGCGTGGAGGAAGTAATCATCTCCAGCTATAACATACATCACGCTAGCACATCAAGATCTACTAAGATCATAAATCACATCACAACTAGCATGGAATAACACATCAAGGCATATAAGCACATAAGCACAACATTCATCAAGATAGCACTAAGATCTACTCGTGCTCCCACAAATGGGTATGTCCCAACATATACTTTGGATAGTTCCTCATGACACTATCCTCAGTCTCTCACATAGCCTCTTCAAGTCTTCATCTCGACCATCATATCCTCAATATGGGAATGTCTTTCGAATGCAAGCATTTCATATCTTATTCCAAGAATGTAATCAGATGCTCAACAACGATGTGGTTCAACTTAACCACTAGATCATTAAGACTCACAAAGTGTTTCCAACCTAGTATATACTTCCTCAGTTGAAACACAAGAACACTGGGGGAACATCCACCAACTTCAGAGGCAAAGCTAAACATCATGCTGCCTTCACAAAACTAATCAAGATCTCAAGTAACCGACATATTGGAAACTCAGTTCCCCTTTCCATAATAACACAACTAACGTCTCACAACTGAGATACCTCCAGCCGGACATGAACTCTCGCTTGAACTTTAGAGATTAACACCTCTTGTCTACACACACAATATGGCGACTATGTAGAGCCAACACTCTTCCTTTAATCATCGTTACTCGAACTATAAAATCTTGAGTCTGGTCATGTGTTATTTCCACTACTACTACTAGATCACTTCTAGCATAAAGGTACGTGTATGGCATCTACGCCCATACAATGCTTCTCAAGGACATTCCTGAAGATAAACGTCAATCACTGTTATATAATAACTCAATATTGGAAGGTAATATAACCATCCACGTTTCCCATTCAACTTACAACTTATATTAGATCTTTAAGATCTAGATGATCCTCTCTAACTGACCATCTATTAGGGGGTGAAGTGTAGTCATGAGGTACAGACTCATCCCCAAAGCAGTCTGAATCTGCTGCCTAAAATCTCAAAGTAAAAACATCCATCTCGATCAGAAATGATCGTTCTCGGTATACCATGGAGTCTCACTATTTGTCTAGTGTACTCCTCAACCAATTCATTCACTAGCCACGTCCTCCTGATAGAAATGAAACGTGCCGGTTTCATTAATCTGTTACCAACAATCCAAATAACATCACTCTTCTACAGGGTCACAATCCCATACAAAGTCCATAAAAATGTCCTCCCAAATTCTACTACTGCACTGGTAGTGGGTGGGGGCTTATCTCTAGATCGGAAATACTCTATCTGGACCTGCTGACATGTCACACATTATATCACAAATCTGGTTATATCGGCTTCATACAATATAATCGTCTCATCTCGTGGTACATCTTACTCGTACCTGAATGTACTGAATAAGGTGTACAATGGGTATACGTAATATTTTGTCTCCATCTGCATCAGCAGGAACACAAAAGCGGTCATGACTCTTCATCAATCCATCTACTCCTATGGAGAACTATGGTGCCTCAGTACGAGACATCCTTTCTCTAAACCTTGTCAAGGCCCGGCAGGTCTCTTGCTTCTGTTGGACCTCATCCAACAGACCAGGTAGAACCTCTGAGGTATAAATGGGTATCCTTATCAAGGAACTGATTGTCCAACTCTAGCCAAGCTAGATCTCTTTGAAGCTGAGGTTGAACTATCAGTCTCACAATCATCTTCTCTTGGAGCGTCTTTCCATTCAAGTTATCGGCAACAACATTCAACTTCTCTGAATGATATGAAATCTTCAAGTCAAAGTCTTGATCAACTTAAGTTCTTAATACTGGCGGTTATTCAACCCCTATTACATAAAATATACTTCAGATTTCTATAATCTATAGAAATCTGACATGAAGATCACACCGGTACGGTCTTCAAAATTTAAAGGCTTGAACTACCACTACTAACTCTAAATCATGAGTCGAGTAGTTCTCATCATACGTTCTTAGCTGTAAACACACATATCAATAACCCTACTCCTTTGTAGTAATACACATCTCAAACTTAGCTGGGATGTATCACCGTAAATCACGGGATCCCAAAAATCTTCTAACTACAAAAGAATGGAAGCAGAGGTCAAATGCCTCCTCAACTCTTCAGAACATAGACACACTGCTTTCATCACGTAGTTATGGTGGTCTTCTCAAAAGACTCGCAAATGAATACATAATCATATAAAATCCTTCGTCAAAGCATTGGTAGCAATCGGCTAAGCCGAGAAAACTACGTATTCCTTAATGTTCATTAGTATCTCCCATGTTACAACATACTTAATTCTCGCCAAGTCAACCATGATCCCACTGGTGGAGACAACATGGCCTAAAAAGGCTACCACTGGCATCTCAACTTACACTTAGAGAGCGTAGCATACAACCCTCTATCTCTCGAAATCTGTAGAACGGTCCTTAGACGATCGGTCTACTATTCTCTGCTATGAGAGTATACCGACATGTCATCCATGGAGTCCACCACTAACTAATCAAGGAAGTCGATGAAGATACTATTCATCAACTCCAAAAAAACTACTAAAACATTCGTCAACCCAAATGACATCACTACAAACTCGTAGTGTCCATAACGGGTATGGGATGCTATCTCATACACATGCTGTTCTCTCATCCATGACTAGGGATATCTTGAGCATAAAGGAATCCCAAAAACACAATTGCTTCTTGAAGTTAACTCGTCAGGTCGTCAATACGGAACATGGAACCCACTAGGGTAAACCCGTTTCAGTAAACTTTTCAAGTTATCAGTACAATATCTCAACAAGCACCATAAAGTGTGGCTTTTCCATTCAATCTTGTATCATACTTCAACTCGATAACAATGTCCACACTTCGCTGAGGTGGCAACTAGACGGTTCAGTAACACGTCTATAAACTCATAAATTACTGGAATACCTTCCAATGTTGGACTATCTTGCCCCTTCATGGTATAACACTAAAAGGCGTCATATCCATGTGCTATCAGCTCGCTGCTCGTACAGTTCTGATGACAAACCCGTCTCTTCAAAGGTCTTAACCTCAAAAGACCTCTATTTAACTCAACTCAGTAAAGACTATAATAGTCTTACTATTAAAAGCTAACACCACATGATATTTATTCATCCAAACCATACACATAATGACTTCCTCATGCACCTACGACATGACAAAGAAGTCTGCAACCATACACGAGTCCCTGAAATAAGGGAACAAACATGCATCTCACGGGTATCTCAGACCCAAAAAGGTAATCCTATAAAGGAAAATCCACCTTCTACTATATACCAAAATTCAACCATTAACGCATGCATCGAAAGACATGATGTGCATAGCACTCACAACAAGCAAAACTCCACCAGGTAAACCATTAACGAGAATGATACCTATAACAGCTAACACTCGTAGCTCCACTACATATCATCACTCAATGTCAGATCCATGCTCCTCAGGTATCACTGAGGTCATTACTATAGCCTCCACTTCCACTCTTTCTGCACCGGAAAGAGGAAGGTCTTGCTGGGAAGAAACACCACCGTGCTGACAGAAAGGGTCAGATGGCCTAGCCCCCATAAGTGAAACAAGCTATCAGTGCCAAAGGGCACACAGAACGCAAATAATCTGGATAGCCACAACTGAAACATAATCATCCCATCCTTGCAACCTGTGCAACTGAAGGGTAACTCAACCTTCGTCGTCCACCTGGAATGATCTCACTCTTGAAGGGAACCTGTAAAGGCAATGACTTGCCCTGTCGACAAAACTTCGCTCTATGCCCTGCTTTACCACACGTAAAGCATATGATGTGAGCCTTTGGGCACACAGCTCGCCAGTGTCCCAATTTCCACGCAATTAAAACACTGTAGTTCCTTGCCAGTCATCTTCATGGCCAAAGGATCACTAGATTGTCCTGATATCGGACTTGGTTCCCCATTCATCATCTTTGCTTCTCCAGTAACTGATTCAGTCCATTGTTTCTTTCCGGATCCAGAAGCTTCAGTTGATCTCACAATTGTTGGTAAATCTGGTGTCGATCTACCCGCTATCACCGCTTCATATACTTGTTACATATATTCTTGAAACTCGGATCTACTCATGGAGACACGATCAGCCTCTTCAAACTCGTTCTCTGCCATAGGCAAAACAACAGCGGAAACTGGTCCCTAACTTATCACCACTGGAGGAAGAGGGGGGGTGTACCCCTACCTCATCCCACTACAGATACTACTCTAGTCTGAGTCATCTGTAGGATATACGCACCTAATCTTATAAGGCTATATATATGTCATAGGTATCGATATGTATATAATAAATCCACATAATCCATAGTACACACAGATATATATACATATCTACGCTGCAGAGATCCATGGCAGAGGTGACGACTTCTCGTACATTCTATCCCAAAACCACACTTAAAACCAAAACCTTTGAAAACGTCAGATCCCATGTGGGCTCTGTTTATTTTACCTATCAAACCTCATTGCAGGTAGCAAGTGCCATTATTGTCAACCTGGGCTCTGATACCAACTCTGTAACACCCCGAATCCGTGGGACTCGGGATGTCACATTGGGCTAGGATCTCACAATGGATCCTGACCCTAGCCTGACAACAAGTTCACTGGACCTTACAACATGGCACTGACAGATATAAAACAAATACATAAAACAGTATAAACTGTACGACCCAAAGTAAACAACAACATAGCCGAGTATATAAAACGACATCCTCACACAGGAGGTACAAAAGATCATCCTCAAGCAGAGGGGAAACACAACAACCCCAAACCAACCACCTAATGTACGAGAGTCCTCGGCCTGTCACCCTGCCAGATCACCCAGTAGCGCCTATCCTGTAAACATCTACAACACGGTATGAAACCGTTAGCTAACCATACATATATGAGGTAATGCATAAGCACAAGCACAATCATGAAAGATAAACACATCAGCATGCTATCACACATTTACCCATTTATTATCTTTATATAATAACCATTCACTCAAAAACCGTATATATATAGATAGATGAAAGTATGTGACACGAGGACCGATACATCCCCGCCTCTGAGTACAATGTCCAGCTGTACGAGTATCGGTCACACAATCCGTGTACCCTATGGGAGTGGATTGCGCCCTTCCTGTAAACCAGTCTGGCCCGACATCAGAGAACCTCCCAGACTCCACGGCGGGATGAAAGGGAAAGGTTATCACAGCCACGCAGTGGGGTAGTCAATAGAACATAGGTCGATAAAAACGACAACTCATGATATCATAGCACATATAAAGCACACACCACTCATGCAAACACCCAATATAGGGATGGTAGCTAAGTAAGTCCTACGGACTTACCTCAACCTCGTACAAAATCAACCACGATCACCTCTACACTGGAGGGACAACACGGCCTATAAAAAGGCATAAAGAGATATATCAACCTCTATTCATCAAAGGGGTCACACCTAGACCCAAAGGGATCCATAAGGATCATACTCAATCTATGAGCCTCACAACCAACTAAACCTCAATATCTCAACATAGCTCACAATTCCTCAAATCTCAAGGTAGTATCTAATCAACATTCCTCAATCTCAATTTTAATCCTAATTTAATTAATTAACCTTTAATTAATTAATTAGATTTCGCCAGAATAACGTTTTGCCCGCAGGCAATTTCTAAACCCCCTGTCATCAGATTTCATCAAACAAGAACCCATAATCACCAGAATAATATAACGACCATAATGGAATTTCTAATTGTCCTATTTGACAAGCCTAAAGTCAATTTAGGCCAAATCGCAGTACGGAAAACGATAAAATTCATAACTTATTCGTTACTAACCCGATTGACGATCTGAAAGAAGATTCGGAATCACAACGACGCAGGCTACGCATGGACAACATCAAATTCATCGGAATCTGAGCGACGGAACCGTCCTGGTGACATATATGCTCGACCAGCCCTCCATATACCCGGAAATGCAGAAACTCGGTACCATTATGAAGAGAATGAAGAGAGGAATCCAGAAACTCAAACGGAATTGAAATCGGATTAGAAACGGAGAGTAGATCTGAGTTTGAAGGTTGAGAGAAATCAGAGTTTTTACGAAGAAACGTGAAATGTAATGAATTAATAAAGAATTTTCCGCTATTTATAGTGAAGACGATAATTATCCTTTAGTAAAGTCGATAATTATTCTTTAACCGATCCAAAGGCGGGTCGAACCTCTTTCTCCAAACTTCTCGAGATTGGGACATTAAATCTGGAATATTGTAGGGATTATTATTCCACAACTGCCTCGGAAAACGTGTATTCCTAAGCCGTCTTTCTTAGCTGTTAAGAAACGAAATAGCGACTCTTTTGGCCGTTTTGCCTCTCCATGTTATTTCATATCTAAGACATATCCGATGTCCTGATCATTTCTCTCAACTGCATTTTTATTAATTGGAGCTCCCAAATGCTCCAAATAACACCGGAGGGTAAGAATAATTACCCGGGGGAAAAAGTAAAAATTTCCCCAAACGTCCAAAATTACGCGAGGAACATAACGGTGGGACTCATACTCATCACTTGTGAAATCTTCGCGAGTTATATGTCAATTACTATCAACGATTAAGTTAATCAACATTAATTAGAATTCGGAAATCCTAGCTATTACAATCTTAATCCCAGCAGGACCCTGAAAGCTCGAGTCTTACCTTAACCGTAGAACACCTCGCTTAGTCGTTGAACATCTCGGCCGGGGTGGAATCTGGCTGAACAAGGTGAACCTTTCCTGATCTGAAACTAAGTTAAGAGTTTAAGTTTGTCAAATTCTATCCTTATTACACCTTTCCTAGTTCAACGCAAGCCTGGGATGAGACTTACCCGGTGATTCCTTTGCTTGTATACCCAAGATCATGAGTGATAGGTAATAAAGGTTTATCCTTTATTGGGGTTTGAGTGTGCCTTCATCCCATCTTTGAGAGTTAGCCTGAGACTTACCCGGTAAAGGTTGATTCTATCCCCTTGGGTGGTGTGTTGGTTTGAGATTATAGTTCCTTTCCTTAGTACCTTGAGACTTACTGGTAATAGGAGCTTTGGTTTGGGATAGTGAGTAGTGAGACTTACCCGGTGATCTATTCCCCTCTTAGAAACACCTTCCCTTTGTAAATCTCATCTTTGTCTGTGTTATCTTTTGAGATCTTGAGTCGGAACCACGACTAGATGCTTTAATCCCTAGAATCCGCATTTACTTTATCTAACTTTATATCATCTTTGATTGCTTTAATTTGTGGTTAGTAGTTAATTGACAACCCGACTCCGTGCTTTGTTTCACCATAGTCCCTGTGTTCGACCCCTAAAATTCTTGCTTTTATTACGATTGATCCGTACACTGCGGGTTCGCATATTGTTCAAGCATACTTCTTGGGTTATAAATTTAAAGCTTGCACACACCTTTTGGAGCGCACACTTAATCACACAGTCCCCCTTTAATATTGCCTAATCTCAGCCATCTATTTAACGATCTAACGAATACAATTTGTTCTCATTTTACATGGTAAGAGTTGTTTACATGGGAGTCAACATCTCTCTCTATATATAATTTAGTTTGTTTTGAGTACGTATTTTAACGAGTTATACTCGTTTGTTATACATGGTATTGAAAATCTTCCATGCATTTGGATTTATTTATTTTTGTGTGTTGATTGTTGTTTAACGCGTTGGTAGTGCACTAGGGTTTTCTTGCATTCTCGCTTTTTGCCTCATACGGTATATTTTCCGGGAGATCCCCATCAACCTAAAAAAACGTAGTTGTTGTCAACTACAACACCAAGTAACTCTTCTCCTTACAAATCTTTAATCTTTACCGTCAAAGTTATACATTTTTATATGTCAAGACTCCCATGTTTTGCAATGTCGTCTTCTCAGTTTAATGCACATTTTGGTGGCATTCAAGTGGTTTGTCTAGAAGGGGGTGTGAATTTGTGATCGATTTAGATGGCTCTACTGCGAGTCCAAATCTGAGGTGCCCAATCCGAGGTGTCCATTGTTGTTCCCTAGGCTTCATACTTGTGTACTTCCTTTGATGACGGACATTGTGCTCGCCGCTTCCCGTTGTCTGAATCATCCTCCTTCCCCTCGAAGATCTCTTTGCTTTTGGGATTATTTGATTTATTTTTTGTGAGTGTTTTCTTTTTCTTTTGTTGTGTTTTCTCCATGAGGATTATCTTGTCTGCCGATCTTTTATGATCTTTGGATTCACTAGTCGGTGTTATATAGTGTTTCGACTCGCTTTCCAAGATTAATTTTTGTTATAGAATCACCCATTTATGTTTTTTTCTTTCTAAAAACCGCGAATAAGTCAAATAGTATATTGTACATAAAATTAAGCTTTTTTTTAATTACTTTTGTATATTTATAGATGATACCTTTAGAGATTAATGCTTAACTAAATTAAGACTTAAATATATTAAATATGTTATTAATTTAGTTTTTGAGGCTACTAGAGTCAACAAAATATAATAGCTATTTTGATAAAAATAGATTTAAGAATTATATTCCAACTTTTTCTTGTACCGTAATTTTTGGCGCCTCCTTCAAAAGCTATTCTGATTTTCGATTGAATCATCCCTTTCCTCTAGGTCTAGGGTTCATCATCATTGCAACCCACCGCCACCAATCTCCCATATTGCCGACGATTACCCACCGCTGCCCTTGTTCATGAAAGGTAAACCCTAGTTTGTAGAGTTATTTGAATGAATTGCAAATTTCACCGTCTTTATTTATTTATTTATTTATTTTTTCTTCAAGGGATTTGAGAATTATCAATTGCAAATCTAATCAAAACAAGGGGAGGATCGAAAGTGGATCTGATCGAGTGTCTTCGTAGGTCTCCGAGTGCAAGAAACATCCCTAAAGCCATGCATGCAACTAGGATTAAACCACAAAATCTATAATATATCAGGTAAAACCTAATTTTCTTACTGTGTTTTCTCTGAAACTGGTTTATTCTCATAAACATAGATTGTAATAATATTGATTTTCATCATGTTTTGTGTTGGGTATTAAAATAATTTTATGTTTGTGTACAGTTATGTACTAAACATGTGCTACTTTTAAGTGACACATTTTGTGCTAATTACAATACTAGATCATAATAATTAAGTTAACTTGTAGGTGAGCAAGGAAATGTGCATACACATGGTGTGTTGCCACCTTTACTTTTACCATTTATTGTTCCATGCATAAGTACGATGACCAACCAAGCTTATGGCTTTAGGTGCTGAGATGGATGGACCTCACTAAGCACAAAATGCATAGAAAGGTGAATAATCCCTTACTACCTGTCTTTGGGATTGTCATACGCTCGAATTACA
The DNA here is from genome assembly GCA_033239125.1 of Fagopyrum homotropicum. Classification (NCBI taxonomy): domain Eukaryota; kingdom Viridiplantae; phylum Streptophyta; class Magnoliopsida; order Caryophyllales; family Polygonaceae; genus Fagopyrum; species Fagopyrum homotropicum. The sequence goes on along the minus strand of BSWB01000006.1, from coordinate 7,960,548 downwards.
CTATTGCTATAACTAGCTATATGAAACATGCATTTGGATGATTCTCAATCTTCTTAGTTGCTGTAAAGAGAGTTTTTTCTTGCCACTCTTCATGTACACATGATTTTGAAGTAAAAAAGAAGCTTTAATTTTACTTGTTGAGTTGTCCGTTTAGCTTAGGTGGATAAAACTCTTTTTAATTTATTACCTATGCTTATTGAGGGGTTTGAACACATGAGTCGTGTAAGTAAGCATTCTTGACGTTAAGTTGATGAATATACCAGGAAGAGAAACAATAGTTTCCGGTTTGAAAATAGGGTTGAAGGTGTTCACACATTCGATATCAACTTTTTGGGAGTAGTCATTCGCAATCAAACGGGCCTGATAGCGCTCGAGGGAGTTATCTGAGTGGAATTTGTAATGAAAGGTCACATTTACCACAATAAAGTATCCCTAGATTGACGGGGAGCTAGAACTCACGTCTCGTTGCTCGTCAGAGCCCGATATTCATCAATCATGGTTGAATTTCAGTTCGTGACGCGAAGGGCTGTTTTGTGGGAGGTGAGATTGAGTGAGGGAGTAGAGACGGGGAGGTCAAAGATTTTGTTGGGCTTGAAAATGTTGCTCCGGCTGAGGGTATGGATGGTGGAGGTCGGTTACGTGGGGACATGGGACTGGTATAATTGTGTCAAAGTGGGGCTTGGTACATCCAGACCTGACTCGTGACCGGTGCAACCTGTAATTGTGATCAGTGTCCTAGACTTTTTTGGATCTCTATAATATAAAAATGCTGAACAAATAACTGATTATTGTAGACCATTGCGAAGATGATGGCGGAGTTGAAGGCAACGGGTCCCTTTCAAGTGATTGTGGCAGAGTTAAAGACGGTTGTTGTAGTAAATCCAGTGTTTCATGCGGTTATTGTAGGCGGGAGAAGACAACCAATAATCAGTTAGTTAGTTTGGATAAATCGAACTTGGTAGATCATATAAATCAAAGAGAACCAATAATTAGTCCAATTAGTAATAAGAATAAACCCGTTAGTCATAGTTCGAAACCCACGAATTATATTTTTGAATAGGTACCGCCCGCCTAATCAGTCCTATTCTCTCAGGTACGAGATTAGATTTTAAGGGTTTTGTGCCGAGAGGTATAGAAATCGAGAGAAGGGGGAGGAAAACAACGTTGAGAACGTAATTTGATACTTTTTGCAGGGCCCCTAGTAATCCTCGTTGCTAAGTTTATAATACTGCTGCATGTACACAAAGTAATTTGACACTTTTGATTGGATTGTTTGGTACAGTGATCGCGTTACATTAGTTTTGAATTCATGGAGGAACATCAAGGAGCTTTGCAAGAATGTGAGAGCAAGAAGGAGGGGATGATTCCTTTCTCAGTGCTTTTCAAAGATATCAGGTACTTAATTACGTACCATAGCTAATGAAATTGATTTGCTGAACAGTGTTGGTTAATTTACAGATACGTGTTCAAAACGGATGAATTGGGGCAGGAGATAATGCAGATTGCACTTCCTGCAGCTTTGGCTTTAGCTGCTGATCCAATTGCGTCTCTCATTGATACAGCATTCATTGGCCATCTGGGTAATAACGCACTCTTAGTTATACTTTTTACAGTACCCGTCTGATCAATAATATATATATATATATATATATATATATATATATATATATATATATATATATATATATATATATATATATATGACCTTGTTGGAAGATTAAGTAGACGAGTATGAGGATGGAAAGAATTATTTGGATGAAAAATTAAGGAGATGAAATTGTTTAAGAGAATGAGTACGAAAATAAGTAGAATGAGTGTTTGGTAAAATGAATACGATGGTGAGAATTATTTATACTTTTATAAATAAAGAGATAAAGAAAAAAGAAGAGTAAAAATAAGATTTTAATCTCAATAATTCTTATAATGGAAGTTTTAAGGATTACGAAATTTTTCATAATGGAATTCTCTTAATCTCCATAGTTTAATCCTTCAGTCTTTCACTTACCAAATAAAATCACGAGAATTATTTATACTTTTGATTAATTTATACTCTTGTTGCACGGCTGTTATATATATATATATATAGGCCCAGTGGAGCTTGCTGCAGTTGGAGTTTCAATTGCAATCTTCAATCAGGCTTCAAGAATTACAATCTTCCCGTTGGTGAGTATCACAACATCATTCGTGGCCGAAGAAGATACTTTTGTTAAGATGACACCTGAAGACGAAGATAAAGATAAAACAGTTCAAGCCATGGAGATGAATCAAAGGCGGCACATACCTTCTGCGTCGACTTCGATCATCATTGGCATGTTTCTTGGGCTCTTGCAGACCTTTTTCCTTGTCATGGGAGCTAAGATCCTCCTAAGTGCCATGGGTGTGGATTCTGTGAGCATTTACTGATCGAATTGGTACGACTTTATTACAACAAATTTGTTGCCAACATAGTTTTAATCACGCACGTCATTGATTTCTTCAGGATTCCCCGATGCTTAAGCCGGCTCACAAGTACTTAACACTAAGATCTTTAGGTTCTCCTGCTGTTCTTCTCTCGTTAGCCATGCAGGCTGTCTTTAGAGGATTAAGGGATACAAGAACTCCCCTCTATGCTACAGGTACTTATAATACATTAAGGGCCCGTTTGGTTCCGACCCCGAAAACGAAATGAAAACGAATCTAGTCCATATGTATACCCTTTCTATTTCCGTATTTATAACAAAACGGGGGATTATACTACACTCTCCGGAATCTCGGAATCTCTCAACATGTATTGATTTTGTTTTGGTGAATTAGTTGTTGGAGATCTTTCAAACATTATACTGGACCCGATTCTTATATTCGTATGTCATATGGGTGTCAGCGGCGCAGCCATAGCTCATGTCATTTCCCAGTAAGATTCGGAGTTAACGTTGATTTTATGATTCAACTAAGTGAAATTATAATATAGATATTGGTGTTGCTGAAAATGTAACAGGTACTTAATGTGTTGTATACTCCTGTGGAGACTGATGAAGAAAGTTGATCTTGTGCCTCCCACCATAAAAGCCTTGCACTTCAAAAGATTTCTAAAAAACGGTAATAATCAACCAATTGGTCGTTTTGATTCCGTATAAATGACTCGATGATTCAGTAGTGGTTATATGTCAAATCTCCAGGCTTCTTGTTGTTAGCTAGAGTAATAGCCGTGACATCATGCGTGACGTTAGCAGCATCCATGGCAGGAAGACTGGGTTCGACGCCCATGGCGTCATTCCAGATTTGTTTGCAGGTTTGGATGACGTCTTCGCTTCTTGCTGATGGTTTAGCAGTTGCCGGCCAGGTATAATTTTAGTTTATTAAATTTATGACCCCATAAGATCACGTAATTATGAAAAAGAGCGGTAATTGTTGTAAATTAGGCGATTTTAGCAAGTGCATTTGCAGAGCAGAACCATGACAAGGCAACTGCTGCTGCTTGTAGAGTATTACAGGTACATTATTGAATATTCTCATTATTTAGCCTCATGTTTAGTTTTTATTAGTTATTGGATTTTGTGGAAATGCAGATGGGATTTATACTAGGGTTGGGATTGGCTCTACTTGTTGGACTTGGCTTGACCTTTGGTTCTACAATATTTACAAAAGATGTCCAAGTTCTCCGTCTAATTACCATTGGAATTCCGGTAAACTAACGTATGTAGATTCTCGTTCGAGTGAAAAGAAATCTAATTAATTTCTTGTATTGGATGGATTAGTTTGTCGCTGCAACGCAACCCATAAACTCCTTAGCTTTTGTGATGGACGGTGTCAATTTCGGAGCATCGGATTTTGCATATACATCGTATTCCATGGCAAGTTTAACTCATTAATTATGATATTAATGTATCCCTGAAACTACTATTACTAGTTCTATTAAAAAATTCTAACTCAAGAAATAAAAAAGATTTGAAGGACACTAAATATAATTTAATGTTGAGATTTATTCAATTTTAAATGAAGTTTTTTTTTCCTATAACTAAACCTTAATGTATGTATTTTGCATTTATTTAACTATATTTCTCTGGATTTATCAGATTGTAGTTGCAGTTGTGACCATAGCTTCATTAATGATTCTGTCAAAATCCAATGGCTTTGTTGGCATATGGATTGCTTTAACTATCTATATGGTTTTGCGTGCTATGGCCGGAGTTTGGAGGTACCATTTATTATTATTATTATTATTATTATTATTATTATTATTATTAAATAATTATTATCAAAGAAAAAACATATTACATGCGATAGGAGCGGACCCACATTTAGTTTATTATTATTATTATTATTATTATTATTATTATTATTATTATTATTATTACCATTTAATTTATGTGATTAGTTGTGTAAAATTCATTTCAACTAATTTTTATTTAAATATATGTAGGATTGGAACTGGGACTGGACCATGGCGTTTTCTAAGATTTAACGATTAAAGATCTTGTTTAAGACGTTGAAGAAGGCGGCTTAGGACATATCTAGACATGAAAATCAAGATAGGCTGAATTTGTATAAAAAAATTTTGTTGATCATTTTGTATATCCTGAGTTTGAAAATGAGTTACAGTTTTATTTTCAACATTAAAATTAGGATATAAGTTGATTATGTTGTTATTATTTTTTGTACATCTATGCTTAAAATTAAATGTTAATACACAATTTCAATTATTTAATATAATGCCCAGTTTTAGTTATACAATGCTATAATAGTGTTCGAACCCTACCAATTACAATTACATAGTATAATATCAATGTCAATACACAATTCCAATTACACAGTCATTCTTTTGTTAGCTAAAACATAGTAAATCTCATAACCGGAATCCTTTTATAAAATAGGCCGTTTTCTACAAATAAAACTATGGGTAGATTTTGCAAATTTTGGAAAATATTGGGTCAAAATCGTAAATACCCAAAGCCTTAAATTAAACTGCTGCTTCTTCCTCTTGTGGCTGCGTTTACACAATCAATCCCACGCATACTGTGGCTGTCCATGGATGCCGAAACGGCGGCGAGGGCCCTAGAAACAGTCGACGATCCCTTCGTTGGTCTCTTGGATGCCGAAAGAGATCGACGGTGAGGGCTTCTCGAGCCTGGGCTTATTGTGGCTGACCCTGTCGACGATCCCTTCGTTGGTCTCTTTGATCAGAACTGCAACCGAACTGTAATTATGCGGTTCCGTTTGCAATTTCCATTTTCTGGGTTTGCGGTTCGGTTCAGTTGCGGTTTTGCGGTTTTAAACCGATGCTCAGCCCTAGTCCATGGTTGGGTCAAGTTTACTGCCCCAACGGTATGAGCACCTAGGTTATCAAATTATATGTACGTAATACAATACGCCAAATATGATCGATCGAGTAGAAATTGGTGTACAAACCTAGGAGAACAACTAAATCGTGTTCAACACGATATTGGAAAACGGGTTAAGGGAGTATGTCATGAGTGATGAGTATGTTTGGTCCAGGGACGTTAAGAGCATCTTGGACATTTGAAACTAAGTCGTCTCTTCTTCCGGTCTCTACGTTGCACCATTTTCCACCAGCCTACGTACGTACACGAGTAAATAAAACCACGTACGTGTCACGTTCATTGATAAAGTACGCAAACATATTTAATATTACTTACCAAGAATATTGTAGCTCGAGTTGAGCATTAAGATAGCGGCACAAGAAACTACTCCGGGGCAAATCGTCAAAGTCTGACATAGACAGACCGGTAGAGCGGGGGTTGTGTGCATACGAGCGCACATGCGCTTTAGGCTCAAGCGGCCAACACATAAACCCGGCGAGGTTTCATCCTAAAATCAATTGGCAATAATAAGAGGAGTAGCTCACCGACCTAAGCTCGGAGTGTCCTATCTTTCAATGTGAGAACTTATTATCTCCAACACAAACTACTTCTATTGCCGTCTTTACGTCGTCAATGTCATCAAAGCCATCGAGATCTAAGTTTGGTGGCGCGGTTTTCTCCGAAGTCGATTCATCCAACAAATCCGATCCATCGCATCCCTGTGTACATGCATGTAGCAAAAATATACATACGTAAATGCATAGATCGATGATGGGATGCAACCAACTGTAAATACTTACCCTAACAAAACAGACATGGAAAGACAATCGAGTAAGGTCGTCTACAATCCATTTGTATAACAAGATGCAGACCAACAAAGGGCTTGTAGGTGACCGAGCTGCAAGGACCGTCACTAAGAACACTAGGGCTATGGATGCCGCCGATGCTTTGTTATTAATCTCTTTATACAAGTTATGTATACTTGCTTGGCATTGATAAGAAAGTAGGTAACTAAAGGAAAACGCTCTCTTTGAAACGCTCTCTTTGAAACACTCTTCTCCTGCCGGAGGTTGGCTCCCCCGCCGCCTCCCCCCCAGTGAGGCCGTCCGGTCTCGCCCCGCCCTCCCTGCTGCCCACGATGGGCGGATCAAAACGCTCAAAGAAGAAATCCGTCAAGCTCTCGCAGTTCCACCTGAGTCCATCCAAACAGAAATCTTCCTCTGACCCTCCGAGCCCATTCGAGGTCATCCCGGAAGACATTATAAGATCGAACAACGTCAGAATAACAAAGGAGATGGACGTGCGTGAGCTGGAGATCTCCTCCAAGATTTCTTTTCCCCCCCTCCAAACCCCTATCCCAACAAAATTAGCAAACGCAACCAAAGAATCAACTACCCCCAGCCCTCCCTGTGCTCCTATTGAAGCTGTTTCAAACTCTCCTTGCATGAGGGGTCCTTCACAAATCTCTCTGCAAGTCTCAAAAAGCACCCTGACCACACAGCAGACCCCACAGCAGTCCCCAATGGCTTCTCCTCATGTTAGGAATGTCCCCCTTCTCCTTGATGATGTCCTCACTACCGCTCCCGACATTACTGAACCAACAAAAAACCCTATTTTAAGCACTACAGAAGCTACCCCAACTTCTACGCTGCATGCTACTATTCATCAACCCTCCCCATCTGAAACTCGAGAGATCACAAACGGCCAGACAAATACCATAAACCCCCAACTCTCTGCTGGAGTCGCCGAATCCTCCGGCTTGCCCTCGCCAGATGACCCTCCAGCTTCCCTCACAAAACTCAAAAGTTCATCACTGGCTGAAGCCCCTTCACATTCCAGCCCACCAAACACCGAAAACACAAAAAGCTCTTTTCGAGACGTCCTCATTAAAGGCTCGTCTTGGAACCTTATCCCCCTTCCCTTTACCCCAGGAATTGATGACGGCAACATTCATTTTTCAAATGATGATGTCTCTGACACCATGTCTAAGTGGAAACTGTCTCTGGTAGGGTTCCCCCTTGGGAGCCCTTTGGCCTACCAACGTATGTCAAACTTCGCGATCAGCTCCTGGAACAACGTCTCTCCTCCAAAAATCCTACGAAATGACAAGGGGGTTTTTGTCTTTCATTTTAAATCAGAACATGATCTAAATGTTGTGCTGCAAGGCAGCCCTTGGTTCATAAATGGCGCTACTACTCTTCTTATAAAGAGATGGACCCACGGCCTTGCCCTTGACTATTCGAGTCTCTCCTCTGTACCTGTCTGGGCTACTTTCCACGATTTGGACTATAGGTTCTGGTCTCCTACCATGCTCGCGAAGATTGGTTACGCTCTCGGAGTCCCACTCCTCACTGACTCTAGCTCCGCAAATCAGGATAGACTTGGATATGCAAAGATCCTAGTTGAATTGCTTGCGTCTAAGCCTCTCTTGCGTGAAGTTACTTTTGTGGGTCAGGATGGTGAAAAAATATCCCAAAAAGTGACGTACGAGTGGCTACCTGAGCACTGCCCCAAATGTCTCCTATTCGGGCACCGTTGTCGATCCACAAAAATCCCACCAGAAATCCCTAACACCAGACCTCCCACTCGCCGTCCGCCCCCACATTCAAACCTTGGGCCGATTCTTCCCACCCCAGACGCCTCCCACCTCATCAAAAAAAATATTCGGGCTGGTTTTGATAGCTCAAAAGTTGTTGCTCCAATCAAACCCCACACAAACACTACCCATACAACACAAATCCATACTAACGATCTTGGAAAAGATCATGAAAGTGGGCTCCATATAACCCCAACTCATACTCCGCTACCACCTCCATCACCCACACCAGTGTGCCCACCACTATGCCCCCAATATTCCACTCCCATTGAACTACCTACCCAAACACTCCCTTCTGACCATCAAACTTCCGCACCTCCACAAAACATGACTGCATCAAGGATGCAAACTCAAACCAAAGATATCTCTGATGAATCTAAGAGTATGTGCTTGGAACATTAGGGGACTCAATCACCCCAACAAACAACGCTCTATCCGGGACATTGTTGGTCGCCACAACCTCGATGTCATTGCGGTTCTCGAGACCAAGGTCTTGGACTGTAAAATGGATAAGCTTGCAAACCTCATTCCAAGTTGGAATAACACGTCAAATGTTCTCCATAACCAAACCTGCCGCATTTGGGTCTGGTGGAACCCGGCTAGCCTCCACATGACCCCTATTCTTTCAAATGATCAACTCATTCACTTCAAAATCTCTCACCCCCCTCCAAACTCTGGCTCAACGTCCCACTCAAGCCTCGATTGCACCTTCGTCTATGCCCATAACACCCCTGACCTCAGAAAGCCCCTCTGGGATTGCATCTCAACCATAAACCTTCTCACCACTAACCAACCATGGGTTATTTTGGGGGACTTCAACACCACCCTAAACCCCACTGAAAAGTTATCGGCAAGCCACTCCCCCCTTTCTCAACAATCCCATGAGCTTGCGGAATGCTTCTCCTCAAACTCCTTGTCGGACCACCCCTTCTCTGGCTGCGCTTTTACTTGGAACAATAAGCAAATTGACAATCGTATCTGGTGTAAGCTTGATCGTGTTATTACAAGCAACACATGGGCCACCAAATTTCCAAACTCATCTGTCTACTTTGACAATCCCTTTATCTCGGATCATTCGCCTGGGATTCTCTCTCTCGATGATAAGCCTATTCGGGCAAAGCGCCAGTTCCGGTTCAATAATGCTTGGACCGGCCATGAGAATTTCGCAAATTCTGTTTCACAAGCCTGGAAGAAGCCGAGCGACCATCCCTGCAATGGCGTTATGCAGGATCTTTTGCAAAGACTAAACCGTCTCAAGCCTATCCTCAAGAGGTTCCCAAATGAAAAAATGGAGACCCTCCACACCACCATAGCCAACCTGAAAGATGCCCTGAACACCACTCAAAATGGCCTCCAAGCCGCGCCTTTCGACCCAATCCTTCTGCTACAAGAAAAGACCGTCTCCTCCAGACTAAACTCGAGTATGTGTTTGCTGCGATCCACCCTTGCTCAACTCTCAAAGGCTGCTTGGATTAAAAATGGGGACCAATGTAACAGTTTCTTCTTCAAGAGCATTATTTCTAGACGTGCTTTAAATGCCATTAAGAGCCTTAAAGATCCCAATAATTTAGGCAGCGGTTACACCCATGATCCCACTAAAATCTCAACCATCCTTGTTAACAATTTCTCCTCAATCCTAAACCCATTAATCCCTCACAATCCGCTCAATTTATTCCCGGATTGCTCGCTGCCAAAAATACCTCCGGATCTCATCCCAAATCTTTGCTCTATCGTCACTCAAGAGGAAATAAAAAGCACTGTCTTTGGTCTTGGGGATTGCAAGGCGCCTGGCCCGGACGGTTTTAACGCCTTCTTTTTCAAAGAAACATGGCACATCACTGGTTCCGCTTTTTCAAACGCAATAATCGAGTTCTTCATCAAGGGCTCTTTCCCTCCGCAAGTGAACCATACATCTATCTGTTTGATTGCTAAGAAGGATAATCCATATCTCCCTTCGGACTTCCGGCCCATATCCTGTTGCAACACTATATACAAGGTGATAGCGAAGATTCTTGCTTCAAGGCTAAATGCTTCTCTCCCCTCTATCGTCGGAAGATACCAAGGAGCGTTCGTAAAGGGTAGGTCCATCAAGCACAATATCCTCATCTGTAATGAGCTTCTCAAAAGCTATTCTAGACGCCATATATCCCCTAGATGCACCATGAAAATTGACATTGCAAAGGCCTTCGACATGATTGACCACCGTTTCATTCTCAACTGTCTGGGTCGCATGGGATTCCCTGATAACTTCATCAAACTGATCCGTGCTTGCATCTCGAGACCCTCATACTCCATCAACATAAATGGCGCTCTAAATGGTTTCTTCAGAGGTTCTAGAGGTCTCAGACAGGGGTGCCCTCTATCCCCGCCTCTCTTTGTCATAGCCATGGAAGTGCTCTCAAATATGATTCATGCCAATACTGAAAACCCGGACTTCAACATTCATCCGAAATGCAGCTCTCCCCGTATCACTCACTTATGCTTCGCAGACGATCTCTTGCTTTTCTGCCGGGGGGACAATATCTCCACCAAGATCATCATAAACACGTTACAGGCTTTTGGTAATTACTCTGGACTCTACCTGAACTCCTCAAAGTCCGCACTATACACTGGTGGACTATCTCCTCAAGAGAGCGCCTCTCTCTCTTTTGCCACTGGTCTCCCGCTTGGTTCCCTCCCGTTCACCTATCTTGGCATTCCAATCGGAAGTAAGTGCCTTAACACTGCTGATTACAAGCCTCTCATCAATAAAATCACTGGGAAGATTCACTCTTGGACCGCTAGGAATCTGTCCTACGCTGGTAGAGCACAGATTGTTTCTTCCATTCTTATGGCTATTAATCAATTCTGGAATGCAGTCCTACTGATTCCCCAGGGTGTCACTACTATTATCACTGGATTGCTGCGCTCTTTCTTGTGGACCGGTACGGAATCTAGCTCTCGAGCCCTTGTTGCGTGGTCTACCGTTTGCTCCCCTAAAGAGGATGGTGGGCTTGGTTTTAAAGAGCTTCTCTCTTGGAATAAAGCATGTATCTCAAAACTTATTTTCGAGCTTGACGGCGCGAACAGACCCTCTAGCATCTGGTCTGATTGGGTTCACTCCAACATCCTTAAGGGCGCCTCCATCTGGGATCATGCTCCAAGCTATAAGTATAGCCACTCTTGGTGTGCTATCCTAAAGGTTCGGGATGAAATTGTTGATATGGGTGTCGCCCCAAACTTCTCCATTCTCACAACTAAACCTTCTGGGAAATTCTCTATTACTGCTGCTATAAACCTCATCTAGAAACCCATCCCTCCAAGCCAACCATTCCGCCACAGTGCTATCTGGAGCCTTAGTAACGTCCCTAAATGCAGGTTCATTGCTTGGCTTGCCTGTCACAAGCGTCTCCCGACTCTTTTCAAACTTCTCACATGGAATGTTGTTTCAAACGACACGTGCAAGCTCTGTAGTCTGCATCCCGAAACCGAAGATCACCTGTTCCAATTCTGCAGCTACTCCACTACGGTTCTCGTCCAAGCACTCAATTGGCTCCGCGAACCGACCCCCCATCTAAACGGGCAAAACTTCTGGACGTGGTTCAGCAACCTCAAATGTAAAAAGAACGATCTAAGGTCTCATGTTCGTGTCGCAACAATCACAAGCTACATCTATTTCATCTGGAAAGCAAGAAATGAACTCATTTTCAACCAAAAGTTCATTCACCCCATCTCAACTGGTCACACCATTATCTCCACAACAAGAAACTACATCTCTAGCAACTGGAAAAACAGATCGGCTGATTCTATCTCTTGGGCCAATTTAATGGGCATCCATCTTCCATAATCTTCCATCTTCCATAACTTTCCTTTCCTAAGTCTCCTTGTCCTCCAGCTTAGTATGACTCTACTGTAAATTCTTTCAAATTAATACAATTCATCTTCAAAAAAAAAAAAAAAGAAAGTAGCATTTCGGTTTGGTCTTTATATAGGGGAACTGAAAAACTTTTCTAATATTTTTTTTTAGAAAAAGGTAAAATTGCGGATTACTCACAATTAAAAAATAATAAACAAATAAGGTACAATTGAGGATTCAATCGTGGGACCTCTGAATATAAATGAGAGAAAAGGGGAAGTAGGCTAATTATGTATTAACGTAGATTAACTAGTCTCTTTAGTAAAAATGTAGATAGAGTAGGTCCCTAGTAATTTTATGATAAAGATTAATTCTCAAATAAATTGATACCCCTGCTGGAAATAAAAAAATGCTGATGTGGCAGTTTCTTAAATAAATATGCTTATCTAATATGGTCCGCTACAATTCAGGATGTTAGGAAAGCAAATATACCTTCCTAGTAAACGTGATCCCAGAATCACGAAATTCCCCATTTATGAAGCCATAACCACCATTTCTACAGAGTTATTCGTTTACTGTCATAAACATTTTCTCTATTTTTTTTTTGCGATTACTACTGATTTCTGAAGCCATAACCACCATTTCTGAAGCCATAAACACCATTTTCTCTATTTTTTTAAAATAAACATTTTCTCTATTTTTTTTGAAATTCCCCATTTTTGATCCCAGAATCACAAATCAGGATGTTGTGAGGTATGTACGTTCAATCGTTTAATTGGTGGTCAATTTGCACATTTGCTCTGCGTAATTTATGTATATTGTTAATATTATGTATTTCGTATATTTATATGTCGGTGATTTTTTATGTGCTGAGTGTTGGTAATGATGAAGGAGACGAACATAATTTTATGTCTGTATGTGTACATAAGTTTGTATATGTTTAAGTTTATACCACCGTCGTTGAGAAGGTAGTGTGATATGCCTGCGTATTTTATGTATCTGCTAATATTATGTAGTTGTTAAATTTATGTGACGTTGATTTTTATGTGCTGAGTGTCAGTAATGATGAAGGTGACAAACATAATCTTATGTGTGTATGTGTACATAAGTTCGGTTTATGTATCTGCTTAAAATTATGTAGTTGTTAAATTTATGTGTCGTTGATTTTTATGTGCTGAGTGTCGGTAATGATGAAGGTGACGAACATAAATGACTAATTTCAAAATTATGTACATAATCTTTTATGTACATAAGTTCGGTTTATGTATTTGCTTAAAATTATGTACATAATCTTTCATCACTGTTAATTCGAATACATAAATTTCACAGAAATGGCTAATTTCAAAATTAAGTTCCATAACAGCCTAAAACATATTTGTTCTTCTTTGTGTGGCCGGATTCCAAAACCTAATCGAATATACACCACAAAATCATGCTTCATAACACCATGCAAGGCCGAGTAAATGAACGGCCATGTAGTTATATATCAACAATGGCGGTTTTTAGTATGGATTTTAGGGAAAACGTTCATCAACTGTTTTCGGTTTGAACCAAAACCGAAGCCATTAAAATGGTATTTTGTTGAGAGAATTTGGAATACTTACAAGGATTGATTGTTGTTACACAAAGAGTAGATTAGACAGGAGGTTGAAAACGGTCGAAGATCACGATTTGAAGATGGAGGTTGCGAATGGAGAATCTGACGATACAATGGAGGTTCCGAATGACGCTTAATTTTTGGGATGAAATGTTTAGTAAAGAAGACGAACCGCCGAAACCGTATCTTTATCAATCATGTTGTTGCCGTTTTTTTTATTTTATTATCTTTAACTTTTAGGCAGTTATTATGCTACATTACTAACTTGCCCTTAAATAGCTACCTTATTACCCATGATCTATAATTTTATTTAGCTTTATTTTTTGGAAGAAAAATAGAGGGGCCTATTTTGTATAATGGATACAAAAAGGGCCCTTCTACACCAATTTTCTCAACATAAATGAACTCAACTTCTGCTGCGCCACTCTAACTTTGTGATTTAAGAACAAAAGTAAATATATCATTATCAACAAAGCTAGAATTCGTGGGTTTAATTGTTCCACTTCCGCTGCGCCACTCTAAATTTGTGATTTAATATCAAAATTAAATATATATATATATATATATCATTATCAACAAAGCTAGAATTCGTGGGTTTAATTGTTCCACTTTACCATATTTTCAATCTAATTAGTTTAACTCTTATATTTTGTATATGTTTTTCCAAATAATAATTATAATTTCATATTATTTTTTTAAATTATATAAAACATTCAATAAAAATTATAACTCTTATTTCTATAGAAATTAAATGATATTTATAAGTCAATAAAATAAAGATATTAAAAAAAAATAAATATTTATAAAAAATAACATAAATATGATTTTAAGTTCGAATTATAATATAACTGTTAAAATAATTTGTGGGTTACCTTTATGTAAAAAAAAAACGAAACCGAAGTTTGGAACTGCAGGTTATTCATTTAAAACCGCAATTCCAAACTAGCGGTTTGCTCCGACTCTAATTTCTTCTTATTTTCGGAATAAATTTCCCTCCGAGGCTAATGTGAGTATTATTTTCTCTTTCTTATTATTTTGGAAAAAAATCCCATCTATTTTTATTAGAGTTATGGTAATTTTTCTTTGCATCCACACAAACATCACCATTAAATTTATTTTTAAGGAAAACAAATAAAGTAACGCTATTAAGTTTTTGAGCGTAGAAATTTGTTATAAACTAGTCTAATACCCGCACCTTGTGCGGGAAAAAAATTGAAAATTTATTATCTAAACAATTTATAATTTTTTTTTTTAAAAAAAAAAGCGCTAAATGTTAAAAGAATTTATTAACATCAATCTGATTAGATCATGTAACAAAAAATTAATTATTAAATTTATAATAATTGCCAAAGTGTTAAATAAAAAATTACGTAATAAATTTCTAATTTATTTTTTTAATATTATTATCTATAACTAAAAAATTAAGTTTTTGTTAAAAAAATTGTTTTTTAAAATCGATTATATAAAAAAAATTGATTTAATAAAACGATTATTAAAATCTTTATTAACGATAATAAAAATTTTTTAAATAAAATATTGTTATATCTCATATTGTAACCAATAAGATTTAAATGTTAGTTCGGATTTATTTTGTAAAATTTAGAATCCAAACAAAATCCATTGAAATCTCTAAATTCGGTTAGGTGATATGGTATTTTTTAAAAAATTATTTTTATAACAGTAAGATATTGAAAATGATGACATGAAATTATTTTTTAAATAAAATATTTTAATTTTGACTTAAAACATTTATTGAATCTATTATACTTACTAAAACAGAGCACGGGTTGATGACGTGGCGCGCTGTGGACGCAGGATTTTTGAAATTGAGCTCCCACAATTAAAGTCAATAACTCTTTATTTTTTACACTATTTTTTAAACCATAAAATCTTTTATTATTAAAATAATAATTTTATAGAAACCAAATCTATTATACTTACTAAAACAGAGCACGGGTTGATGACGTGGCGCGCTATGGACGCAGGATTTTTGAAATTGAGCTTCCACAATTAAAGCCAATAACTCTTTATTTTTTACACTATTTTTTAAATCATAAAATCTTTTATTATTAAAATAATAATTTTATAGAAACCAAATCTATTATACTTACTAAAACAGAGCACGGGTTGATGACGTGACGCGCTGTGGACGCAGGATTAGATTAGAGAAGTATACAAAACAAAAGCACGTAAAAAAAACCTATTTCACAATATTCTTTCTCATTTTTTTCAAAACCCGCACAAGGTGCGGGTATTACACTAGTAATGGTATAATAGTAATTAAAATGTGGCAAAATTGTAAATATTTGACAAAAAGTCCTAGGTGGCATGGTTAAGGTGTTGACATGTGGACAAAAAAGGTTCTATTTTAGTAGTACTAGGTTGGACGCGCGTGCTTCGCACGCGCGCCGCGAGTTTGAAAACATGTAATTGAATTTGAAAGATTTTTTATTAGAAAGACATGTTAGATTTTATGTTTTATGGTATGAAGCAACAGAGGTTGCACTGAAATGAAGAATGGAACAAATACGGAGCAAATAAATATGTTGTTGTGGTAGAGAAGTAATAGAGCTTGTATATACTAATTCCGAGGGAGTCATGCAATTGTGAAACTGCGCAAAGCTGTGTGGTAAAGGCAATTTTATAAAATAAATCGCATTGTATTTAGTTATAAGTTTTCGGTAAAAAATTCAGTGAAGCTGAACTTGAAATTGTTTTCGGTAAAAAATTCAGTGAAGCTCAACTTGAAATAAGTTACGCTGTAATATTGTAATACTAATGTATACAACAGTAACAAGCAAAGCTCGATTACATCATCCAAACAAGAGTCTCGTAACATTCTCCAAAAAGACCAATCAAACATCAAAATCATAATAACATTCGACATAACCGGTAGTTTTCGTATTCTTTTTCCATCACATCTACTAATATTACTTTCTCTTAGACATTTCATCGAACACCTCAACTACAACCTCAAATGATATCGCTAAATCATAGAGGCCAACCCTCTTGAAGCCACATAAATTTCAATCTTCTCAAACCTATCAGTCTAATTCAATATATTTGAAAAAACCTTCAATAAATTTAGAGTATAAAAATGAAGCTAGCTCAAAGAAGAGAACATATAAGCAACAGGTGAGATGAAAACATAGATAATTGTATAAGAAAAATGTTATCAGTAATTTAGATAATAATTTTTATTGGTTGCATTTGAATATAAATCGACCAACATGGAACATACAAAGGGCCCAAATGATGTGTAGATTGGCAAAAAAATTATCTTCGGATGACATGGCAAGACCCACTTAGTGATAGGAAGGACAAGGGTTGACAATTGGGGAGATCATGGAGGGTAATGCGACTCACTTACCCATACATGAACAATCATCATGAGTTCAGTAGGTTATATAAAATCAATATATATGTCTAAGAGAAGATGAGTGTGTAACAACAGCAAGATTTAAGCTGAAACTTGGTAAACATGTAAATAAACAGAAGATTGCCAAGATTGCCCGCCAAAGCAAACCCAACGCTTGGGGATTAAGAGAAGAACCTTGAGCATCACAAATATATATCTCCATATAACTTTACCTGAAAAAGTAAAGAAAACTAATCAATCAACAACATTATTGACAAGAACAGGTTGATATTAATTACAATAAGTAGAGGTTAAACTGCTAAAGGGAAAGAAGAAAGTTTGAGGACCACAATGTGATGAAGATTAAGTTGTATTCTTTATCTTTCTCTATAGATAACACAATTTTAGTAAACAGGAGCAGTTGAGAGCAGTTGGGAGAAGTCTCCCTTTTATAATAGTATAGATATAAACTGATAAAAATAATAAGGTTCTGAAGAGTTAAAAGAAAGTCTGAATGATTTGTGCAATTTACCAACAGGTTTATATGAACTAGTGTTGCTTTATTAATATTCATGCAATCATGTTACCTTCTTTTTTTTTGAAATGGAAAAATATAATCCGTATTATTCGGGATATTGAACCCGAGGTGACCATGTTACCTTCTTGCTTGGACAGGTAAGAATAAGACTTGAGAGGACTCCCTTCTTTTTTCTTCTTTTTTTTACGTTCTTCCTTGTTTTGGCTGTCTGTATAAACACTCGTGTCATCTTCCATAAAGTTGGGATTTTATGCCTGAATCCCTTTTCTTGCAAGAACCGATCTGATGAATTTTTCAATTTGACGTACACATTTATTATGACAACTTCCTCAATCTGGTAATCTATCCATCAAAAACAAAGGCACCCCTCTTGAAGAGGGGCTAAGGGTTCAGCTTCCCAGCGGGAGACAATTGAAGGAAAATAGGACCGTGGTTAGATTCAAACAAGAAAAGATCCAACAATCAATGTACAGGTTTTATTTTGATGAATGTAAGAGACAGAAAACACAAGAGTGCTCAAATCATTAAAAACCCCAAAAACCTGTAAATTTAAAGTGAATTTACATTTGATTTTTAACAATAGTAATAATGACGAATCCTTTGCTTGCAACCTATGGAGGTACTTCAAAAGTTCGTGCTCAGTGTGGTACCTAGTAAAAGAAACCAAAAAAGAATGGTAAATACAACATACATTGTGAAATTCAATTTAATGATAAGATTCGTACGAGTTAAATATTGAATGAGTCAAGAATGGACTCTGCCTCTCCAGTGAACCAGGGACTCCAATCCAACCTCTGGAGCAATAGATGCAGCAGTGAATGTCACCTAAACATTTCAATCAAATAAGAAATTGCCATATATACCTGAAGATTGACTAATATTATAAAGTTCGAAGGTATATAAGAAATAGAAATACTCACACATTTTCCACCAGCAAGTACTTTGAAAAGTTTGTCAACATCCTCTAAAGTGGTGGTCTCATCGAAAGAGACAGTTATCTGTAAAATAGATCCTAAACACAGTGAAACAACTTAACGGCAAAAAGAAATTTAATCAAACTCAACCCAACTCATAGTATTTGAATCAACTATTAGTAAATTTATCTCATGCTTAAGCAACATCAAACAATTTCCTTGGTGTTGGCACACTTGACCTTCACAGTGTCAAAGAAGAGAAGATCTTGCACCTCCACAATACCAAGCTTCTTCACACCAGCTGCAAATGTAGCAGCAAGACCATGGACTCTCTGAGCAATAGCCTTAAGACCCTCAGGCCCATGATAAATGGAATACATAGTAGCCATGTTTGCAAGCAATGCATGCAGACCCAAATGTAGCCGTTGTTCAATAAAACCACAATATAAATGAATCATTGAAAGGTGACTTTGGATGAATACTACAGTAATACAAAACAAGTTTACATAGCCTATAATACATTTTTCGTAAAATTGATGTTGTCATGCTTGCTAACTACTCTCTTCATTTGTTGAGTTATCAAGGTCTATTAAATTGTTAAGATTAAGAGTGTACTATACTTTGTAAACTCGGTCAAATTAATCCGCACACATATATGAAATCCTTACTAAGAAGCAATGATGAGCAATTAAAGTAAGGAATTGCAAATTACAAAAACCTCCACTTTCATAGCTGAACAAATCAATTGAAATAAATGCTACAGATGAAAATATGAAGCGGTAGAAGAGTCCGAGCATCCAGTCATGGAAGGGAGGAGCGTGTAACCAAACTGAAATGCTAGGAAAATAAGTTGTCATAAATCTAGAGCTTGGAAGATTAATACGCTAAAGAAATGAGAGAGTAGGGTGAAAAGCTTACCCCGGAAGCCAGACTCGGTGCACATGGAGTCGATCCATCCCGGCGGTGCAAGAGTGACAAGATTCATGAAGGAATCGCAAACGCCGCCGCCAAAATTGAAGACAAAATTCGGTGCCGGAAGATTGACGATGGAAGAGATTGTGGTCGTGATTTGAAGACCGCCGAAGAAGAAGCCGAAATAGGTGACTGACTCTTCTTCCTCTACATGCTAGGGTTTCATATGGAGACCAAGGGCAAAGCAGAAGACGAGGTTTCATATGGAGAGTGATGGCAAAGCTGAATACGAAGAAACATGGGGCGGTGAAAGGTCGACAAAGGCTAGGGTTTCATATGGAGACCGAGGGCAAAGCGGAAGATAAGGTTTCATATGGAGAACGCGCGGTGGAGATAAATGCTTGGTAAATCCAAAGAGAGGAGATGGGAGGCACTGAGGCTGGAAGAGCAGGAGGTGTACAAAGGAAGCCCTAAAAAATAACACGTATTTAGTGAAGTTTCAACACGTGTTTAGAGAAGTTCAAGAGTAAAGGAGGCAGTGACAAGTGTATAAAAATCTCAAACATAAGATTGTAATTTTTATGAAAGTAAAAGGTAAAATAGTCAATAATCAACTAAGAAGGATAAAATCGGAAACTGACTATTCATTTGAGCAACTCCTACTTTTAATATAGTAAAGATATATAGACTACATGTAAAAAAAAAAAAAAAGAAATTCTTTAAAATATATGCAAATTGATAACGGGTTTTGTTGGATATTAGAGATCGTTAATATTAACTAAGACAACAGAAAATTGCAAATTATGTAATCAACTAAAAAATTTTTGAAATTAAAGTATCGATTTAGAGTAAAATTATAAATTAATCTAGATTAAAACCACTCGTCTACGTGTTGTGAGAGTGTGCTACAATTTTAAACACTTATCAATGCAAGAAGAAGGAGATGGCCAACTACAGCTTAGCTATGAAACGCATGAATATCACTTTCATCCATGCGTTTCATTTATTGACACTTCGAAATGCAACAAATAACATACAAAGAAAACGATACAAAAGTACATAGAGCAATTTGAATAAGTTAACAATCTCCTCTAGTTGACGGCGCTGCAAGTTTTCCGGACTTCACCATTGCTTCCTGTCAGCACTCCGATTCGGGTCATCTTGATCATGGCTTGTCCAAACTTATTAGGAAACGATGGATCACGAGCTAGAACTCGAACCAGCCCTCCTGTACGCGGATCGAACGCCATTCTTTGATCAAACTTAATCACTGCTCTATTCGATATGATCTCGTTGTAAAACCCTCTATCAAACGTGTCTCCGCTCCCCGGGGTCTGGTCCAAGAAAGTTGTGGTCTGGGTTCCATCTTGGCTCGCCGGACATGTGGCGGTTAATGATTGGACTAGAGATGGGTCCATGGTGGGGTCGGCTTTCCCCATGCCACTGAAGTTGTAGAGACGATCTTGAAAGTTGTTGCAATGTACTACCCCGACTGTATGAGCACCTAGAAGAACAACAAGATCGGTTACGCTCAACCCGATGTTGGAAAACGCGTTAATGGCGTCGGTCATGAGTATGTTTGGTCCAGGGACGTTAAGAGCGTCTTGGGCATTCGAAACTAAGCCGTCTCTTCTTCCGGTCTCTACGTTGTACCATTTTCCACCGGCCTATGAGTAAACAAAAATTCGTGTCACGTTCATTGATAATGTACATACATATAATTGTGTAATATTAAAACTTACTAAGAATATAGTAGCTCGAGTTGCGAGTACTAAGATATCGGCACAAGAAACTACTCCAGGGCAAACCGCTTCCACTGCCGTCTTTATGTCGTCAATGTCATCAAATCCGTCTAGATCTAAGTTTGGTGGCGCGGTTTTCTCGGAAGTCGGTCCATCCAACAAAACCGATCCATCACATCCCTGCATGTAGCAAAAATATACACACGTAATGAAATACATCGATTATCTCACCGGGCCCGAGATTAAATTTCTAGCTAACTATGAGTACGCGTACTTACCCTAACAAAACAGTCGTGGAAAGACAACCGAGTAAGGTCGCCGACAAGCCCTTTATTAGTCTGCATCTTGTTTTTAACAACTTTAAAAACAAGTTGCTCGACACTAGCGTTACCACATTTCCCGTTATAGAACCCGGGCATCAGTTGCCCGTCGCACCGGGCTATAACGAACGTAACTAAGACCACTAGGGCTATGGATGATTTGTTATTCATCTCTTAATGCAAGCTATACTCCTTACTGTGTAATAGCGTTTAAAGATTTGGTCTTTATATAGGAGGAGAAGTGCAAAATTCAGCCCCAAGTAAACCTTCTTCACCGAGAACCAATCAATGACGCGTGAGTTGTTTTGTCTAATATGGCGGCTTTTGGGTGAATACCAAAACTCTTCTCATCGATCAAATTTTGACTTTATTTTCCCATTAACAAAAATGTGTTTCTTAAAGGGACCAGTAACACTATATACATATATGAAAGTTGAACTATATTGATGTGATTTGATCACAATATTTTCTGATTTTTTTGTGCATTTTCTATGCATATGTTCAAAAAAGAGAAGACTTTGACCCTAATGCATTTGCCACCTAATCACGTTACTACAAGGCATTATCTATCTAACATACCCGTTAAATATTTGTCTTCGAATCGGATAGCATGAATTATTTAGATGAACCAAATAGCATGCATGATGTCAGGGATGTTATATAAGTGGAGCACTAAGATGTTCAAGCTCGCGAGTTTTAACGTGGGTTTATAATTAAGTTGTTTAGATAGTGAATGAGCTTGAACTAAGCCAAACCCAAATGAGCTTGGCTTATATAATAATACTCTCTAACGCTGAGCGTTTTTGAACACCTTGCTCCGAATGTTTTTTGTCCAATCTGCAATAGCGAACCGGAGACGTTGATGTATATACTTCATGATTGCCCGAATGTTACCACTCTTTGGGGAAACTTAGTCTCAGTCGATTTTTCAAGGGTCTTCTTCGCCTCTTTGGTCAATGTTGGCTCGCTAGTAACGTGTGGAAAAATCCCCCGTTAATGTTGCTTGGATTGCACCGGCGCAAGGATGGGTAAAACTATAAAAAGATGGTTTTGTACGGGGTATCGACGATGGTGCTACTGCAGATGGCTCGCTAGTGGTTGTGCGGTTTTGCTCTTAATATAGGTTCTTGCACGGTCCCTATGGCAGAGCTTTGGGGTCTTTGTAAGGGATTGTATCTTAATTACATGGGGGAAGGGTTTCCGTAGAGTTTTGGTGCACTTTGACTCAGAACTTGTAGTTAGGCTTGTCAACTGTGAGATTCCATTTACACACTTGTTTGATAGTTTGGTATCAAGATGTAGGGATTGGCTGGTACAATTCTGGCAAATCTATCGGGAGGCAAATACTTCTGCAGATCTTTTCTTTTTTTTTTGTTCATCCTCCTTCTAGTTTAATCCCTCTTTTGAAGAATAAGTTATGCGGAGTAGCGATCCAAAAACTAGACACATGTTAACTTTATTTTATACTCCCTCCGATCAAAAATAAGTGTCGTTTTAGCATTAGAAATCTGATCACAATTATCTGTCGTTTTAAGTTTTCTAGGCCAATAAATGAACAATAATTATAAGAAATGTTCTTGAAAATTGGTTTAAATGATTAGTTTTAGTTCTAAAATCTTTGTTATTGGTTTAAAAGAAGTTTGAATATTAAATAAGTGATAAGATTTAGAAAAACTTTACAAAACCTATGTTATTTAATATTTTTCTTAAATATTGTGTCAAAGGCTAAAATGACAGTTAGTTATGATCGGAGGGAGTATTTATTAAGTGTCCGTCTCAATTAAAAAAAAAATGTTAATTTGTTATTTCCACTTCAAACTATTGCATATCTACTTGGAGAAAAAACAAAGAAATTAACAAAGTTGGTGAATGCTTTTCCGTGAGTAAAAGTCGACGCAGGAAACAATAGCATTGACAAGTGGATATTTGACGTTGGACTAAATGCATGCAGGTTCTATGTCTTCTACTTTTGACAATTTCATATAATGCATTATAATCATTACCAAAAAAATATATAATGCATTATGATTCCACAAAAGACATCAACGATATATGCACTATAGGTTAAACACCGGCTCTTAAGCGGGTTTAACTTAACTCCAATCGTTATAATTCATAATTATAAATTATACTCCCTCTCATCACAATTAACTCAATTAACTGTTATTTTAACCTTTAACACAATTTTTATAAAAAATATTAAATAACATAGATTTTGTAAAGTTTTTCTAAATCTTATCATTTATTTAATATTCAATTTTTTTTAAACCAATAAGAAAGATTTTAGAACTAAAATTAATTATTTACACCAATTTTCAAGAACAATTCTTATAATTATTGTTCATTTATTGGTCATAAAAACTTAAAACAAAAGATAATTGTTATCAAATTTCTAATACTAAAACGACACTTATTTTTTTTCGGAGGGAGTAATACCTTATCCAAATCTAGCTAGCTATCGTAAAATTCTTTTAACGAACTAGCTATTATAACTTGAGAAAATTGGTGTAGAAGGGCCCTTTTTGTATCCATGATACAAAATAGGCCCCTCTATTTTTCTTTCAAAAAATAAAGCTAAAAGAAATTATAAATCATGGATAATAAGATAGTTAGTTAAGGGCAAATTAGTAATGTAGCATAATAACTACCTAAAAGTTAAAGATATATTAAATTAAAAAAAAGGCAACAGCATGATACACCAATTTGTTAAAGATATATTAAATCCATAAAAAAAGGCAACAACATGATACGGTATCTTCGCAACCTCCATCTTCAACGGAACCTCCATTGGATCGTGAGATTCTCCATTCGCAACCTCCATCTTCAACGGAACCTCCATTGGATCGTGAGATTCTCCATTCGCAGCTTCCATCTTCAAATCGTGAACTTCGACCGTCTTCAACCTCTTGTTTGATCTATTCTTTGTGTAACAACAATCAATCCTTGTAAGTATTCCAAATTCTCTCAACAATATACCATTTTAATGGCTTCGATTTTGGTCCAAACCGAAAATAGTTGATGAACGTTTTCCCTAAAATCCATACTCAAAACCGCCATTGTTGATCTGTAACTACATGGCCTTAATTTTGAAATTATCAATTTCTGTGAAATTTATGTATTCGAATCAACAGTGATGAAAGATGATGTACATAATTTTAAGCAGATACATAAAAGCAATGCCACATAAATTTAACAACTACATAATATTAGCAGATACATAAATTATGTTCGTCACCTTCGTCATTATTGACACATAAATTTAACAACTACATAATATTAGCAGATACATAAATTATGTTCGTCCCCTTCATCATTACTGACACTCAGCACATAAAAATCAACGCCACATAAATTTAACAACTACATAATATTTAACAGATACATAAATTATGTTCGTCACCTTCGTCATTACTGACACATAAATTTAACAACGACATAATATTAGCAGATACATAAATTATGTTCGTCACCTTCATCATTACTGAGATACATAATTTATGTATCTGCTAATATTATGTAGTTGTTAAATTTATGTAGGGGACCACGTTTACAAGGAAAGTATATTTGATATCCTAACAACATCCTAATTTGTAGGGGACCACGTTTACAAGGAAAGTGTATTTGATATCCTAACAACATCCTAATTTGTAGGGGACCACGTTTACAAGGAAAGTGTATTTGATATCCTAACAACATCCTAATTTGTAGGGGACCACATTAAATAACCATATTTATTTAAAAAATTGTCACATCATATTAATTTGTAGGGGACCACATTAAATAACCATATTTATTTAAAAAATTGCCACATCATATTTTTTATTTCCAACAGGGGTATCAATTTATTTGAGAATTAATCTTTATCATAAAATTACTATGGGCCTACTTTATCTACATTTTTACAAAAAAGACTATTTAATCTACATTAATACATAATTAGCCTACTTCCCCTTTTATCTCTTATAACTTATACTTTTAAAAAGAGTTAATACAATTTTATGTTTGCTGTTTGTCGAGATCAATAAACGTTGCAAATTTATAGATCGTACTATTTATATTCTTCAAATAAGTCTCAATTGGTCACTATAATATATATACTTATTATTGAGTAAGAGAGGTAAGTAGGCTTTTATTGTATAAATGTAGATTAAGTAGGCTTTTATATTTTAATGTGTATTAACTAGGTCCCTTGTAATTTAAAAAAAAAAGATAAAATTTTAAAAAAATAAGATACTTTCAAAATTAAAAAGGAAAATGAGAGTGGTCCTCTATAATTTAAGGAATTAGTTTAACATTAAAAAGATTCTCTCTCTCAATTAATATTATTTTTTTTTTCAAAGAGTCGCTTATTTGTTGGCATTAAAATTAATTACATAATTTTATGTACATAATCTGCGTGCGAAATTATGTACATAATATGCGTGGCAAAATTATGTACATAAAATTATGTACAGAATTTGTGGGGACCACTCTCATTTTTTTATTTAATTAAAAAACAGTCATATTAGTTAAGAGAGAATCTTTTTAATGAAAGTGATCCCCACAATTAATATTCACTCATCTTTTTATTTATCCTTTTTAATTAAGAGAGAGAATCTTTTTAATTAGAGTGGTTCTCAATTAATAGCCTCTTTATAATCTAATTTAGTTTTATTTTTAAGGAGAAAATTGGAGGGACCTAAATAGTATCATTGATACAAAAAATGGCTTTCCTACACCAATTTTCTCTTTATTATTTGTACAAATTGATCATGTAATGCGAGATTTGACGGAATGTTGAACGGTAGATTGGTAAAATATGAATGGATTAGTTACTAGAGTAGACTATGAATCAAACTTCAGTCTTTTTAAAATGAATCTAAGGTAAATTATTTGTGCACAAAATATGAATTAAGATAATTAGAAAATTTTAATTCAAATTCTTTATATTAACCGTTAGCATTTTTTTTTGTTGATTTAGTTCACTATTTTAGTCAATTAGTTCATATATTTTACATAATTAGTTCATATATTTATGTCTTGGGCTTTAACACTATACGAACTTTTAACTCATACATATGATCGATATTATTACATAAATTTGTCTATATTAATTATCATTCATTAAAATTATCTATTTTAAAAATTAGTTTCAATAAAATTCAATTATCTATTCCTTAGTTAATTTATGTTAAATCCAGCTGTTTACAAAATAAATCGATTTTTTTAAACTTTCATTAATTTTATTAGTCATATTGTACTAATCAAATTTAAAAGTGACTAACCTAATACAATTTTGATTTTCTTTATTCAATATTATACTATTTAATATTTTCCTTTTCAATAAAATTCTTTATAGACTTAGTCACTAATAATATTTTTAATAATATTTTTAATTGAATTAAGAGTACGAATAATAATTGTGCCATTTCATTAAATAATTAATATTAAATTAATTTAACCAAATTTGATAATAAATTATAAACTAAAGTTAATTTCACTTTATTTACTCGATTATGAATAACCTATTAATTGACTTAGTTTTTTAAAACCAAAATTCTTACAAAATCTATGTTTAAAAATATTTTTATCTTAACCTAGGGGTGGCAAGGGACAGTGTAACACCCCGAATTCTCAGAACTCGGAGCATTACTGGTTAGGACCTCACAATGGGTCCCGACCTTAGTTTGACAACAATATTACTAGGATCTTTTAGAACTTGTTTCTATAATCTGTTTGCTCAAGGACAGTTTACTAGAGGTTATAGGGTTAAATCCTAAACACCTATCGGTACCATTTGCATAAGAAACCTCAGTTGTATATGATTTTCTCAAAGATCAAAGTTCTTGACTCGCATTTATTATGTTGTCCTTATGCTCGTGTCGCTTTACCTTCTTTAAATCTGGTTGCTCAAGGATAGATGAAATTGAGGTCATCTCAGTCCCGTTCCGGCTATTTTGTATTGGGTATTTTAGATTGAATCTCATCAGAACCTATCCAATTGAGATCGGGACGGGACAAGCTCAATCCTGCTTAACCCTTAATTGATTTATTATCTTTGAATTTTACACTTTATCTACAAAAATATCCATATATAGCGTACTTAAATAAGTTAATGCCCATTGGGTCATTTGTCAAATTTGATGGTTTGACCAATATGATTTTTTTTAATATATAAGCATAACAATATAATAACTGTACATGCATATTACTAATGCTTATAAATTTTATTTATATTTATTATTTTTAAATAAAAACTTTATTATATATGGGACGGACCTAGCGGGATGAAAAAAGTTAAGGCTCATATACGGTTCCGGATAATTTTTAACGGGGCGAGTTCAGAACGAGAGTTCTAATTTTGAATGAATTACCGCCGGTATCTGGATGGGACCGGGTTTGGCGGACGGGATTGTAACACCCCAAGTTTTACAACTTAGGGAGTTACTGGTTAGGACCGCACAGTGGGTCCCGACCTTAGCTTGACAACAACTTAACGAGATCTTACAACAAGGCACAGATAAGGAAAAATCAGAATCATAAAATAGTTCTTAATAATGCATGAATGTGACCAGATCGACTACAGCCGGAAAACGGAATATAACAAAGTACGAAATGAAACAATGTTCAACTGTAAAACCCACAAATGCAAAAACTGTAAAACGTCCTAAAGTACGACACCCCGGCTGACCACTACCATCTGGATCACTCGGCATCTGCTCTAACCTGTGTCAAGTCTAAACAACATATCAACAGTTAGCTAACTATCCAAATATAAGCAAAATGATAACAGCACAAACACAAGCAGAAACAAAAATAAACAAACATCATGCTGGCACTCAACCAATCATTATCTATTATTTAAGTGATTCACATTATTCAATTTAAGTTGTGGCACGAGAATTATTATTAGTTCTCGCCTCCGTTCCTTATCCAACTGGTGTAGGTCTAACTGACTTCCATTGGTAGCATCACTACAAACCATGTGTGGACTAGTCCCGAAAGAAACCCCCAGCGCCCCGCGAGCTACTGAGCGGAATGCCACCGCCCGTTACTCTTAGGCCAAAAATATAGGTCGGTAATTATATATCACAACCTATCTCTCTAACATTTCAATCACACACCACCATCATCATTTATACTCATATTTAGAAGTCAGCTAAGTAAGCCCAAAGGACTTACCTATTATAACGCTCGACTCTTTATAAATCACTCGCTCTGTAAACTGTAACCACTCAGTTGCCTGTCAAAGGCGATAAGTGTATTAGCACACTTTCACGTAGATAGAAGTCTAAAACTTCTAAGATCAAATAAGGTATTAAGACGTACTAGTTACAGTATTAGTTTTAGGGTAAAATGACCATTTTACCCTTGGTTCCGATTTTCTCGAAAACCCTAAAATTCATGTCTAACTCCTATTTGAAGTTCTAAATTTATATCCTAACTCCTAAAATTTTATTTGGTTCCAAACTGACATTTTTCCTATGTTTCTATTTTCCGGAAGAATCGAAAAGGTTTAACTTCGGCTCTAAATATAAAATTCTTAACAGCTTATAAAATTTCCGAATTAAATCTCTAGATCATCTATGAGGTTCTATCTAACCTTAGAAGAAAGAATTTCTCCAAACTGTTCAGCCAATATTTTTATAATAATTCACAAAGTCGGTTCCTTCACTCTAATTTCCTATACTTAGCCAAAATTTAAGTTTACCAAAACTGCTCAACTACCTAACTTCGGGAGCTCATAACTTTCAATCCGACCGTTCATTTCTTCCCAAATTTTAATATGCTAAACTACATATATCCATCTACAACATATCCAAAATTCAACGGTGGATCTTTATCCAAACGTTTTATAATTGATCGACAAGATGGGCTGTTTGTAACCTAAAAGCTGAAGGAAAAAAAAAAGAATTTACAGCAGCCCCCTTATTTCTATTTTTCATACTTACAGCAGTCCTTTGTTCCTATCCTTCGGTCTATATACTCAGCAGCTACACAAGGTCAACCTAACCTATGTTCAAGTCCGACTACAGCAGTTCATCATTCTAGCATTACGGAAATAGTATACATACATAAGATTATACACTAACTTCTAGAGGCAAGGATTGGGACTGCAGAAACGATGACTCACCTCTTCAACCTCTACTGGCTGAGGCGTCTTCTACTACTACACGGATTGGCCAACTCCTTCCAACCTTGCTACTGTCACGGAGTGGTCGAGATGGAGTTGTCATCGCAGGTATTCATGAACGACTAATTAAAGAGGTGAAGATGAATGGTAGATTGGTTCTTACCGAAATATACAGAAGCTGCGTGAGGTACATTGGCTTCTCCTAGGGTGCTTCCTCCGTCTGGAACGGCTGGACGTGTGCAGAAGGTAAGGAACGCATAATAGAAGCAAAGGCTGGAGCGTGTGTAGAAGAGAAGGAGCGTTGCTGTTGAACCGTAGACAGAAGAGACGGAATAAACGATTGTGGTTGTGGCAAGGAATGAACGTGTTTTCTGTAGATGAATCTGGACACAAAGGAGAAGGAAGGTGAGCAGCTGTATCCCTTGATTTTAGGAAACGGTTAAGGTAAGAAGATCTGCTCTAATTAATTCTGTATAAGCTGAACGGTTTCCTTCTCCCAGTTGGTTGGGCTGCTCTCTGCACATCCGAACAGCTGGAGTAACGGGCTGGAGTTGGCGCTGCTGCTGGGCTGGAAGGCAACGCTGCTGCTGCTGGGTTGGAGCGGACAAGGAAGCGGGCTGGAGCAGCTGAAGGCTGGCGCTGGACAAGGCAGCAGTGGCTGCTTCTGGGCTGGACGCGTGAAGCAGCTGGGCGGCTGGGCTGAACGTGCTGCTGGCGCTGGGCTGTCAACAGCCTGTCTGGGCTTGTCACAGACTCGTCACAGCCTTGTCTGGCCTTGTCACAGACTCGTCACAGCCTTGTCTGGCCTTGTCACAACTTCGTCACGGCCTTGTCTGGCCTTGTCACAGCTTCGTCACAGACTTGTCTGGACCTTGTCACAGCTTCGTCACAGGCTTGTCCGGACCTTGTCATATTCTAAAATAGGGCTAAACTTATTATTTTATGTGAAGGTAAGCTACTTAAAATGATAAATTTTATACAGATCCTATCATTTTATGTGAAGGGGAAGCTACATAAAATGATAAACTTTTAAAAGATTCCATCATTTTATGTGAAGGAAATCTACATAAAATGATAAATTTTATAATAATGTGTCTAACTAAGTAGACGGATATGGATCAACTGATCGAGATCGGGTTTATTACAGAATAAACGGAATTAAAATTCCGGATATTACATCAGTACCCCCTTAAAATAAGTTTCGTCCCGAAACTTAGAATAAGGTATCTACCCAAACATTTCCCCTCAAGAGTTATATTCTAGCATGCAACTACTCACGCCATTAAGCACATAAACATAAACAATCATTTAAACATATAATCACAGAAATCATATAAAGTATCATCTCAGTACTAACCCGTCGGTACTGAGGTAGCGGCTAACTCCGCAAAGAACTCAGGGTAATTACGTCTAATACTCTCCTCTGTCTCCCAGGTAGCCTCATCAACTCCTCGTCTAGACCACTGAATCCTCAGCATCAGTATCTCCTTAGAACGCAGGCGCCTAATGCTACGCTCTAGGACGGTTACTGGATACTCCACAAAAGTGTGGTCTGGCTCAACTATCAGATCCTCGTGACTGATGACGTGTCTAGGATCCGGTATGTACTCTCACAGCTGAGATACATGAAAAACCGGGTGTACTCCCTCCAATCTCGGTGGCAGTGCTAGTCGGTAGGCAACCTCTCCGACTCTCTCTACGATCTCAAATGGACCGACATACCGGGGACTCAGCTTCCCCTTAATGCCGAAACGTCTAACTCCTCTCGTAGGTGACACTCTCAACCACACCTGTGTACCTATTCTAAACTCCAAAGGTCGACGCCTTTTGTCGGCGTAGGACTTCTGACGACTCTGAGCTGCTAACATCCTCTCCCGGACTAAGGCAACCCGGGCGATGTCGTCCTGTATCTGATCTGGTACTACTCCATCAGCCTTGCTAGGCTCATCCCAACATAGCGGTGTACGACATCTCCGCCCGTACAAAGCCTCATAAGGTGCCATCCCAATAGACGCATGCCAGCTGTTATTATATGAAAACTATACTAGTGGGAGGTGATCTGGCCATACCTGTCCCCAATCTAGCACACATGCCCTCAACATGTCCTCTAGGGTCTGGATGGTCCTCTCGGACTGACCATCTGTCTGTGGGTGGTAGGCAGTGGTAAAGTGAAGACTCGTGCCCAGAGCAGTATGTACCTGCTGCCAGAACCTCGAGGTAAAACGTCCATCCCTGTCGGAGACGATAGTCCTCGGTACTCCATGGAGTCTCACAATATGCCTGGTGAACTCCTCTGCTAGACGACTTACCGGCCACGTTTCCTTAATCGGAATGAAACGTGCGGTCTTCGTCAGACGGTCTACTACTATCCAAATGGCATCAAAACCTCTGCTGAGCCTCAATCCGGTGACGAAATCCATAGAAATGTCTTCCCACTTCCAATGTGGTACTAGAAGTGGGTGTAGCTCTCCTCCGGATCTACGATGCTCAATCTTGACCTGCTGACAGGTCGCACACTAGGCTACATATCGGGCCACATCAGGCTTCAAACCACCCCACCAGAAGGAACGTCTTACGTCCTTATACATCTTACTCGCTCCTGGATGTACGGAGTAAGGGGTAGCATGAGCCTCACCTAGTATCCTCTGTCTCAGCTCACTGTCTGACGGCACACAGACACGGTCCTGTCGTCTCATCACTCCATCGGCACCGATAGTGAACTGAGGTGCCTCATCTCGTGACATCCGGTCTCGGATCCGGGTCAAAGTCGGACAGGTCTCCTGCTTCTGTCGGATCTCACCCAACAGGTCAGGAAGTAACTCTAAGGTGGCTAACTGATGAGCTGTATCGGGGAACTAGATCTCTACCTCCAACCAAGCTAAGTCTCTCTGTAACTGTGGCTGTACTGTCAACCGAGCTATCGCCTTCTCCTGAGGCGTCTTCCGACTCAAAGCGTCAGCAACTACATTCGCCTTTCCGGGGTGGTAAAGAATCTCAAGGTCAAAATCCTTGATCAACTCTAGCCACCGCCTCTGGCGGTTATTCAACTCCCGCTGAGTGAATATGTATTTCAGACTCTTATGGTCTGTGAAGATCTGACAGGTCGCTCCATAGAGATAATGCCGCCAGATCTTAAGAGCATGTACTACAGCAGCTAACTCTAGGTCTTGAGTGGGGTAGTTCTCTTCATACGTCTTCAGCTGTCGAGACGCATACGCTATGACCTTACCCCTCTGCATCAAAACACACCCCAAGCCCAGCTTGGATGCGTCACTGTACACCACAAAGTCCTCTGTACCCTCAGGCTGTGCTAAGATCGGAGCAGACGTCAATCTCCTCTTCAGCTCCTCAAAACTCTGCTGACACGGCTCAGACCAAACGAACCGAGTAGTCTTCCTTAAGAGAGAAGTAAGGGGTCAGGCGATCAGAGAAAACCCTTCCACAAACCGACGGTAATACCCTGCCAATCCAAGGAAGCTGCGAACCTCCTTCACATTCTTCGGAGGTTGCCAAGAAGACACTGACTCAATCTTCGCCGGGTCGACCTTAATCCCCTCAGCAGTCACTACATGGCCTAGGAACGCCACCTCTGACATCCAGAACTCACACTTGGATAGTTTAGCATATAGCTGACTATCCTGTAGAATCTGCAACACTGTCCTCAAGTGTCCGGCATGCTCCTCTCGACTTCTAGAGTAAACTAGAATGTCGTCAATAAAGACCACTACAAACTGGTCTAGGAAGTCGATGAAAATCCCATTCATCAACTCCATAAATACTGCTGGCGCATTAGTGAGCCCGAATGGCATCACTACAAACTCATAGTGACCATACCTAGTCCGGAATGCCGTCTTAGGTATGTCCTGATCTCTCACCCTCAGCTGGTGATAACCCGATCTCAAATCTATCCTCGAGAACACTGACGCCCCATGTAGCTGGTCCAGCAGATCATCTATACGAGGCAGTGGGTACTTATTCTTGATGGTGACCTTGTTCAACTTCCTGTAGTCGATACACAGCCTCATCGGTCCATCCTTCTTCCTCACAAATAACACTGGTGCGCCCCAGGGAGAAACACTAGGGCGTATGAAGCCCTTCTCTGCTGACTCCTCTAACTGCTTCTTCAACTCAAGTAGCTCTATTTGTGTGGAATGCTAAGTAACCTCTATCTGGTCTGACGTAGGATCTGGTTAAAATTATCTACTTCTTCTTACTCCTCTCGTGCTTCTAATACGACTTCATATGTACTAACTATGATTTGTACCCTTCCTTAGCCTGTAAGTGAACAACTGCTCGCAACCATTCTCTTATATCATTAATGATATAAGGGGTCATTTTTTTGACCGTCAATTCTTCCTTTACCATTTTAATTAGATTTACTGACTTGACTTATTCGGTGTTACTTGTACTTGTATCGATTTGACTTTACAATTGTTGTATTTGATCTCTTTAAGGACTTCTCCACATGTCGATAAAATTCATTTGTAACCATGTGGTCATTCTTCTTATATGCCAACACGTCACTACTAATTAACCCTCACATGTAAAGGCTCCGTTGTTACCATTTAGTCTATAGTTGACCTTCTACAATATCATAGACTTACCTTTCTTCTATCTCTTTGCAGTTTGATTTACTTGTTGGAATCTACCTCCTCCAGTTTCTACGTTTATACTCCTTTAGCTTCTTCCATAATCTACACTTCCATTTCTCACTATAAGGCCACTATACTCTTTCCTAGTTTAGCTGCATCATTCATCTGTCGTCAATGGACTCATCAGATTTTCCATGATAGCTCGTAATTACATCTTCGCGATTCCTTTTACCTCGGTCATCAGCTGCTTGCGAGGTTCCGGTGTGAATTGTTGGTGTTGGTAATGTAATAGTTAGGATTTTCGAATTCTAATTAATGTAGATTAACTTAATCGTTGATAGTAATTGACATATAACTCGCGAATATTTCGCAAGTGATGAGTATGAGTCCCACCGTTATATTCCTCGCGTAATTTTGGACGTTTGGGGAAATTTTTACTTTTTCCCCCGGGTAATTATTTTTACCCTCCGGTGTTATTTGGAGCATTTGGGAGCTCCAATTAATAAAAATACAGTTGAGAGAAATGATCAGGACATCGGATATGTCCTAGATATGAAATAACATGGAGAGGCAAAACGGCAAAAAGAGTCGCTATTTCGTTTCTTAACGGCTAAGAAAGGTGGCTTAGGAATGCCCATTTTACAAGATAGTTATGAATTAATTATCCCGATAATATTCCGGATTTTATATTCCAGTTTCATAAAGTTTGGAGATCGGAAAATATAACCGTGTTTTAATTAAATATTTTGGATAAGTACTATTATATTATATTTTATATATAATATAATATAATATAATATAAAATAATATATTATATATATATATATAGAGGCATGTGCAGCCGCTGTATCATCTCTTCTTCTTCTTCAATTGCAATTGCAATTGCAATTCTTTCAGGCGAAGTATCGCCGAAACGTACGCTCCATCTTCAACCTTTCACAAATCATTCATTTTTGATCCATTTTCAAATCCGCTTGTATCAACGAGTCCCTTATCTTGTCCTCTACATCGTGGTACAAATCTATTTTCCGTTTGTTAACTTTTTGGTAAAACTTCCGTTTACCGCTATCGGAGCGCCGACGGACCACCGCAAGTCATCAAATGTAAGGTTTCATACCGCGCTCTTACTCCCCGTATCGCTAGGAGTCTGGATCTTCTTCCGGTTCGTATATCGGGTTAGTAACGAATAAGTTATGAATTTATTCGTTTTCCGTATTGCGGGTTAGTATAAATTGACCTTGAGTTGGTTAAAATGGATAAGTGGAATTTCCATTTATGCTCGTTACATTATTCTGGTAATTATGGGATTTTAGTTGGTGATGATATCATGAGTTGGATTTATGCCCTGATGTGGCCTTTAGGTTTAGCATGTTATTCGAGGTTATAGGATTGAGTATGATCCTTATGGATCCCTTTGGGTCTAGGTGTGACCCCTTTGATGAATAGAGGTTGATATATCTCTTTATGCCTTTTTATAGGCCGTGTTGTCCCTCCAGTGTAGAGGTGATCGTGGTTGAGTTTGTATGAGGTTGAGGTAAGTCCGTAGGACTTACTTAGCTACCATCCCTATATTGGGTGTTTGCATGAGTGGTGTGTGCTTTATATGTTTGCTATGATAGCATGAGTTGTCGTTTTTATCGACCTATGTTCTATTGACTGCCCCACTGTGTGGCTGTGATAACCTTTCCCTTTCATCCCGCCGTGGAGTCTGGGAGGTTCTCTGATGTCGGGCCATACTGGTTTACAGGAAGGGCGCAATCCACTCCCATAGGGTACACGGATTGTGTGACCGATACTCGTACAGCTGGACATTGTACTCAGAGGCGGGGATGTATCGGTCCTCGTGTCACATACTTTCATATATCTATATATATATATATACGATTTTTGAGTGAATGGTTATTATATAAAGATAATAAATGGGTAAATGTGTGATAGCATGCTGATGTGTTTATCTTTCATGATTGTGCTTGTGCTTATGCATTACCTCATATATGTATGGTTAGCTAACGGTTTCATACCGTGTTGTAGATGTTTACAGGTTAGGCGCTACTGAGTGATCTGGTAGGGTGATAGGCCGAGGACTCTCGTACATTAGGTGGTTGGTTTGGGGTTGTTGTGTTTCCCCTCCTGCGTGAGGATGATCTTTTGTACCTCCTATGTGAGGATGTCGTTTTATATACTCGGCTATGTTGTTGTTTACTTTGGGTCGTACAGTTTATACTATTTTATGTATTTGTTTTATATCTGTCAGTGCCATGTTGTAAGGTCCAGTGAACTTGTTGTCAGGCTAGGGTCAGGATCCATTGTGAGATCCTAGCCCAATGTGACATCCCGAGTCCCGCGGATTCGGGGTGTTACAGAGTTGGTATCAGAGCCCAGGTTGACAACAATGGCACTTGCTACCTGCAATGAGGTTTGATAGGTAAAATAAACAGAGCCCACACGGGATCTGACATTTTCAAAGGTTTTGGTTTTAAGTGTGGTTTTGGGATAGAATGTACGAGAAGTCGTCACCTCTGCCATGGATCTCTGCAGCGTAGATATGTATATATATTTGTGTGTACTATGGATTATGTGAATTTATTATATACATATCGATACCTATGGCATATATATAGCCTTATAAGATTAGGTGCGTATATCCTACAGATGACTCAGACTAGAGTAGTATCTGTAGTGGGATGAGGTAGGGGTACACCCCCTCTTCCTCTAGTGGTGATAAGTCAGGGACCAGTTTTCGCTGTTGTTTCGCCTATGGCAGAGAACGAGTTTGAAGAGGCTGATCGTGTCTCCATGAGTAGATCCGAATTTCAAGAATATATGTAACAAGTATATGAAGCGGTGAAGCGGGTAGATCCACACCGGATTTACCAACAATTGTGAGATCAACTGAAGCTTCTGGATCCGGAAAGAAGCAATGGACTGAATCAGTTATTGGAGAAGCAAAGATGATGAATGGGGAACCAAGGCCGATATCAGGACAATCTAGTGATCCTTTGACCATGAAGATGACTGGAAAGGAACTACAGTGTTTTAATTGCGTGGAAGTTGGGACACTGGTGAGCTGTGTGCCCAAAAACGCCCATCATATGCTTTACGTGTGGTAAAGCAGGGCATAGAGCGAAGTTTTGTCGACAGGACAAGGCATTGTCTTTACAGGTTCCCTTCAAGAGTGAGATCATTCCAGGTGGACGACGAAGGTCGAGTTACCCTTCAGTTGCACAGGTTGCAAGGATGGGATGATTATGTTTCAGTTGTGGCTATCCAAATCATTTGCGTTCTGTGTGCCCTTTGACACTGATAGCTTGTTTCACTTGTGGTGAGTTAGGCCATCTGGCCCTTTCTGTCAGCACGGTGGTGTTTCTTCCCAGCAAGACCTTCCTCTTTCCGGTGCAGAAAGAGTGGAAGTGGAGGCTATAACAATGACCTTAGTGATATCTGAGGAGCATGGATCTGACATTGAGTGATGATATGTAGAGGAGCTACGAGTGTTAGCTGTTATAGGTACCATTCTCGTTAATGGTTTACCTGGTGGAGTTTTGCTTGTTGTGAGTGTTATGCACGTCATGTCTTTCGATGCATGCGTTAATGGTTGAATTTTGGTATATAGTGGAAGGTGGATTTTCCTTTACAAGATTACCTTTTTGGGTCTGAGATACCCGTGAGATGCGTGTTTGTTCCCATATTTCAGGGACCCGTGTATGGTTGCAGACTTCTTTGTCATGTCGTAGGCGCATGAGGAAGTCATTATGTGTATGGTTTGGATGAATAGATACCATGTGGTGTTAGCTTTTAATAGTAAGACTATTATAGCCTTTACTGAGTTGAGTTAAATAGAGGTCTTCTGAGATTAAGACCTTTGAAGAGACGGGTTTGTCATCCGGATTGTACGAGCATCGAGCTGATAGCACAAGGATGTGACGCCTTCTAGTGTTATACCATGAAGGAGCAAGATAGTCCAACATTGGAAGGTATTTCAGCTGTTTATGAGTTTATAGACGTGTTACTGAACCGTCTAGCTGCCACCTCAGCAGAGTGTGGACATTGTTATCGAGTTGAAGTATGATACAAGATTGAATGGGAAAGCCACATTATATGGTGCTTGTTGAGATAATATACTGATAACTTGAAAAGTTGACTGAAACGGGCTTCTTTTACCCTAGTACGTTCCATGTTCCGTATTGACGACCTGATGAGTTAGCTTCAAGAAACAATTGTGTTTTCAAGATTCCTTTGTGCTCAAGATATCCCTAGTCATGGATGAGAGAGCAACATGTGTATGAGATAATATCCCATACCCGTTATGGACACTACGAGTTTGTAGTGATGTCATTTGGGTTGACGAATGTTTTAGTAGTTTTTATGGAGTTGATGAACAGTATCTTCATCGACTTCCTTGATTAGTTGGTGGTGGATTTCATTGATGACATGTCGGCATACTTTCATAGCAGAGAATAGTAGACCGATCGTTTGAGGACCGTTCTGCAGATTTCGAGAGATAGAGGGTTGTATGCTACGCTCTCTAAGTGTAAGTTGAGATGCCAGTGCTAGCCTTTTTAGGCCATGTTGTCTCCGCCAGTGGGATCATGGTTGGCCTGGCGAGAATTAAGTATGTTGTAGCATGGGAGATACTGATGAACATTAAGGAATACATAGTTTTCTCGGCTCAGCCGATTGCTACCAATGCTTTGAGGAAGGATTTTATATGATTACGTATTCATTTGCGAGTATTTTGAGAAGACCACCGTAACTACGTGATGGAAGCAGTGTGTCTAAGTTCTGAAGAGTTGAGGAGGCATTTGACCTCTGCTTCTATTTTGTTGTAGTCAGAAGATTTTTGGGATCCCGTGATTTACGGTGATACATCCCAGCTAAGTCTGAGATGTGTATTACTACAGAAGAGTAGGGTTATTGATATGTGTGTTTACAGCTGAGAACGTATGATGAGAACTACCCGACTCACGATTTAGAGTTAGTAGTGGTAGTTCAAGCCTTTAAGTTTTGAAGACCGTACCGGTGTGATCTTCATGTCAGATTTCTATAGATCATAGAAATCTGAAGTATAATTTATGCAACAGGGGTTGAATAACCGCCAGTATTAAGAGCTTAAGTTGATCAAAACTTTGACTTGAAGATTCCATATCATTCAGAGAAGTTGAACATTGTCGCCGATAACTTGAATGGAAAGGAGAAGATGATTGTGAGACTGATAGTTCAACCTCAGCTTCAGAGAGATCTAGCTTGGCTAGAGTTGGACAATCAGTCCCTTGATGAGGATACCCAGTTATACCTCAGAGGTTCTACCTGGTCTGTTGGATGAGGTCCAACAGAAGTAGGAGACCTGTCCGGCCTTGACAAGGTTTAGAGAAAGGATGTCTCGTACTGAGACACCATAGTTCTCTATGGGAGTAGATGGACTGATGAAGAGTCATGACCACTTTTGTGTACCTGCTGATGCAGATGGAGACAAAGAATATTACGGTATACCCATTGTACGCCTTATTCAGTACATTCAGGTACGAGTAAAATGGACCACGAGATGAGACAATTATATTGTATGAAGCCGATATTACCAGATTTTTGATATAGTGTGTGACCTGTCAACAGGTCCAGATAGAGTATTTCCGATCTAGAGATAAGCCCCACCCACTACCAGTGCAGTAGTAGAATTTGGGAGGACAGATCTATGGACTTTGTTATGGGATTGTGACCCAGTAGAAGATTGATGTTATCTGGATTGTTGGTAACAAATTAATGAAACCGGTACGTTTCATCAGAAGGACGTGGCTAGTGAATGAATTGGCTGAGGAGTACACTAGACAAATAGTGAGACTCCATGGTATACCGAGAACGATCATTCTGATCGAGATGGATGCTTTTACTTTGAGATTTTGGGCAGCAGATTCAGACTGCTTTGGGGACGAGTATGTACCTCATGACTACATTTCACCCCTTAACAGATGGCCAATGAGAGAGGATCATCTAGATCTTAAAGATATATTATAAGTTGTAAGTCGAATGGGAAACGTGGATGGTTATATTACCTTCCATTACTGATTTTATTATATAACAATGAAGGACGTGCATCTTTCTGGGATGGCCCTATGAGGCAATATATAGACATAGATGTCGTATATCCTTATGCTAGAAGTGATCTAGCAGTAGTAGTGGAAATAACACATGACCAGACTCAGGATTTTATAGTTCGAGTAATGATGATTAAAGGAAGAGTGTTGGCTCTACATAGTCGCCAGATTGTGTGTGTAGACAAGAGGTGTTAACCTCTAAAATTCAAGTGAGAGTTCATGTCCGGCTGGAGGTATCTCAGCTGTGAGACGTTAGTTGTGTATTATGGAAAGGGGAATTGAGTTTCCAATATGTCAGTTACTTGAGATCTTGATCAGTTTTGTGAAGGCAACATGATATTTAGCTTTCACTCTGAAGTTGGTGGATATCCACCCAGTGTTTCTTATGTCTCAACTGAGGAAGTATATACCAGACTCGAGACACCTTGTGAGTTACGATGATTTGGTGGTTGAGTCCAACCGCACTTTTGTTGAGCATTTGATTACATTCTTGGAATGAGATATGAAACGCTTGCATTCGAAAGACATTCCCATATTGAGGATATGATGGTCAAGATAAAGACCTGAAGAGGCTATGTGAGAGATTGAGGATAGTGTCCTGAGGAACTATCCAGAGTATATGTTGGGACAGACTCATTTGTGGGAGCACGAGTAGATCTTAGTGCTATCTTGATGAATGTTGTGCTTATGTGCTTATATGCCTTGATGTGTTATTCCATGCTAGCTGTGATGTGATTTATGATCTTAGTAGATCTTGATGTGCTAGCGTGATGTATGTTATAGCTGGAGATGATTACTTCCTCCACGCTACCCGAGTATGATTATATTTATAGCTGGAGATGGTTCTTTCCTTCATGCTATTTGAGTGTGATTAGGATTCAACTGGAGATGGTTCTTTCCTCCATGCTACCTTGATGGACATAGTTCAGTGGAGAGGTGATTCCTCCATGCGATATATATGTTTATGGGTTGTCTAGAGACATATTTCCTCTATGCATGTGATATGTTTTGGCTAGAGATGTGCTTCCTCTATGCCTTGTGATGTGGTATGGCGAGAGACGTGATTCCTCTACGCCTTTGGGTAGCGTTATGGCCCTGTTTCCTGGAGTGATGATTCCTCCATGTTTATACTTGAGGTTATAGATTGTTATAGGTTGTGATCTTTTGAACGGAGATGTGATACCTCCGATAGAAAGAGTGAGAGTTATACCTCGG
Organism: Fagopyrum homotropicum; assembly: GCA_033239125.1. NCBI lineage: Eukaryota > Viridiplantae > Streptophyta > Magnoliopsida > Caryophyllales > Polygonaceae > Fagopyrum > Fagopyrum homotropicum. The sequence goes on along the minus strand of BSWB01000006.1, from coordinate 7,919,430 downwards.
CGTATGGGTCCGAGAGGATTTGGGAATTGTTCAAGTTTCGGGACGAAACTTTTTTTTTAAGGGGTGTGTGATGTAATAGCTAGGATTTCCGAATTCTAATTAATGTAGATTAACTTAATCGTTGATAGTAATTGACATATAACTCGCGAATATTTCGCAAGTGATGAGTATGAGTCCCACCGTTATGTTCCTCGCGTAATTTTGGACGTTTGGAGAAATTTTTACTTTTTCCCCCGGGTAATTATTTTTACCCTCCGGTGTTATTTGGAGCATTTGGGAGCTCCAATTAATAAAAATACAGTTGAGAGAAATGATCAGGACATCGGATATGTCCTAGATATGAAATAACATGGAGAGGCAAAACGGCAAAAAGAGTCGCTATTTCGTTTCTTAACGGCTAAGAAAGGTGGCTTAGGAATGCCCATTTTACAAGATAGTTATGAATTAATTATCCCGATAATATTCCGGATTTTATATTCCAGTTTCATAAAGTTTGGAGATCGGAAAATATAACCGTGTTTTAATTAAATATTTTGGATGAGTACTATTATATTATATTTTATATATAATATAATATAATATAATATAAAATAATATATTATATATATATATATATAGAGGCATGTGCAGCCGCTGTATCATCTCTTCTTCTTCAATTGCAATTGCAATTGCAATTCTTTCAGGCGAAGTATGGCCGAAACGTACGCTCCATCTTCAACCTTTCACAAATCATTCATTTTTGATCCATTTTCAAATCCGCTTGTATCAACGAGTCCCTTATCTTGTCCTCTACATCGTGGTACAAATCTATTTTCCGTTTGTTAACTTTTTGGTAAAACTTCCGTTTACCGCTATCGGAGCGCCGACGGACCACCGCAAGTCATCAAATGTAAGGTTTCATACCGCGCTCTTACTCCCCGTATCGCTAGGAGTCTGGATCTTCTTCCGGTTCGTATATCGGGTTAGTAACGAATAAGTTATGAATTTATTCGTTTTCCGTATTGCGGGTTAGTATAAATTGACCTTGAGTTGGTTAAAATGGATAAGTGGAATTTCCATTTATGCTCGTTACATTATTCTGGTAATTATGGGATTTTAGTTGGTGATGATATCATGAGTTGGATTTATGCCCTGATGTGGCCTTTAGGTTTAGCATGTTATTCGAGGTTATAGGATTGAGTATGATCCTTATGGATCCCTTTGGGTCTAGGTGTGACCCCTTTGATGAATAGAGGTTGATATATCTCTTTATGCCTTTTTATAGGCCGTGTTGTCCCTCCAGTGTAGAGGTGATCGTGGTTGAGTTTGTATGAGGTTGAGGTAAGTCCGTAGGACTTACTTAGCTACCATCCCTATATTGGGTGTTTGCATGAGTGGTGTGTGCTTTATATGTTTGCTATGATAGCATGAGTTGTCGTTTTTATCGACCTATGTTCTATTGACTGCCCCACTGCGTGGCTGTGATAACCTTTCCCTTTCATCCCGCCGTGGAGTCTGGGAGGTTCTCTGATGTCGGGCCATACTGGTTTACAGGAAGGGCGCAATCCACTCCCATAGGGTACACGGATTGTGTGACCGATACTCGTACAGCTGGACATTGTACTCAGAGGCGGGGATGTATCGGTCCTCGTGTCACATACTTTCATATATCTATATATATATATATATATACGATTTTTGAGTGAATGGTTATTATATAAAGATAATAAATGGGTAAATGTGTGATAGCATGTTGATGTGTTTATCTTTCATGATTGTGCTTGTGCTTATGCATTACCTCATATATGTATGGTTAGCTAACGGTTTCATACCGTGTTGTAGATGTTTACAGGTTAGGCGCTACTGAGTGATCTGGTAGGGTGATAGGCCGAGGACTCTCGTACATTAGGTGGTTGGTTTGGGGTTGTTGTGTTTCCCCTCCTGCGTGAGGATGATCTTTTGTACCTCCTATGTGAGGATGTCGTTTTATATACTCGGCTATGTTGTTGTTTACTTTGGGTCGTACAGTTTATACTATTTTATGTATTTGTTTTATATCTGTCAGTGCCATGTTGTAAGGTCCAGTGAACTTGTTGTCAGGCTAGGGTCAGGATCCATTGTGAGATCCTAGCCCAATGTGACATCCCGAGTCCCGCGGATTCGGGGTGTTACAGGTAACTTAAGTCCCTTTGAGAGAGGGAAGTTATTACGGCCCTTGGGTATGCCACGATCATTTTCACACACTCTTGTTCCTGAGTTGGTGCTAGATTATAATGTTGCCTTTATAGTGATCCTTTGACTCCGCTTTCAAGATTCTATCATTTGGATATTTGTGTCAAAATCTTTCTTGTAACTCACTTGCCTTATAGAAAGTCACTATGCCTCCATGGTTATGAAATCTACCCTCCACTTTCTGGCTAATCCATAAGCTTCAGTTGTGCGGCTCTTTAAGTCCTCATTGTTGGTTTGACGACATCTCTCTTCGTAACTCTTAGGTTATCAGTGTCTAGGTGGACCCGCTTGATTAGGATGCCGACTTAATTTGCCAATAGTGGCCATATTCCGCCCTGCTTCTAACAACAATCTTCATATTTTGGTCTGTCGGTAAGCTTAAATTTAATATTTCTTGTTTGGATTGGTTCTAAACCTTACTTTGACTTTCATTACTATGACGGTTTTTGACGGTATCTACGTGGTTCGTATCGTCATTTTACACCACACTTGAAAGAACCTCTGTGATGTCGCTCCAAATCTGCATCATTGTCGACCATCCAATGCTTTTCCGGAACTACTCTCATGTATAATCTTCATTTGATCCTATTAAGTTAACTCAGGATCCCCTTCATGCCATGGTCGTTGGTGTTGTCCTTCAGCCTTCACTTTTCCATCTCGACGTTCCTCAACCAATCGGAGGAGTTGTCTGCCATTCGTCTACCCTAATGCACATAAGATGTGCATACTAATCCTCACGTTGACACCCTCCAAAATCTACTTAGATGTGCCAACGGAGTGAGAAACTCATTAATCTCTATTAAGGACATAATATATTATTATGCTACTAACCTTCGACATAAGTTATCTATTGTACATATCTTTATAAGCAGCTACTACATCAATATAACATTTCTAAATGTACTAAGCTGCCGAGATCCGCAGAGGTAGTGGTGGTCATCCGTACTTTCTATCCCAACCCGACTCTGTATGCATTTTAAAACCAAAAATTTTCTTTGGAAAACTCAGACCCTTTTCGGGTTCTGTTTATTTACTTATATGACCTTTTTAGAAGATTCAAGTGCCATTGTTGCCAACCTAGAGCTTTGATACCATGTTGTAACACCCCAAGTTTTACAACTTAGGGAGTTACTGGTTAGGACCGCACAGTGGGTCCCGACCTTAGTTTGACAACAACTTAACGAGATCTTACAACAAGGCACAAATAAGGAAAAATCAGAATCATAAAATAGTTCTTAATAATGCATGAATGTGACCAGATCGACTACAGCCGGAAAACGGAATATAACAAAGTACGAAATGAAACAATGTTCAACTGTAAAACCCACAAATGCAAAAACTGTAAAACGTCCTAAAGTACGACACCCCGGCTGACCACTACCATCTGGATCACTCGGCATCTGCTCTAACCTGTGTCAAGTCTAAACAACATATCAACAGTTAGCTAACTATCCAAATATAAGCAAAATGATAACAGCACAAACACAAGCAGAAACAAAAATAAACAAACATCATGCTGGCACTCAACCAATTATTATCTATTATTTAAGTGATTCACATTATTCAATTTAAGTTGTGGCACGAGAATTATTATTAGTTCTCGCCTCCGTTCCTTATCCAACTGGTGTAGGTCTAGCTGACTTCCATTGGTAGCATCACTACAAACCATGTGTGGACTAGTCCCGAAAGAAACCCCCAGCGCCCCGCGAGCTATTGAGCGGAATGCCACCGCCCGTTACTCTTAGGCCAAAAATATAGGTCGGTAATTATATATCACAACCTATCTCTCTAACATTTCAATCACACACCACCATCATCATTTATACTCATATTTAGAAGTCAGCTAAGTAAGCCCAAAGGACTTACCTATTATAACGCTCGACTCTTTATAAATCACTCGCTCTGTAAACTGTAACCACTCAGTTGCCTGTCAAAGGCGATAAGTGTATTAGCACACTTTCACGTAGATAGAAGTCTAAAACTTCTAAGATCAAATAAGGTATTAAGACGTACTAGTTACAGTATTAGTTTTAGGGTAAAATGACCATTTTACCCTTGGTTCCGATTTTCTCGAAAACCCTAAAATTCATGTCTAACTCCTATTTGAAGTTCTAAATTTATATCCTAACTCCTAAAATTTTATTTGGTTCCAAACTGACATTTTTCCTATGTTTCTATTTTCCGGAAGAATCGAAAAGGTTTAACTTCGGCTCTAAATATAAAATTCTTAACAGCTTATAAAATTTCCGAATTAAATCTCTAGATCATCTATGAGGTTCTATCTAACCTTAGAAGAAAGAATTTCTCCAAACTGTTCAGCCAATATTTTTATAATAATTCACAAAGTCGGTTCCTTCACTCTAATTTCCTATACTTAGCCAAAATTTAAGTTTACCAAAACTGCTCAACTACCTAACTTCGGGAGCTCATAACTTTCAATCCGACCGTTCATTTCTTCCCAAATTTTAATATGCTAAACTACATATATCCATCTACAACATATCCAAAATTCAACGGTGGATCTTTATCCAAACGTTTTATAATTGATCGACAAGATGGGCTGTTTGTAACCTAAAAGCTGAAGGAAAAAAAAAAGAATTTACAGCAGCCCCCTTATTTCTATTTTTCATACTTACAGCAGTCCTTTGTTCCTATCCTTCGGTCTATATACTCAGCAGCTACACAAGGTCAACCTAACCTATGTTCAAGTCCGACTACAGCAGTTCATCATTCTAGCATTACGGAAATAGTATACATACATAAGATTATACACTAACTTCTAGAGGCAAGGATTGGGACTGCAGAAACGATGACTCACCTCTTCAACCTCTACTGGCTGAGGCGTCTTCTACTACTACACGGATTGGCCAACTCCTTCCAACCTTGCTACTGTCACGGAGTGGTCGAGATGGAGTTGTCATCGCAGGTATTCATGAACGACTAATTAAAGAGGTGAAGATGAATGGTAGATTGGTTCTTACCGAAATATACAGAAGTTGCGTGAGGTACGTTGGCTTCTCCAAGGGTGCTTCCTCCGTCTGGAACGGCTGGACGTGTGCAGAAGGTAAGGAACGCAGAATAGAAGCAAAGGCTGGAGCGTGTGTAGAAGAGAAGGAGCGTTGCTGTTGAACCGTAGACAGAAGAGACGGAATAAACGATTGTGGTTGTGGCAAGGAATGAACGTGTTTTCTGTAGATGAATCTGGACACAAAGGAGAAGGAAGGTGAGCAGCTGTATCCCTTGATTTTAGGAAACGGTTAAGGTAAGAAGATCTGCTCTAATTAATTCTGTATAAGTTGAACGGTTTCCTTCTCCCAGTTGGTTGGGCTGCTCTCTGCACATCCGAACAGCTGGAGTAACGGGCTGGAGTTGGCGCTGCTGCTGGGCTGGAAGGCAACGCTGCTGCTGCTGGGCTGGAGCGGACAAGGAAGCGGGCTGGAGCAGCTGAAGGCTGGCGCTGGACAAGGCAGCAGTGGCTGCTTCTGGGCTGGACGCGTGAAGCAGCTGGGCGGCTGGGCTGAACGTGCTGCTGGCGCTGGGCTGTCAACAGCCTGTCTGGGCTTGTCACAGACTCGTCACAGCCTTGTCTAGCCTTGTCACAGACTCGTCACAGCCTTGTCTGGCCTTGTCACAGCTTCGTCACGACCTTGTCTGGCCTTGTCACAGCTTCGTCACAGACTTGTCTGGACCTTGTCACAGCTTCGTCACAGGCTTGTCCGGACCTTGTCATATTCTAAAATAGGGCTAAACTTATTATTTTATGTGAAGGTAAGCTACTTAAAATGATAAATTTTATACAGATCCTATCATTTTATGTGAAGGGGAAGCTACATAAAATGATAAACTTTTAAAAGATTCCATCATTTTATGTGAAGGAAATCTACATAAAATGATAAATTTTATAATAATGTGTCTAACTAAGTAGACGGATATGGATCAACTGATCGAGATCGGGTTTATTACAGAATAAACGGAATTAAAATTTCGGATATTACAGGGATTGAGATGGGATCATGATGTTCGAAGTAAAAGTTTGTTGTAGGTGTAATATTTTTATATCTTCATAAGAACTTGTATTATTTAGTGATTAAAATTTTCATTTGAATTTATAAATTAATTTATCCGATTAATTAAAATTTTCATTTGAATTTATAAATTAATTTATCCGATTAATACTTTCTTCATTAATCTAATTATGACAAAAAATATAGTGCAATTTCCTAGGTTGACAACGACCCAAATATAATCATAGTTTTATCGTGTACTTCATTATCTTTAATATTCTCTCATTGTCCTCGATTTCTAGCATAATTATGAATTTATTCAAAAGCGTCGATCTTATAAATACCCGTGCACGGCACGGGTTCTAAACTAGTTTCAATTATAATTATAGTACTAATGTATATAATAATAGTATTAATGCATGGGGTATTTTCTCATTTTATCCTTTTAATATCGTTTTTAACGCTTTTCCGCTTATGTTTGCTGGAAATCACAATATTGCCACCACCCTCTGGCCTCTATTGTCCATATGTGATTAAGGTTTCTTTACGTGCGTCATATTTTTCCTTCCTTGGCCTCCAACACTACGTATCTTGCTCAACCGCAACTCATCTCTTCTAGATGATGGTTCCAAATCCCTTCTCGATCAATTCCCATTCGAAGAACACTATGTCAAAGTCCGATACAGACAGACCGGTAGAGCGGGGGTCGTGTGCATACGAGTGCACGTGAGCATTAGGCTCAAGCCCAGCACATAAACCCGGCGAGATTCCATCCTAAAACCAATTGACAATAGGAGAAATAGCCCACCGACCTTATATACTAGGTTCGGAGTGTCCCATCTTTCGATGTTGGACCTTATTATCTCCAACACACTAATCCCAATACCAATATCCTCTTTGCCACCTCCCTACCGCAAATCTCGGCCACCATCGTTGTCGTTGAGTCTCACCTCCACAACCACTCCTCCGACCAGAGCTTCCATTTCTTATTCAATGTCTTCCGCGCTCGAATTTGCAAGCTCTTCGGCTTTGATGACTCTCCGACTTCTGTTGGCTGGAATCCATCCCTGCTGCGAACGATACCAAACTCTTTGGTAATACTTTTAACCTCTTGTCTCCCAAAGGCGTTCTAATGAATTAGGTCTCTGATGTCGACCGATTACTAAGTTTATTATTACGAAGATGAATGAGAATGTATATCAATTATTGGGTCAGGTACCGGAGAGAACCATTCTTACCGAGAAAAATGAGAATATATCTCAATCATTGGATGAAAAAAAAAACAATTGTGATAAGGAAAATATTTATATCATATTCAATTAAAAATACGAAAAAAAAAACAATGTATAGATGTTTGTTTGAGTTAATTTGACGAGCATTAGCGTTCAATCACATTAGTTGAAGACATGTACACCGTTAATTATTCATTCTACAATAAACATGTGAATAAATGATCGAATAAGATTTTTTTTTTTGCCCAACCAATCAAATTATTTTTTAAAACATGATCATATTAAATTAAATGCATAAATGTCGTAATAAATATTAATTATTACTGATTAGAATGTAATATTTTTATAATATTGTGGTATGAAGCTGTCAAATTCAAGTCTCGTAGTATTCCCTCGGTTTCCTAATAGATGTCATTAGAGCTAAAAACACACAAATGAAGAAACCTAAAAATAGAAATATACAATATTTATTATTTAGATAACAAATACTAATATTTACTTTTTCGATGTAATTTGATACATTCACCTAAAAATAGTTAATTAATTTAGTACAACATGATGTTAATTTGGACGATTTCAATTTGAAGAGTTTTAGTTTTAAATATAAATACTAATAAGAGAGGTGAAAAGACAAATTTTGAAAATATAAGCAATAAATGGACTAGTAAACATGAAGTCTATTTGTAGAAGGTTTGAGCATTAAATGTACTTATAATCTCATATATTTTATAATCTCATGTATTGTGAAACAAATTTTTAAACCTCTGAAAACATATTTATCCCAAATACTTAAAATTATTTCTGACATTTTTATTTATTTTTTTATTCAAAATAGCGTATTTTTTCATTAAACTTGGGCCAAACTTCCACGTTGTTGGACCTTCTATCTGGGTTTTCCAAGACATGTGATATGTCCATCATGCAGTTTGACCCAAATTGCTATTCGTACCACCCGTATCATGCTATTCGTACCACATTTACGCCTACGCGTACGCGTAGTGTTAAGACCAATCTGAGCTACGCGTCTAGCATGCGGAGGCGTAAGCGCTTTTCTTTTTTTAAAAAAATTATTTATTTGAGTGTCGGCTCCTGTGCGCTCAAATCGTAAATCTGGTTAAAATTCCGGTGTTTTTCGATGTAAAGTGTGAAAATTGCGTTGAAAAAAAAAGAAGGGTTTGAGCGCCGGGCCCCGCCGGCGCAAGGCGTTGACGCTCAAATTATAAATTTTTTTTTTTCTTTTTTAATAAAAACCGAAAAAAAAATAAACGTTAACTACGGCTACGCAACGCGTAGTCGTACAAGCGGTATGAATAGCATGTTCACTGTGGTACGAGTAGCAATAACCAGTTTGACAAAACAAGAATTCTTATACATATATGCCACCTGTCAAATCTCAGCCCGGATCATCTATTGCAATTTATATTGCATCGTCTGCTGCATGTTTTCTATTGGTCCACGTGTTAATTACATTAATTATTTTTTAAAACATTAAATTAAGTTAAAAAAAGAAACAAAGACATATCGTTAACGGATGTTTCTTCTTTCCCAAAATCTTCAACTCGCCGGAGAGGCCGACCTCGATCGATTTCCCACTTTTGCGAAATCTTCAACTCGCCAGAGAGTCAGACATCACGCATTCACGCTCTATCCTTTCCATCCACTGGCGTGCCGCACCGGAGACCTTTCGCTGACCTCCTATCCTTTTGACGGCACACCTTGTTTCTGATGTTAATTGTCTGGATTATGATTCAGCACACACGAGATTCTAATTTCTCAGTTTGGGACATGCTAGTACTTCAAAATTTATTGTTTTATACATGGATTTGGTTCATGTAGCCATTTTCCTAGTCAATTGTGGTTTATTTTGATTGTTTTCTCATTTGTGGATGTGTAAAAAGGTGGTTGCTTTAGCCTTTAATTACTGGTCAACTTTAAGCAGTAAAGTGGATTTATAATATTAAGATCCAGATGAGCTATTTGTCTAATTAAAGACTTGGTTTGTGCATTTGGCTTGATTTTGTTAAGCAACTACAAAATAACGACTAAGGTTAGAGACCTCATTTGGAGAATTACAAATTAGTTTCTGATATGAAATTTTCTCATTTTGCTGAGTTTCTGTTGAGCTATTTTGATTGTTTCCTCATTTCTGCTGAGCTATTTTGATTGTTTCCTCATTTTTGCGGAGTTTCTGAGCTTATAGTAATACTAGCTTGTAGAAAGCAAGAGGGTTACATAACTTTTTAATTTCAGCTTCATGTTGGTTGTGTGATGTTGTTATAGGGTGAGAGTAATTCTCCATAGGTGTGTGCTTATTATATATACTGATTTTTGTTGAGCTTATAGTAATTTCAGCTTCATGTTAGTTGAATACATGGATTTTACAATGTCACAAAATCTGAATAAAGAAATGAATAAGCTGCTCACTCAACATTGACCTTACAAACCATATCAGCACCTTGACGAGGAGCACAGTAGAAAGTGTAGTCACCTTTCTCACTAAGCTCACAATGCAAGTCTCCCTAGAGGCATTCAAGAGTTCTTCCTCAGATGTAAAAAAAATTGATGTTTATTTCAAATATGATTTGATATCATTAGTATTAATTTTTAATCTGATAGACAATGCTTGTAAGCTTGTTTTTTTTCATTATTTAAGGTGTTTATAAATTATGATTTCATGGATGGGTTTGTCTTATTTGGTTACCAAACAATCTCTCTGTTGGAGTACAAATTTGTTGATGAAACGTCATAAACTGATAATCTGAAAAATTGACTCAGATGTAAAAAAAATTGCTACAACAAATATCATATTTACATTGATATAAAAATTTCTCAGATACAACAAAATTGATGACAAAATACACCAGAACTTGAAAAGTATTTTGGTTTTTTCATATTACATGATCAACCTAAACATGTACCATACTTTCATAAATACATATACTTCTCGAACTATAATCTATTTTCCTCAAATCTTCATTCCTGAAATGTTGGCAGGTTCAAGCCTCCACTCTTTCATTCCAGAATCATTTGAGTGTTAACAAGTTTCGTGTACGCCAACTTTACAAAACTGTTGTCTCCTTTAAAATTTGCACAATCAATTCCTTTATATTGTTTGCCTCCTTGTTTCAGTTGCTCTGTCAAGTATAGCAAACATTCAGCTATATCAACATTAGAAAAAAAACAAATCAACAAATAGCTGTAAACACTAAATAGTCTTAGGAAATCCCATCTTTTGTAGTTCAATAACTTTGAACAATCTTGGTCAGTATATCTCATACATCAAATTCCAAATTCAATGAGAAATTCTCATGATAACTGACACATCAAATTCCAAATTCAATGAGGAATTCTCATGATACTACAACAATTGATAATGAATTCGAAAGAGACAATACTCTAAGTCATAGAGATCTGTAAGATGCATTTGTACTCACCAACCCAAACATTAAAAAAAATACAAACAGTAAAGAATTTGTACTCACGACCCAAACATTAAAAAAATTATATACAAAACAAAGAGAGGAAAAACATGGCCAAGCAAACCCCATTTCTGCCCACCCACCATCCTTTTAACAAGATAAGTATTGAAAATGAAACCTATATGTCATTCATCTAATCAATAGAAGAAATACAAGAGGATGAATGAATAAGATCAACTGTGTCACAGTTTAGATATTACAGACCATATCACAGAGTAAAAAGATGAACTTAAAATCCAAACCCCTCGTTGAAGCATTGATGATCTAAAATCTAGGGGTGGAAAATTGAAATGACTCAAACAATTGAGCTACCAAATCAATTTTAAGATTGGAACAATCTCATCTTACCCAGATAACTCAAAGCATGGAAAATGAAAGAAAGATGGGTTTCGTTTAGATTCGAACAATCTCATCTTTTGCAGCTCAGTCACCTTGTGGGAGACCTGAATGTTTAGCTCCTGCAAGAATTGAAAAATGAAAGACAAACAACAAGAAGAAAGAAAATAGCTTCACAACTGAGGGTTCAATTTTGTGATTAGCCTGATGAAAACTGAAACATGTGAAATCATTAAACCCAAATTCAAGCTCAACTAAACCCAATGGAACCCATATTCGAAGTTGAGATGGGTGGAGAGGCATGACTGAGTGAATGCCGTTGAAGCTATACAAATTAAGAAGAAAGAAAATAGCTTCACAATTGAGGGAATTGTCTTCTAGTTGAGGGTATTGTCTTCTAATTAAGTGCAGTAGCCTTAGGGATTCTTATACCCGTACGTGAGATTAAGATGAGAGAGCAAGTGAATGTGTTGGTGTTGATATAACGAGAGGGTTCCGGCGAGTGTGCCCTGTGATGTGAGACGGGGGAAGGGAAGGTCAGCCAGGATTTCTGTCGGAGATGGGGCGGCAGAAGGAAAGGATAGAGCGAAAGGGCTCCGGCGAGTTGAAGATTTGCGACGTACAGAGAGAATGGATGGAAACTGATTCTTTCTTGTTAACGATATCTCTTTATTTCCTTTGTTTAACTTAATTTAATGTTTTAAAAAATAATTAATATAATTAATACGTGGACCAATAGAAAACATGCAGCAGACGATGCAATATAAATTGCAATAGCTGATCCGGGCTGGTCAAATCTCCCCCCTACAGCAATTTTGAGTTCAAATCTTGTCTACACTTTAGGTGTGGTCTTAGATCATTTTTTTTTTCCGTTACACCATAGTAAGGTAAAGAAAAGGTCAACATGAGTCGAGTTTTAGGTTCATTTGTATCGAACTTTGATAAATCGTCTCCTTCGACCTTGATGAGGTTGATTCGCATATCAAACGCCTTGCAGAGCCTCTCTTAGTGCATACACTTCAACTAGAGAATGGACGAAAATCCGCATTGTTCCATGACAGAAGCAACCATTGTCGCGTTACGATCACGGATAATGAACTTTAATTTGTGTGATATCCTTGGGAAGAGCGATTGATTTCTTGTTAGTCCTATATAGTTATGGGACCCAAACCTAAAGTTACACTTAAACCGTAGAAATTCCGCCGGTTTAGGTTAACCTAAACCGACGGTTTAGCCGGTTTATAAAAAAATAAATAAAATTGGAAACTAGACCAAACCGGTCCAAACCGGCGGTTAACTGCCGGTTTGGTTCAGTTAACCGTCGGTTTTGGCCATTAAAAATAAAATAAATAAATAAATAACCAAACTGGCGGTTAACTAGCAAACCTAAACCGTCGGTTTGACGGTTTGGCCTAAACCGGACCTATGTCTAGTCCTATACTCCACGTTGTGAGAGATGGTTGCCTCGTGATACCAATCATGACAGCATGAAGAAGATGCATCCTCATTCTACTCACTTTCCCTTCTTCTTAGGAAGATGTTTCTTCACCATTATTGTGCTGCTTGAGATTACACCTAAAGTAGTCTCAGTTCCTCATCACTTTTCTGAATAATCATTTGTATGAAATCAATTTCTGCAGGTAGTCTAAAGTCTCATCGATCTCATTGTGTTCCGCCTGCATGCTAATCATCAGTAGTAGAATGGAAGCAACCTTTTGATATAGATATGCCAATTATGATATCCAAGACTTGGTCAACATAACAAAACACAAATTTCAAGTAACTTGAGCTTTCATATGTTGATTGCTGAGCCAATTCTACAACGTAACTCCATACGAACACCAACACACTGTATATTACATTTTCATCGTAAAAAACCATGAAACTCTCTTATTTTCACCTTATTGATCGAATGCTTTACATTATAAAAAAAATAGCCAAACCATGGCCACAAAAACCTCTCCTAAGAAACTCCAATCGATCTGCAGGGAAGAAGAAGCAAAAAACAGAAACACTGATCATTTGATCTCGAAATCATCATCTTCAACAGCAGCTCCCTCCATAGCATGGCAAGCTCTACAGCTCTTAATAAAAGACCTGACAAACCTCTGACAAAAACCCAATCTATCATCCCCGCCATTAATCTTCTTCTTGTTGACAGGACTCAAGTTCAGGTCCCCGGAAGATCTTCTCCTCCTCGAAAGACTCGGGTTCAAAACAGGCGCTGAACTTATGAACTGCCATCTCTGGGAGGAGCCATAGCTACTTCCCCTCTCTCTAACACTAGTAGTACGAGTAGCCATGGCTAGTTTGTTGTGGAAGAGCTTCCTCTCGGAGACGTCACTGGAACTGGTTCTTGCACTGCTACAGGTAGTCCCACTTCTGCTGCTATTGATGCTATTGCTTCTTGAGGAAAGTAAGGAGAGAGAGTCTTTGCTTCCAATGCTACTGGTTCTGCTCGTGGTCGCCCTCGAGTTGCACTCGCTCGTCGATCGTCGACTCGCTTCCACCGGGAATGAGTGGGGTAGAAGACGGCCGTTGAGGAAGAACTCATCAGCGGGTGAGACTGCCTTGGATGGGTCTCTAGATAGTGAAGTGGGTGTGATGCACCCGAACTCAAACTCATTCGGGTCATCTTCGGGTGTTCCTGGGATGCTCTCATCTGCAGCCATGTATGCCAGATTTGGCTCTGACGTACTGATGAAGGACGTGGTTGATGCTTGTGTTAGTTGTGTATGTATATATATATCATAATGATGATTGCTTGTAGTGGAAAAGGCGTTGAGTGTTGGCTTTTGGTTGAAGGGGAACAAAGGAAAGCAAACAAGGGTCCCTCATTTGTTGGAGGGAGGCAATGCTATATGCTACTGTGTATATAGTATTGGCATGAAGGGAGTAGGCTTACTTGCTTACTTATAGCTTGCCAACTCAACTTCAATTGCACTAATTATACCTCCAAATGCATGTGGGCGGTCACTAATCCATATCAAATTAAGCCTCTTCGAATTGTTAATCTTAGTGTACATGAAAAAGCAAAGCGTGACACATCCATCAAACGTATATTGTAAGCTCAAAATGTTCCCTGTTGGAGTGGTCCAACCCAACAACACTTAAGCTTCGGATGGTCCAGCTCAAAATTAAGTACACATTTTATAACACCAAGGAGAGCATGCCTTGCTACTCCAGTTCGACTTGACAAAAGTTTGGATCGGCTTGTTGAGATGCGTGGATTAAAGTATCATATCGACTATGGTAATGTAAATGTAGTATATAAGTTCAAGGGTTAATTCTCTTTTCAATTGGTTTTATAATGTAAATAGAACGCTTGTACGTAGGTTCATTTGGCGTGCAGTCTCCTCCATGTCTTAGACCTAGACCTGAATTTGTGGAGTTCTTTTATCATTACAGTTCTGGGGAGTGGTGAGACGTGTGGATCAGTGTCCCACATCGACTATACTAAGGACATGTTTATTTGAGGTTTATTTAAGTTTCATTTAATTTATAAACTAGGGATTAATTTTTTTGTTTGCGTTTTCTTAAGATTGGTTTATTTATAAATTGGTTTATTTATAAATTGGTTTATTTAAGTTTAAAACACGCAAAAAAAAAATATACTAAGGTTAAATAGGTTTGTATGAATTTTTTTTAAACCCAATTTCGAGTTTGTATGGGTTTATTTTTTCCACTCCTTGATTCCTTATTTTGAGGAATATATATCAATTTGAGCTATTTTCTTAGAAAAAGATTATTTTAGTTGGATAAATTAGAAAACTAATATTGAAAACAATAGGTGGAGGTACGCATGTCCACGGGTTACGGGTCACCCGTGACCTGGCGGGTTACGGGTAAGGGTCGTGGTGATCCTTACCCGTGACCCGGCGGGTCAACCCGCCGGGTCATGACCCGCCAAACCTCAATTTTGAAAAAAAATTTTAAAAAAATGTAACTCAATGTCTAAAAGGGTCGACCCGGCGGGTCATCTTTTTTTTAAAAAAAAAGGGTCGACCCTGACCCGCCAGGTCTGACCCGTGACCCGACGGGTCGGCCATTTATACGGGTCCGGGTCACCCTTCCCGGACCCTTGACCCGGCGGATCCGACCCGTGGACATGCTTAGGTGGAGGGGTTTACGATTATTATTTCATGATTTTAAAAATATTTTTAGGAATCAAGATTGTAATATAGTTTTTATAATTTAATCCTTGGAAAGTGTGGAGGAAATTTCCCTTTTATAATCCCGTGATTAGTTTCGAATCTATTGGATCTGCCACGATTATGTGCACTTAGAAATAATTATTTGTTTATATAGTAATTAAAATAGATGTTCATTAATATCATGCACTTGGTTTTAGGGTTTTGTATCATATTACTCTGAGACATTGTGATCGTAGTTTGACCGTAATAATAATATCTTAACACCGATCCACAAAGAATAAATCTGTCCGTTTATATGTTAATTATGATTGTGGATCGAAATTAGAGGCATGAACATAAGGTAAGTTTCACATACGCATAATATGGACGTACATGTCAAAATTATACAAAGCGTATTCAATTAATATTTTGCATGAATTTTTTAGAGTTTAAGGGCCCGTTTGGTTTTAACTCCGAAATCAGAAACGGAATGGTTACGAATCTAGTCCATATATACACCCTTATTCATGAAAGTTTTTGAAATCATTCCTTGTGGTTTGAAGTAATTGAAGTTGAATTTGATTACTTTTGATACTCTACAGGGTAACAAAATGTGGAGAGGCAAGTGCAAACCATAAGGAATGATTCCATCAAATTTCATGAATAAGGATATACATATGGACTAAATTCGTTTCCATTCCGTTTCCATTTCCGGAGTTGGAACCAAACGGGCCCTAAAAGTTTATGGGTATTTAATATAGATTTTTAAAAGTTCACATAAATCTTTTGGTATTCAATTATGATTTAAAATTTTCTATAAAATTTCTATGGTATTTAAAAGTTTGTTCATTTTAAAAGGAACTATTATCTCATTGATTTTGTAGGATTCTTTATTATTTATATACATACTTAAACTCTATAGAAGTCTCCCCCAATATATAAGATTTTCACATAATTTGTATTGACTCTGTATAGAATTAAATTCTATGATTATGAACAATCAGTCAAAATATTTAAAAATCTAGATTGAATACACCCCTAGATTTTTCAACAATAGATCAAATGGATTAAAATACAAGTTTTTTTCCTTTTATAATTTATACCTTTTCCGATAAATAAGATAAAATTATGTTCCAAAATATAAACAACATGCATATACATATGATAATCGATTGTACATAATTATAAACCATAAATAAAATTGTTGTTTCAATAAGAACTATTTTATGAAGTATTACTTAATAAAATTACACTATATTCATCACAAATCGTTAAATTTTAAATCACAACAATTATTTCGTTTAAATCTATCACAATATGTTGTTATACTTTGAATGCTACCTTGATAGATTTGGTGATGATTGAGGTGGACGCCCTCGAGGGACAAAGTCACCTTGAAGTTTGAACGGGTTCTCGTTCTTCGTTTAACAAGTTTGGGATTCGAGGGGTGTGGAGTCGCCCCTAGGTTCAAAGCGGGGTCTCGTTACCCGATCAACAATTATTGGAGTTGAGGGGACGAATTTTAGATCTGTCATTTATTTGATACTCAAGTATTATCTTTAAAATTTCGGATATATATATATATATAGAGAGTTTGGCTCACATGTAAACAGCTCTTATAGTGTTCAATGAGAACACACCTTAACCATAGGATTGCTTTGATCTAATGGTCTTAATTAAACCAAATTTAAGGGAATATTTTACTCCACTCTCCAATTAAAGAGAGTGTATTACACTCTCCATAGTAATTATAGTCAAATATGGAAGTTAGAGATTCTCTCCCTAATTGTTATTATCCTAATCTCCACATTTTCATTCAAATCTGATTTTTAACGTGAATTCATATTGCCTTTTTTTCATTTCTCAATTCATCATTCATCATAGTTGATATCAACAACATTTCTAAATCAGTTCAATTATCATCTCCATTCTTCTAGTTAATATTGTACAAAAGTATTCGTCTGTGTTCATGAAAATATTCGTCAATATACTATTAAAAATTCATTCATGGTACCAATATTATTCGTTCATGTCCAACAAATTTTAGTCGATTATTGATAACTTAAATTAATAGTCAGTGGTACATAAATTATTCATTTACATAGTGAAAAATATTCGTACATAATCTGAAGATATCAATGCTTCAATCTTCGGACAATTCGCGAACATATATGTATACGAAGATATTCGTCCATGTTACTTAAAATATTCGTTAGTGTACTATTAAATATTCGTTAGTGTTACCAAATATATTCGTACATATGACATAATATATTCGTTTCAAAATTTAGTTATTCAATTGTTTCCAATAACTTGTCGCACATACACTGACAAACCACCACAAATCACCGGATAAATGACATATAACCACCGAATATTTACAACATTTAGTGTCGAATAAAAACTAAAGTACAATAATTCATGTATATGACAATGGAATAACAAATTTTGTTCATCTAATCAAAGATGGTTTCAAGCACCACAAAAACATATTGAATCTTAATCTAAGCAAAATCAATGTCCTTCTCATTTTGCTAAATACATTAACATACATCAACGAATAAAAACTCAATAAACAGTGAATACAAATCAAATAGCATATGCTTCTCTTGTACTGTTGAAGATGGGGGCAACCATGGATTCCGGTTGGTCTGCAACGATGACAAATTTGGAGTCGTACAACAAGATTGTTGATGGTAATGATGTAATATCGACACGAGACTACAAGGATGAAGGAAAACGAGGCTTTTGAATAGTCTCGAGCGAAATTGATGGTGAGCGAGACGAAATTGGTCTCATAGACGGTTGAGTCGCGATGCACGAGACTGAAGGAATGTTGGAAGGTCACCTGAGGCATTCAAGGGAGAGCCATGGCGAGTTCAAGTCCGGATCTGTGAAGAAAACCGGCCGGCCAAATCTGGTATGGAGACGATGGTGGTGGCTTCATTGGACGCAAGACAGCAACCTTAATCATCGTTGAATCGCCCTTGCTCACCATTGGAGTCGTTTTACAAATAATCGGTTATTGAGCGATGATGGAAGATTTGAATGAGAGATTTTAGGGCCATATAAGGTAACAAATCTTTTTATATACAATAATGGAGCAAATTTGGTGAAAATTGATTTTCACGTGAAACCAATTCTCCACTCTCATTCTAATTTTTTTTATTTTTATTTTTTTCCCCTATTTATTATGGTTAATCTTGACCATCTATTATTCTAATCTTACGGATTAGATTTGTTCTCATTGTACACTATAGGGGTTGTTTACATGGGAGTATGATTCTATATATATATATATATAGAGAGAGAGAGTTTGGCTCCCATGTAAACAACCCTTATAGTGTTCAATGAGAACAAATTGTATCCGTTAGATCGTTAAATAGATGGCTGAGATTAAGCGATATTAAAGGATAAAAAAAATCACGTTATTAATGGAAGAAGATTCGCCGGACCTGAATCTATATATTCAGCGGTATAGTCACATATATTCGACGGTATACTCACATATATTCGGTGTTTACACGTTCACACGATAAGAGCTGTTTACATATGAGTCAAGTATGTATATATATATATATATATATATATATATATATATATATATATATATATATATATATATATAACTTTTTTAAGAAGTCGAAACACCATTCATAGTGTGGTTTGTAGCAAAATAAAGAAGTCGAAAGTAGGTGACAAGGAGCAGTCTTTGCAAAGTGAATTGTCTGCCATATAGAAGAGGACCCTCCAAAGGCTCTTCGGAGTCATGATGCTATACACATTTCCTTTTAGCTTTCATTATGGGATATAAAGCCAACCCCACTTACACATCACAACATATCTCCTTTACACTCAAGTCTATAAAATAATCTTGGTTGACCCCATAATTCGGTTTTAAATATCCCAACTGGACCGGGTCTCACATTCAACTTATTTCGAAACCGGTCTGGTTTTGTGTACTTCAAGATCCGGCCCATTAGCACTAAATAAAGTTGGACCATGGCCCAACGAAGTATGTCTATCGGGTTTTGGATGAAATGTACCCAAATATAAATTGTATGTACTAGATAACGTATCTATGATTTATTAGGTAAGTTGCATTATTTAACCAATAATGACAGATTTGCCCTATTACCACATCTTAGTTTATCCTATTTAGTTACGAATAAATCTACAAATTTTGAAAATTATAATTTAAAAATCTAAATAAAGAATGTGAATAATTACGAAAAAAAATATACCAATATTTACGCTGGAACATAATATCATTGGACAAAATCTCACTCGACAGTTGGAGTGTCAACTCAAACCCATAAATTAGTATACAAGAAAGATACAAGAACTGAATATACATTATTTACATGGAACCGTACAAGCCATATATAGGAATCTCACATGTTATTAATCTCACATGTTATTACATTGTTACTTTTTTTTATATCCGTATCGGGACCAAATGACGCGGAGGGCACACGTCCGGTGAACCACACCTACAAGCACACGGGGTTCCATCCTAAAACCAATTGGCAATAGGAGGAGTAGCCCTATTGCTTATATATTAGGTTCACACAATATCGTATTGTCGATGTGGGACTTTTTTCTCTACATCTCAACATACATGAATTCATAAATCTACCATGTTACATGAACTAAATAGATTAGTATAAGATAGTAATACAATAATATGGATCTCACCAAAAAAAAAATACAATAATATGGATCTTCAATGTTACATAAAACTACTACATACACAATAAATGTACATAATTGCAACTACAAGATTTACATTAATACATAAATACACCATGATACATAAACTAATTCCATAATCCCGATTTCATGAATACATAAACACACCATAATATATAAAACTAGTGTAATTCCCGTGCCAAGGCACGGGTAAACAAATTGAATGTATCGTTAAAAATAATTTTAAAGAATAGGTAAATATTTCTTAAAATTTTTATAAACAATATTGTTGTATCATAATAATTTTAATGATAGATTAATTTTAAAAAATTGAACTAAATAAATTATATTAAGTATTTTAAATATTTATCTTTAAAAATAAAATATAATATTACATATTTTATTTAAAATTAATGTTAGTAGACTATATATGAAGATGATAAAAGGTGAATTAAAAAATTAAAAGAAAATTTAAAATAAATTCTTGAAATTAAAATATAAATGTTAAAATAGAGAATATTTAAAAAATTTAATTACAAAATTATCTTAGGCAGTTTTAAATAATATTTTTAAAAACAAATATGCAATAGCTATATTATACAATTTATAGATTTGTTAAGATAGTGAATATTTCATAATTAGTATAATAGTTATATATTTATATGTTAAAGCTAAGATAATAAACTATGTAATCATTTTATAATTAAAAGTGGGAAAATTTTCAAAAAAAATTTAAGAAGAATATCTTAAGAGTATAGAAAGATTATGGTAATACTAAAAATGGAAACAACATAACTATTATTTATATTAATAATTTTTTATTTAATTATAAATTAGTATAATTACAAAATTAAAATGCACAAAAAATAAAATGTGGCATGAAATTAATAAAAAAAATAAAATTATACAATTAAAGTATAAATGTTAAAATAGAGAATATTTAAGAAGTTTAATTATAAAATTATCGTAGGTAGTTTTAAATAGTATTCTTAAAAAATAAAGAAAATGTAATAATTATATTATAATAGTTCATACATAATATATTCTGATAAATATAAGAATTATATATTTATATGTTACAGTTAGAATAATAAACTATCTAATCATTTTATAATTAAAAGTGGAAAAATTTTCAAAATAAGATGAGAAGAATATCTTAAGAGTATATTGAAGATTGTGGTAAGATTTAAAAAAAAAAAAAAATATATATATATATATATATATATATATATATATATATTATATATATTAATGATTAAATAAATTAGTTATTTTTGTATAAGTTTTATCATAAAATAATGATTCTATTAGTATAATTTCAAGTATGTTTATGTAAATTTGTATATATATATAAAATACATGTTTGGTAAGTAGATAAATATAAGTTCTATTATAGGATAATAATACTATTATTTTATTTACTTTTAAAATATGGCAACTATATATATAATTTTTTTTACAAAAAATCAAAATTTTAAGAAAATGCCATGTGGCATATAATATGTGAGGATGAACCACGTTGAAGTAAATGCTTTGGCTTTAATATATGTATATAGATGAAGATAGTAGTACAATAAACAGGAAACTCATAGTTGTTCAAGACCTCTTTTATAGTTGAATTGTATGAACTTATAAACATATTACATGATTTACCTTCATTCAATGAATTCATATCGCAGAACTCCACGGAACATGCAGCAGACCTCTTTGATCAAGAAAATGAATGTTCAAAATGAAGAATAGTTTACGATGAAGAGTAGTCACGCTTTAAATCGAGAGAAAAATATTATAGTCTTAAAAGGCAACAATAAATTAGAGTGTATCGTGATTTAAAAGGTAATAATAAATACAAAATCTTGTAATTGCTTTTACGAAGGTAATTTAGTTTTAAAATTTCAAATTATATTATATTATAATATAATTAGCGGGGTAGACAAATACTAAGCAATATTAATGACCTAATACTACATATTATTTTTTATGCTTTTTATTATAAAGTACGTGTACCAATTATTATAGGGGTAATATATTTACACCAAAAATAGATAATGACTGAATTTTTTTATCTTTTATTTTGTCTCTAGGTTTTGAAAAATTACATATTTTAGCCACAATTTTATATATTGCACAATTTTATAAATTTTGTATTAGTGATAAATCAAAAGAAATATTAATTTGATTTTTTTTTTCATAAATATATCATTAGTTCTCCTATACAAAGGTGATGACATTTTATTCGAAAACATTATATATATATATAGAGGGTGTGGTTCCCGTGAGAACACCCCTAACGTGAGAACATGAGAACAATCATACACCGTTGGATGTGAGTATTAAGGGTTGAGATTTATAGTAGATATCAAAATTAATAATAACTACGAATAATAATAACTAGGAATCCAACAATAACTACGAATAATCCACTCAACCAAAAATAACTACGAATAATACATTAAACAATATGACACATTCGTAACAAAACTAATAATAATTACGAATCTGTTCTCATGTTCTCACGTTAGGGGGTGTTCTCATAGGATCTATACTATATATATATATATATATATATAGAATCATACTCTCATGTAAACAGCTCTTATAGTGTACAATGAGAACAAATAGTAGCCCTTGATCTGATTAATCTAAAGGCTGAAAATTAACATAAATATTCAATGAAAAATTCAGCACACTCTCTTCATTGGAATGTGTAATACACTCTCCAAAATAAGACAATTACAATATTTTAGAAAAATTATAAATGAGATCTTCTTCCACTATTTTAGGGAGTTACAATATACAGAATCTTCCAATTAATATCAACAAAATCAATCAAAGCAATATCAATTATATGGATGATACGTTTTGCTGAAACGCCATACACTCCATTGTCGCCGGAAGAACTAAACATATTTTCGCCGGAATTGTTAACAGTAAGTGTATCTTTTTCAGTATACAATATTCTCATCAACAAACAACGGTTGATTTGTCCTCAATTTTTTCGTTTTTCATCAATATATGTCCTCAATTGTTCGGTTGATTTGTGTAGGGGATTCAGGCAAGCAACAGATTCGGAATCGATGGAAGAAGGTAACTGAACGTGGAATAACATAAACAGTTAAAGTAATATGTTAACGGATATTTGGTTTCATATTAACGAATATATTTGAATATACCACAGAATACGATTCGGTGACGGTGAAGGTTTACCTAAATATCAACTATTAAACAAACTCGTATTTAAATTATCATAAAATAAATATTTATTGAATTTTTTACAAATTCTCCATGTGAAAGAGATTGGGATGTTGATGGATCCGGCATTGATGCTAACATGGAGAGTATGGATGAATTTTATGAAGCAGTCTTACCTAAATATCAACCACTCGGTTTTTGTTCTTCAAACGGCTTGAGTCATTTTACAGTCTTACGTTTTTTTTATCATTATATGTCCACATTTATCGGTTGATTTGTGTAGGGCATTCTGGCAAGCAACATTTTCGACATCGATGGAAGAAGGTAAGTGAATGTGAAACATCATACACGATTAAATTAATATATCAACAGATATTTGGTTTCATATTAACGAATATATGTGACTATACTTCCGAATACGTTCTATAACATGGTTACGAAAACAGATATGGCACCGGTTATGGTTTACCCACTCATCAAACATTAAACATACTCGTAATCGTTAGCTATATTTCAATTATCAGATTATAAATATGTAGTGAATTTTTTACAGATTCCGGAAATAAAAGGGATTGGGATGTTGATGGATTCGACATTGATGCTAACATGGAGAGTATGGATGATTTTTATGAAGCAGCGGCAAATGAAGAGCTCAACGATGCAATAGACATGACGCAATCACCGGCGAAAACAAAATATTGGACTCCACAGTACGATGAATCCATACATCCATGTATTGAAATGTGTTTCAAGACACCGGAGGAAGGTATCGATTTTTATAAGGCGTATGCTAAAAAGGTTGGTTTTGATGTTCGTTTGTCATCTTCCCGTGTATGCACACAAGACGGGACTCTATTGCATCGTCGCATATTGTGTAGTCATTCTCAAGGAAAATGTACTCACTACCGGAAAGTGTCAAAGAGTTTCACTCTTTATATCATGTACGTTGTGAAACTTGTCTTAGATGAATTTGATATTTCGTAATCGGTGAACTACTATAATGAATTCTATAACCAACTGTGGTGTTACTTGTTATATTTACTCGATCATACGCACTTAATTCGTTCATCTGAATCCGGTACACGAACAGTATAATATCCAGAACTTATATCGAATATATTCGGCAACTATATCCTTTATATTCCATACTTATATCGTTTATATTCAATAAGAAGAACACTTACTAATCTATCATTTTGTTGTATGGTTATCGGTGTTTACATACAAGATAACGTTCGTCTTTCTATGTTGGCTGTGTTATTCTCACCGTTTTTGTGAAGACAAATTATTTCCAATTAAAGAACCATTGATAGAAATATTATTTCCGGTAATATAGAAATATTTATAACTATATTCGTTAATATAGAAATATTATTTTCGGTAATATAAATATATTTATAACTATATCCGATTACATTTTATAGTATTGAAACACCAAATAAGAAAGTGTAAACTCCATCACCCAAGTGTACATGTTGCGTTCATTAACATATGACACACTAAAATATTATATATCCGGTTACTATATCTTGTATATTCTATAAAATATATCGTTCATATTCGGTAAAAAGTACATTTTCTAATCCGTCATATTATCTATGGTAAACGGAGTTTGCATACAAGATAACTATCGTCTTCGTATGTTTCCTCAAGTGTAAAGGTTGTGCTCTTTAACATACAACACCTAATATATGAAGCATCCATTAACTCTATCATGTATATTCTGAAATTATATCGTTCATATTCGGTAATGAATACACTTACTAATCTATCATATTATGCATGGTAAACGGTGTTTGCATACAAGATAAAGATTGTCTTCCAATGTTTGTTGTGTTTTACTCACTGTAGCAAAAGAGTTTTCCGAAACAACATATCAAAAGAGTTTGACATTGTAGCATAAAACTTTGACATTAATATAGACAGGAGTGTCAAACGCATTAATCTCTACATAAGTGATTCAAATATCCAAAAAGAGAAAGAAACTGTAGCATATAGTTTTGACATAGTGTAGCAAAACAGTTGTCCGGAACAACATATCAAAATAACAACTTGAATCGTCTATTCCTCATCATTCATAGCATTGTCAGTCTTCAATGCCCCTCTAGCAACTATACGCGGTATTTCTGGCAACACTGTGTTTTACCATGTCAAGATTTCTGAAATCTTCCATGTGATTAGTTGATATTATGCACTTGTTCAGTTCGTAGTTGAAAACGTCGTACATTTCTTCGAACTCAACGCTCCCTTCGTCACCAATTGAAAGTAGTTGCGTACAAGTCTGTAACAATTTTTAACGTTATCTTCCACACAGAAACAAAACAGCTATTAGCGAATAAAAAAGTAGTATGCTATCGAATATAAATAATAAAAGGACCGAATAGCGAGTTGTATTTCCATTTTACCGTGCATTAAACCCACACAAAAAAGATCTTTGGTGAATTTTCGCCCCTAAACCACTCAAGTGTGTTCAGATACGATGCCCAAGCATCCACAAGTGCGTTCAGAAAAAAAAAAACTCATAGCCCTTAACACCAATCATTTATGAACAGACAAGTATTGAATGGCTGCAGCCTAACTCGCATTCGACAGGGCATGAACGAACATTCAACAACAATGGACAACCAATCCAATTCGGCAACCATATTTCAAAATAAAAAAACAAATCAGAAAACCATAATCGTAATCAATGCACCGGAAATTACATTGATATCGACAATATCTCGAGTGACGGAGGAGAGCGGCGAGACGAACAATACCCTAATCTGAATGACGATTGACATTGAAATGGTGATTAGGCCGTTGTGTGCGCCGAATACCGGCGCACACAACACCGAATACCGGCGCACACAACACCGAATACCGGCGAACACAACACCGAATGTAGATCGGAGGTCGAGCACAACACCGACGAGACCAACAGCGCCGAATACCCGATGAAGAAGACGGAACGGAAAACTGTAAAAGATTTAGGGGTTTTATTTGAGGGGTATTGTTTTAGGGAATATTACATTAATCCGCAAAGCCCTAATCGGAATCAATGAACCAGAAATTTCATTACCGTCGACAATACCTCGAGTGACGGAGGGGAGCGGCGAGTCGAACAATACACTAATCGGAATGACGATCGGCACTGAAATGTTGATTAGGAGGAAGAACACAACATCGGCGAACACAATACCTAATGTAGAATGGAGGGGGAACACAACACCGGCTTGACCAACGACATCGGATACCGGAAGAAGAAGACAGCATCGATGGTATGCTTGAGGACGAACAACACACAATCTTGATTAGGCGGAAGAAGAGGAAGCAATAACTGTAAAAGATTTAGGAATTTTATTTTAGGGAATTTTATATTGAGGTAGATATGGTGTGGTGTGTATCACGCTCCTATTACTTCCAAATATGCAGTTTCAATTTTATTTTTATATTTTTTTCCTTAAAATCTCACTTAATCACAGTCATCCATTATAACAATCCAACGAATATAATTCGTTCTCATTGAACACTATAAGGGCTGTTTACATGGGAGTCAAACTCTATATATATATATATATATATATATATATATATATTTATATATATATATATATATATATATATATCCACACTAGATGCGGTGTATGAACTATGTTGAATGTTACGATATTAATTAATTATATGTTAATGTGATGTTTATTAACGAATATATTACACATATAAAATTGATGAGATGGTTACATAAAAGTAATTGCGTCAAGTATCAAGTTCACGAATTGCTTTAGATAAATATATGGATTACTTGTATTCTTTCCGGTAACTTAATCAATAATCCTTTTTATTTACCAAACACCTACTTTACTTATTTTCATTAAATGATTTTATATAATTATCCGGTGATTCAATTCGTCTATGTAATCTTACGTGTAAAACTCACACCCACCACACTCAAAAGCAATGTATACTAAACGCCAACAAGTTAATCCCTGCACTTAACCATTCATTAAACGTTACAAAAATCAATCAATTACTTACCGTTTCTAATTTGCATCGATTTCAAACGCCCTTCAAATTATCCCAATATGGTAATACCATCAACGCGTTTTCTTCTTTGATTGATTGCTGATTCAGCAAACCTTTCAGTTTGGAAACAAAAATAAATGAATCCCTGTAAGAAAAGCAAGTTCTTAATCGTAATCTCAAATGATCAATTAATGATCAATTAATGATCTTTCGTCTGAAACCTTCCTCTTTCTAGTTACATAATATAAATACATTACATTATAACTCTTGTTATCATACCCTAAAAGACTCCTCTCTGTTTTCCGATTGAAGCCATGGGTTCTGCAATGGTGTTGCTGTTCTTGGCTGGTTTATCTCTCTGTTTCTACTCATCTAACGCTCGTACGTTCAATGTTGGTGGGGAAGATGGATGGATTGTTCATCCCTCTGAAGATTACTCTCATTGGTCTCACAGGAATAGGTTTCTCGTCAATGATGTTTTGTGTAAGTGTCTTACTCTGTTTTCTTCTTCATTTAAAATCATGCTCTGTTTTCTGTTGATTGAGTTTCTTACGTTTGATTTTCAGATTTCAAGTACAAGAAAGGAGAAGACTCTGTTTTGGAGGTTACTAAAGATCAGTATTTTAACTGTAATATAACCAGCCCGGCGTTGAAGATGGTCGACGGATCTTCCGAATTCAAACTTGGTAGATCCGGCCCGTTTTTCTTCATTAGTGGAGTTAAGGAAAATTGTCAGAAAGGTCAGAGGCTTTTCGTCACCGTTTTATCTGAACACCATCACTACCGCCATTTACCTTCGCCGTCTCCTTCCCCTTCCCCAATCTACTCCCCACACTCTGCCCCAAGCCATGGACCGTCGTCGCCATCTCCGGCACCGACGTCTCTCCCACATAAATTTTCCCCTTCTCGTGCACCAGTGTCTTGGTCACACAAATTGTCTCCTGCTCCGGCACCCGCGTCCTGGTCTCACAAATTGTCTCCTGCTCCGGCACCTTCATCCCATGTATCCACAAAATTATCGCCATCACCAGTTTATCACTCGTCAAAACTGTCCCCATCTCCGTCACCACAATCTTTGTCCCCAAAAACATCACCGTCACCGGCAACTCCTTCTCCCAGAGCTTCCCCATCTCATGCACCGGTATATCTATCTCCAAAATTGTCTCCGGCACCAGTCCCTAAACTGTCACCAACGCCTGCAGTTTCCCCGCCCAAATCTTCACCTCCCACACAGTCGCCTGGTGCGAGGGTTTTTACTGCTTCACCACCGGGGGCAGCTGACGACGTTAGTTCTCCGGCCCCGGCACCAGGACCGTCAAATGCGGGATCAGGGATGCTGATGTGTCTACCGTTTACCATTGCCTTGATGGTGTTATCAATTGTATTAGGCAATTGAAACGTTTTATTGTTTTTTAGGGTTCCTACAGATGAATTTTGCGTCTGTCGATTCGCGCTTCGTTTATCCCAAAATTCCATTTGCCATAATGTGTTTACAATTTCATTATTTTGGATATGTCATTATGTAGAAGTTTGTCTAATTTATATTATTAATTGGTTGGTCATTGTTTAAGATATATACTTTGTTATAAATTATCTAGAGATATGTTTAAGATATTCATTCTTTTTTTTGGTAAAGAGGAATTAGACTCCGCAACGCGCTAAAAAAAATCAACCAGGCTACTAATATCGTTCGAAATAAGAAGAATGTCAACAGGAGGAACTTGTGTAAATTATCAGAAAAGTTAGAATTGGAAAATATATGGATAGAAAAATAATTTCAATCCAAGTTCGAAAACAAGCATTTGAGAAGTCTTTTTTTGCTATACTGTTTATCGACATGAACAAGAAGATTTTGACCGAGTGTTTCATGTCATTGGTGAAATGAACGTACAAGCTCATCAATATTTAAAATCATCCCATAAAGAAAATTGGTTTTTATCTAGTTAAATATGAATCGTGGTATATTGCGCTTGCTTTAACTAGCCTTTTAAAATGATTTATATATGCAACCCATACATCTTCTTAAAGTTAGATAAAACCTAAGACATTAAACTAAACAGGATGAGAGAGTCATCTTGCGGGGGTTTTTGGGATTCACCGATTGTTATCCACGTTTGAGATGAAGATGTCTTTTATAACTACATCGGTCAAGAGGTGGAAGCCCGACACACACATTTTTTATCTACCAATCGGTGAGGTAACAATAATGTTAGAATATGTTGTTGTCTTACTAGAATTACGAGTAGACGGGGACCTAGTACAAGCATTGTTGTTCTCGATTGGGAAGAGGTGGGGACGTAGTTTCTTGGAGTTTTTCCGCGTAAGGAGGTTTTAGCAAGCTCGTCCTTACGTATTTGGTGGCTACGTGAGCATTTTGCATAGTTTCCCGATGATATTGACAAGAACACTGTCAATTTTTTTTCTATCTTGCAACTTATGGGGGTATTATTCAATGATACTAGTGGTAAAAATGTACAACTCATCGATCTACCTCCCATTATTGTCGCACTTTGAAGTGGT
Source organism: Fagopyrum homotropicum (assembly GCA_033239125.1). Lineage (NCBI taxonomy): Eukaryota > Viridiplantae > Streptophyta > Magnoliopsida > Caryophyllales > Polygonaceae > Fagopyrum > Fagopyrum homotropicum. The sequence goes on along the minus strand of BSWB01000006.1, from coordinate 7,889,626 downwards.
CAATCACTATAGTTAGGGAGTGCTGCACTTGCATACATGTACATACACTTATGCATAGCAACTCATAGTCATAGGGGAATACCGTTATAACTGGACCCGTTATCTTGATACATGTAAATAGATTTGTTTTTACATTTTTTTTATTTACATGGACAACTTGCTAACTTAATATATATTTCTTTTTATATTTATGGACATGGGAACCGATGAAAATCAAGAGAGACTTGTACATTCATAACTTACAATTTGTTTAATGCTTTTGTAAGGTGGATACGTTGCTCCTACAATTATGGGCATTCACCTCGCACTATCGAGTATTATCGAGATGCTTTGAACAAACAACTACAAGGTTAACTTGCGATATAAATTACAATAATACAAGGTACATCCTAACAATATTTATATTTTAATAGTTTATATGAGTTTCTTATACACGAGATGTATTGAAACTTTTTCCCGAGATATGCCGATCGGGGTCTCATATATATACGATAGAGGCTCCACTTATATGTTTTGACATAGTTGAGTGACATCGACCGATAAGGTCATGCGACAATTTGGGTTTCCACCGGCTATACCACATGCTTGTGATAATAACAAATAACTACACAAGCAGACCGAAGAGGAAAACCATACTACAATTGGATCGAAGCACACCGGTGTTACATGCTTTGGTATACAAACATTAAACACCGATTCATTTCCCGTCAGAATTCAATCCAATTGGACATTATCATCTGACGGACCCAAATTTGTACATGTTACCTATCTATGCTTGCTCCGACTCTATCTATCTTCTTATAGCGGAAATTAGTTTTGTTCATTGAATGTTAACCCTGACGTGGTTAGGTTTTGTGCCACTTTGTTGCCTTGGCTTTTAACATGTTGTCATCTATTTGGAACCAAAGTCTTCGCTATAGTTCATATACATATTTAGGGTTGGATTAGAGTTTACTCTAATCTATCCAAAATTTTTAAGATCAATATACTTTAAAAAGACTAACATTAACTAAAGTTCATTTAGAACGATAATTCTTTTTGTGTTTAAGCATACATAGAGGATTCAAGTGAATAAGTGATCTAGGGTTCAAAATCCTCCCTGTTACAACACTTCTTATATTGAGAACACCCCTAACGTGTATACATGAGAACAGATTCGTAATTATTATTAGTTTTGTTACGAATGTGCCATATCGTTTAATGTATTATTCGTAGTTATTGTTGGTTGAGTGGATTATTCGTAGTTATTGTTGGATTCCTAACTATTATTATTCGTAGTTATTATTAATTATGATATCTACTCTAAATCTCAACCCTTAATACTCATCATCCAACGGTGTACGATTGTTCTCATGTATACACGTTAGGGGTGTTCTCATAGGAACCACACCCTATATATATATATATATATATATATATGCAGGGCCGACTCGATGGGGGTCTATAAGGTCCCTTCGAACAGGCCCCTAAAATTTGGGGGTCCCAATATATAAAAAAATTTGAATATACGTTATAAAAATCGCTTAATCTAGATGGTAATTGGTAACGTATCACTCTTTTTCTTGTTTTTTTCCTATGTTCGAACCTCACTCATCACTTTTTAGCTATCATCTTACTTTTATGGCTTCCTTTTTTGAACTTTTTTTCTTTTCCAAATCAAATTTGGACGAATTCTTCATGAATTAAAAATAATTGTAAATGACATACTTTGTATATATAATTTTCGATTCTTTGTTCTCGTTCTATAAGGGGCCTAATATTATTTTTTTAAGAAGGGCCCAAAAATCATTGAGACGGCCATGTATACATGTAACAGAAGATCTGTTTATTTGGTTCACGTCCGGTCGAGTTTGAATTTAAGACAGAGAGCATTAATTAAAGCGGATCCTCTAATTTAGGTGAAAGGCATATAGTTAGAAAAAAAAAGAGAGTGGCCCGTAACGGTTTCCTCCCCACCAATAAATCCTCCAAACCAAGAACACAAATCACATATAAACCAAAAGAAGCGAGAAAAAAGCACACAAAGTTTACGTTCCCTCTATATCCACATCCCCTAACACAACACTTGATCATAGAAGCCAAACCAATTAGAGTTTCCTTGCAATTTGATCAACCAATGAATCCAAAGCTGGGGCTAACCCTGCTGATCGCGGCCATGCTGGCAGCCACTGCACAGTCCGCGAATGCGGGGGAGTCGAAGTGGACCCTACCCATGCGCGGCTGGAGTTCCACGTCAGCATCTTCGTCGTCGGCTTGCAAGGGACGCGTGGGGGAGTGCATTGATCCTGAGGAGGAAGGGATGATGGAATCCGAGGCGGCTCATAGACAGCTCTTCGACATGAACAGGTATATAAGCTACGACGCCATGAACAAGAACAATATACCTTGTGATCAGCCTGGGAATTCTTACTATAACTGTCGTGGTAATAACGCCGCCAATCCCTACCGCCGTGGATGCACCGCTATAACTAACTGTGCCCGGAAATGGTAGACTCCCCGCCGCTGCTTTGGCTTTAATTTCTTCTTTCATTTCTGTACCTACGTACGTCTTTAATTAATCAAAACGGAACCAGGAATAAATGTTTTTTTTTAATGTAATTGTTTCTATTTCTTTTCTCAATATATATCTATTAACTCTTGGTCTCTATTACCCAAAAAAAAAAAAAAAAAAAAAACTCTTGGTCTCTGTCTCGATCTGTAAATATATTGGAAACATTTTCTTCACTTATGGATCTTTCTTCAAATTCGTAACTCATTAGTCAAAACCTAATTGATGTTAATATTTAGTACTGAATTTGGCATAACTATTACTTCTACGACAGCAATGAGCTTGCGATTGCAAATTACTTAAATTTAGACAAAAATCAAAATTATGCATGACAAATTAACGATCTTCTGTTCCCTCTGCCTGTCCATCTCTTATGTTTGATCCTCTTAATTAGGTAACTCGATAGAGTCTGGCCGTTTTGAAATGGGTTCATATTCGGTTCGCTTTGAAAATGAACGAGATCAAGCCAGACCAGATTAACTCGGTTCAAATAATCCTCTTATATTGTTATTTTAACGGAATGAATTGAGCATTGACATTGTTAAGTATAAATGGCCGAGCCTAAATTTTGAATAAGCTTTAAAATTTGTTCATATTCGGCTCATTTAGAAAAAATGAATAAGCTCAAGCCGAACTTTTAACGAGACAAACGCGAGACAAGTCCAAATAACTTGTCTTATATCACAACTTTATATACAATAGTTTTTTTTATTTTCAGATTATGCCCCTAAATTTCAGATTTTTTCAGAAATACCTTTCACCGTTCACAAATTAACATTTATTAATAATTTCATGGTTTACAAAAATATAAGTTATTCATTTTCAAGAAAATATATATACCTTAAAATAAATATTAGCAATAATTAAAAAATAAATTATTATTTTTTGCTTTAAAATGTAAACAATAATTAACAAATAATAATAGATATACATTTATAATCCGAAAAAAGTATAGAAATCGTCACCACCTACAAACGAAAGCGTTTATGATTCTTCTCATCCTCATATTCAATTCCGAGCCGCTGTTACGAGTGTCCTATGCGTGGCTTTGTAATTTGCAAAAGCTCAAGCCAGCGAGAATCTGTGCGTCTATCGTCGTCACTCGCCATGGCCACGGCAGCAGTACCGTCGTTAGCAGTGAACGGTACGAAAATGGCGACAATTACACAAGCATACCTTGTGACGAAACCTGTTCGAGAAACTAAGCTCCTTATCACCGAGCTTTCCTGCCAATTCACCAACCTCCGGCGAATCAGTTCCGACGCCAGGAATTCAAAGCAAGTCTTCATCGTCTCCCCTTCCGGTAAATTGATTGAACTTGGTGTTTTTTGAGGGTTTTTAATCAATTTCTCAACTTCTAAAAAGTGGGTGTTTCACAGATTGATCAATTTATGAATTTGTATCATCTGAGCACATCCGCTTGCTTCTAGGTATTGCTTGTTATGTGGTTAATGAATCAATTTGTCGAGTTATGGCACTGGGAGACCTGTTATTGTTGTGTATTAAACCAGTATTCCGTATCCATATCCTGATACGGATAAGGAACCGGCCCTTAAATTTTCTAATTTCATGTGTTGTATCTTGTGTGTATCTGTGCTGTTCCGTTTTGAACGTCGACTGGTTTACTTCAATGTCTGTTTACCATTTGCAGCTTCTCTTCCGGTAATATTTACTACTATATCTCTATTGTTGGGTTCCAAGTTCTCAGCATGGAAAATGTAGTTACCTTATGATTTTAATATATTAATTCTTCTGAGTAGGTGTTCAGAAGGAGATGTTTTTGCCCTCATCAGAAGGGACAGTGATATCTTGGTCAATGCGGAAACCATTCTCCCGTAAGCCTTCAAAATGCTTTAATTGAGTGTGAAATTGCTGGCAGTGGAGGAAAATTCATCATGATCTTGCGATTGTAGGTAGAAGGGTATATGTTACCAAATGTATAAAAAGAGTTTTGGTTTTCTCGTATTGTAAAGGTTCTTTAGGAGGAAGGGCTAAATCTTTGTTGTCACGCATTATAACGTTATTATGTAATATCAAGCTCTAAACTTACACTATGCTATATTGGATTTAAAATGCAGTTTGCTTGTAAAGTATTAGAAGTGTTGCCAATTGCAAGAAAAATATTGCTTTGCATCCAAAAAACACTTTTAGTGATAAAACAAGCATTTTACATCCAAAAAAGCCCTTAATGCAACATATTGAGGCCTGCAATTGAAGATGATGGGTGATTGTTTGGTTCGTATTTCCCATTCTTGGTCTCCTCAGGCTGAGTGCTATCATTATCTCTTTGATGCTGCTGTAAAACTTCATCAAACAGGCTTGAACTGGTCATCTTCCTTTCATGGCCCTCTTGTGACCATCAACGGAGCTACCAGAAGCAGTCAATATGCAGCTAGATCAGCCTATGGAGGCGGTAACATGGAGCCAGTCCGAGTAAGTTATGCATGACACTTTTTTTTACCCCCAACATATTGAATGACTCTGATTGATCTACTATGCATCCAATGATAGAGATCAGTGTTATTAGTTATACCAGCTGTGCTAACTTGCATGACTTGTTGTGATGTTGCAGCGCTGTGTTGTCCTCGACATTGAAGGAACCACTACTCCTATATCATTTGTTACTGATGTCCTCTTTCCATATGCGCGTGAGAGTGTTGGGAGGCATTTGAGTGCAACTTATGACACTCCTGAAACTCAAGATGACATTAAGCTGTTGCGAGCTCAAGTAAGTATCTCTGTATCTGAAAGTGTTATTATGTTATTTCAGTGCAACTTATGACACCACTGAAACTCAAGACGACATAGATCTGCGAAAGATATTGGGAGAGATAGAAAATGAAAACTAAATAAGAAAGCTGATTTTAGGCAAAGTGGTCACGAAATCTATTCAATCACGCCTACTTTGTGTATCAAATTTTCGTTCTGCTGTATTATCTGCTGGGAAGATACAAACATTCAGTTAAACTTTATATTTGCAGATTGATGTTGATTTGGATAATGGGGTAGCTGGTGCTGTTCCAGTTCCTCCCGAAAGTGAGGGGAAAGATAAGGTTGTTGCTGCTCTCGTTACGAATGTAGAAGCTATGATAAAAGCTGACAGGAAAATCACTGCTTTGAAGCAGCTGCAAGTAAGTTATCTACAACCAAGACTCAAGAGTAGTTGTGCTTGTTTCTTATCAATCAAAACTGCTAGGTAACTATAAAATTTTCATGCAGGGTCATATTTGGAGAACTGGATTCCAGAACAATGAACTGGAAGCAGTAGTTTATGAGGATGTTCCAGATGCTCTTGAGAGGTGGCATGCTTCTGGCATCAAGGTTCGTTGTTCTTCCATTAAAATTCTCTCGATTCAATTATTATGAAGAAAAAACCATTCTAAAAATCTTTTTGTTACTTGCTCAAAGACATTTCCATCAATTTGCATATTGGCCGTGATGTATAGTAGAGCGTCATATAACATGATTTATGCTGTTGTTTTACATAGGATTCGTGTTTCTGTATATCAGTTTTGCTAGGAAGCGGAAATGGGAAACACTGTCCTTCTTGGTGGTATTTGGACTTAACCTGTGACTTCTCAGTAGAACTAACCTGTTGGGCACATTATTCACACATTGAAGTTTAACAAAACAAAGTGACACTTAACAAGGAGTCAGCAAATACTAATTATTGAGGATACATAAGAGTTTCTCGATGATGTCTTCTGAACATTCGAATTCAAACTATTGAGGCCTAGACAGTGGTTACATTGTGTCTTGACTTATCAGTTATGGTGATCTGGGTTTTACTGTAAATTATTCATAACAAACTCTCATCTGGTTTAAGGTGTACATATACTCAAGCGGGAGCAGGCTGGCACAGAGGCTAATATTCGGTAATTCCAATTTCGGTGATTTGAGAAAGTATCTGTCTGGATTCTTTGATACAAAAGTTGGGTGAGTCTTCAGTTTTATGTGCTCTTTCCCAGCTAGCGGTGCACAGCAAATTCTTGTAACCATCAATGTCTGTTTTATTTCTCTTCCTACAGGAATAAAAGGGAAAGACAGAGCTATGTTGAAATTGCCGAGTCGGTTGGTGTGGATTCTCCTTCAGAGATACTTTTCGTTACAGATGTTTACCAAGAAGCTACAGCTGCTAAGGCAGCAGGTAATTGAATAACTATTTCACTATAGCAACTTAACGCTCAAATCCTATATGCTTCTCGATTTGATCATTCCATACTTTTGATTGTTATTTTCGAACTGAATCTGTTCAGTTAGTCAAAATTTTGTTATTGTATCCATACTGAAATTGCAGCGATATGACGATTTCAGGATTGGACGTTATAGTATCTTTGCGGCCAGGAAATGGTCCTCTTCCAGAAAACCACGGGTTTAAGACGGTTACATCGTTCTCTCAAATCTAAGACTTCCAGGGTATACATAAATGATAATATCATACGTTTGCAAGCAACATATGATTCTCCATATACAGAGCGTCATTGTCTAAATCTAATGTCAACCCACTTGGTATCACTTTCACATTATTCTAATTTTGTTGGTTGGTAATGGGTATCATCTCATGGAGGGGAGATGCAGCTCTCAACAGGTGTGACACTTGGATGACGTCACTTTGTTTGGCATGACAAGCCATAGTTCAGGTACAGTGGCAGCAAACCGCTGTCAAAATGTGTTCATGCTCGGCTTAATGTTCGTAAATTATAATAGAGCTTAAAAATGTGTTATACTCGGCTTGTTTTATAAGTAAACGAGCTCGATCGATGAAGGTACTGGTACACAAGCAGTGGCATTTGATACGTAGGTCCTTGTGTCCCAAAGAAGACGAATATTTTGACAAAGGGAACTTATTCTGCGCAAGAAAAATGGCATTCTGATGTCGACAAGCCGCAGTCTGGCATTTGTCTTAAAGCAACAGTCTCTTATGTTATGGCCATCATTCATCATTTTTGTAATTATCTTCTTCTCTCTTTCTATGAAAGTCTTAATTCATGAAATCCCCCATCCTCTTTTGTCTTCTACAGTGATGTGTTTGCCCCACCAGAAAGTTGAAGACGAACCAGAGAGGCAGAGAGGGTCCAAAAATAGACTGCAATATCCTTTCATCAGGATTACAGTGAACCCATTTGTTTTTAAGATTATATTTGGAAAGCAGGAGATAATCATAGTAACACGAACCCTAATTCACAAAACCAGAACAATCAGAGATAGGAAGAACACTCTCATAGCAAGTACAACTATACCCTTGTATTCAAATCGAACAGAAGTATAAAATATTCTCATAATCTTTCCGGCCAGTGTGCAAATTAATACTAAAATCATGCATTGGATTACTAGAGTATTGCTCAAATTTGAGAACACCTAATTTCCCAGGTAAAATTGCAATCAATCACAGAACCGCAATGGGAAATTCGACGAATCGAGAGAACTCACTCTTACAGCGACACATCAGTGATGGCCAGAAGGATCGGAAACCCTAGGTGAGGTGAGCGGGAACAATGGAAGAAGCTGAGGTTCAGCGTCTCTGGGAGTAGACATAGGAGAAGGATGCAAGTAAAAGCCCTTGTCAGCGATGGCTCTCTCTTCTTCGGAGGAGTGGGAAGACTTGTCGAACTGATCGTCTTCGCCGGCGGCGGTAAGAGGGGTGACAGGGCTGAGAGTGAGAGAGGGAAAGTTGAGGACGCTGGGGGAGAGGATCTCCGGACGGCCAGGTGAAAACGAGGAGGAGGGGAATTGAGTTCCGGTAAGAGGGCTGATCGGAAGGAGATTATTCTTCATACGACGCTCATAGAGCTTGAACCCCTGCTGTTGCTGCTGATGATGATGATGCTTCTTGCTGGGGGCGGTTTTGATCGGAGGGATGACAAAGCTTCTAGAAGCAGCAGCGGTGGAGGTAGGTGGTTTGCCGGCGGTCTTGGAGGAATCAGAGGATCCAGTAAGCATCTGAACAACTTGTTTGAAGGAAGAAGAGTCAGCAGTGACGAAGGTAGTAGGGTAAGGGCTATTAGGATCGGATCTGGTGATGGGTACTCCATTAGGGGTTAACGGAGGAGATGGGTTTTCTCTAGAGCTGATCTCCATTGTTGGTGAGTTTCAGATCTTTCTTCTCTCTAAAAAAAACCCAGCAAGTAAGTTGTGTTCGTTTGTTGCAGAGGTGTGTGTGGATTGTGTGAATGGTGAGTGGGCGAACAATAATCTCTCTTGGAAAGAGTCACATAGAAGCCTAAATTCAGTTCAGTGGGAAGGTGGGACGAAACTTTTCAAATGATTTTACTTTTCTTTTTTCTTTTGATTTGTTCGTAGAGTTGTTTCTTGTATCTCTACTGGCTAGTCTGTTTCAAAGTACTACTGTCTGGTCTGCGTGCTCGTGTGAGCTTTGATTAAGGTCTTGTTTTTTGACTTTATACTAAACTTATCATATTTAAGGTGACATTGATCGAAAACAACTTTGTCAAACCATCGTCAATTTTAAAGTTGATGAAAAATTACAAGTTGGTACCACCATAAGGTTTTTAATTACAAAATGATAAAACGTTTTTTAGAAAGAGAAAAATATTAACCTTTTTAATTACAAAATGATAATTTTTTGTAAAGAAAAATATATAACTTTATTTATTTATAAAATAAAAAGATAATTATATGACAAATTTTTGCATTGAAATTATTATTTTGACAAATTATCAAATTTTTATATGAAATTACTTTTTTTTTTTAATTTTATAACGAGAAAAAAAAATATATAAGGAGGTTGTCAAACAAGACATAAGATATAAAAATCTTATAATCACAACTTTGCAACGATTATAGACTTTGGACTTTGATATAGTTCCAACGTAGTTTAAATAACCCCTTTTAAATAATTATAGTTTGGAACTACTACTATACTCCCAAAAATTTTTTACCGGTGAAAATTTTGAGTAGCCACCATAACTACACGCATTTCGTGTGCTTAATTGATAGGGTTATCACCTACGCATATGAGAAAATTTAATTATTTTTGGAACTACTACTATACTCCCAAATACGTAGTTCCAAGTATTTTTTTTGGTTAACTACTACGCTCCTCATAAGCATATTTGAAATTTTTTTATTTTTTATTTTTTTCTATAGACTACAACTTTGCACCCTCACATGTGTAGTTAAGGACCCTATCAACTACGCATTTCGTGGTGACTATTATTTCGTGGTGACTATTATAGATTTTCGCAGTACCACTATCCACCCTTTTTAATTGAAGTAAAATAAATTTGTTTGTGATAAATAAAAAAAATCAAATCATTCTTGAAAAGTGGATATGATTTTCATTGGTTGGATGGTATAATTAAAAGAAAATAGAAAATGAATTGAGAGTGGAAAGAAGCATTGACTTCTGAGATGGGCAGTGAGTCTGAGGATTGCAACGTCCTCCATCTTCTCTCATTCTTGTGTTCACATGTACAAAAATTAAATTTTATTTTAATTATTATAACTTACTTATTATCATTTGATTTGATTAAGGTTTTTAACATTTAAAAAAATAAGTCCAAAAACTATATATATTTTATATATTATTTGATTATTTTCTAAATGAATAATTTATTACATTGTATATTTATCTTAAAAATATAATATATTTATGGAATATGATAATATTCAATCCGTATAAGTTTATCCCAATCCACCTATAAGTGAGAACCATCATAGGATAGCTTATTGAGTTTACGAAAGTTAAGAAAAAACTATGTATCGAGTTATAGAAACGTAACTTTTCTTCATTTCATAAACTACGTATAAGGAGAACTTATGATGATTTATTTAACGTTGTATTATAAATAACTCTACAACACAATTAATGTTAAATGAAATAGTGGACCTTTTTCATCTTAGTGGTAGATCTTATTGACATTGGTAAAAATCCTTCTCACCCGCTCTCTAGCATGGTAGTTAGGTATCAAGACTTTACTTACCGGGATTGAAAAGTCTCTCTTGGTCATGTGTTTCATGAATAAGGTAGTGGACACGCTAGTTAATTTTATTTTTTTTAGGTTTAGGGGTACATGTTTTATAAACTCCTCCCGTACGTGTTAGCTCACTTATTACTCTTGACATCCGGGGTATTACAACGCCACATATGACTCGATCGTGATTAATTTTCTTTCGATATATATATATATATACACACGCACTTTTAGACCTAGGGTATATAATATTTCATACCCAAAAAAATCAATTCAATAAACAATTATTTCTCAAAAGACCATATTGGATTCAACCACTTAATTTATATTTAAAATTTTGAAATGGGCCAGCCATATAAAACAAAGACTCGTCCTTAGTAAATACTAAAGATAGACTGATATGTTGGAAGCAAAAAAAAATAATAATAATAATAATTTAAGGTTTTTTTTTAATGAAAATTTAGGTTATTAATATATATATATATATATATATATATATATATATATATATATATATATATATATATATATGTCATATATAATTTTTCTTTTTATCCACAATTTAATTACTGTTTTCTCATAATTTTGTAAATTTTGAAGCCTTGTAATTTAATATGATAGGTTTTGATTTATTCTTTACAGTTAAATTACTATACATACATGTCCATATATTACATAATTGAATTTAAATTAAGGAAATTGAAGTTGATAACCCTATATTTTGGAAATTTTCAGAATTTTCCCCAACTATTTTTTACAGTTCTGTTGATACCCTTGTATTTTTTACAATTTCAAAATTTGTCATATTCCGTCCAAACCGTAACAACTATAAGTCTCTATTAGTACACTAAAATATAAAGGAAAGGAAAACACGATTTCGAAATTTGTCATATTCCGTCCAAAACCGTAATAACTATAAGTCTCTATTATTAGTACACAAAAATAAAAAAGAAAAGAAAAATCTTAAGGTCTTAAAATTTCCAATCTTCAAAGATGATGAAGAAATGGGAAAACTAATGGAACCTTCTTCTCCTTTAGGATGAAAACAATTCAAAGTTAATAGTATTTGGAAGTTAGAAAGGAGAATCGGAAGTGATGAGGAGGGTAATGAAAGGAAAGATGAAAAAGAAACTGAAATCGATCAAACCCATTGAATATCTAAAGTCATAGATAATTATTCAAGTGGGCAATTTTAATGAATTTGTCAAAAATTTTCTAATTAAGGGTGTGTTTAGTAAAATATGTAGTTTTTTAAAAAGATTAATCTAGATGAAGATTATAATAGATTAATCTCAATTAACCTTGCGTTGGAGGGATTATTTGTTGGGATAATAGGAGATTATTTTCACTCCTATACACCATTTTAATAATCTTATCTACAATCTCTCTTCTTACCAAACACAGTCTAAAATATGATATCTTTAATACAATGTAAAACAACATCCAATAATCTTTACCAAGCATACCCTAAACCTAATCTTAATAAAACTATTTAAATTTCCAATCTTCAAATAACATGATTCAAAGAGTCGCGCTTTGAGCAAGACGGAAGTTCCTCACGAACCAACCTAGAATGACATTGATGAGCTCATGGAAGAAATTGAAGTTGTGTAGAACGAATAAAGAATTGAAAAGGAAAATGATTTGTATCAGAAGAAGACAACGAAAAGAAAAACATGGATTTCAATCTGAAATCAAAATCCAAAAAACACTAACTTGAATATCAGTTTCAACACTTTGCTAGTCAAATTAGGACCACCAACATCCCAATCGGAGATCGAGATCTCTTTTTTTAGAAGACCCGAGATGAATCAAAAACTGTCTTCGACCCCTGAACTTCACTTCGCATTCCATCAAAATGTGTTACGGTTTTGGACAGAATATGACAAATTTGAAATCGTAAAAGAATATATGGGTGGACTAGTTTCCCTTATATTAAAACTGAAGGTTAAAAACGTCAACTATATGGGTCCCTATCACTAATTTATTTGGGGTCCCAAAAATTGAATATGGGAAATTGATTGATATTTTGAAAATGGAAAAGCAAAGGACAAGAAGGAAGTGGTTCTGTGAATTATGATAGAGGATCAACAAATCGAATCAAATTCATACATTATAATCAAAGGAATTGCAAACTTTGGACCATTTACATTTGTTTCGAATATGTCCGAAATGCATTTCAAACTAAACTAATAATTATAACAATAATAAGACAATATTAGTACTGCATTATTTAATGCATAATACTTGCAAGATACTTACTCGAAATTGTTGTAGCAGATATAAAGAACAATTAGCGTAATTCTCGTACTTTGTACGACTATTTTTTTTAATTTAACGTAAAATATATTTTTATAATTATATATTATGATAATTAAAGTTGCGTCCTTTTTTCTTAAAAGGAGTCCTTATAATTAAAAGTAAGAGTTTTTTTTATAATTATAATTAAAACATATATAATTTTTAATAATTTAAAAATTAAGTTTGAAAAAAAATCTAATCAATCAAGTATATTAGGAAATAAATGCCTACATGATAAACAATTTATTTATTAAAATTCAAAATATTTAAAAGATAAAAATATCAACTATGTAGATATTAGCTTTTTAGATTAACAATATTTTATTTTATCGATAATAATAGATAAGTTTTAATTAATAAAATATATAATATAATAAAATAAATAAATAAAAAATAATAAAAGATAATTGTGACACGACATTATATGATATTTCTAAAATTTAATAAAGGTGACATCAAATCAAATATCTTAATTAAAGGTGTCATTTGGTTATCTATATATTATTTCATAATAATTGATAAGCTTTTGTCTAATATATTTATTAAAAATAAATTAGGCATATAGTATATATATATATATATTTATTATTTTAGACTAAAATATATTAATTTATAGTTAATTATTTTGGTAGAAAATATTAAAACTATTTCTATTGTATAAATTAAGTTAATATAAATACTAATTATCTTATTATAATTAAGTGAAAATATTAAAACATACTCCATATTATTAAGACGATATATCGTAAAATGGTAGTTTTAAAAATAAAATTAATAAGGCAATAAAATTATATATAGGTATAATTGACACAAAATATCATAAGATTAGTTTTGCTTTTTAAATGAAAATAGGTTTAGCAAAACATAGAGACGACATGTGGCAAAATTTTATATTATTATTCGATAAATTTATAATTACATTTATACATTAAAAATATTATATTACTTATTGTACACAAAAATGTTATGTGAATCCAAAACAGTTAATTAGTTGTATATTTTAATTAGTAATTTATTTTTAAAAATATTATATTATTAATATCTGATAAATTATGATTGAATGCAGTCATTAAATTGTCATTTATTAAATTTAATAAATTTATCTATAAATATTAAAACAATGACATTATATATATATTGTCAGGGCCGTCTCAATGATTTATGGAGCGCTTCTCAAAAAACAATATTAGGCCCCTTAAAGAGCGGGAAAAAAATCGAAAACTATCTATACAAAGTATGCCATTTAAATTTTTTTTAATCCATGAAGAAATCGTCCAAATTTTATTTGGAAAAGAAAAAAATTTCAAAAAAGAGAGCTATAAAAGTAAAATAAAAATTACAAAGTGATGAGTGAGACTCGAACATAGGGGAAAAAAATAAGAAAAAGAGTGATACGTTACCATCTAGACTAAGCGATTTTTGTAACGTATATTCAATTTTTTTTATAATTGGGGCCCCAAAATTTTGGGGGCCCTGTTCGAAGGGACCTTATGGACCCCCATCGAGTCGGCACTGTATATTGTGTACAAAAGACGACATACTAAATTAATAAATAAAATAGTGAAATAGTGTAAACAAAACCTATGAGCCAAGAAAGTACTTGATTACTTAAAGCATAAAGCTAATCCCTCAAAAACTTTGTCAACATATACATGATTAATAAACTTTGATCGATTGTCTATAATTGCATGAATATCCAAATTGTTAATTGATCATATTACCTTTATGCTTTCGAATAATGAATATCAACACTTTCACGTATTTTTATTTTAAATATTTTATGGGTTTATGTATAAGTAAATGTTGAAGATGACGTGCTGCCCAACTTGCCCGAAACTCCTAATTTTTGAGATGCCAATTTTCAATAATTATTATTTTCCGTGTTATTGTGGTAAAAAAAATTGACCCGAAATCCAGTGCCCGTTTGGTTGGAACGGTGGAATGGAAACGAAATGAAATCGAATAAGATTAATTTTACGTGTTAAAAGACATCTAATTAAATATAGTTTTTGATTGATTCGGAATCATTCCGTTATCAGGAATGATTCCGGTGCTTCCAAACGAGCCATCAATTTCTATTTCTTGCCCTTGCAGTATGATAGTATATAGGATTTTTTTTAAAAAAAAAAATTCAATAAATGTCAACCCGAATCGAAATTTTGGCTGACCTGAAAATGCAATGCCTCATCGTATTCCAAAAACTCGAATATTTTTGGGAAGAACGAGTCAAGTGAATCAGGAAACTCCGGTCCGGTTAAACTATTGGTGCCCGGTTTTCACCATCGAACCGGAATTCGTACATTCTGTAATTCGGCTTTTGGATACGGAGTACGAAGGCAGTTATCCGAGTCATGATTATTAAACGCAGGCCCAGGAAGCCCCCAAATACAAATATTGGGCCTGATAATGGGCCTGTTTGATGCATGGCCCAATACTTTGTTTGTTTTGCACCACCGTCACGGGTCCTATGTAATTTCGCAACCGTTAACCAACCTTATTTATTACGTTTTCAGTACCTCAAAACTATAATGATGCTTCATCTTACAGGAGGACTCAGTACCCCAAGGCCCAAACTTGAAAATGCACTTCGGATCAATTTCAACACATGAGTTACCTAGGCTTCCATCTCAAACTAATTGTTATTTTTATTATATCCAGGACCAAACGACATGGAAGTCACGTATCTAATGAGCACACAAGATTTCATCCTTTAATCAAGTGACAATAGAAGGACTGATGATACGATGAGTAGCTCATTATCTTACAATTTCAAATGTGAGGAAGTTACTGCGTCAACATTGATGGATCAATCATTTGATGAGGGCCATGATTGGAGAAAAGCTATGTTGCAAAAACACCTCTGGAAGGCGGAGTGTCTCATGTAGTAATGGGTTAGGTTTAGGGCAAACCATAAACTGTCGGTTTTTCAAACCGGTCCAAACCACTGGTCGACGGTTTAGGTTTAGGTTTGTCATTTCGACAAACTTAAACTGGCGGTTATTCCAAATCGACGTTTAACCGCTAGTTTGGTTAGTTTTTTTTAAGGGACCAAACCGGCCGGTTTAGGACCCATGTCTAGTCCGATGTATTGTGTTGGGCACGGTCAAATAAGACCCAACACGGTCAAGACACGGTTCAAATGTAGGACACGTCGAAGACACGTCTAGGACACGAATCGTATCTGGTAAAGACACGGCCAACGGAAATTTTCCGCTAAAAAAGAAAACAAATTTTTAAAATAATAAAAAATTAATTAACCGTAATATTTTATTTTTTTTTTGAAAATGGAAAGCAGTTCGAAACCGCCGTCTAGTGGATCGAAAGGCCGAAAAATTCGGCAGACGGTCTAACCGTCATGAAGGATCACAAAAAAAGAAGAAAAGAAATATACAAAAATATATCAAAATGAAATCGAAAGCAAAAAAGTCTTCAAGGGAAAGCACAACGAGAATAAACGTTCATCTTCGAAGGAAGTACACAGGTAAGAAGCCTGGGGAACAACAGTGGACACCTTAGATTTGGACTGCAACAAGTCTTCAGCAGTCGATCACAAATCCACGCCCCCTTCTCGACAAACGCACGAAATCGCCAACAAATTATTGTATCAAACCTCAGAAGACGAATCATGGAGTAATCGGCCGTTTGATTCACGGATCTGCTTTCACACTAGAAGATAAGAGCCGTAGGTCATAGGATTCAACAGCGGTGATGAATTATAGGGAAATGGGTATTGACTCGTACGGTTTTCCCGGCGGCATACGAGATCGCAGCTCATCTCCCACGTTTGACTTTGGCCAGCAGCCAACCGCCAATCTTCACCGTCAAGCAATTTATTCTTGTCTCTCTATCTTTTTCTCTCATTCATCTCAATTCGTTTTGTCATAAGCATCTAAGATTTACAATCTGGTACTTATAAATTAAGCTTTTATTTAGGAATGACCCACAATTATTGCCCTTACATCAGGCCATCCTCCTTAGATTGAGAAATTATTAATATTAATTATCTTCTAATGTAAAAGTCCCATATAAACGGACCGGTAGAGCGGGTGTCGTGTGCATACGAGCACACCTGCGCATTAGGCCCAAACCCAGTACATAAACTCCGCGAGGTTCCATCAAAATAGCTCACCGAGCTTTATATATTAGGCTCGGAGTGTCCCATCTTTTATCGGGAGACCTTATTATCTCCCACGTTTAATCAAATCAAATCCCTTTGTAGACACTCTTCTATATAATAAACACCTCACAGCGTGCATGCATGCACAAAACAAAACACAATCATATCGATGGCTTCCCTTCTCCATTACACAAGCCTCCTACTCCTCCTCCTCTCTCCGGCCACCATCTCCTCCCACCCAACCACCTCCGACGAGGCACTCGTCGAAGACTACACCCTTGACGACGACAGCTTCAGCTCTCCTTTATCTCGCGGGAGCCGATTCCTTAAGAAAATAAGAAAAGGGATGCACTGTTCGTCGGCTTTCGGAAACCGTTACAATATTTGTAACGGAGTGTCGGCAAATAACGGAACGAGTATCCTCCATTGTTGCAAGAAACACTGTCGCAATGTTTTGAGCGACAAGAACAACTGTCGTGTTTGCGGTCACAAGTGTCGCTATGGACAGCGATGTTGCGGCGGCGCCTGCATTCATGTCTTGCGTAACCCTAATCACTGTGGTAAGTGTAACCGTAGGTGCCCGCCTGGAGTCGCCTGCGACTATGGGATCTGTGGCTATGCTTAATTCTATTGCATCTGATTGTTATATAACTTATATAATCAGTTGGATATTTGGTTATGAATATAGAGTATAGATATGTATATGGAGGCGATTTGTACGTGTCATGAGCTTTGTAAGTGGATTAATGTCTTCAGTGTGGTTAAGATGTTAATATCTGCTATCGATCACTTGTTCAATTCATTGAGCTAGCCGTACTATATATCTGTTCTGATTAACTTGTTAAAATTTGATTGTGTTGAATCAATATCTTTAAGTTTTTATATGCTATCCACAGATTAAATGAATGAAAAACATTGATTAATCACTTATTTTAAATAAGATTTTTGATTAACGATAATATTAAACACCGTGCCAGAGAAGAAGAACTCAAAGAACGACGGTTTGGAGTAGTACAAAATTGAAGCAAAATTAAGAGTTGAATCAAGTGAAGCTTTAAATATACAAATGTACGTTTCAATTACTATCGATAAAAAATAGTGTGAAATCGAGGCGTTATTCAAAAAATAAGTTCATGAAACACATTTCTCAAATCAACCCTTATAATAAACTAAAACTAGATACAAGTTTATATTTAGATAACTTTTATTAATTTATAAAATATCTTACTTCCATTTTATAACAATTTCTACTTAAATTATATTTTTATTGAAACAATTTGGTTTACTAGGCTTTTTCAAGTTTTGTGTTTAGTAAATGTACCCCTTGAGAGAAGAGTGTATAGAGTTTGAGAATAAATACAAAAGGTTGAGGTATATTTACTTAATTGAAACATTAAAAAGCCTATTTAATACTATAGTTTTTTAAAAAGACCTAATTACCAAAATTGTTCATTTTTATTTCATTGTGAGCTCATTCTCTTTGTAGAAAAAGATTAAAACAACTTCAATTAAATCAGATTTTAATTATGTTGTAATGATAACTTTTATGCAAATTAGATGTTATGCCTATATTTTATGTATGTGCAAGTATTTACAAAATTAAAATTCACAAATATTAAATTTTTAAAAACAAAATAAATTATTTATATTAAATCAACCCATATAAGTACAAGAACTAAACTAATATAATACTAAAATATAAGTGATTTGGGCCACTTGACATCTCCACATTAAAACACCTCAATTTTTTCCACTAGGTGTTCTCACTTTCCAACACCTCAAATTTGTCCACATGTCATCTTCATATTGCGTCACACCATTATTTCTAATTATATTTTTTTTTCCTGAGAATGTGTTGATATTAATCAAGATATTAATATGTATTATATCTAAAACGAGACTCCTTGATATTAAATATTTGGAAATAGAATAATACATTAAGCGATATTAAATAATTAAATAAAATAAACTATACACAAGATGGAAATTTTGGAAAAGAATAGTATATGTATTCAATATGTAAATTGAAATGAGTAAAAGGAGTAAGTAGGCTTTTATTGTATAAATGTAGATTAAGTAGATTTTTATGTTTTAATGTGTATTAACTAGACCCTTGTAATTTTGAAAAAAAAGATAAAATCTAAAAAAATTTAAGATACTTTTAAAATTAAAAAGGAAAATGAGAGTGGTCCCCTACAATTATTCAAAATTAAAAAATTATCTCCCTTAATTTTTGAAATAAAAAAGGAAAATGAGAGTGGTCCCCTACGATTAAGGAATTAGTTTTAACATTAAAAAGATTATCTCCCTTAATTAATATTGCTTATTTTTTTCAAAGAGTCGCTTATTTGTTGGTATTAAAATTAATTACATAATTTTATGTACAAAATTTGCGTTCGAAATTATGTACATAATCCGCGTGCGAAATTATGTACATAGTCCGCGTGCGAAATTATGTACTAATGTACATAATCTGCGTGTGAAATTATGTACATAAAATTATGTACATAATTTGTGGGGACCACTCTCATTTTTTTTATTTAATTAAAAACAACCATATTAATTAAGGGAGAGAATCTTTTTAATGAGAGTGGTCCCATAATTATATTCACTTATCTTTTTAATTTTGTTTATTTTTTTAATTTTTAATTGTTATTTATCCTCCTTAATTAAGGGAGAGAATCTTTTTAATTAGAGTGGTCTCCCAATTAATAACCTCTTTATAATTTAATTTAGTTTTATTTTTAGGGAGAAAATTGGAGGGGCCTAGATTGGGGAGCCGCAGGCGCGACTCAACCTCCCTGCTGCGGTCGCGGCACGGCTCAGCCGCAAGTGCGGCTAGGCCCAGCCCGTCTACGGGCTATTTTTATCTTCGTCTTCTCCTATCTTATTCCATCCTTGGGCTTTTGGCCCGTCTTCCTTCTATTCTCCAAACCCTAGACGTCCCTTCCTTCTATCTTTCCAACCCTTTTCCATATATTCCCTCATTTTCTCCTTTTCCCCCTTTCTTGCTATCGTCTTCAAACCCTAGAGAGTTGCAGCCGTCCTTTACCTCCCGCGACTTTGTTGAACGTGTAAGTTCTTCATCCTTTGTTCCTCCTTACGTTATTGTACTGCAGCATGCTTCCTTCCTTTCGTTTTCTTCTTCTTCTCTCCTTTTCTTCTTCTCCAAGAATCAAGTTTGAACCTTGATTCTTGTTGGCTTCCCGTTGTTGATGTATCGTTGTTTTCAGGCTCTTTGGAGTTGAGTCTTGACGTGTTGGAGCCAAAGGTTCGAGCTTTGGTTGCCCTTGCTGCGAGTTTTGTCGAAGAAGAAAGCCGACAACGCTTTTTGTCACGCCGCCGCTCCTGCGCCTGCACAGAGCCGCCCCTGCGCCTCTGTTCAGCCGCCCCTGCGCCTCAGTCCAGCCGCCCCTGCGGTTTCCTCTGCAGTAACTCCCATTCTTGTGAGTTACTTCCTTCCTTACTTTCCTCGTTCCTTTCCTTACATCTTTTGGATGTTGTTGATCTCGTGTGAGTGCTGTAAGACTAGGGCTGAGCCCTTAGCATGCGTAGATCACTTAGAGATCTTTGAGACTAGAAGTCATAGACTTCTAGCAACCGCTTTGTTCCTGATCCGTGTTACTTGTTCGTACAGGCTTTCCTTGCTCCTTTCCTGAAGGAAATTGAGCTCTCTTGAGTATTCCTAAGTTTTTATTTATGAGCTTTGAGTTACCTTCGTGTGAGGTAAGTCCCTTGAACTTACTTAGCTTCATTCTGCGTACGTATTAGTTGGATTGTATTGGCTTGTTTGTGTTGTTTATTCATGTTACAACGGATAACCGGACTAGGATTCACCCTTATAACCTTAATTGACCCAAGTATATTATAACCGGGCGGTGACCGCTTGTCTAGTTCAATATTAGAGAAACTGGAAAGTGCTCTTGCGACTCAGACCCGTAGGTAACGGATAGTACTGATCTATTCCTATTGGTAGACGGAAGCGGAGGCGAGTTTCGAAAGGGTTCTCGTGTGACAAAAGAAGTTGAATTAGTACTGAATGACTTAATGAAAGATAATAACCGGTTGAGTGCAAGCATGCTATATGTTTATTTTACCTTGTGTGTGTTTGTGCCTTTACGCTCTTGCTTATACCTAGAATGTTAGCTAATGGTTTATACCGTCGTTGTAGATGTTCCGCAGGATCAGGATGCTGCTGAGTGATCCGGATGGTGTGGTCAGCCGGGGTTCCCGTACATTATAGGACGGGATCGGGTTTATGTTTCTGTTGTTGCTTTCCCTTTTGTTTTGAACTCGGCTGCGAGTCTTTTACGTTTTCTTTTGTTTAACCCTTTGATTTTATTTTGAGTTTTGTTTTTCATTCGTCTGTGCCTTGTTGTAAGATCCGTATGCTGTTGCTACTCTGAGGGTCGGGACCCATTGTGCGGTCCTAGCCTGTAGCGCTTCGAGTTCCTAGAATTTGGGGTGTTACGGTATCATGGATACAAAAAGGGCTACCCTACACCAATTTTCTCAATTGAAATTAGGAATCTATGTATTTAAGATGATGGGTTGCCACAACATTTTTATTTTAATATTGAGTCCTCTTAAATCTAAATAGTAGAGGTATGTGAATTTAAAGCGAGTCCTCTTAAATCTAAATAGTAGAGTTATGTGAATTTAAAGTGAATTATTTATATTTAAAGTTTTACTTAATCTTAACATTTGGTCTATTTATTTGTATACAAAATTTTCAAAATTTTAAATTTGATTAAAATTTTATGGATTAAATTTAAAAAAATTCAAATTTCAATGGTCAATTTCGAGTTCGGTTCCTAATCCGGCCTAACTTCGAATCTGAACCTTAATTTCAATGGGTTTTTCTTTTCTGAAAGCTATCTTTGATTCATAAAGTTCACACACCTTAGGAAATGTGAATTCTTTGGCAGAAGGCAAGGAAAATACTGTTAGAAATGGTAAAGCATAGGCAAGCAAATTTCCATTGGAGGCTACAAGAAATGGAAATACATAGGAAAGTATCCATCTAACAGTAACTGTAAGTGCCTCATCTACAATTAACCTTATGATCATCTGGGTTTACTATGTTAAAAACAAGAGGCGTTTAGTGTTTATAGAACAAAACCTTTATGTTGTGGATCTATCTTACTACCTCTATAAGATTAAACCAGCAAGTCCCAAGCAGCCAACCATAATTGGACGCGGTTCAAGGATAACTCAGTTTTCACAGCGCAAACTTGTATAAGAGTGCAAGAAGTATGGCCAGAACAGCTCCTCCAATCCCGGCCCAAACCCAGACATTGTTAGACTTCCTCCTCTGCATGATCACTTTTGCAACAGCATTATCGCGCCGTTTTGCCTGCCTCTTCTCCCTGTACTTGTTTTTATTAGAGCCTTCTTTTGATTCCTTAGCTTCCTCTTCAGCCTCATTTTCTGTCGACGCATCTTGGCTAGAGGGGTATCCCGACATAGATTCCTTCTTCTTCAGTTTCTTCTCACGCTCCTGTAATGAGATACAAGGATTCTCAAACATTAGTTTGATTGATCAAAATGACTACATTATAAGCAAGGACTAGGATCAGGTGAAATAATTTCCTTCTGCTTCTTTTCGGCTTCCTTCTGAGCCTTTAAGGCTGCTTTAGCAGCTGTTTTCTCTGCCAGTTTTTTCTTCCTCTCAAGGGCCAGCTTCTGTTTCTCCATTTCTTCCTGTCTTTTAATTTCTTTCAAATTAGCTTTGTCGATATCATTCTCCTCTTTTGGCTTCCCTACTACAATATGTTCTTCCTCTTCTACAGCCTGAGGTTCAGCTGCAGACTCCGTTTGATTCGCTTCAGGTTCCTTCTGAGCTTTTTCTTCAGAGACACTTTCTTCTTCCTTTGGAGGTTTAGCATCTTCCTTTACTACTTTCAAGGCAGGTTTTTCCACGCTCTCAGCTTCGGCTGGCTTAGCGTTCTCCACAAAAATCAATCGGTTTTCACTAGGATTCCTGATGCGTCCATCCCTACTCAATCGACGCATGTCCAATGATGGCAACACTCTTTTCTCATAATCATCTCTAAATGGCTTACTATTATTCCAAGACGACATAAATTTCTCAACCTGTTCAGGAGGATGGGGAATGGGACGGTCAAGAATGATATATTATTAAAGTAAAGATAAACATGCTCAAAGAAAAAGGTGAGCAGAATCTAGAAACTGAAAGAACCTCAGAACAAGCAAGCTCCTCAAGGGCCTTGATGTTCTTCTTCCCCGCAAGCTCCTTTGCACTATTCAAAACAGTGCGGTTTTGGAAAAAGCATGCGTTCTGCACACAGAGGAATCAGATGTACAAACATGGTACAATTAGATCGCATCTATTTATCAAATCTATGATTTCGTTAAAATGATTACTAATCCATTCAACTCATGCACTACAGATGCCAGTGCTAACACTTCCCTTACTTGATTTTTATGTACATGACACATTTCCGCTTAATAAAACAACTAAGCTTCTTGTACAGAATATTTTCCATCCAAAGAAGATCATAGCAATGATGGTCAATAGGCAGTGTACATTCTTCAAGCTTGAATATGACAATTGAAATAGCCCAATAACAATGAACTGAACGGTATCTAGTATCCACTCCCTTCCCATTTACAAATCCTTGTCAATCATGGTGTGTATAAGGCTAGCAGTTCCTTCTGTAAACATAAATGGTCTCTTGTTGTATTTCAACTATTATTTTTATACATGATAGTTATCAGCTTAAAGTAGTCAGACTATTGACAAAAATCAACATTAGACAGGATAGCATACTCATCAAAGAGTAAGAATGAAACTATTTGGATGTGGTTGGGATTACAGCATCTATTTGCACTAATACCAGAAAAAGATCACCTACATCGTATAGACTACATGACACGAGGAAGACAACCCATTATAGTACAAGCTAAAATGTCCATGTTGATAATATAAAGGAAACTAATTGCAAAATCATACAGAATGCATTTACAAGTTTACCCCCTCATCACGTTGCTTCCTCAGTTGTTGAATATCTTCAAAAGCCTTGTCCCTCTTCTCAAGAATAGAGGTTAGCTCTATTTGTAGAGAGAAGATGTCACTGTCTATTGCTTTTAATTCATCTTCAAGTAGTTTAATTTTTGAACGTACTGCTTGTCGCTCCTTCTTTACACCGTCCAGGCCAGTACCTATGAGCTAGAGCCACAAAGCCATTGAAACATAAATCGTTGGACGCATTTTACAAGCACTACCTACAGAGTTCAAATTGCTGTAAAATACTATACCAGATTGATAAAAAATTAAAGAAGGAGTGTTGGAGATCAGCCATACCTTGACCTGGTCATGGATGGCATCTTTCTGACCAAACGAGTCCAGAAATTTAGCCCTCATAGTAGCATAGGCAATCACCTTTTCCCTTGTTCCCTCCAATTGTTTAATATTTCTGAGTATCTCTTTCTCTTCTGTCAAAGGGATAGCCTTGTGTTGCATCCGATAATTTAAACTCTGAATCTGTACCCAATTTCCAGATATCTCAAATCTTAAAAAGCATTCATTTAGAAAACAAGTGGTTTCAAGATCATTACTAAAATTGCAGCTATTACTTACAAGTTTGTTTAGCTCTTCCTCAGATGAGCACAATCCTGTTCTTTCCCGGCCAGCATTATTAGAGCCACGTAACCTGCCTAATGCCTCCTTGAGAGGCTTAATTTGATTTATTTTCTCATCCAGGACATGTCCGCACTGGTTACTCTCAGCACCAAGAGATTTAAATTGGCCAATTACCTGAGCTCGGTCGGACTGAAAGAACATAATTCCAATAGGAAAATGAATTAAGGTATGTACGAATTCATGCTTTCTGTTCCATGACTATAATTCATACAAAAATATTTGTTTTACCAGTTAAATGATTTCAAGCCTGTGAGTTTGTGATCCAAACTAATTATATTCATCAAGTATATCAATAATTAATATCTCCTTCCCTTCCACATTTACTTAAACATTAAAGAAGTATGGCTCAAGAAAAGAGGCCAAAAGCAAAGTCTAATCACGCAATTCGTGACATGTTATATTGCTATGTGACGAATAGGCTGCAAGATAGCCTAAATACGCTCTTTTCAACTCTATCGTTTTCTAGCAGTTTTAAGTTATTTTAGTTTGGCAAAGTAACGGTACCATATTTGATCACTTCTGTAAACAATGTCAACAATATATTCACTTCGATAAATAAATGCAAATGGTCGGTATGACAGTGCTAAGAGATTAAGGGTTTACGATAACAATCAACACTGAATCGATTTCCCATTACCTAATGTATCAGGAAAGTCTGTTAAATGTCATACTCCTGTGTCCATATGATGTTAATTTTCAATTTCTTATTTCCATCATACGATACTAAACATGAAGTTATGTCCATAAATGTTGTTTTAGCCTCCATACCATTTCAGTCTTCATTTCCATGATGTCGTATTCATGCATGTCTACCCCCTTTTAGCCCCCTAGGACCATCTACAGCAATTTCTAAGAGCATGTACAATGCTCGATTTTAACAGGGTTAACAACTCAATTGATTAGTTGATAAATGCTCTTGATTGATCACCGGATTTAAATATATTAAGTAGATAAAATTGAAGATAGCGCTGGCTCACCCTTTTAGCCTTTAGTCTGTCAAGAATCTGGAGCCTTTGCCGATTCCTCATCACAATTTCCTTATCAGCTTGATCAATTTTGGCCTTCAATATGGGTTCATCGTATGTCCGAAACTTAACAATGTAAAATGAATGAACCTGTTGTTCAGCAAGCCCTTCAACAGCTGCATCCTTTGGGAAGTTGAATTTTGATGCATTCTCAGTCTTCACATTTGTAGACATGTCCAGTCCATGAAACCCTAACATAAGGGGCTCGATAATACCATTTCCTGAACGAAAATTTCCCTTCTCCTTCTCATTTAAGTTCAGCATACTTTCTGCAACCTTAACTTCGCCATTCTCATGGGAAAGATCAGATCCTGAAATTTTCATACCCATATCCCCTACAAAGCAGAAAAGCGGGTGAATTACCAGAGAAAGAACCTTACACACTTGAAACCACTGAGAAATTACCTCAACTGAAACCTAATTTATAAAGGTCCAAACTTGGATTAGAACTCAACTTGATATCACGGAAATCATTCAAAACCTAATGCATTCTTCTATTATTCATCTCTGGCATTTTGTTTTAAGATAATCTTTTAATGGGATAAAACATACCAAACGGATCATCAAGGAAAATCCTATCCATTTACCACGTATATATATACTAAAATCAACGCGAAAATACAATACTTTTATTCAACCTAAATTAGGAATTACAGAGCTAGAACTTATCCGAAAACAGAGGATGATGACACAAATCATTAACGTGCATGCACAGGATATTACTCCGTAGTAGATAACACCATGATTCAAACAGATCTAAGCTATCAATCCAACTCAAACCGAAATTACACCAATGGATAAAGCGGCATAATCGAAAACAACTCAATAGCTTGAGATCGTCGAATCAATCGAGCAGACATAAGAAGAATGAAATTGATCGAGAACAGGAAGTGGAATTCAGTAACTGAATGGAAGGGAGAAATCCCAGAAAGAACCCTAATTCGGATGAAGAAATTACCGGTAGCAGAAAGCGAAACGAAAGCAGGACCCTGGTCTGAGAAATGGATAAAAGGGTCAGATCGCGTCGCCTTTCGGTTTGGTGTTGAGTTATGGGGAAGTACACAAAATTTGTGAATTTATAACGTGGACGTCATTTAAAGGTAATTTTAAATATTAATGCTCTAATTGTCTTTTCTCATTTACTCAAATTATGAGCGTTTAGTTGTTTTAAGTAAATTTTATAAGAAAATAATGATTTATAAGAAAAAAAATGATTTATTTATATACATGGAAGATTAGTGATCAGTCTGTGAACTTGTACGATATCAGAATAATTAATTTATGGATAAAATACGTGTAAAGTTAGAAATATTTAAATTATAGAAACTGGAATTAAATTTGAATTAGTCGAATTGAACCGCGGTCCGATAAGATCAACAATTAGACAATTTAAATTCTACTATGATATTTAGTACGTATGATATATGCATTATATATATATATATATAATAATAATAATAATAATAATAATAATAATAATGTAATTTAGAGATATGATGTATATTTAGTGGAGTTTTTTGTGTATCTCCGTGAGAGTAATAAAAAATTATGGAATAAATGAACCATTTTTATTTTTATAAGTTTATTAATGTTATCCTTGTTGTGGGGTAGAGGTGTCATTTGAGATGGATATAGTCGTGTTGTTTTGGGTCAAGTTACTTCTGGTTCGGTTATTTTCAAGATCATCGCATGTTCGAACGGGTTAGGTCAAACCGGGTTCATGAATACTTTAGGTTGTGTGTCAAAGTAGGACAGTCATATCGGGTAGATTCGGTTTAACACTAATGTTGTCGCTTTATAAGGGCGGATTGGGTACGAGTTCTGTTGTTTGGATTTGGAACACTTTCAAGATGATCTCACTTTTGGTCGGATTTGGTCAAATCAGGTTCATATTGGTTTCAGTTTATGGGTCAAAGCGGGTCATCTCGATTGGGTTGGTTCGGATTTTGGATTGACATAATCGGATTAGAATTGTGATATATGATGGTTGGTTGTGATTTGTCCTACATTTTCGGATCGGGTCATATACTTAACCGCACATAAGCGGATAGAGAGGTGGACATTAGTTGACATTGATCACCCCGGAAAGAAAAAAAACCCAAAATTTTCAAGTATAAATTCTTATATAGTTTTATTAAATTTGTTATTGTTCTAATTTAGATTCATTTTGTCTCAAAGATAAAAAAAAAAAATCAATATGTTTAGCAACTCATATCTTTTCTTAAAACTTTTAATAGTACTAATATTATCCCGATGAAATTTAAGAAAACTAAGTTAAGATCAAGATCTAACAATATACATTGTCAGAATAGATTGATAACATGTAAGAGAACATGTTTATGTATATGCGGAAGCCTTACAAGAACAGTGAGTTGTTTATATATACTTCCCAACTCACTTGCCCATCTTTATTTATTTACATAAAAGGTCCTTTATTTTACTATATTTCTATATCATCCTCTTAAGATGGACTTGGTGTCGATGAAGTAACAAGACCCATCTTAGAGACTAAAAATTTGTGTTGTGCTTCTCTCAAAGGCTTGGTGATAATGTTTGCAATCTGACTCTAGGAACGAATAACAGATAGGAGAACAAAGTCTTCCTTCAACTTCTTACAAACATATTGGCAATCAAGTTTAAGATGTTTTGTTCTTTCATGAAATATATGATTTTCTGCAATATGAATGGCTGACTTGCTGTCACTGTAAAGAGGAATGGACATAGGAATTTGACAGTGAAGATCAGTGTAGATAGACTGTCAGTCCACACCAACTCACTTGTAGCTTTGGACATGCATCTATATTAAGATTCTGTAGAAGATTTGGAAACAGTTTGTTGTTTTTTTTCCCCAAGAAATAAGAGTTGAACCCAAGAACACACAATATTAAGAAAGAGACCGAGCAGTAAAAAGCAATTTCCCCAATCAGCATCACAAAATCCACTGAGAGTAACTGAATTATATGTTAGATAAAAAAGACCAAGGTTAGGTGTGCCTTTAAGGTGCCTAAGCACATGATGATCAGCTTGCGAGTAAGGTAAGGAGAATTCATGAATTGACTCAAGTGTTGAACAGAGTAAGAAATGTCAGGCCCGGTCATTGATAAATGTATAATGTAAAATATTCAAAACAGACATTCGATTTTTCAAAAAAAATAATTATCCTATGACTTTAGAATATTTTTACCAAAATATACACTATCATATCGAATCGAAAATTTCTTTTATATAATACTAATAGGGATATGAACCATCCAATATTATATAATAAATCAACAAATAAATCCACGGAGTACACCAACGAAATATCATATAGATATAAATTATGTTTAATTTTTAAACATAATAAATTTTCCATGTTTTGATGCAATATATAATAAAGTATCAAATAGTAATAAATATATTAAAAATCATAAAATAATATATAAGAATTTTTATATTTTAAGAAATATCATAATATATTAATATTTGATTAAATTTATTTAACTAAAATATAATTGTCTCCCACCAACATAAGATAAAATATACATGTATTCGAAATTTATAATATAGAATTATTATTATTATTACTATTATTATTATTATTATATAAATTTAATAAAAGAAACGTTATTTTAGACAAAAAAAATAAGGGTGCGGACCGGAAAAACCGAAACCTCAACGGTACCATACGGAAACTTGAAAAACTTTGGACACCATCCGGAAAAGTCAAAAACTCGGGGGTCCAAACGGAAAAGTAAAAAACTTTGGACACCATCCAGAAAAACAAAAAATTTAAGGGTAACAAATGGAAAAATCCTATTTTTACAATACTGAAAGATCTAAAGGTAACATTTTGCAAGTTAAAAATTATATTCTCTTTTTTTTTCTTACAAAACTTTTGTTAGTAATAAATTAAAAAAAATTTTAATTTTTTTATAAATATAATTAGTTTCCATGTATACAAGTTGATGATATTTTATTAAAAAAATATCAAATATATAAATATATCCGTATAAGGTACGAGATATGGATCGGTTAGTGTATAAAGTAAAAAGTCTGGAATGCTCTAAGATATGTAGGTTGGAAGCTTGTATAAGCACGTGTACAATATCCTTTCATTCTTCCAATCATTCGCCATCGTTCTTTATCTTGCCACGTGCTATAATTAGTTTTGTAGCTCAAGTCAACCAATTAAACTCAAGTGGTCGACGTATCAATATTCTGCATTTTTACTTCTCAATTGTTAATCATCCCTTAAAAAAAAAAGAAAAAGTAAAGTTAATTGTTAATCCATTGACTCCCTTAAACAAGGCACGCCCACGCTATTTGCATTGACCATTACTATATTCTTATTCACATATTGTTTTTAAATGCACTCGGTACTTTGTTACGAAGTGGCCGGATTATGCCCCTTCAAACTCAAATTCGGGCGAATTTTAATAAAAGGTCAAGTCTATTTATTCGGGTTGGATTCGAAACTCTGACTATCGGGTCTAAGTTGGTGCTCGAAACGTCCAATAGTTCAAAAGTCAAGCTTTTTCAAACTCGAATTCGGGTGGACTGTCCGGACTTGATCATGTCTAGACCGGATCAATATAGATATGCCTTACTTTTCATGCATAGTATAAATATTAAATATAAGTGATAGTGAATAGTTTAAAAGCAATACAGAAAAAAAAAAAACTTTTATATAGTATATGACATATTTCACATAAGATTTTCAAGTATTTATTCCTAAATTAATAGACTATTGATACAATATTGTAGTTCTACATGTATGGTAATTGGGGATTTTTTCTAAAAAATAGTCAAGAAGAGGAATCTATTATACATACTAAAACAGAGTACATGATTTGATGACGTGTCGCGCTGTGGAAGCAGCAATCAAATGGAGCTCCCACAATTTTTTGGCCAATAAATCTTTATTTTTTAAGCCATAAAATCTTTTTTCCTAAACTAACACACTGTTATTCAAAATTATACGTAACTTTTTTTTGTTGGGGATTCTCCAAGATTTTATAGGCCAATAAATCTTTATTTTTTGTGGGAGGAAAGCTTTTTTTTACTAACCTAACAAACTTCTATTTAAAATTGTACGTAACTTTTTTTTTTTTTTGAGATTTTCCAAGATTTTATAGGTTATAGTCAAATCTCCTTTTTATTTTTATTATTTATAAGCCAATAACATTTTTTTACTAAACCTTAATTATTTTGTAAAATATGAATTTTGTTATCCCACATCGGTTATCAGAGAAGGATGACACTTTGACAACATGTATAAATAGACCTCAAATGTTTGAAGATTATACAAATCATACATTTTCGGACCTTTTGGTCAGAATCAAGTATAATACTTATTATACCGGATTAACATTTGTATGTGGAGTGGATTGTTGTGACCTACTAATTCGTAGGTCCTTTTGATCTAATGATTTTTGGGTCCTTTTGATCTAATGATTTTTGGGTCGTTTTGATCTAATGATTTTTGGGTCGTTTTGATCTAATGATTTTTGGGTCGTTTTGATCTAATGATTTTTGGGTCGTTTTGACCTAATGATTTTTGGATCGTTTTGACCTACAGATTTTTGGGTCGATTTGACCTAATAATTTGTGGGTCGTTGTAACCTACAGATTCGTGGGTCACAACGTTGTAACCTACTGATTTGTGGGTCGTTGTGACCTAATAATTTATGGGTCCTTGTGACCTACTAATTTGTGGGTCCTTAAAATCTACTAATTTGTGGGTTGTTTGTGACCTACTAATTTGTGGACCGTTGAACTATTAAATTCGTAATTCTTATTTTATCAATATAATAAATATACATCTATATACTTTACTAAAACAAAAAACACTAATTCTTGACGTGCCACCCCACGTTTTTTCTCTAATTAAACTTTTTATTAAATCACGAATTAAGCTAATAAATCCTTTTTTTACTAAATCATAATCAGAATCTTTGATTATTTTGTAAAATAAAAATTAAGACTCCATATTTTTATTGGATTAAATTTTTTTACTAAATCTCGAATTAAGCCAATAACTTTTTTTTACTAAACCTTAATTATTTTATAAAGTATGAATTTTGTTATCCCACATCGGTTATCAAAGAAAGATGACACTTTGACAACATGTATAAATAGACCTCAAATGTTTGAAGATTATACAAATCATACATTTTCGGACCTTTTGGTTAGAATCAAGTATAATACTTATTATACTGGATTAACATTTGTATGTGGAGTGGATTGTTGTGACCTACTAATTCGTAGGTTCTTTTGATCTAATGATTTTTTGGGCGTTTTGATCTAATGATTTTTGGGTCGTTGTGACCTAATAATTTATGGGTCCTTGTGACCTACAAATTTGTGAGTCCTTAAAATCTACTGATTTGTGGGTTGTTTGTGACCTACTAATTTGTGGACTGTTGAACTATTAAATTCGTAATTCTTATTTTATCAATATAATAAATATACATCTATATACTTTACTAAAACAAAAAACACTAATTCTTGACGTGCCACCCCACGTTTTTTCTCTAATTAAACTTTTTATTAAATCACGAATTAAGCTAATAAATCCTTTTTTTACAAAATCATAATCAGAATCTTTGATTATTTTGTAAAATAAAAATTAAGACTCCATATTTTTATCGGATTAAATTTTTTTACTAAATCTCGAATTAAGCAAATAACTTTTTTTACTAAACCTTAATTATTTTGTAAAATATGAATTTTGTTATCCCACATTGGTTATCAGAGAAGGATGACACTTTGACAACATGTATAAATAGACCTCAAATGTTTGAAGATTATACAAATCATACATTTTTGAACCTTTTGGTCAGAATCAAGTATAATACTTATTATACCGGATGAGCATTTGTATGTGAAGTGGATTGTTGTGACCTACTAATTCGTAGGGGTCCTTTTGATCTAATGATTTTTGGGTCGTTTTTATTTAATGATTTTTGGGTCGTTTTTATTTAATGATTTTTGGGTCGTTTTGATCTAATGATTTTTGGATCGTTTTGACATACAGATATTTGACCAAATAATTTGTGGGTCGTTGTGACGGGTCGTTGTGCCCCAATAATTTGTGGGTTGTTGTGACCCACTGATTTGTAGGTCGTTGTGACCCAATAATTTGTGGGTCGTTGTGACCCAATATGTTGTGGGTCGTTATGACCCACTGATTTGCGTGTCATTGTGATCCACTGATTTGTGTGTCATTGTAACCTATTAATTCGTGGGTCGTTGTGAGCTACTAATTTGTGGGTTGTTGTGACCTACTGATTCATGGATCGTTGTAACCTACTGAATCCTTTCTTTAATTAAACTTTTTATTAAATCACAAATTAAGCTAATAAATCCTTTTTTTACTAAACCATAATTAGCCTAAATCTTTTTTAATTAGTTCCAATTTTAAAGTATTTTATTTGGATTACTAACTAATTCCGATTACAATAACATTTCCTCTTCTTTTAATTTTTTTTCGAAATATTTAAAATTAAAAGATATTGTTCATAAGCCTATCTCATACCCTTAAGCTTAACTTCCTTCCTATCTATATACTTTACTAAAACAGAAGATACTAATGCTGATGTGGCGCTCCAAATTTTTATCGGATTAAATATTTTACTAAATCACGAATTAAGCCAATCACTTTTTTTTACTAAACTTTAATTATTTTGTATGATATGAATTTTGTTATCCCAAATCGGTTATCAAAGAAGAATGACACTTTGACAACATGTATAAATAGACCTACAAGGTTTGAAGATTATACAAATCATACATTTCTAGACCTTTTGAGTCGTTGTAACCTACTGATTTTTGGATCGTTGTAACCTACTGATTTATAGTTCGTCTTGACCTAATGATTTGTGGGTCGATTGATCTAATAATTTGTGGGTCGTTGTGATGCACTGATTTGTGGGTCGTTGTGACCTATGAATTTGTGGGTCGTTGTGACCTATGAATTTGAGGGTAGTTGTGACCTATGAATTTGTGGGTCGTTGTGACCTATTGATTCGTAGGTTGTTGTGACCTACTGATTCGTGGGTCGTTGTGACCTACTGATTCGTGGGTCAGTGTAACCTATGTGGTCGTTTGTGACCTACTGATTTGTGGATCGTTGAACTATTAAATTCGTAATTCTTATTTTATCAATATACTAAATATACATCAATATAATTTATTAAAACAAAAGACAATAATTCTGATGTGGCGCCCCACGTTTTTTCTCGGATTAAAACTTTTACTAAATCACGAATTAAGCTAATAAATCATTTTTTTACTAAACCATAATTATTTTGTAAAATATAAATTTTGTTATCCCACATCGGTTATTAGAGAAATATGATAGTTTGACAACATTTATAAATAGACCTATAAGGTTTGAAGATTATACAAAGCATACATTTCTGGACCTTTTGGTCAGAATCAAGTATGATACTTATTCATATCGGATTAGTATTTGAATGTGGATTGTTGTTACCTACTAATTCGTAGGTCATTTTAACCTAATGATTTGTGGGTCGTTTTAATCTAATACCTTGTGGTTCGTTGTGACCTATTGATGCTTGTGTACTTGTGACCTAATGATTTGTCGGTCCTTGTGATCTAACGATTTGTGGGTCCTTGTGACCTATTAATTTGTGGGTTGTTGTAACCTATTAATTTGTGTGTCGTTTGGGACCTATTGATATATGGGTCGTTTGCTACCTACTGAACTACTGATTTTTGAATCGTTGTGACCTACTTATTTGTGGGTCGTTGTGACCTACTGATTTGTGAGTTGTTATGAGTTGTGATCTACTAATTTGTGGGGGTCATTGTGATCTACTAATTTTCGTTGTGACCTACTGATTTGTGGGTCGTTTGTGACCTACTGATTTGTGGGTCGTTTGTGACCTACTAATTTGTGGACCGTTGAACTATTAAATTCGTAATTTTTATTTTATCAATATACTAATTATACATATATATTCTATATACTTTACTAAAACAAAAGACATTAATTTTGACGTGGCGCCCCCACGTTTTTTCTCGGATTAAACTTTTTACTAAATCACGAATTAAGCTAATAAATCTTTTTTTAATTAAACCATAATTATTTTGTAAAATATGATTTTTGTTCTTCCACATCGATTATGAGGAAAGGATGACACTTCAAAAACATGTATAAATAGATATAGAGTGTTTGAGGCTTATAAAATTCATACATTTATGAACCTTTTGGTCAGAATCAAATATAATACTTAATTATATCGGATTAGTATTTGTATGTAATCATTGTGACCTACTAATTTTTTGGTCGTTTTGACCTAATAATTTTTGGGTTGTTGTGACCTAATGATTTGTGGGTCGTTGTGCTCTTGTGGGTCCTTGTGATCTACTAATTTGTGGGTCCTTGTAATCTACTGATTCCTAGACCGTTGAACTATTAAATTCGTAATTCTTATTTTATCAATATACTAAATATACATCTATATTCTGCATATTTTACTAAAACATACGAAACTAATGCTGACGTGGCGCTCCTATGTTTTTTCTAGGATTAAATTTTTTTACTAAATCACAAATTAAGCCAATTAATCTTTTTTTACTAATTGAATTTGTATCAAATTATGGTATTTTTAAATTATATGATATTTTTTTCTTTAAATTATTATTTATTAAATAATAAATTAGATTTTAAAAAAAATTTATTAGTATAAAACTTATTAATGATCAACACATGGGTTACGTGGTCTCATTTACTATGTAACACTTGACGCGTTATTTATACGAGCTCATAACATATAACTAATAAAGTTAACAACATATAATATAGTAAAAAAATGTAATATGATAAGCTATTTTATTAACAAACCCGCACAAGGTGCGGGATATACACTAGGGAGGATATACCACGTTGCACCTGGGTCTGGAGAGAGGTACTACGTGAGGGTTTTGCTGAATCATATTAAGGGTCCTACATGCTACGAGGAAATTCGGACAATCAACGGTACACTATATGCCACATTTAGGGAAGCATGTTATGCATGGGGTTGTTGGATGACGACCGGGAATACATTGACGGTATAAAAGAAGCAAGTTTTTGGGGAACTGCTGGTTATCTTCGGAATTTATTCGTCATGTTGTATCTCTCAGGTAGCATGTCGTCGCCTCATCTGGTTTGGGCCGAAGTATGGAAGTACTTATCTGATGATATTCTTGCACGACAGAGAAGGGTGTTGCGTAATAATGGTATGCTTTCTTTCATGTATATGACTTTAATTCGAGTTTTGCATTATTTTTTCAATTTGTTTAGTATATTTTGTACTAGGTAAGTAAACATGTTTAACTTGGTTTATTTGTACGTAGATTTGCAATTAGATGATGCCGTGCTGCAAAATTACGCCTTGGTTGAGATAGAGAAACTTTTACAGAGGAACGGCGGCAGTTTGAAGACGAATAAGTCTATGCCTTATCGTGACGAAGCCTTGATTATGGAGCAGCATAATAGACTAATTCAAGATGAACTAAACTATGATCGATCCCAGTTATCTTTGGACCATGACAGATTGGTTTCCAATTTCACCGACGAGCAGAGGGGAGTGTATGATCAGATTATATGTGTTGTGTCCGCTGATAGGGGGGGTGTCTTTATGGATACGGTGGAACAGGAAAAACTTTTATATGGAGATCCCTTTGGGCTGGTTTGAGGAGTAAAGGTGAGATCGTTTTAACAGTTGCTTCGAGTGGTAATGCAGCTCTCTTGCTTCCAGGCGGTAGAACCGCTCATTCGAGGTTTGACATCCCAATAAATGTTGACGAAAGTTCAACATGCAACATTCGTGCATGTATAAACCTTATTATTCAATTATTAAAACTTCTTTTTTAATATATTGTTCATATTACACTGAACAATATATTAATGTTTTAATCTTATATGTTTAGGTACGGATCTGGCTGAGTTAGTGTCAAAGACAAAGCTGATAATATGGGATGAAGCACCCATGGTTAACAAATGTTGTTTTGAAGCACTCGATAGAAGTTTAAGGGACGTCATGCGATCTTATAATCCAGACTGCTCACTTCTCCCGTTTGGTGGTAAGGTTGTCGTTTTTGGTGGTGATTTTAGACAAATATTGCCTGTTGTAAGTCATGGAAGTAGACATGATATTGTCTTTGCTGCAATCAATGCGTCATATTTGTGGGATCACTGCACGGTGCTTAGATTAACTCAAAACATGAGGGTTATACGTGGAGTTACTGAATTAGAAGCTCGAAAGGCTAAGGAGTTTTCAGATTGGATATTGGGCATTGGAGATGGCACGGAAGGTGAAAGTGTTAATGGAGAAGCTCAGATTATCATCCCCGAAGATCTCCTACTTGCATCTATAGGTGACCCGATTGCAACTATTGTTGACCATGTATATCCTTTGAGTTACAATATTCAGGATCCACCGACCTACTTTCAAGAAAGAGCTATTTTCGCCCCTACCAATGAGATTGTTGAGAAGGTTAATGACTATATTCTATCATTGATACCTGGAGACGTGACAGAGTACTTGAGTTCGGATAGTATATGTCCAAGCGAAGGTTCTCTTGATGATGGTTTCTACTCGAGCGAGTTCTTGAACTGCATCAAGTGTTCTGGGTTTCCGAACCATGTCTTGAGACTGAAATTTGGAATTCCAATTATGTTGATGAGAAACATTGATCAGTCTGCAGGGTTGTGTAACGGAACCAGACTGATAGTTAGGAGACTTGGAAAACAAATCATCGAGGCAGAAATAATATCTGGGAACAATATAGGTCATAAGGTCTTCATTCCGCGAACAATTCTTACACCCACAGACTTGAAAATTCCTGTTAAATTTCGAAGGAGACAGTTCCCAGTTATGGTATGTTTTGCTATGACTATAAATAAAAGTCAAGGTCAGTCCCTTGCACAAGTTGAAATATATTTGCCTAGACCGGTCTTCAGTCACGGCCAATTATATGTCGCTATCTCAAGAGTGACGAGCAGAGATGGATTAAGGATTATGATATGTGACCCTAAGGGAAAGGTTCAAGATACTACAACTAATGTTGTATTTGACGAAGTTTTTCGCAA
The DNA here is from genome assembly GCA_033239125.1 of Fagopyrum homotropicum. Lineage (NCBI taxonomy): Eukaryota > Viridiplantae > Streptophyta > Magnoliopsida > Caryophyllales > Polygonaceae > Fagopyrum > Fagopyrum homotropicum. The sequence continues at coordinate 7,851,950 of BSWB01000006.1, read as the reverse complement.
CATAATTTAAGGTACGTTAGAATTTCTTCTTCATTTTATTTCGTTTTCAATCAATAATATCAAGCGATCATAAACCCGTCCTTGAGCTTACACTTATATAAAGTTTATCTTCTCTTTTTCAGGATAGGACTGTCGCGCATGTGCTCGAGGTTTCACGTCAAAGGTTATCATCGTGATTTCTATTATATTAAATGTACACAATTTTAACTGTTTTTTGACATTATTAATATTGTGATTTTTATAATACAGAGATAGTGGACACTCCTGGCTTGGTATGCCCCGAACTGGGTCAACAACAATGTTGTTATTATTTTTCTTATATGTGTATACTATTTAACATAAATATTCGTATCAAATCAACAAAATATAATAAGAAAAATAAATCTATAAAAAATTACTCATACGAAAAAAAACTGTAAGAAATATATTTTCAAATACCCGTGCACGGCACGGGCGCTAAACTAGTATTTATAATAAGATGACAACTAATTCTGAAAATAAAGTTAGGGTCAGATCATACCCGTAACTTAAAATTACGGGTTTTCATGAACAACCCGTAGTTTTTAAACTATGACTTTCTTGTTTTTTAGTTATGTAAAGTCGTAAACCGTAGTTTGAAAGTGCGGTTGACGTGTTATTTTTTATTTGATCACGTAAGTAGTAGACTAATACTATGACTTACGTAATTTAAAAAAATCCAGAAAACCCGTAGTTCAAATTCGTGTTAATCTGTAGTTTAAAACTAACTCCGAACCTAACATTCTTCCTATTCTCGTAAATACTTTTCGTTCAAGTTCTTTTAGATTATTTTGAAAAAAAATGAATATCAACATTCCACATGTAACTTAACTTTTCTAAGAATCAAAATCATACTTTTTGTAAGAGTCAAGTTCATACACTTTAAGCAAAAAGCACTCAATTGCTCAATCAAATAAACAACATTTTATGATGGAATAACTTCAAGTAGAAGCTTATAATATCATTGCACACCTCACAAGTCACAAGTAACCATTCCTCTCACTTTACCCCTCGTGCTCCAATCAAACTATCATTATAAAGTAAGCAAATACACTTACATAACTTGTAACATGAAAAACTTACACCAGTAAACTACTCATGCACAATGGAGAAGAGATGGGCATTCCCTCTTCTCATGTGTACCTTCCTTTGCATCTCCCTCCTAACCCTAATCACATCCTTCAACATGGGCTTACAACTCTTAAGCTCAATACGAATCAACCCAGACACAGTCCGATCAGTCTTAAAACAATACGTATCGACAAATCTCGTCGATTCTCCTCCTCCTCCTCCACCTCTCCCTCGATTTGCTTACCACATCTCGGGTTCAAAGGGTGACTTAGAGAAACTATGGAGAATGCTTAGAGCAGTTTACCATCCATGGAATCATTACCTCATTCATCTGGACTCGGAGGCTCCCGACGAGGAGAGATCCGAGCTCGTCTCTCGAGTACAACAAGATCCGGTTTTCGCTCAAGTTGATAATGTTCGAGTTGTTACTAAAGCCAATGTTGTGACCTACACTGGACCTACCATGGTTTCTAATTATTTGCATGGATGTGCAATTTTTCTTAAGATGAATAAAGATTGGGATTGGTATATCAATCTCAGTGCCTCCGATTATCCCTTGGTAACTCAAGATGGTAAATATTTTAGCACTGCATTATACATATATATATATATATATATATATTATGTATATATATAAGAAATTAATCGGTATAATTGTGAAGTGCAGATCTTATACATGCATTTTCGAAGGTTGATCGAAATTTGAGCTTCATAGAGCATATGAGCAAGTTGGGTTGGAAAAAGTAAGATCTTGTATACAGGAGCTGATGAAATTGTGTTCCACAGATAAAAATGAAAATGCATAATTTGAATTACAGGAACAGAAGAGGAAGACCGGTGATCGTTGACCCAGGGACCTATTCAAGAAACAAGTCGGGTTTGTTATTCGTCAAACCAGACAGGGATCTGCCTTCCTCATTCAAAGTATTCACCGGTAATTAACCAGCTCGAGATTGCTATATGAGTCGAGTTACGAGCTGAACATGAGCATGACAAAACTCGGGTTTTGTGTATATGTATACAGGATCAGCTTGGGTGGCACTATCACGACCATTCGTAGAATACACCATCTTGGGTTATGAAAATCTACCAAGAACCTTATTAATGTACTACACAAACTATATCTCCTCAGCAGAAGGTTATTTCAATACCCTAATCTGCAACGTGCCGGAGTTCGCCGTCACCGCAGTGAACCACGACCTCCACTACATAACATGGGGCAAACACCCAAATCAACACCCCGTTACGCTCTCTCTCCCCCACTTCGACGACATGCTCTCTAGCGCCGCCCCGTTTGCTCGCAAATTTGCCAAGGATGACGCTGTTTTGGACAAAATTGACCACGATTTGCTCGGTGGTCGGATGAACGGGAGCTTTACTCCAGGCGGGTGGTGTACCGGCGACCCGTTTTGTAGCCGGGTCGGGAACCCGGAAGATGTTAGACCGGGTCCTGGTGCTGAGAGGCTTCGGAAGTTGCTTGATAGGGTTGTTTTCTCTGACGAGTTCAAGAGAAATCAGTGTAGATAAAAAAGGTGGAGCGGACTATTTCGGTTTGGGCCGGCCCAAATTGGGTTTGTACCAGTTTAATAAGCCCAAGTCGGCCCATTTATATTCATATTGATTTTTCTTGACCATTATTCAAACTCACAGTCTGGGCATGGGTCTGGACCGTCACACCTATTGTTTTGGTAGAAAAATTAGAATTCAATCTTCTCCGTTTCATGCAAAAATGGGTATGAATTGATATCAGGGTGTTATACGAGCCGATCATTAACATGTTCAAACTCAGCTTGTTTATAAAAAAGTTGAGCTTGAGCCGAACCCGAGTAGCTCATCTAAAATAATGCTCATATAACGTTATTTTAGCCGAACGACTGAACGAGTCGAGCTTTATCCGAACAAGCCTTAACTTTGTTGCTCGTTCATTTATATTACAATACAACATGAACAAGTTATAAACAATATATCAAATCTTTTTGAATAATTATATCTTTTGTGATGAATAAACATAAAGAGATCTAATTTGTCCCATTCGAAACTATATGGAAAGGAGAGCCTTTCAAATAGTCATAAAATCTAGAGTTGTGTAACACTTATTTTTTGTACATTTTTAAGATGAACAAAGTGTACTAACGTGTGGTTCATGTGTCTATGATCGTGCACTTTGTATGCGCGATCATGAACCCCTTTCATAAATAAAAGATGCATGATTGTGGGTCTATTACCCACGTGTGAGACAAGTGACAAAAAGAACATTGATAATTTTAGATCAAACTCTTCATAAAGGTTCTCACGTTTTTATAGTTATAATTTCTCACCTCATCTGGCCTTATAGTAAAAAATATTTTTATTAATTAATATGACTAACATATGAGAATTAATTTTTTTAAATAAATAAAAGAACATAATTAAAATTCTATTACAAAGATTATTATTCGAGTATTATATTTATACCTTAATATATTATCACTTTTACTTAGATTTAGATAGAGAAGCAAAATTTGATTTAGTTTTAAATTAAACAAATGTGTCAAATCTTGGTAGATAGATAGATTTATTTTTTTTAATTATTTATTTTAATAAAATTGACGTGGCATGATGACTGTTTACAAATTCTAATAAAAAAAATTTTCATAAAATAATTAATGGCAAATCTGTACATACGTTGTGGCAAATCTGTAAATAAATTGCAAAAAAGCTTACGTGGACGGCCTTAGAGGTTGGCATGTGGACAAAATGGGTGCTGATTTAGTAGTATATATAGATAGATTGGTAAATTACCCACCCTATTAATAATTAAATTTACAACAAAGTCCTACTATAATTGTATTTTGAACTTATATAGACACGTGTGCATGCGCTAGTGTTGTGGATTGCATTTCCGTGACGATATCAAAACCGCCAATACAAGACGACTTGTCAGGGGACGCCATCAAGGCACAATGACAAGGCTAGACGGCAATGACATGGAAGAAGGCCAAGCGGAAGGCTAGACAAAGACCTTGTCAAGATGGCACACCGGGAAGACAAGGAGTATTCCGGAAAGATTTAGGACGATCAAGGAGGACCTAGCATGCTCAAGAGGAATCAGATGACGGAATCATCTGGAAGGATCCGGGAGGATCAAGAAGAGACCTGGAAGGCACCGGAAGGATCAATAAAAGTCTAAAAACCGACGGAAGTTTCTAAACTCATGTAGAAGTTGGCGGGAAGATCCGGATGGAGGCGGATCTTCCGATTTTAAAACTCGAAGGAACCTTGAAGACTTAGCTAGAGTGTTAAGGAAAGTTCTAGAGTCGTTAGAATAAGATCAAAGTAGGTCCAGTAGGAAGGATCAAGAATATCCTAGGAGAATTTGGTTTCGTAACCTTTTTTGGAGGAGGTGGTCAAGGCTATAAATAGAGTAGGCCACCCCTCATTTTCATCCACCACATTCCACTCCAAAAATCTCTCTTGTAAAGCTCTCAATTGAAAAGTTCTCTCGGGTAATATAAAGGCAAGGTTTGCCGACAAGTCTCCGAATTTGCCTAGCCATCTAGATGAAGCGCTCAAAATCAAAGAGCGCCGATGAGTAAAGTTGATCTTAACTTTTCAGGGCGACAATATAGCAAAGAGTTGTGCGGTCTGAGTTGGGGAATAGTCCAACCCGTAACACTGGGACATAGAGGCGGGCGGACGGATTAATACTCGCTTAGGAATTTTTAGTAAAAAGGACATTGGAGAGCAATTCGACCCGTGAACATAGAGTCGGGCGGACAAATCGATATTCTATTTTATATATATATATATATATATATATATATATATATGTATATGTATATATAATAATAATAATTTTAGCCGAATCGGTTAATAATCCACGGATATTTGGTTATTCTTTTGAATCGGAACATAACACCTTAATATCCAAAATATCTATTTAATCAGGTACGTTACACCTTAATACCTGTTTATTAAAAATGTAACATGTATCTGAATCGATGATTAAAAAAATCTTCGAATCTAATTATAAGTGATAGTAATATTTACTTATTTGTTAGATCAAATTAGTTTTTGTGACACGTGAATCCAAATGAATATAGGTATACATAAAATCCCAATAATTTATAGTTGCATTCTTAAATTGTATATCTAATGATAAATATGCGTTTACGCTTTATGTAATTCATCGTATTTGCATGATCAAGTTTTTAAAATGATGTTACGTAATTGTCATCAGATCATACTAAAAGGGAAGAATATAAATATCATCTATTTGAAATATAGGAACCAAATCAAATTATTTATTTTAATCATAAATTATGTAGAATTAGTGGAGATTCGAGACATATCTTCTCTCCATTTCCCATCAAATTATTTATTTTAATCATAGACCTTCATCTCTCATTTCTGAATTCACACATAAAACATATGCTTCAATTCCATTTCCTCGGTTGATTGTTTCCTTTCAACTACATCTCCAGATTGACTACATTTGCTTCCTCCTCTCTTTTATGGTGACCCCTGCTTATCACTACAATCCCGCCATTATACAAGCAGCCGAGCATCTACCTTGAATTTTATCATCTGGGTATCTTTGCTTTTATTCTCTGGGTTCATGTGTGTCCTTTATTTTGTTTCTATAAGAAAAGTTTCCACCTTTTTTGAATATTCATTTTGATCCTTATTTGAGAGCCTTTATTGTAATTGATTAGGGTTCTGGATATCGGCTGCTCTGAATTTGTCACGTACCTGCAAGTTACTGCATTGAAGATTATCTTTTTGTTTGAATGAAACGGTTGCTTGTCACTTTGAGTTGGTGGTTTAGGTATTAGGTATCCGTTTATTGGAGAACTTATCTACTTTCCTTTTCTGGATTTTATGTATTTTAATTAGAAAAGATTGTTTGCTTTCTACTATATTTATTTGGGCTATGGTCGGCTTGGTGCTAGTAGAGGAGTGTTAATGGAGTTCTTGTTTGATTATTCTTTGATCTAATGTTAGGATTTCTTTCAATTTTCCAGCTGGGTTGTTTGGTGCATCAGGGGATGCTTTGAAAGAAGCTTGTGAATAGAGTCAACATTTTTGGCTGTTAATATTGGTTTTGTGTTCTTGAGTTTGATCATCAGGGGTGCTCACATAAGCTCTCCATGAGGATTCTATGATTTTAGCATGAAAGTCTTGGATACAGGGTTAGTCATGGAGAAGAGATGGCCATTCCCTATTTTGATGTGGTCACTTGTATTTATCTTTCTCCTAGCCACTTGTTTAAACATTGGTATTTTGTCCTCTTTACAAACCATCCATTCAATCTTCCAGAGATCTGTACCTCTAAACGAATTAAGCCCCATAATCATACCTCTACCGGTTCCTCCACCAGCAGTCCCTCCCTTACCCCGGTTTGCGTATTCCATTTCCGGGTCAAAGGGGGATATACACAGGCTATGGAGGACACTGCAATCGTTGTATCATCCAAGAAACCAGTATGTTGTTCATTTGGATTTGGAGTCTCCTTTAGAGGAAAGACTCGAGCTTGCTTCCCGGATTGAGAAGGATTCAATGTTTGCCAAGGTTGGGAATGTGTTCATGATCAGCAAAGCTGATCTAGTTACTTATAAAGGACCCACCGTGATTTCTAATACATTGCATGCTTGTGCAATTTTGCTTAAGAGAAGTAAGGATTGGGATTGGTTTATCAACCTTAGCGCGTCTGATTACCCTCTTGTTACACAAGATGGTCAGTTTTGGCTGTCTTTACTAGTCTTGCAACATATTTGAATTTGAAAGTTGTTGACTGGTTTGTACTCTTAATCAATATTTTTGTTTGCAGATCTTATTTACACATTTTCTAAGCTAGATCCAAGTCTGAACTTCATTGAGCATACAAGCAAGCTAGGCTGGAAGAAGTAAACACACCAGACTCTATTTGCTTTGCTGTTAGATTGAAACTTTGTCGTTTTGTTGTTTGATTGGAATTTGGTTATGGACTGCAGGGCTGGAAGGGCAATGCCGGTGATTGTAGATCCTGCTCTCTTCTCTAATAGAAAATCGAGTGTACACTTCATGCCACAAATGAGACCTTTGCCAAACTCTTTTAAATTGTTTACAGGTTGCTAGTTCAGTCAATCTTCTCTTGTTAGCCTAGAAAACAGAAAGAAAAAAGTCATTACAATGAAAGCAATTTTTGCAGGTTCAGCATGGATGGTACTGTCACATTCATTCGTTGAGTACCTAATATGGGGATGGGATAACCTACCAAGGACATTGCTCATGTACTATACTAACTATGTGTCCTCATCTGAGGGGTATTTCCCCACGGTCATATGTAACGCCCCCGAGTTTGCTAAAACAGCTGTCAACCACGACATGCATTACATAGCGTGGGACAAACCTCCTCGTCAGCATCCGCGTGCTCTCACCATAAACGACACAGCGAAGATAGTGGACAGTAATGCAGCTTTTGCTAGGAAATTCAAGCAAGACGATCCTGTCTTGGACTGGATCGATAAGGAATTGCTTGGCAGGGTGAACGGGAGCTTCACTCCAGGTGGTTGGTGTGGTACCAACTTAAACTGCTCTGTTGTTGGGGATCTTGGAAAGGTTAGCCCTGGGCCTGGTGCTGTAAGACTTAGTAAACTTATATCTAGGGTAGTTCAGTCAGTAGGATTTAGAAGTTACCATTGTAAGTAGATTCAATAGAAGGATTATACTGTTCGGGATTTGTAGGAAATGTGCAGGGTTTGATCAAGCTAGTATCGAAATAAAACATCTGGAAACGACATTGTTATCTCCTTTTACTCCATCTCCTTCTATAAACCCTAAAATTTATAGGATTGATGCTCAGAAGGTCTGTGATCGTATGCACTTTACTGGTTGTGTTCGTGTTGATGTGGATGAGCTTAAAGGAGGCATTTGGCTTCTTTGGTATGATGAACACATCTCTCTTGTTGTTGTTACTACGGACGAGGGTTTTGTGGATTTAGCATCAAAAGGGGTATACAAACTTTTCATTTGATTGTTGTTTATGCTTCTCTAACAGTTTCTCGTTGTTTGGGATATGTTGGGTATACAAACTTTTCAGTTTTTCTATATTTCATTAACCAAAGATAAGGAGTGTCTAGCAAGTTTAATAAAATTGGACAAAATCCGAAAATGTGTAAAGATGAAGGGCACCATTTGGTAAGGCATGAGAATGTGTAAGAGACATTCTATCCAAAATAACTAGGGCTGATCATAGTTTCAAAACCGAATCGAATCGAACCGCTAAAAACCGAACCGAATCGAAAACCGATTTTTCAAAAACCTTGGACCGAAAATCGAACCTATAAAAGTAGATTCGGTTTCGGTTTGAACCGAAAACCGAAAACTTGAAATATGCGAACCTAAAACCGAACCGATTTTGTCGGTTTCGGTTCGGTTTTGGACCTAGATGTACCTAAAATTAAAACTAAAAAATCTCGATAATATAACAATAAAATAAAATTTTCAATTCTTTAATAAAACCTGGATAAAATAACAATCTTATTTAAGGCACCAAGTACTAATTAAAATTGCCACAACTAAAAATAACAATTCTATAATAATTGTTATTAAATAAAATTCGGTTTTTAATCGGGTTTTTTCGGTTTTGGACCGAAACCGAAATTATAAAAAACACGGATCGAAGACCGAACCTAAATTGTCAGTTTAGGTTTCGTCCGGACCGAAATTCCTCGGTTCGGTTCGATTCAGGTAAACCGAACCGATCTTGCTCAGCCCTAAAAATAACCAGTGCTCTTGATTTGACTTCTTGTCTCGCGCATGGATGATAGGGGCTTAATTGTGTGCTCTTGACACACAATCACGTGACTTGTATTTGTGAAGGGGGCGCACTATAGTGCATTAAGAGCACGATTGCCATCTTGTGATCATGCATACAAATTAAAGTGCATGTTTGTGCTCCTAGTGTGCGATCGAACATCTCTAAATGTTTATTTGCGTAAATTTGTTGTTCGTTCATCTATATTAACAATACGACGTCAACAAGTTATCAACAATATATCAAATTTTTTTGAGCAATTATATCTTTTGTGATGAATAAAAATAAAGAGATCTAACTTGTCCCATTGGAAACTAGATGGAAAGGAGAACCTTTTATATGGTCATAAACTCTAGAATTGTGTAACACTTTGTTTTTGTACATTTTTAAGATGAACAAAGTATACTAACGTGTTGTTCATCGGTGTATACGATCGTGCACTTTGTATGGACGATCATGCACCCCCATTTATAAACAAATGATGCACGATTATGCGTCTATTACCCACGCGCGAGACAAGTGACAAAATCAAGAGCAATGATAATTTTAGATCAAATGCTTCTTAAAGGTTCTCACTTTTTGTAGTTAAGATGTTCTCACCTATTTTATCTTATATGTATAATTTGGTAAATTGTTCATCTTCTTAATAATCAAATTTACAACAAAGATCTACTATACTTGTATTTTGAACTTATATAGGCATGTGTGCATGCATTAGTGTCACGGGTCGAGTTATTCTCAACTCAGACCGCGCGGCTAACTATATTGTCGTCCCGACAAATTAAGATCAGTCTTACTCCTCAATGCTCCTTGACTACGAGCGCTTCGTCTGGATGACTTGACAAACTCGGAGACTTGTCGGCAAACCTTGCATTTATATTGCTCAATAGAGCTTTACAAATGAGAGCTTTACAAGAGAGCTTTTGGAGGAATTTGTGAAGTTGTGGGATGATTGAAATGAGGGGTGGTCTCCCCTATTTATTGCCTTGGCCACCTTCTCTTTGAGAAGGTTCCGGAACCTAATTCTTGGTCATTTTGATCCTTCTTGGTTTGAGTTTATTCTAAAGATTTTAGAACATTTTCTAAGACTCTACCTAAGTCTTCAAGGTTCCTTCGAATTCTAGAAGTCTCCGTCGTCTTTCGGGGAGATCCGCCTTTATCCGGATCGTCCCACCAACTTCTACACGAGTCTAGTGACTTCCACCAGTTTCTAGGCTTGTCTCGATCCTTCCGGTGCCTTCCGGGTCTCTTCTCGATCCTCTCAGATCCTTCCAGATGATTCCCCCATCTTCCGGAATAAATAGTACATCACTTTCCGGAATGTTCCGACGTGTTCCAGATTCACCTTCAGTATTCTAGATCTTTCATGATCGTCTTATATCTTTCCGTAATACTCCTTCTCTTCCTGGTGTGTCATCTTGACAAGGTCTTTGTCCAACCTTCCGCTTGACCTTCTTCCCATTGCATTGCCTCTTCACCTTGTCAAACTGAAACGGTGTCTTGATGATATCTCTTGGCAAGTCGTCTTGTCTTGTCGGTCGTGACATCATAGTGGAAAACCGGTCCGTAAACTAGGACAAAGAGGCGGGTGGACAGATTGATTCGACGGGATACCCTCTTAGGCATTTTTAGTAATATATATATATATATATATATATATATATATATATATATATATTACTAAAAAATTGGTGAAGAGGACCCTTGCAGATAAGAATGAGGAGAGTAGGGGTGGTGGCATGTGGCATGCCACCTCACCAGTTTTTTTTCCAGATTTTCTTTTTGAAATAAAAATTGGTGTTCATATTTTTATGACTATGTGTTCATTTTTAAAAGAGTCATTGTTCATATTTTATCAATAAATGTTCATTTTTTCTCAACACTAACTTTCATTTTTTAACATCAATTGTTATTTTTGTATTTTTTTAAAACATTTTTTCGGATTTTTTTTTGAAAATTATGCTATTCTTTCAAGTCTTGTTAATAAAATATGATGTTCATTTTTTTATAAGTATGTATTCATTTTTTTACAGTTATGGTGTTTATAATATAATCATTTTTTTTTGAAAATTATGCTTTTCTTTAAAATCGTGTTTATAATATTCAGTGATCGATTACATAAAAAATTGTGAAATCAAAGAGAATACAAGACGATTCAGGTTTTGTTTCTTCGAATTTCTACTCTCATTGTTTAGATTTTCATGCTTAAAGTTTAGGTTGCATTATGATTGATGTTTGAACTCGAAATCAAATTTGTTTGAATCATTTTGTGTTTGATAAGTTTGATTGAAAAAATACATGTATATACATATGTTGATATGGTCTAATAGCTCCAATTGAATAATCTATATGCTCCTTTTAGTGCGCACGCAAACTGTTCGGCAAAATGCCTTATAGAAAAATAGTGTATAATATTTACATGAACAATGACATAAAAAGTATGAACATTAACGAATAAAAACATGAACAATGACGTATAAAAGTATGAACACTGATAAGTTATCTATAACTTTGACACATACATAACATATTATGATCATCTTTTAACGCTTTGTGATGAGTTTTTTTATTTTTTGTGGTTATATACTGTAATTGAACATCTATGTTTTAGAAAATGAACACAAAAGAATAAATGGACATGACACTTTGATAAATAAAAATACTATGAACACCAATGTATAAAAACATGAACAATGACATATAAAAGTATGAACACCGATAACTATTTTGAACGTAAGGGTATTTTTCCAGATTTTAAGTCAATTTACAAAAATATCATTAATGATGAGCGTGTGAGAGCCCTTGATTCAAATCCATCCAATGGCGTACAACCCTCCTAATTCCTATCTACAAGCTCTCTCCTCACTTGAACTAAAATCTCTATATATATATATATATATATATATATATATATATATATATTCAACAATTTTTGGCCAAATCGATTAATTATTCACGGATATTCGATCATCCGTTTGAACCGGTACCTAACACCTTAATATCCTAAATCTATATACATATATTAAAGAAGAAGCACTTATTCTTACGTGTAATATTCTCATTAACTTCAAGCCACATGTCATTTTCTCGTGCATTTAAATTTTATAATTATACTAATTTATAAATAAATAAATAAAATTATTAATATAGATAATAGATATATTGTTTTCCTTTTTAGTCTTACCACAATCTTCATTCTTAAGATATTCTTTTTATCTTTTTTCGAAAAAGTTTCCACTTTTAATTATAAAATGATTAGATAGTTTATTATTCTAACTTTAACATATAAACATATAATTCTTACATAAGTTAGGAAATATTATGTATGAATTATTATAATATAATTATTACATCTTCTTTGTTTTGTAAAAATATTATTTAAATCTACATAAGATAATTTGTAATTGAATTTTTTAAATATTCTCTATTTTAACATTTATAATAAAGTTTAAAAAAATTTACTTTTCATTAACTTCATGCCAAATTTTATTTTATTGTGCATTTTAATTTTATAATTATACTAATTTATAAATAAATAAAAATCATTAATATAGATAATAGTTATATTGTTTTCATTTTTAGTGTTACCATAATCTTCAATAAACTTTTAAGATATTCTTCTTATAGTTTTTTTTTTAAGTTTCCAACTTTTAATTATAAAATAATTAGATAGTTTATTATCTTAACTTTAATATATAAATATATAATTATTATATTAAGTAGGAGATATTCACTAGCTTGTCAAATGTATCAATTATTATAATATAGTTATTACATCTTCTTTGTTTTTTTTAAAAAACTACCTAAGATAATCTTGTAATTGAACTTTTTAAAAATTCTCTATTTTAATATTTATATTTTCATTTCTATTTTTCTTTTAATTTTTTAATTCACCAATATCATCTTCATGATAGTGTACTAACATTAACTTTAAAAAAGATATGTAATATTGTATTTTTAAAAAAAAATATTTAAACTACTTAATATAATTTATTTAGTTGAATTTTTTCAAAGTACTCTATTATTAAAATTATAATGATACATCAATTTTGTTTAAAAACTAGTTTAGTTCCCGTGCCTTGCACAGGTATTTGATAAAAAATAATTCGAATGTAGTTTTTTTTTTGCCTCAATGAGATATTTTCAATATTGATTTCCATCTCGATGAGATTTGTTCTAGATAATTAAGAATTAATAGCAACAAATTAATAATTTGAAGTTAATTGTGACGTTCAAGAACAACTTACCCATGAAATCTCATCTCAATCAATAACATATAGATTCCAATTGAGCCTAAAAACTTAATATTACACGGAAGATTTTATATGCAGCAATTCCATTCATATAATGGCCTTATTCATAATTTTGGCCAAAATTTTAAATAGCCGATCTTCAAAATATGTATTCAACTATAATACGGAGTTACTAAATACTTTTTAAAATAGTATATTATACCTTTAACTTGTGGTACTTCTAGTGCAATCTAATAATTGAAAGTCTAAAATCTAAAAACATGTTTTCATTAGCCTCCGTAGCAAAAAAAAAAAACAAGAAAATTAGAAAATGTGTTTTATTAGCGTTTGATGTGATTTTAAACTTGACGGTAAATTTAGTATTGTCAATTGTTTAAATAATTTTTTAAAATTGAAAAATGAACCGAAAAATTGTGAACATATTGAACTAATTTGATATGAAATTTTACAATAATAATAATAATAATAATAATAATAATAATAATAATAATAATAATAATAATAATAATAATAATAATAATAATAATAATAATAATAAAGGCTTGTTAGGTAAACCACCGTAAGGGTTTAGCAAAATAATTTTTTTTTTATAACTTTCATTGACTCATAAAAATTGAAGTATAAATCAAACTAATTTTTAAATATAAAAAATTGTGGGTTTTTTAGGTTAGATAATTGTAGAATAATCAAATTTGTTAAGGAGTTTAAAAAAATCTGATTTTACAGATTGATTCAAAACAATAAAAAAACGAAAAAAGAATTGAAATTGTGAGATGGTTAAAAAATGTGTTTTTATAAGGATTTTTTAGGTTAGATAATTGTAGAATAATTATATTAAAAAGAAAAGGAAAACTAAATCAAATCTATACAACAACCAAAATTTTATATTAAAAATAAAAGGAAAACTAAACCATATTCATTTATATTAACAGTAAAGGAAATCTTAATTTGATTGGATTTATAATTGATAACTTCATAATTATTAACTAAATTTCTATAAAACGTAAAAAAATAAATTTTGGATTTTTGGTAAAAAGAGAAAAGTTTGCCATCGATTGGAAATATTTAACGAATAATCAGAACGTATCGGTTCATCGAGCCGACAAGAGTTTGTTCGTTTGATCGGAAAATCGAAGTTGTTCGTTCCATCGTTTGATATCCTGAAGAAAAAAAATTGTTTGATCGGAGACTGAAAAGAATAAGCAAGCAGATTTCGTACCACCAGTGTAAACATAAAGAAAATTAGTTGATCAACGTAATGACATTAAAAAAAATAGAACAGTGACCTTAAACATGAATGAGAGATTATCATCTACATTGGCACCTTGTGAGCAAACATTTAAAAGGGAGCAAAGACATTTGTGTAGGTTTGTGACGATGAGAGTACCAAATATTTATAGTGGATTAGTGTATGATGGAAGATTCGTTAAAATATATATTTATTAATTTGATATATCTCATTTGAGATCCGTAGCTTTCATAGGAAGTCTTAATTATAGATTTTACAAAAACAAACAAATTTAACTTTTGTTGAACCAACCAAGGCAATTAAAATAAATTAAAATTTTAATAAAAATAAGTTTAACTAAAATCAGATTTAAAAACAAAAAAAAAAACATATTGAATATGGAAATTGAAACTCATCGATTAGAATTTATTTATTTATTTATAAAACTTTTGTTATTTTAAAGGGAGATATCTTCTAATTCAAAGAGATTTTTATTAATTATTTTTGGATGTATATTTAAACAGCTTACAAATTAATATAGAAACTTCTGATTCAATCTAACTTTTCCTATCGATATATATATAAACAGCTTACAAATTTATGAATATTTTTGCTATTTTAAAGGGAGATATCTTCAAAAAAATAATTAAAAAATCTCCTAATTATTTAACTTTTAATAAAATTTTGGTTAAAATATGGTTACAGAATAATGTTTATCAATTTTTTAGTATATTTATTTTCAGAAAAAATTTAAATGGGAGTTTAGTAAATATTTCACAAAAAATCATACGTGGCATTACTCGTTGAATGACACGTGGCGCTAGCGTCCTTAGTTTTAGTAAGTACTATAGATTTTTAAGAATATTTACCTATTCAATAAAATTATTTTAAACGATATATTCGATTTGTTTACCCGTACCTTGGCACGGGAATTACACTAGTATATGTTTAATCCGGTATGTTAAACCTTAATACCCATTTATAAAAAAAAAATGTAACACGAATCTGCATCGATGATTCAAAAAATCTTCGGATTTGATTAAAACTGATAGTAATATTTAAAGATTTTGTCTGATCAAATTAGTTTTTGTGACACATGAATCCAAATGAATATAGATATACATAAAATCCCGTCCAGGATAATTTATAGTTGCATTCTTAAATTGTATATCGAATACTAAATATGTGTTTACGCTTTATGTAATTCATCGTATTTGCATGATCAACTTTTAAAATGATGTTACGTAATTGTAATCAAATCATTCTAAAACGGAAGAATATAAATATCATCTATTTGAAATAGAGGAACCAAATCATATTTTTTAAACAGAAATTACCATACACTTAGAATATTTATATTTTTGTATTGGCCTCGAACATATAAAGTCCAGACGTATCTTCTCTCCGTCTTTCACTAATGAAATTGCCTGCAACCTGAGTTCAAATTTGTCAAAGTTTGCATATTTCTATGGGCATATATGTTTAATAAAATAAGGTATGGCCAAATCGATTCTTGATACGTTATATTTGAGAAGTTAACTTGAAATGACTGAAATTCATTAAAAATATTAAGATTATTCATGCAGTAAATCACTAAAATGATTCATTTCAATATTTTTTATTTTAGCGATAATAGAAATATATATATTTTTTCCGATCATGTATATTCTCTTGATTTCCCATCAAAGAAAGGCCCACCGGCAACCCCACACGTCAGCCAATCTGCACTATTAAACCTTCATCTCTCATTTCTGAATTCAGACATAAAACATATGCTTCCATTCTATTTCCTCGGTTGATTGTTTCCTACTTCGATCGTCTTCCTTTCAACTACATCTCCAGATTGACTACGTCTGCTTCCTCCTCTCTTTCGTGGTGACCCCTGCTTGTCACTTCAAGCAGCCGAGCATCTACCTTGAGTTTTCTCATGTGGGTATCTTTGCTTTGATTCTCTGGGTTCATGTCTGTCCTTTATTTTGTTTCTTTAAGAAAAGTTCCCACCTTTTTTCAATTTTCATTTTGATCCTTATTTGAGAGCCTTTTGTTGTAATTGATTAGGGTTCTGGATAACGGCTGCTCTGAATTTGTCACGTACCTGCAACTTACTGCATTTATAAGATTTTCTTTTTGTTTGAATGAAACGGTTGCTCGTCTCTTTGAGTTGGTGGTTTAGGTGTTAGGTATCCGTTTATTGGAGAACTTATCTACTTTCCTTTTATGGATTTTATGTATTTTAATTAGAAAAGTCTGTTTGCTTTCTGCTATATTTATTTGGGCTACTGGCCGGCTGGGTGCTAGTAGAGGAGTGTTAATAAAGTTCTTGTTTGATTATTCTTTGATCTAATGTTAGGATATCTTTCAATTTTTCAGCTGGGTGTTTCTGTTTGGTGCACCAGGGGATGCTTTGAAAGAAGCTTGTGATTAGAGTCATCATTCTTGGCTGTTAATACTGGTTTTGGGTTCTTGAGTTTGATTATCAGGGGTGCTTACATAAGCTCTCCATGAGGATTCTATGATTTTAGCATGAAAATCTTAGATATAGGGTTAGTCATGGAGAAGAGATTGGTATTCTCTCTTGTGATGTCCTCACTTGTATTTATCTTTCTCCTAGCCACTTGTTTCAACATGGGTATTTTGTCCTCTTTACAAACCATCCATTCAATCTTCCAGAGATCTGTAATTACAAACCAATTAAGCCCCATAATCATACCTTTACCGGTTCCTCCTCCACCAGCAGCCCCTCCCTTACCCCGGTTTGCTTATTTCATTTCCGGGTCAAAGGGGGATCTACACAAGCTATGGAGGACACTGCAATCGTTATATCATCCAAGAAACCAGTATGTTGTTCATTTGGATTTGGAGTCTCCTTTAGAGGAAAGACTCGAGCTTGCTTCCCGGGTTGAGAAGGATTCAATGTTTGCCAAGGTTGGGAATGTGTTCATGATCAACAAGGCTAATATAGTTACTTATAGAGGACCAACCATGGTTTCTAATACACTGCATGCTTGTGCAATTTTGCTTAAGAGAAGTAAGGATTGGGATTGGTTTATCAACCTCAGCGCGTCTGATTATCCTCTCGTTACACAAGATGGTCAGTTTTATGTCTTTACTAATCTTGCAACATATTTGAATTTGAAAGTTGCTGACTGGTTTGTACTCTTAATCAATGTTTTGTTCGCAGATCTTATTTACACATTTTCCAAGCTAGATCCAAATCTGAACTTCATTGAGCATACAAGCAAGCTAGGCTGGAAGAAGTAAGCACACCGCACTCTATTTGCTTTGCTGTTTAGATTGAAAGTATGTCATTTTGCTGTTTGATTGGAATTTGGCTATGGACTGCAGGGTTCGAAGGGGAATGCCGTTGATTGTAGATCCTGGTCTCTTCTCTAATATAAAATCGAGTATATTCTTCATGCCACAAATGAGACCTTTGCCAAACTCTTTTAAATTGTTTACAGGTTGCTAGTTCACTCAATCTTCTCTTGTTAGCCTAGAAAGCAGAAGGAAAAAAAAAGTCATTACAGTGAAAACTATTTTTGCAGGTTCAGCATGGATGGTACTGTCACGTTCATTCGTCGAGTACCTAATATGGGGATGGGATAACCTACCAAGGACATTGCTCATGTACTATGCTAACTTTGTGTCCTCACCTGAGGGGTATTTCCACACGGTCATATGTAATGCGCCCGAGTTTGCTAAAACAGCTGCCAACCACGACATGCATTACATATCTTGGGACAAACCTCCTCGTCAGCATCCGCATGCTCTCACCATAAACGACACAGCCAAGATGGTGCACAGTAATGCTGCTTTTGCTAGGAAATTCAAGCAAGACGATCCTGTCTTGGACTGGATCGATAAGGAATTGCTTGGCAGGGTAAACGGGAGCTTCACCCCAGGTGGTTGGTGTGCTACCAGCTTAAACTGCTCTGCTGTTGGGGATCTTGGAAAGGTTAACCCTGGGCCTGGTGCTGTAAGACTTAGTCGACTTATATCTAGGGTAGTTCAGTCAGTAGAATTTAGAACTTACCAATGTAAGTAGATTCAATGGAAGGATTAATATCTTTCAGGATTTGTAGGAAGAATGTGCAGAGGGTTTGATCAAGCTAGTATCGCAATAAAACAGACATTGTTATCTCCTTTACTCCATCTACCTCTATAAACCCTAAGAATTTAGCCTGTAACTTGTAATGAGAATTTTTCTTACTGTATTCATGAAGCTGTGAAGGGTATTCTTTGAACCCCCACAGGTGATACAAAAGAATTCCATTTACTGGTTATGTAAGAGCTAGAAAACTAATAGTAAATTTGATTTTTGACTCGTGTTAGATGGGAAGACTGATTCTTTCTTTCAATTTTTTATTTCTGTTGATGAAGATGGTGACATTCTTCTAACTTTAAACACTCAACTGTCATGAGGGCCCCTGGTTTGACAGTGTCAATCAATAGAGCTTTTTATTTCAATTTTGAATCATTCTTTTTCTTGACTAATGCTACCGGCAGGATTCATGATCACCAGGACCGCCAGTAGCGTTATCATTTTCAAATTTCAATCCTTTTTGTTCACTTATGAGGCTCTGTTTCTTTGAAAAATATTTTCAATGTTTTCATTTACTTCTCAGCTGACGAAAATGATTTCTGAGAGTTCTGGTTGTTAGGGAAGTGAGAAACATTCAACAATCAACAAATTAGACTCCTCAATGAAAAAGACAGATTTTTTCGACGAAAGACTCTCAACGAGTCAAAGTTGTTTTCTTTTTTTTAAAATATTTTAAGGAAATGTATCTGGTTCGAATCAAATGCAAGAATCATGTGCATTGACTCAAATAGTTTTTATTTATATTTTATGTTATTTATGGTTGGAGATAATCGTTCAATGCTAAGAGATTGTATAAATCGTTGATAAGCCTCAAAGATTGACACTTTTCACCTGTAATTGTGACCATATACACTGTGCAAGAACACAAAAACTACCTACCATGTACTAATCTACTTCTTCCAATTTAATTCAATACCCCGTGATCTAAGGCCGAAAATTTTAGGGCTCATCACAATCCTCCAATTTTGACATAAGAATATTAACCCACATGCCAAAATTCAAATTTTAAGCTAAACCATCTCAAGAATCTTAATGTCCCCGGTTGAGTTAGCTGCAACGAGTGTGGATGAGTTGCCCCGCCAACAGACCGAAGAGATGAACTGAGTTGCCTCATCTGGTCCATGCCCGTGTAATGGGTTTCTGCTATTGAATTTGTAAGACAATGCAGGCATGGGAAATGCTTTGTGGTATACAAACACCTGTATAATACAATGAAACTATATCATCCCTCAGGTAGTCATGACTGCTTTAACTTAGCAAGAGAAAGAAATCTTATTCAATCTTTAGTGTTTGATTTGTTCTACCTCATTTGTTTCAGAGCCAGTAGAAATGTATCCATCTGATACGGATAGCCCTACAAAATTCTGCAACAAAAACAAATTGCTCATCACTAGGATGAAACAGACATGTGCAGATGATTGTTTGATGTAACAGCATACCTTCACATTCACATGCCCGGTGAATGACTGAACAGGGCTATCAAGAATCCTAGATGTGCTTGTTGACAAATCCCAAAGCTTGATTGTATTATCCGTTGATGCGGAAACTAGAGTTGCTGAATCGACAAACTTCACATAGCTCACGGTTTTGCTGTGCCCTACCAAAGTGTAAAGTGGTACTTTGGGATTTCTCAGATCATAGTAATATACTTTATGATCAGCTGATCCAAATGCAAAAAAGCGACCAGAATCCAAGGGAAATTTAACACTACATACATTGGCCTTCGTTCTTATAGTACCAATGCTGCTCCCCTGCATTTCAATCATTAGAGAGGAAAATATTGTCAGTTGTTCAGGATAGGTAACTGCTAACAACAATTAAATGACAAGAAGTTCCTATAGATTTGCCTGATTTATACTCCAGAGCTTGACAGAACCATCATCACTCCCACTAGCTAAAATTGTTGGATCTGCTACTGAGAAATCAACAGACCACACCCGCTTTTCGTGCTCCTTGAGTTCCATGAAAACTTGACCCCTTGTCACATCCCATACCTGATATTTAGTCTCCTAAAGTAAAACACTGTCCAAGAGTAACCAAACAAGAAGTTAAACATCATTAGCTCGAATTTACCTGTACAACACCTTCAAAGTTGCTTGAGGCAATCTGGCTTTTGATGTAATTATTCCAGCAAATACTGCTCAGCTTTGACCGGCTAGCCATTTCTACAACAGGGTACTGGATATCACGGTCGTCGTGAAGGATGGCATCACATTCAAATACCTTGATCTTCTTGTTCACACCAGCTGAAGCAAAAAAATCGCCATCACGGTCAAAGCTTACAGAGCATACCAGATTGGATGAACTCAGTAGATCCCCTTGCTTCAAGTCTGCCTTAACTCTTAGCTTGGTAAATGACAGATACTTGCACAAACCTTCCAGGAAAGGACTAACCCATCCACTTTCTTCATCTTCACTACAAGCCTCTTTCAGGCATGAATTACTCACACTTCGTTCAGTCAAAACAATAGATCCTCTGCTGTTGCTACTTACTGCAGACTGTCCGGTCAATGGTTTCCGACAGGTGTTGCTGGACTTGCATCTAGTCAAAAGATAAGCTGATTCCAGTTTCTTAAAGTTTTTAAGTAATTGAGTGTGCTTGGAGAGAAGGCTTTCTTGATCCTCCATGCCCATCTCTGATGCACTAGAATGGGAATCAAGCTCGGAGGTCTCTAATCCGTGTCTCCCTCTCTTTCTTAGACTCGGTCTACTTGCCTCCTCATGTTCAAGCATCTGTAACAGAGGGAGATAAGAATACGAAAGATGAGCTTCATCCTCCTCTTTTGATGATAAACCTCCCTTTCGCTTAAAAGCTCTTTGCTTGTTCATAACTTCTTCAATATCAGAAGACAAAACTGAGGCAATATCTTGCAACTTACTAGCAGCTTCCTGCTTAGTCTGGCATATCATGCCTAAGAATTCTAACAATAACTCTTGTTCTTCTATCTTCTCTCTTAGCTCTATTGCTGCTTCACGTTCCTTTATTTCATGTCTTGGCTCGGTAAGGAAGTCACTTTGCAGCAACTCACTATCATATGACAATTTGCATGAAAATTGAGAATTACATATCATGGAAGTCTTGATTCATTGCTTTAAACTATTGAGAATGAAGAGGAAAACTGAAAAAACCTCCAGAGTAAAACCTCCCGTAGAAATACTAAGCATGGATTTGTTTATCTAATCTATAAGTACATTTCCCTGATCACAATTTAGTTCTGAAAATTTGTCTTAAAATCTTCTCTCAAGTAATCTAGACCAGAGGTGCTGATTGTATACTGTTCGAATTACCTATCGATGCAACATTGCTTGGAAAACCTAGCATTTTATGAACATGATTCAAGTAAAAAAAATAACTAAATCTATGAACCCTTTTAATATATCAAATTTGTAAACAGGCGCATTTGTTTTATTAGTATATTTTCATAGCACCTGGACAATTGCATTAGTAGGTAAAAACAATCGTACATTTGCTACAATTTTAAAGCACAAATTCACATTTTAGCTTGAGGTCGGGTCCAATTATGATCATGTCCTTCATGAGGTGACAGTAACCAAGTTTCTGAACTATGAAAATAATGCATAGCAAAGTAAATATCAAAGGTAATACAAGACAATAACCAGGTTAGAATTAAGGTGAAGTTGGCAGAGAGGAAAAATTTACCCCATTTTTGGTCGACTAGATGGATCAGGATGCAGCAACCACAGGCAGAATGAAGCTTCTTTTGGCCACGTAAGCAATAAGTATGGAGGTAAAACACGATGTCTAAGACTTGACATTGTGCTACTCCTTCCTTCAGTTGAGCTAAATGTACAGAATAACTGCCACACATCAAGACACAACATTAGATTTTTTTTCCTCTTTTTATTTGGTGGTGGTGGTGGTTGTGCTGCATGGATGTGCATTATGAAGAGAGTTTGAGTTTGGCAATATATAGACCAAGAGCATATTTTCTAAATATACAGAATACATCATCTTCCATACATACCTCGAATAGAAGAACACCTAAACGATAAATATCTGAAGCACAGGAACTTGGACTACCTGCAATCTCCTCTGGACTAGTGTACCAAGTGGTCTCCATAAGTAACAGTGTTTTCATGGGGAAAGATTGTTTCCCTTCTTCTGCTTTGGTATCTTCTTCACCGGATGAATTTGATCTAGCTCTCCACTTAGGCAGATCTTGGAAATTTTGCTTAACATTTCTACTTTGGTCATTTGTTTCTTCTTCAGGAGAATCAGACCCAGAATCTGAACAAGATGCAGACTCAATGAAAGACACACGATTGATTGAAGACATGACAAAACAAGAAGGTCGGATATTATTGACTACAATTCCCTGTGAATGCGCAGAGCTAATGATCCCGACAATCTGCCTAAAAATGTGGAGGCATTCGACAACGTCAACAAGGCGTCCAGGGTTATCCAGCCACCTTCTCAAACTAACATCAGCATTTTCTATGCTGCAAAGAAAAGGATCAGCAGGTATACTCCTATCTGTGACACCAGATGCAACTACTTGATCTCCAAGATTATCGTTCGGAGCATGACCAACCTGGCTTTTCAGCACTCCACTAGTTCCAAACAAAGAATCTTGTGATGCCTCATCAGTTGATAAACTTATTCTGTTGTCATGATGCACCTGCAGATTCCTGTCTGAAGATGCAAAAGCATCGTATCTTTCAGAATCATCGGACTTGTCCCAGCCTGTGTCAAACGAACCTTCCATTATCAATCACTGATCAGCAAAGACACTTTCATCACCTCCACCATTTGGAGGTTAATTTTCAATTTACTCTGGGATGCATTACCAGATTCCTCTCAACTAAGAATCCAATTGTTCTTAAATCTTCCCGTAACTCTAACTCAGATTTTGCTAGCTGTTGCTCACAGAGACTCTGACAAAGATAATATAAATAGTAAGGTTGCGTTAAAGAAACTAACTTGTAGGAGCACCAACAGGAAACAACACAGTACAAAAATTGCCAGAAATTAAGCAAGTAAAGAATCCCAATCAGAAAGAGATAGAGAGAGAGAGACTCACCCTCCATGGAAGGAGCATAAACTAGGCTTAGTCTGCTATGCATCACCTGTAGGAGCCAAAATACCAATCAACAAGCATTAACCATTCAAGTGGCATCCACCTTTGATATTTATACCAGACAACCACAGCCTCATAATATTTTCTTTTCTCAATTAATCAACAAACAAAATCTCTACAAATAAAACGCAGACCATATGTTTGTGGTTGTGGCCCCTCCACA
Source organism: Fagopyrum homotropicum (assembly GCA_033239125.1). NCBI lineage: Eukaryota > Viridiplantae > Streptophyta > Magnoliopsida > Caryophyllales > Polygonaceae > Fagopyrum > Fagopyrum homotropicum. The sequence continues at coordinate 7,828,239 of BSWB01000006.1, read as the reverse complement.
AAAGGTGGTAGGTATATGCCTTCATAGCATATGGGCCGGCTTTATTTTTCACTTCCCGCTATTTATCTCCTCACAATCATCAATATATACCTTGTAAGGCAACGTTATTATTTTATTCAAAAATATGAAAAGTGCCCACGAAAGTCATAATAAATACTTAAGATTGGCTTGCATAATTTTATAATTAAAGCTCATAGATAATATTTACCTAATGTTCTTAATACGTGGCTTAACTAAGCCCTCTAGGTTTCATTACCCAAAACAGTGAGAAACCCTGTAAAGTGTAAACTTCATGAGAGGGGCCAATTAGATGATTTTTGAATTCCGAAAAGGATAAGACTTAAATTTACTAAAAAAATTAGGTCAAGTTGGAAATGAAATGATCCCACGAGGAAGAAGATGCGTAAAAATCTGAATCAGGTAGTAAAGAATTCGGAAACTGACCAACTTGAGGACAGAAACATGGAATTGAAGAGAACGAGCGAGATTCGAATTGATCAACCTCACCTCAAACCAAAACCCTAGAATGTCTCTTGGAACAATATAAACGGGATCTTTCAAGATTCGCAAGCCAATGTGCCGCTCTATTCCTGTCCATGCGAACACATGACCAAGTTGCAAGCGTCAAAACCAGACGCAAGGGGTCGTAAATTGGCCAACACAAAGCCAAGAGATTCCCGGAAACTGGACCTGCAGTTAATCTTGGTGATGATAGTCATTTCATCAGTTTCCCAAATTATATTTCTCCAACCTCTCTCCAAGGCCAATTCCGGTGCCCAGACCATGGCCTCCCCTCAGCATATTCAACTGACATGTTTGTTGGAATATTTGTTTTATTATGGATGAACAATCTTAAAAGGGATTTTGAAGTTGACTAGTAGAAAAGTTGCATTTGAGTGAAACGCCACCCAGATACCGGTGCAAATCATTCAAGGCTGATCACTCGTATCAAAAGAGTTGAAACTCTTGGTATATTTACGTGATTACAAAACCAAAAAGGTAAAGTTACGAGTTCATGCTAAGTAAATTTAAAATTGTGTACATAGCACGACCCTTATTGCTAACGGAATGATATTTGGAAGTTACAGTAAATTTGTGACATTTTGTTACGTTTTACGACTATACATTACTTTGTACGATTAACCCTACTAGTATTCGGACCAATTAGTTCAAAGTAGAGCTGTCAACTCACCTAAATGGGTCAAGCAGGCTAATTTACAAGTGCAAATACAAAGATATTGTTCTAAATCTAACCTCGGTCAAGACAAGATGGGCTTTCATACCAATTTTGACATGAAAACTGTATTATTGAGAGACATACTTGTTCATATCAGCTCTACCTAAGGCAGTTTGCAAATTACAATAGAACTAAGGAAGATTTTCAAATTCTAAGATTACATTCCTCTACAAGACTTTTACTACGCCTCCAACTGTACAAAAATCATCGCCGCCGATTCTTTTCTCCTTTACACTAGCAAGTACCCGTGTTAACGGCCAGTTACAGCCGATGACGTTGTTGCAGTCTTGTTCTCCTCGACGGCCATCTTCTTCATCCGGGCTTTATCAAGGCGAGAACGCCTTACGGCCTCCTGGATCTGACGGTCATGATCCTTCATCATCTCATCCGTGTTGCGTGACGGTACTAAGAGGGGCCCAGAGTAGTGTATCTTTTTTCCCTTTGATCCGTAACCAAGCTGTATAATTCCCATAAAGACATGTTTAGCAAATCCTACTCTAGCTTCAAGAAAAACATAGCAAATAGAATGATCACTTACAACAACAGGATCCCTGCTGGATGCTCTTTCTTCACCACCCTGAATCTGATGTTGTTGGTCTTGTCTAGCCTTGGAACCCGACAACTCTTTACAGGATCCTCCAGGAAACCGGGAAATCAGTTGTGGAATTCCAGTTGGTTTGTCTACTACATCGCCAGACAACTGGCTCTTCCTTGTAGCCAACAGAGTAGACATTGTTGACAAGTCAGACCCTGTTGAAAGCTTGGGGGCCTCAACTGTGCTCTTTCCAGCCTTTGCCCATGCTGCCTGGTGAACAAGTGGACCCGAGTGGGAAGCTTTCTTATGATTGTGGTTGTCTGTGTTCACTGCCTCTATGACCTGAGATGGTCTAGGTGGTTCAAAGGGGAAACCTGAGGCCACCTCCCCTTCTTGCTGAGGATTGAACTTTTCACTTCTGCTCCTCGAGTTTGACTGAGCTTGTCTTTTCTGTTAAAGAGAATATGCCAAATGAATTGAACGGTAAAAAAAATGTAACACCAGGGAAATTACATTTGGTAGGAATAGACTTGCGTAGTTGCGTAAGTCACCTGCATTGATACGACTAATTCAGCATTTGCATCAGGCGCGGGAACTCCTCGTGACTCCCTTGTGGCCTTCCTTTCAAGATTAGCCTTTTGGCCTATGTTCCCAGCAGCTCCTAGTCTATATGATAACAAGGGGTGTAAATCAGCAAACAACAACATCCTGTTACAGTGTACCAGCTTTTGTTTATGCTAATGGTATTCTGACCATGTAAATCCTTATTACCAAACACCATATCTACAGCACCTCACGATATTATACTAATTTCATGAAATAAAAGAAGCAGAAAGATACTAGTCTACGAAATTTAAGACAACTGGTTCCAATGAGGAACTGAAGAGTGAAGATATGACATAGCTAAAAGCTATGTTTCTGCAAGGGGCAATAGTTTAAACAGCAAATCTGTCAAAAGGTTAGAGCGGGCTATGGTTTTTGGATGGAATGAAATTACAATATCACAGCTGAAAACCTTGTTTATGGACTAATGCTACAATAACTAATAAATCTTTGTGAGTCCTAATACATTAGGGTGTCAGAAATCAGTCTCAGACAAGTATGGCGAGATTTCTCACATTGATTTGCTATTCGTTGCAGATATGCCATAACCTGAGGCTTACTGTTTCTATTTTGAAGTCTCACACTACTCCTTTGATTTATTTCAGGATAACAGACTGATTTTCTCATATTATAAGAAGTGAACATATATTATTCGATCAATAGAAATATGAGATGAAATCAAAATTTAATGAGAACATGAGTAATAGACCTTCTAGTCTCTTCATCCCTCAGTTTTGCATCAAACTCCTTGCTGGGAGGATACTTTGGCAAGCTTGATGGATCACATGGAAGTGGTTTTGAAGTAAAGAACTGGGAGAGAAGACAAGTAACTAAATATAAAGGTTTCAACAGTAAAAATTACTACTTGCAAGAAAAAAGGCCTAGGCAGTAGCATTGAAAATGCAAAATCAATGTCCTTTCTATGCCTTCAGTGAGGGAAGGAGTGGAAGAACATGTAAATTATGTTGACATCAGAAACAGTCTTTTGGAAAAATTTAATCTAGCAACATGCCAAGCACGGACAAGGATCCAAGGATAAACTTGAAAACAGCAACGCTCAAAACCAATATACGATCGTATTTTCTGAAACAACCCATCTGAAAATTTACCTCATTCCGGAGAGCCAAAGCTGCAGATCCACGGTCGTCTGGATCAATTGAAAGTAGTGTTTCCATGAGATTTAAAGCTGGGAGAGGAAAGTCCTTAAATGTTTCTGCAACAACACGCTTGTACGGTTGCTGTGGTTTAAAGATGGTTGCATGCGGCAATTTTGATTTCCGCCAATAATCCTCAGAAGGTGATCCACACAGCTTGAAAATCTTATGAAGTTGCTCCACCTGCAGATAGAATCATGCAATCAAGAAACCTGTGCATGGGCCATCAGGACGTGCAAAATTTTAAGGTAGCTCACCACCCCACATTTTGACAACCTCCTGAGCTACTCATCGATATAATATAAAATATTCAATAGCATGTCATGCACAAATTTTTTATGTGTATAAGCAGAAAACCCCCCAAATTTAACAAATGTAAAATCTATGTATATTCATAAGCTATATACCTCGGTTCGCCCGGGCATTATAGGCTTGCCAGCATATAATTCAGCCAGTATGCAACCGGTACTCCACAAATCCACAGCAGTTCCATAATATGTAGCTCCAAGTAAAAGCTCTGGTGGCCTATACCACAGAGTTACAACTCGACTTGTGAGTGGCTGAGTTTGATGAGGATCATATAGAGTTGCCAGCCCAAAGTCAGCAATTTTCAAGATCCCACTATTGTCAATTAAAAGATTTGAGCCCTTGATATCACGGTGTAGGATGCCACGACTATGACAGTGGTCAAGCCCACATAAAAGTTGCCGCATGTAGCACTTAACCTGCAAGTAATACATACAGCTGTCATAAGTTAAGTAAAAACTGTCCCTGTAGAACGCTTCCAGTGTCCCTATATTACCTGGGATTCGGTAAATTTTATCGATGGATGTGATGCAAGCCCTGCAAGATCATGCTCCATGTACTCAAAAACAAGGTACAAGCTGCAAGACATCCTTGAGGTGACAAGACCTTCCAATTTAATTATATTAGGATGGTTGAGTCTACGAAGGACATGGATCTCTCTAGCCATAAACCGAACACTTTCCGGCTCTAAGTTATCAAATCTTACTTTCTTCAGAGCAACAATTTTCCTCTTTTCAAGATCTCGAGCTCTATAAACGTTACTGTAAGTTCCCTGACCAATCTACCAATGAAAGAACACCTCAGAATAAAATCAATTCCAACAAACTGACACTGGATGGAGAAGTTCAAGAGAAAAAAGACCGAGAATTCGATGCACCAATAAACAATGCAGGATCCAAAATGTACAAGATAACAAAAGATGCAATCCATGATAAGAATCATTAGTGAGTCAGCATTAAGTGAACATTTCAGAAGATTTAATGATTAAAACTCGTCAATTTGTTCCCAAGGATCTCCTGTTCATGGTTGATCACCGTATTTTGTCGATACATATGGAAAGCTATATAATCATTTGCCCATGCTCTTTAAATTTGAAGATCACATGTATGAAGTTGCAAAATGCCAGAAGCATTGAATAGGAAATAACAAGATCAATTCAACTAGCATGTCAAATGTGATACTATAAAAAGTTGAACTGTATTTCATCCAGAGAAGTGCAATGGAGAAGCTTACTTTATCAAGCTTCTCGAAAGAATCAGCCCGTCGAGGCAGCCATCCATTGATGGCTTCACCAGCAACAGCAGCAAGCCACACAGGCCAACCAGCGGAAACCTGCTCGCCTTCCAGTGCTTTAGGAACGACACCACTTGCAGGATGATGAGCAATGGGATAATACTCTTTCTTCCTCTCCAAATGTTGTGCATGTAGCCTAACCGACCCATTAGCTGATTTATCAATCAGCATTGCCCTTCCATCATTATCATCATTTTTATCTTGCTTCCTACAGATATCCTCCCTTGTCTCTGTAGGCGGCTTACAAGACAGCCTCTCCGTTGGACTTTCCTTACTGTCCTCTATTACGGACGGTTTGCAACAAAAGCAACCCATTGCTCTCCAGAAAAACCGAATCAAGATTGATAAAACCCTTATTTTGAAGCAGAAATCAGTACTCTACAACTCTGAAACCTCCTCTGTGTACCAGAACTCTTAGCAGTGACAAGACTGTCACTTGCATATTTTGCTTATAGAAGAAAACAAAAGTTTTGCTCCTCCAATTTCCGAAAGAAACCCCCTGAAGACAGTAGAACCGAACCAAATAGATGATATTAGCTCTGTCCCTATCGCCTATTATAACCAACCCAATCAAACAAATGAAATTAAGTCGGCAAAACACACGAGAGGCGTACAGATTACTGGTTTATAGTCGAGCAAAAGAAAGCCCTAATTTGGTTAAGAATCGAGATGAAACGAAGTGTTACCTCCGAAGCGGAAATGTAGTATGATTGAAACTGCTTCTGCAGAGGAGTGGCTCACCAAACCCTAGGAGGTGATCAAGAACTTAGTTGGTAATGGGTGGGGGAACTAGGGGGCATCATAATTACAGAGAGAGAAAAGGTGGGAGCTTGTGCACTGTACACCCTCAGTTCTTTGGCTTAAGACCTGAAGAGAGACATTCTTCAATTCTTTCAATTCAAGGAGGAAGCTTTTCTTTAGTAAACGGAAAATAAAAGAACACACGAGCTCTTACTAGAAATAAAAAATAAGATTGGAATTACTAACTTTTCACGTCTTTCGACCATATGGTGGAGTATTTGGTTCTTCAGAAATAAAATCATTTTTAACACTGAGGCAATGAGATCGGATCACAACATCCTAAATTTCATTAAAAACCAAGGCCAGAATTGGAAAAATCGTATGATTGAAGACGATGACTACGATTTCAAATATATTCAAAAGAACAAATTACCCAACATAAGAAAGAAAAAGAATATTAAATGGGATAAACCAAAACACGGGTTCCACAAACTAAACTTTGATGGATCAAAACTCGATTCGGGAATAACATTCATTGGTTTTGTTATACGAAATCACTACGGTGATGTTATTAGCTTGGACGCTAGGAAAAATAACTTTAACTCGGTAATTAAAGCAGAAGCCTTTGCGCTAAAAGCTGGTCTAAAAGAAGCAATAAGGCTAAATATTAAAAAGATTGAAATTGAGGGTGATAACTTATGTGTTATCAGGGCACTCCAAGGACTTTGGAGTTGTCCTTGGGAGATCGAGATGATAATATCCGACTCCAGACTGGATCTTCGCTTCTTTGAGGAAGTTCAGGTCAGACATGTGTTTAGAGAAATCAATTGCGTTGCTGACCGATTGACCCATTTGGGAATTTCGAACCCCAACACATCCTTCTCTAACGACCCCGAACTTCGTGTTCTCATCCGCAAGGATGCTTTAGGATGGACTACCTCTAGAAGATAGTTCTTTCCTAACCGCTTTCCGTTTTCAAAAAAAAAAAAAAAGGAGGAAGCTTTTCTTCGCACGCGCTTACCATGACGCGTCAGTTCTTTGCCTTTCTTCTGAATCTTCTCCTTCGCTCTTACACTGTTATTGTTGTGATTCCTCCCTTTGTATTGTTTAATTTAAGTGCCTGCGGATTAAGCTTTTAAAAATGATCCGAATAATTCGCCTATGAGGTTAATATTTTATTTTATTTTTATAAAGTAATATATCAATATACGCTAACTCTGACAGGCCACCACAAAGGCACAAACCCATAAGGCCCACATCCCGTTACCCAGCAAGGCTGCAACAATGAGACCCTGTTGTACTGAGATTGATGAGCATAGATGAGCCCGAATCGAGGAGGATGCTAGGTAGCCAGAAGAGTGAGCCTCCTTCAGGGGCAAGGAGCTCGGCAGTGAGCTGGTCTAGTCCACCGTGGAGGGACTGGAGCTAAATGTGTCCATGCAGCCCCACCAAATCACATTGTTCTCTACACACTCAAAAATGACATGGAAAAAGTTTTAGATGGAACTAGTATGTTTGTATATGTGGTTTACTGGACAAGTGATTCCACGTCATTTGGTCCCGGAACGGATATAAGAAAAACTTAACAAGTATATCAATGATCCAATCAACTACGTGACTTCATCGACCAAGCCGGTAAGCGCTTTTAACCGAGAAAGTCCCGTTCTTTGAATGCCACCAGACCCAAAGGTCATGCGGGTTTCTCGAGCTGGTGATGATCTTCCGAATATCAATAGCATCCAATATGAGATATGAGAGAATCATTCCACTCAGAGGCACCATTCCGACGATCAGACGACCAAAAGGGTTCCAAACGTTGATTGAAGTGTAGCTTAGGGACCAACCAAGAGAAGTGTTCAAGATGTTCCCATTCTAATAATATATGGCGCAGAGAACACAGGTTGTAAGGAGTTCGGGTTCTGATAAGTCTCCACACTTGTGGAAAATTTTTATTGTGGGAACCTTGGAGTATTCTACCGACTATTGTTGTGAAAAATTTTCTTTATTACACCTTTCGCTACGTGTAGTTAGACAGCTTAACAGACAAAGTTGAGAACAAACTAGGTGTGTACAAAAGTACTAATTCACTAATCTGAAAATCCTATAAGAAACGATTTGTTAGTTGATAATTCAATTCTTACCTTGGGGATGTTTCAAAGATCACGGATTTGGAAACAGATTGGGGTTTTAAAAAAACAAAAGAAAGAAAGACTCATATCAATCAATAAATATCAAACAATAATCACTAAGATCAGCCGTCGATGTCTAATTCATCCGGTCAAATAACTATAATCAAGATTAAATCTCAGGATTAAATCTCAGGACTAAGGTTAATTTGAAGACTCGATATCCGCTCAACCCGACTAAATTGGATATCTTATTACTCCGCATCAAGTTCAGATCGGACTTTTAGTAACTGTCGGATCGAATATCCGATGATACTGCGTAGTGTGAACCTTAGTCGAAGGTTATTTCTAAACCATTCTTGCACGTGGAACCCCACCCCCTTGCTATAACAGATTTTGGGCCCCACGGTCATGTCAGATTACATGTGATGTGACCATGTGCCATTTTCGCCTCTTGTCTCTTCTTTGTAGAGACTATACAGGAAACTATACCAAAAATAAATAGAAACTTTACACGAAAAGGTGGGAAACAGGCCTTACTTAGGCCCAAACATTTGGGCCCTAGATTTAGGTTATAGCCCAGTGGGATTAGGTGGTTTTAGCATAGTGCATTCTCTACAGGATTTGTTTTAAAAGAAAAGCATTCAATTCCAATTGTTATTCACAACAAATAACAATGGATCTAAAGGTGTTTGTTAAATTGTGATCCAGTGTGTATTTGAGAGCAATTGCCATGTCATCTTAGCAGATAAACACGCCAAGCCAGTACCTAACAAAACTTGATTACTACAGCAATCACAACATCAAAGCAACTGGTGTTGAGGCAGATTTATCAACTACAGAGGTTGAGCGTCAAAGTACACAAAAAATTGTAGCCCGTCTGATCGATGCAAAGCTGGTGAAGGGAGGAGACTAGGAGTTTACAGACCTTCGGAGAGGACCTTATTCGTACTTGACAGGATGGTAGAACCGGTTAACGAAGAGCAAGGAAGCCCTGAAGCTTATAGCTCCGAGCATCAAGAAGAATGCATAACAAATGCAGACAGTGTAGCCTAAGTAGAAAGACAACTGCACCACCCCGTTCATATTAGATCTGCAGTAGAAGTATATCGAGTAGAGGAACATAAAAACCGAGGTTGTCCCTCCACGCAAGACCGATCTGCATCACAAAAGCCAATCACATCAGGTCAATTACCTTTCTTGTATATAGACTCTGGGGAGGGGGCATTACCTCCACCACCACTGATGGTCGTCTGCACATAGCTGGACAAACGTTAAGCCGGCACTCAAAATAGCAGTCAATAAGACGAGGATGAAAAAAGTTAGAAACAGAATACTCGGCAAAGTATATGTTTTGTGAGTCCACAAGGTTGCCAACAACTGCTGGTATTCCACTAGGATGGCACTAAAAGAGAGTAGGCCGGCTAAAAACATCTGACTATGTGTCCTGCGGTACCATCTCAAAGACGTAACTTCCCTCAACGATTTACGGGTAGATGGTGGTGTCTGAACTCTGGAACTAAACACGTGACCAAAAAATCCACCAAGGAAAAGCAATGGTACGATAGCAGCAATGTATATAAGGAAAAGCAATACTATGGTGCCAAAGGACAGGGCTGCTGTCGTGATTCCATATGATCTTGATAGTGTTGTAAGGATTAAGAGCACTACGGACAATGGACCCACATAGAGAAAGCCGGCCAACATAACACTTTTCATCTGCAAGTATTGAATCTTGTTACCCATTAATGTGCAACTGAAAGTAGAATTGACCCGTATTAACGGAATAGGATTAGCTTGAGAAGAAATTACCCATGTAGTTTCAGGAAACTGAGAGTGAAATGAAGCAGCGGTATAACCAGAAACAGGAGATGTCAAAGTGTATAACACAAGAACAGATGTCCATACTGTCCCATGGGCATACGGATGAAGTACTCCAAGGAATGTAAGGATGAACAAACAGCACACCCTGTAAAACGTTCAATAGAAAATAGGATTAGTCGAAAAGTAACACCCTCTCTCATTTCATCACGCACATAACTACCTTATCTTCCCCTTTCCCTCTTTCACTACCACAGGTCAATGTCTTGTGCTCTTTGTGCAAACTAAGCCCACCTACAGGGAACTTTTAAGCTGGATTTAAATCTAAATTGACGAGCATTACCAAGTGATCCCTTAGAAACTAAAGTTTGCATCCTACCATGGAGATTTATGAGGCTTGAAATATCTAAGGTCATTTTACCAAAAAACTGTGCGGTTTTTTCATTCCAGATATCCCAGTCAGTAGATTGACACTGCAATTCTAGTGATTACATGAGCATAAGTGATACCTACAATTTTGGTACAATCCAGAAATTATCGGTTTCTTAGTAAAATAGATTTTGGAGAGTCATCAGTCACTAGCAAACCAGATGTATTACTGATGTATAATTAAACATCTAAAAGATGTATCAAAACACCATACAAGGTTAAATGAAAAGAAGCTCACAAGATCAGCAATTGTGTCCCACATCCCATCAGGGCACAGAAGATTGACATGGATAGTGGACTTCTGAATAAATCACCATTGGTGATACTCAAAGTGACTTCTTTTCCTCCTTCATCATCTGCACTGGAAATTAAAAAACGAAAATGATTACAATGTGCTAAAAAAGATGATAAATTGACCTACACAAGCTAACCCATAATAACAAACTGAATCATGGCATAGGCAAATTACCTTTGTAAACCAATCTTGACGTATGACCTGTGGAGCATCATAAACAACCCAACAGCAAGAACAACTATGAAGAATGAGTTAACAAATGAGAACCGGTGGAGTAATTGAAGTGAAGGCAGTGAAGAAGCCCTAAAGTATCTTCCCATTCTGTTCTGAAACTGCACTGTTGTTGCATTCCAACTTACTGAATAAGTAAACTTAACATCAATTTCTGCATCTTCTGTTACGTCCACAACATGATTTGGGTCACCAAAGGCATGCATTTCAATAACATGGTTGCCATTGTAAAGAGCATTAAACTGAAGATGACTGAAAAGATAATACCTATATCCCTCCCTATCAGGGGTCAAGTTCTCCCCCTCAACCTTCCCAATGTAACCCCAAAATGGGAGATCATCGAAATACATTTGAAAGTAAAAATCTCTAGCAACAGCATCTCTAAGTTGTGCAACTTCACTCCTGTTAAATGTTCTCCTGCATAGCAACTCATCTTTCTGTTCCTGGAACTTCATATTGTATTGAGTGTTTGTCAAACAATCACCGTTTAAAAGTTGTCCAAGTGATTCCTTCTTTTTAATAAGCTGATCTGTAACGACATGAATATATGCATAGTGTTTCAACCATGTACAATTTCAAAGCTAATAAAACTCTTCTACTACTAAAAAAATTAAGCTCCAGGTTTACCTTAAAACTACCTACGTTGAGTCGTTGATCATAAGTATATCACAGAGTAACAATGATTGAGTACACAATATGAAGGAATTATGTGAAAAGATCAAATGAGTAATTGATCAAGCCATTGAAAGAAGAAAGATGAGAACATTTTCATATCAAGATGAACCTGAACCTATTTCCATCGTAGAGCAAGAACAAAGGTTATACAATGAATAGGAAAAGGAAAAGAAGGAAAGCATGAGAGAGATGAGAGAAATGTATTTTTTTTTACAAGATGAACCTGAACCTATTTCCATCGTAGAGCAAGAACAAAGGTTATACAATGAATAGGAAAAGGAAAAGAAGGAAAGCATGAGAGAGATGAGAGAAATGTATTTTTTTTTACAACAAAAGTATCCCAATAAGTAAGTGGCTATATATTTCTATACAAATCTGGGTTAGGCTGCCAATTATGCTACTAAGCTTATATTTCAAACTGCTAATAAAACTAGATTAGCAATCTATCCAGTCAAATAATTTCGCACCAATGCACTAAGTAGCTGGATTCACCAACTACTTACTTCTCTATAGTATATCATAAGTCAGCGGCACACAATATGTACATAACTGATGTGCAATTTGTAGTTTACAGCAAAGTCCACAAAATTGACCGTGATTGAGAAACCACAGACTAACCTGGTTGGCAGAAGGGCAAGTCAAAATATTGGTATGTTTCACTGCAAGATGGTGAGAAATGAAATTTCCATTTAGCTTATAAGAAACTACATAAATTTGACAAAGATTTACTGGAAAAAATGAATGCAGAGCAAGAAGTAACATTAGACCAGTTTTTAGTTACAAGAAGAGTTCCTTTCAATCAGGATATTCGGTCCCTTCTAGACTGAAACTTCAAACTAGAATATATGTAAATGGTATAAGCCAACAGCGCCTGGATGTAATCTTGGATAATGAACCATGCTTAACACATAAGATTAACAATTAGCCTAGAGCACAGACACAAAGCTACGGATCCACCAAAAACAATTCTTATTATATGCAACAATTTCATTCCTTTCAGGAACTAACCGAACTATAGCAGTCATGTACCAAAGTAATGTCTGGATACATCAAATCAACCTAGAAAACAAACTCTTCAATTGAGCATACACCAGACAGAAAGGGAAATAATTGTTTCAGCTTTTTAGGTCATGAACTAGTACGTAGAAAATTAAAAATAAATCAGCGGAAAGCCAGATACAATCAAGACTTCTGCAAATGAGAAGGGAACAAGAGATCTTATAATTCAACCTGGGATTATTCAAGGGCCCAATTGTATTGGCGAAAAGCGGGACCTTGTCTCCGACGTTGTAGCTATGATCAGTTGGGGGTGAACTGGCTGAGATAGCAGGGGAACTGTGCGTCATAATCACCATTATCATAAAAATCCACCGATTTGTAGCCATAGTCATGGCTCCACGACCTCTCGGGGGTGCAAGGGAGAAGCCAGAAAAAGGGGAAGTTTGACTGATGGAGAAATTTTGTTGATTATAAATAAGTTAGAAAATATCCAAACAAGGACTGGTGAATGGTTCTAATCACAATTTAAAAAAAAATCAGCCACTGCAAAACTGATATCATGGCAAATGTTATAGTACATTAATAATCTTTCATGCACAAACGAACAAGCACTTGCACTTTCCCGGCATGCCCGGTAATCTTTTGTATCCTTCTGACTTAGAAATATAGTTTCAGCATTTACAGAAAGAAACTGCTACTTTAAACATCAAGAGGGTTCAACTAATTGACCAAACAAAAAAACACAAGCACTACCACTTTCTGATCAATGAGCATGATCAAAACTATAGTGAAACACAACAGGATCAAAATCTAGAGTGGGGGACGTGTGCATCCGAGCGCATTAGACCCAAGCCCGGCACATAAACCCGATGAGGTTCCATCCTAAAACCAATTGGCAATAGGAGGAGTAACCCACCGACCTTATATACTAGGATCGGAGTATCCCATCTTTCGATGTGGGACCTTATTATCTCCAACAAAAGTGTCAGCAATAGTAACACAGAGACATGCAACCCTGTTAATTCTACTGTTAGAATACAGAATAGGAAAGACGGAGTATTAGGGGTTAGGTGTAATTATTTTAGAATAAGGGGATCCATGTGCTCTTAGTGGAAGCCGTTAGGCTGTAATAGGGATTTACAATTGCCACATGTAGGTGAACTTAGAGTTGGGCATTAGCATAGACAAGGCATTAGGCCTTCTAGCTCATCATCTATCGTCTATGTTTGTATTTGACTTTCAGCCATTGGCCGGTCAGGGTTTTTCGACTGGATTGGGAGTAAACTCCAAGATTCAGTTTCTGGCTCTGATTTATCTGTGTCCTTGTGAGATTATGAGATTGCCATATGTAGCTGACGTTAGAGGTGGGCATTACCATAAATAAGGCATTGGGCCTTCTAGCTCATCATCTTTGTCTATGTTTGTATTTAGATTTTACTATTTTAGCCACTGTCCGGTTAGGGTTTTCCAACTGGATTCAACTTCTAGCTCTGGTTTATCTCTGTTTTCTTGTGAGATTATGAGATTTCCAGGTGTAGGTGACCTTAGAGCTGGCATTAAAATGAACAACACATTAAGCCACACTTCAGGATTCAATTCCTGACTCTGGTTTATCTCTGTGCTCTTGTGAGATTGTGCGTTCTGTGTGTGCTTCTTGATTTATGTTCTATTATTCATATGGGCCGAAATATAAGCTCAGAAGCAGTAAGTCACACTTCAAATCCTATTAATGAAAAAAAGGATCTGGGTTTCAGGAAAGGACTAAAACCAGGTCTACAAGTAGAAAGCCCTTTAGAATACCAGCATAGACGTCTTACATTAGAGATTATTAGATACTTTCAAATGCATATTTAGAGAACACGGATTCTTTCTAATTCTTTCACCTTTCAAGAATAAAAAAACATCATCAGCAACATCATGAGACGGTGATGCTAATTACTAGAGGGCTAGCTTGCATTAGAGATTATTAGACGCCTTACATTAGAGATTAGAATTCGCCCTATATTGATTTCATCCCTAATTCAGTGAGTCACTATTTAAAGCCACCTGCAGCTTAATAGGCGCCTTACATTAGAGATTAGAAGACACCAACTACAACAGTACAACCTCCTTGACTCGTAATAAACAACAAGCCTATCCATAGCCTTAATAATTAGTGCATAAGAAAACACTATAGCATAAAAACACGTAAAGAATAAAAAACATCGGCAACACCATGAGACGGTGATGCTAATTAGTAATTACTACAGGGCTAGCTTGCATCTAGAAACATAAAGAGACAAACCCTTCACCACTATGGATGGCCCTGTATGCTCATCCCATATGGGCTCAAGTCATATTGTGGCATGAACACATATCCAACACCATATTGTAATAGAAGGATTAAAGAGCCCTTAATTCCGATTCAAGTAAATTGGGGTGAATGGATAAAAGTCCTAAATCTTTAATTGTAATTTATAATTATACCTTTTGATATGTGGCTAACCACCAGTAGATCTTCAGTGCCTGCGGCACCAGCTCCGCCACCAACGGTGCTTCGTCGACACTCGGCTCACCGTCGTCTCACGAAACACCGCCAAGCAATGTTCGTATCTTCGTCAACCTGCCGCCAACGATACTTCGTCACCAGATGGTCGCCGAACCAGTAGAATGGGTGTCGTCTCCTTCGAACGGGTCTTTCTCCTCCAGATGGATAATGGATATCTCTAGAATGCGCTCATCTTTGAGTTTTTGTTTGCGAGCTAGTCCTCGAATAAAAATGCATTTTGACCAAAATTATGATTTACCGAGTTCCCTACCCTACGGTTTCGACTCATGTGAGTGTGCTGCGAAGCCTGTGAACCGATCTCTTTCCTGACTGATATAGTTACATATTTATTTCGATATTTCAATTTACTTTCAAGTGTTTAAGACAAACATTTTTATTGTTAAATGAAGAAAAAATGTTTTTTTTACACATATAAGGTAGGGAGAAAAGACTGATCATGGTATTGAAACCAATCTAACCTAAAACATGCTTTAAGATTGGGAACTTTCGACACCCAATACCACATTTACTAATGATCCGAAATTTTGTGTTCACATTCGCAATGATGATTTACGATGGACTACCTCTACAAGATAGTCTAACATAACCGCTTTCCGTCATTAAAAAAAAACTTTGGGGTTAAAGCTTTAACTTCTAGCGGTATGGGTTCACCGTTTGGGAGAATTTCATAACCAATTTTTACGAGCTTGTCAAAGACGTTATTGGACAAAAGAAGGGAAATGATCTTTCATTTCTCATGGTAGTTTCAACTATTATTAATAGAGTTGATAATTGTGAGGTTATCATCCTCGATCTCCGCCATTTTGATTTCTATGTTTATGGTCCCGTGAGTGTCAATGTTGCGACATGCAAGATGGAAGTGATCCACACTTATAATGATTGAAAGCCATTAGGTTAACATTTTGGTTATGAATGACGTAGTCATAAACGCATTCCTTATCATCACGTTTAGATCCATCGAAATTAATTTTGACAAAGTTCGGGTTTTGTTTTGTCCATCTAATGTTGCTTTTGGGACTTTAGGTTAGCATAGTCTCAATATTGAATCTGTTTTAGCACAATTTGAGGTATGTCAATTATTCCTTTGTTGTTAAATACTAACTAATTTCTTGTCATCTAAATGATCCACCATATATGCGGCATATATCTTATTTCATCAGTGTTATATGACTTATTAATTTCATTCATTACTTCGGTCATTCTTGTAGAAGATAAGTATGTTTTAATAAAAAAATATATTTAGGTTTCCAAGAGTATATAGGCATTAAGAAAAATGGTTTTGTTTCCTATCAATTGAATAGGTCCCTTTACAAAAGTTCAAAATTTCTATTATTTTTGTATTCGTCCTTTTACTAATTTTGTACTTGACACATAATTGACGAAGATAATAATTGTACTGAATATAAAATATTTGAATTGTGCTAAAAATAATTATTATGAAAAAACCCCAATATAAGTCACTCGCTATCCCTTTATTATTTATCGTATTGTCATTAATAAAAACGTGTGTTATACACACGTTTTTTTTATTGAAAAAAATTAGTAAAACTCTCGTAGGCGTAGTAATTTTATAAAGGGTGAGTTGGTTAAGTAGGTACGTAACGTATTTTTGTGTATATAGTAGGTATGTTTTGTAATGTGTAGATAAAGTAGGCACTTAAAATTATGTAGAAAAAGATTAATTAGAAAACAATAGCAGATATTACCTAATTTGGATATATTCTCTCTCCTATATTAAATAAAAGATTCCTAATTAATAATGTAAACGGATTTGCTGATATGTTAAAATAGGAAATAGTAATTAAAATTGAGTTCTCCCTCCCACCCTTATATCAATTGGACTAATTAAACTTTGTATATTCTTTTGATGATACACAATATCAATACACAATTTCAACACAATATCAATACACAATATCAATTAGACACTAGTGATACATAATTTCAACTACATAATGTTAATAAAATGAAAGACTTGTGTAACAAAAAACCTTGTGTATGAAATACTCGAGCATACACAATTTCAATTACACAATAGTGATACATAATTTCAAATACATAATGTTAACAAATAAAAGACTTGTGTAACCAAAAACCTTGTGTACGAAATACTCGAGCGATATAAAATGACTCGAGTATACATAATGTACCTACATATTATTCAGGAAATAAATTCAGTGAAAGGTATTTCGTACACAAGGTTTTGGTTACACAAGTCTTTTATTTATTAATATTGTGTATTTGAAATTATGTATAAATATTGTGTAATTGAAATTGTGTATTAATATTGTGTATCATCAAAATAATACACAAAGTTTAATTAGTTCAACTGGTATAACAAATTATAATTAATATGAGAAATAAGAATATTTAGTTGCCTGATATAACAAATTATAAAATTTAATTGATTATTAATAGGAGAGAGAAGATTCTTCAAATCTTTCCTCTTTTAATGATTATTCAACTCATTTATCTTTATTTTTTATTGTTAAAATTAGGGTGCCTAGTTTGTATCTAAGATACAAAAAATACCTTCTTTCACCAATCTTCTCTTTTATAAAAGATATGTGTACGCGTAGTGAGGGTACGAATAGCATGAATACGTGGGTACGAATAGCAAACTCGGTAGAAATTTTATAAAAGATATGTGTATCATTCAAAGTTCCAATGACACGTTAATGATTATTGCAATCTGCTCTCACACTTAGGCACATTTTACTACACTTTACTCTCATACATGACACATGTGCACTTACTATATACTCACATATACATCTGCAACTCGGATCCACAAAGTTTCTTATATTTTATAAAAGTAAAATTAAATAAAATTACATCTAACAAATCTTGTAGTAAAAAATGGTTTATTATTGTTCGATTTAAGTGCCCGTTTGGTTGGAGCGGTGGAATGGAATCGAATAAGGGTAGAGAAAGGAAATGAAATGGATGAGATTAATTTTATGTGTTAAAATACCTCTAACCAAACATAGCTTTTTGATTGATTCGGAATCATTCCGTTACTGGGAATGATTCCCGGTGCTTCCAAACGGGCCCTAAGTCTTATTGGTAGAACTTTAGTCTTCGAAAATAAGATACAAAATTTGATTTTCACAATTTTATAATTTTTAAAGAAATTTTGAAAGCGTCTAAATTTAGAATAATCTTAGTCTTCGAAAATGGTTTCTTATTGTTCAATCATGGTTATTTAAGAGCCTTCAACTAAATTTTTATGATTTTGAAAGGAACTACTTAGTTATGCTATATTGTGATCCTTGATTGTAAGGAGCCAAGAAAGTTGTTCCATAAATAAGGTAATTAACTATACTTTTATGGGTATTAAGTGTGACAATTTGCAATAGAGACACTATCGTCTACTTATAACGAATAAAATCTCTTTTACAAGTTTTGAAATTGTTTCACACAATGTCCTTTAAATCGATAAATTATGACATCATATAAAAGTCAATTTAATAAAAAAATATGTTTATTTGAATTAAACTATTTGACTAAGGGCGTGTTTACCTTGCGGGTTTATAAACTAAATGATAGTTTATAAACCTTTGCTGATTTTTGTGTAACCGTTTACCTTGCGGGTTTATAAACTAAATGATAGTTTATAAACCTTTGCTGATTTTGTGTAACCGTTTACCTTGCGGGTTTATAAACTAAATGATAGTTTATTTGGGTTTTTAAACCCGTAAAAAATAACCTTCTCAAGATGAGGTTATTTTTATTTGGGTTTTTAAACTCGTTAGTTTATAAACCCGAATAAACTCAAACCCATAGTAAACAGGCCCTAAGTAATTTTGTAATTGTAAACTTCGACATTATCTAATCCTACCGAACATCCTTTTTTGTTCAAGAGAAATTTTTGAAAAAGATTAATCCAAATTTATTGCAAACCATATTTGCTAACACAATCCCTTCATATCAGTAATAGGGGCGTGTTATATACACAATTTTGAAATTACTTAGTATTGAATATGAACGCTTTGCATTGGCGTTCAATGTGAACGTTGTAAAGTGACCTTGACATCCAAGTTCGGACGCATTTGTAAAGCGCTTGCGCTAATTTTATTTTTGGGCACCCAAAACCCTATTCTTTTCCACACTATATACCCTTCCGCGTCCAAAACCATATCCTTTTCACGATATATATATATATATATATATATATATATATATATATATATGTTTATTTGAGCGAAGGCGCCATCAGAATGCGCTAAAATATATATACTTTTAGTTGAATACTTTCGTCAAGCGCTGACTCAACAAGCACCATCGGAATACATTTGATTTTGGTGGAACGCCATCATAATGTATTTGTTTTTCCGTTATTAAAAAAAATCTCGTGCCATTAGTTTATCTGTATTAATTACTTGTTCGAGCTAAATGTAAATCTAAAATTTTAAAAATAATAAGAATATATAATAACCTATAAACAATGTATAAATATTTAAAAATCTTGTACCGGCAAAAAAAAAACCTTTTTTATTCAAAATATTATTTTTAAAATTAAACAGGATATCACAAAATATTAATTATATATACGTCAAGAAATTGTAATATGATTTTGGCAAGCCTTTAAATTAACGGGATTAAGATTAGGGCAAATTTGGTTAGTAGGCTGTTTTGAGAAATTATGATAGTAATTAGGCTTTTTTATTTTTTTGGTAAGTAACTAGACCCCTTTTTTTTTTTTTTTACCGTCAACCCCTTCTCTTTTTTTTCTTTCTTCCAGCCGTTCTATCTTCCCACCACAAAAAAGGCCAAATTAAGTTAGCGTTGCTCACAACTCTCTGTCGACTCCATCCTTACCAACTGGAGGATGAAGAGCGGAAACCGAGTGTCCGGCCAAGATACAAGACGAGACAGAGAGCTACTGGAGGATGAAGAGTAGATCGTAGACGTAGGGGTCAAGCGACGTGTACCGACGGAATTCGAAGTAGTCAAGGTTCTAGATATAGATCTAGATCCAGATCTAGATCTTTATGGTGTGGAGGCCAATCAAATGCTCAGTGTATGCAGGTTTTGGAGAAGAAGGCCTTGGATTTGGATCTATTCTTTACTACATTTGCAATCTGCCCACAGGCATTGGAAGAACTAGCATTGGAGAAATTCAAGGTCTGGGTCACAGTTTTTGTCTCGGCTTCTGTGGTTGGATTGGGGCGTAGAAGCAACGAAGACCTCAAGGCGTGATTGCTGTGTGCAGAGAAGGTCCCGTCTGTGTGTAGATAAGGCTCTTAGATTTGTTCTTCACGATGCGTTTGGATTCTCACTGAAAAAGCTTGCTGAAAAGGTTTGGGGCTTTTACCACATGAAACTAAGTAGATATGTATATTTTGTGTTATAACTCATAGATTGTTTGATTGCATCCCCAAATAAATTTTGTTATGCTATAATAGACTACCTGTGAATTTGTGGGTATTGCAGAAGTTGTTCAGTCACCAAATTCAGTGATTAATATATCGGTATATGAGTATGCCATTACCAAAATTAGGTCAAGAGTTGCAGCGACTATTTTCAATTACCTTTCTCAATAGTTAGTATTGGACTAATAATGACATGAAAAAGTTTCATCCTTAATAGTACATTTGATGTTTACACAGGTATGTGATGGAGTTGCGCTCTCTAAAATTCTGAATGCAACATTGGTGATCCCTCATCCTGAAGTAAATCCTGTTTGGAAGGATTCAAGGTCTTGCTTAATTCTGGGTTGTAGTTTTGTTGAATACCAAGGAATTTGTAATGGAGTCATTTCTAAAGAAATAATAGTTTCCCTTTTGACAGTACATTTGAAGAGATTTTCAATGTTGAACACTTTTTTAGTGTACAGAAGGTAAGAGTTACCTTATGAATATTCATGGAGCACAAGGGAGTTTAACGCCACTGCCATTAGAGAGACCAGAGGTAAAGATAGTTGTACATGCTTCAGCTAATTGGTATACCAACAACGTTTCGCCTATATTAAAGAGGTTTGTGTAATGTTCTAAAAATTCATTTTGTGTTTACATTACCTAATTAGGCTAATACTATAAGATAGGATGTACTTACATTATTTTTTTGCTTGTTTTGAATAAGTTATGGTCTTGCTGCAATATCTTCATTCTCTCACCACCTATTTGAATCTCAGTATAAACAAAGTTATTGTAACACCCCGAATTCTCAGAACTCGGGACATTACTGGTTAGGACCTCACAATGGGTCCCGACCTCAGTTTGACAACAACATTACTAGGATCTTGCAACAAGACACAAATAAAGAAACCGAAATTCATAAAAATAATATTTTTAGGGTAATGAATGCAACACTGTCTAGCAGCCTAAAGTACTTAAACAAAAGAAAAGAACAACTGTCTTAACCAAACGAAAGGAAAGACAAACACAACCCCCAACCCCCACTCTAAGGAGTACGGAGACCCGGCTGACCACTACTTCCGGATCACTCAGCTGCTGGTCTAACCTGCGGTAAATCTAAAAACAACAACAAGAAGAACCGTTAGCTAGTTATCTAAATATTAGCAGAATAATAGCAGCACAAACACACACATAAAAATATAAACACCCATCATGCTTTCAAACAAGTCCGTTTTATTATCTTGTTTTAAGTTACTCTTTCACTCTAGTGATACTTATTTTGTGACACGAGGGATTCCCAAACCTCGCCTCCGCCCCCGTGTAACCATCAGGAATGGATCCGATGCATCTCACCTTGTACTTGCCTGGTCTGGGTATAGAGAACCTCCCAGTCTCCTGTCAGAGCTGGGCAGTGATGTCACGACCCGTTATACATACACTTGGGCCTTAAACGTAATAATAACAGTCGTCCTAGCAAGTTATTATTATTAAACACGCAAAAAGCACACACAACTACTATCACTCAACTAATATCCAGAAACTGGCTAAGTAAGTCGCAAGGACTTACCTGAGTCAAAACACACTCTAACACGTCTCAAAACAGTCCGTACTCGTGGTAACTCAAACGCCTGTCAAATAAGGCATGTGGATCAAAATCTCATCCAGATGTCCAACCTCATACGAAGGAATTACGGAAAAAGCTCTCTTACGGTAAAAGACCATTTTACCCTAAATGTCGAAAATTCTCAAAGTTTATTCTTAAACCTACTAACCCCTTTTGAACTTGTTTCCATACTTTGTGTCTCTCGGTTAGCTACTTATAGGTTATAAGTCCAAACTTGAATCCACTCGAAAAAGAATAACACTCTTCCTCCTTCCCGGTTACCATCTACTCTACTACATATTTTATCCGTACTAAAGACTTTAACCTTTCTCCTCAACTCACTTATTTAATTATGTAACTATTCGGTACTCATATATATATATATATATATATATATATATATATATATATATATATATATATATATATATCTACATATTTTATTTCCCATTTCGAGCGGATATATGTATACTTACGTATATGAGTATATATATTCTTGTGTACATTTATATATAATAGTCCCGAAATTCCAACCTATTCATATATATATATTTATATCTCATTTATATCTTACTCACGTTTTTATTATTTTTGCAAAGCACTGTAGTGCAAATATATATATATATATATATATATATATATATATATACTTATACACTATACTTGTACGTATATATATATATATATCTCAACTTCGATCTCTTACTTCTATACTTTTATATATATATATATATATATATATATATATATATCCGTTTCGGTATTCGGTACCCTATACTTAATTATATATATATATGTATATGCATCCGTAAATTCAAACCTTCAATTGTGTAGTATATAAACTTCCGTACACTACTTACATTTGACCCTCCCTTAACTAGCAACCTGCTTACTAGGCTCATATATATATATACCTACTGATATCTATATTTATATACTTATATACGTACTTACACATCCCTATACATTCCTTGCCTTCTACACATATATGGCCTCTATGTATATACAACAGTAAAGTCGAGGCGGCAACTTACTCGTCCAACCTACTCGTTCCGCACTCGGAGGTAAATCGCGATTCGGTACGGTCCAACAAGATGTCTGACGCAAGGATCGTAGCTTACTCGAGGTTTTGTTCTTCTCCGCGTTATACCACCCTTCTTGGCTCGCTACTGCCGGTTGCAGCGAGGAACGTCTTCGTACTGTACCTATTGAGTCACTGCAGCAAGGGAGAAGGAAATCCGGTATTAACCCGGCCGGTGAACACGTAGAGACAGGAGAGGTCGAGAAGGGAAGACATTCACGGACTACTTACCTTGCCACTGGAGACGTGCCTCGCTGGTCCCGGAGGTGTGCGGTGGGGTGTGGCGGAGGTGTGCAGTGGGGTGTGGCGGAGGTGTGCAGTGGGTGTAGCGTCGGCACATGGGAAAGGGAAGGTCTACTGCGGCAAGGGAGGAGTGTGGCTTGCGGCGTCGTTGGTGGTCGACGGAAGTGGCGGAAGCGTGCGACTGGGCGGTGGTAGCAGCAGCGGCTCTCCCCACCACTAGGGCGTCGGCGGTCCTCTCTCCTCGATGATGATGGCTGTGGCTTTCGGTTCTCAGAATGCAAGGTAGAAGATAAAGCAGCGGCACGCAGCAGGGGTGAAATAGGATTAGATTAGGTTTAAGCATAATTAGGTTAGAGTTAGAATTAATTTAGGTAGTGGGCTGGTGGGCTTTGTATGTGGGCCTTGTAATGGGCCACATCCGGCCTGCCCTCGCATAAAAATAAGAATACGAAACTCGTTACTCGCCCCGGGTTTCCGGTTATGCGCGGGAATTTATATAATACGGAATTATATTCCGTTTTGTATAAATTATTGTTTAATTTTAACGTGCGTAAAATTTATTTTCAGTTACATAGTCTCATCATTTTATGTGAATTAAGGTCACATAAAATGATAGAACCTAAAACTCGTTTTATTTTATTTATTTATTTAAGATTGACATATCGGAATTCGGTTAACATCCGGGTTAACGGAGTTTAAAATTTTCGGTTATTACAGTTATTCATGAGAAATACCAGAAATTTATATTATAATTTATGGTATGAGAAATATCATGAAATGTAGCTTTTAATTTAGGTGTACGTAACTTAGGTATAATATGTTTTTTTTCTCTGGTATGTATAATTTCCGGTATGTATAATTTCTGGTATGAACAATTTTTGGTATGAACAATTTCTGTTATGAATAATTTCTGGTATGAACAATTTCTGGTATGTATAATTTTTGGTATGCATAATTTCTAGTATGATAAAATTTCTGGTATGAGAAATTTCTGGTATGAGAAATTTCTAGTATGATAAAATTTTGGTATGATAAATTTCTGGTATGATAAAATTCTGGTATGATAAAATTCTGGTATGATAAATTTCTGGTATGATAAGAATTTCTGGTATGAAAAATTTCTGGTATAAAAATTTCTGGTATGATAAATTTATTCCAGAAAATAAATAAAAAAAATAAAATAAAAAGACAATATAAAAAATAAATAAAAAATAAATTCAGTAATTAAAAATTAAAACTTACACTTAAATAACAAATAACATTCTTTTTTTTTAAATGGAAGGGTTAATTATTTTTACCTACCATTAAATGAAAGTGGTAAAAAAATTTGGGGTACATTTACTAAATCATATTCTCAAAAAGGCCTAGTATGTCAAATTCTCCCTTAAGATTATGAGAATTAAAACGGAGAAATAATTATCGTAATCTTGTTTGGTAAAGGAATTAAGGAGATTACATATGTTGGATTATGGAGATTGTGAGAATTAAATTATGAAAATTTTATAATCCTATAAAAAGTTAGATTATAAGGATTATGAGAATTATTAAAGCTCAAATCTCACTTTTACCCCTCTTTTTTTTTCCATCTCTTTTATCTATAAAAAAAATTAACACATACTTTTTTATAATTTTATCCACAATCATATTAATTTGTGAAGAATGGTGAAAAAATAAAGATTTTTATAATTTTACTGATAAAAATAAAGATAAATGAGAAGATTGGTGAAAAAATAAAGATTTTTCTAATTTTATCCACAATCTTAAGTATAATAAGTAAAAGATTGTGTCAAACAAATCTACTGGACGAGTTGAAAATCCCTCCCACCCTTATACTAGTTGAACTAATTAAACTTTGTGTATTCTTTTGATGATACACAATATTAATACACAATTTCAATTACACAATATTTATACATAATGTCAAATACACAATATTAATAAATAAAAGACTTGTGTAACCAAAACCTTATGTACGAAATACCTTTCACTGAATTTCTTTCCTGAATAATATGTAGGTACATTATGTATGCTCGAGTCATTTTATATTGCTAGAGTATCTCGTACACAAGGTTTTTGGTTACACAAATCTTTTATTTATTAGCCTTGTGTATTTGAAATTATGTATTATTATTGTGTAATTGAAATTATGTATTACTACTGTGTAATTGAAATTCTGTATTAATATTGTGTATCGTTAAAATAATACACAAAATTTAATTAATCCAACTAGTATAAGGGTGGGAGGGTCAATTCATCAAAAGAATATCTCCAAATTAGGAAAATATTTTATTTAATATAGGAGAGAATATCTCCAAATTAGGTAATATCATTTATTATTTTATACTTGATCTTTTTCAAACTAAATTAGGGTGCGTACTTTGTTAACTAGTGTATTACCCGCACTTTGTGCGGGTTGAATTTTAATAAATACTTAATACTTAGAAATTTATATGTATATTTTTGTAAAATAAAAATCTGGAGAATGAAATTATAATTATTATTATGACTTTTAATTCTCTTTTAAATATTTATCTCTTCTAATTAATTATATATTTAAACTCATATGTTAAGATATGCTCGTTGGTTAAAAAAAATCTTTAAAAGTTTAAAACTATTTTTATAAAACTATTTATTTAAATATTTTTAAAAAATTTAAAAATCAATTTCCAATTTATATTAACATTTAAAAATCACTTTTATAATAATTTTTTAGGTTTCGAGAAGCATGGCGTTGACACGTGACAATATAGGCTTCTGCTTTAATAGATATAAGATATGTATATTTTTGTAAAATAAAAATCCGGAGAATGAAATTATAATTATTATTATGACTTTTATTTTAAATATTTATCTCTTCTAATTAATTATATATTTAAATTGATTTGTTAAGATATGCTCGTTGGTTAAAAAAAATCCTTAGAAGTTTAAAAACTACTTTTATAAAACTATTTATTTAAATATTTTAAAAAATTTTAAAAATCAATTTCCAATTTATATTAACATTTAAAAATCACTTTTTATAAATAATTTTTTAGGCTTCGAGAAGAATGGCGTTGACACGTGGCAATAGAGACTTCTACTTTAATAGATATAAGATAGAAGACAAAAGGTACCTACTTATGCGCAAAGATACTTAAAGTACTTACTTAACCAACTCACCCATTTAATTTCACCAAACACCCATTTTACTTATTTTCATCATCATCCTTTTAAACAATTTCATCTCCTTAATTATTCATCTAAATAATTCTCTTCATCCTCGTATTTATTTACGTAATCTTATGTTACCAAACTGACCCGATATCATAGTTGAGTTGAAATAACTTTGGCTAAATTGGCACTTAGGGCCTTTTACACTATAGAGTTGAAATTTAGGACCCTACCAATTACAAATTGAGAAATAGGGCTCCTACTTTACTAGACTAATTCATAAATAGGACAAAAAGTTGACAAAAGTGATGACTAATGAGTGATGGCTGATGTGAGTGTTGATTGTGACCTTTTGATTGACATTTGGAGGAAATTTGGGGCAAAAAAAAAGCAGCCCTATACCCTGAAAAAATCCGCTTACCCAAAAATCCGCTTACCCAAAAATCGGCTTACCCAATTAATGTCACAATCATACCAAAAAATAAATTTCTCAAAGTACAAAAACATACTCGAAAACAACATACCCAATAAATCAAATATCAAAATAAAACAATATCCATAAATTGGATAATATTTTATATTTATACCCAATTTAAACATCACTTAATACAAAATACATACCCAATTTAAATTTGTCATACCTAAAATTTTCAAAACTCGATATTGTACCAAACATCAATATCAAATGACATTTGGTCATTACCCAAAAATTCGCTTGACATTTAATCATTATAACACATTTTGGGTAACCATAAAACATACCCACGACATCACTTTAAATATACTTAATACTAAGAAATATACTACAAAGCCAATAAACGTATATAAGCATACCCAATTTGAATTTGTCATAACCAAAATTTACACAAATCGATATTGTACACAAATATCAATACCAAATGACATTTGGTCCTTGTAACACATTTTGGATAACCATAAAACATACCCAAAAATATCACTTTAAGCATACTCAACAATAAGAAACATACCACAAAAACAATAAACATATACCCAATAATGAGAAAAATACTATAATTCATATTTGGGTAACGAAAACAATGTCACCCAAAAAAATTAAACATTCATGGACTTGGAAATTTCATCAAACTAGCTACATTAACCAAAAATAAAAGATAAACATGCAAAAAAGATACTTAAACCAAAAGTAAACATCTAATCACCATCATTTCAACTAAAGAAATTATTGCCCTATTTTCTAGTTTCCATACTACTTTTTCTTTATTTTATATAGAGGCCTAATTTACAAAAGATAATTTTAAGGGGTCCTATTTCCCTAATTAATTCAATAACTTTTTACAATCCATAAATTAAAAGAAAAGAGTTTAAAAGTCCGTAATATATTTTTGATCACTGTGATGGAAATTAAAAATAATTTTAAATACTCGTAAAGCAAATGAGGAAGAAAAATGATATTGTAATTGACTTCCACGTGGCATTCATCAGAAGATGGAGCAGATATTAAAATGCGTGAATAAAACGGATAGCTCAGGATTCCCCTTTATACGCGTTACGCCGTTACGTATACTGGCGAGGGCGAACTTCGTAATTTCCACAGACTTCCGTCGACGACGTTGATGACGTTGATGACGTTGATGAGTTGCAGTATATATCAAGGGCGCCAAAAAAGGCAAAAGAAAGTCTCGTCTTTCCTTCCTCCCTTTCTCTCTCCATCTCTATTTTCTTCTCTTGTACGATTCTGCTCTACTACTGACTTGTCCGCCGACGACGTTGATGGAGCCTTCACCGTCGACGACTTACACTCCTCACAACCCTGAGTATTCCCCTCTCCGCGTGTTTGAGTGTTTTTCTCCTTCTTGATCGGGCTGGCTTTTACTTTGTGATTTTCGTCTAATCCTTTCCTTTTTTTGGTTCTGTTTGCAGGAAGAGCATGTTTAAGGGGAGTGAAAGTGGAAGCAGTGGCATTTCAGCGTCGATGCCGGAAGGTGTAGTCGAATTTCCAACCCCAACCTCGTTTGTTGAGTCAAAATCGCTTGAGCACAAACAGGCTAGCATCCGCCTCCTGAAATTAAATTTTTTTTTTTTTTAGGGAATTTTGATCCTAGGGTTTGCATTGTGTTTTTCTTCGAGTTCACACTTTGAATTAATCTGACTAAGCGGAGTTTGATCAAGCCTTTTTTTATTTCAGTATTGATCGGTGGTGTTAGGTTGTTACTTGTTAGCGATGTGATCGCTCGTTGTTGGGAATCTAGTTATCAATTAAAGATGAGCTATTTGTGTTTTCTTTTTCTTCCCTTGATTGTGATCCAGAAAGGGCGAGAATGGTATAAGTTTTTGCATGAAGTAGGGGGTGCTGAAGGGGTTATCTCGGTTTTTAGGCTTCGAGGCGGGTGAAGTTGTGATAGCTCTCATCCTTGTGATCTCACGACTAGACCTGTGCTGTTCTGCTAACCTAACTTGATGATCAATGCAATCAAGTTGTCATTACACAGTTAGGGCTTTTGATAGATTGTCGTTTTCCTTGCTTTTGTTCGTATAATGCTTCCAGAACTATTTACCTCTTCGTGGACTTTTCTGAGTTAATGTCTTACTTCCGTTTCCACTTTTGTTGAGTCCTTTAGTAAGTTTCTCAAGTCTATTGGTAATTTTGTAATCAATCCCCTGGAAAACATCTTAGAGAAGTACTATAGAAATTTGAAACCTGTTAAACTACCTGGTAGCTTCTTGACTAAAATCAACCTTCAAATGTCTTTTACCAGTCATATCAAACTCTATTTCTTCAAGTTATGTTTGTATGGCAGACCATCAGATGCATAATTGAAAGATACATTGACATCAACTGTGTCATAACCAGGACAAAAAACATTGATAAGTATTCTTCATTTCCGTGTTCAGATTATTTGCCATGAGATGATTGATGTCAACAAGGATGGGCATGCTGAAGATCTTTTCTTCCTTGATGCGATCGATGAGAAACTTATCCAAAATGGCAAGGGAAAGGTAATACTCTTTAATCATATGACTCCAGACACGTTTTTTTATTAGTGTCCAAATTTGATGCTTTTGAAAATCAATTTTCTTTTATAATTTTTAACTTATTTCTTCTCAGATCTCCGTGCCTAGCTATATTAGTGATCTTGATGTGGCTCCTACAGACATGGTTCACTCATCTGATGGTTTTGGTCCCTTACCTCAAAATTGGACTCTTGCGGATATGAACAATCATGACATAAACTTCTCGGATGATGATATGATTGATGATGACTTTGCCATGTTACAAGCTCATTTTGATAGTATTGAGATCTCCCCTGAAGAAGCGGCTATTCCTTGGTGGGTGTCTCCTGAAGGCGGTAAAACCAAGGTTGTTTCTGCTAGTAGCTCTGGTTTCCTAAGCCCAACTTCATTTTTCAATCCTGGGGCTTCTAAAACAGATGATTCCCCATCTTCAACGTCTTACGATGGAACTTCGCAAGCTGGTGTCCATGTCTCAAAATCAATATGGGAACCTTTCCCAGGGAAAAAGTCGTACCATGGACCAGGGAAGCTAGCATCACACATCCAAAAAAAGCTAGGGACTTTGTCTAGTGCCTCTGATGCTGAGGTAGGCAACCTATTACCTTCAGGGACACCTTATTCTCCTAATTCTATGAACATGAAAATGCTTCAGCTGTCAAACACCAGTTCTGGAGCAAATAATCATTTCCCTGGGTGGAAAATTCAGGCAGTAGATGAACTGACTTTTCCTGGAAGTGAACTAACTTTGCACAAGTTTACTGGTGGTTTTATGGGTGGATTTCCATATATGCAAGATCCATCGACAGTACTTGACCAAGGAGTTTCTGCAGAAATTTCAGTACCTTCTTATTTAGCATCTTCTAATCCGGATGGTGGTGAAGTTCTGATTCTCAAGAGATTGGAATCTTTCAAAAAGTTCGATACTGTGCAAGATCATTCTGATCATCACTATTCCAGTAAGAATCAGTGTCGGGTAAGGCTGCATGGCATGACCTGATAAGTTCCTTGTTTCTTTCTGTTTCCTTTGAATTAATAGTAATAATAAAACTGGACACATTCCTGTCTTTGACAGCCATTAAAAGATTGGGTAAAGAAAATCCAGGAGGAGTGGCGGATCTTGGAGAATGATTTGCCAGGTGATATATTATTAATTTTGGTGTTGATTTTTGTAGTTTGACTTAGACTGCAAATATTACAAGTTCGACTAATTAGTCTACAATGTGCAATACTGTTTCTTTCCCAATCAAGTAGATACCATATTGGTGAGGGTGTATGAAACAAGAATGGATCTGTTAAGGGCAGTTATCATTGGCGCAGATGGTACCCCTTATCATGATAACATTTTCTTCTTCGATTTTCATTTCCCAGCGGCTTATCCCAATGTGCCACCGGTAGGTAATTGTTTCTCATTTTTGGATACTATACCTTTGCTCTTATCTATTTCTTGTTTAATGGATGGATAATGAAACTGTTTGCAGCTTGTGTATTATCACTCTGGCGGTCTTCGGCTCAATCCGAACTTGTATAATTCTGGAAAAGTGTGCCTTAGCCTTCTTAATACTTGGAGTGGAGATGGAAATGAGAAGTGGGTTCCTGGTTTATCTACTGTCCTGCAAGTCCTTGTCTCAATCCAGGGGCTAATTTTAAATGCTGAGCCCTATTACAATGAACCTGGGTATGAAGGCATGGCAGGCACACCTGATGGTGAAAAGTGGTCTAGGAGGTACAGTGAAAATGCATTTCTTTTGTCGTTGAAGACAATGCTTTATTCAATGAGGCAGCCGCCAAAGGTACTTTACAAACTAATGAGGCCTCATCATTTAATCAATAACCTGCAGTGACTGTCAACAACTGTACTTTTTTCTTTCTCTTAATGATTAACAGTAATAAATACAGTACGTTTTTGTTGTCTGTTTGGCTCTTGCAGCACTTTGAGGACTTGGTTTTCGGGCATTTCTACAAGCGTGGTCATGATATACTTATAGCATGTAAGGCATATTTAGATGGTGCCCAAGTTGGGACTCTGGTGGAAGGTGCCAACAAGACCTGTTCCAACACCTTCAAGACGAATCTTCCTGTGTACATAAACTCTCTTGTCAAGGCGTTCACTAAAATTGGTGTTTCAGACTGCGAGAAATACGTTGTTCCAGGGGATAAAAATGATGATGCAGTATCCAAGACAACGAGCAGCAGCCCTGATGGCTTCGAGTTTAAACCATTGCAGAAGCCAGACGGCTTCGAGTTCAATCCACAACAGAAATTTGATCATCTGGACGGGGTGAATGCTTAACCTGAATTCTTCTGTTGCTCCTATTTAATATAAACCTTGAGAGGCTGAAACATGTGTTTTGACGTTGTGTACAGCTGCGTAGGTAAGAGATGAGAAACTTGTTGCATTCAGATCATCTAATCTCGAATGCAAATGCTACTTAATATCATCTAATCTCTAATAATCATTTTGCCTGAAAATTTAGTATGGTCTCTTTTGCATTTAGTACTTTGTAGGCTACTATAGTGCTCTAGTGCTAATCTTGGTGGATCTTCGGCGGAAGTTTTTTAAAGGTAATCTACAGTAGACAATCCTTTTTTTTATTATAAAAGGAAACAAATTGTTCATCATTCTTTGAGAACACTGATGTTTGGTGTAGCCCTTGTAAATCTACAAGTTCCTAGACGTCCAAACAACCCATGAACATATGCCAAACTCATTTACTGTATCAATACCATGGTGATCTTTGGGGAGGAGAATAAGGTGTCCCATAAACTAGGGGAACAAGGTAGGGATCGCATTGTAAATGGAGGCACCCCTACCATGCTTCTACAACCATTGGAAATCAATCTCATTCCCACAACGATATTGAGGACATAATGCAAAATAAGATAGGTAGGGTTGTGCAGATTTGACCCGGACACCTGGACCATTTTAACGGTCCAGCTGTATATGTAATTTTCGGTTCCGATCCAATACCCAAAAAAACCAAGCTTACCCGGCCAATAGAGTTTGACATCGCTTGGCCTGCATGAATTGCCTTCTATAACCATTATCAAGGTCATGAACCCATGCATCATCCCATATGCTGATCGACTTTGAGCTCCAAATTTCTTCTTCCGGAAAAGTTAGCTGTCCAACCGTGTAAGGCATAACTCACGTGTTTACTACCGGTGAATATCACAAGCGATTTGGACCGATGATCATAAATAAAACATGTTGCTAGCAATTTAATCTTTTTGGGTTGGTCAGACCCAACAAACTAATGACCTAAGCCTCTTTGTTTTTATCTAGGGTCCAAAGAAGAACTAAATTGAGTTTTATGTCACTCTTCACTTTTGAGGCAAGCCAATTTATTTAAGTCGGGTTCATTTTGAACCGAGTTAGTCAATAATCCAAACAATGTTGCTCCTCATTAGAAGAGAGAGAGATATAAGGTATGCGAGGGTTTGATTAACCCTAATCTTTGATCTTCTCCCCGCCGCTACTTCCTCTCTTCTTCCTCTATTTGCATCCGATAACTCTTCTCATCGAGAGAGCTTCTTCAACCTCAGGGAGCTTCTTCCAAAACAAAGAGAGATCAAGTGCTTTGGTCTTTGACGATTGTTAGTTTGAAAGAAAGCTTGAACCACTACCTGTGTGGTCACAAAGAAGATCTTTGAATTTCCAAGTTCTTGTGACTTATGTTCTTCTTCTTTCTTTCTACTCTCTACTTTCATATTTTGGTTTCAAGATTTACATTTCTCCTATGTATTTATTACTTATATGTGTTTTTGAGCTCATATAGCAGATTTGATCGACTAGAGATCCTGATTTTAAATCGAATCTCGTTAACAAATTATCGTGTTCTTGTTTCTATCAAGGCCCGTTCGGTGAGGTTGAAGAAATTTATATAAAACTCTTAATTCCCTCCGTAATTTCCCATCATTCCCATAATCTATCTCTGCGAGGTTGAAGAAAATTCCATAATTTTCATCCCTGATATGTCCCATACAGAGATCGATCTAGATTGATCTCTGTATGAGAGTTTATGTTTGGATATTGTAATCTAGGTTTGCAAGATCTATAGAAAAGACAGTAAAACAAGATGACACCAACACTTTGTTGACGCAGTTCGGGTTACCCCTACTCTGCGGAACCTCAGGAGGGGAGGTTCGTCCCAATCTACTAAGCAATGGAAACAGTTTACAACCAGTAACAAGAGTTTGCATGCGAGTACACAAAGATCTACTCCTAAACTAAGATCTGTGAGATAAGAGAGACAACAAAGAGTTTAAGGTGAAGGACAACCCCTGTAAGGCTTTTGGACAAAGCTTTCGCAAAGCTTTTCAGGTCTTCTTGAGCAACTCTTGACAAGAGACGATTGGATCAAGGATAACTCTTCTTGGTCCAGCTTTCTAACCCTTCGCACTCTGTGACTTCTCGTGTTCTCTCTCACTTTCTTTGAAGACGAAACCCTAGCTGTGTAGAAGCGATCTACAATACATCCACCATATAAGAAAACCGATGGTTTATATGCAGTCCTCCAACATCTTCTCAAAACTCTGTGTTTTGTTAAGTGACAGCTCCATATCACACTATATTCTGATTTTATGAATTCTAAATTTGGTTAGAATATTTATTAAATTAATGTTTAATTATATAAAATATTAAAATTTCAATAGTTAATTCTTAAAAAATAGAAATTGATAAGGTTTGAGGTGTTAATAAAGAGTTTATGTAATTAGTTACGAACGATTTTATATGATTACAATAACCCATATTTTATCATAAGATTTGATTAAGTATTTACGTATTAATTTATATTTAACAAAAAAAATTAAGTCTCAAAAGTAACGGTGTTTCGTAAAGGGCAATGCTATTTACGCCCTTTAATAGTCAAAATCAATTGGAATTTGACATTAATGAAGAAAGGTAATGATTAACACAATAATAAGGGCCGCAGGGCAACGATGCGTGCTGGGATTCCTGCCTTCCTGTTGAGTGTTGGTATACCAAAATGAATAGAGACGATATGCTTTATATATATATATATATATATATATATATATATATATATATATATATATATATATATATATATATATATATATATATACTACTCGATTGATTTTGATTAGTAAATAATGTGTGCGCGTGCGTGTGTGTATATATAATAACTTTAAAGTTGTATATCTTTTTTTAATCTCGTTAACGTAATCGATAATTATATCATTTTTTCAGCAGAATTGATTGGTTTGATTAGTAAGTAATGCATGTGTATATATATAATAACTTTAAAGTTGTATATATTATTTTTATTCTCGTTAACGGAATCCATAATCATATTGTTTTTTAAAAAATCTCGCTAGCAAAAATTGATTAGTAAGTAATGCATGTGCATATATATATAATTTAAAAGTTGTATATCGCTATATATATATATAGTATAATCGTTAACGATTATTCGGTTGAACGAAAATAATAAGAACAAACAACTTAAATAAGATCCGTCTTTGAGTACAATAGAGAAGTTGCGACCAAAACAAGGGAGGAAAGGGAAAGAAAGAGAGCACAAGAGAAAGTGGCAGGGGAAGTTGAGGTAGAGGAAATGAGGGCCAATAAAGCACCGGTTTTCACTTACTGCCAAGTTGTCATAGGGTCGTATGACTTTGATTTCAACAATTTAGAAAATTTCATGGTTCCTTATGTTGAGCGGATAACAAATGTTGATAGCGACGAGAATTGTGGGTTTCGAGCTCTTTGCGTATTGTTGGGCCACAACGAGGATACATGGTCTGACATGCGCAAAATCATATGATGTTTTCCTGGACCATGAAGGGGTTGATCATAATGAGATGATAGAGAGACTCAACTGACTAAAACCAGCTGTTGTAGCACCATCCAAATATTGGATGGAAATACTCTTATGCGGGGCAATATTTGTCACGATCTACCAATGCACTCTTGTTTATTTGGATTGAACTGCGGCTCATAAAATCCTCCCGCTAACCCAACAAACGCCCCCCAAAGATGGTCCGGCCCCGAGATCGTTTGGTTTCATCGCTATTGACATGCCTCGTAATTATTTTGTTGTGGTAAGTATTATATTTTTTCATCAAGTAAAATCATTAATTGCAATTTTCGTAAAAAAATTTTTCTCTTGACCACTACATGTTCAAATTTGTACAGCTATAATGTAAACCAAATTGTTCATTGTCACTTGTTCTCTCACATATTGATATCCATCGCACGACACAATTGTGGGGGATTAGACCAGATGTACGAGCCACAAATTGAGATGTTTAAGACTCTTTGCCAACACTACGCTCGACCTACAACTTAGACAACCATTATTTATGTACGGTAATTAGTTAAGATTATTTTTATTATTAATGTTAATTAGCAATACTAAATACTATCATCATTAATAATATTAATTATAATTAGCACCATTTTTTGTATCAATGATAATTATCACCATATATTACACTACACTAATAATAACATTCCAAAATCCAAGCCACACAAAACCGTAACTCTAAAATTTTTTATTCTAATCCACATAAAACGCTTACAATTTTCTAACAATTTAGGCCGCCAAAAAGTACCCCAAATCGCACTTGTTGTGCGTCGAGAATATTTTAGTTAAGTGAATGAGTTGAGCCGAACTTAATTTAAAATGTGCTCTATATTTGTTATCCGAGCTTGAGTTGCACGAGAAAATATTAATATGCCCCGTGTACACACACATATAGTGTGGGTCAGGATCAGTAGGGGTGTTATACGAGCCGAATGAGCCGAGCCTTAGCATGCTCAAGCTCGGCTCGTTTACAAACGAGACGAACCCGAGCCGAGCTTTTGACGAGCCAAGCCCGAGCCGAGCCCGAGTAGCTCGCCTAAAATAATACTCATATAGTGTTATTTTAGCCGAACGAGCCGAGCTTTACCCGAACGAGCCGAGCTTTGACATGCTCAAGCTCGGCTAGTTTATAAACGAGACGAGCCCGAGCCGAGCTTTTGACGAGCCGAACGCGAGCCGAGCTTTTGACGAGCCGAACGCGAGCCGAGCCCGAGAAGCTTGTCTCATCTATCAGCCCTAGGGATCAGGTAGGAACAAATGTTATAGTAAGAAGTAAGAACACGTACGAATCGTTGGTTTAAATCATCAGCGATCATGAATTAACGTGATATTATGCATGATATTTATTACAATATTTATTTAATAGGTAATTAATTAAGACACCGTGCACCACGATATTACTTTAAAAAATAATAATTATTTGTGTAATTTTCAATAAATTTGAATATCAATTTGAAAAATTCAATTTCTCTTGTACGTTTGTTGAGTTTTTCATTAAATTTGAAAATCAATCAAAAGTTGAAATCTAAAATCAATCCAAAATTTTCAAAATCAATTCAAAAAATTAAATTTAAAAATCAAGCCAAAAATTAAAGGGGTGTCTTATTTACACCCCATTATGTATAAATGTAGTTGAGAAGTTTGATTAACATTTGACTGATTAGGTTGAAATACTTTCAACTTTTTTTTTATTTTTTTCCCTGTCTTTTCTAGGTACTTCTAAGCTATATATATATATAAATTCAACGCTTTTTTATAGGTTTTAATTTTTGGCTTGATTTTTAAATCCTATCGAGACGAGATTTATACCTACCCCTATTAATAATCATCTTTATCTTCGTATTTGTTATCATAAATATTGACAAGGATAAACCGCGTATAATTTCCTAAATCCTATCTATATGCATTATATTTAACCAATTATATTAGTAAAACAATATTTTATCTGTATAATTAAAATATATAAATTTAAAGAATTTGCTTAAAAATAAAACTAATCTTCTTCAAATCCTTACAAATTTTTTTTTTAAATATCTTTCTAAAATTCTTATCTTTCTAAAATTCTTATCTTTAAAATCCTTACGAAAACTTTCCAAAAAAAAATTATGAAATCTATTACTATAAATATCTTTCTAGGGTTCCGACCTCAGATCATACACCGGCCGAACGGTTGTACCGTACTGACCGACAATGGCGACTGTGGCTTACCACTACGAAACCCTTTTTCCGCTCGGCCTCTCCTCTCCAGTATCCCAAGCCGTCGCATCCTCCGACGTGGAACCGACTACCGGTGAACCTGAACCCATCACAGTCTTCCGCAATGAAATATCTCTCTCCAACTCTGACAACCTCGCCCCTAATACTACCGCCGTCGACTATTTTTCTCTCGATGTCTCCGCCGACGCCGTCAAGGGCTTGGCGACATCGACCCCACAACCGAGGTCGCCGCCGCCGAAGTTTGAGGATGAGAAGAAGCCGGAGTTGGCGCTTGAGAGCGGCTGGTTCCGTTCCAATTGTAAATTTAAGAG
This sequence comes from Fagopyrum homotropicum, assembly GCA_033239125.1. Lineage (NCBI taxonomy): Eukaryota > Viridiplantae > Streptophyta > Magnoliopsida > Caryophyllales > Polygonaceae > Fagopyrum > Fagopyrum homotropicum. The sequence goes on along the minus strand of BSWB01000006.1, from coordinate 7,790,456 downwards.
TCCTATGCTCCAACTTCACAAAGGTGATTGAAACAAAATTTTCGATCAACGAAATAACTTAGAACAGTTTGGTGATTTTTTAATTGTAGAGTTCTATTGGGGCAAAAAAATATCTAATTTATCAGAAGATTAGCTATATGTGCGCCTTACTATTTTGTTCATCCATGCATAATCGCAGAAATTCTTGATTTTTGTGACTTTCTGTCTCCTACGTCTGAGGAAGAGGCCTTGCGGAATTCAGCCATAGATTCTGTCTTTGATGTTATCAAGTATATTTGGCCTAATTGCAGGGTATGCTGTACGTTGTTCTCCTTAATCCTTACTGTGACCTCTTTATACCATAATGCTAATACTGTAGATACCCTAACCCTGCAGGTAGAGGTTTTTGGGTCGTTCAGGACTGGCCTGTATCTTCCCTCTAGTGATATTGATGTAAGTTGCTTCTCCATATTCTGCTCATATAGCTGTCTTCTCAACCTTCATTCCTTTTCTTTTCCACAACTACTTGAGCTTTTAATGTTAAATCATAATATTTTTTTGAAGTAGGTTTTAGCATTCAAGCAACAAAGGAACAACTCTCAGAACAAAATATTGCACACTTATCGATCTTTGCTGTTTTTAAGTTTGAATATTTGATGGAATTGAGCTTTCAAATATATATGCTGTTAGTTTATTGAAGGTATTGGTTAGATGATGCATAGTGTTTAAAAAGGCTGAAATGGCCCAAGAGTTATACTACAGATTCAAATATAGAGCTTCACTTTTGTTGCTATCCGATTTTTTTTTGTTTTCGTAACTTCCCTGAGAAAGTTCTGAAATATATTGAAGTTATGAATAAGGCAAATAAATATCCACTTTTGTTGCTATCGATCTTGATTAAGTTTTCCTCTACTCCGTGAGATCCCAGTCTGGATTCTCAATGCACTCCATGAATATTTATTTGCCTTATTCAGTTATGGTGCTCTGATCATTTTCAAGCGGCTATTCATCTATGTTTCATATCTTGAAATTTGGTAATGTCTTACTACAGGTTGTGATTCTCGGCTCAAATATCAGAACTCCTCAAATAGGTTTGCAGGCTCTTTCTAGGGCATTATCACAAAGAGGAATTGCAAAGAAGATACAGGTTCTGTCTTCTGAGCTTAGATGTGTTTACTTTATATTCATATCATATCCTATTAAACACTCGTATTGTCTTGTCTTCAGGTGATTGGGAAGGCTAGAGTGCCCATTATTAAATTTGTGGAGAAAATTAGTGAAGTTTCATTCGACGTTAGGTCTGTATTATTTCCTATTATTTGGCGCCCCTTCCTCTTATTCTATCTTTAGTTTGCACTTGACATTAATGTTCCCGTCTCTCTTCCTTGAGTAAGTTGGAAGATCTGAAATATCCTGGTATCCATTATTCGTTAGATTCTTTTCTCTAGACTAATTATTTCTTGCACGATATTGCAGCTTTGATCTGGATAATGGTCCAAAAGCTGCTGATTATATTAAGGTTGGTTGCTTCCTTGCTGTAAAACCCTGGATTTAAAATTGGATGAAACTACTGAAGATTTCCCACCTCTATGCGGTTTCTTTATTTAACTACTCTATTATTGAGCTGTTCATAATGTATTAGACACGTGGGTGGACTAATATAAAGCACTTCAGTATGAAACTTGGACACATGTCTTGCATCCAAGTACTAAAATTGCCAATTGGTGACTTGAATGCCATGTCTGTTAGATTTGTACAAAATTTGCTGATAGATGTGGTTCCTCGGAGATTTGAATATAAACATTTTTACAAGCTTGGATTTTTGTTTACACTCCGCAGTCTATGTATATATATTGTTAATGTAAAAAACCCACACTACTCACGTGTAATAATTGGCATTCAAAAGAAGCTCTGGTTTGTGGTAGGAATAGCACAGCCTTGCCTTGAACTACTAATTTCCATGCTCTCAAGTTGGCCGTTCTGATTGCTCAGTTGTGAATGAGGAGAATGATATAATATTTGAAGATGCTTTTGCTTCACGTGCTTTTAGCAAGTTATGGGCTTGTTTGGATGCATAACATTTGCTTCATAAAACAAGTGGCACGGCCTATAATACGTTGCACACTGACCACTTCTAAATAGTTTACTAGTAGTTATGTTGCATATTTTAATTTTAAAGCCTGATATTGCACGATTGTTTTGTACAGCATGACATCCAAACAGGTGTTAAGCGCATTCAAGTGTTCTATCACTTCTATAACTTATGAATTTCGTGTTTTTTCGGTTGTTCTTTTTATAGGATGTCATTGTAAAATTACCTCCATTACGGCCATTGTGTTTGATTCTTAAAGTCTTTCTGCAGCAGAGAGAGTTGAATGAGGTAACTTTCAAAGGTTTTCTTTTGGACTGAACTCAATGTTTTACATAAACATGACTAGGATTTACATATTTTGCTATTTTTTATGACTTAGGTATATTCTGGAGGAGTTGGTTCTTATGCTCTTCTGACCATGCTAATTGCTATGCTGCGGGTACGTATTTTAGAATTGAGCTCCACCACCATCACATATAGCTTTTTCTACTATGTTTAGGCCCTAATTTCTACATTTCATGTTATATTGCTAAAGATCAAGCTTGAAAAGGAATAAATATTGGAATAGTATTTTTTACGTGATGGTTCATTAATTTCACTCTCTTTCCTATGTGCTTATACTGTATATTTTCCCTTCCCACATTGGAGTTGTCTGTCTTCTAAAGAAAAAAAGAAGCTTGTCCCCTCTTCTTCACTGTGAGGTTCTTATAGGTTTCTTATTACTGCAGAATCTTAACGAGAGCCAAACAGTCCCAGAACAGAACTTGGGAATCCTACTGGTATGTGCTTAGTAAAGGCTATATGTATATCCCTTATTAAAATTTTTACTGTAGGAGGATTCCTTTTTCAATAAAGTGAACCTTAAAGTTTGTGGAGAAATCTTGTCCAATAATGCCAATTCATCTAGCTACGCTAATAACTTCTTATCTATGGATTAGCTCTATTGAATGACAATGTGCTTGAGGAAACTTCGTTCCTGTAAAAGAAGGGATTTTTAGCTCTTAGCTTTTTCTACTATGTGTAAATCCATAATTCTCGGTGGTGTTGTTGAAATACAGGTTAGGTTCTTCGAGCTGTATGCTCATAAATTGAACACCTCGGATGTGGGCGTGTCATGCAATGGGAGAGGAACCTTCTTCTCGAAGAATAGCAAAGGGTACATCACATATATATTTTTTTGCAGCAGAAAGTGATTGTGTTTATGTTTGGAGTTTGCATTTAAAATATATCGGATAAAGCAAACTTTTAAAGGATGTTAATTTTCATTTCTTGTGTTCAGGTTCCTGGGTAAGGGATTTCTTATTTCTATAGAAGATCCACAGGTGAGGGTTTCTCTCCATTCCATTGGGATTAGGTGTTCTATATACTCTTCTCTTGCTATTTCTACTATTGTCTTGTCGACTTATCAATGCAATGCACTGCATCTATGTAAATAGGAATATACATGCTAAAAAATGATTATCTTCTATTGCTTCATGCAGACACCAGATAATGACATTGGCAAGAGTTCGTACAACTATTTTCAGGTATTCTTGTGCAATCAATTAACTATGTGTGACATTTCATTGATATAAATTTTAGGTTTCATCATTACATATCACGGAGTAAAATAATTTGTATAATGAGACGCAAGTTGCAGGTCAATTTTGGACCATTAGACAAGACAATTAAAATGCATTTAAGATGTATGTGTACGACTTTTATGCATATCCTGAGTCATTTATGTTGAAACCGATCCCCGATATGATGTAATGGATCAACTAGTAAGCTTTAGCTTACTAGTTGAGTGAGATGTTTGTTTTCATCTAGCTTACGCATCCGAAGCTTATTCACCTAAAGTGAACATAATATTTATAAGGCTGTAATTTGTGATATATGACATTGGTGAATTGATATTCTATTTCAGATAAGATCTGCATTTCAGATGGCTTACTCCACGTTAACAAACGTAAAGAGCATAGTGAGCTTAGGTCCAGATAGGAGTATCCTTGGCACAATAATAAGGCCAGATGCAGTTCTAATCGAGCGGAAAGGGGGGCGTAATGGTGACATGACATTCACAGGGTTGCTTCCAGGAGCAGGTGAACCAGTAGCTTGTAATGATAGGCAGGATATCCTATGCAATTGGCAAATGAATGAAGAGGATGAGGAATACGCATTTCCCCGTGGCAGTGGTGGATCTTTTGAAAATGGTAGTGAATCCCCGAGAAAGAAGAGGAAGGCAGAGAGAAAGATGAAGAGGCTTCTAGAAGAAAATGGTAGTGAATCCCCGGGAAAGAAGAGGAAGGCAGAAAGAAAGATGAAGAGGCTTCTAGAAAAATCGCGAAGGAAGATGTCCAAGGTTGACGAGAACGGTTCTAGGAAACATAAGAGAACTTAAAAGAATATCAGGGCCATTGTTGTTATCTTCATTTATTGTTTAATGTTGTATTCAATATACACTGAACAATTGCACTGTAAACTGCATATATTTGTCAAACTGCACATAATTATGTGGTCTGGTTGATTTGATTCTTGGAAGTGCCCAACAATTAAAGCTGCTTTGAGACCTTTCTTTGAATTCCTTTCTACTAAATTTTCCGCCCAAAATTAGGTATAACGAAATAAAGGAATTCGATTGATGTGCATTCGTTCTTCACCCGAACCTGCTGTTATGTTTAATGTGTTTAGCTTTGCGTCCAATTTGAAGCGTTTATGTTGCTGAATCCTTCAATTTTAACAGTTTTTGCAGTATATATGATTCAATTGTCTGATTTTGAGCATGCATGGTTGCATTGTTTGATGGTATTGACCTGTTCATTAAGGAACATTTTACTCTAATGAGAGAAGAGTAGAGGGGGTCGATTACCTCTAGGGCTTCCTCTGATTGTTCGATGTTTTGGAATGATTGGTCCGTTCGACATTAAAGGTTTTTGTGATGAAAATTATTGATTTTTTTTTCCTTCTTCCCAATTTTGGGGAATTATGAGAAAATATTATTAGAATTATAAGAAATTATCAATTTTTATCTTCGTCAATCTCCAATGACGAACGGACCAAAAATGTGAAACCGATCTCTCCATTCATCAAGGTTGTATAGGCCGTTGATGAAACCACATCTTTAGTGAAAACTGAAAGCCGAATAGTAAAATGAGAGTTGAAGAATGAAAAAACATCTTCATCCTGTTGATACCGCAAGGCTCCGTCCGGATATTTATATATTATGCAAAAATTATCAATGGATTTACTTGTAAATGTTGAAAACTTTTATTTATTTTGAAATAAAGACATAGTTTGTTTAGGGAAATTATTTTTTTTGTTAAGATATTTATATTCAAATACCTAGCAATTTCATTAAAAATAATGAGAGTAAATTATGGAAAACTACTCTTTGATTTTAAAAACTTTTCCATTATCAACTATTGGACATAAAATATTACTTCCTTATATTCTTATATTCAACATTATACTCTACTCTAATCTAGTCTATTTGCCTCTCTCTGTATGTATATATATTGTACCTTTCCTTCATAATGACACACACTTTCACATTCTAAAAGCTGTCAAGAGCAGAATTTTTACGACCCTAACATTCAAATTTTTTTTTTCAGCCTCTATTTTGGCTTCTATCTTCATTGTCTGCATAATCTCTTCTACGATGACTTCTGATGCTCTATCTCCAACTTCCGATTTCTATCTTCATCTCTCAGACAACCCTAGCCAAAATATTTGTCAACTACTTCTCAAAGGGGATGACAATTTCTCGGAATGGAAGATTGCACTGATGACTACGTTTTCTGCCAAACGCAAAGAAGGTTTCTTAGATGGATCTGTCAAGCAGCCTGATGCTGATTCCTCTGATCTGAAATAATGGAAGAGTGTAAACTCTATGCTTGTAAGTTGGATTTTTAATGCTATTGAGCCTACTATTCGCTCTTCTATTCCTCGTAGAACTACTGTCAAAGAAGTGTGGGATGACATTCAACAACGGTTTGCCGTTGGTAATGGTCCTCGTCTCCATCTTCGCGCATCCCTGACTCGTTGCACTCAGAATGGAGATTCTGTTATGGTGTATTTTGGACGTATGCAGAAGATCTGGGAAGACCTAGACTCTCAATTGTCTGGACAGTCTTGCACGTGTGCCTGTTCTTGTGGACACACCCTTACCAACAAGAACAACGAACGAGCTCATCAATTTCTAATCGGTCTTGATGATGACTCGTTCACCACTTTACGATCTACCATCATCGGTCGAGACCCATTGCCTTCATTGAACAAGGTATATTCCTTAACTATTCAAGAAGAACAAGTTAAAGTGATCTCTCAGGCAAAACCTCCCAAAGCCGATTCATTTGCTCTCGCCGCTTCCCGTGGATCTCGTTCTCGACCAAAAACAAATATGATGTGCACTCACTGTGATCGTCCTGGACATGACATTTCGACTTGTTTCAAAATTGTCGGGTACCCCGATTGGTGGAACAATGGTCGCGGTGTCAGTGATCGAGTCCTCGATGCACCACCTATCGACAACACTGTTCCAATTCACGCTGGACGAGGGGCCGGTGCACATGGAAGAGGACGCGGCCAACCGGCTTCAAACGCCATTGTTGCTCACACTGCCTCAACTGCTCCGTCGCTTGTCTCAGATGCTGATCGTCAGGCGCTAGGTCCAACCATCTCTAATGATCAATGGACATCTCTGTATAAGATGTTCCAAGCATACCCCAACACTTCTTTTGCTGAAATGAGTGCAGGTAAAATTTCTTCCCCTTGGATTCTCGATAGTGGACCCTTGTTCCATATGACGGGATCCAAGGCCTTTTTATCTCATATTCATTCGGTTTCTCCTTGCCATATTCAATTACCAAATGGATCTATCTCCATTGCAAATCAAGCGGGTTCTGTTAACCTTTTATCAAATTTTATTCTTAATAATGTTCTCTATGTTCCCGGTTTACATTGTAATTTAATTTCTATTCAATGTTTTGCTAGTAATTTTTCTTGTAGTATCACATTTACTAAAAATCTGTGTATACTTAAGGACCACACTACGAGGACGTTGATTGGATGGGGTGATACTCGAGATGGTGTTTATTGGCTCCGATGGGTTCATCCACAATCCACGGCTAGTTGTTTTTCTACTATTACTGATCATGCCCTTTTATGGCATAATCGACTCTGACATCCATCTTTTAATATTCATAAACATTTTTCGGATGTTTCATCTACTAGCATTAAATGTTTTAAAAATAAAACCATGTGATACAAGTCACAGGGCTAAGCAAACTCGTTGTGTTTTTCCGTCTAGTCAATCTCATGCTTGTCATATTTTTGATCTTATACATTGTGATATTTGGGGTCCTTATAGGATTTCATCCTCATGTGGAGCATCTTATTTTCTCACAATTGTGGATGACTACTCACAGTCAACTTGGGTTTATTTAATGAAACATAAATCTGAAGTTCGGAAATTAATTCCACAGTTTTGTACTATGACACAAACTCAATTTTCAACACAAGTCAAAAGTCTTCGTAGTGATAACGGTACATAATTTATTGCTCTAAAACCTTTTTTTTTCAAAATTCTGGAATTTTTTTTCAAACTTTATGTTGCTACACCGCAACAAATTGGCCGTGTAGAACGAAAACATAGGCATATTTTAAACGTGGCTAGAGCACTTCTTTTTCAAGCACATTTGTCTATTCAGTTATGGGGAGAATCTATTTTAACGGCTTGTTTTCTCATTAATCGCACTCCGTCAAATTTATTAAAAGGCAAAGCTCCTTTACATCTTTTATTTAATAAACCCCCAAATTACTCTTCTCTACGTACATTTGGTTGTTTATGCTATGCTTCTATTCTTCCAAAACCATCAAATAAATTTTCACCAAAAAGCAGAAAATGTGTATTTGTTGGTTATCCTATTGGTCAAAAAGGATGGAAGGTTTATGATCTCTTAACTAAAAAATTCTTTATTTCTCGTGACGTTTTTTATGAAAATTTATTTCCTTATCAAAATATATCCGATTTATCTCCAAATTTAAATACCAATACTCAGTCTTTCTTCCTTTATTTTTCTAGATGATATAGAAAATATATCCCCAATTAACTCTACATCGCAGCCGTCCATTCCGGCTCTATCATCACAGCACTCCAATTCTCTCTCATCCTCTCCTTCTCTCTCTGCGGACCCCTCTAACCCTAATTCCTCTTATTCTTCATCCACGCTTCAACCTCCCTCTTCTATTCCATTCCAAATTCCTACAATCACTATACTGAATCCTCTTCACATGATTCTACTTATCCTTCGTCCTATTCTGATCCTCTACCTCTAATACAGCTTCCGCCACCGAACTCTCTCCATCTTCTCCAACCTCACTTTCTATATCCACTACTCCTCTCGATTCCTCACCTTCTTCTCCCCCTTTATCGTCTTCTCTCTCCAAGTCCTCTTCTTCTGATGCTTCTACTCAACCCTCCTCTACTTCCCCCCCTCGTCGAAGCTCTCGACACCATCAACTCCCTCTTCATCTGAAGGACTATCACTACGACACCATTTCTCATCTCCATCACCCCTCCCCTCCAACACTCTCGTCGGTATTCTCTATCCCATTTCTGATTTTGTGTCCTATTCTAACGTTTCTTCTGGTCATCTTAAGTATGTTCATGCAGTCTAGTCTTCTACAAAACCACGTTATGTTCGTGCAACTTGATGCTCTTACAAGAAATCATACGTGGGACATTACTGATCTTCCACCAAACAAAACATCCATTGGTTATAAGTGAGTATTCCGTATCAAGCACAAGTCAGACGGCTCTATCGAACGTTTTAAAGCCCGCTTAGTTGCCCTTGGAAATCGTCAAATTGAAGGTATAGACTACTATGATACTTTCTCTCCAGTTGCTAAGCTTTTATCTGTCAAGTTGTTCTTAGCAATTGCATCTATCAAGAAGTGGACACTACACCAAATGGATGTCCACAATGCATTTCTTCATGGCGATCTTCATGAAGAGGTCTATATGTCTCCTCCTCCGGGGTTTGCTCCGCCTGGAACACGCAAGGTCTGTCGGCTACGCAAATCCTTGTACGGTCTTCGACAGGCTCCACGTAATGGGTTTGCTAAACTCACTCTTGCTTTAATTCAATTTGGTTTTACTCAATCATATGCAGATTACTCTCTGTTTTCTTTTATTCGTCATAATCTTACTCTTCATGTTCTAGTATACGTTGATGATCTTATTATTGCGGGCAGCAATAGTGAGCTTATCTCAGGGTTTAAAAGCTACCTACATAGTTGTTTTCATATGATAGATCTCGGTGTTCTTAAATATTTTTTGGGGCTTGAAATTACTTGCACTACTAATGGTCTTTACTTGTCTCAACGCAAATATTGTCTGATTTACTCTCTGAGACAGGTACTCTTGCTACAAAACCAGCCGGTTTCCCTTTAGAGCAAAACCACCGGCTTTTCGACGACTCTAGCCCGTTTTATGATCAACCAGAACGATATCGTCGTCTTGTGGGTAAGTTGATCTATCTTACTATTACTCGCCCTGATCTTAGTTTCTCTGTTCACCTTCTCTCGCAGTTCGTCCATGCCCCTACAGTAAACCACTGGCTTGCCGTTCAACGTGTTCTGCGCTATCTAAAAGCATCTCCCGGTCAAGGCCTCCTCTTGTCCAGCTCCAACAGACTTTAACTGAATGCATACTGCGATGCAGATTACGCGACATGTCCTCTCACCCGTCGCTCCGTTACCGGCTTCTTCATCATGTTGGGTTAATCTCTGATCTCCTGGAAAACAAAGAAGCAAAACATTGTCTCCCGGTCCTTTGCAGAATCTAAATACCGCGCCATGGCCACCATCTCTTGTGAACTTATTTGGCTCACTGCTCTTCTACGTTCTCTTGGCGTCATACCTTCTGGACCTAGCAACTTATGGTGTGACAACCAGGCTGCTTTTCATATTGCCTCCAACCCGGTGTTCCATGAACGGACCAAACACATTGAAGTGGATTGTCACTTTGTTCGCGATCTTGTTCAATCTGGCCAGCTCTGTACACATCATATTGAATCTTCATCCCAACTGGCTGATTTATTCACCAAAGCACTTGGACATCGTCAATTCCACCACCTACTTTTCAAGTTGGGCGTTCGTGATCTACACGCTCCAACTTGAGGGGGAATATTGGACAGAATATATTACTTCCTTATATTCTTATATTCAGATTTATACTCTCCTCTAATCTAGTATATTTGTCTCTCTCTGTATGTATATATATTGTACCTTTCCTTCATAATAACACACTTTCACATTTTAAAAGCTGTCTAATTCTACATCAACCTAACGGTACAAATCATGCAAAATCACATGTAAAATAGGGTTCTTTTTAAATAGTGGTTCGCGACTTATATTATTAATACTTAAACTTAATATATATTAGTTTTATACCTACACCTTTTGCGATGTTAATTTTAATAAATTATTTAATTTATATAATTCAATATGCATATCTTGGATAATAAGGTGTATAATTGTATTAGTACTTTCTATTTTACCTAAAAGTATTTATATTTCACTAAAATTGTACACATTATGACGGATACTTAATAAAAATAAGTCATTAATTATTTTGCTAAATTTTAATATAAATCAACAAAAATAGTTTAATTAACTCAACTGAAAAATTGTTTTAAAATTTTACTATTTTATTTGTGACGACTCTAGAAATTTGCTACCAATGCTAACTTTTGAATAGTAAACTAGTAAAGTTCATTTTTAACTATTAGTTTCCTACATAAAATAAAGAAATAAAAATACTATTTTATTTATACAATTAGATGTATGTCAATGAATAAATAATAAAAGAATAACGAACACTCAAATGTTAAAGGGTTATCAAAAGCTTTCCTTTACCATTGACTAAACCGACCGGGCATGTTGCATGCAATGAAGCATATGATCTGCACAAGATATTCACGATCTTATAATAGCTGAAAATATGTATAATCTATAAACATATAGCTGTTAATTACAAGTACATGCATAAACATGGAAGCCATTGTTATTATACAAAACAAGCAAAATTAAACACAAGAACTGACAGCAAAGCATGCAAGATGGTCATAACACTCACATGGGCCATGCAGAATCGAGATCGTATACGTACATTCAGGGACATGATCAACAAGCGTTTCAACTTCATTATTCCATACACAAACAGATCGACTTTAAATGCATGCACTTTCTGATTTTAGTTTTTATTTTGTTAAAATCTGTTGATACAAATGAAAAAAATTAAATCACCGACAAAACGCGTTGGTTTTGTATATAAAAGTGGCAAGTCAGGAAGCATGATCGAAGCTTATAGCTTTGGCTGACTAAAATGGAAAGAAAAGTTTTGGTTTGTTGGGTGGTGCTCTTGGCGGCCGGAATCGGCTTTCACGGTGTCGAATCCAAAGGAAGAGCCGCGCGTTGGCTCAACGCGCATGCCACTTTCTACGATGCCTACCTCAACCCCGCCACTCTAGGTACGTACCATATTTTTTACTCCTTACAATAAATAATATTGAATATTGAAAAAATTCGGTTAAATAGAGGTATATTTACTAAATGAGTTTATACTACGTATACTCTTAATAAAGTAATAGTGATAAAAAAAACTAGTTAGTCATTTTACCCGATAATATTTACTTTTAAATTTGGATTGATCGATAATCCTCGTATACGCCCATATATATGTATATGAAGGGGGAGCCTGTGGATATGATAACACCATTCACGCGGGGTTTGGAGTTCACACGACGGCGGTGAGCCAAGTGTTGTTCAGAAACGCCCTTGCATGTGGCGCCTGCTACATTGTAAGGTGCAACTACAAGTCCGATCCCCAGTGGTGTCTCAATGGGCGGTCCGTCGCTGTCACCGCCACTAACTTCTGCCCTCCCAACAACAACGGTGGGTTGTGCGATCCCCCTAATCGGCATTTTGACATGGCACAACCTTCCTTCCTCACTATTGCCCGCCCCGGCAACGAGGGCATCATTCCGGTTCTCTACCGAAGGTACCCAAACGTCGAGTTTTGGTTTACCATACGTGTTTTACGCAGGGATTGAGTTATTATTTCGTTGTGTAGGGTGTCGTGTAAGAGGAGCGGAGGGGTAAGGTTCACGATGAGAGGGCAGGGCAACTTCAACATGGTGATGATCTCGAACGTCGGTGGGAGCGGCGACGTGAGGGCTGCATGGGTGAAGACGGAGGCGGCTAGACGGAGCGAGTGGACTCCCATGCAGCGAAACTGGGGTGCCAATTGGCAGAGCAGCCATGATCTCCGCAACCACCGCATCTCCTTTAAGCTCACTTTGGGTAATGGAAAGACGCTCGCCTTATACGACGTCGTTCCTTCATCTTGGACATTTGGCCAGACCTTCACCTCTCAACATCAGTTCTAACTAGTCATCTCATTCAAGCTCACTGTGATAATTATTCTGTAATCGTAATTGATTTTTTTTAATTCTAATACATACGTGCATACAGTTTCATCAGCAACTGGGTAGCTCAGTATCCCTAAACTCATGCGAAGATACTGAATCTGAGGAAAGTTCCATGGCTCAAAAGTTGCGAGGAGCCGCTATAAAAAATTAAACATCAAAACAGTTTACTCTGCCCAAGCCCGAGGCTACTTCTTTGAAAAGCTTAATGATCTGTGATCGATTTCGTCCACTCGGATTGAGATGATATTCCCCTCGTCCACCTCTGTCCATTTGATGGATTCATTCTCCAGGAGTTTCATGATCTGTAATGAACATAAATCTAAGTTACAAACACTATTTTTTTTTACCAATCCAATCAATCAAGTAAACTTCTTCAGAGAAAGTCTCAAGTCCAGAGAGGCAAAATTTAAATGTCATCACCTTCCATTGGACCTGCAACTCTCAGATAATCATATGATACTTTGCTAATAGTAGAGTATTAAGGATGTCTCAAGTTCAAACTTCTAACACATACCAATCGTTTGCGTGACCCCTCCTCTTTGGCCCTCCCTTCACCATTCCCTAGCTTCACCTTCAGGTATGGAATACCTGGCCACAATAAAACTAAATGAAACACTGTGTGCCCAAGTGAATAACTGCTTATAAACGCACTGACAGATACCAGACCTATTTGTTTTGGCAACCTTTGTTTTGTTTTGTTTAATAAAAGAAAAGCTCCATATCTAGGTAAAAATGCAAAAGAAGATTCATTATTACAATGAGTCTTACTCGATATGCCACATAGTGTGGACAAATGAGACCTAAGGTGATGAACAGACTCCTTAGGCGGAATGTCACTAAAATCAAGCAACAGCTCTTCTTCTCCTTCTCTGCAATCAAAATCCGGATATTTGCCAGTAAGCATCATTCTATCAAGGTCCGATTAAACCAAGTAGAGAAGCCAAAGGATAAAAATATGTAAGACATCTACCCTGTTTCCACAATCTTCTGCAAAGACATATCATCAACTTCTCGAGCTTTCTTGCTAAAGAAGTGTCCCTGAGATGTAACCAACAAGAACTTACTAAAAAGTAAACTATCAAACAAAGGACGGTCACACAGATCACCAAAGTAGCAGAATCTAGCTATACAATTTGTACAGATATTGCCAATATGATATTAACATTAAAGTTAGAACAAGCATAGAATTATAAAGACATTGGGTTGGAAATAAAGGCAACCCAACAGGTTCAAATAACCCAGAATCCTAGTCAAGGAGCAACAAAAATGAAGGTACTGAAGAATGACAACAAGGAGAAAACTACTTAGAAAACATTACTTCATGGGAAATAGTGAAGTACTCTTCATCATTACATTAATGTACCTGTTCCATCAATCTATCTGCTCGTGCATAATCCCCCTTGAGAAATGCTTCACCAGCCTAGATATAGCAGATAAAAGGTTCAGATCGCTTATTTATTAACAAACAATTGTCATAAGAAAAGTATGATTGGCATATCACATCAGGAAATACAGGAGGAGGTCTATAATATTTTGAAAAGTGCAAATAAAGGAACTGAAGAAGATGGAATAAGTAAATGAGTTCCAGACTTTACTTACAGCTTTATAGTACTCTTTCATTGTAGCCCAATGCTCCTTGACTGCTTGGCTAAGGACATGGAAGCTATCCTCATCTTCTACTCAAACAACAAGAAAAAATAAAGGAAGAAAGTGTGAGGTAGCAAAATACATAATTTAGGTGAAAAAGGAAAATAATACTAATTAAGCACAGTGAAAGTAAATCCAAGAGAATCGATTTTGGCTAGTCATAAGCTCTACTCAGTTTTATGCACAAGGGACCCTGTACATTCAGTAGCATAATCAAATACATTTTTTGGTAATTCTAAGCAGGAAAAACCATCAAGCTGACCGTCTTTAGAAGCTTGTAGAGGGGTTATATAAAGAATTTTCTGCTCAATTGTAGTGTCTTCCAAAGGTACAGTGACCACCGATCCAAATCTCCCTGAGCTGCTTGTTGGCTTGCGAACGCGACACCTTTTGGGCTCCTCCAGTATATTGGATGTAGTAAACAATGACTGCAATAGTTCTTTCTCAAGATCATTCTTACCTTTATTTCTCTTCTTTGATGATCTAGGATCAACAATAAGTTTTTTGTTTTAATAAAAATCCTAGACTTCAGAAAAGAAAACAAATTCTCTGGAAAAGACATTACCGCACAGAGTTCCTATGCTGTGGCGTTCCTTGAGATGAAAGATCCATCAGCATTTCATTGCTCCGTGACTGTTATAGAAAAATTGTAAGACAGCAAATTGAAACAAGAGATAATGGATACTACAGTAGGCCTATGCCAAAAGACAAAGACATCTTTAAGTCTTCCATAAGTTCTGCACAACTAGATAGTCAAACTAGAATTGAATTTATTGGTAATTAACAAACTATGGGGAGTTAGGGACACTATCTTACAGAAAAAATCCACAGATTCACTTACAATTTCAGGTGGCTTGCCCGAGATGCCATCACTTCTGCCCAAAGTAGAAGCTGATTCATCAAGAAGTGTTTCCATGCTCTGCTTGTTTATCAATACACATTAAAATGGAATATTAACTCCAGGAAATTGAAAATTTAGTACACACTGACACTCACTAGAGCAAATAAGCATTATAGGACATGTCAGATTAGGGCCTGTTTGTCTTATCAAGGGATAGATGTCAGTAGAGCTTTGAACCACTTCCTATAATAGCAGTGGAAAACGCTACTTTAACTGCTAGTTGAAACATTAAATACTACATCAAACACTCTACCCAAACACACCCTATATTATACAACAGGTATAATCTTTGGTTACAATAAAATTGGTTACAACCTATGCTGAAATCAACTAAACAAAATGAAACATTATATCACCCCATCAAGTCATCTAAAATACAAGAGTTTTAGTGTGCATAACCTCAAAAAAAAGATCAAGAATATATCCTACCTTTTTCAAATCATATCCGCAAGAGCCTGCAGAGGTGCATACATCCTTGTTACAAATAAGACACCGCATCGACAAATAAGATTAAGAAAAATAAATCAAGAAAATAAGAGAACATACTGAGAACTTCATGTATCACTTCCATGTCTAGCTGAAAACCATCTCCAAGCATTTTGAACAAAAAATCATCAATATCCTTGTGAGCTGGCTCCATTGCCACTCTACCAGATGCAACTGATGTTTTAGTTGAAATATCAGATATCATTGACTCTTGTGTTCCCATCCTGGGTAAAAAGCTTCCTTCAAGAGATAACTGTTCGCTTTTTGATGTCCCAACCCGTTGATAATCTTTCCTAGTGACTTCAGAAGCACAGCCCGTTAACGCAGGGTGTTCTCCCAAATCCAGTGTCTTGCATGACCCTGTATGTACCCTTGGTGAAATGGCTGTATCCTCCTTAGGTTGGTGGGAAGCTGTGGAAGCAGCAGTAGCTTGCAACTCACAAAGAATTTCACCAGCCATATCTATGTTACCGTTTGCTTGAAGGTAAGTAGAGGCTATGGACTCAATGGAAAATGATGAGCCAAATGCTTCAAGTAACTGATTCATCTCCTGAGGATAGTGCCGGGATGAACTACATGAAGCCTCTACTTCCATTTGTCAAGCACCCTTAACTGCATGAGTGGGGATATTCATATAGCATTCACCATTGGTCACAGAGGAACAATAGTAAAGTATCTTTTACTGAACTCATGGACAAATCTCAAATGATCTACAACTCAATGAACACTGGTATGTTGCTTAGATGCACCTTAGAAATAGATGTAAAATGATAATGGTTGATGAAAGACTTTAGTAGTAGCAAGCCTACCGGATACTAATCATATATATGTATCATAGTAGGCAAACCCTTAGAAACAAAAGGAATACCTATACAAGATCTCAATATCATGGAAAGATAGGCAGACGGTTAACACAGACAATTACAAGTAATGAAACTACTACAAACCCCAATCCAAAAAGAAATCGTTCATCCAAATCCCCAAGAACGTTGTCATCCATACCTATTCCTTGATTTCCACATTAAAAAAATTGGAAAAGAATGCTGTGGATTCACGCTGAGACTTCGAAAAAGAGATACTTCAAAAGTATAGGAACAAAAGAACCCAAATTTGACGATTATGGACAAACAATGCAGTATCAAACACACACTTGCTGCTCAATGCATGGACGAACAATGCAGTATCCGAACAAGAACATCGATTTCCGAAAGAGGGATTGTGCAATTTGCAGATAGAAATCAAGCGAAGAGGGTTTAACTAGGAATATCACCTGGTAATGTGACTCGGTATGATCTGATTGAGGATGAATTGAGGCGAAAACCCAATGAGGCAGTTCAAGATAAAGCGGAGGGGAGAAAAGGTAAAGTTACCAAGACTGAATAGGGCAACCGAGGGCAATCGCCAGAGAATTCTCCAACGATTGAATACTCAGCGCCAGCCGCGAGAATGCAATCATGCAAATAGTAGAGCATTGTTAACTTTAAAAACATCAAGCATACCCTGCAACTGCAATTTCAGTTCTTTTTTCAATTTCTTTTTTTCTTTTTGGGTCATTTTTCGGAGATAAGAAAAGAAGACGACTAGACGAGAATGATAATATCGTGTGAACGGTTGAAGTTGAAACCTAGACTCCTAACATGGCTTCATGTAATTTAGATGAGTCTAACCAATCAATGTGACCTAAAATTAGACTTACAAGTTTGAGAAAATCGCTCAAAATTACCCTTTAACTATGCCCGATTGCTGAATTGGACAACGTGTTTGAATAAATTTATGTGTTCTAGTTTAAAAAAGCGTGTTTTGAGAGACGGATATAGGAACACTAGGTATATTTATTCAAGTCTGAGGACAGATGACATAAGAAGTTTATCGTTAAGAGGTTCACTGATAAATTTTGGTGGAAGAAGACTACACGAATGGTGGAGGTAGAACCACTCTGATTATGATAAAGATTACACGATATAATATAAAATAGAAACTATACTAGAATAATAAGATAACTTCTCTAAATATAATATAGCATATCTTCCAATACGCTCCCGCAGTCGAAGCGTGCGTACGCAAACGAACGCTGAAAACTGAACATTCACCGATAATGAGCAAAGAAAACACTTCGATCAACAATGAGCAGTGACACGAACACCACTTGTAAAATCGATATGACCACCAGTAAATCGGTGGCAAGGTAGATTAAGACGCCGATAAGTTGGCGAGGATTGATAGATTGAGGTCCCGAATCGAACCCGCTCTGATACCATGATAAATTTTGGAGGAAGAAGACCACACGAATGGTGGAGGTAGAACCACTCTGATTATTATAAATATTACATATATAATATAAAATAGAAACTATACTAGAATAATAAGATAACTTCTCTAAATATAATATAGCATATCTTCCAATTTTCACGAACTTCCGAATGGTGGATCGTAAGCCTATCATGGAGCAAGTTGAGAAGTTGCAACATCTAGCCCATGATATTATCACTAAATGAATGAATATTTGTGAGACATTCGAGGTAGCAATATTCATTGGGAAACTCCTCCATTTTGAAAGGATTTCAAGAGTTACCTTTTGCACAGCGAAAAGAAATGATTGTGGAAGATTTCATGGTTAAATTACGGATTGAATCAAGCAATTACAATGCTAGTGAGGAGAAGATGGAGAAAGCAAATCTACTGAACAAAAGGAAAAGAAACGGAAGTTTCAACCCAAGGTCCCCATCAAGCAACCAACGAAGAAGTTCGCGGAAAAATGCCACAATTTTGGCAAGATGGGTCACGCGAATGCCGGAGCAAGGGTGATTCGTGCAAGGGCAAGACAAAAGGCCACCTGGCTGAAGACGAACTAACAAATGTTGATTTGTGTGTTGTGACATCTAAAGTCAACATGGTCGGGTGCAACCGATAGAATTGTATTATGACACAGGTGTTACCCGCCACATATGTTTTGGCAAAGGGATGTTCACCACCTATCACAAGAATAAAAAGGACGAGCATCTATTTATGGGGAACTCATCCACATCAAAGGTTGAAGGTCACGACAAGATACTGTTGAATATGACATGGGAGAAATAACTGACTCTCATCAACGTTATGCACGTGTCATGCATCCGGAAGAACCTGATTTATGATACTCTGCTTAACAGGAACGAGTTCTACGTAAAGCTCGATTTTGATAAGCTAACTCTCATGAAAAATGGGATTTACATAAGCAAAGGTTACGTGAAGGATGAACTATTCGAAATGAATGTAATGACAATTATCCCAAAATTTTTAAGTGATGTTTCAATGAATAAAACTGTTGTTGCTTATGTTGTTGAGTCTTTCAATATTTGGCATGAACGTTTAGGACATGTGAATTATAAGTCTATCCAAGACTAATGAATATGAACCTAACTCTGAGATTCAAATTGAGCAAAGATCAATGTGAAGTTTTTGCAAACTAGAGGCGGTAAAAAGTACTTCGTAACCGTTATTGATGATTGAACAATATATTGTTATTTCTACTGGGTGATGCCTTGAAAAAATTTAAGGAATACAAGTTGGAAGTTAGAAAATCAACTTAGCAAAACCATAAAAATAACCTGAAGTGATAAAGGAGGCGAATATAATGAATCTCTTAATGTATTTTGGAGAGAGCACCGGATAGTTCATCAAACAACTCCTCCTTATTCACGTGAGTATAACGGAGTTGTGAAACGAAATAACCGAACTCTAAAGAGATATGAATGCATTGTTGCAGGATTCTAGGTTATATCTCAAACAATATACAGATGCGGGCAAAAATGAGATATTTGTCAATATAATTTCGCGCGTTCCAAATTAAAGTTAAAAATAAATTATTAGTGTGATTCTTCTGAAATTATTTAAAATTTACGGTAATTTACTATAAATTTATGATCGACTTTTGATTTCAGGACGATGCAACATTTTGTTACCTTAATCTAATTTGATTAAATTTAGATTCAGATCTCTGACACACAGTCTTCTTCTCCTATTACGTTCATCGCACGGAGCTTGCCCGAAGACGACGCCCTTGGCCCGCCGGAATCGATGCCTTTGCTCCGCCGTAAGCGAAGCCCTTGCTTCTCCACCCACCTCAGCTTTGAATTTGGGTTTCATTGGGGTTAATTGACGCTGAATTAGAGCCGAAATTCGGTTTTTATTAGGGTTTAATTTGACAGACGATGCGTAACAGCATTTGCTTGTCGACGAACAGCACACCATCTACAATCCACAAAACCCTCTTAAATATATTTTCGTTAATTTGACAATATAATAATTGTAAACTCAAAACCCCAAAACTCCAACTTGTGTGTGATTAAGTTGATCCGTTGTTGCGATGATTGTCGCTGTTTGACTGGTCTAAACAGATAAAAACTACTGATAGAGTATTAGCTACAACAATAGCTACTTTGTATGTGTTGATTCAATTCGCTATGAACCATCACAAGATTTTAGTTACGCTCTGGAAACGTCTCTATGAGATGGCATTGAAGTTGATCTCGTTACTGCTGCTGAAAGTGAAGGATCCATCCTTGCAGATGCTGAAGCAATGGGTCGGAGAAGAGGCGTCCCGGCTCTGCTAGAACATTCATTGGGTGCAGGAGAAGGACTTGCACCTGCAGAAGAGTCTTGATTTTGGAGCTCGATTTCAGATGGTTGAGGAAGAGGCCCGCTTTCATGTTCATGGCCGTCGAGTGTCTGTTGATCATACTCTTCCAAGGACACCACAGAGCATGTCTCTGTGCGTATTGTTGTTGAATCATCAAAGAATCCCATCCTTCTTTTCCTCCTTGCCGACTTCTTCCAACCGCGAATGGTCTCTCTTATTCTTTGAGGGATCAAAGCTGCCTTGTAGTTTGTTCCCATCTGAACACAATACACCTCTCAAACATGATAACACTTTGAATAACCAAAGACATTCATTAAGCTTTGTTACCTGAGTTACAAGCGCGTACAGCGGGAGGGTACTGTAGCTGCAAAGGAACTGACCAGAAAACCTTCAAAGTAATACATTGTTTGTATGAATATCACCACTACAAATACATAGATTTGTTGCAAGTGTGATCACTAAAGGCATACCGTACCCAATAATCAGTCGCAAATAGACCAACATATGGTTCTTGATAAAGCAAGAACTATATCCAAACTGCCACTGTAAGAAAACAAGGAATAAGTTTTCATTCTTCTGCTACACAAGAGAAAGTGTTACCAATTTAGATGAGGAGACGTACCCAGAACCAGAAAAACGAAGCCAGCTCAAAAGAATTCTGTGAATGTGCAGCATGGGGAGAATATGCAAGTAAGTTCTTCGTGATGTAGAGAAATCATTGCATAGCACATAATGAATACATCCTAGACTGACCTGGAACAGAATGAAATGGATCATGGACAACAGTAGTTCTGGTTTCTTGAACCAGAATAGATCATCACGCGGCTTTAATTTTGTTCCACTGAAAAACCCAGACATACCAGTACTCTCCAGGGTCAAAGTTGCGATAACATGTTGCAGTTTTGTGCCCACAAGCAGAACTAGCTGCACATAAGTTCATTTCACAACATGTCATTATACAGAATGATAGCTTTCAATTCTTTTTAGTTTTACCAACAGTATGAAAGAATGACAAGTTCTTCGTGTTATCTGGCTTTAAATTTTGATCTCTTTATTCCAATTAAAAAGTTTCTTATTGCAAAGTGATGGTAAAAGAAAGACGGGACTTACTGCAATAGGTGCAATAGCAATCCAGAAATATAAATTCGAACCTGTAAATTATGAGAGATAAACAGGTATATACTTTGGACTTGCAGGTAAGAGAAAACAAGTCTTATAAATGATAGAAATATAAATAAAAAACTCACGTACTTGTTTCATACCTTTGATGTTAAAAAGCATGAAAGCAACAACAAATCCCCATAGAGGCCCACTGAGAAGCAGATAATGGAAATCGGTCATTGTTGCAATATTAATTACAGCTAAAGCTGTAAGAACAAGCTCCTTACAGGAACCTCAAAGAGATAATTTTGAAATAGGTTACAGTATCAGATATCATGTACAAGAAAGTCCAAATAACTGTACGTATTGCTTATGTTAAGACAGTCAAATTTACAATATGATGTTGATAGAGTTCAACAATACTGCAGAAATGGGATTACACGATATAAAACTCCCTCTATCAATCCTCAACAACACCGTTGCAAATCTCGTATTTTTATGAATCAAACAACTCGCCTGTCAGCAAAAAATAACTTTTACCTCACTCCAACAATCCTCTGGAATTCTTCTTCCATAGATCGAATCATGTAGCTGTGGAAATCATATTTCCGCGTAAGGTGATGGTTCTGCATGAATAAGGAGGAACAGATGGTCATAAAAGCAAGATTTAAAAGCACACCCCGATAAAGGTGTAGTACAAAATGTAGTTTTGGCAAAAGATGTTCAGATTGTAATAAGGCACAAGCAAGATCTGAATAAGTGCACACATCGGTAAGGATCATATGATCAACAGAAGTACAAGTGATCACTTTCAAGCTTTTCATAATTAGTAATTTTAAAACTTACCGTGATAAAGCCTTTGCGAAGTGTCAAATAGTCGGAACGAACCACAGAACGCCCAAATTGCCGAAAGAAGCACGTCTACAATGCAATAGAGAATAATTAGTTCTACTATCAAATCCTTCAACAAAAAGCCGAGATATTACCACAACTATTTCAACAAGGCTCCAAAATCAAGTTTTGTACATACCACCCATATCATGAGCCCACTCTTGGTTGTAGGATTTGAAGCATGAACTTTGACAAATGTAGATTGCCTTCGCAACACCAGATCCCTAGTGATCTCTGTTGATGAAAGCTCATTGTTAATCACTCGTCTTCTTAAAAAAACAAACTGAAGAAAGACATGCTGTTCAAACAGCCACTCGCGTTGGAATGGCATGTCATGGTAAACAATTCATCAATGATTAGGATGTATGAAATCATTTACGATTTTACCTGTTAATATATCATGTCGATCAATATGAGCCTGATCTTCCCATGCCCTCCAACTGTGAATCTGAGAAGTATAACCATGAAAAATAAAAAATAGCAGTAGTAAGAGGTTAATCTTTCATGTTTATGAAGCTGATTATGGTCACATAACAGCATCAGCTTTTCAGCAAAAAGAATCATAAGAAAAAACTTTCATTCAAGTTTCTTTTTCAGAAAATGAGCAGAAATCAGAAACATGTTGGCTCCAGATTACCAGTATGAGCATAAAACGAAGAGGAGATAAAATGCAGCTTCTTCAAGTATAGAACTGCTACTAACCTTTACAATTGCCAGCAACATGGTTAAGCAGCTATAAGATACATGTGTCACAGCCATGATAAAGATAAATCTATGCAGCTGTTCAAGTCCTTGGTGAGACACAAATGGCGCATAGCCCTGGAAAAGAGAACTTTCAACCTTAGTTATAAAATAGTCACACCAAAGCTAAGAGAATATGCCAAACAGAAGTTGAGTGAAAAGCAGTATGCCTTAGGACACGTATTCAGGTTCAATGCATTTAAAGATCTCCTATACACAAGAGGTAGAGAAGCCATCAAAAGCTTACGCCCCCCAGATGCTTCATCTTCAATTTGTTCGTCAACATCGGTTTTAGTGCAGGGTGTGAAGGCACTGTTAAAGAACTTTGAATCTATACAGATGTTGGATATTGTACTGGAGGTAGCAGTCAATAGAAGGGAGATGAATCCAAGCAACATCATCTCTGCAGACCCAAATTCAGATAAAACTAAGCAAAAATGACATTAAAAAGATATTAAAAAAAAAACTTATGATGATCAATCACCTTCTTTCATTTTCTCTACAGCTTGAAGAAGGGGTCGACGATTTGTTTTCCTCAACCACTATTATGAAAGAACAGCGTAAGATTGCAAGAATTTGAAAACAGACTAAATAATTGACGAGAAGAACAAGACAGAAATGAAGAACTCACGTTACTTAACCGGTTAATGGCTCGCTCTACTAGCAAGGACATAACTACAAATACTGTAAGCACGGATGCGACGGACCATGTAGGAGTCAAGGCCAAAGATCTCTCTTGAGCCTCCGCGTCCATTTGAGCAACTTTGAGATGGTTCTAATTCCTAAATCAATCCATAAGAAGCTTGAATTCGAAACAAGAGCAAATGTCGATCTGTTCAGGTTAAGATGGAGCTTGCAACTGGTCAATGTGGAAAACAGCTCTTCCCCAAAAAACGACAAGAGATATAAAGCTCTTGTCTCCTTTGGTCTTTTGAATCGGAGATATACAAACTCGCAAGCCCCTTCTTACCTAGATTTCGGCATTTTTGGGAGAACGAATTTGATGAGCTCTAGATTCGAACTTGGAGGTTTTCAAAGATTCAGAACAGTGAATGAAACTCGTAGAGTTCATCTTCCTCAGTCACTCAAGTAAACAAGAAACAACCTTCACCAGTCAATATCTCAACATTTTCACTTTTCCCCAGAAATTTTGGTTAGCTTGATTTGCTGCCGAAGCGAAAACACAAATTTGTGGAGTTGCACGCAAGTTTCTTTAGAAAAAAGGCTTCCGTCGTGGGGATCAAAGGTGATGCAGACCCACTGGCCCAGAAAGAGATCTCATTATTGCTGGCCTAGCTCCCGGAAAGTTGTTTTTCATTTGTTTAGTATTATTATCTTCTGTAGACGAGATCTCATTGGCATCTCTAAGGAAAAGGGTAAAGCGTTTATACAGATTCCATGAGAAAGTTGAAGGAATATCCATGACACCATCTGGATCTCTAGCTACTTCATTAAATGAGCTGCGTTTTGTCTACATTCATCTTCAGACAATTTTCTTATATCAATCAACTATGGAGTATTATTTTATAAAATCTCAGTTAAATCTGTAAATTAAATCTAACAAAATACGTTAAGATACTAAGGGACCGCTTGGTTCCAACTTCGAAAATGAAAACCGAATGGAAATGAATTTATTCCACATGTATATCCTTATTCATGAAATTTTATGGAATCATTTATTTTTATTTCATACAAGATGGACTTGCTTCCCCACATTTTATTTTCGGGTAAAAAAGTAATCAAATTCTACTCCAATTACTTCAACTCACAACGAATGATTCCAAAAACTTCATATGTATGGACTAGAGTCGTTTCCATTCCGTTTTCGATTCCGGCGTTAAAACCAACGGGCCCTAAATCTTTTTATAATTAATTTTAAAGGAGTTTCTCTTTGTAGAATTTCATAAGCTTATTGAGTTGATATATTTTGTATTAAATAAATAAAAATAGAGATAAAACAGTATTATATATTTAACTTTATTCTAATTTTAATTTTTTTATAATTTTTTTTTCTTGGTATCTATTCTTTTTCAAAACTTCTTTCTGTGTTCTCTAACTTTTAAAACCTTTCTTTTCTTACCTGTATTTTAATTTTTATAAGTAAACAAAATAAGTTATAATTCTTCTACGTTTTTGAAAAAAATATATATTTCATATATTATAACCCCAATTGTACAAGTAAACGTTGATTTATAGTTTTACAATTTTATTTTATTTCTTACAAAGTAAACAAAAAAGTAAAAAAAATAATTTATTTGTTTAGTTTATAGAATATAAGTTTTTTTTTTCATTTTTTTTGTTTGATTTATAAAATTAAATTAGCCTTTGGACAAATTTCTTCTTCTATTAATTAATAACGGAATATGGATAAACTAATACAAAAATTAAAAATGTGTAAGGAAATGTCATTTTTAAAACTTTAAGGTATCAAGAAAAATTTTAAAAATTATAAATATCAAGAAAAAAATATATATTACCTCAAGGGTAACAAGCATAAATTAACTGTCATTGTATGAACATTAAAGGTAACAAGCAGAATTTAACTATCACTGTATGATAATTATTTTCTCTTTGAAGAAGAAAATAAAATGAAGGTAAGAATACCTTTGTTTATAATGCCTTCAAAACCTCTAAAAAAACATTGGGGTAATAAGGTTATTTTTTTTGTGTTTATTTTACTCAATTTAAAACCTATATAAACTCAAGGCTCATTTGTTTAAAACTCTAAAAATAAAAACGGAATGAAAACGAATTTAATCCATACATATATCTTTATGGAATTTTTTTTGTGGTTAGAACTTTAGAGTATAATTTGATTACTTTTGATACCCTATAGGAAACAAAATAGGAGAATTAAATGCATTTTGCATGAGACCAAAAAAAATGACTCTAAACAAATTTATGAACAACGTCCATAAATAAATTATATTCATTTCCATTTCATTTCTATTTCCGAAATTTAAAACAAACGGACCCTCGATCTATAAACTCAGCCTTTTACTAAACACACCAAAATATAAATCCGAAAATAACAACTAAAATAACTCAATAACCTTTTACTAAACATGCTCTTAATTCAACCTCTCTACTAAATGGCCTCACACTAAACCATAGTATTTCAGACCATTGACCGACTATGAATAAGATCGAGAACTTATCTTTTTATTAACAAATATATTTTTATGTATCATGACATTTAAAAAAAATCCAACTTTTCAAATTACATTTCAGCTTATAAAAAATAATATTTATACATAAACTAAAACATAATTATATTAAGAATATTATTCTTTGCTTTACATGAAAGAAAATGGCATTGTTTGTCACATAAAATAATCAAATTCGTAATCTATTATACTTACTAAAACAGAGCACGGGTTGATGACGTGGCGCGCTGTGGACGCATGATTTTTGAAATTGAGCTCCCACAATTAAAGCCAATAAATCTTTAATTTTTACACTATTTTTCAAACCATAAAATATTTTATTATTAAAATAATAATTTTATAGAAACCAAATCTATTATACTTACTAAAACAGAGCACGGGTTGATGACGTGGCGCGCTGTGGACGCAAGATTTTTTAAATTGAGTTCCCACAATTAAAGCCAATAAATATTTATTTTTTATACTATTTTTTAAACCATAAAATCTTTTATTATTAAAATAATAATTTTATAGAAACCAAATCTATTATACTTACTAAAACAGAGCACGGGTTGATAACGTGGCTCGCTGTGAACGCAGTATTAGATTAGAGAAGTATACAAAATAAAAGCACGTAAAAAAAATCTATTTCACACGTGCGGGTTGATAACGTGGCGCCCTGTGGACGCAGTATTAGATTAGAGAAGTATACAAAATAAAAGCACGTAAAAAAATCTATTTCACAATATTCTTTCTCATTTTTTTCAAAACCCGCACAAGGTGCGGGTATTATACTAATTGTTGTTAAAAGAACTTTGATCCCAAAGTCATCATCTTAAGAATATTAACTAGGGGTGCTATACGAGCCGAGCCTTAGCATGCTCAAGCTCGGCTCGTTTACAAACGAGACGAACCCGAGTCGAGCTTTTGACGAGATGAGCCCGAGCCGAGCCCGAATAACTCGCCTAAAATAATGTTCATATAGTGTTATTTTAGCCGAACGAGCCAAGCTTTACCCGAACGAGCCGAGCTTTGACATGCTCAATCTCGGCTCGTTTACAAACGAGACGAGCCCAAGCCGAACTTTTGACGAGCCGAACGCGAGGCGAGCCCGAGAAGCTTATCTCATGTATCAGCCCTAATATTAACACATCATACGCTAGAACTCCACTCCAAATCTCATACTCATAGAGTCATACATAATCTCAACCCCAATTCAAAGTCAAATTCTTAAAAATTTGTAAATTCGTTATAAAACTAATATTATTTTGTCACGAATTAGGACATAACTCACATGCTAGCATGCTACTAAACTGAATAGTTTAACATAAAATGTGAACTAGGAGATCTTCATCCGGTTTTCGCCCATGATTATTCAAATTAATAATAACTTAAAAATGGATGCATATTCAAAGCTAAAATATGATTCATGTAATTCTTTTAACTATTTATAAAGGTTGATTGACAAATACAATTTAATCAACAAAAAATGAAACTTTTATAATTAAAATCATGCGATCATCTTTAACCTTAGTCAACTATTGTTAATTTAAAATAATTTTAAAGTTTGAATTGTTTTTAGTTATAGAATAATAGTTGTTGCTATAATCGGGAAAGAACATAAAAAAATCACTTTTAAAAAACTATGAAAATGTGCAAATTTGTCTTTGAAACCATGTGAGCACGTAAGAGACAATAATTGACACATGACATGCAGGGAGTGGGCACTTTGTTTTATTAAAGTGTGATAAACTCATAATACGTTTTTAAAGCAAAACAATTAGATATAGATACGGGTGTTATATGAACCGAACGAGTCGAGCTTTTGACGAGCCGAGCCCCAGTAGCTCGTCTAAAATAATGCTTATACAGTTTTATTTTAGACGAACGAGCCGAGCTTTACCCGAACGAGCCGAGCATTAGTACGCTCGGGCTCGGCTCGTTTTATAAACGAGCCGAGCCCCAGTAGCTCATCTAAAATAATGCTCATACAGTGTTATTTTAGCTGAACGAGCCGAGCATTATAAACGAGCCGAGCCCGAGCCGAGCTTTTCACGAGCCGAACCCGAAAAGCTTGTCTCATGTATCAGCCCTAGATATAGAGCGACCTAGTCTTTAAACGATCACATAAAATAAAAGAGTTGATGACACAATTCGGGTGAATCCTACTTTGCGGGATCTCAAGAGGAGAGAAATATATCAATTCACAAAACAATATTAGTTAGAACAAAGTTTAAGAGAAGCAAAAGTTACAAGTAGAGTAAATGATATCCATAAGTCTAAAGCAAAAGAAAACGAAGAAGAAAAGAAACAGAGAGATCGATAACGTCTGTAAAGCCCTCAGGCTAGTAAACAAGTTTTCCGTGAAACAAAGTTTAGACGAAGAAGAGAACACCAGAGACATAATATCTCAAGAAATTCACTTGGCTCAAAACTCTTGAACTTTCTTTTCACCGTTGTAAATCGATCTCTCATAGAAGCTTTTGAAGATTCATACGAGGAGAAGAAGTGTTAATTAGCGGTTTTAGGGAGGGAGGGAGGGAGAGAGAGAGAGTTGAAGCTTAAGTACCTGGGAGCAGAAGCAACCACTCGCCACGCACGTTGCGTTTTAAAGTAAGTGATCACCTGAGAATCTCGTGCCGCTGGGCAGGAGTCTTAACATGCCTCGATCAACTAGGCCCATAACTCTACATTTTGCCCATCAACTTATAACCCAAGGAATCATACCACTCTCTTCGAACCCTATCTAACATCTTCAAGAGAAGACCGGAGTTAAGAAAAACTGAACCGGTTTTACATAAACAACCAAACAAAAGTGTACCATTAACCTGATGAATTATGATAGTTACCTAAACGAACGGTTTTGATGCGCAATTATGGTGCGTTGTTGTTGTGACACGTGCCAAAAAAATTTCTAACAATCTTTTGTTGTGTTAGTTCAAACTTTATTGTAATTATAGTTCATACATAATTACAATTTTTTTTGTAAGTTTAAAAATACATGAACTAATAATATAAAAATGTTTGAACTAACAAAACACTATATTTAAACTAATAGTATAATAAAATTTTGAACTTTTACTTTTCCTTCTTTTTCTCCGTACATTTTTTTAAAAAACTTTTTTGTACATTTCGTTCAAATTTATTTTGTTATGTTGCTTCATATTATATTGTATTATTGGTTCATACATTTTTACAAAAAAAAATTCATAAGTTCAAAATAATGCATGGATTGATAATATAAAATATTTGAACTAATAGACACTCGTTTTGAACTAACAAATGTTATAGTAAAAGTATACTAATAAATGTAACTACAAAAATTAGTTCAAAATTTGGGTATCGTTAGTTCGAACATTACGCTATGTTAGTTCAAACATGCTATTGCCTTTTATTAGTTCAAAACATATACAAGTAAAAAAAAATTGCATGAAAACATACCTAATACATAGAACAAGACTATACATGAACTAACAATAGACAATATTAGAACTATTAGTATATAAATTTTGAACGAAATGAACTAAAATCATGAAGATAATGACTTAAGCAATTTTGTCATAAAACCTATAAAAATTTCACCGTGTTCAACTTTTTAAAAAGACAAATTGTTTTGTACCTTCTAAAATTTATAAAATTGCCGCGACATCTCTCATAAATTATTAAATGGTGTGGACTAATCTAGACCATTGTATCAAGTCTAACAACTGTTTATATTACTCCATGCCGCCACACAGTAACTATGTACCTTAATAGTTTCCGAGAACATTATTAAAAATAAGTTTTAGGTTAAACTCTTTCGTTACAGATTAGGATAGATTTAGGGTGCGTTTGGTTACATCAAATTTGATTGGGATGAAAGGGGTTTATCAACCCTTTCATTTCAACCCCATAAGTACCGGTCGGGCCTGATAAACTATTTCATTTATTGTTATCATCCTGAGCTTTCCTGTTAGGCACTTCACATGAACATTTTATCTCCTGTTCAGTAATATCTACTAATTATTAGATCAATCAAATTAACATGAGTTGGTTTTGTAACGGGCTAACATAATTGGGCCTATGTACAGATCAGGCCCATATATAAAATTGGTCCGGCCCAAATAGAAAATAATGATTATCTATTAATTAAGGAACAAGATTTCCTAATTTGACCCTGATCGCCGGTCATGACCTCAATCGTCCCCATCTTGATCATAGCAGCTTCAAAACTTTCCCGCCAATACTTCTCATCAGCAGACATCGCCATAACCGTGACGAGAGTTTCAGGATTAAGCTTCAACGCCTGATCACTCATAAGCGGCGACTTTCCGTGCAATAAATTATAATAATACTTATTTGAAAGCACCCTGTTCTCCGGTACCGGCGACGGATTCAACGACACAACCGTTTCTTCACCAGTCAACGTCCACGCCGGACACAATGACCTCAGATGAGCGGCATACCTCTCATCAATCCCCAATTCCTCGGCTGTCCACATCAACAGCGAGCCGGAACCGGTGTCGCTTTTGACTTGGCTAGAGATCACTTTGCAGTGCACGTGTCCGATTGAGTGGGCCCCTAAAAGGGCTACCAGATCAATCGCTGTTAGTCCTTTTTTATTGAAGACTAAAATCATGTCCATGGCGTTATGTGAGAAAGGGACAGGGAGGTTGCCCAGGATTTCGACGGCGTTGGAGATTGTTCCGTCACGGCGGCCTGAGGGGACATCGTAGTGAGGGAACTGAGAGAGGACGGCGCCGTCCCTGGCGGCGAAGGCGATGATGTCAGCGCAGGAGACGGTGTTCGGACATTCTGCTTCC
This sequence comes from Fagopyrum homotropicum, assembly GCA_033239125.1. Classification (NCBI taxonomy): domain Eukaryota; kingdom Viridiplantae; phylum Streptophyta; class Magnoliopsida; order Caryophyllales; family Polygonaceae; genus Fagopyrum; species Fagopyrum homotropicum. Next base: position 7,759,580 of record BSWB01000006.1, on the reverse strand, counting down.
AAACGGGATTTCGCGTCGTCAATGACTTTGAAGCCGCGTAAGCCGATGCTGGCTTCTGAGGTTAGCTCCACCGGCATGCCGCTTCCCGTCGAGTTTAACAGTATCGAGGCGTCGCAACCCTGCGTTGATTTTGAAGGTGCATTAGAGACCTGATAAGAAAGGTGCAAGAAAATCAGAAAAAAAATATGAGTAGTAACTCGAACGAAGCAATCATGGAAATGGAGACGAAGGAGGCCGGCGGCAAGGCCAGGATTGGCGGAAACCGCCTCCTTGACAGCTTCCTGGACGATGATCTCAGCCTTGGGGCAGCGGCTTTGGTAATAACCAACACGAAGCCCACTCGTGGTTTGGTTGTCCGCGCATACATACGACGACGCAGCCAAACACCACAAGATTATAAATCGGATGCTTGCGTTTCTCGCAGCCTCCATTGCTGCCATTTCAGTTTTAACTATCATAAATTGATTGTTAATTCATTGATATAGCAGGGAATCTTTGTGCTGCTTGGTATAGGATCATAACTATGGCTAATTATAGTTGCATTCTTCGTTTGGATCTATATTTGGCTAATTACTAGATTGAAGGTGCTCATTATTTTACCAACATAATGGATTTGTGCATGAAATGTAAATCACGAATTAAGGCTGTGTGAGTACATCTCTTCTCAAGATTCTACACTTCCTCATTACAAATATTCCATCCATAAATCATTCGCTGTAATTTTGTTTGTTTCACCATAATTACTCTTCAATAATCAAATGGGTTGGAGTCATTTTCCCTTCATTAGCAAAATGTCTCCTTTCGAACTGACTACAACGAACAAAGCACATAAGCAATCAACAGAAAATAATATTACAAATCTCAACTCACCCCAACCAATTTTCTCTGTACACAAACTTAATAAATTCTATGAGACACCCGTCTTTCTCTTTGTTCATATCCGAAATGGCAAACCGAAATTCTGGTACGTTCTGATTTCTCCTCGCAAGCCAGCCGTTACAGTAACCATTCCCCATGCTAACCTGTTTTGGATCAGTCCATTGGAGAAGTCCAAACTATGACGAGGACTTGGGTTCTTGGTAGCCAGGGGAGGCTTGTCTTCTGTCCAAGTCGTCATAATCCTGTCAAAGAAATAGCTGTTTGTTGCGCTGGATATTGTCCCGTGAAATGGGCTGCTGCTGCTACAACCAGAAGCTGATGGAGAACCCTCCACACCACTTGACTCTTCAACTGGTGATGGAGGATGATTGTTCACTGAAGCTTCATCCAGTGGTGTATAGCAAGCTCTATGTGGTTCATCTCTTGAGCATGGATCCTTTGCTCCCCAAGAATCAATTCCGGGCCAAGGGATGGCCACTGATACATCTTGACTATGGAAGTGCTCGTACGAGCGTGTCACTGTTACACTTCTGCTTCTACCGGGTCGGGACTCACTTTCATGTTTCCACACATACACGTGAGAATCCTCACTTGCACACACCACATACTTTCCATTGCTGGTGATAGAAGCTGAAATTTGGCTATTGGTATTGTGGAATCCTGTCAGATAGTGAACAGAAACAAGGAATCGGTTATAATTATAGATCTATGAAGAGGGCCTTATTTTGTCAACGTCAATATAATCTGTGCCCCACACAGCTCCCTACACCACATGACTCAAAAGCTAAATAATTGTTTGTGCAGGTTCGTTTCTATCTTAGTGGGGATACAAGTACCTCAATTTAATTCTCAAGCGCATCACCATCAATCCAGTTCACACAAAACTAAAGGTAATTCAGACGCTTGTCCACAAACATAGTCACAAAGCATGAACTTTATCTCTCTTACCCAACATACTAATTACTGCTCCGTAGAAGCCCAGATGCCGATATTCCAGTGAGAGAAAAAACTTCAAAAAATATGATGGAATACCAAGGAAAAAACGGTTCTACAGATAGGATACAACTGTCCAAGTTCATTATGCAGAAGTTTCATCGCTTTTTTTTTCCTAATTCATTTTTCTAGCATTGCAGTATCACAAATCTCCCCTCTCATATATAACAAATGGATGGTGCACTGCTATCCTGAATAGTTGAAGTAGCACTTGCCAAGAGTAGATCACACCTAAGCCTTATTCCCTCATCAATAAAGTTGCAAGGCTTGATAATACCTAAATATTTACCTTTAAACTTGTGGATGAGCTCAACACCATCAACAACACGAACTCGTGAATCAGCAGATGTTATAAGCACTTCTGAAGAACTTCCAGGGACAAACTGTACCACCAAAAAAACTAAGAATCACGACTGCTTGCAATTCTTACTCGTGACAGGCAGAAGACAAATAGAGCAGTGTATCAAAAAGATTTACAACTGACCTGAAAACCTGTGATTTTCTTCAAATGTGCTTTCTTTTTCTTGTTCTGCAAGTTGATTTGAGACTTCCTTTGCAACTTGTTTTCTATTGAGTGGAAAAGAAACAAAAAGTGAATGTGAGTATATTGATAAAGTTATGAGACATTGAAGAGATGCACGGAAAAACCATACCTGATGTGTTATATAAGCAACAACTGCCCTTGTAAGATCCCACTAATGCACCCTTCAAAAGCAAATAGTTTTTAATGAGACAATTTATTACGAAACAGAGAACAGACAAGTAGTTTGGCTAGACTCTTAGAAATAAAAGCTTTCCCTATCACCGCAATAATTGCAACAAAGTGGACAAACCTGACCATCCGGTGTATAGCAAGCAGCAGTTACCATCTCATGCAAATCATTCCAGTCAATGACTTGACGATCAGGAATGCTCCAAATGCGAACTTTAGCATCTAGAGATCCACTGATGAAGTATCTATCATCAACTGGGTTAAACTGGATGCAAGTTACTGTACCAAAAGAGGGCAAAAAAAAGAATATTATGGTTATTTATGTCCAATATTGATGCATAATATGAAATATCCGTATCTCACATTCTCCTTCCTCTTCCTTTGCCTTTACCTTAGGGAAAGAATAAAGCTAATGCAAGAAGTCACACAAAATTGGTTGGGAGTCTCGTAACAGATTGAGCCCTACACTTTCTGTATAGTGAAACTAACCCTCTGAAAAATAAAAGCATAGCATTTCGACCCGTTTTAATGAAGAAGGTTCAAGTTAAAGAGAATGGTTACCGAACTACTATTTCATGATAAGAATAGTAAGCAATCCGATCAAAAGATATGATACGTGCATCTATCTAGGCATAGGGAAAAAAAAAAAAAAACTGTCCCAGAAAGCATACAGTTTAGTCTCAACCCCAAGTCGATAGCACGTAATGCTTACCATAATCACTGTGTGAAAATATTTGCAAACAACTGTTGCTAGCCAAGCTCCAGAGCCGTACAGTTTTGTCCATTGAAGATGAAAGCAGAAGCTGAAAATAAAGATGGTGATTAAGCGCTTTGTACAGAAATTTAAATCCAAATCTTCTACTTTTTGAAAGTTAAAACTACCTAATTGAGTATCCAGTTTCATAGAACACGAAGGTAATGGAAAATTAATCCTATACTACATAACTAGTTAAAGGTATTACTAGTCAGAACTCAGAACATTCTAGCTGTTAAGATCTGGTAAGCCATAGGCAAGTAACCAGTGCTACAAACTTCCACATCCTACCTTCTAAATTTACCTTGTTGATGACAGATGTGACCAAAAAAACCACTGACTAAAGAATCTCTTGTAACAGCATCAGGTTTGAAATAATCCCCAGATAAGACTTCTCCAAGCAGGAACGGCATAGCAAGCATGATGATCCCTCCCCAAATAAGTGAAACGGCAATATTTACTATAGAATCATTGAATTCTTCACTTTATCAGTCAATATACAGATGAAGTTTCATCCTGTAAGTACAGAACTCAACTAAGCGATACTACCCTGTAAGTTATTCATCTCGGTCAAGTACACAAGTGTCAACGTGCTGAGATGATAATGAACAATGACTTGACTATGCTAGGCTGAGAATACAACTATTCCACAACTATCCTTGATGGATCTTTGAATCCTGACTACTCACCGACTATCTCACTAATATGATTGATATCAACTTTGAAATGTTCAGTCCGAAGATCAACACGCACAATAATACTGAAGACTTCAGAAACTATTTCTAATATATGATATGTTGATGCAAATCTGAAGAATAGCTCAGCAGCTTACTGTTGGAAGTGAAGAAACCATGATCATTGTAAAACAATAGAGCTCTGCAGCTCACTGTCATCAGTAAAACAAGTTTTTTTTAATAGTTTTTTTGGGTGATTTAGCTTTGGACAATTTTGGTAACTAGGCCTTTTTGAGAAACTAGAGTAGTAACTAGACTTTTTAATGTTTCAATTAAGTAAATATACCCAATCTTTTGTATTTATTCTCAAACTCTACACACTCTTCTTTCAAGGGGTACATTTACTAAACACAAAACTAGAAAAAGCCTAGTAAACCAAATTGTTTCTTTATATTTATCTTTAGCTTTTTGGTTTGTGTTTTTGGTAAAATTTTGAATAGTTTTTTAAAATATAAAAACTACACCATAAACTATACCAAACACTCCTTAATCTGCAATGAAAATAAATTCCTAGAAGATAACTACTATCTACTACACTAAAAAATAGGTACAATCATCCTGGGCAAGCAGGAACTCAAAAATTATATATAGCCACCAATCAATACATCAAAGACACCATAGAAGAACTTTAGCAGTAAATTCTACATTTTCTCAAATATCAAATTGCAACCTAATGTGAACAACTGACCTGAGACTTGGACCATGAGAGGTCAAGTACGTCATCAAGATGACCCTGGAATGAACAAACAGGTTTTTCTGAGAGCCCAAACATGGTATCTGGGATCACAATATGGTCCAAGCTTACTGATTTCCTGCTGATAGATGTCCTTCCCCGTCTCTTCCTCTCCAAAGGGCTTCCCAAACTAGGGGAAAGTGAATTTGGTTCAGGTGAGCCAGTCGTCAATAACAACAGGCTCAAGCTGACATCATCTGGTCTATCTATCAACAACTCACCTTTCCTTTCTGATTCAACAACTTGCCAAACATGAATCACACAGTCCTCACCAGCACTGGCTAGATACTTCCCATCCAAACTAAACTTGATGCTCCAGATTGACCCATTATGGGCTTGAATTTCTTGGCTCTTGTACACAGCGGTCAGCTCCTTAATAGACTTCCCATACTGTCTAACCCGGACTCTCTCAGGCCCGTTAAAGGAGACATCCTGGCTGTCGTCTGTGGCGGAGCTCGATCTCCGCCCACCTTTGTCAGATGAGGTATCCCTCTCATCACTGCTGCGCCTCTCCTTCTGCCCAGTGACACTTGTAGCTACATTCTTTATACTCTTGAACCAACTCACTTTCTTCTTAGGCCTTGCTCCATTCTCACCAGTTGGATTTGCATCGGATTTATCATTGGCTTGTTCTTCCACGTTCTGCCGCCGCATCAACTCTTGGACAATGGGAGAATGCCCAACACACAGCTCAAATTCTTCCATGGTTAACTGTCTCCCAGTGCCAACCTCCTTGAGCTTATTACACATCCCATCTTCTCTTAACTCATTGACCACGAACTCTTTCCCTGTGTCAAGGTTCCTGATCGTACACATTTGAGACCTCGCGTCATTGGACTCGGCGTCCTCCCCAGAACTAACACCGCCATTCTTCAACACATCAGAACCGCTCCTATCACTACCCCCAGAGCAATGCTTACTCGAAACCTCCATGTTATCAACACGGACGACAGAATCTTGAATATGAACATTAGTGTTCCTACCACCAGCAGTATCTCTATTCACAGTATTACCAGAAGTAGAACAAGCCGAAAGAATGATAGTAGAAGAGGTAGAAGCGGACAATGGTGAATTACAGAGCGGGAGGGAGGCGTGGCATTCACCCTCAGACTTAGACCGGGGGATGGTGGAATTAGGGGGATCGGGGTGGATCTTGGAAGTTCCAGCGTCGGCAGCGATCAGGTGATCGTAGGAAACAGATCGGGAGATATCGAAGCCGTTATTATTGCCGGAAAGGGAGGGTTTTCGGTCGGAGGAGACGCCAAGAGCGCGGAGGAGACGATCGCGGCGGAGCTGGAGGGAGGCTGAGGAGAAGGCGGCGTCGGAGATCCAAGCGTCATAGTTGGGTACAGAGATCGGAAACTTAGGGCTGCGTTTGACAGAGGCGGAGCGGCGGTGGTAAGGGGGAGAGTTGAAAACCACATCGTCGTCTTCTGAGGCGGAGGTTGAGGAATTGGAGGAGGATAGGATTCGATCGAGTGAATCATGGAAAGAATCTTCTTCTACAACTAATGCTACGCGTTCGTGTTGTTCTTCTTCGTCGTCGTCGTCGGTGGTGCCGGCTCTGCTCATGGTAAGGGCATTTCCCAGTCAGTGAAAATGCCCTAGCAGCAGAAGCCGAAGCCAGCGGAGGAGACGCTTAATTGAAGGATTGGACGGCGGCCGTATGAAACGCGTACCGAGGAGTAGAGTATTCAGCAGAAATCTAAAACTCCCCTTCCTAGGGGGACGCCGGCAAACGCGGATAAATGGGATAATTGAAATTGAGGAATCTACAGAAAGTGAAAATTAAGCAGAGTGTGCAGGAGGAAGAGGGGGGATTTGAATTAGAGTAGGTGTTTATAACGATTGGAGTCTGGATTAGATTGGGAACTTCAAGATCCGATGAAGGAGGGAGAACGAAGCCCTATGCAGTTCGTGCCATTTACAGGTGAGCACAGCTGAGAAGAGAGAAGGAAGGGAAACGACTTTGTCGCGTGGGGGCTGTAGCCTGTACGCGTGGGAGAGTCCTGTGAGGCTGTGATGCTGAAGTGCTCTTTTTTTATATAATTTTTAGGAAATAAATAATACGAGGCTAGAGCCTAGACATACCGTTTTTATTACGTCCGTAATTCTATTTATTATATTTTTAAAACTTGCAAAATGATTTAGGGCCCGTTTGGTTTGAACTCCGGAATCGAAAACGAAATGGAAACGAATCTAGTCCATATGTATACCCTTGTTTATGAAAATTTTTGGAATCATTCCTTGTGATTTGAAGTAATTGAAGTTGAATTTGCTTACTTTTGATACCCTATATGGTAACAAAATATGGGGAGACAAGTGTATTTTGTATGTAAACAAAAGGAATGATTTCACAGAATTTCATGAATAAGGATATACATATGGATTAAATTCGTTTCCATTTCATTTCCGTTTCCGGAGTTGGAATTAAACGGGCCCTTAGTCTCTTTGCACATGTCATTATATATATATGAAAGTTAAAACTAACAAAAAAAAAATCTATCTATAGTAAATCCAAAAAAAGGATAAAAGTTTCGTACTATGAATTTAGAGTTCAATGGTACAAAATAGATAGTTTGGATTATAATCCTATAAATTCATCCACAAATTTGTTTTATATATTTTTATTTTGTGTATAACTATATCCTAGTTTTTAGGAAATAATAATTCAGAATTTATTATCTCCCTTTTAATGTGAAGGAGTTTTAAAAAGTTATTGTCAATGGATGGATTACCGACGAAAGAAAAACATAAAGATTCGGTACCTATGAATTGTGCCATTTGTCAACACTCATACGAAAGCACTAATGATATATTTCTCAAATGCTCGTACACAATTGACAACATTAACGATGATAATCTACAAAACTATCTAACAAATTTAAACGCATCTACAAGAAAAATGAATAACATTTTCTTTGTCATGCGTGGGAATTTTGATAACCATCACATGGTGTCATATTTTGGTATATGAGAAACCAAAAAGTCTTTTGCGACAAATTACCAACACACATAAGGGAACTTACTACAAAACTATTTCTAGATTGGAATACCAGCAACCCAAGCATGAAGAAGGTTACTAAAGCACAAACGAGAAAAGCAAGGAAAATAAGATGGATAAGGCCACCAATAGGATTTCTCAAACTTAATTTTGTTGGGTCAAAACGAACTAACGAGCAGTGTGCATTTCGATATATCCTTAGAAACAATGATGCATCCACAATTACCTATGAATATGGACAGTGCGGATCCAGTTTTGTTTTACACACGGAAGTTATAAGCCGTAGAAAAGGAATCCTAAAAGCAAAAGAACTGAAAATTAATAATATTGAAATTGAAGGAGATAATTTAATAGGGCCGTCCAATGAGTTTGTGTCAACATTTTTTATATTATTAAATTTAAAAATGATGTTTTATTAGAAAAAAACGAAAAAAAAAAAGACTAAAAATACTTACATGCAAGAATGACAATAAAAAGTAAAATAAGATTCTTCTTAACTTTAATATAAATTTAGAGAATAAAAATTAAACAAACGAGGTGATAAAAAAATATATTATTAAAAAAAAGGAACAAGTTGATTGGGATATGAATTCTTGACCATTTGCACATAATATTAAAGTTTAACCATTATGACAAACACTCTTTTCTTTTATAAGTTAACTAAAAATAAATATATGTGTCCAAAACTGGAGGTCATGTGTTGTTGGGTTTAATGACACCTCTTGTTGGACGGGTATGTAATTTAACAATTATCAATGCTAATAAAAATATGTGGGAACCCTTGAAAAATTGAACTCATTATAGCTGATATCTCTTCTCTTAACTAAGTTCATCCAGGTCAACATTCACCACGTTTTAAGGGAACTCAACGGTGTTGCGGACAAGCTCGCAATACTTGACCATGACGGTCCCTCAAAAGGCGATCAAGTTCCATAAGGAGTTGATACTCTCATCCGAAAGGATGCTATAGGATGGTACACCAATAGACGGTAAATAGTATTTTTTTTTTTTAAATTACAAGAAAAACCAACATGGCATGCACTTGTAATCCCTTTTCATCAACTCAAAATAAAGACATAAAAATGGCAACAATTGCACAAAACAAAGATATAATAATGGCAACATTTGCACAACGGTTGTATTGACTCGTCAACCTCTTTGCAAAACAATCAAACTTCAGTGTTTCATACAGGCTAGTGCATGTTTCTATCCACATGTAGATAGACTCGAAACATACTCAAACTTTAGTTTAGAGAATTTCAACTCTTCCGACTGAACACTTATTGTAGATGACGTTCTTGTAGCATCATATTTGCAAAAATACCTTAAAGAAGTTGTTATATATTGTTAACTAATCATCATAATTTATCCACGAGAGTTCCTAACAATGCAATACATACTATATTGCAACACGACATAGACTAAATATTAACACATATCACAAACAAATTCACAAGATAATCATCCAATTGTGCAATATTGCAACATGAGATTTGATAGATTTACAATTTGTGATCTTGACCCCTTGAGGTCACCGATCACTGTTAGGTGTCTCAAACAAGACAACACAAACCGCATGAGCATAGTGTATGCAAGTGTAGTATATGATAAAAATTAAATGCCGTAACCACAAGGACTTTGGTTGTTTAGTTGACAATTGAGTTTCTAAAAGTTTAAGCAACGAGGAAATAAAAGATATAAACACCATAAGTGAATCAAATGGGAACAATAAAGTGAAAGGTATAAAAGATAAAAGGTAAGACTTTATGATTGAGATATAAACTCTCCAATCAAGATTGAATATTTAGTTCAATAAAGGCAATCACTCATACAATATAGTACTTATGAACATATTTAGATGATCTCATCATAGAATTTCACACGTATTTTGTGTGTAGAATGACTCAAATCAATAAACATATGCACTCTATGATTAATGCAATTAAGATGAACCAAAACATTAAGAGAATTATCATATAAACGAGATGTAGCTTCTCACATCGAACATATCACAACACAAACAAACACTTATTAATGAAATACCACACATTAGGAAGCAATAATGCTATCATATTTGATCATTTATAGCACTTTCTCTAGCAATCAACATCGTATTTCAACTAAACGTTGCATCTATTGGTTGGGGCCTAAAAGGAATACCTATAACTTTCAACAACTAAATCAAGGTGCAATTATAGGGTGATAATGTTTGTCCCTCAACACAATCAACAAAGATTTCCAAACTCAACCTAATGTTCAAACCCTAAGTTCATCATCTATAGAGAAAGACTATATTCAAGCATTCGTGAATAGGGTTGAACAAAATGCAGACGGTTTAGAAGAACCAAACCAAAACCGCACTTTGCGATCCAAACTGAACCGCACATTGCCGTTGTGGTTTGCGGTTCAAACCAATTGGAAATGGATAGATACTAATACAAGAACGAATATATATATATATATATATATATATATATATATATATATATATATATATATATATATATATATAGAGGATAGATCATATGAGAACAACCTCTAACATGAGAACATGAGAACAAATCATGATCATCCAATTTTTAAAATTCAATGGTCTAGATTAATGGTAGAAAATGATAAATAGGAAACCAAATAATGTATAATAATTACTCACTCTCATTAAAAGAGAGTGAACCCACTCTCTCTTAATTGTTTTTTAAAAATATATATTGTATTATAGGAAACCGTTAGTTAAAAAAGATTCACCAGATATCTCCTTCCTCATCTCTATTATACGTAAACTCCATTAACAGTTCTCCCCAATTTTGCCAAATCAAAAAACGAAACAATGGAAAACTCAGATTGAGTGTGCATTTGCAAATTTATTCAATTCGGCCTCTCTACAACATCTGTTCAAGTCGATCATAACAACAGAATTCAACAAGCTGTCATATCCTGTCAAGAAAATCATATCCCGTCAAGAAAGCAGTTTGTTTCTCCATATGCAAATCTGAGTAAGTGTATGTATTCAAATTTAATCGTTGTAATTGAATCGCTTTGACATAAATCGTGTGAATAACCGCATGAATTGTAGAGTTGCATTGGTGAAACTCATAAGAAGAACCGATAGACAAAAAAAAATTCGTTGTTGATAATAAATAGATTAACTACGAATAACACACTTGTATTATATTTAGTTTCAGTTGAAAAGAGCATTATAAGTACGAATAAACAAATTCCAGGTTGATAATAAATATAATAAACAGAGTAACTACGAATAACACATTTGTATCATTTTAGTTTCAGTTGAATAGATCATTATAATTACGAATAAAATAAATTGACGTCTAATAGAGTATTTATTTTTCAGGCACAACCAAACAATGGGAGGTTCATAAGTCTAATAGAGTATCTGCTTCAAGAGTTTTCTAGAGACAAAGAAGTTCGTAATGGTGTTAATGAAGTTGTCCTTGATAGTATCACAAGAAGCTTTGAATAAGAGTTGAAGCCGGCGGGATCAGGCGCCTTGTCATCGCCCATGGAGAAAATGGCCAACTTAATTTCCTCCAAAGTGACAAAGGAGGAGAGGTTCTTGAGGTTGAAGATCCTGTCAAAGCCAAAAACAAAGGTACTCGTATGAAAGGTTCCCTGGAGAATGCAACAATCAAGGTTGTAAAACCTTTAAAGAAGTGTGCTCGGTGTAAGAAACTTATAGATCATGACAAACGGAACTACAAGGAAGTTATGTAAAATATAGTTAGTGTTATTTTACATTATTTGAATTCATAATTATTGAAACCTTTCAGTCCATTTAGGACTTAAGGCTTTTGATTAATAGTTGTTGTTTTATCTTTAAAAACAAATGCTTATCAACAATGTATTATTTCACTTAAAAAACGTTTATAATTACGAATTTTCTGCTTATATACATTGTTAAATCTCACTTTAAAAACATTTGTAATTATGAATAATCACTATTATGTCAAACACAAGTAAATAATATATTATTGGCATTTTAGTTTAGAAACTTCATAGTGTAAATTATGCAAACATCCACGACGCATCGATTAATAACTAGTCAAATCAAAGTAGACATTCACAAAATAAGTCAAACAATAATCCTAAAAACAGTTAAGTTTGAAGATTTCAAATTGCTAGTAGTAGAGTACATTAACTAAATGAAGTATATCTAAATGATCTTAGCATTGACCGTTTGTAATTACGAACTTAATGCTTCTATACATTGTTATGTCTCACTAAAAAAACGCTTGTAATTACGAACTTAATGCTTGTATACATTCTTATAGATCACTTAAAAAACGTTTGTAATTACGAATAATTGCTTGTATACATTATAATATCCCACTTAAAAAACGGTTGTAATTACGAATAATCGCTATTATGTCAAACACATAACCTAAAAAAACACACGGCACATCGATTAACAATCAGTCAAATCAAAGTAGGCATAAACAAAATAAATCCAACAATAGTCTTAAAAAACCAAAAACACGGCTAAGTTTGAAGATGTCAAGTTGCAACTAGTAGATTACATTAAGTCAAGGAAGTCTATCTAAACGTCAAGCTCCCGTTCCTCTTCATCACTAGTCAACTTCTCTTTTCTCTTTCCTTTAATGTCCTTAGGCTTGGTGACATTATTCACACAACCGCTCTTAATGTTGTTTACCACACAAGTATCAAACAACACTAGAAAATTCTTAAGAAACTCAAGCCCTCCATCCAAACCCTCAACCATCCGTTGCCTTACATGATCTGGCCTCAAATTAACATATTTTTGAGTATATTGAAGCCTCCATTTATCCCTAACCTTGTCGGTATCACTCTCCTTCTTTCCACTTTCTTTGTTATCACCCAACGGCAACCCAAGACAAATATGAACATCTTCAGCTGTTATGTAAAGGCTTCGTCCATCCTCAAATTCTAAGCTGCACTTGTTAGGATCAAAGTGATCAACTAACCAAGAACAAAGGGACAAGGGCGTATTTCTTAATTCCAATTCCAAGAAACTACCAAATCCAATGTCCCTAATTGCATTTATCTGCGCAACATGCTTTTCTCCATCCGACAAAAGTTCTTTAATGCCATTCACAAAAGATTTCGGAGAGCACCTGGTAGGCAAGTTGTTGTACCCTTCAAGCTTCCCCCTGCTTTGCCTTGGACCTTTAGCAACTCTCTTCCGTTTGGTAACAACCTTATCCCCATCAGAACTATCGTCAAGATCTTGTTCCTCTTCATCACTAGTCAACTTCCCTTTACCCTTTCCTTTAATGCCCTTAGACTTGGTGACATTCTTCACAACTGCATAAACAACATTTTCATTACTCGTCATTATTCGTAATTAATAATGCATTATCATTTAGTAAATCGATGTAATCACAATTTTTTCATAATTAACTACTATTTTACATGTCAATCGAAATTTTTTTGTATAATAAATATGAGATCATGTTGACTAATTAATTCCATGCCTACGAGTTTTTTGTATAGCAAACATAAAAATAAGGTTTAAAATACAAATGCACCCAATACGGTTTGTTAGGAAAAAAAACATACCATCCTCATTCTTACGATTTTCTATCATTAAAATCGTGCTCTTTCCTCTAGTCTTTCTATCCAGTATCTTGGAAATAGGCACGTCTTCAAAATCTTCAGAACTACCATCATCACAAACGATGTGTTCCCCCTTTAGAATTTCTTTCCTCTTTCCCGATGTCTTTGTACGCTCTGATCCAGACCTCAGAATACGCTTCCTTTTGGAACTCAGATCTATAGTTTTCATCATACAACACAAAATAGTCTTCATTATCTAACACACAAAATAGTTTTCATTATACAACACAAAAAGTGACAACATAGCTACTTAAATTCAAACATCATTTACCTACGTGCTATATTAATATATATAATTAGTATACACAGTTACTATTCCTAGTTAGTGTAGTTTCTTCAAACCTAATACGCGTTCCATATAATTACAGTATTAACATACATAAATAGTCTACACAATAATTATTCATAGTTAGTTTCTGTTTTGAAATCCAATATGCACTTCATATTCGCATTATTCGTAGTTAGTTGAAAACATATGCATCATATATGTTAACTTATAGTGTAAAACAAATTAATAACTATGAATAATATTTACAAACTATATTGTTGATAACAAAAAGCGCATCATCAATATCATTCGTAATTATAGAATATATTACATCAACATATTCCACCAACATTACTTTAAGGTCGGTCTAAGATTATTCATCATTAAAGGGGTCGATTGGGACATTGCTTGTAAATCATTCTTAAACACTGTCCGACTGCGACAACGTGAATAATATTATATATGTTTATTAATTGAGATTGTAGACTTCTCTGCACTTAAACACTATCTAAATTGAGTCGTTGTCATTCTTGTAAATCATAAAAGTGCAGAGAAGTCTACAAACGAAATGGATCTAATAACAAGGAGAGAGGAGAGGATACCTTTCAGCGGCGACAAAAAAAAAACCTAGATCGATTGGAAGATGGAGATTTGATTTGTAAAGGGGTCGATTTAGGGTAAGCAATATACCGAACAGCCAGGCGAATTACAACGAGAGAAAAATCGCTACTTGTGCGGCCACAATCCAGTCGCCGGACGCAGTACTGGGCAAACGAGCCGCCTGGAGGTCGCCGGACGCAGAACAGGGCAAACGAGCCGCCGGTTGATCTAGATCCACGACGAACCGGTAACGCCAAACCGCAACTGAGTTATCGGACTGCTCCTCGTCGTCTTTGTTGCACCACCAACACCGGGAGGTTCGCTGATTCGGCTTCAAAACACCCTATTCGACCGCCACAACCCTAAAACCTTCTTTCCGAATGTGCAGCCTGTATGGAGTGAAATTAGGGATTCCAAATTGTGCTATATTTGGAAGCGCGTGTGTGTTGAAATTTTATTAATAATTACGATACTAACCCTAAATCTCGACCCTTAATAATAAACAATCCTACGGTCTGTGATTGTTCTCATGTTCTCATGTTAGAGGTTGTTCTCATGGGAACCACACCCTATATATATATATATATATATATATATATATATATATATATATATATATATATATATATATATATATATATATACACAGAGAGAGAGTGAGTGAGTGAGTCAAAGTCCGATACAGACGGACCGGTAGAGCGGGGGTCATGTGCATACGAGCGCATATGCGCATTAGGCCCGAGCCAAGCACATAAACCCGGTGAGGTTCCATCCTAAAACCAATTGGCAATAGGAGGAGTAGCTCACCGACCTTATATACCAGGCTCGGAGTGTCCGCATCTTTCGATGTGGGACCTTATTATCTTCAACACGCCCCCGCAAGTGCAACTAGAGGATACAGACCGAGTTGCACTTGTCCACAGGTTAGGATCGCGAGCCGAATTGAGGCTAACCGCTCTGATACCATGTCAAAGTCCGATACAGACGGACCGGTAGAGCGGGGTCGTGTGCATCCGAGCGCACATGCGCATTAGGCCCAAGCCCAACACATAAACCCGGCGGGGTTCCATCCTAAAACCAATTGGCAATAGGAGGAGTAGCTCACCGACTTTATATACCAGGCTCGGAGTGTCCCCATCTTTCGATGTGAGACCTTGTTATCTTCAACACAAGAGAGAGAGAGAGAGAGAGAGAGAGGTCGGTTCCAGGTGAGGAGCACCAATTGGAAATGCGGACGGTGTCGTGGCATGACACGTGTCACCACCACAAAATGAACAATTAGTAATAAAAATATGGTGTTCATGATTGTAAAAAAAACGTTGTTCATATTTTTGCAAGTATGTGTTCATTGTTCTTACAACTATGGTGTTCATGGTTTTTAAAGTAAGTGTTCATTTTTAAAGAAGTCATTGTTCATATTTATTAATAACTGTTCATTTTTTACCAACAATAATTGTTCATATTTTAACACTAAATGTTCATTTTTGTAAAAATTTTCTTTTTGTTTCAAATCGTGTAAAAAAATATAATGTTCATTATTTTACAAGTGTGTGTTCAATTTTTTACAATTACATTGTTCATATATTTCAGAGTAAGTGTTCATATTTTTCAAAGTTAGTGTTCATTTTTTTAAGAGTCAATGTTCATAATTTTATTAATGATTGTTTATTTTTTTTTATTATAGGTATTGTTCATATTTTTATTACTAATTGTTCATTTGTGGTGGTGCCACGTCACCGTTTTTTTTTCCTTTTCGGGAAAAAAAACTAATATTATACTCAATTTTAACTAAAATCTAAAAAATATATGATTTGTCTAACTTTAAGACTTTCTATTTATAGATACTTTGATAACTTTGTTGTATACTATGATCTAAAAATATGTGTAGATGCATTTGTATATTTTTTTAATAAGTCCATTCAAATTTAAAGTCGGTAAATACAACATACTATTAGGTCAACGTCTCACATACGAACTAGTGTATTACTCGCACTCTTGTGCGGGTTGAGTTTTAATATGTACTCAATACTTAAAAGTTCATAGGTATATTTTTGAAAGATAGAAGATTGAATTATAATTAATATTATTATTTTTAATTATCTTTTAAGTAATTATCGCTTATAATTAATTATATTTTTAAATTGATTTGTTAAGATATGTTTGTTAGTAAAAAAATCCGTAAAAGTTTAAAAACTATTTTTATAAAAATATTTAAAAAAATTTAGAAATCAATTTTCAATTAATAATAACATTTAAAAATCACTTATTAAAATAATTTTTTAGGCTTCGAGAAACATGGCGTTGACACGTGACAATAAAGGCTTCTGCTTTAATAGATATAAGATAGGTCAACAACACATACTAGATATTAATTTTAATTCAATATAAATAAATGTATGATTTTTAACACCCTTACTTAGTAACATATATTTGATAATCAAGCAAACTTGTAAATAATATTTTTTTTAAAATCAATGACAAATGTTTAAATAAGCTAAAAAATTATACATGACATGTCTTAGAACTCGACATGTAAGACAAAATATAGGTTGTTTTACTATAATATCATAGATAATATGATACATGTGAGTGTCGGACTTTTTAATATCTATAAAAACATGTTTTTTTTTATGAATTCTTAACCCGGTTCACAATATTTGACGTTTGAAACTCAAAAACTTATTAAGGTTTAATTAATATTAAACCTTTTGTAAATAAAATTTATCTATCTATCTTCTTTTTATTTATATATTATGTGTTTTTAAAATAATATATCCTCTATTTTCATATAACTCTTTATATTATATAATTATTTTAAAATTATTATATATCAATTAATATTACACCTTCTTTTTAGTATTATTTATGCACCATTTTTAAAATCTATAATTATATAAAATAAGTAAGAGTAATTATTTAATTATATTTTTTTGCAAAACATCTCATTAGCATATGTACAACACAATGATACACTTAGGTATGGACCCTAATTAACGACAAACTTAATATTGAAGGGAAAAAATAAGAAGAAAAATATGAATTCCCCTTTTCTATTGGTTGGCTATATCAAATCTTAATTCCCCATCTCCTTTTTCGCCCTATTATTTTCAATAATTAGTGGTCCTTGACAGTTTTTTTTGTTCCCCTTTCAAATCTAATTTGGGATGATTTTACTTTGAAACTGGTTTATAACCCGCACCTTGTGCGGGTATATTTATATATTGGATTTTTAATAATATGTTATGAGTTTGCATATATATATAAACTAATGATATATTAACCAAACATTATAATAATTATTCAATTATTCTCACGATGATAAAACATTTGCGAATAAAGAAGTGTCTCATTATTTGGACTATAATTTGATTCTTATACAACATACTCTTTTTTAAGCTTATGAATAGATTACCCTAATTATATTATGCATATAATTTTGTTGCTAAAAAATTTAGACACTACATATGAGTTGTTATAGATGGTTGTAGATTTGGTAACAAACAAAATCACATTGTTATAACCTTAAGATACTGAATAGGATGAGATGAATTTTTTTTTTTAATGAATTGATATGATGAAATGGAAAATATTTTAATTTTGAATTAAAATTGTAATTAAAATATGACAAATCTGTAATTAAAATATGACAAATCTGTAATTATTTGTCAAAAAGTACTAGGTGGCATAGCTAATGTGTTGACATGTGGACTAAGAGGGTTGTGTTTTAGTAGTATATATAGATTTTAAAAATTGATTATATCAATATTTTTATTATAAGGTTACTTACATGACAAATTTAAATTAATATACATACTTAACCGCATAACTATTCTATTAATAATAAGAAATGTTTATTTGTGATTTTAGTCTTTATGTTTACTTGTACTTTAATTGTTGTTTATTTAGTTATATTAAGAGTTTAAATTTTGGGGCATTTAATTGAAAATTGATTTATTTTTCTTCGGTTGAATTTGACTTTATAAACTACTAAAAAATAAACTTACAACTACATATAATATTGAATAATTTAGTTAAGAAATGTTTATTTGTTAGGATGGGTTTATTTTTTGTTTAAAGTCCGATTTGACTTGTGTTTTTCCATCTCGATATTCTTTGTTGAATAAATTAGGGGAATAGGACCCTTTATATATTGCTTTTGTGAAATGGGTCTCTAAAGAAAACAATAAAAATTAGGCTTACACCTAGGAAAATAGGACATAATTGAAATGATGGTACTACACAACATTTAAATATTGATGGAATGTTTACTATTCATACTTTTTGGTTTTTTAAATAAAGTGAGGGAGACTCCCACTTAATCGTTCATATGTTAGGTGTGTTATTTATTTTTTGGGTATTGTATGACGAAACTGGGTTGTTATTTTTTGTATGTTAGGTGTGTTATTTATTTTTTTGTGTTGTATGACGATTTATGTTTGATTACCCGAAATTCCGATCTCAAAATTAGGATAAGCACTTACCATGTTCGATCTACTACATTCACAATCATACGAACAAATCACTTACCCAAACATATCAATATCTTACAAAACACTTACCCAAAATGTGTTATAATGTTGGATATGTTTTATAGTTACCCAAAATGTGTTATATTTAAAGTGATATCGTGGATATGTTTTATGGTTACCCATAATGTGTTATAATGATCAAATGTCAAGCGAACTTTTGGGTAATGACCAAATGTCATTTGATATTGATGTTTGTGTACAATATCGAGTTTTGAAAATTTTGGGTATGACAGATTTAAATTGGGTATGGATTTTGTATTAAGTGATGTTTAAATTGGGTATAAATATAAAATATTATCCAATTTATGGATATTGTTTTATATTGATACTTGATTTATTGGGTATGTTATTTTTGAGTATGTTTATGTACTTTGACAAATTTATTTTTGGGTATGATTGTGACATTAGTTGGGTAAACAGATTTTTGGGTAAGCGGATTTTTTCTGGGCAAAGGACTGCGTTTTTTTTGCCCCAAATTTCCTCCAAATGTCAATCAAAATTGTCACATTCAACACTCACATCAGCCATCACTCATTAGTCTATCACTTTTGTCAACTTTTTGTCCTATTTATGAATTAGTCTAATAAAGTAGGAGCCCTATTTCTCAATTTATAATTGGTAGGACCCTAAATTTCAACTGTATAGTATAAAAGGTCCTAAATGCCAATTCAGCCTTCTTTATTCAGCCTGAACATTCAATGTTGTTTTTTGATTTCCAGAGATGTGAGTGTCTTTTAAAATAAAATAAACTCAAGTCAATAATCTTATCTAATTTATTCATATAACCCCAAATCATCATACTTTCAATTATTTTCAACCTATAACTTACAACTAAACATAACCTTTAATATCTTGCGGATTATAAAAAATCTGAAGATGTGACGAGTGAACAAAAGTAAAAAGACAGAAGTTTTTGTTGACCATCTTCATCACTACAAAAACAATAAAGTGAAAGGAAGGAAAATGTTGACAATAACGTGGTTCGTGCTATTCGTACCATCTTAACTATGTTATATGTATCTCTTTTAAAAAATTTTTAATTTCAAACCAAATATATGTTATGGCTACTACACATGCGCTCTACAACTACTCGTGGCGTATGCGTAGTATGGCTACGCTTCCGCAAAGCGTAGTCGTAGCCATTTTGCTTTATTTTTGAACGAAATGAGCTTGTTACTACGGCTACACATTGGGTACGTGTAGTCAATGTTTCATGGGGTACGAATAACAATCATGTAATGGGTTAAATATAAATCATAACCCAAAACAAATTGGATGACTATGCTATCATATTTTAATAATTGATCATTAATTGTATGGCCTATAATGTTGGATACTTTAGTCTAACTAATCTATTGACGGTCCACCATTATTGTTATTGTTCTAATATTAGTCTCCAATTTGTTTAATGATTACATTAATGTGAGAACAAAAGTATGAAATGTGGCAAATTGAATGCCATGACTCATGAGTGGCAAATGCGCGACCAACACAATTCTTCATTATTCAACAACTAATTAGCATGAACTTGACAAATGATTCAAAAATCTGAGATTTATTTTGCAAAGGGTATGATGTTTACATAGTTAACACTAAGAATAACGGTCATACGACGTTGCCTTATTGAACTGATCGAAAACTAGCAGACTTAGTGAGTGTAATCATAGAGTTGGTGCGCTAGAATGGCCAAGACAAACATGTCAATGACTACTCGATAAAGAAAATAACTGTGGAGTGATCGAGACGGCGTGGATTGCTTAGATGAGTTTTCCAATTTTGTTAGATTAAGTTTATCCTCTCTCTCATTTTGTTTATTTACAATTAACTTTTAGGGCCCGTTTGGTTTTAACTCCGAAATCGGAAACGGGATGGAAATGAATCTAGTCATATGTATTGTTCATAAAAGTTTTTGGAATCATTCCTTGTGGTTTGAAGTAATTGGAGTATAATTTGATTACCATAAAATTTTATGAATAAAGATATACATATGGACTAAATTCGTTTCTGTTTCATTTTTGTGTTCGGAGTTGGAACCAAACAGGCCCTTAGTGTCCAAGTACTGTCAAATTGATGATTCCCGTGTAGAGTTTTTAATGAATCATCAAGTTTTTTAATGAATCATCAAGTTGGATATGAGATGCATTGGATGCTGTTTTGAACTACTAGCTGAAACATTTTGTTATTTTTGTTTTTACCTAAGCTGAAAAAAAGATGGGCTTGAAAGGATATCTATCTTGCGTGAAATGCCTTTTGAACAGCAATTGTTTTTATTTTTTACGTGGAGAGATTTTTGAAATGGTAAAAGGGTGACATTTTTGAACAGGTAATAGGTTGGCCTGAGATGCATTTAAAAGTATTATTGGATTTGTAATTGTGAAATTTTATTGTTTTATAGCCTTTTAAAACTTGGTTTCAAATTACTTTTGATGTTTATATCGAAGTTATTGAAGGAATTTAAGATAAATGAAAATGTTGGCTTGGATTAGATGTTCTGATATACAACAGAGTGGGAATTCATCAAATATATGTATATCATCTAACCACAACTGAAGCTCATTTTGATTTTTTTTTTTTTTACCAAAAGAGAAAGAAAGAAGACTATTTGAGTTTGGGGGAAAATAAATTGTAAGAAAATTTTGCTTGAACTTGACGGTGTTGTGATGAATGAGTGAAAAGGAGCCTAAATGCATCACTAAAACATGAAAGAATTGCTATCTTGTGTGAGATGCATTGTGAACAAGCCGAGGTCTAGTCTTGACCAGAGGGAAACGAAAAATGTGGTGGTGTTAACAACCAAGAAAAAATTATTTGGATCAGATGGTGTTTCTTCCTTAAACTTTGTTTGCAATATACTGTTTGGACCTAAATATTTTCACTATGCCATGCGAAATAACTTTGATCCATAGAAATTGACCGCTTTAGTTTAATTCAAAATGAATGTTTTCATTTATGAAACTTACTGTCTAGTCTTTGACAATTGTAATGACTATAAGCATAGTTTATCCGTCTTGGATTAGGATATGCTATGAGTCTTGTTTTGCTTTTAAAATCTGCCACGTGAAATATTTTCTATTGAAGGAATTGATTGCTTCAGTGTAATATTTTCCTTCCTTGAAGATCAGTTTTATAACTCGCATGCGTGAAGAGATTTTTCATATAAAAGGTAGAGGTAACCCAATTCTAGACATCAGTGTTGATTCCAAGCTCGTAATTCTAATCCCGAAAGTTAATTTTTAATGATCGTGGCGAGTGTAGTCGATGATGAATGGGATGCCTTATTGGGTTGTTGATCTAGAAGAAATGTTGAGATATTTGCCTAGATACCTGTATGAGATACCAAAGTGCATCCTGATGTTGCTTGTCATAGAGAAAATGACATTCATGACCCCAATGATGTTTCCTACATCTTAAAATGGTATCAAAGCTTGGTTTAAAGCTCTTTTCGTTCACAAATTTGCATTGACAGAAGTTTCCCTTTGATCGATAAGGAAGAATTCCATTGCAGTTTGCCGAGGATTATTTTTCTTTAAACACCACTAGGAGTGCGGCAAAAGAATATCAAAGTGTCATTCATGATCGCCAGTCAGGACGTAATATGAATGATCCAATTTATCAACCTCTGATAACCCTGGAATGCAATAGGTGCGAAACTGAAACTGGGTTCTGTTGATGGTACTGTAGCAAACCATTGGTGATGATGATAAGTTGGATTAGAGTTGACTATATGATCCGATATTGGTTGCTTCATTCTATGAAACATGACATAGCTGATATTTTCTCATATGTTGAATCTGCAAAGTTGTGGATGAAATCCTGGAAAGATTCGAGGTTTCCAATTCTACATTGACATATCAAATCTTAAGTAAGGAAACAATAGTCTTGTTTATTACAGTCATTAAAGAAGTTTTGGTATAAGCTATGACACATACTATCTGATCGGTCAATTACCATGACAAAATACGTATTCGAAGGAGATTAGCTGCGAAATATATCCTCTTTAAGTATTTTGATGTCAATAAAATTCTATTACCTAAGAGTTCAGTGTAACAAAAAAGATGGGTGAAAAGCAGAACAATGGCATACACAATCAACTGATCAAGAGCTGATTATTTGTTTACTACACGATAGATGAATATACAAATCACTGTATTTGCAATACTACTTACTGAGGCAACAAGCATGATACAAAAAATGAAGGGTGCGAGAAGTTATCTGCAATAGATCTCATCCAAAGTACAAAAAAAACACAGACAGCCTAAATGAGCCATCTTAAATATGGAGGAATGAAGTGAATTGTATGAACATTTACTAGTTTGTGTTATTTCCTGATAAGCAGATCACTTGTAAGTTCCCATACCGACACCGGCTTCTCCTCCATAAGCCGGGAAGGTTCCCCTTGCCTTAGAGTAGCAGACGTAGTAAAATTCTGAGACGATTGCAGTGAAAAAGGTGAATGCAGCACCAGCAGCAAACACTCCCTTTCTTAAAGTTTCACAAGATGGAGGCTTCTCTTGTCCATAGTAGGTCCTTAGTTTGGTGTGGTAGGCATTCCTTGCTGAACCCGCCAGCAAGCACACCTCGGCAATGAAGAAGGTCAGCCTGAAACAGATTAAGCATATATTCTAGATTACTGATGAGAGAAACAAAGTCCAGCCCAACAGCTTTTGAATATTTGATAGATTTTACCAGCAGATAGTGAAGAGGATGAGAGCACAAGCCCTTGATCCATTTGGTTTCAAAGACTGGCCACAGCAAAAGCACCGACTAGCTGCCATTATAATCACTTGGCTAACCATGAGGAACAAAAATGCCCCCACTCCATAGCCTGTAGCAATATCTGAATCATATACGCAGTAATTCCAGTCCATATTTGGATCCTGTGTAATTTTGGCCTGTTACCAAACAAAACCCCTTGTTAACACTCAGAATCACACTCAATAATCAATTCAAGTAGCACAAGCATATTTGATTGAATTGATTCTATTATCGATTAATGCAGGTAAATCGATCGTGTATATATGCTAGAGCAAGGTTGTCTGCCTACATATCAAATAACTGCTCATGAACTTTCGTGAGCCTGATTTTTGCATGGTTCTATTGATCAAAACATGGTCCTTCTCCAGATCATTAAGCCTCATTCGCATTCTAGCTAGATCTAGTTTCAGCTCACGGTTTTCTCTTCTTAAGCCTTAGCTGTTAACTCTCCAGGACTGGAACATTCGCTTGGGTTCCTCCTCTGGGTAAGAGCAGAACAAGGAATTTTTAAGCCTTAGGAAGCATAATCAAGCATTCTAGATTTATAACCATTTCAAATTGCTTCTGGAAATCAATCAGCTTGCTGAGCTTTCTCCTGTCTGCTTCTGATAAGCTTTGATGAGCATAATCAAAGAACCTTGTGGATGGATCACATAGGAAGCATAATCAAGCATTCTAGATTTATAATCATTTCAAAAAGCAGTTGTTTGTTCGCTAGGACAGGTAATTAATAGTCCGCCGGCGGATTGATCCATGATTCCATGATCAGTCTCGATTCACAAGTTGTGTACCTCTATTATCTGTATCTCAAATTCCTCATAAAATAGAAAGATTCAAACTCATCAGCCACCAAGAATTTGCAACACTCAAATTCTGTCTTAACTTATTCAACACATTCGAAGAGTCGAAGGAAACAGAATATAAGTGAGAAACAGAGAAAGTTGAACTTACGGTGCTCTTTCGCTGCTCAGCAGCGATGGCAAGACCAAATGCTATGAGATCGAAGACGAAGACGGTGATGATAACTAGCTTCGAAGCCATTCTTGCAGCGTAGAAATTGAACTCCGAAGCTCAAATCGCCCAGATCTGAAATCTTACCTCTCTATGTATATACGAAGAAGAGGATTTAAATGAAGAGCAAGTGTATCCTTGATTCTTGATACCGGAGTAAGGAGTTGCCTGAGTGAGAGGAGAGAATATTTCGACCTCTTGCTCTTGTCCGTCAACAATTTACTATATACACATTTTTTAAGATTTATGTTTTTAATTTTAAAAATTAATCTTCTGGTTCCTGTCGGTGGCGCAGTGGGTGGGAATTCAATTCTTATATTTTGAGTATTGACCCAAAATAATTTATTGTTATACTTTGGATACAGCTGTTGTCGGTGCATCTGGCTATCAATAATTTTAACTTTTAAATTATAATTAAATATTAGCTAAAATGTAAAAGCTTATATACTTTCTATGATCCAATATCCAACAAGTTTTAACTTTTAAAATTTTGTTTTTGAATAGTGATGATGATCTATACTTTGTACTCTCTTTTTATATGTTGTTTGTAAATAATGGTGGTAAAAATAAGTGATAAATTGACAAAAAAAGTTAATAAAAATGATATTTATAATTATATACGAAAAAAGTTTGCTGTCAAGAGGATTCGAACTCGAATTTCCGAACTAATCACTTAAGGAGTCTAGCACCACATCCCACTAAACCAACTGAATATTGGTTACGGTTGCTTCCTTGGTTCAGTTGGAGACAGACTCTTTATACATTGTTGTGCTTATAAATAGACGGACATCACCGCGGGTAGATGACTTTCGCTCGATTTGTGGTGGTTACCAACCTTGGATTTGTTCGCACGTTCGCCGTACTAGCTGTGTCATTGTCCATTGTGTTGCACGATTAACTTTCTCAATTGATTCATAACAATTGTATCTCTCAAACTACCTCCTCTTTGCTTCAATCAGCAGATAATGATATCTAATAATATCAATTTTTCCTTTCAAAAAAAAAAGGTGGTGTGTCCAGCTTTTCTAGATCAAATTATAAATAATATTAAATTAAGGGTGAAATGGGTAAGTAGTAGCTGTTGTATTGTTGTGTATAAAGTAGACACACGTGTGATGTTGTTGACAAACTAAGTCCCTCCATTAATAAAAAAATATTTATTATTAAATAAATTTAAGATTTCATGATCTTTCTCACTCCTATTTACAATTATTTATTTTTTTTATTAAATATGATGATTAATGATACTAACCGTTTAACAAGCAAGTTTTCGCAACCTTCTTCCTAAAAAATTTCGGTGCTTTGAACGTCCTTCTTTTTCGATAACAGAAGGCGGCGGTTTTTGTGTATCAAAAGCATTACACATAACAATGATATTGAATGATTTACAGAAATAATATGTAACTATTAAATGTAGTGTCTACGTATGCATATATTATCATGGAATATTGTTTGTGTACATTTGATCCACACACAGAAAACGAAAATAAGTGATGAAGAACACAAAAATTGGATGTGAAAACGAAAAAAATATGTAACTATTAAATGTAATGTGAACATATGCATATATTATCAAGAGATCTTTAATTTAAATAACTAGTATAATACCCGCACCTTGTGCGGGTTTTGAAAAAAATGAGAAAGATTATTGTGAAATAGGTTTTTGTACGTGCTTTTGTTTTGTATACTTCTCTAATCTAATCGACTTACCAACATTACTTTATTAAGGATAAATTTACTAAATGAGATTATACTATGGACATACTTAATAGAATCATATTATTATTATATATATATATATAACAACATTTTTGTTTTTTTCCGATTATGTAATGAGTTTAGGGATTTTTTCTTGGTCAATGGGTAACAATTTAATTTTACAATTTTTTTTGTATTTAACAACTCTTTTTTTTTTTTCGGATTATAATGCTTATTGGTGTATTAAAATTTTTATTTTAATTAATTATTTTTCGACTATAAATCTATTAGTTAATTAGTTAATTTTATTTTTAATTATTAAAATTACAAAAGATTTATGTGATCTACAAGCTAAGAAACTTAACATAATTTAACAAAAATTTAATTAATATAACATGGTCTATATCTACAAGCTAAAAAAATTTTAAAAAAATTTAATTTAATTCAAAATTAACTTCAAAGTCCGATAACTATTATCTAAAAATAACTTATTTGCTGATGGGTGGAATAAAATCAATAAATAAATAAAATTAATATAAAAAAAAGGTGTACACGTCAATTTTTTTTTAATAACTTGAAAATAGATCAGATACACGAGGTTACGGTTAAAAATCAAATCAAGGGATGAAACAATAGAAAAACGATTGTTAATTATACAATTTCAAAAAAAAATTGTGGGAGCTCCATTTCGAAATACTACTCTCACAACGCACCACGTAAACTGTCATGTATACTACTCTAGTAGTAGATATAGACTCGCCCATGACGTAAAATTTTTAGTTTCAAAAAAAAAAAATTTTCGACAAATTTGTAAAACATAAAAAGTTCTAAGGGAACCATGAAAAAAATCACATGGAACGTTCGGGAAAAAATTCGTTCGAATAAAAATCCTAACACAAAATATAACTAAAATGGAAATGAAATCGAAACCAATTTAATTAAAATCCATAATAAAAAGATATAACAACAATGGAAATCAATTTACCGTCAAAGTGGAAATCAATTTTGTTGATTAAATGGAAGTTTTTTATTTAAAAAACTATCAAAAAAATCCAATGGAATCATGTAAAAATTTATTATATATTTATAGGTATTTTTCAAAAAAAAACAACGTAAATTTTGATGAATTTTATCAAAAAATAATTGTTCGCTTAAAATCTGATGAAACATTTCGAAAATAAAATTCAATTCAAAATCAATTTAATTAAAACTCGCACATTTCGTAAAGTTGTAGTTTCAAAAAAATAAATTTTGTTCGACAAATTTGTAAAACATGAAAGTTCTAAGCGAACCATGGAAAAATCTGATGGAACGTTCGGAAAAAAATCCGTCGAATAAAAATCCTAATCGAAAATATAATTAAAAGGTAAATCAAAATCGCAATATCTTTTAATATATTTTATAAATATTTATTTATTAAAAAAATGATTTGTTTGTTAAGGTGATTTGATTGTTAAAGCTAATTCGATTAATTTTTTTTATTATTATTAAAAAAATTGATTTGGTTTCTATAAAATTATTATTTTAATAATAAAAGATTTTATGGTTTAAAAAATAGTGTAAAAAAATAAAGATTTATTGGCTTTAATTATGGGAGCTCAATTTCAAAAATCCTGCGTCCACAGCGCGTCACGTCATCAACCCGTGCTCTGTTTTAGTAACTACTAGTATAATACCCGCACCTTGTGCGGGTTTTGAAAAAAAATGAGAAAGAATATTGTGAAATAGGTTTTTTTTCGTGCTTTTGTTTTGTATACTTCTCTAATCTAATCCTGCGTCCACAGCGCGACACGTCATCAACCCGTGCTCTGCTTTAGTAAGTATAATAGATTTGGTTTTTTTTTATAAAATTATTATTTTAATAATAAAAGATTTTATGGTTTAAAAAATAGTGTAAAAAATAAAGATTTATCGGCTTTAATTGTGGGAGCTCAATTTCAAAAATCGTGCGTCCACAGCGCGCCACGTCATCAACCCGTGCTCTGTTTTAGTAAGTATAATAGATAATAGATTTGGTTTCTATAAAATTATTATTTTAAGAATAAAAGATTTTATGGTTTAAAAAATAGTGTAAAAAATAAAGATTTATTGACTTTAATTATGGGAGTTCAATTTCAAAAATCCTGCGTCCACAGTGCGCCACGTCGTCAACCCGTGCTCTGTTTTAGTAAGTATAATAGATTTGTATTGATTGATCAAGAGATCTTTAATTTTAATAATTTGAAAATTACAAATTTAGTTATTTGATTTTTGGAAATAAGATAAATTTTCTTTTGAGTAATCATTAAGGTTTTATTAGATGTAATTTTTATTATATAATTATATTTCCTCATTATTATTAGTAGGATAGTTTTGTTATTGTTTTTGTTCATGAAATAGCTATTTAACATATTTAAAATGGACAATTTTAAAAACATTTGTTGGTGATGGATAATTTTTAAAACATTAACAAATTTCTATTATATAATTTTATACAATTATGAAAACAAGGCCTCACGGTCTCCTTTCCGCTACGATACCATATTATTATGAGATATTTGTGTTTTTTATATCGATGCTATCCTAAGTTTTTATGTACACATTTTCGATCGACATGGTCTATAATATATTTTTTTTTGTTTTACATGTATGGTGTTTTGCCTCGCACTTCTCATTAACTAGTGTTTCACGATTCAAGTTTTTTTTTTTTTTTTTTATCTTCTATGAATGGACTACCGTCTTTTATTTATGGTCTTTTGATACTCTTGATTTTTCTATGTATTAAACTTACTTTTGTTATAAAAAAAATAACGAAATCATACATAATAATAAAATTTTTTAAAAAATTACTCTTTCAAAGAAATATTTGTTTTTAGCCTTTTAATTTCATTGAAATTGTTTGCCTGTCTATTTTAGACTAAATGGATTATTCTTGCCCATTACTTTTAATTAATCGTTACATTCAATTACGAATGTTCATGTCAATTCACTTCGTTGATCGATAAACGACAAGATGATTATTAATTATGTCATTGTTATATATTAGATTCTGATAAGAGAAAGATTAATTAATGAAGGAATAGTGACTTGTGCTTAGATTGATCTTAACATTTTCGAACATTGGTTAATATAAAATGTATATCGTATTTGTTGGAAGAGAAAAAAACGTTGGTTAATATAAAAAATGCTGTGACCTAATTGTAGGAATATTTTGCGTGATACGTGTTCAAATATTTTTGTTTCCATAAACATAGATTATGGGTCTGTTTGTTAGAATGCGCTTATCGTTAAACTTAGGAATGGGTCCCTAAATCTAAACCGTCGGTTTAGGTTTATACTGTTTGTTAAAACTGAATGTTAATAAACAATTTTAGTACGCAATTTCAATTACACAATGTTAATACACACTCAAATTACAGTGTTAAATTTTGTAATTAACGATATCAGTCATTTCCCAATCACACAAGTAAAAAGAAAAAAAAGTCTCTTGTTTACACAAGGTCAAGTTACATAAGCCCCATTGAGTTACATAATCCTAGAAGTCCGTCGTTTAACCAAGGTCGAATTACACAAGTTCAAGCTCAATCGAGTTAGACAAGTCCAAGTTCAATCTCAAGCGATTTACACAAGCCCAAAAGTCCAAAAGTTTGGGCCAAAGTTATCCAATCACGGACATATATGCAAAGTCCAAAAGTTTAGGGCTTAAACACAAATTAAATATATAGGAGTTGTTCTATAATTTACCCAAATTCCTATCACACACTATCTAGGGTTTCTTGTACAAGAGGATGACATCGGCGACATTCTTCCCGACAATGGCGAGGACGAAGGACGTTGGTTTAACCCTAGCAAGGCGCTTCGCGGTGATGGTTCGACTCCATCAAGGTTTTGATGTAGTTCGAGACTCTAGCGCGGCTCAAGCGATGAGGGCGACAACAACTACTATTTGTAAATGTGGGCTCAACCTAGGGTTTCTTGTACAGAGGATGGCGGCGGTGGCGTTCTTCCCGGCGATGACAAGGACGAAGAACGCTGATTCGACTCCAACAAGGTTATTTCCGGCGATGGTTCGACTCTATGTAGAGATTTTTTAACTGAAGGATTATTTATTTAATTGATCGAGTAATGTTTATATAACGAAAGTAAAGGGACAAAAATAGTAAAAACACAGAACCTCAAACCGATTTTTCTAGAAACCTTGGACCGAAAACTGAACCTATAAAAGTTGGTTCGGTTTCGGTTTGAACCTAAAACGGAAAATATGAAATGTTATAACCTAAAACTGAACATATTAGGGTCGATTTCGATTCGGTTTAGGTTTTGGACCTAAACGGACCTAAAAAGTAATTGTTAAAATATTATATGTACTGACCATTTTTTTTTTAATAATAATTCGTTTGTTTTGGTTTACCCGTCGGTTTGTGATTTTTATCCAAAACCGAACCGAAACCTAATTTTTTTAAAATGCAGATATAAGACCGAACCTAAATCAGACGCTAATCTACATGCGTCTTGGGTCTGACATACTCTAGGACGCTAATCTACCTGGGTCCGAGGGCTCGACCTACTCTAGAACGTTAATCTACTCGCATCCTAGAGTCCAACCTACCCTAGGACGCTAATCTACCCGCATCCTAGTGCCCAACCTATCTTATGACGTTAATCTACCAGCGTCATATCGATCTTAACAAAACAAAGATCGACTTACATCAACGAAACATATACCAATGAAGGGGAGAAAATCCATCAAGTTCTTATTGCATATCTTTGCTTCGACAATAATTTTCGCGCTCAAGACTCAAGTACAAGTAACAAGATGGGTAAAAAACCTTCTAGTTTTTACTATTACAACCATATAAATGGACTCTCATTCAAAGGGCTCGTCGATCAACTTGTAATGTAATAGTATAATTTGACTTTTTGTTGCTTTCATGCATATAGGGAATCGTGTATGCTACATAAGTAGACTAGATCATATACGGGCTCGGGCCAGGTTTTATAGAATACTATGTTTGTTTATCCCGATCCATGTCGGGTCTGTAATGGATGTCGTACCCGCCCGGGTGGGCGGGCCGGGTCTACAAGTACCTTTTTTTTTAAAAAAAAAATATATAAATTGGTTTTAATATGATTTTTTTTAAATAAACTATATTTAAAATACTTTATGTAATATATATTAATTTTTTTATAATTATATAAAATATTTTATATATATACTTAATATTTTATAGTACATACGACATAATATGTATATATTTATTTTTATCCGGACCGATGGGCCGGACAATATGGCCCAACAAGCCTAGAGTGGTGCCCGGATCCGGTCCGACAGGCTAGACGGGTCGGGCTTTTCGACACGGTCGGGTTTCTTCCTCTGTACATACCTGCCCGCTTTTCGGGGACGGTGTGTCCAGATATAATCAGGTCTATAAAAGCTCATAATCAAGTTATATTCTTGGTTATTTTATGTATGATATCAAGAGTCACACTATTTAACTACGTTATTCATCATAGTTACTATTTTTTATGAGTTATAACTTAAGGTCTAAAATTAGGAATGAAGGATCGCAGGTCCATGGATCATCATTAAGTCATTAAATCTACGTTGTTGGGCCGTCAATGGTGCGACATTGTTTTTCGTATTTCAAGTGTATGTAGAAATAAACTACGAAGCCAATTCAAAGTATTGGTCTGTTCAGTTCCAAACTCATTGGTAGATTGGGTCCAACATTTTTACTAAGTTGATACGTTATAAAATATTTGGATATTTGTGATTGTGTCTCAATGAGTGTATGAAAAATCAATATCAAATACAATATTTATCAATTAGTAAAAAATTCTAATATAATCAAACACAACTATCAAATAAAAATTATAACGTAAAATTTTAAGACTTGTAGCACGAATTTGACTATCTAACTAGGGGGTTGTTCAGGTAAGATCCCTTATTGTGGTAAGGCTGTGCGGTTGACACGTGTCAAAAAAAAAAAAATTTGAAAATATATTGTGGATACTTTTAATTACAATGAACTACCATGTTATAACTTCTGTACTATTCTCTTATAAACTTTGAGCTATTCTCATATAATTCATAAACTATTACTTTTTAATATATTATATCAAATTATTTATAAATTAATCGTTTATATGTTATGAACTATTCTATTATAATTCATGACCTATCATTTTATAAGTTATACACTATCCGTTTATAAGTTTTGCATTATGAAATATTCTATTATAATTCATGAACTATTCTTTTATAAGTTATGCACCCCTTCTTTATAAGTTTTGAACCATCATTTTCATTCGTTTTTGGGAAATAAAAAAAAATTACTAGTGATAAATTCATTTAGCTTTTTAGATCATAATTAACCATCCAAACATGTTCTAAGCTTTATTTAATAATTTAATACCTCAAAATGCATTATAGGAGATCCAAACGGACCCTCATTTATAAGTTTTGAACAATCATTTTCATTCGTTTTTTTGAAAGAAAAAAAAAATTACTAGTGATAATTTCATTTCATTCTGTTTTCGTTACCGGACTTCTACCCAACTAAACGGAGGTTAATTTACTTTATCTTCATAAGGATACCAACTTCAAAATATTTAAATCAATCTATAATACAACCAGTATTTTATTTTATTTTAATAACAATTTTCATCTTTTCTAAAATGTTACTTCTGCTATCATTTATATATTATTTTATCTTATATTATGCACACTTGCACATTCCTTTGCTAGTTATTGTCAATTGTATTTAGATGGAACTTTATAGAATTTATGTGTTGGTTTAAACTTCACGCACATGTGCACTCGTGTGCACATAATTTCCGCTCTACAGTTCGTCTATGTCCGAGGTTGACTCTCTCCGGTTGATGAATCATACATAATTTCATTTTTTTGCCTATAAAAAATGTAGATGGAGGGTATATTAGTTTTATGGTGTTTTAAAAAATGGTGACTTTTATGATCAGGTGCCATTAGGCAAAACATTATCTTATTTCCTATCCACCATTTTTATTTTAATTTTAAAAAAAATCTTATTTCATATAATTTAAAAAAAAATCTTATTTCATATTAGGGCTGTAATATGAGACAAGCTACTCGGGCTCGGCTCGGGCTCGGCTCGTCAAGAGCTCGGCTCGAGCTCGTTCGTTTTCTAAACGAGCCGAATACGAACATATTTTAATGCTCGTATAAAAATTAGGCTCGGTTCGTGCTTGGCTCGTTTATAAACGAGCCGAGCTTGAGCATGTCAAAGCTCGGCTCGTTCGGGTAAAACTCGGCTCGTTTGGCTAAAATAACACTATAGGAGCATTATTTTAGCTGAGCTACTCGGGCTCGGCTCGTCAAAAGTTCGGCTCAAGCTCGTTCACTTTCTAAACGAGCCAATCATGAGCACATTTTTAAACTCGTATAAATTTTAGGCTCGGCTCGGGCTCGACTCGTTTCTAAACGAGCCAAGCTTGAGCATGCCGATGCTCGGCTCGTTCGGCTCGTATTACACCCCTATTTCATACAGAGGAGGTTGTTACCTTTAAAGTGTGAAATGCATGCATATTGCCGAGGATGGACGTCTTGATACGACATTAGTATACAATTAGGCACCTAATGCTTTCCTTTTATGGTAATGGCATTAAAGTCCCTCATAGTATATATGTCGACGACTAATTCAAAGAATATTCGAAACATCACACATCAAGATTGGCACAAACTTAACTATGGATAAAGGATGGTAGACGTTCTTCAATTATTCATGCATCTAACCTTATGATCTTATCCATTTAGATGGATTAGGTTTGAGTTATAATGTTTCAATAATCAATAAACTTTAGGTAAAGTCTTTTAAAGTCCACAACTAGTGTATAATCCGCACCTTATGCGGGTATTATTAAGAATAAATTTGATATTTACGTATGTTTAAGATAAAATTTTGTTTTTTTTTGGAATTAGAGTCGGTAGTCCCGACATATGTAAACGTGATTTTATTAAATAAAAAATGGACTAAATAGTAACACGAATAGCCTGGTCCAAGAAAATAAAATGTAAAGTATACTCTCAAGAGGTACAATGCGTCAACCTCAAGACATTCGTTGGAATGGTAGGCCTATCGATTGAGATATATGAGTGTTTTAGTAGAATAATATTTAGTACGGAAGTGTTGAGTATCTAAACGTTTCATGCCTATTCGAGATATTGAAGTTGCTAATCAAATATGATAATCATATAGATAAAAGCGAATACAAGTTCATATCATCTTTTCAAATGGTAGCAAGGATCAAGCTAGCCTGCATCACACACGCACACGCGCATTATTGTAATGTACTTTAGTAGAGTATATAGATTCAGTCATGTATGTACGAGGACCGTCTCTTATAAAACACTTATTGATAAAAGGAAATGCTCGATAAAAGAAGTATTTACATTTATATATTAATCAAATTTTAAGACTTCAATGTAAAATTTTATGAACAAAAAAGAGTCTATTTATAATCGCTAGCAATCATTCTCGAAAAGAGGTTTTTTTAAATCATGTTTGACTAATGACTAACATAAAATATTAAAGGTCTTTTGACACATGAAATTAATCTAATTATTTTTTTATTTTATTTCGTTTTTTTAACTATTTTTATTCCATACCTCGAGGCTCCAACCAAACAAACACTAAATTTTCAAAATCAACTAAAATTGAAATTTGTAACCGTTTTTTTGGGAAAGAGGTCTAGTTTAATTTTAGCATAAATAAAAATTCCACCTTAAACTAATTTCTTAAACATTGAAAACCTTATCATCAAACAACTAACAAAAAAATCCAACGTGGATGTGTGATAGACTCGTGACGGCTCTGTTGCAGCCCAAATCTGAAGTGTCCACAATTGTTCCTCAGACTTTATAGATGTGTACTTCATTCGAAGATAAACATTCATGTTTGTCGCTTCCGGCTGACAATATCATTCTGCTTTCCCCTGAAGACTTTCATGTTTTTCGGGTTTTTATGATGCATTTTTGTGTTTTCTTTTTCTGCTTTGTCGTGGTCTGTCATGACGGTTAGTCCGTCTGCCGATTATTTTCGGCCTTTCGATCCACTAATCGGTGCGCCGGCTATGAGATCGAACCGTTTTTTGCTATAAAAAAAAAACTACCAAAAAATCCAAGAATGAAAGTTTTTATTTAGTATTGAAAATGAAAACCTAAACTATAAGAAATGAATTAGGCAGCAAAGAAAAAGAGGTTCTTAATAATGTGTAGATAGAAAGTAATTTAATTTAATATTCTTTTATTTTTGTGTTTGATAGTAATTAATTGGATAATCACAACTTCATTTTCCACAGGTACTATCCCTTACTTAATAAGCAACATTCAAAGAACTGATTTTGTGACCACCAAAAAAAGGAAATATCGCAAACAAATTCAAAATTGAACAGTCTTTAATCGTGAAATTAGCATTATAGGTTTGACTATGAAGTGTCCCATCCATGCATAATGAAGATCAAATATTCACTTATTTGATTGGTCAACTAAGTACCCTATCCTAGGTTACGTGGCATTTTGACCCACCAATCATTTTACAATGACGCCGCCATAGTTTATCTCTTGCACATGTCAAATTCTCTCCTTACTTGTAAGCTCTCCACGTGCACTAAAGTCCAAATTCGTAAAGGAGAGGGTTTGGGCTTTTAGTCCGTCGCCTAACATTCTAACGCTACTGTAAAGTAACAGTATAGTTGTCAAGAGAACCATATTTATTATACTCATTTACATTTTCAATCACTTAACTAAAATATTGGAAAATATAACGTAGGGTAAATTCGTATAAGGTCCGGATAATTAATTTGAGAATTTAGTAAAATCAGTAAAAATAAAAATTGTTACAAGTTATCAATTTTTTAAAAAAATTGGTGAATATACCTAAGTGCGCACTCTATCTAGATCCCTTATTGCCTTCTCCTGTTGCCTTGTATATTGCACTCATTTAATTGGTCCATGTGATAATATTTTTTACTCTAATGAAATTAATTGCCCGCTTCCCCTTTTTCATCGTCCTTCCTAGCCAAATTCTTCTCTTTCAAAACATTCCTACTTTAAAATTAACCCCGACCTCTTTCTAAATCGCTACAATCAACTCGATTTCTCCAATGGCGGACACTTCACACCTAGAGAGAATGGCCAGAGAACTCAAATGCCCCATTTTGTACGTTTCAATTTCACTTCCTCTCCAAAACCCCATTTCATTTTGCATGTCATTTCTCCATTTGCTATTTAGCTCAAATGTTTTTGGACTAATTTCTAATTTTCATTTTTACGGTTGGTGTATTTCAGAAGTCCATGAAAATGGATTCCAGTTACCCTGTTTGTAAAGTGCCTTGTACACTTCGAGGTTTGTGGTTCCTTATCAATCATATTTCAACTAACTCAAAGACTGATGTCACATTACACAAATGTATGCTATACATTTCTTTCGTGGTTTGCTGATAGAGGAAGATATCTTTGATTGTAAAGGTTCGTCCAGCTCCTCACATGGAGAACTTGGTTCATATATACAAGAGTATTTGGTGGGCTAAGCTCTTCATCTCCTATAGATGAAATCGATGGAGCAGGATATGGAGTAGAGGCTTCAAGTGTGTTCTAGGTACGAGACATAGAAGAATTTTGCAGAAGTTTAAGACGAAGGAAAGAGAAGAGCCCTAATTTTACTCTAATAAAATTAAATTGAATAAAAATTATTACCACATGGATCAATCAAGGGAGTGCAATATACAGGGCAATAGGAGAGGGCAATAGGTGATCTAGATGCATGAGCTTCTTTATATATTTAAAGTATTGTTTTTTTTTAAATAAAAATTTTATACTTTAAAATAAGATTAAAAAGAATCACTCATATGCAAGAAACCATCCGTTATAAAAAATTTTCTAAAACAATCCTTAATATTCATTTATGTGCAATAAACACCCGTAAAATTAGGATGAGTTGGTTAAATAGGTAGTGTATGTATCAATGTGTATAAATTAGACCTTTTTGTTTATATGTTGACAAACTAGGCCCCTACATATTTTCATAAAAAGATTTATTAAAAACAGAAATGAAGATACTCAATAAATCATAATATTTTTCTCTCCTATTTATCTTTATTTATTTACCTAATTAAGAATGATAATAATTATCAAAAACCGTTAAAAAATGTTATCAGACCGAGCAAGGAACGGGCTACAAATTAGTTTATATAAATTAAAATTAATGTTATTGAAGATAAATAAGTAGTAAATTGTGGTCATAGTGGATGATGAACTAAATAATAATCACACATTAATCATAAATGTTAGAAAATTAAAAATGTAAAAGTTTACTTGTTTCCTTTTTACATTGTTTTTTCTTTTATAAAATCACATTTTATAACAAATTATCTTTTGAAATTACTTTACACCACCTTATAAAGCATATTTTGACAAATTGACACATTATTATTTTTTTATATTAATATTTGGTGATATGTTATACTATTTTAAAATAAGATACCCTTGTAATAGTTATTAATTAGTAATTTACTTGAAAACAATACAGGTAGCTCAATTCATTGAAATCTATACTATAAGTGATTTAATTTATAAAAAAAGTTTATAAGGTGAATAGTTAAAAAATAATAATATTATAAAACGTGTTTCTTTAAGAAAAAAATTAACTTTTATTGAAGTAATCGTACTTGTAAGAATAGCAAACGTAATAACATATATTTTAGAGGCTAGACCTCCATAAACAAATATTCAAAATATATAGTTAACTAAATAGAACTTTTAGTAACAAAAATAATAATTTATATATATAATTAATATATTGGTAAGTTTGTTAAATAGATCGTGTTTGTAGTTACAATAATAGAAGAAATGAAAGTGTTAGAATAATAATAAAATTAAAGTATATATTAATGGATTTTATCATATAATATCAAGTGGAAATGTAATTTTGTATGTTTAAAGAAAAAAAATAAAATTAGATTTGTTAGGATTTTAATGATAAATGTTAAGAGTTTAATGAATGAATAATGTGACGTGTCTTGACGAGTATACGACATATGTAAGTTTGATGATGTGACTGCATGAAATCATATTAAATGTAAGTCTGCAGGCTACTTTAGTTTATAAATAGATAATATTGACCGATTTTACACATATATGCATTAACTAAAAGATAAACATTCATATCTACACTAGATGTTTATCTACTTAATACTATTCATAATAACAATAATACGCATAAATATCCATATTACATTACATAATTTAATCATGTTCTTATTGCTTCTACTACTATTATTATTTACACAATATGATATATATATACATTGTCAATTATTGTTTATTGTTACATAATATACGATGAATATAAATGATGTAAAAGAGATTTTATGTTCGGTTAGGTGGACGTCCGAATACAATTAGAAGCACCAATATGTAGACGTCAGCAAAAAGGCGAACCCACGCCCAACTATATTCTCATCGCAGCAATTGTAAATGACGTTCTGTTTGAGATTTGGTGGATCGTAATCACCCTGGCCCACCACACATATCCATGGCCCACGTGGACTCATGTGCTCAATCCGCCACCACTCTTTCACTTTCTGGCGCCAACCGTAATACTAGCGCAGCGTGGAAAATGCACCAGCTCTAACAGGGAGGCCCCTGACACGTGTCACCATTTTCAAACTCCCACCGCCCCTAGCTTCCCCATGCTTCACTGGCATCTGCTTAGCCGCCTGATCAACTCCCTACTTTATACACGTGGCGCCAATCCACATCGTCCGATGAACCACCCGTCGGTCCCACCACCCGTACTTATACCAGGGTATGTTCCTTATATTAAGAGACCTTCCGTGCGTCTACATGTCTTCAATTTCACTTCTCTCTTTGCAGAAACCGAAAAATGGGGATACCCGATAGAGATCCGCTTGCCCAATTGAGCTTACCGCCGGGTTTCCGGTTTTATCCGACTGACGAGGAGCTAATGGTGCAGTATCTTTGCCGGCAAGTCGCTGGCCTCCACTTCCACCTTCCCATCATCGCTGAAATCGATTTGTACAAGTTTGATCCGTGGATCTTGCCCAGTAAGAAGCTAGCACAACCTCTGTTCTTGTTTTCATTTTCTATGGTTGAGTGTCATTAATTATAGTGATTGTTTTGTTGGATTGTTATAGGCAAAGCTTTATTTGGGGAGAAAGAATGGTACTTCTTCAGCCCAAGGGATCGTAAGTATCCAAACGGGTCAAGACCCAACAGGGTAGCCGGGACGGGGTACTGGAAGGCTACGGGTACGGACAAGGTTATCACATCTCAAGGCAGAGCCGTTGGGATCAAGAAAGCACTCGTCTTCTACATTGGAAAAGCTCCCAAAGGAACCAAAACCAATTGGATCATGCACGAGTATCGTCTCTCCCAATCTACCACCTCCAGGCCCAGTGGCTCAAAGGTACGTACTCATTCATTTATATAGATTAATTGCTGAAATAGCTTGAATCTGAACTAATATTTGATTGGATCAGCTGGACGATTGGGTCTTGTGTAGAATATACAAGAAGAACGCGGGAGCTGCGAAGCCAACTGAAAGCGCAACCAACACCGGGGGATCCTCTTCGACGTCATCAACGCAGTTTGACGATGTCCTCGAATCCGTCCCGGAGATGAATGATCATTTCTTGACTCATCCCGGGTTGAACTCGGTGGAGAATGAGAGGGAGGTGTTCCAGAGTCTCG
This sequence comes from Fagopyrum homotropicum, assembly GCA_033239125.1. Classification (NCBI taxonomy): domain Eukaryota; kingdom Viridiplantae; phylum Streptophyta; class Magnoliopsida; order Caryophyllales; family Polygonaceae; genus Fagopyrum; species Fagopyrum homotropicum. The sequence continues at coordinate 7,719,571 of BSWB01000006.1, read as the reverse complement.
GGTCGGGTACCATGGATTGGGCCACGCTTGCCGGGCTAGAAGTCGGAGGGATTGGGCTGAGCCAGGGACAAGGGCAGCTTAACAATGGGAGCGCCATGTGGCTTCCTTCTACTTGTATTCCGCAGATGGAGTCTCCTCAGGAGAAGTTCCGTCGGCGTGTGGAAGAGGAAGTGCAGAGTGGACTCAGAGGTCAACGAGTTAACCCGTTGGGGGAATTCTTCGGGCAGCGGTATCAAGATGAAGTTGACCCATTTGCCCTCGGATTCTCGGCTCCGATGGCAGGATTCGGGTTCAGCCAGTAAAAGATAAAGGAATGATGCAACCGGGTGGAGTAGAGGAATGAAAGAGTGGCAGGATGTAAATACCTGCAGTTAGATGGACTTGTGGGTAATTATTCCCAGAATGCAAGCAATTGGTTGAATATTATTGGTTAGGGGTGAATTTGGAGGTAGCAGGTTCATTGTACAGCAGATTTGGAAAATGTCAAAATTAGCGAGGCATGCATGCATAATGAACTTGCCATTATTATTATTATTATATTTAATTTTTGAATAACTTTATTTAAATAGTAGGTAGCAAGTAAGATGTTAGAATAGTAGTTCTAAAACTTTGAACTAGTAAATGGACCGGTCCACTCATACCTTGTAAGTGGGCTTCAGTATTTTGCTTCGTTTGGCAATATAAGAAAAAACTTGGTTGTATGTACGCATGGCATTATATATATGCCCAACCACAACTTGTAGCGAACCCTAACTTAGTTCTATAGCTGTAAAAACAAAAGGTTTATGTTTTTATTGGTTATTCTCTTCTTTTTTTTTTTATTTTTTTTATTTTTTTATTATCATGTTTGATTCATCACTCAATTTTGTTCGGAAATTGTAAACGCATGAAGATGAAATTCACAAACGCACAACGGGTTTGGAGCCCGTAACCGTCACGGTTACAATGTTCGAATCCGTGACAAAAATAAAAATAAAGGTCACGGTTACGGGTTTTAGATTTGTGATGATTTTCTTTGTGTATTCTAACAAAAAAAAATCTCACACTGACGCGGATCCGACGTGTTTGTGTCAACTGTCATAAAAAATATAAAAATAAATTTCCCCACAGTTTGAAATCCGTACCATGACGGCTACAAATTCCGAATATGTCCGCTATCATGAAAAAAATTTAAAATAAAATTTCCCACAGTTCGGAATCCGTACCGTGACGGTTACGGATTCCAAATGTGTAGTGCGTCTGTGAATTTCATTGCTGTGCACATAATAGTAAAATACCCCTCAATTTGTTAAGCTATATTGCTGTGCACATAATAGTAAAATACCCCTCAATTTGTTAAGCTATGTATCACACATTAACGCAAAAATGGACCGGAGAAGCTTTGGCTTGGGCCTCGGATTATGGCTGGGAGAAGGTGGTCTTGGAATCATATTCGACGAGTGTCATTCAGAAGCTGTTGGATAAGGTGTACTGCTGCGGTAGGATGGGCGGTATCCTTAGTCAGTTGCAGGCGAAGGCGAGGAGGTTCGAAGGTCCTCAATGGTCCTTTGCTCGTAGATCGGCAAACAAACCGGCTAATTGGCTAGCTAAATCTTGTGTGTCGAGTCTTTTTAATTGTTTTTCTTCTCCAAGATTAGCGTTGGAGCTTGATCAGTTGATAATGGACGATTTCTGTGATAAATGAAAGTTACATTTCTCCAAAAATAGAAGAAGGTTGCACTGTAGGTCGAGGAATGGGCCTCCATTGGCATATCGCTCAATATATACAAACTATGGTTGATGGGCCTTGGCCCAAACGACCTCAAGTGACACAGAAACCGCCGCGTCATCAATTTTATCCACAAGTTATCAAACCCGCAAGAATGATGCTGACATGGCATAGCCTTTCCACTCATCGACCAATCAGAGAATTGACAAGAAATCCCCCATGAATTTATGTGGGAAGAGAACTGCAAGAAAACAACGTGTGGTTGAGGCTTTCGAAAGGCTTGTAAACACTGATTTTCGGGAAGTGGGGCCATTTTGTATCCAATTCCGACCCTTTGATTTCGATTTCCACATCCCTGTTCGTCTTTCTTTGTAAATTTTACTTTCAATCTGAGAGTTTTGAGAATGGTGGGATGCAAAAAATGAAGAACAAACCCGCGGGCTTGGATGAGCTGCTTCCATGGCTACTAGTAGTTGCGCTTGTTCATCATATTCTCTTTCCAATTCGCCGCTGAGACACTTCACTTTGTCTAGAGGGACTCACAGAACTGTGTTATATTCTTCTCTAGCAAACGGCCGAGCTACAACTCCCCCTTACAAAAATACTCTCATTTTCGAGGTGATTTTACTTTCCTGGATTTATATTTGAACCCGCATTTTGTTTGTGTTTGCTTTCTGAATTCTCCATTAGGATTGGATTGTTTTTCGAATTGTGTAATGTCATGGATGTTTGCAAACGTAGAATTGGAATGACCGCTTGCTTTATAGAACTGCAGAATTGAAAACCCTAATTTTTTAAATCGAAGAGCACTGATATAAAACCAGAAAGAAAATGTTGATTGAGGTTTACTTTTGTCACTTGGAAACCAACAGGCGACAAGGCTATTAGGTCCTCCGGCAAGATTTGAAGCATCAAAGCTGAAAGTAGATTTTAGGGGGGAGGAGGTTCATAAATACTCCAGAATCGTCCCGAGAATCTACACTTTATCTCATTGTGACTTCACTGCTAATTTGACGCTAACCGTTTCCAATATTATCGACATTGATCAGGTATGTATCTCTCCCTCAGCTGCTCATAACATAGCTTATATTTTTTTTCATTTGGCAAATCCCTGCAGCAGCTTCTAAAACCAAGAATGCGTCTGATACATTCTTAAGCATTTTGTCTGCTGAGTGTTGCTTCATCTGTTCGTTCAACAAGCATTGTAATGTGGTGGTATCCATGATTTTTTATTGTAGTTAAGAGGGTGGTACAACAAGGATGATGTGGTTGCAGAGTGGAAAGAGGTAAAAGGAAATATGTGCATCCATGTTCACTGTTATGTCAGCGGTCCAAATCTCTTATTTGATCTAGCTGCTGAGTTTAGATACCACATTTTCTCTAAAGAGCTACCTTTGGTAAGTTCTTATAGCTTTTTCAAAGAATATGGAGCTGATGAGCAAACAACTCATATCCATCACTTTACTGTTTTGAAACAAACTTAGGTGCTCCAAGCTGTGTTATATGGAGATTCAGCCCTCTTCAAGGAACATCCAGAACTAATGGATTCTGTAGTGTGGGTGTACTTCCATTCAAGTTCAGCTAAATACAACCGCGTCGAATGTTGGGGGCCATTGAAAGACGCTGCACAGGTGATTTTCATTTCAAAACTATCTGTTCATCATACATGATTTTCTCTTAATGATATGTACTGCATGCATTTACAGAAGAAACAGGAAGATCAACTTGAGAATCTGCTGGGTACAGCAAACAACAAGAAATGGGGAAATCCTAAATCCTTCTTCCAAGCCTTGTTTACATTCCTTCTATGAGGTGCTTCCAAACCCTTCAAGCGCAGCCTTGACAGAGATATGTATAGAAAGAGAAAGAGAGCTTTAGCCATAAAAATTGCTTGCAGAAACACGAGTATCCTATGCTGATCTTCTTTTTAAGCTGCTGGGAATCCATTGTTTGTGACAATCTGTACATTGATTCGTTCATTGATCAATATTTGATTGTCCTGAAGCACACCTTTGTACATTATTTCACTGTCATCATAAAAAGGCACAAATCTAATGAAGTTCAGTTTTGTCTATCTCAAGCTTTGTATACTGGTTTCTCCATCTCACATTCAAGTTTCTATACAAGATTCACCGAACACCAAAAACACGCTCAATTAAACATGTAATGGATTCTTTCAAGCAACGGCAGGACTTGATTGACTGATGTCACCACTGGGTGACGCTAGAAACCTTTCCTACTCAATGCTTGTGAGTTCCAAGAACTGTGATAGCATGTCGTCGTCACGAATTTGAGGTGCCGTGGTCGATCATATGTGAATATCACATTCTACACCCAAGCAGACCGGACCGGAAAACCGGCTGGACATTACGGTCCGGTCCGGTCCGGTCCGATCAAGATAGACTTGGATCCGGTTAGGACAAAATCACAAAACCGCCCGAACGGCAGTTTTAAAACCGACCCAAACTGCCGGTTTGGTTAAACCTGCGGTTTAGGTTTGATTGGTTGACCAGACCGCCGGTTAGCAATTTCGGTTTGACTTTCGGCCAAATCTAAACCATTAAATATTAATAATAAGTCTGTACCTCCAAGGAATATCATTTTCTTCCCTTTTCCTTTTCCACGTTTGGTGATGTGATGACGCGGTGGAGCTAGTTAGAAGATTGGACTCGATTGCTAAAGAGCTACCTAGATATAGTAGGAGTATTTGCTTTATTTTGACTAGGATTGTGTTTACTATTCAAAAGGGATGCGGAGCCCAACTTTTTAGTCGGCTCTCTTCCATCAGCGTGTAATGTGTTTTCTTTCGATATAATTATCATTATAATTCCTTTGATTCTTTGATTCTTAATAATTATAATTCCTTTGATTCTTAATAATTATCATTAGAAACTTACAATCTAATTTATAATGTCATATATAGCTAATATTCAAATGTTTCACATATAAAATTTCATCTATTTTTAATTTATTATTTATGTTTTCAAAACACTAATTTCTCTCTTCCCGTACAACTATCCACTTCCCACCCATTAAAAAAAAATTTAATAAAAATCCACATTTCACTATCCACATTCCACTATTGTTTTTATACAATTTTTTAAAATATTGTAAACCATTAAATATTATACCTTCTACTTCCAATTTTATATTATGTATGTTTTTAACTCTAAGTAGTTTATATTTCAGGGTACGGATATTTTTTACTAGAAGTTTAATTTTTTTTAATATATTTATCATATTGATAAATATGAATTAGAATGTAATAAACCAACGATCCACCAACGTGTCACAGTAGGTCACAACAATCATGTGGAGTAAAAATTCAACATTATATATCAAAATAAGTAATAATAATAATACTAGTAATAATAGTAAATTCCTCTGGGGTGACCATGCTCTTACTTGTGCTGCACAGGTTGGTATTAAGCATCGGCATAACATGGTGCGTGATGCCTTTTTTGATGAGTGTCTTAAGATTGGGATCTCTGTCCGGAAAGAGGTTCATACTGGTATGGTTGATGATAGAGGTGGGGAGCTGCGCCCGGCCGACATCCTTTTATATAATTCGTTTCAAGGCAAATACACTTGTGTTGACATCACTGGTACATCTCCTTTCTCTTCGCCTGGCCTGTCTAACTTCATTCCGGGTAAAGCTGTGAGGGTTGCTGCTGATAACAAGAGGAAGAAGTATGCTGAGGTTTGTAGCTCCATGGGGTATCACTTTCTTCCCTTTTCCTTTTCCACGTTTGGCGACTTGGGTGACGACGCGGTGGAACTTCTTAAAAGGTTGGGCTCGGTTGCTAAAGAGTTGCCCGGATATAGTAGGAGTACTTGTTTTATTCTGACTAGGATTGCGTTTACCATTCAGAAGAGATGTGGAGCCCAACTTGTTAGTCGGCTCCCATCCAACGGCTTGTAATGTGTTTTACCTTCGGTTTTATTATTATTAATAATAATAATAATAATAATAATAATGACAATAATCAATATTAAACAAAAAAAAAAAGCATAACGACTGTTAACTTATAAATTTGAGCGTAAATTTAGACGGATGGATCGAGTGAGGAAAACTCCCATTTTTTAAGGATCTTCCCCAATGGGTATGATGGTAGGGTCTCGGTAGGGCAGAGATGAATTTGCCCTCGATTTTCCGGTTCATAAAAAAACAAGCTTGCCCAAAAAAGGTGGGAATTCCCCGGCCGTTGTCTCCATACTTCAAAACGATTATCAATACCATGGACTCCAAGTTGGAGAACATTATTATTCAAGTGGCCATCATCGAGCTTATCCCGGGCCGAAAGCTTCTTCCACGTAGCTTTCTCCATCACCCACTCGTCCGCTCCGCGCCCTCTCACCCCGCTCTTGTTATTTGCAACACTGATAGCTTGCCGGTACTAGGTTTAACATCAAGCCACAACGGATTCTTCCAACATCTTAAACCATTGATTTCTTCAGAAAATTATAATATTTTAAACTCGTCGGATTCGCATAAAATATACATTTTAATTGGTATGTTATCCTTATAAATTAAATTTATTTTGTGTAAGTAGGAACAAGTAAGATACTCTTAAGTCTTTGGATACAAAAGTGTATATAGTTTACTAAATTTTAGTTCATGATTACAAAATAAAAGTCAATTTATATTATATTAATAAACTTTTTTTAATTGAAATGTTAACGTGACTTAGTTGATTAATTAATGCATCACCTTATCCAATTTTCCAAAGTATAGGTATATTCTTTTTATGCTAAGTTTCGTTTGTTTGTTCAAGTAGGATTGAGACTCGTAGTACAAACTAGTGTAAACTAAAATAATCATATTATACTAACATTTGGATTTCGAGAGTCAACCGACTTCCGTGGGTGTCAATCCACGACAGCGGTGAGTCTTTAATGTTGAATGCTAAGAGATATTTATAGGGAGATCAATATAGGGTTTGCAACCTTAAAGACAAACACTAAAACTTTGGGCTGAAAAAATGATGTTAAGCCCGCTGGTATCAGAGTCCACTCTGGCAGTATCGGAGTCCAACGTAAGCATCTCAGTCGAGATGTGGGTCGAGGTGACTCTCATTTATGTCCATCTCGGTCGACCTTGAATCATTTCGGCCAAAATGCGGTATTAGAGCCTGCTCCGAGGTATCAGAGATAACTTTGGGTATCACATTTCACTCTGGGTACGTGTTATTGACTTTCTTGGCTCCTTTTATGCTCCAATGTAGTCCAATTGCTATCCTTTTGACTCCTTGCACTTTCATGCTCCTTTTGATTCAAAATGTGTCATATTCCCTACAATTACAATAAAACGTGGTGTAGACCTTGATTCTTGCAAAGTAGGTAAATAGCAACATAATTGATATAAATGAATATCAATTCATACAAAATAAAGGAAAAATCTACATAAATGCATGCCTAAATATTGGCCATAATTCATGTCATCACTTATTCAAAACAACCAAATCAATTGAGGTCTCCTGCATTAGACTCCATTGACATGATTTAGCATATAAATCTCCTTAATAACCGGTCATTAATCACCTTCCCAAACCCTAAGAAAAAACAATATCAAAAAAACGCTGTAGATAAATGAAAAAGTAGAACTAGATCTTGCCAAATACGACATCGTTGTAGGTAGGAGATAGAACTAGATCTTGCCAAATACGACATCGTTGTAGGTAGGAGATCGGATGTGACCGCCGACAACTTTATGTAGAGCACTGCTGGGGAGCATGCACTTCGCAAAAAGAAAGTTTTGGCAGAAAATAAATGGATAAATTGGTCAATTGGGCTTTTTAGGCCAATGAGTTGATATTTAAGGCTTATCCTGTTTCAATTGAAAAATTAGGCCCCTAAAATATAGATTGGAAGAAATATAGTACAAAATCTATTAACTTGTCTATCCCATTTGATTTGACATATTTGACATTTGATATTTATTTCCACCTACTACACAAATGAACAATTCTCTACATGCACACTTTCTCACCTTCTACTCAAAATTTCATTTACCCAAAATCGTCACTGTTTATACCCAAAATAATTTTGTCAAACTACACAAACATACTCGAAAATATACATACCCAAAACCAAACCTACCAAAAAAAACTAAAATATCAAAAAACATCATACCCATAAATTGGGTAGTATTTTGTTTTATAAAATATTCATACTCAATGCATTCATAAATTGGAGTCTTATGTAAGGTACTGCAGTACCTAAGTCTTTCTATGATTTCTAGTAATCGTTTTACCCCGCATTGTAAAATGGAGAGTTATCTCCAAATTTTCCCTAAAATTAATCAAAGCGTGGGAGAGTTCCTTTTTCTTTGTGATTCTAATTCTAGTCTGATCTATGATTTCCAAAATAACCTCGGACTAAATAATATGACTAAAGATGATACAAGTCTCCTTAGGAGCGCTAGTGATTTCCTTACTGATAACTACATGTGGTTGTTTTATGTTAAGGCAGAAAATATGCATGAATTCAGTTTGAGTGATGACTACATGATCCAAATGATTTTTGTGGAGACAAACTTGAAGTTGCAGGGGATGGCTTTTCAATAATTCTATGAAGTGTACCTTCAATCCAGGATATATCAAGCTCCTGTTACTTGTCTTTTTTTGGTTTATATTAAGGTAAACCATAGTTATAAACTCAATTTGAATGATGAATTTATAATAATTAGAAAGCAATGTTGCTATGTGACTGTCCATGATCTGTATGAGAAGCTTTTTTCTACTAGGTGGATGAGTTTGTTTGTGACAGTAAAGTGCCTTCAATTGAGTATTTTGTTTTTGGAACCTGATTTTTTTATTGGGAAAATGTTGACTAAAATGCTGAATTATGGAGGGAGTTCAAGTTTCTGCAGGGTGCGGTTTGCACAGACAAGTAGGTGGTGGCAGGTTTGGCTAGTCTTCTACTTGAATTTCTTGGAATTAATTGTGAAATTGATTGGGGGCCTTTTCATATTTTTTTATGATTTTTGCTACCAACTTAGTAGTTACCAAGATAGTATAAATAAGGAGTGTAATACACATGATTTCCATCAAATTCTTTGTCTTGTCTACAGTAGGTTTTCATTTGAGGATGTCTGCGAATGGGTTATATGTAAAGATTCAGAGATGAAGACAAAATTTCTTCAGCTGGGACCGATCAACACAAATTCTGCACCAAAACTGGGGTTTAAGTTATTTTTTGTATTGTACATGATGCAAATTGACCACAGCTTCCACTTTATTTGCAGATTCGAGAAAGATGAAAGTCAAAGTCCAGAGATAGTGAAGAATAACAAAAAGAATACAAGTAATCAACTCCATCATAGACGGAAGGAAAATGATCGAGTTTTCCGAATTCACAGAACAAAAAGGGCGCCCCTGATACAGAGTAATAACCATTTTGAAAGAACAACATTACTCTGGTTTGTAAAGAATACAAATTTCAAGTGCAAGGGTTCAAGGGAAGAGAGACTCCCAAATTATTTTCATAGAGCAAGTTATACGAGTATGTATATTAGTCTTAGTGTAACTATAGACTGTCAAAAAATAATATACAATGTTTTGTTGAGTCGAGTTACTCGCTGTTATGTAGGTATGAGAAATAAATTGACATTCAATTTCTATAGGAACAAACACAATAAGTTGGATATTGAGGGTAATCTGGAACAATACTTTGCGACCAAAGCTTTTTCTCAAGTTTGCTATAGTTTGAGAAAGTTGAGAGCATCCAGTAAGACAAACATATTCCCTAACACAATAACTTTCACCTCAACGGTTAGAGAAATTTCAAAGGAGATCCTAGATGGAACAATGGGGCATAATTTCCCTTACACAAAGATTTAAAGTATGAAGATCGCTTTCTGGAACTGTAGAGGCATGAAGAAAAAAAATTTTTGGACTAATATGAATATTACGTGTAAAAACGAACACATACAAATGATCATGTTGGCAGAAACAAAAACTAAGGACGAACCTGAAGAAAGAGTTTGGAAGAGCGCGGGATTTGACAGAATTTTTTTCATTCCGGCGACGGGATATGCAGGGGGCCTTTGCCTTCTATGGAAAGATTACCAAATTAAGGGCGAAAAAATAGAAATTTTGAAATCATCGGATAGGTATTTAATGGCCGTTCACACAAATCAAAACACGAATTTCCAATCCATGATAGTGTTTATTTATGCCCCCCCGAATGAACAAATAAAAAACGCCTTCTGGTCGCAACTCAACGACGAACTGAGCAAGATTAATCTTCCAATGTTAATTATTGGAGACTACAATGAGCTACTGGTACCATCGGATAAAAAGGGTGGAGTTTACCCGGTGAACAATAAGTTTGATAGATTAACTCAATTTTCAAACCAACACAATCTCCAGGATCTTCCTACAAAAGGAAATAACTATACCTGGAAAAGAAAGAAAGAAGGAGATGATAATACTTACGAAAAATTAGACAGAATTATGTCCTCAATTGAGATCGTCCAGGAATATCCAGGGATTCATACTCGAAACCATGCTTTTACAAATTCTGACCATTGTATGATTTCGTTCTTCTTTCAAAACGCACAAATCAGTGTCAAAAACAAACCTTTTAGATTCGAAACAATGTGGATGCAAAGACCTGATTGCGAGAATGTCATTAAACAGGCATGGAGGACCCATTTCCCGGGGACTCATATGTTTAATCTTGCAAAAAAGACTAGTCTAGTAAAACGGAAATTGAAACAGTGGTGTCGGGAAAAATTCGGTAACATTCATAAACAATTGCAAAATGTAGATACGGAACTAGAAGATCTCCAAAAAAAGAACTTTACAAGTTTCGACAAAGCTATGAATGATAAAATTAATAGATTGAATAGGAAAAGAGAATGTCTAATTGAGTACCAAAATAAATTTTGGATGCAACGAGCTAAAACGACAAATCTACAACTAGGAGATAAGAATACTAAATTCCACCATAGGAAAGCTACTGGCCGAAGAAACAAAAAAATTATAACGACAATTACGAAGACAAATGGTCTGGTATTAGCAAAAGAGGTCGATATCAATGAAGAATTTATTAACGACTATAAACATCGTTTCAAAGCATCAAGAATTGATATGAGTAAACTTCAAAGTCAATTACAAGTAATTAAAACAGAAATAACTGAAAGAGATAACATCAATCTGGCATTACCTTTCACCACAAGTGAAATCAAAGATGCCCTTTTTTCAATAGGTAGCGACAAATCTCCGGGACCCGATGGGATGAATGCCGGTTTTTATCAAAAATATTGGCACATTGTCGGCCCGTCGGTCACTATGGCAGTCAAAAGTTTTTATAGAACTGGAAAAATCCTTAGGCAATTGAACCATACTTTCATCGCCTTACTTCCGAAAAATGATAACCCAACTACAACGTCAGACTACAGACCTATAAGTCTATTATCAACTGTATATAAAATTATAGCTAAAATCCTAGCAAAAAGACTAAGCGTAGTCCTTCCAAAGCTGATCCATCCATTACAAAGCGCTTTTGTTAAGAATAGGGCAATTCATGATAATGTACTTATAGCACATGAAATCTTTCATGGTTTTAAAACAAAAAAAGGAAAGGAGGGGTATATGGCTATTAAATTAGATATGGAAAAAGCATATGATAAAGTTGAATGGGAATTCGTAAGAGCAGTACTACAAAAATTTGGATTTGGGGAGAAATTCAGAAATTGGATTCATGAATGTATTTCTACGGTCTCTTTTTCCATTTTGATCAATGACTCCCCTACTAACATTTTCTATCCACGACGTGGACTCCGTCAAGGCGACCCCCTCTCTCCTTTGTTATTTAACTTGGGTGCGGAGGTCCTTTCTAGAAACATTCAGAAAGTGTCTAATGAAAATCCTAAATCGATCGGTTTTCCGGTAACAAAAAATGGGACTAGAATACCTTTCCTGGCATTTGCTGATGACATTATAATTTTCACTAAAACTACTGTACAAGCTAGCAATAAAATTCTTTCAGTCTTACACGATTATTGTGACATTTCAGGACAAATTATTAACTTTAACAAATCGGCTTTCCAAACCACTGGTAATACGGATCAAGGTACTAAAAGACGCATTCAGACACATCTTGGAATCATTGGCACTACTAGTCTCGAGAAATACCTTGGCTGTCCTATTATTAATGGACGGGTCAATAAAGATATTTTCAACTCCGTAATTATAAAGACCAAACAACAATTATCCAAGTGGAAAGCATCGACCTTGTCTCAGGAAGGAAGAATAACATTAATCAAAGTCAATCTTAATGCCAAACCAAGTTACTTAATGCAAGCCTTTATGTTACCTACAAATATTAATAATGAACTAGACAAACTTAATAGACTTTTCTTTTGGAATAAAGGACCCAATTTTCATCCACTGATTAGTTGGGACAAAATCTGTAAACCAAGATCATTAGGTGGTACAGGTATTAGAAAATCAGAAGACATGAATAAAGCTCTACAAATGAAACTTTTATGGAAAATCATGGCAGAACCAGAAAATATTTGGGTCAAAGTGGTCAATGAAAAATATCTTAAAGGAAATTGTCTATGGAATTACCAATGTGGGTCGAATGCTTCATGGCAATGGAAGAATCTAATAAAACTTAGAAAAGATCTAGACAAATGACTCAGATGGAGAGTAGGAGATGGAAATACGATAAGATTCTGGAAGGATAAATGGCTTATTGAAAAACCACTCATAGAGTTAGCGAATGTGACAAATTTGGATGATCCTATGGAGTTTGTGTCCAAGTTTATTACAAATAAAACATGGAATCATCAAATGTTAAACCAACTAAACATGATTTTACCAAATAATATTGTAGATAGAATAAAAAAATATAATCTTCCCATTAACGATATCAAGGATCGATTATACTGGTCTGGTAACGATGAAGGATGGTATTCGACTAAATCAGCTATGGAATTAATTCAAAAACAGAAAATGGGAGTCACAGCGGATAAAACTTGGATATGGAAATTGGATGTCATGCCGAGAATTAAAAACTTTTTGTGGAAACTAGCCTTAGACGGCCTCCCAACAAAACAGAACCTCGATAGACAAAGAATTCCTATTGTCATGAATTGTGAATTCTGTAACCACCACACAGAAAGCGTGAAGCACCTCTTTTTTCAATGTCCTTCATTGGAAATGACTGTTGATGATTGTAACATTTCAACCATTTTAAAGAATTGTGACATTGACAATAAGGGCATTACAGAGGCCCTGTTTGACCTCAAAGAGAAAATGTCAGCGTCTGAGTTTAAGCTCCTAGCCATCATCTGGTGGAACATGTGGATGGCTAGGAACCAATTCTTGTTCCACAAAACTAAAATACCTAAAAGCTTTAAAACACAAGCTACGAATCAAATAGACATGTGGGAACAAGCTAATAAGAATCAAAAAAATAATAATTCGTTGACTAAAAAGTTAAGAAGAAAAAAGAAGAATTTAAAATGGGAAAGACCCAAAGAAGGAAACAAAAAACTTAATTTTGATGCATCTCAAATTGGCACTAATCAATTCTCTTTTGGTTTCATCATTAGAGACCAATGTGCCATTCCTATTACTATAGGAAGCGGTACATGTAACGCGGGTTCTGTTTTGGAAGCAGAAGCGATTGCGCTTCGAGAGGGCCTACAAAAGGCCAAAGAATGTGGTTTTTCATCTATCGAAATTGAAGGAGATAATTTGGTTTTAATCAATTCGATTAATCAAATTTGGAAGCCTCCGTGGGAGCTTGACATGATATTTAATGATATTTCATATTTTCTCTCAGGTTTCTCATACTCCAGGTTACAGCATATCTACAGGGAAGTCAACACGGTTGCGGACAGGATTGCAATGCACGGACACTTGGTCAAGCTAGACGTCAATGCGATTCCCGAAGATGTTCAAAACCTCATCCGCAAGGATGCTTTAGGCCGATTGGTTTCTAGAAATTGATCCGTCTAACTGCTTACCTATGTATCAAAAAAAAAAAAAAAAAAAATTGGATAGAATTTATCATACCCAAATTTTACATAAATCGATATTGTACACAAACATCAATACCAAATGACATTTGGTCAGTATAACACAGTTTGGGTAACCATAAAACATACCCAACATTTCACTTTAAACATACTCAACAATAAGAAACATATCATAAAACATACCCAACAATAAACATACAATGCCCAACCGTACCAATAATTTGGGTAACATTTTACAACATAAAATAATGATATCCATAAATTGGGTGATCAAACCCGTAAACAGTATACTCAATTCATCAAACACATACCAATACTATTTAATAAAACGAATCAAAAGCATACACAAAAATATAGATTTGGTTTCAACTACCCAAAGAATACATGAGAGAGTTCCGGATGGGAACAAGTGAGGAGAGAGAAAAATGAAGAAATGAGAAATAGAAGGAAAAATTAAAAATTAATGGGGAGAGAGAAGAGTGAAAGAATGGAAAAATTAGGGCCCACCACTATCATTTACAAGAAGATGAGAGTTACGGTTGAGATAAAGTGAGGAGAGATAAAATGAAGGAATGAAATATAAAAGGAAAAAGTAGAAGGAAGGGACCCACCACCATCATTTTCATTCTTCTCTATTTTCTCATTGGAGGTCTGTTTTTTCCTACATTATGTAGGAGCCCATTTTGCAAAGTAGAACTTTCAAGAGCCTCATTTTCCTAATTCTTTCAAGTTTATTTTGAATCAAGGGTTATGACAAATTGTTCAACAGATCATAAAGTGTTAATTTATATGTTCAATTGTTTAACTCAACTTGAAGTTGTTAAACTATATTCAAAATTGTCCAATTGTTCAACCTCGAGCAGTGTCCAAAAATTGATTTGTGTTTTGAACAATCTCAAATGTAGTTGAACAATTGGTCATATAGTTAAACAATTTTGAATATAGTTGAACAAATTGACGTATAGTTGAACAATTGACATATATGAACAATTTTGAATATAGTTAAACAATTTTGAGTTTAACAAATACACGTTATATTTGAATAATTGTTATTAATCCAATGGTCGTGAACCAATTCTACTTTTGACCACATACTCCTTTCCACTCAAACTAAACCTTATATATAAGATTTATATAATATAGGAAAAGTCTTGGTGTGAAAAGTGAGAAGGACTCACAACCTTGTATCAAAATAATCAAACGTTGTAATTCATCCAAATTAATTAAGACTTATCATATACTCGAACAAAAGTTTAGTTAAACAATTAAACAAAAGTTTACAAAGACTCGGTCACAAAGTCATTATAAAAGATCTTCTAGATAACTAATTAAAAGTCGGCTTCTTTTGGCAAAAGTCAGCCGCAATTATTGAGGAAACGATGGACCAAAGTATGTTGTGTTACCCCAACCAAGAACAATGCACCAAATGATTATGTATTACATGCTGTCATATTACTTTACGATTACAGAAGAATTTACATGTGCTGTATCTAAGTGCAGCTGCTTAATTTTGAGTCTTTGTATACAAATAATAAATCAGGGTCCGTTCGATAACGTATGAAGGCTTCACTCTCAATGCTCCGAACGCAGCCTTTAAAGTGACATATTTGTAGATACAGAGAAGTCAAATATGCAGTTTTACAAAGACCCCGCCGACGACTTAAGTCCGGGTCAAAGCTTTGGATACATCCAAGCCCGTGAGACAAAAATATGAAATTCCCGATCCATTCTTGGATAGGTATTATTCAGATATAGACACGACTAGGAAAGTGAAAAAGAAGCTGCCTTTAAGATGAAGATGGCATAGATTTTGTCACTCTCAAAGATACAGCACCTGCTGGGAAAGTTCCTTCATCTGGTTTCTTATACAATCACAGCTTCTATCATCTAGAGGCCTCACAATTGATGTATACACATGACGAAATTATTTTTAAAAAAATCCACAGACACATATATATACACCTGTACTAGCCTACCCTTCTCCATTTCATTTCATATCATTTCATTTCAAGAACGAGAACATACGTTTTTTCTCTCTCTCTCCCAAGTCTCACCCGGAGGATTAGGTGATGAAAGTATATGCTGCAGAGAAGATCGAGACCAAAGTCGAGTGCAAAATGATGCTTAACAAGATGACAATGAGGCGGTTTCCCCCTGCCAGAGGGATGATCAAGAGAAGGATATTTGCAGGAATTTTTAAAATTCTGAAGCTAGGCATCTCTGAAATTATGAACAAGGAGAACTGAATAGGTTTATCTTGAGGTTCATATTTTCACCAGCTACTGCATTACATTTTCCATGTATGAAAATCTGCAGCTACCAAAAAATGATACTGTTTTACTCTATGGTATTATAAGAGAGAATGATTTGAGTATTTGCATATTATCCTAGCTTGTACAATGACAGAATTCATAATTTCACATTGCTATAATCAATCAAGAACTCTAACAGCTCTTCAAAAAAGACTCTGGATTTCCTTACCCACATACATGATACATATTAAAAACCATATCTTTATCAGAACACTAATAACAATAAAACTTACATGAGGACATGACAGGGCAATCAAGAAGAGGTAGCATTGGTTTTTGAAGCGGGTCTCCTGGTTCTGACAAAATCCACCAGATCCTTAAACAATGCGTCTTCCTGCTTCGGTTTACTTTGGGTTGGTGAGTTCAGAGAAAGACTCTGAGTCTGTCCCACCATGCTATCATAGGACGAAGCAGAACAGCTGCTCGAATGATTGCCTCCAAAAGAAGTCTGTTGTTCAAAGTATTGTTGTCTTTGGGAGAACCTGCCAGGAGGTGGTGGCAACCCACTGGTAGGAGAATCCCAGGGAGGTGAAGGCAACTTCTCTGACATCTCAGTTGGATTCACTTCATCATATTTAGGGCTGGCTTTAAATTTTGAAGGAGAGTTAATATTTGCTGATGCATTTGAAGGAGGGGGCGAAGGACTGAATAGAGATGCAGAGCCTGAGTTGTTATGGCTTGGAGCAGAGAGACACGGAGTATCAATGGTTTCTGAGGTTCTTCCGTAGCTATAAGTATCACCACTGAGATAATCAACCATGTTAGTGTCGGTTATAACTGGTCTTTTTGATGAAGGTGGAGGAGGAAGACGAGGGCTGACTTGTGCAGTTTCATCCCTTTCATTAAAGGATAGTCCATTATGTCCCCGCATAGTGTTGGGTGACGGCCCATCAGATTTCGGAGTACGCGTCCTCCTGCTCATTCCTTGCATCCCATTTCTACCTGACCTGCATTTGTAGAGTCAATTTGTCATAATCTCAGTTTTAAACCAAATTAAATATTAAATAATTTACACAGTTATTAATTTCACGAACTATTTATTTAAAGCAATTTCTAATCCTATCATTATTTAAATACAAATTTTAAATTATGTAATTCTGGGAGTAATTTAAGTTTGACAAGTCAAACTCACAATTAATTTCACAAAACTATTTTTTAAATCATTAATTTCAAAATAGTTTTTAATATTTTACTCAAGAAATGAAAACAAGATTTGCATATCTTATGCTAGAAGTTTAACTGATGGTGTAAATTTCAAATTAAAACAATTTAAATTACAGCATTTACAAAAATATTTAATTAAAACAAGCCTCATAAAGTGCAGGCATTAGACTGGTGGATGGATAAAGTTCAAGCTTTTGAGGCCAATACAAAATTGACAAAACCGACAAGATTTTGCAATGCCCAAGCCCAATCACTGTACAAGATAAAGGAGCAATCTTTACAAGGCAGGTGAAGGATACACAGGATATAAGAATTCCTTGTCCAATAAAGCCTGAGATGTATCACACATGATAAGTTACAGGCAAAAGGGAGGTGATAACAAAAAAATTATTATGAGAACAAATCTCAAACATCACTAGTGCAGAAACGATTCACCTACTCAAGTTTTCAGGCCAGACTATACTACCCATATATAACAACCCCGTGATCCAGTAAAAACCATTTACAAAAGAGAAACCAGAGATGATAACACAAAAGTTTGAGGTCCTAGATAAACCCTTGAAGTTGTAAAGAAAAGATTCAAAGTAGTACAGCAGGCAAATAGTCACCTGTGAGCAAGTTGAGCAAATTCATCCTCTGATTCATCATCCTCATAGTTGACATTCATAAGAGGTGCAACTGGAGCTTCTTTGGTTCGTCCACCAACACTTGGAACTTTATTAGCAATATCATCGTGCCGCTGAAGCACACGCTGCAAATAATCATTCAAGGCCAATCCTTGACATAGAAGCTCCTCATCCCTGACAAAAAAAAAATTAGCTACCCTCAGAAGATCACAACATTATGCTTATAATTTACGAATCAAGTAAAAAAGCTATATACATACGCTGTACTGTTCACGAGTGTCATAACACGTGGTTGGTAATTGCGGCACTGCTCAACAAGGTCGACAATAACTTCTTGCTTCACCCCCTACAAACATTGTCAAAACCATATACCATATACTCATCTGAAAGATGATCTGGAGATATTATATAATAAAGTTTCAATTAGCCTTTGAATTCTCGTATTTTCCTATGATAATCATCAATCCCTGCTGAACATTGGGAAATCATAAGACCTAAACCGGATGATAGCATAAACACTATTTAACATTATTTAATGATCCCTTTACTAAGCTGCAACACCAATCCAATATCAATTAGATCAAAATTCATGTTACTAAAGCATAATATAAGCAAACAGTTGCAGAATATGCTGTAGTCATGTAATTAATGAAACTTTCGTCAAACGCCCTAATTTTCACCGAAGTTGCAAATATACAAAAAAATGGAAAATCATGATTCAATAATCAAGGGCAAGGTCAAATACTTATGAAAACCAACTTGCATCAGCAATGTATTCGGTTCGAAACAAGTAAATTATAGAATGGCACCTCGGAGTCTTTGGGATTCAGAGCACCAAGCATCTCATATAGCACATCAGCAAGTGCCTTGGCACTGCTAATATCCGACAAGCTGCATTGAACCATTATAAGCATCATTAGTCTTTATTTTAATGGAAATCAGATTTTACATTCATTAAGATGTATAATAATGATAGGGAACAATAAAATCTTTAAGAATATGAACATAGCCAAAAAAAGCAGAAGCATTACATAAGCTTAGAATGGATATGGCATTGTAATTACTCATGGGTTTTATTGTTCGTACGGCGTCTGATTTACTAACTACACAGCTCAACACAGGCCGACTTCGATGAAAAAAACAAATTTCAACGCACTCGATTTGCGCTGGAGTTGATTTTCAACACATTGTGATGCGTTGAAAATTTGAACTTTAAGTAAGAGGAAAAATTATTGAAAAATAGTGTTGTACACAGTCGGCCAACATTGAGATGGAATTATTTTTTTTAAATCAACGTAGGCCGATTGCGTTAAAAACTACTTTTTTTTATTTTGAGTGCGGCCTGCGTTGCACTGTGCAATATGTAAAACGGGCACCGTGCGTTTAGATTTTCGGTTTCTCATTTATGTTGATTTTAAGATTACCACCTTGCACAATGCCCCGATCATTTTGTAAGGAACTTTAATGTGGCATTGCTCTTCCCATATTTAACTAAAAATTGGTCTGTAAACTTGTCATAAAAATCTTGCTAAAATTCCATTTGACTTATTCCACAAAAGCAACAAAGCAGCAGTTGGTAGAAGTTCCCAAATCAAGCTAATAATAGGATGATTATGCTAAACATCAAACATAATGTGCGAGACCACAAGTCTTTCACTTCTCAAAGTTATGCTCTAGTGGAAAATACTGGGTCCTAGATTGTATTAGTCTACCAAATCAAAAAAAATCATGTAATACATCTATTTGTTAGCACTAGGGGACACATCTAGTCCTTCATTAAAAGAACAATGAGGGAGTAAAGATAAAAGTCAGGTTGTACCTAAGCCCAGAAGGATCAGATTGTAGAGATGCCTGAATTGCAGCCTCTTCGTCTGTAGGAACTGATCTACTCCCTGGATGAACTTGCGATGGAGTAAATAATGGAACACTATTTTCTTCTCTTGGTGGAAATTCTATCCCAGCAGACTGTCAAATCAATCACAATAGTAGGAGACTGCTGATGAATGAACTTCTGAATAATAATGCAATAAACTTGTTGAAGCAATCAGACAATTGATGGCTCATATAAATAAGGCTCATATAAATAAGGCACTAGAAGAATGCCGTTTATAAAAAAATTGCATATTTAAATCAACTTCAAGAATATGAGATAATTAGTTGAAGGTTACTAAACGAGAAGAGAAATGTGATCAAACGTTTGTCAGAAAGACACAATTAAAATCGAAAGAACATCACCGAAAGGTATTATAGTATTTGACCTTAACAAATATTTTCAAATGAAAATACCTGGTAGTGAAGAATGCATCTAAGTTAAGAGGCCTAGGAAACATTTCATCAGCAGTACAAGATCTAGAAAGTTTGGAGAAAGAAAACAAAGACATAACAAGCTTGCCTCGTGATTTACTAGTGTATCAACAAAAAATGAGACTTGTGTATACAACATTCAGATGTATTATACAACTGAATAAATAATTACAAGCTAGTGCATGTGCGTATTAATCAGATAAACTTAACATGTGAATGGAAGAGTTCAACCTACATTTCAAATTACCCAACATAAATGACAGGCGGATTACAAATTTTGCTAATATCATCAACCAAGGAGAAACTATAAGATGGAAAAGCATATTTCTTCTAAATTCAAATTTGCATGATGAAAATAGCCAACAATCATAAAAAGCGGTATGGCAACGGGCTGCTTTTGTATTGAGATCATTAAACAATAGAAGAATTGACTTTACAGATTTTGAAAGCTATTAAGAATACCAAAATTGTCCTAAAAAGGTGTCAACTTTAGGGATAAATGTTTAAACAAACAGTATTCACAGTAATCTATTAATTTAGTAAACAGAGTTGATAAATGAACCATGAGTTAAAAACAGACAGTGCAAAATCCACATACTGAAACAAAGCATTCTATATCACTTCAAGAAACATAAGG
This sequence comes from Fagopyrum homotropicum, assembly GCA_033239125.1. Taxonomy (NCBI): domain Eukaryota; kingdom Viridiplantae; phylum Streptophyta; class Magnoliopsida; order Caryophyllales; family Polygonaceae; genus Fagopyrum; species Fagopyrum homotropicum. The sequence continues at coordinate 7,698,822 of BSWB01000006.1, read as the reverse complement.
CAGTCGGACAGCAAAGAATTACTCTTAGTTCACTATATGCAACGTAGTATTTTGGATGCCTTCCCCCTGGTCCACCCAAAGCCTCTTGCCATGTGTCTATCAAAATCAGTATCTTTTCTCTCACAGTTAGGTCCGGCTGCAAAGTATGTTTCCAACCTATGAGTCATCCCTAACCTTGAACCAACAAATACTTGCAAAGACAATTGATGAGGAAAATAGTCATGGCCAATAGAACCAAATACCTTCTTCTTTACTATTTTAACCATGTCACTCAGGATACTACGCTCAATAATTGCCTGAAATATATTTTCCCCACAGTTCTTCCCAAGAGTGTCCAACACCTGAAACCAGAAAATGTCAGAGCATTATGCATAAATCCATCCCTATCGGAAGCAAAATATGTCATACAGATGGTGATTGTAGAGGTACAATAATGCATTCAGAAACTATATTTCAAATTTAAACTAAAATTGTCTAGTTTGCTTATTTGTGAAGTCACTAAAACTGACTGTAGCTTTTCATAACAAGTACACAATTTTTTAGTAAACCTTCAAAGAATAAGCAATTACTTTTCACATTTTTCTCAGAAGAAATCATTGAAGAGACTATTCTGGTCAATCTTTTGTTGTCATTTCCCTCCAAATTTCCTTTATTCTCCCGTCCTCTGTTTGCAATCTATGAAAGTGCGTGCCTGGCACTGAGTAATATTCTAAACATGAAACCTAGTTTTCTTCTACATGAGTAGTACAACTAATCATAATAGACCTTCATGTATAGCTCATTAACTCACAATATCAGATTAAACTAACAACTCTAGACAATTAGAAACCCGTATATAAAAAGGGCAAGGAGTTGGACTAACAGAAAGGGCAAGGAGTTGGACTTTCGGATTTTTACTTCCAAGACGCTTCTTAATAACCTTGAGAGCATCTTTTGCTTGCCTGCAATATTTCAAGAAACAAGATCAGACGAAAAGAAATATATATTTCATGTGATGATGTCATACTGCAACAACCTTGGGTCAATAAGATTGACTCAAGGACAAATTGCCTTTAAAAGTAAAAGATAAAACGGAAGGCAACAAAACACACGTACCCAGCAAAATAACGAAACAAAACTTGAAGATATGAGGATAAGGGTTTAAAGTGGTGTTAGTGTGCTACTAAATAGTTCTGCGTTAGATTTCAATAGATGAACTTCATAGGACATTGATATTAGTGTTCTTATCCTCAATCAAATGAGCTGTGAAAAGCCCAAAAAAATTCAAACTCATCCAGACATTGTTCAAGGGATACCCTGCTAAATATTGTGTAATTATTAGACAATGAAATGTGCAGCTACCCAAAGAAGAAAGGTTGAGAATTATACCCAGGGGACATGTTGAGGATATCACAGAGCTCCATGTTAACTTGCCAATCGGGACCAATCAGCATATCATTAGTCGCCCTTTCAGCACACGATGCTGCATTTACAGCCATCCCAGCCTAGTTCTCAATCCGAATTACCCAACCCAAATTCGTCTTCCTGGATCCATATATCGCCAACATCAATTAAAAATCCAATTCAATAACAAGCAAAAGGAATACGGAAAGTACACACGACAAGAAAGGGACAAAAACATGATCGAACGAACAATCAAATTGATCCCTACATCAATACAGATAGAAACCCAAAAAGAACCCTAGAAAGTACACACAACGAAGATTCAAATTTCGGGAAACATCAAACATATGATCTAGCGTCAAAACAAATAAAGAACCGAAATCATCTGCAAAGCAAAAAGAAAAAGGGTCCAAAACGGCAATACAGCCGGAAAGAAGCAACAGTGAATGTGATGAAGCTAAGAGGACAGAAATGTGAAGGTAAGTGATAAGGAATTAGCGCAAATGGAGAATTCCGACAGCATACCGATGAAGACGACGGAGGAAACGATGGTAGAAAAGAGCGGAGAAGGCGCGTGAGAAAGAGAATAGTTTGTTGGTGAAGCAAAGGGAGGAATTTTGGGAATATATATATTACTTTGTTGTTTTAGGTGTGGTTTTGGGATTGTTGTTGGGGGTTGATCAGATTCAGAGAAGAAGAGAAAGCGAGAGGGGAGGAGGAAGAAGAGGGGAATTGTTTTTGTGTTGAATAATCGTATTTTTGCTAAAATTGAAAGGGTAAGCTTATAAGTCGTAAGCGTCTTCTAACCGGCCCTGAACGCGGTTTCATACGACCGACCCACCGCAATTTCATCCCAATTCTTACATATCTAAACATGGGCCATTTATCACATTGTTTCCGTATGTCGATCCAACAAATCCAAGCAATACATGAACTTCTCTTGCACCAAGGTGGTTCGATCAGTGCCAGTAAATATGACTTGACTTGTAGATTTTGACTGAGCAAGACCCTCTCTGGCCCAAATTGTTTTTTTTTTTTTTTTTTTTGGTGTGAAGGATAGTCTGTGGTCTCCGGCGCCATCTCTTGGCCCAAATTGTTAATAAGGTGTGCTTCGATTAGAGGTTTTACATTTCAGCCGAGTCCAAGAGTGAGACTGCAACTCGCTTCCTTCTCCGCTTCTCGGATTGGCGGTTTCAAAGCCCGGTTGACGTGGCTCGTCCATCTCGCTCTCCTTGCTGCATAAAACCTCTGGCAGTCAGATCAAGGTTTGTGCTTCTCAATCCTCGATCTCTCTGTCTTCAATTCCCGTTCTTCTCTCTTTCTCTCTCCGTGCAACCACATGATGTAGTCTGTGTAATTGTGTTGCTTTCTCGTCTTCTCCGATTCGATTTACTACATTTGTGATTCAAATTCATTTAGGTTGCAGCTTGCTTATATTGTGTTGTTATTGATTTGGGTGCATCAATTGGGGTAGGCTTAGCCTGAAAATTGGTTTACCACAAAAAAAAAACGGTATTCCTAACCTAAATTTGATGTTTTTCCGCTATGGTTAGGTTCCTGGTTGAGTTACAACTATGCATGATGTTTATCGGTTTCCATTTGTGTTGCAGGAAAACATGAAGTTCTTGGATTGGTATGTGAAGGTTGGATTGTTTTCAGCAACGGTCGGAGCCTCAATGGAGTTTTTCATGATTAAAACCGGCTTTTGTATGATATCATCCCATTTGTTTTCTTTTTCTGGATTTCCCAATTTCAGCTGCATAACAGTTTCATTCATTTCCATTCCTCTTACCAGAGGTCCTTTCTTGTTAATATTCATTGAGAGTCACTAATTTAAGGTTCTGTTTGGTATATTTGTGAGTTTCCAGTTTTTATTTTCTGAGTTCGAAGATGATCACTTAGAATAAGTTTGATGATCTTCTTGCTCTATAGACTAAAAAATGCACTGTTATTTGTTTGTTTTAAACTTTCTATTAGGTGATTTGTGATTGTAAACAAAAGTAAAATGGTGTCCTGATCTGTTTCCTTAGGTTACTCTGTATAGAGACTTTGATAAGTGAATTTTCCAAATATTACCTACACAAATGGCTGTTACGAAATAGTAATGTTTGTTTTAATATGGCTTCTGTTTTTGTTGTAAGAGGTGCGGTACTTTTCCGGTGATTTATCTGTCCCAATTTAAATAACTAAGGTTCTGCATCTGCAGAAATTTCCCTCTTTTCCAGGGGAAGTTGGTTAATCCCCTACTGCAAATCAACCTAGAGTTCTTGTTGGTTCCATTTTTCTTACATATCTGTGCCCCTAAAACTATTGGAATATGAATAGAAGCAATCTAATATTGAAGCAACTGAAGTAAAGATTGTTTTCCACCTATTTGATATCACTGGCAGATACATCTTTATATTTTTTATCTTTTTCTAATAGCAAGTCTGAAGCTTGTTGTATCCAGAATCTAGGATATGTTTCTTTGGATTAGAAAAACAAAGCTAGCAGTGCATTTGAAGAGGGCCTGCGGGTTACTGATGTAAATATTTTCTCGTGTTATAATCTATGCTGTACAGATGACAAGGTAACTGTTCTGGAGTCTGAGAAGCGGGCCTGGGAGAACTCTCCCGAAGCTCTAGCTATGAAAGAAGCTTTGAATCCTTGGCGGCATAACGATTCAAATGTAAAAGAAACTGCTTAAGTAACTTCAGGTTAGCATTTCTTTTGCCCGTAAAAAAGGCTATCATTTATTTTTCCTGAAAAGGTTATCGTTTCTTTTGTTTTTTTCTTGCAGTTTCTCTGTCTTTTAAGATGTCAGTTCTTTGTGTGTTGGCCTTGACTTGGTTTTAGTCCACCGCCAAAGTCATTATAAGGAATGTAATTTCAGCCTTAGAATTCATCAGAAGACATTATCTCTATGTGAAATTAGTTTACTTGTATGCAACTGTCTTGTATGTACAGACCTTTTATGGATAGGAAAATGTGGTTTTGAAATCCTAATATATAAACTTTGTATTGCTCAAGTAATAACCATCAACATCAAACACCATCATCAACCGGGTCCCAATGGTAGAACTTAGAACTGACTTTCAGAAGCTTAAACACTCCTGCCTTATGAGGTTTGTGTTTGATGATCCTGTTGGATTTTCTAGAGTTGGAACCAAGCCTATGATCAAACTGGCCTTTTACTTTGATTATCCGGATTTAGGGATGAAACCCACTGTTTGATAACTACGACTCTCTGGTTCTCTGTTGAAAATCCTTTCTCAGACGTGCCAAGGATGAGATCTAGGAACTAATAAGGTTCCTATGAATGCTTAGATTTTATTTTCCTCTTGCTTTTGACATGTTTGGTTGCATGAGTGCTGGTACCATTGCGTATGAATCAGTGATGCTGTTGTTTGTTTAGTCTTTGAATCTTGCCACCCCGCGAACAATTGTGGCAAAGTCATGTTTTCGCACATATCCCTTTGGACTTTGCACTGTTTGCAGTATATATAATGATGAATCATTAGTAATTTAATACTAGTGTCCTGGTCATTTTACAGAAACAAGAATTGTGCTATGATGTATGTCTCCATCATTTGGTTTATGAAAAAACGCCTCTTGTGTTGTGTATTCTTAGAATTGGGGCTGCATATCTGGGAATTAAGGAAAGATGAACAATGATGCGACATAGCAATGGAAGGATTTGCCTACATAAATTCAGCTAATGGAGCATAGATTTGTGTACTTGAATGCATATCTTAAGTAGGCAGTTATGCGATTTATGTCGTGTCGTTTCAATAATGTTGACTTTAGTCTCTAGTCAAGTATGATGCTAACTCCACTTAAAGCTTGAATGCTTTTAGAGTGTGAATGTGAAACTAACAGGTAAGAAGGCCACTCTTTATAAACATAAGTGTTTTTATGCATATACCAATATGGTAATATGCCATACAAAGTTTGGAGCTCTTGCTTTGTATTTCATGTTATATGTATCCGAGTGTCTCTCTTTACTTAATTGGATATTTAGGGGTCCATTTTAGTGACTAAACAAATAGCCTGCACCAATGCTCTACTGCTGAAATCAATAAACCACCCTCATACAAAATCGACCTGTGCTAACCCACAACTTCTATGGCTTATGAGCTATCGACTTACCGTCATCGAACCATACAGGCAACCCCCACGGCCCACCTCCATTTTCACCATTGTGCCGTCGGCCGTCACCATTGACAAAAACCCAAATCCACTCGTATTTGGCTCTTAACCAGCCCTGAGTAAACCTCACCACCACCAAATGAACAACGGTTTCTCCGTTTGTCTTTGTACAGCTTTTCAAGCCACCGTGCTCATCTAGTGCCTCAAATCGATTCATTTATCAAAACAAACTATTTTTCTTCGCCAATGGTGTCTTCGAATTTCATTCTTTCATGAAGGCAAACAGTGGGGAAGATAGAGAATGGAAAGAAAAACTACACTAAAATTTAATAAAAGGGTAAAGTAGCTTACCAACTTAAGCTTAGATCTGAATTACATTAATCGTTTTAAAGCTTCGCTTATTAATAGATAGCCTATTAATAGAGTGGAACTCAATAAATTCTTGCAAGTTATAACAAATGAGATAACAGAAGAAGATAACAACGATCTTACTAAACTTTCCACTAATTAAGATATTAAAAGTGTCATCTTTGATATTGGTAATGATAAATCTCTCAGTTGTGATGGTATGTTAAATGTCAACTGAGTTTTTCCAAACCTATTGGAATATTATTGAAACAACATATATTCGTACAGTCAAAAAATTTTATAGAATAAGTAAAGTTTAAAACAAATAAACCACACATTTATATCCCTAATCTCAAAATAGACCGGTTCATGATAATATCCTAATTATATACGAAAATTTTCACGGGTTTAAAATATTAAAAAAAAAGGTTATAGTATCTCGTCAGCAAGGATATTTCAAGTAGAAGATGATCAACTTAATCGCTTACTTATGCTATAAAAAATTAAAAAAAGAAAATTTTGAGCTTACACTTTTTTTATGGAAATTTTAATACGAGTTTTTTTTTACTATTTTTATTTAAATATATAATAAGCAGTACTAAATTAAAAATAATATACTAAAAGGAAATTTACAGGAATGTAGTTCCAGAAAAAGGTTGCGTGTCTTAGATAACGTCATTGATTAGGCTATAAAGACGTACCCGCACGTATACAATTTGACTCTCTATTCATCGTCGTCCAACGCGTTTTCTCATTCCTGGAATTCATTACAGCCAATGATCTTCTGTCATCCCAAATTTACAGAGTTTCTCTCACTTTGTTTGCATTTCCAGGAAATTCACAAGTAATTATATCGAAATCTATCATGAACTGATTTGATCCGAGCTTTGATCATGGAGTATTTCACTTCTTGGCCTTCATCTTCTTGTCATTGAAGAAGGAACAACAGCTAGGAAGAAATCTATTAGTCTGTATATGCCTGCAACAAAACATCCAAATCTAATTAGCTTCAGTTATCCAAACATGAACAAAAAAAATTACACAAACTTAACAAAAATGGTACCTGCTAACAATGCTACTACTCCGGCTGGAGCTCAAGCTCTCGATCTCGCTCGAAACCCGCGACTTTCTCCCCCACCAGTTCTTCTCCGAGCTTTTCACGGAGGATTTCGGTGTGGAATTCGGCGCCACTTTGAAGCTCGGAGCTAAGCTCAAGCTTCGCTTCTTCTTCTTTGATCTGAACGGGATCGGAAAAACCGTCGTCCGGAGAAGAAACCCTCCGTTATCGACGCTTTTGCTTTTCACCATCTTCTTCTTGCTCTCACTCTTCCCTACCTTCTTTTTCGTCTTCTTTTTGTTTTCTTTTCCTTTTTTCTCATTTGGAGCCTCGACAACAGGCAATTTTTTCTCTACAGCTTCTACTTTCTTACTCACCTCCTGCGGCGACGGTTGAACAACCGTCGCAAGCGGTGGCGACGGTTTTCTTTCAACTATGTCCCGTAACGAGAGTTCGTAGCAAGACTCCGGGATGTCCTTGATCATCTCCATAAGCTCCCGTCGGCCTCGGGCTATAGCCTGGGTTCGGGAGTTAGGAGACATGGGCTCGGGATATTGATGTGTAGGAGAGGTCGTGAATTTTGGACTTGTAGGTGGGCTATTAATGTTACTATTAGAATTCCATAGACGTGGTGATGAACCGCCGGAGCCGGTATCAGTCACCTTGGGCTCAACCGCGAGCCTCAACCCTCCTCCGCCAACACCACTGGTCTGCCCCGCTAAGGTTTCGTATGAGCTAGTGGCGGGCCTCGGTCGAGCACCGTAGTTTGCATACTTGTCGTTTATGAGCCCAACCGGATCGAACAAATGAATCCGGTTTTCGGGTAGCTTCGACCCCGGATCGATCATGGCAGGATTTGGGTGATGAGCAAGTGATGTTAAGTCATATAAAAAGGGCAAAGTCAAGAGGCGTTCTAGATGGGTTCTTTGTTTTGTAGGGTTTCAACACTCGCTTTCCTTTGAGATTCATATGTTGGATATTTGCGGGTTTAACGGGTCTCTGTATAATAATGCCATCCACTATGTCAAAAATTTACCATTTTTCTTTGCTAAAGTTTGTATGTAATTGTTATATACAGCTCATCAAATCTAGGGTTTTGTTAAGACGACACCCTCAAAATTACTAAATATTATAAATATTGAAATTCATACAGACACTCCAGCTCGATCCTTTCAAGTTGTCCTTTGAAATTGTCTTCAGCCAAAATTCAGATTATATATTTCCACATAAATTAACCTTAAGCCTGAAAATCGTCGCTTTCTTTAGAGATTCATATGTTGGAAAATAAACCGAATGCTTTCGAGGAAGATTACACTCCTATTTCAGTGAAATTATCTTGGGGGTTAATAGACGTACCTGCGAAAATTTATAATTGTCACCCAACTGCGCTGTTCGCGTGCGTAGGTCCCCAACTACGCTTTTGGGAGCGTAGTTGGAGTTCCAAAAAAATTAAAAAACATAAACAACGCTTGTGGTGGGCAGCGTAGTTGGAGTTCCCAAATAAACTTTAAAATTTTATTTAGGGATTCCAACTACGCTCCCCAAAGGAGTAGTTGATATTTTTATTTTATTTGGAACTCCAACTACACTTCCCAAAAGCGTAGTTGAGGACCTTATTAACTGCGCACGCGAAGTGCGTAGTTATGGTCACTAATAGAGATTTTCACCCGTACATTTAAAAATCACGATTATCTTTGGACTACTTCTAGAAGTTTAAAAAAAAAAAAAAAAAAAAACTAACCGCTTTTAATTATAAAAAAAATTGTTGCAACATGATTTGTATGAATATAATATAATGAGATTTTATATTAAATGATATATCCTCTAACTAAATATATAAGTATTTTTAAGTTTCATTTGGAATAGGGAATTGAGTTATGACAATAATAATTATTTATTTTATATAATTTTGACTTTTTGTTAATCCGTAAATAAACTAATCTCAAATAAATATACACAAAAATTGATCTAGTTTGTAAACTAAATGAAAACCTAATAAACCCCAACCCTAATGAGATCATAACTGAAAAGTTGTGAGCCTAGACGCAAAAATGAGTTATTTTAACTCAATTATTAAAACGGAAGCTTTTGCGTTGAAATCAGGTCATCAAGAGGCTAAAAGACTGCATATTATATTAAAAAGATTGAAATTTAAGGCGATAACCTTTGTTATTAAGACACTCCAGGGTTTGAAGTTGTTCTTGGGAGATCGAGATTATTCTTTTCGACTCCAAATTGGATCTTCCGTCTTTTGACGAAGTCTTGATATGACATATTTTCAGAGAAATAAATTGTGTTGATAATCATTTTTCGTTACAAATAAATAAATAAACCCGAACCCTAAATCTAAAAGTGTGCGATTATAAACTAAATATTGATAAATTTAAACTATAATTAGTTTATAGGAAAGTAAAGTAATTAAGCAGCTAGACTATAGTAAAATTTCTCTAATCATACACTTTTGAAGATTCTAATATATGAAGAGATCGAATGTGAACACCACTTAAAGAGTTGTGAAATTTCTATTCACTTTCGTTTTCAAATATACATTTTCAAATATACAGACAACTTTATAAATAATAATTATAATAATGGCACCATTGTATTTATTATGAATTGTAAATATTTAAATATGCGTATACGTGAGGGCAATAATGTAGTAGTCTTAAGTGGACTGATGTGGGGGACGTGAAGGAGATGATACATAGACGACTTACACTGCTTCTTCTTTTTTTATTATTTTATTTTAATGAGAGGCCCGCACGGGTGTGCTTTCTTGTAATTTTGTGCTTTTAGATGCCAACCTAATTGTGTACAACAAAATATTATATATATATATATAGAGAGAAACTGCTCGTTTAAAATGAGAACAAATTGTATCCGTTAGATCGTTAAATAGATGGATGAGATTAGGCGATATTAAAGGAAAAAAAAATTTGTTATTAATGGAAGAAGATTCGCCGGACCTGAATATATATATATTCAGCGGTATAGTTACATATATTCGGCGATACAATCATATATATATATATATATATATATATATATATATATATATATATATTGTGGTTGCTAAAGAAAAATTTAGAAATTTTCACAAGCAAAGTTTGTGGACCGTTCGACCCGCGCCTTTCAGATAAAACTTTAAGGGTCCGTTTGGTTTCAACTCCGTAAACGGGAACGGAATGGAAACGAATTTAGTTCATATGTATGTCTTATTTATGAAATTTTATGGAATCATTCTTTTGGTTTAATGCAAAATAGACTTGTTTCCCCACATTTTGTTACCCTATATGGTATCAAAAGTAATCAAACTCTACTACAATTACTTCAAACCACAAAGAATGATTCAAAAAACTTACACGAAAAAGAGTATACGTATGGACTAAATTCGTTTCCATTTTGTTTCCGATTGCGGAGTTAAAACCAAACGGGCCCTGAATATAATTTAGTCCGAATCAGTTAGGTAAGGATGTGTTTTATATTAACAACACACTTCACTAATCTCTTAGGCTAGGTTTAGTTGTAGGAGGTTATTTTAGGGTATTTTCTTTTTGGTTACGTTTTTGATGAATTTAGTTGTAAATTGTGAAAAATAACTTTTTTCTTAATTAATTTATTTAAACTTAAAGCATCAAAATATAACCTCATTTTGTATAAAACTCCAAATATAATTACGAGGTATGCCCCATAAGGAGTGAATGGATAATTTGTTGAATAATACTATCGCTATCTGCACCACCGTATAAAATATAGACAAAATAACTATGTTTGGAAAAAAAAAATTATAAGTTATTTTTATAAAAAAAAAAAAAAAACTGTTTTTGGTGATTAAAAACAAGTCCAAATCCAATTTTGGTTATATGATTGAGTTTGAACACGAATGGTTGCGGATATGGATCTGATATCATATTTCTATATTTAGAAGTAGGGTAGTTTTACCATTTATTAGATATCCGATTCGTATATCCTATAAAATGAGTAATAATTCTATAAAGCAATCGGATATATTACTGATTATTTCATAAAACCCTGATATGTGACTCGATGATTCTTGAAATCCTCGAACCGGCCCAACCATGTATGAATTATATCAACAATTTGTATACATATATTAAGGTAGAAGACATTCGGGTAATCTGTTATTATCTTATAAACTTCACACCACGTTTTATTTTCCCATAATTCTCATTTTATTATTATACTAATTAACAAATATATAAAAATTATTAATATAGACAATAAATATATTATTTATATATTTAATCTTATGATAATTTTATATTTAAGTTATTTTTATAAAAAAATTTTTGAATTTTTTCTCCCGCCGTTATTCTATTCATAAGGTGATTAGATAACCTTTTATTCTTAATAAATATAAAGTTCCTATGTTAATTTCCGAATGAAATAATTAGAGAAAGAGGACCCCATAATTTTTATTTTTGTGAAATGGGCCTCTAATAAATTAGCTACATACTTAGGTCTGAAAATGGACTCCTAGACTACTGTGGACATTGAAAAGAGTCAGAACCTTTTTGTTGACATGATTTGATGTTAGCTTTTTGAAAAAAAAAATAAATTATTTGTTAATATTCAGCCAAAAAGGGTCTTTCGCTGTGGACATTGAAAAGGGTCTTTCGCTTTTGCCCTCATTCTTCCTCCGCTGAAGCCGGCGAACTTCCCCTGAAGTTGCCCTATTCTTCAATCTTACTCAAAGCCGGCGCCCTCTCCCTCCGGTGAAGCCGTGGACATTGAAAAGGGTCTTTCGCTTTTGCCCTCATTCTTCCTCCGCTGAAGCCGGCGAACTTCCCCTGAAGTTGCCCTATTCTTTAATCTTACTCAAAGCCGGCGCCCTCTCCCTCCGGTGAAGCCGGCGCACTCCTTCTTCGTCCGCTGAAGTCAGCGCCCACTTCCCCTTCATTTGTGCCATATTCTTCAACCTTACCCAAAGTCGGCGCCCACTTCTCCTTTCTTTGCCCTCTTCTTCCTCTCCTAAAACCGAACATTGCTTTAAAGGCGGATATCCCTTCCACTTCTGCTCAGATTCCGGCGCCGTCTTACAATCTAGGGTTTACGCAGGCTGTTATTGAAGCAGAGGAGTGTAGGATGGCCGGCGAGACTTCGATGGCGGATGAAGCTAGGGTTTCCGCTGTTACTAGGGCCCCCGAGTCCGGCGAGGCTACAGTTTGTGAGGAGCATGGAGTGTTGGAGTCTCCCATTGATGAGGAATTGGTAAGTATGAGCACTTTGGGTATGTATTGATTTGAATGGTTGAGTAAAATTAGTATATGTATTGCTTTGGGTATGTATTGGTTTGAATTGGTAAGTCGTACTTTGGGTATGTATTACTCTGTGTATGTATTACCCAAGAAGTTTGACATTATCCAGGAAGATGAGAAGTTTCAGATTACCCCGAAATACAGTACTGAGGAATTTTGAGATTACCCAGAAATACATTACCCAGGAACACGAGAAGTTTCAGCTTACCCCGAAATACATTACCCAAAAACACTACTTACCCAGAAAAGAGCTGGGCTATGTAAGCAGTCCAGATTCGTGCGTTTCAATGAGAAGAAGAAAAGAGGTGCATATGGATTCCTGCGTTTCAATGGGATACGAACAAAATAGCTGCATATGGATTCCTGCGTTTCAAATGGGAAGAAGAAGGGACAATGGAGGGAAGAAGATGGGATGGCTGAATTGATTGGGCTATTTTTTATGTCACCCATCAAATCAGTCTATATACCTATGACCCTTACTTTTCTGCTTTTTTCTACAATAGGAGCCCATTTTCTAAATGAAATTATGAGAGACCCAAAATCCAAATTCTACAATGTAAAAAGCCTACATTGCAAATTCAGCCATAAATTTTAAAGTTACCTATATAATTTTTTAGTGAACTTTTTAAATGTTCTCTATTTGAACATTTATATTTTAATTATCAAATTAATTTTATTTCCTTCTCAAAATTTACTTTACCATTTTTTAAATATCTACTAACAATAACTTATTTTCACTTTTATATTGTATAGAGACGAAAAATTAGGATATGTAATATTGCTTTATCTTTATTGTTTATATGAACTTATAATTAATTTAATAATAAAGTTTTAAATGCCTTTTTGGATCAATTAATTAAAACATTATGATACATTAATTTATTTTTATACATATATTTACAAAAAGAAATAATGATACATCAATTTCATTTCAAAGCCAAGAACACCTTAAACTTTTAAAAGGCCCGGCCCATTATTAAAGGCCCAGATCAAACTAAAAGGCCCATGCACAAAATTGTTCATTTTATCATTTGAAAAATTGATATCTACTTGTAGTCGTAATAATCTAATGAAATTTTGAAAGATTGGTCCAAGTAAATTGCTTTACTAAATTTTTTTAAAAAAAAACATAGTATACTAATGAAAAAAATGCAATAGATTCAATATAAAAAATAGATATGTATTCAGAGTATGTACGAGTATAATTTAATACTTATTAATACAATTCATGAGAACAATATTTTTTTAAAATAAAAAACATACAAAAATCACAACAATAATTTTTGTAGTTTGAGGACCTTGGTTTGAATACATATAAAATAAAAAGGCTTAAAAAACGACTAATCCTAAGACAATCTTGGATAATATTCACTCTGACCGTATTCAATTGATAGTCATTAGCATTCTCAAACACATCAATACTAGTGTATTACCCGCACTTTGTGCGGGTTGAGTTTTAATAAATATTTAATAGTTAGAATTTATTTGTATATTTGTAAAATAAAATTCCGGAGAATGAAATTATAATTATTAATATGATTTTTAATTCTCTTTTAAGTATTTATCTCTTATAATTAATTATATTTTTAAATTGATTTGCTAAGATATACTTGTTTGTAAAAAAATCCATAAAAGTTTAAAAACTATTTTTATAAAAATATTTATTTAAATATTTAAAAAAAAATTAGAAATCAATTTCCAATTTATAATAACATTTAGAAATCACTTATTAAAATAATTATTTAAATTTCGAGAAACATGACGTTGACACGTGGCAATAGAGGCTTCTGCTTTAATAGATATAAGATTTATAGTAATAACATGACGTGAAGCAGATACAAATGTAGCATGCATATTATGAACATTTGTATTGACAGAATAATGATAGAGAACAGGTAAATAAAGATCATAGTTAATTGACTCCTTGTAGATGTTCCCCTCTTAATTGTTGGGTAGCAAAATTGCTAGTTGCTTAATTCATTTGTGAACGTTGTACACCATCTTAGTGGTAGTGTCCCGTCCAACAAGGGGTGTTATTCGGTCCAACAACACAGGGCCTGCAGATTTTTGGGGCCCAATAATATTTATTTTTAGTTATTTTATTAAACAAAAGTGTGGTTGCCACAATGGTTAAGCTTCTATATTATGTGCAAATGGTCAAGGTATTTTATTAAAATTAAGAACGATCTTGTTTTATTTTTTAGTGTCATTCTTTCATGTATTTTTTATTAAAAAAGTAATTTTAGTCTTTTTTTTTTTTTCTTAATAAAACATTTTTTTTAAATTGATTAAAAAACGTTGACGCATGGCCTTTTAAACTCATTGGACAGTCTGATCATTGAAGATGAAGAAATGGATGGAATAAAATATAAGTTGGTTGAGTATTTGGTAAAATAGAACATTATTGTGGGTATGTTGAGTAAAAATGTACACAAATTTACAAAACGCCTTTTTATGTTTTATTTGAATACAAATTTACAAAACACATTTTATTTATTTATTTTATTTAAGTTCGACCCTCTCTTTTTGACCTTTTGATTCTAAGTTATATAAATACCGATATTTGGTTTGTTTTGGTGATTTGGGCTGCACCCGTTTTTAGACGGGTTGCCTACGTACCTCGTTAAAGAGGATCAAGCCTCACGTAGTTCCGTGCGGTGTTTTCATGCATCAGAGAATCAAAGTCCAAACCCACCTTCTAGGAAGGGTTGCCTAGTCGATGATTCAACTATCATTTGCATGGTATTTATATCTCGATCATGCATCATAAGATTAAATTAAACCCACCTTCTAGGAAGGGTTGCTTAATGTAATATCCGGAATTTTTATTCCGTCTAGTTCTGTTATAAACTCGATCTCAATCAGTTTATGCTTATCCGTCTACTTAGTTAGACATATTATCATAGGATTTATCATTTTATGTAGATTCCGTCACATAAAATGATAGAATCTTTTAAATAATTTATCATTTTATGCAAACTACTTTCGCATAAAATGATAGAATTCTTAACCGATCTTAATCTATAATAGACTCCATATCCGCCTAGTCCGTATATTTATGTGTCGGAATCTTGTCCAGCCAGAAACTCGCTAAATTAAGGAGCCCAGTCGCAGTCCAGTTTAGCCCATCTGTTAACCGATATTTTAGCTCCAACGGATCCAGTTCTGCAGCCAGCTAGCCCAGCCCAGCAGCCCACTGTTTGCCTTGACTGCTTCAGCCCAGCGCCAGCCCAGCTGCTGGAGGAGGTAACGAAGCAGCCTGCTTCAGCCCAACGCAAGCCCACGCCTGCTCCAGCCCAGAAGAGCTGCTGCCTCACCTTCTTCAACCCAACAATCCAGCATCTTCTCCAGCTCAGCAACGCAGGCCAGTTATCCAAAGATCTCAGCAGCTGTTACACGAGATTAATGCAGGCAATCAAGGCTCCATAAACTCAGCAGAAACGCTTCATCCCTATCTTCATACCTTCATTCTGCTTCTGAAAATTTTATCGCTCCAGCCATCTTCTGATCTCCTTCCATATACGCTGCAAACACTTCATCCGTCCAGATTTATCAGCACACTCCCCAACCGTCAATTGCAGCCACTGTAATCTGCAACGGATGCACACCAATCTTCTACACACTCGCAAATCATCAGCCCAGCAGCGCTGCTTCTCTGGATCGGACGGAACTCAGCTTTCTCTGTCTATTTCGGTAAAGATCTATGTACCATTCAGTTTCATCTCTTTAATTGATCGATCATGAGTACTCACATCTCCGTACCGGTGATGAAAACCTGCGTATCGATTATTCCGTGACAATAGCGAGGCTAGGAAGATCTCTCCAATCACGGCAGCAACAGACCAAGCCGAAACCTCACACTTCTCCTCCTGAGCTGTCACGCCAAGGGAGCCAGAAGGTCATCCGGAACCGTTTGAAGACGCCCCAGCCCAGTAACGGTTGAAGAGGTGAGCCCTCTCTTCTGCAGTCCCATTTTCGCCTCTAGAAGTTATTGTATAATCTTATGTATGCATACCAATTCCGTAATGCTAGATTAATGAGCTGCTGTAATTCGGCCTTGAGCATAGTTAAGATAGAAATAGGTAGCTGCTGAGTGTTATAATTAAAATGGTGGAAATAAAGGGCTGCTGTAAAAGTCATTTTATTCCTTCAACTTTTAAGTTAGAAACGGCCCACCTTGTCGACCAATGTTTGAGCGTTTGGATAAAGATCCACCGTTGAATTTTGGATATGGTGTAGATAGATATATGTAGTTTAGCATATTAAAATTTGAGAAGAAATGAACGGTCGGATTATAAGTTATGAGCTCCCGAAGTTAGGTAGTTGAGCAGTTTTGGTAAACTTAAGTTTTTGGCTAAGTATAGGAATCTTGAGTGAAGTAGCCAACTTTGTGAATTTTTATAGGAATAACGGTTGAACAGTTGTGAGGAATTCTTGCTCCTAGGGGTAGTTGGAACATCATAGATGATCTAGAGAATTTATTCAGAATTATTATAAGCTGTTAAGAATTTTATATTTAGAACCGAAGTTGGACCTTTACGATCTTCCGGAAAATAGAAACATGGGAAAAATGTCAGTTTGGAACCAAACAAAATTTTAGGAGTTAGAATATGAATTTATAACCTCAAATAGGAGTTTAGACATGAATTTTAGAATTTTCGGGAATTTCGGGACCAAGGGTAAAATGGTCATTTTACCCTAAATTAATACCGTAACTAGTTATGTCTTAATACATTATTCAATCTTAGAAGTCTTAGACTTCTAACTACGTGAGAGTGTGCTAATGCACCTATCGCCTTTGGCAGGCAACTGAGTTGCTACAGTTTACAGAGCGAGTGGTTTACAACGAGTCGAGCTTTATATCAGGTAAGTCCTTTGGGCTTACTTAGCTGACTTCTAAATATGAGTATAAATGATGATGGTGGTGTGTGATTGAAATGTTTAGAGAGATAGGTTGTGATATATAATTACCGACCTATATTTTGGCCTAAGAGTAACGGGCGGTGGCATTCTGCTCAGTAGCTTGCGAGCGCTGGGGGTTTCTTTAGGGACTAGACCATACTTGGTTTGTAGTGATGCTACCAGTGGAAGTCAGCTAGATCTACACCATTTGGATAAGGAACGGAGGCGAGAACTAATAATAATTCTCGTGCCACAACTTAAATTGAATAATGTGAATCACTTAAATAATAGATAATAAACTGTTGAGTGCCAGCATGATGTTTGTTTATTTTGTTTCTGCTTGTGTTTGTGCTGTTATCATTTTTGCTTATATTTGGATAGTTAGCTAACTGTTGATATGTTGTTTAGATTTGCCACAGGTTAGAGCAGATGCCGAGTGATCCAGACGGTAGTGGTCAGCCGGGGTGTCGTACTTTCGGATGTTTTACAGATTCTTCATTTGTGGGATTTACAGTTAAACTTTGTTTCCTTTCGTACTTTGTTACATTACGCTTTCCGGCTGTAGTTGATCTGGTCACATTCATACATTGTTAAGAACTATTTTATGATTTCTGGTTTTCCTTATCTGTGCCTTGTTGTAAGATCTTGTTAAGTTGTTGTCAAACTAAGGTCGGGACCCACTGTGCGGTCCTAACCAGTAACTCCCTAAGTTGTAAAATTTGGGGTGTTACACTTAATTCATCCCGCTATCACGCGCATGATCAAGATTAGTGAGAGATTATTTTATTTTATTTTAAAATTTGTGACTGAATTCGGTTTTTAATTTACCAAATTTCCTACGTATCCTTTTAATAGGAATCAAGTCGTACGTAGTTCTTATTTGTGATATATTAAGAATTTAATTTTATGACTTTCGTTTGATATAAAGTTAAAAGTATATTTTGTGATTGAATTTAATATGTATTTGTTTTGTATCAAATTTCCTACGTATCCGTAAAAATAAACGGAATCAAATCATACGTAGTTCTTTTTAAAAGAACAAATTTGTACATACTTTTCTTGACTTTAGTTTTGTATGAAAGTCATTTTTGTTTAGCGGTTGAACTCGATAATTTATTAATCGAGTTTCCTACGTACTCTTTTACAAGAGATCAAATCACCCGTAGTTCGTTTGGCGAATTTTGATTTTTTAAGTCCAAGGTTTGAATTTAATTATACTTTACTTGGACGGGTCGACTGAATCCAATTTAATTTGAGATCGGATTTCCTACGTAACTCAGAACGAGTATCAAGTCATCACGTAGTTCTACCATTTTATTTAAATTTGGCGATTGAATTCGATACATTTTTATTTCGCATCAAATTTCCTACGTATCCGTAAATACGGAATCAAATCAATACGTAGTTCTTTATTATTATTTTTTTTTCTTTTAAAAGAGCATAAACCCTTTTTTAGTTAAAATAACAACTAATTGTAATTAGCCTTTTATTAAAAGAATTGAGAATATATATTTGATTTAGTGGAGAAGGTAATCATGTAGCCTCATGACTCATAAGTGTTATCTTCCACCCGTCCTTTGCAAATTGAAATTGGCCGTAGTGTGATTGAAAGTGGCCGGATCCTTCTGATTTCATATTCTCATTTATTATATATATATATAAAATTTACTTTACTTTTCTTTTTTTTTTTTTTATCAAGAAGGTAAGAGGCTCGATTACACCAAAGATAATTGGTGTATCGAGAGGCCGACAACCGGCAAACGGGCAAACCGTCGTGCAAATAGAAAAACCAAAAAATGAAACAAAACAATCACCACAAGCAGAGACCAAAAAAGTGAGAAAGATCCAAAAATCGGAACAACTACACCTTGGTAGAAGACGCGGAACACTCGAGGCTGGCAAAACATGGAGAAGGCACGGGCTAGATGAACTGGCGCGGTGTCTCGCCGCCGGGAAGTAGGATGGTAGAAACCTTTTTAGGGGATGGCATACCTCCTGCGGAGATGTGGATCCCACGACGTTGCCCCCACCTAGATGGAGGATCTTCGGAGACCTCAAACACAACCACGATCAATACGATCAACAAGGGCATGTGACTACGGCATCTTCCAAGACAATCGTTTTAGCCACACTCGAGAAACATCTTCAATGAAGGAAAGTCATCCCAAAATTATGGAATGGTGAAATCTGGATTCCAAAATGGCAATGGGAGTTTGTTTCCCTTTTTTCGAACCTAATCTCATTATTCTCCGTTATTTCGATACTCCACTTTATTTTATTGAGGAATATGAAAGACCTTAGGACAAGCAAAGGCCCCATTGACACCTATTTCTCATAATACTTCCTTTTGTTCGAGATAGTTTGTTAATGATATCTCGTGTCACATTACGCCAACATAATACATTAGCTGAAATGTACATGTTTTTGACTTGACTCCCCTGTTCATCAAATTCCTTATTCCCCTGTTCATCAAATTCCTTATATTAGGAAGTAGGGTTGTTTTGTTCTTCTTCGAATCGGTACTTACCGTACATGATTGCGCTAATGAATCACAGTAGATAAATTGAATCCCGTTAACTTTACTTTTCTTTAATTCTTATATTACTTGCTACTGATTTTTTTTCATGTGCTTTCTGCTTTCTCTCTCTTACTTTACTCTTTCAAAATTTATTGCTTTTTTTTTTTTCTCGTCTTTCCTTCTGTATGTTATCTTCTTTCTTCCTATAGTCTTATGCATGAAGAATTGCACGGAGCTTCAATCATGGAGACGGCGAAGCTTTACTTGGCGCCGGCAAACGAATTTAAGACGGGGAAAGTAAATGGACGGTAGACAAGATCGAGGACAAGATAATCGCGAGTCACAAAGGCTTTAGATGGGGTCTAATTATAGCCCACTCGAAGATTTTGGAGGTAAGAATCGAATTGAAACCTTATCCCCTGTAAATTTAGTTATCTTCTTCCCAAACTGATGTCTCTTTGCATTAACCTAATTCAATTTGAGATTTGAACATGTTTGTATCCCTGTCATCTCCAAAATCGGTTTAATTTGTGACATGATTAAGACAACAGCATATCCTTTGTCATTTGTTGAATGTGTGTTCATCAATAGTAGAAGGCGATTCACAGTGTTTGATTTAGCACGAGTCCATAAAACTGAAATTTGCCCAAATCCACAATTATGCTGAACTTGTAGACTTTCAGTGTAGATGTGCTAGAAGTTAGGTTTCACCCTTTCTAGCAGACCCAACTCATGTTCAAACATTCTGAACTTAGTAATTTTCCGTTAATTGTTTTCTTTATTTTTATACCCAATGAAAATCAGAGGTCAATAAAGCCAACGGAAATTGGATTTCGGCTCTTTGTACTTGGAAGTATATTATTGCTTATCTCCAAAATTTTTGATAAACTATCATACTTATTTAATACTATTCACAGTAGGATTCATAAGCAAAATCTATGGATTCATTTTCATTGATTGTCTTTCTTAGACCCTTTGTTTCTCTCTTTCTTTCTTTTTTATGTTACAGGGGAAGAGCATAAGATGAACTAAAGATTTAATAGTCATCTTTTGACATGCTAAATATGTATGATTTTTAATAAGCATTGTGTGCTTATCCTTCTTCAGGACCGATCGTGGTTGTTGGACCGGAACCAAGTGGTTCTATTGTACTGTTGGAATCAATTGAATCCAAGTGCAGCGATCGAAAGTAAGTACTTTCAATCAACTACGAATTTTGTGTGGGAGACGGAAGTAATTACATCCGAACTGACCACAAATCTTGTAACCATGAATGACTTTGCAGCGGAGGAATCAATTGAATCTAACCAACCGCGGATTTTGGTGTAGTGGTTGAAAGTATGTACTTCCTCAATTGAATCTAACCAACCGCGGATTTTGGTGTAGTGGTTGAAAGTATGTACTTCCAAACCAACTACGATGAGTTTTATGGCTTTCATATGCAGATGGCTAATAGAAATGAAGGAGAAGGCAGAAGGATTTTTCTAAAAATCGTTTACAAAATTGGGTTCATGGTTTCTACCTCTTCTTTCTGTATTTCCTTCCTTCTATATTGTTTCTTCTTCTTCTTCTGTATCTTATGTAGAAGTGTTTGTTGTTTGCAGGTTAAGGCTTTCTTTGTGTTTGCAGGTTAAGGCTTTCTTTGTGTTTGCAGGTTCTGTCCCACGGAAAAAATCTTTGTGGCTATATTTATCCAATTTTTGCAAAACCAGTTACTCATATGCAGAGCAACTACTTGTGAACGTGAGACGTGATCGAACGTGGGATAGTTGGGTTTATTTATTTTTTTTTGTCTTTTTTCTTTAAAACTGATGTATATATATTTATATATATAATCAATTCATTTTTTTTATGCCAACAGGCACATTTATTGTTGCTGTAACAATTAGTAGGTGCTTAATGGGCCTCATTTTTTTTTTTTTTTGTCTTTGATCACCAATTTTGGGCTTTCAATCAACACTTTGTAATATTGATGGAAGCCTAATTGTAGTTCCTGTAGTTCTTTTACGAACTAATGTTATTTTTTTATTTTTTTTATTTAACTTTAAATGATATTCTTCACAATTCATTTTATGAATTAATTTACTTCTAAATCAATGTTATACTTGGTGCTTGTAAACGTAAATCCCTCAAATACGTATATGAGATTACATTTTGCACAATCCAAGTTATTAACTTGTTTCATACAAATTAATCAAAATGACATTTTGTCATGAACTTCATATTTTTTGTGAGTGGGTAACAAATGATCAAATTCATCAAAATTTACCCATAAACAGGGTATAAAATGAATTATTATGGGTAGAATTACAAACAAAAATACGAGATATAAATAATAATTTGCTTTACGAAGGGTAAAGATGAAACTGAATTTTCATTTGAACCCTTAAATGGAGGTTGATTAAAATCCATCATTTTCAATCGATTGAATCCATTTCAACCTCACATTCATTCTTTTTCATTTATACAATAAACGGGATTAACGGGATTAAAGAAGGTCGAAGTTGAAAATTCAACTTCATTCTCAAATTTCATTCTCTAAAACAGCTCCTGAATGCACCCATAAAAAAACAATTTACTTTGTTTTTTAAGATTAATTTTTATGACATTATATTTACAACTAGTTTATATCTCATCCTATACTAATAAACTTTAAAATTTTATATATTTATTATACTGATAAAATATAACATATAAGTATAATAGGTCAATACCCATATATCATTAGTCAAACCCACCCACGTTTCAATAGCAAAATCTTGAAGGGTGTATATCATTAGTCGAGATGATGTTTTAGGCCAATCGGTTTCCAAAAACTGATCCTCCTAAGTTGTTTATCGAATTAAATAAATATATATATATATATATATATATATATATATATATATATATATATATATATATATTCGTGTGAGGTGACGAAACGGAGGGTAGCGCATCCATTGTGTGTTGTGTGGGCCCACAAGTTGATTGGATTTTGTGGTGGACATCCAACTCCCTCTCCTTTTTATTTTCCCTCAATTATTCTAAATGCCAATTTTCTTTTTAGGAAATGTGACAATACACTATGAGATGATCCGTATAATAATCTTTATTCCAATACATGTTTCGTATTTTTGTACCTTTCAAAGCTCGAGGTTTAAGCACACAAGAACTTGATTTGGTATAATAATATGAAGTGTTGTAGTTGTGATACATGTTTTTTCTTTTTATAAATTTATTTTTTGTACTATCGTTAAACTTATATTGTATTAATGGTTTATACATACTTTTCAGTTCGGACCTAAACTGATTTGTTGTGTTATATGACCCGAAATCCAAACCTACTAAATATGATTTAGATTTTGACCTAAACGGAGCTAAAAACATATTTATAAAAAATTACCATCCGAAAAAAATAAGAAAGAAAAAGTGTGGTTGTGAGTAACACCAACAACAACCTAAGCTTACAGAATTGCAAACAACAACAACAATGAGGTCGACTAGTAAATGGATAATGAGACGGTTTTGATAAGTC
This sequence comes from Fagopyrum homotropicum, assembly GCA_033239125.1. Classification (NCBI taxonomy): domain Eukaryota; kingdom Viridiplantae; phylum Streptophyta; class Magnoliopsida; order Caryophyllales; family Polygonaceae; genus Fagopyrum; species Fagopyrum homotropicum. Next base: position 7,675,690 of record BSWB01000006.1, on the reverse strand, counting down.
ACTGGTACCATGGACACCTATTTTACATTTACATTCCAAGAGTATTAACGTATTTACATAGTCTTATAAATACCTATTTCACATTTAAAATTTTAAAAAGTATCATTACTCCTATTTTCTCTTTGAAATAATCGGTCAATTGGAGTATTTTATGTTAATTAGGTGATAAAACGAGAACAACTCAAGTGATGATTTTTTTTAAAAAATACAAAATCGAAATAGACTTTATCATGAAAATCAAAGAAAACGATTCATCTAAATAGATTTTTGAAGAATTAACGTACCAGAGTGGTAATAAAGGGATTAGGATATAACATCAACCATCTTATGATATTCGTACCACGGTTTCGTGCTATACGTATCCGGGGTACGGGTACGCGAGGCGTAGGCGTAGTCCATTTTACTTAGTATTTTTATCGGAATTTTTGATATGGGCGACTACGCATACGTCATGCGTAGTCGTATCCATTTTCCTATATTTTTTGAACGAAATCAACTTATTGTTACGCGTACACAAGGTGTAGCCGGACTACGAGTACGAATAGCATGAAACATGTGGTACGAATAACAATCTCGGCCATTTCTTTACTTTCTATAATAAAAGAAAGATCCTTTATTTTTGTTATTTGTTGATGAAACAAAAATATTTACAAGTTGAAAAGTATTTTGGAACTAGATTCTATTTATGTGGTGTTGAATAATTCGGCATGCAAATTAAGCAATTCCAGGTTAAACTTTACGAATGCTAAATTGTTGGTGCCCCCACCGGGCACATCGTTATATATAATATGGAATATTTAGATACATTGTTTAGAAATAATAAGAATATTATCTTTTTATATTAAACTAATTTATATTTGATTTTTTCCTTTCAACAACACAATGATGATTTTGGTGATTTAGGTTTTTTTATATGTGTAAAATGGATTTGTGAACTGTTATTGTAAAAAAAAAAAAAATAATTATATTTTTGTGTTTTTAATGAGATAAAATAATCTCCTATTATTTCTTACTAAAAAGTTAAATCTATATCTATATTACTTACTAAAACAAAGTACACTAAGTCCACATGTCAATCAACTAGGTATGCCACATAGGATTTTTTCTAAGTATTAAAATACTTACTAAAATGCCATTCTATTTAAATTTTGTGTCATTCATTTTATTAATTAAAATAAAAAAGATTTTGTTAACTAACTAGCTAAATTAATAAATTTAAAAATACTTTTAAAATATTTTTCGTAAATTCTAAGTAAATTTTCAAATAAAAAAATATATGATAACCAACTAGCTGCTAAATTAATAATTTTTTAATTTTTTAACTAACTAATTGCCATTTTAATTAATCTCTAAAGTAATTAGTAAATTATTATTAATTATTTTGATTATAATTTTTATAATAGATCCTAACCACCAGAATTTATATTAAAAAGTTTAATTAATCTCTAAATTTCTTTTGTAAAATATTTACTAAATTGTCATTGTTATTAAATTGTAAAATATTTATTTAATTATTTTTATTAATCATTTTGTAATTGAACAATTATTTTCACAACAAACTGTTATTGCTTTCCCGATTCTCCTAACTAATATGAGATTCAGCAATATTTCTTTTACAAGATTTATATTTTAGTTAATAAAGATTTTGTATTTTTTTTAAAAATATTTTCATAATGTACATAATTTGATACGTAATTTTTGAAATCTAAATTTTTAAAATTCAGATTTAAAAAACAAAAATTTAAGCATAATTATAAATATTACTAGAAGTAACTAATTTGAAAGTATTAAAAAAATATTTCAAATAACAACAATTTAAAGAAAAAGAATTTGTAAACCAACGTATTGTTAAACTATAAATTTTGAAATAGTTTCTTAAAATTCTTTTTTGCCTTTTATTTATACCTTTATAATAATTATTTTTCCTAAAAAAATATCTAGCAAGATTTCGTATCAATCTTCTCCCCGAAGTCACCAAATCAGTTCTTAACTCATTCGATCATATCCTTTTAACGTAAAAACTTCTTAGACAATCTTTTCAAATTTCGCTATATATATCAATCACCAAACGTTCATTTATTCATCAATCTCCTATGGTTCTTTGAGTAAGAAATCAATTCCATTCTTCAAGGTAATCTTCAGATTAAAATGTATCAGTTTTGCATTTTTTCCGTGATTATGTAAAAAAGTTTTACGGGTTTTGAATTCTCCATTTATCAATTGCTTTGAAAGTTTTTTTTCCGAATCTACAAATACTTTATAAACAGTTTATTTTCTTCATTCGATCTTATTCACAAATGTGTTTGATTTTTGTTTCTCAATTTTATCAATTGCGTTTCTTCTTTTATCATTTGCGGAATATGTTCCTCCATATTTGCTTTTTACGGTAAATCAAACGTTCATCTTTCATTTCTATTCCTTTTTCCAAACTATCATATACAAGTAATACAACTAGGTTTACTTAACCGTTCACAAGAATGATTATCCTACAAGTTTTGAATAAAAACTAAGATTTTGTGATTTTTTAAAAATTTCTAATAAATTCGAAAATTTTCACTAACAATAAAAACTAAGATTAGGTGATTTTTTATTATTATTATTTTTTACTTTTAAAATTAACAAATTTTATCCGATATGATTTATTTTGAATTTTACTCTTAACAAATACAAATTTTAAAATCTTTGACTTTTTTTAATCAACAAATAAGAAAGATTATCCTACAAATCGTGAATAAAAACTAAGATTTTATGATTTTTTTTTGAAAGAATTTCACTTTTTGTAAAATTCGAATTTAAATTTTCACTAAAAATAAAAACAAAGATTTGGTGTTTTTTTTTAAATTTTACTCATAAAATTCAAATGTTAATTTTTAAAATTTTTTAAGTTACTTATTTCATATTTGATATTTTTGATTTTAAAATTATATATTTTTATGTATATAAATATTCACTACAATTTCGATTCTTATCCAATATGATTTCTTAAATTTTTTATAAAATTAAAAAATTAAAATTTCAATTTTGTAGGTTTCATATTCGGTGTTTTCAGTTTTAAAATTTTGACTTTTAAATTTATCTAATTTTAAAAAGCATATACTTAATAACAATCTGGATTTTTCCTGATATCATTTTTTAAAATTTCACTCTTATAAAATTTGATTTTTTAAATATTTAAAAAAATTTAATCAACCAAATAAGAAAGATTATCCTACAAGTGATAAAAACTAGGATTTTGTGATTTTTTAAAATTTCACTATAATAAATTTAATTTTAAATTTTCACTAACAATAAAAACTAAGATTTGGCAATTTAAAAAAAATCCCTCATTTAAAAATCGAATTTTAACATTTTGATTTCTTTAAGTTACGTAAATTATATTTAATGATTTTTTATTTTTTAAAATTATCTATTTTTAAGGATGTAAATATTCACTAAAAATTTCAATTTTTATCCAATAAGATTTCTTAAAATTTCAATCTAATAAAATTCAAATTTTAAAATTTTGATTTTGTAGGTTACGTATTTCAGATTTGGTGATTTTCTGTTTTAAATTTTTTACTCTTAAAATTATCTAATTTTAGTGGTATAGATATTCAATAACAATCTCGATTTTTATCCGATATGCTTTTTAAAATTTTACTCTTATAAAAATCTAATTTTAAAATCTTAACTTTTTTTAATGAACAAATATGAAAGACTCTCCTACAAGTATTGAATAAAAACTATGTTTTGGTGATTTATTTTTGGGCAAATTAGGTAAGTAGGCTTTTTTGAGAACCTATAGTATAAACTAGGCTTTTTCATATTTTCCATTAACAAAATATACCCCAACTCCCTAATTATTATTTTTTTTTACTGCTTACAACTCTTCTCTTGGCCTACTACTTAAACCAACTAACGTGTAGTAAGCTTTTCACATGCTCTTTGATCCCAGGATCACATATGATACATAGTGCCTCTTTGATCCATTGAATTATCTTCAAAGCTTTTACAACACATCCATTCTTTCCCTCTTCCTTTTCTCTCTCCTCTCCATTGACCTCATTTCCACACCCATCACCACTTCATCTGAATCTCCATTTTCAATTATTGCCCTTTAAAACTAAAGCTAAATTAATTTTAAAATATACTGGTAGTAGTAGGATACACCACTTCGCCATTTTTTGAGTTTACATCCAGGTCGAAGATGGTTTGTTGAATTTCAAGTTTGGTCTTTTTGGATGCTCTACTTTCATCGTGTGAGCTTATGCTAGTGTTAACCTTGTTTTTCAATCGAAATAAATGTGGATGGTGCACTATACACTTTTGCTATTCGTAACAAAAACAACCAGACACGTGATAATATTTATAGTTTTATACTATGTATTATATGTGATGTACAATAAATCTTGTAAATGTCCGGTATGTGAATTCCGGTATGTAGATGTACGGTATGTAAAATGTCCGGTATATAAATGTCCGGTGTATAAATGTCCGGCATATAAAATGTTCGGTATGTAAATATCCGGTATGTAAAATGTCCGGTATGTAAAATGTCCAGTATATAAATGTTCGGTATGTAAAATGTCCGGTATGTAAATTCCGGTATGAAAAAAAATTCCGGAATGAAAAAATTATGGTATGAACTTTTGGTATGAAAACTTTAACTTCTAGTATGATAAATTCTGGTATGAAAGAAATTCTGGTATGAAAAAAATTCTGGTATGAAAGAAATTCTAGTATGAAAAAAATTCTGGTATTAAAAAAATTATGGTATGAAAATTTTTTGATATGATAAATTCAGGTATGAAAAAAATTCAGGTATGAAAAAATTCTGGTATGAAAAATTATGGTAGAAATTCTGGTATGAGAAATTCAGTCCAGAAAATAAAAAAAATAAATAAATAAAAAAGGCAAGAATAATAAAAGAAAACAAATTCAGTAATTAAAAATTAAAACTTATACTTATATAACAAATAACAAACATCATTTATTCTTTCTTTCTAAATTGAAGGGTTAATATTTTTTACCTACTATTAAATGAAAGTGGTAAAAAATTTGGGGTACATTTTCTTAAACAAAAACTCAAAAAGGCCTAGTATATTAAATTCTCCCTTTATTTTTTAATTTTTCACTCTAATTAATTCAAATTTTAATTTTCACTAACAATAAAATTAGGATTTGGTGATTTGTTTTAAATAATTTCACTCTTATAATTTTTTGTTTATAAGTTACGGATTTTATATTTTTTGTTTTTCGGTTTTTAATTATTATTTTTAAACATATAAATTCACCTACAATTTCGATTTTTATTCAATATGATTTCTTCATATTTCACTCTTATATAAATCAAAATTTAAAATTTCGATTCTATAGGTTACATATTTCAATTTTGGTTATTTTTAGTTTTAAGATTATTTAATTTAAAGGGATAGATATTCAATAACAATCTCAAGTTTTATCCGATATAACTTTAAATAATTGGTGGTAGTTATTGGTGTCGAACTATATAAATATAATTACTCAAATAACATGACCTTAAGCAAAATATAAATTAAATAATATAAATACATATGTTATATTGTTGAATATATTAAATTTTAAATTATATTTGATACAAATATTCGTGCACAAGACAAACGATCATAATTATAACCTAATTTATATTTATCCGTATAATCAATATACACGCCATTCAAAATATTCATTTGAAAATACCCGTTATCTATATGATCAATATACGCATGATTCAAATATTTATTTAAAAATACCCGTGCAAGGCACGGGTTATGAACTAGTAGAAAATAAAAATTATGTCAATTTTATAGCGCCTCTCCTCTAATCGGTAGATTAGGTAACTATAACTGCTTTATATTTTATATCCAATATTCAATGCTTTTACCTTTAATTTTAATTTTAAAAAAATGGGCCTACTTTGTACCATCGATAAAAAAAGAAGAAATAATGTTGGGTTAATTATGATTTTTAATAATTACAAGGGGAAAAATCACATAACCAACCTCAATTACCTAAATTTACTCTCGTACCCAACTCCACTCACGTACCCAACTTCATGTAAGGAATTTTGATTGTCCAACATCAGTGTCCATGGTATCGGTAACTCTTAAGTTTCCGATAGTGAATTCCGTCTTAGCAATATGTACACCTCTCATTTAAAGAAGAAAGAATTATGGGAATGAGGCTCTTAAAAGTTCTACTTTGCAAAATGGGATCCTACATAATATAGGAAAAAGTAGCCCTACAAATCAAAAAAATAGGGAAGAATGCAAATGATGGTGGTGGGTCCCTTCCTTCTACTTTTTTCTTTTATTTCTCATTCCTTCACTTTTATCTCTCCTCACTTTATCTCAACCGTAACTCTCCCCCTCTTGTAAATGATAGTGGTGGGCCCTAATTTCTCTATTCCCTTCGCTTTTCTCTCTCTTCGTTAACTTCTAATTTTTTCCTCTATTTTTCATTCCTTCATTTTTCTCTCTTCTCACTTTATCCCACCTGGAACTCTCTCCCTCATGTATTTTTTGGGTAGTTGGAACCAAATCTATATTTTTGGGTAGGCTATTTCCACTAGATTTTGAGTATGCTTTTGACTCGTTTTGTTAAATAGTATTAGTATGTGTTTGATGAATTGAGTATACTGTTTAGGGGTATGATACCCAATTTAGGGGTATGATACCCAATTTATGGGTATTATTATTTTATGTTGTAAAATGTTACCCAAATTATTGGTACGGTTGGCATTATATGTTTATTGTTGGGTATGTTTTATGGTATGTTTCTTATTGTTGAGTATGTTTAAAGTGAAATGTTGGGATGTTTTATGGTTACCCAAACTGTGTTATAATGACCAAATTTGGTATTGATGTTTGTGTAGAATATCGATTTATGTAAAATTTGGATATGATAAATTCTACCCAATTTATGAGTGCATTGGTATGAATATTTTATAACACAAAATTCTACCCAATTTATGGGTATGATATTTTTTGATATTTTAGTTTTTTTGGGTATGTTTGGGTTTTGGGTGTGTATGTTTTCGAGTATGTTTGTGTAATTTGACAAAATTATTTTGGGTATGAATAGTAACGTTTTTGGGTAAACGAGTTTTGGGTAGAAGGTGGAAAAGTATGCATGTTGAGAATTGTTCATTTTTGTAGTAGGTGGATATAAATATCAAATGTCAAATATGTCAAATCAAATGAAATGGACAAGTTGATAGCTTTTGTACTATATTTATTCCAACCTATATTTTAGGGACCCAAATTTTCAATTGAAAAAGGAAGGAGTTTTAAATATCAACTCATTGGCCTAAAAGACCCAATTCACCAATTTATCCTTTAAAGAATCTTCTTCTTGAGTTCTTCAGCACAAGCCTTGATTACAAATGCACTGACGTTGAGCTCGACTGTAACAAGCCCACTTAACTGAGAAGCAGTGATCTCTGGTACAGGTTTGCGGTCGGAAGAAGGCAACAGAGAGAACACCTTGGCCATATGTTTGGTCTTCTTTTATCAAATTGCAAATCGCTTCAGGTTCCACCGCTCCCTTTATCATCACTAGGTTGTAATGTGAGACATGTTATTCGGGTTCAGCTCGGTTTGAGCTCGTTCATTTTCTAAACGAGCCAAATATGAACACATTTTAAAGTTCCTATAATAGAAATTTCTTCTGGAGCAAAGGCCAAAATTTCATCTACCAATTGGATGGGATAAAATTTGTAAGCAAAGATCTCTTCGTGGAACTGACATAAGGAAAGAAGCATACTTGAACAAAGCATTAGAAATGAAACTCCTTTGGAAAATAATGGTTGAACCAAACAATGTTTGGGTCTAAGTAGTCACATAAAAAATATCTGAAAACGACATGCCTCTAGAATTACAAATGTGGATAAATTTCTTCTTGACAATGGAAAAAACTTATGATGTTTAAAGATGAATTTGATGAAGGTATTAGATGGAAGGTTGGAGATGGTAAAACAATTAGATTTTGAAAAGGTTAATGTTTTACCGATCAAGCACTCTAGAACTTTCTGACCAATAACTCATCAACTGATAAAAAAGTAAACATTGATTACTTTATTTCCAACAATTTAGGGAATAACCATAACTTAAATCAACTACATACATGCTTACCGAATAATATCAATGAAAAAAAATGCAACCTACCAAAGAATGCGATATGGGATAGAATTTACTAGGCTATGGATGATTCTTGATGGTTCTCTTCAAAATCCGCTCTACAATTAATCAAACAACGCATGACTGACGTTAACCATGATAAATCCTGGATATAGAATATTGATGTCATGCCTAAAATTAAATTTTCTTATGGAAATTATCCTTTGGTGGACTCCCAACTAAAGAAAACCTAGATTAACAAAAAATATCGGTTGTTATGCATTGCGAATTTTGCGATTACCATACTGAAAACAGAAAACACCTCTTCCTTAGATGTCCAAGCCATTAATAACGACAAAATTTTCACATATATACAAAACATTGACACAAATCACCAAAAAATCATTGATACCCCTTTGACATTAAGGAATCAATCTCACCAATTGATTCTTGCCAACTTGTTGTTACTTGGTGGCAAGTTTAGTTTGCTAGAAACCAACTTATTTTTAACCAAAAAAAGGCTCATCACTATATAAAACAAACTATTCAAAAACAAATTGAGGAATGAGACAAAGCCGATTCTAGCGCGTCCAAGTATAACAAAAAAAAAACCTGGAAACAAAAAACATTAAATGACAATGTCCTATAGGTAACTCTATTAAACTCAATTTCGATGCCTCTAAAAACTCAAATGAACATTTCTCTTTTGGCTTCATCATTAGAAACAAATTTGTCAAAACACTTGTTTTGGTTTGGGTAGTTGTAATGATGTTTCAATTCTAGAAGCCGAAGCTTTTGCCCTTCGTAAGGGCCTAGAAAAGGCATCTTGCTTAGACTTCTCTGACATTGAAATTGAGGGCGACAACTTGCTTTTTTATTAAATAAATTCCACATATAGCTAATACCAAACATACAGGTGTAATCAATCTATAATTTTAAAGATTTTGACTGATTTTAAAAATCCATATAATTTGTTGATTTTGTGGGATTAAGCATGTCCACGGGTCACGGGTTACATGTGCGGGTAAGGGTCGAGGTGATCCTTACCCGCAGACCCGGCGGGTCGACCCGCCAAAGGTCAATTTTGAAAAAAAATAAAAAATCGAACCCAACGGCTATTTTAACCGTTGGGCAAACTCATTGACGGGTCGACCCGTCAACGATCCCTTTTCTTTTTTTTAAAAAAAAAAGTTTAGAGTTTGAAAAAAAGGACCAACCCGTCGACCCCCCGGGTTTGACCCGTGACCCGGCGGATCACCAACCTCGCGGGTTGGCCTTTTAGGTGGGTCCGGGTCCGGGTCACCCTTCCCGAACCCTTCGACTCGACGGGTCGGACCCGTGGACATGCTTATGTGGGATGTTTTAATTCTATATAGAGTTAATACAAATTTTGTGGGATATTTTTAAAGATTTTGAATCATCCATATCGAGATGATTCAAAATAGTTGTCTCACTCATTTCTCATATCCTCAATAATATCGATAGTCCAATACCTCGTGCCTAATGTACCTAATATACTTGATTTCTTTGGTATCTATACCAAACAGTTAAGCTTGTAATTACGGAGGTAGAAACATGTGCTTAGACGAAGACAAGATTTTCTCTTTTGAAATCCCTCATTTGTGGCACTTTCACATCAATTGTTGTTTAAGTTACCTTGGTGTTATGAATACAGAACATAGGTGTTGACGAGACCAAGATTTCTCCAATCCTTTTTGTAATCAATTTTGAATTTATTTATAAAATCTCTTTCTTTTATGTTTTGACAACGTTGGATTATATTCGAGATTGAGATCGAAGGTTGCAGGGAGAAAAATGTGGGAAGTGGAAAATTTGAGGAGGGATGACAAATCAATAAACATGCAATCTAGACATTGACACATGATGAAAAACAATTAACATGACACAAACGAGCAAGAAGACAATCAACATGATGGAAAACACGAGAAAGAACTAACCTCCGACGATGCACCGAATTCAAGCACTCGAAAACGCTAAAAAACGTTGATTTGGCCGTGAGGGTTCTTCAGTGTTGTAGTTAAATCTTACGTGTTGGGATAAGATATTTTTAAGATTTAGATATTTGTATAAGTAATAAAAAAAAGTCGTACAAAATCAGTGAAATAAAAGATTTATTTAAAATCAACTAATTTTTAAATACCATAAGAATGTTAGGTTAATTGAATACCAAAATATTTATATAGATTTTTAAAAATCTATATTATATACCCATATATTTTTAAAGTTTAAATAAATTTATGTAAAATTTAAATTGAATACCCCTAAATATACCAATTAAAGGAATTTTCGTCTTAATCATACGACAACATAAAAGAACTTAAAAAAAAGAATGGCGTAGATGGGGAAGATTCATGAAAATAGCTGATGCAAAAGAAAGAAAAGAGGCCACGCCACTCCCTCGTGTCTTTTCTTTTCGGGATGTTGGCTCCTTCCCTTCTAGTGAGCAAATCCTGCTCAAATCCATACAAATACAAGCGTAGAATCAGATCATTTGAACATGTAGGTACGGAGAGGAAGTCCTGTAGAGAGAGAAAGAGAAATAGTGGTGTGGTGGTTTTCACTATCAGCACTCACCAACTAGGCACCTGCTGCGATAATCTCTCAAGTAAAAGTTCCATAGTGTCCTTCCGACGTCGAACTGTAAGATTTTGCTATACCCATATCAGAATCCATTCCCTTTCGCTTTTGGGTATTTATGTTGGGTCTGTGGGTTTTTGCTTTCCTTTTTTTGACATAGCTTTCAATTGGTTTTTACTTCCACTTTCCATGAATTGTTTCTCATGGTTTTGTACTGCTCTTTGTGCTTTCCAGTGTGATATTTCCATGCCTCCTTAGAAATTCCCCAGCTCCACAAACCCAGCAATATCGTCTGCACCTCTGTGAGTTCTCTTCTCACTTGTAATATCTATTTACTAATTCTAACCCATCAACATCTGAGTAGCTGCTAAATTTTCTCAATTGTTTGAGTTGGGATTGTGGCGAAGTGGGTAGGCATCAATTTGGATTTGGGTCAACTTTAATTTTGGGTATATTGAACACTTTAGGGATGAAAGGTCATTTTCTGCTTGTTATCTCTTTAATTGGTACATGAGTATGGCTGTGGGGTTGAAAACTTGAAATGTCATTTTCTGCTTGTTTTCTCTTTGATTCTTTCTATGGTGGACTAGATATTACAAAAAAGCATCTGTGTGGTTATCAAGAATTGACTTATGTGTGGAGTGTGTGCTGGACGTTTGTGTTTTGCAGTATTGGGGTTTTGTAACATGTAAACCCATTACAAATTTATATACTATGATTTCAGTATGAAGTTGGAAAGGTGAAATGAGAATTCCAGCTTAATTTATTTCACAAAGCTCGTAATTATATTTCTGATGAACATAGGTGTAAAGTGAATGTTTCTGTAGAAATCGCTGTATCATTTTCTTCCTTTTTAGTCATAGCTTATAAATATATTCGTCTTTGTCTTGTGAGGGTGCAGATTAAGATTGGTCTATCCTTATTTTCAATTTGAAGAGGGTTCCGCTGAATGGCTTCACCCTACTTTGATCCCGAGTATGAAAACTTAAGTATAAGGATTAATCCTCCCAGGTTCTTACCTTATCTATCATCTCTATTGTCTCTGTAATGAAATTTTGGTATCTCATATCTGGTCTCTCTCATTTGCAGGGTTTCTGTGGATAATACCACTTGCAATGACTGCACATTAGTTAAGGTAAATCTGTCGAGTACATATTATACCAAAAGGAATATACCCTACGAAATAAAGCAAGTTCTCAAACTAGAATAAATTCAATGTTATTTCCAATCATTACGGACATGGCAGCTTGCATCATATGATACAAGTATGTCCTACATCTGCTAGTTTAGTTTTGCATCCTAGACAGATTGGTTATTTATTGGCTAGGCCTCAAGCACACATTCTGAAATGTTGCATAAGAAACTGTTGTTGCATCTGTTATTTACTCTTTATGTTTTGTCAAATGGTTGTAATTGACCAACTGTTATAGCTCTCTACGTTCAGGTTGACAGCATGAACAAACCAGGGATACTCCTGGAGGTAGTGCAAATTCTAACGGATCTCGATTTCACCATTAGCAAAGCTTATATTTCATCTGACGGTGGATGGTTCATGGATGGTATGTATGAACGTGTACTCCAATCAATTTTAGTTCCATCTATAGTAATGTAAAGGTAAACTTGTATCTAGCAATATGCTTATATTCCCAGCAATTTTACTGACATGTATAGTAATGCAAACGGTAAACTTTAGCAGATGATGCAAGGTCATTCACCTTTAGTTTTGTTAACCAAATATGTCATAACATGATTGGTATTTAGCAGTATGCTCTCTCTTTTCTCCAAATCACAAGATCTCCTTTTCTGTCTCTTAGCAAATATAGCTTACACACATTGTTTTTCGGAAACAGTTTTCCATGTCACTGATCAGCAAGGGAACAAAATTACTGATAGCAAGACCATTGAATATATAGAGAAGGTATGAGCTTTCCTTCCATATTTACCCAACGCCTGTTTCAGCGTCTCTAAACATTCTATACTGCCTTGTAGATATTATTTTGAAGTAAGAAGCCGAGCAAGAGAGTGAATTTGCGTAATTTCAAAATCTACTAGATCTCTTGGCATCCCATAAGCCAGTAATTGGACTCTTTATGCATGCGACATTCAGTAAACAATTTGCTATAGTTGTCAACTGCCTAACGATCTTTATCTTCTACCCAGTATATTGAGCTAGCTGTTTGAACTGAGACAATAATATAAAAATAAAAAAAAATAAAAAAATGGAAGCTATGTTGTTGATGCTCTTCAACTTTCATGCTTAAAAGTGTTTGAAATCATTTTATTATATTAATAAATTACGTGATTAAGGCAAGGGCAAAACTAAGTAGAGTATATCCATAGCTCACCAGTATTAAATCAGTTTATTCTAGAGTTACTGGATGGATCAAGGTACCCACTTGTAACTGACAAGCTGGCTTTTCAAGAACAAACTGATTGAATAGTACCCTCTTACGTAATCTCTAGCTTGTAGGCACCAAACTTCTTGTTTTGGGGAATGGGTACAATGAATATTGCTGATATGTATATTCCTTTTCATATTATATCTGATAATAGGCCCTTGGACCAAAACGCAAGGGCGATGGAGTGATATCCTTGCCAGGAAAAAGGGTAGGAGTGCACACTGTCGGTGAACATATGGCTATCGAGCTCATAGGCTCAGACCGTCCTGGTCTGTTGTCAGAGATCTTTGCTATCCTTGCTAACCTTCATTTTAATGTAATCGCTGCTGAAAGTTGGACACACAACAGGCGAATAGCATGTGTGGTTTATGTCAATGATGATACACAGAGCGCTTTGCATGACCCCAAACGGTTGTCTGCGATGGAAGAACAGCTTAAGAACATCCTTGGAGTATCTGATAAGGATGAGAAATCAGCTAGCACTTGCTTTTCCATGGGTTTTACTCATGTTGATAGGCGCCTTCACCAGATGTTATTTGCTGACAGGGACTATGAAGGTGCCAAAGTGACTGAGATTGATTTTACCCCTTCTTTCAAACCAAGTATTACAGTTGAGCATTGCAGGGAAAAGGGTTACTCAGTGGTGAATGTGCAGTGTAAAGACCGGCCAAAGCTTATGTTTGATATTGTCTGCACTCTCACCGATATGCAGTATGTGGTTTTCCATGCTACTATCTCTTCTGATGGCCCTCGGGCTTCACAAGTAAGATTACTCTTTTCGTGTGTCCGGGCTTGACAACAAGTATCGAATTCCTTTATTACCCTGAAATTAAACCTACCTTGTGATTGTCAGGAGTACTTTATCCGTCATATGGATGGCTGTACACTTGACACCCAAGGGGAGAAGGAAAGGGTTGCCAAATGTCTGGAAGCTGCTATTAAGCGAAGAGTAAGCGAGGTTAGTACATTAATGGGCTTATGTTGCCTCCAATAATCTATATAAATTGTAGTCTCATAGATATACAAAACTCTGTTGAATACTGCAAAGCTAGTGATTTCATGTTTTTGCTTCAGAATAAGACTTTGCACAATATTGTGTTCTTTCTACACACAAAATGAAGTGTTCTACTAGATATACATTTATGAAAAACTCATCTGCTCTCCTATGTTTTTGCAAATGTCCAAATTGTTTTTGTTTGTCTTTCAGCATTTGGTTCTGGTATGAACGTTTGCAAGAACACATTTCTGAAACCAGTTCAAAACATAATCCATATATGCTTGATGTTCATTGATGCCATTGGGTAGAGTCATCACCGAATCAATAAATGCAGGGTCTAAGCCTGGAGCTATGTGCAAAGGATAGAGTGGGTTTGCTGTCCGAAGTAACAAGGCTACTCCGAGAGCACGGGTTATCTGTGGCACGAGCTGGGGTATCCACCAATGGAGAGCAGGCGTTGAACGTCTTCTATGTGACAGACTCATCGGGTAACCCGGTGGACTCGAAGACAATAGAAGCTTTGCGAAAGGAGATCGGACACACAATGATGGTGAGTGTGAAGAAAGCCCCAGCAATTGGTAAGGCACCTTCTGAGTCAAGCAACGGAACCGGACGGGGTAACACGAACTTCTTCTTTGGTAGCCTCTTTGACAAGTTCTTGGCATGAAATCATAATTCACAAGATTGACTTTGGAAAAACCCAAATCCGAACTGTACAGTACCAAATAATCTCCCAGCCTGGGGAGTTTCTGTATGTGCCCATAACAAATCTGGGTCTTGTACTCGTGTGAATTAGATGACGGTATCTATGATTGAAGAGGCTCGGACTTTCTCCAGCCGTTGGATCATCCCAATTTTATGGGTACATTGTTTGACGTGTGATTTGGTTATATTAGCCCATCAAAACGATCTTCATTCCGACAGTCATATCCGACAGCTACGGACAAACAAACAAATTTACTATGATACTTGAATTTTTGAATTTTCTCCCTTGTACATTAAGGGTCCGTTTGGTTATAACTTCGAAAACGAAAACGAATCTAGTTTATCCTGTATAATCTTGTTCATGAATTTTTTTTGGAACCATTCTTTTTGGTTTGAAGTAAGTTGATTACTTTTGATACCGTATAAGGAAACAAAATTGAAAAACAAATGCATTTTGCATGAAACCATGATGAATGGTTATAAAAAAATTCATAAACAAGGTGCATATATGAACTAGATTAATTTCCATTCCGTTTTCAGAGTTACAACCAAACGGGCTCTAATTTTCTGTATAAGAATTATGGAAACTAATTTTCTTTTACACGATTAGTGTATTGTATACAAATAACTCAAAAATATTAAAAAATATTATTAGATTATTTTTTTTGTACACAAATAATTTGATTATTCTTTTACTTGGAATTAATATACAAGAATTCAGATCTAGAGAGAAGTATTTCGGTTGTTGATATTATAATAATAAATAATTTATTACATTAATCTAAATTATTAACCATTATCGATTCACCTTCTAAAATTAGGATGTATCATAATGTAAATGACAATAATAATTACACAATCTTGTAATTGTTTGTACGAGATAATTTTGTCTTAAAAAGTTTAAATGATGTCAAATGCTAATATAATTAGTGTTGTGAACATATGCTAAGTAATATTAATGATATAATGTTAAATAGCAAATTCACCCATCTAGTCTAAATCTAGAGCCGTGTCTAGTAATTTACGTAAGCTTTGTTGATTAGGAGGTTGCTTGCAATTGCAAAGTACGATCATCATTATTTCCGACTCCAAACTGGACCTCCGTTTTTTTGACGAAGTTCAGATTAGGCATGTCTTCAAAGAAGTAAATTGTGTTGCTGACAGATTAACCATTTGAGAATTTCGACACCCAACACCACCTTTTCTGATAATCCCGAATTTTGTGTTTTCATCCGTAAGGATGCTTTAGGGTGGACTACCTCGGAAGATAGTCCAACTTAATCGCTTTCCGTCATAAAAAAAAAAAAAAAAAATTACAGTCTTGCGAAGAGTTGAATATCAGGTATGAGGATATTAGTTTAGTCGTGTACGACTTCCCAATTTCACAATCAAGAAAGTAACGTACGTACGCATAAACAACGTTTGCACATATGATTCATTCATATATGGTACATAATCGGAATAAAATTGTTAGGGTGTGTACTACTTTTGATTGAAAACTAATGGAAATGGAATTTGAATGAACATTTGTAGGTGGGGTGTCCCACTACACATAAGCTTCAACCTATATTTACGAATGGATGAACATAGATGGGAAACTATGGAGAGTTCATTCTCTAAAGAACACCCAAACCTATGATTCCAATTTTATTTTATTTGTGTCATTATTATGCATGCATGTGGTGTACCAATAAAGCACAAGTTAGTGACTTCTTTTTTCAAAATAAACCGGTTTTATTAACAGAATTTGTATGCGAATATTCGGGGATGATACATGAGACAAGTTTCTCGAGTTTGGCTCGTGTTCGGCTCGTCAAAAGCTCGGCTTAGGCTCGTCTTGTTTGTAAACGAGCCGAGCTTGAGCATGCTAAGGCTCGGCTCGTTCGGCTCGTATAACACCCCTACGAATATGATGAGTAAGACGAGAGGACGAAGACCTTGGTTTATCATGTAGGTATAGCTAGATTAGGTCCATGATTCAAAAGAATTGACCGTATGATTATTACTCACTTTTTAATTCCAATATACTTTACGTATAATATGCATGATTGGCCCTTAAATCATATTATATATTGCATATTGTATGTGCTTGATCTCTACGTAAAACGCTCTAATTATACTCCCAAAACAAGGACACGTTCGTTGCCTTTGTTGGAACTCAACAAATAATATACTAAATCATGGACAAATATACGGTATGTGCCTTTTATTAAGACATAGTCAAATAAGTTTATGGACCGTATTTGTTTCATCCGGTCTGGTCTTGGACCGTACTATTCTGATCCGGACACACCGTATTAAACCATATAAAAACACATTGTTTGTAAGATGTGGTCACATGCTCGTAAAAGGAGATCATCCGACTCGGCCGGGTGTGTCAATCAACCGATGGCAAAACATTGAGCACTCCTTGAATTCTTTAACCCTTAGGTTTATAAATTGATTAAGATTCGAAGATTGAAAAAACACGTTAAATAGATGTTATTTGTTTCTTGAGCATATAAAAACGATGGTGAAAAAATACATTAAAATGGATGTTATCAATATGCCAACTTTAATCTCTTATTCAGAATTGTTGTATTTTTCCTAGACTATAAGGCCCAAATCCGATTAGTCAATGGTCTAACGCATTACTATCCGGTCAAATACGTTTTCACATAAGTGAAACACTATTCTTTGACTTTGTATCAGGAGTCGATATAAAAGTCAAGTCTAGTGACTGAAATCTCTAATAGACACTACTGTACCGCAACTACTTTAGATCCAAGGTTTTCTCCTCCGAGAAAATGTTTAAAACTAATGCTCATTACTGATAGATTTTGGTGAAGAATATCATACAAATGGTGGAGGTAAAATTATACCTTTTATTGATATTATGATAACCTTTATTTATATGCTTTACAAGAGAATAGTAACTAGTAATATGTAGGAAACTAAATAACAAAGATATTATCACGATCTTGATCTTATTATCACAATCTCGATCTTATCACGCCTCTTCAAGCCGATGGTGATGCACAACATCGAGCTTGGACTTGAAAAATTGATACTCGGACCATAAAGCCTTTGTAAACAGATCCATCAGTTGGTTGACAGAAAATGTAAAGCTAGTGCGAGTCATGTGATTTTCTGACGCTCTTTTTGACTTACCTTTGAATATAGTTTATTCAATTTGAAGCAATGAACCTTGAGCGAAAGTGATTAGGGTTGCTCTTTGTTTTGTTTGGCAATGCCGGTTGGTTGGTGGCCCTAAAACACCGTTATCGCTGCTCTAATACCATGATAGATTTGGTGGAGAAGATCACACAAATGGTTGAGGTATGATAATTATATATAAGATTTTCATGAGAATAGTAACTAATAATGTGTAGGAAACTAAATAACAAAGATATTATCACGATTCAATCTTATCACGATCACGATCTTGATCTTATCGATTACTACCCACGTCAGCTTTTAAACTGACCTACAATCTCAATAATTGATAGTTAATTATTAGTAAAGTATGGACGTGCATATAGAGCTTCTGATAAAACAATTATAGTGCAGAGGAAGGCAATAGGAAAAGTTAGTTACTTTGGTGGAAGTGGGTGTCCCCTTTGGCTTTCCACGCTCACTTGTCTGCTAAAGTTATCAATTCAGTATCACACTGCGGCTTCGATTTTCAACATTTTCTTTTCTCTCCATTTACGTACTATATATTATAATTAATTTCTAATCATTTTAATAATCTTTTTTAGGTAAATCATTTTAATATATGATGTTATCTTATATCTATTAAAAGAGGAGCCTCTATTGTCACGTGTCAACGTCAGATTTCTCGAAACCTAAAAAATTATTTTAAAAAGTTATTTTTAAAATGTTAATATAAATTGAAAATTAATTTATAAATTCTTTATAAAATATTTAAATTAATAATTTTATAAAAATAGTTTTTAAAATTTACGAATTTTTTTTACCAACAAGCATATCTTACCAAATCAATTTAAAATAAAATTAATTAGAAGAGATAAATACTTAAATGAGAATTAAAAATCTTAATATTGATTATAATTTTATTTTAAAAATTTTTATTTTACAAAAATATGCATATAAATTTTTTAAGTATTAAATATTTATTAAAACTGAACCCGTACAAAGTGCGGGTAATACACTAGTTGATAATTATTTTCGGAGTATTAAGTATCAACCAGCAGCATAAAAACAAAAATATACGAAAAACACCCATGTGCAAAATAATTAGTCAATTATAATGTATTAATCAAATAGTTTTACGCTTTGGGTCACAATTTGTTGAAAAAGAACTAGTGTTTTGCAACAAAACACTACTTAGAAGCATCAAAGATGTATCTAAATGGAGGAAACCACCACAATTATGTACTCGTTTTGAGCCTATATATTGACGTCTTCACTTTAGTAGTTCAGTACCATTTTGTAATAAGAGATTTCTAACTAATAGTTGTCGTGACCGACAACATATGTTGGTGATGAGTTTTTTGAATTGTTTTATATCATTGTATCAAAAGTTTGGTTGTTAAAAAACATTTTCCTAATGCTTCACATTACATTACAAAATGGAAATATGTTTAGTATTGAGGTTATTCTATTGTAGTATTGTATAATTTTTTTGGTGGAAAGTATTGTATACTTAAAATCATTATTATGATGTTATTATGCCATCACCGTGACTTCTCGTTTTATAATGTCTTGCTTGTGATCTTGCATAATCAATTAACTTACATCTATTTGATTTTCTAAAAGCATGAGAAAGAGTTATGTTGCAGTGTAATTTGTAGAGACCAACAAGAAAATGCTCATAAGTGTGATATGAAGCCATAGAAATGTGTTGTCAGGCCATTATTTCTCTATAATTTTGTGATAACTACATCACATGAAAAAAAAGTAAGCAAATAATTCAGTTAAAAAAAAAATATAATAAGGGAATAAGACAATTCACTAACAAATTGCTTACAAAATCCCTTATAAATGTAACTTAATTTCTCAATTATAAAATAACTATAAAACAAACTAATGTTTTTTAAAAATTTAACTAAATTATTAAATATTATTTTTTACACAATTGTTGGACGATAAATAAAAAGGTTATAAGTAAATATAATTTCTTTAATATGTTTTGTTAAGTTCAATTAAACTTATAAGGTATGATGTTTTGTTTCTTATTTTATGGTTGGTAAATATTTAATTTAAAACTTTATGCTCATGAGTTAGTTTTAATCTCCTTGATTTCAAACCTAGTGAAAATGTTGATTTTAGGTAATAATCAATAAATTTTTTGACATCTATTAAAACAGAACTTATAAATTTAATATATTAAAATCAACTTATAAATTTAAATAAACTATTTAATATTTTAATTAGTCATATTAGTGTATAGTTTTATTGTTATGTATTTTTTTTTTTTTTTTTTAAAACGAGTAAAAGTAATAGTTCAAAACTTATTATGAAATAGTTCATAACTTATAAAAGGATAGTTCATGAATTATAATAGAATAGTTCATAGTGTAAAATTTATAAAGGATTGAAAATAATACTTCAAAACTTATTAAGTAATAGTTCATAACTTATAAAAGGATAGTTCATAAATTATAATAGAATAGTTCATAGTGCAAAATTTATAAAGGAGTGAAAGTAATAGTTCAAAACTTATTATGGGATAGTTCATGAATTATAATAGAATAGTTCATGAATTATAATAGAATAGTTTAAAGTGCAAAAATTTATAAAGGAGTGAAAGTAATAGTTCAAAACTTATTATGGGATAGTTCATGAATTATAATAGAATAGTTCATGGATTATATTAAAAAATAATAGTTCATGGATTATATGGGAATAATTCAAAGTTTATAGGATAATAGTGCATAAATTATAACATGGTAGTTCAAATAAATTTTCATTAGTTTCCGAAAAAAAAAAAAAAAATCGTTTCAGAAAAGAGAAAAAAAAAAAAAAAAAAAATTTTTTTGGGACACGTGTCGCCCTTACATACGGCCGTACGGCCGTACCGCAATAAAAGGGCCGTTGAACATTTACCATCAAAATAATGTTAAATTTTATAAAATTACGTTTGTATCAGTTATCCCAAACACTCGTCAATAAGCCCGTGGTTACAAATGGGTCCATAATGATCTCAATCCAAAGGCATGGGTGGGACCCACTTTCCCTATCATCCGTCCACATCAGGCGCTGAGTTGGCTTCATCGACACCGCTCCTTTTTATAACAAAGCAGGGCAGGGGCTCTCTTGTACGTTTCTTCTTCCTCCATCCATCACCCGTATCGTCCAGTCCACCAAGACTTCTTCTTTCATTAATCTTCTTCTCTGATTAAAAGTTTTCTCCATACATCTCCTTTCCCTTCTTTCCGCTGTGATACCTTCAAGTGCGCAGGCAAAAACAGAGCAATTAACAGCAGCTACAAAACCATTCAGCATCAGGGAGTTGTCTGAGGTAAACACTCACATGCCCCGCGTTTCAATCTCTCGTGGGGCTCGCCTCTTTGCTTTATTTCCGCATTCCACGATTTAAAAACGCTTAGCATCTGATTTTCATCAGTTTCATCAATGAACTACTTATGGGGATTATTTTCAAGTCATGGGTTTGCTGGTCCCCCGGTTGACTTGAATTGGTATTCTGATTGACCAGTCAACTGTATAAAAATTTATGAGGCATGTTTGATCGAATTATGTTTCTGTTAGAATATGATTTATGATTAGATGAAGTTTATCAATAATACCTGAATTCGTTGATAATGTTTACTGAGATTAAAGTTTTTATCTTTTTCCGTGCATAAATGACTCACGGCTCAAACCTGCCCAGTTCATCTGTTGATGCCACATGGGTGGCTATTGATTCAGTAAAAATTGTCGTTTTCCTCAACAGACTTGTGCTAAGTTATCAATATCTGTTTCTTTATAAAAGCTTTGTTGGGGACCAGAGCTACAGAACTCGTTTTGGGATAAGCTGAAAGGCGGTTCCTGTAAAAACATGGTGGCTAAGGAGGAGACACTAAGAAGTGAGGAGTTGGGCTTCTGCTTTGGGAAGCTTATGGTGTTCACCGGAGCTGATGATATGCTTGTCCCGGCGAATACTGACTGGAAAGATATTCCGATGGAGCTTCTGTTGAGGATTCTATCCCTTGTTGATGATAAGACTGTGATTAAGGCTTCTGCTGTTTGCAGTGGGTGGAGGGAGGCCATATGCTTGGGGCTAACCCACCTCTGTCTTTCATGGTAACTCTTTTCTTACTTTGATCTTGCTTAGGTTATGGATTTATAGGTTGTAATTTTGTAAAGATGCTTTCTTTCTGTCAAGTTTTTTGGCATTTGTTGTTGCTTGTTTTTAGGTTTGTTCTTCCTATTCCTCTAATTGCCAATTTTGTGGATGAAGCAATACGATGACCAGACTGTGATTAGGGTTTTAATTTCTGATTTGTGCTCAACTGAGTTGTTTTATTTGCAAATCTGGTATAGTGTATACTCTCTTTAATGAATGTGCAGAAATGTTAACAAAGTATTAGTGTTCGTACTTATCAAACATCTTCTCATTTTGGGAAAAGTTAATCAGGGGTGAAGTTTAATTAGTGGTTGTGATTTTTGTTATGTGTTGAAGGTGCAAGAACAACATGAACAGCTTGGTCCTCTCTCTTGCCCCTAAGTTGACAAAATTGCACACTCTGATACTTAGGCAAGATAAGCCACAGCTGGAGGATGATGCTGTTGAGACTATA
Source organism: Fagopyrum homotropicum (assembly GCA_033239125.1). Lineage (NCBI taxonomy): Eukaryota > Viridiplantae > Streptophyta > Magnoliopsida > Caryophyllales > Polygonaceae > Fagopyrum > Fagopyrum homotropicum. Next base: position 7,653,132 of record BSWB01000006.1, on the reverse strand, counting down.
GCAAAATTCTGCCCAGAGTTGCAGGAGCTTGACCTCAGTAAAAGCTTCAAGCTCACTGATCGTTCTCTCTATGCCTTGGCTCACGGATGCCCTAATCTCATTAAACTCAACATCAGCGGTTGTTCGGCTTTCAGCGATGCTGCCCTTGCATACCTAACTAGCTTTTGTACAAAGCTGAAACGGCTAAATCTTTGTGGCTGTGTCAAGGCTGCAACAGATAGAGCATTGCAGGTAATTGAATCTGTTTCATACCATTCGTTTGGTCATTTCACATTTAGCCTCCGTTTGATTGCAACTCCGGAAATGGAATGAAAATGAATCTAGTCTGTGCACTTTGTTCATCAAATTTGAAATCATTCGTTTAATGCAAAATGCAATTGTTTATAAAAAAGTAATCAAATTATACTCAAATTGGTTCAAACCACAAGAAATGATTCTAAAATGTTTCATGAACAAGGGTATAGGTATGAACTAGATTCGTTTCCATTCTGTTTCCGTTTTCGGAGTTAAAATCAAACGGGCCTTATCAGTTTCAGTATGTTACTCATGGATTTGGATACCAGGCTATTGCATATAACTGCAGCCAGTTGCAGACTCTTAATCTTGGGTGGTGCGAGAATGTGGGCGACTTGGGTGTCACAAGTTTAGCGTACGGATGTCCTCAGCTTAGGGCTCTTGACTTGTGTGGTTGTATTCTCATAACGGGTAATTACCTTATTAGTACGTTTATATTATATACACGTGTGTTTTCCGAAGATCTAATGTAGGAAAGCTGTGGTTGCAGATGAGAGTGTGATAGCACTGGCAAGTAGATGCCCCCATTTGACATCACTCGGATTGTACTATTGCCAGAACATAACAGATAGAGCCATGTACTCGTTGGCCCAGAGCCGTGCAAAGAACAAGAACGAGTCTACATGGACGAACAAGCATGAAGAGGAGGGGCTGAGGAATCTGAATATAAGCCAATGCACATCCCTAACCCCACCAGCTGTGCAAGCTGTGTGTGACTCGTTCCCTGCTCTGCACACGTGCCCGGGGAGACACTCACTTATCATAAGTGGATGCTTGAGCTTGACATCGGTCCACTGTGCTTGTGCTGTCTATGCTCACCGTACTACCACCACTCCGGCTCATTAAAACTTGGTTCTTTCCGGTTAGATTAATCATGTGTGTACATAGATGTGGACTTTGTTATATATGGTCCGTTTCCGTTTCCTTTTCATTATAGCGTAAACTTGAGAACGCTGGATTGCTCTTTTTGAGAGGCAGAGAAACTTCCGAGACTTGTTTTGCTGCTTGTAAGATTTGGAAGATGTGGCAATGAAATGACAATTATGCCGAGCATCAAATGTGTGCAATTTTAGGTCCCTGAAGAACTGTTGTGCTTTAAGAACTGATGAAAACCAAACATTTTGATTGAAACATTGTGTTTTGACAGCAAAAACTGTTTTCATAATACAGTAGGATTAGTACATAGATATATATTAAGCAGCAGTGACTGCAGTCTTCATGCCAGCTTGGCAGTGACCAATGAACCCCTTGTGTCCACTTGAACCACATTGTGCTGTGTTTTGTCATAGTTGAACGCAGTATACACAACCATATCTGTTATTGAGAAATTCGAATACCACAAGTCTAAGTAAACAACCTCTGCAACTTCGGTTTCTAGCAACACAATAAACCAATTAGCTAGCGTCTCACAGTCAAAGCCGAAGCTCAAGAATCAAATCAGACTTGTATGCATCATGTACAGAACGTCAAAATAAAATACTAGGAATATAGTCATTTCCACATCATTTAGACAACATAATTCGTCAAAATAAAATACTAGGAATATAGTCATTTCCACATCATTTAGACAACATAATTCGTCATGAAACAAACAAGGAACACATAAGTCAATGTTCAACATGTCAAACGATATAATCTCTTGTTTATAAAATACCGAGACATAATTATCGAAAACACAACCGAGATATCTAAGTATAAAGAAGGTTAGGAAATAGTAGGTACACTAAACCACTGATCTTGAAATCACACTAACTATAATAAGTAGGAAAAAATAATATATAATGTAACTACTTTAAATGTATGAGTAAATCTTTAGAGGTAATCTATATCAGAATATTCTATAATTCTCGGAAGCGGTTATAATGCTCATGATGATAATGATTATAATAAGCGATAATGCAACAAAATGAATGTATATTTCTACTCCCGACAACACAAGGTAACACATTGCTCTCTAAGTCCACATGTGCCCCTCCGGCGTACTATTTGTTTACGAAGATTTGTAATCTTGTCTTTCAGTTTTAATGTCCACCTTCTTTCCCCGGCCCGGTTCCAACTAAAACACCCAACATGTAAGCATGTTTTTATACAGGGAAGAGGCTCTCACCACGTTGCACGATCATGTTTGCGACATCACTCACTCATCTAGGTCATCATGCTCATGAGTCATGACTGTACCGGTGGTTGCCAATTCTGAAGTAATTTAAAACCATAAGTATTCGAGTCTATAAAACAATCTCCAAAAATAGGAAAGTCCAACTATACTCACATGCATCATGTCCTAACTTGCAACACGGATTTCTCAACATCATTCATCAACATATTTAATTTCAACACATCCTCAAAGCCAGCTATCACGTCATCATCACACAACACAATCGTCCACTCATCTAGTCGTATCAAAACTCACAACACCATATTATTCTCGCCCCAAAACATCTATCTACACGTCTCATGAGTATACTTATTAATCTCTAACTCAAAACTCAATCAAACTCTTAGTCAACTCTCCCTAAAAGACCGTGTATCACTTCCTATTTAGGATACCACAACTATCATCTATGAGAACATATCATACATGCTAAAATTCCTTCAATTCTCATCAATATCAAGACAACTATTCTGTCACATAACTTATCACAATCTTCATCATATCATTTATCCTTCTATCACATGCAACCATCAACCTATATCTTCCTCCATAACCATCAACATCACTTATTATCCACACATACATTCTTGTCTATACTCATCCATACTATCATATATGTCGTCATTATCTAGATACTCGTAATAATCAAATCTCACACTCTCGTCTCTATTTATAATACTTTTTTTTATCAATCCTTAACAATTTTCCTAGTCACTATCGTCATTATGTCAACATCCTCTAAACACTCAATATACATCCATTAGCACAATTTATTGAAAATCATTTTAAAACATAAATGATATATATATATATAATCTTCAAAATATGTTCTACTCACAATCAACAAAAAATATAATGTGAAACAGGACAACAACTAAGTAAGTCAATATAACTTACCTCAAAAAAACAAACTCAACATTTTCCAATACAAATTCAAACAAACAAGTACATATCAAGGTCGAGAAGGATGTCAAACGCCAAGTGCCATAGTTAAACAAGACTACCTTCTTATCCAAAAGTGCATCGAAAAACCTAAATATACACGTTTTAACTCCATTCGTGAAACTTGGGCCATAAAATATAGTTATAAAATATAGGCCATTTCTTGGAATTATAGACTTGAGTCAAACTCAACAATTTATCCTTTTTGGGGCAATATATGAAATTCTAGAAGTTTGGGTCATTCTATAAAATCATAAACATGGACCAATTTCTGTAATTATCCAATATGGGGCAGTTTCACAAATTCTAAAAGGTCGGGCTAATAATGTAAATAAGAAAGGGAGAGTTATGTAATTATACCCAAAACTCCATAGACCCGATTAGGGTTATGAGAGAGGGTGACTGATGAGGGACCATCCTCCACACCAACTATAGAAGCACCAATCGCTATAACTAGAGTTAAGATATTGAAGGAGAAGGAAGCCACATCATTTTCAAGTCATGACATAGAAGGATCTATCACTAGATCAAGAGCAAAGTCAAGAGGTTGTTAGCTTATTGACAACTTGCACTTCTAAAGAGACTCTATTCATGTCTAAGTCTTCTTTAGTGACATTGGTGTCTATTGTGGAAGGACCCTACAAGTACAAGAGTGAAGATGATTAAGGAAGCAAGAAATTTGGATGAATCGAGATTAAAGCAAGCCACTCAAAATCTCGACCTTGAGAACCAAATCTCGCCCGAAATTCCAGTCGAGATTAGCTTATGTCGAGAACCATATGAACTAGTTGAGATCTTATTAGTTGTTAGATATTTTATTATTTTAATACCTTTAAAATTCTAAACATTCTAAAGGTATCTTTTGGTTTTTGATCATATCTTTTAAGATTATCTTTATTTTATCTTTTAGAGGGATCTCTCCAATAAATATTCATAAAGGACGAGATTCATAGATAAATTTGTTTGATTATTGTTTCCACGATATTGTGAGGTACTCACTACTTCATTCATAAAGTTTGTGTTTTATTCATTTCAATTCAATAACAATGAGGACTTTTGATTTAATAGGTGTGAGTCCTTGTTAGGTTGTTCTTGTGTGTGTTAATATTATTGAAGATTGATGTTATTATTCAAACTAGTCTCTCATTGTGCTTGTCTTATTTAGAAGACTTGTGTAAGTTTGAAGAAGGGAGGATTAAGGTAATTCTTTATTGAAGGTTTTGATCCAATTGGTCAATGCTCTTTGCAAGCCTAAAGATAAGTCTTTTCTTCCTATACTTTCCATACATTCATTCCATTATTCATCTTCTTATCTATCCATTATCATTCCATCAAGTTCACATTCTTTTTGTTCGAGTTCCACAAATCTCGGCATTACCATACAAATATCGCCCGAGATCTGCTCCAAGATTTGCATTTGTTGTCAGTCGTGGACTTCAATATAGATCGGGAAACTACGGCATCAACCCCGCATTAGTGGTGACAGACTCGATCCTAAGATATCGAATTGCTCTGATACGATGTCAAAGTCCGGTATAGACGGACCGTACAACGGATACGAGCGCACATGCGCGTTAGGCTGAAGCTCAACATATAAACCCTACACGATTCTATCCTAAATCAATTAGCAATAGGAGGATTAACCCACCGACCTTATATAATAGACTCGGAATGTCACCAACATTCGATGTGAGAACTTATTGTCTCCAACACGTTCTACAACCCGTACTCCATCTCAAAGAATAAAGACCCGACAATGTCCGTTCTCGGAGATTATTCTTGACTTTTTGTCTTGATTGTTCCTTTGGATAACTTTTTGCTAGTTACACTTGGTTGGATTTAGATAGTCATTATTGCGGGGGGTTTTTCTTCTTTACCTTGTTCTAGGGATTTTCCTTCTTTGCCTTGTTCCAGAGCCTAGTTTTGTTCATTTTACTTGTTCTTCCTTCTTGGCTTCTTTTCATGTTTTCTTCCCACCTTCTTAAAGTTTATACTATCAACTCTGAAGTTGTTGAATTGCCACCTCTAATTTGAGAGAATTGTTAATGGGAAACTATAATATGTTAATATACAGATTTACGAGCATTAATATATCTATCTATATATATATATATATATATATGTATATATATAGGGTCCAGTTCCGGTGAGGAGGACCCTTGCAGATAGGAATGAGGAGAGGCGGGGTAATGACATGTGGCATGCCACGTCACCTTTTTTTTTTCCAGATTTTCTTTTTGTAAATAAAAATTGGTGTTCATATTTTTATAAGTATGTGTTCATTTTTAAAAGAGTTATTGTTCATATTTTATCAATAAATGTTCATTTTTTCCAAACACTAACGATTCATTTTTTAACATTAATTGTTCATTTTTGTATTTTTTAAAAACATTATTTTTGGATTTTTTTTTTTTGAAAATTATACTATTCTTTCAAATCGTGTTAATAAAATATGATACTCATTTTTTTACAAGTATGTATTCATTTTTTTTACAGTTATGGTGTTTATAATATGATGTTCATTTTTTTTTAAAATTATACTTTTCTTTAAAATCGTGTTAATAATATTCAGAGATCGATTACATAAAACATTGTGAAATCAAAGAGAATACAAGACGATTCAGGTTTTGTTTTTTTTCGAATTTCTACTCTCACTGTTTAGATTTCCATTCTTAAGGTTTAGGTCTCATTATGATTGATGTTTGTATTCGAAATTAAATTTGTTTGAATCATTTTTTGTTTGATAAGTTTGATTGAGAAAATACATGTATATATACATATGTTGAGTTTGTCTAATAGCTCCAATTGAATAATCTATATGCTTATTTTAGTGTGCACGCAAACTGTTCGGCAAAATGCCTTATAGAAAAATAGTTTATAATATTCACAGGAACAATGACATAATAAGTATGAACACTGACGAATAAAAACATGAACAATGACGTATAAAAGTATGAAAACCAATGCCTTATCTATAATTTTGACACATACATAACATATTATGATCATCTTTTAACGTTTTGTGATGAGTTTTTTTTATTTTTTGTGGTTATATATAGTAAATGAACATCTATGCATTATAAAATGAACACAAAAAAATAAATGGATATGACACTTTGATGAATAAAAATACTATGAACACCGATGTATAAAAACATGAACAATGACATATAAAAGTATGAACACTAATGACTATTTTGAACATAAGGGTATTTTTTCAGATTTTAAGTCAATTTACAAAAATGCCATTAATGATGAGCGTGTGAGAGCCATTGATTTAAATTCATCCAATGACTTACAACCCTCCTAATTCCTATCTACAAGCTCTCTCCTCACTTGAACTAAAATCTATATATATATATATATATATATATATATATATATATATATATATATATATATATATATATATATAGGGTGCGGTTTCCATGAGAACACCTCCTAACGTGAGAATATGAGAACAACCGTACACCGTTGGATGTGATTATTAAGGGTTGAGATTTAGAGTAGATATCAAAAATAATAATAACTATGAATAATAATAATTAGAAATCCAACAATAACTACGAATAATCCACTCAACCAACAATAACTACGAATAATACATTAAAAGATATGACACATTCGTAACAAAACTGATAATAATTACGAATTTGTTCTCATGTTCACACGTTAGGGGGTGTTCTCATAGGATCTATACTCTATATATATATATAAGCCGAGTTACCTACCATATATAAATAGTTCAGGTCAATGAACTAAATCGTGTTATATGTCGATCTTCTATTATATATATGGTATCAGAGTCGACTTTACCTTCTTTGTACACATTAATGGGGATCCGACTCCCGTAAGTTTAGGAAGCAACTTCACGATGAAGTTGAGTGGATATTAGGCCTTAATTAGAATAAAAGGTTGTGATTGATTGTATTATTTAAATTATAAAAGGTATTATATTGATTCATCAACTAAGATATACAAATTAAATTTTTAAAAAATAAAATAAAATATCGTTAAAGGATTTAAGCTTCTAATTTATAAGTTTATTTACAAATCTACTAAAACTAACGGAGTTAGTAATGTCCTTACAATTAATATTAGTTGTATCAATATAAAATATTATTCATTAAAATGGCAAATTTTTATTTTAATTTTTTTATAATAATGTAAAATTAAAAATCGTTTTATAACGTATCATTTATTAGCTTGCATCATTAATATATTTATTACGATTTAAAAAAATTATTTTTAATTCAATTTGATGATTTTTACCAAACTATTTATTAAATTTTCAAAAGTAATCTTTTTTGATTTTTTTGGCAGGGTTAAAGTTTCTAAGCTGATAAGCAAGTTCTAAAACTTTTATTTATTTTATTCCACTTTCTTTAGAGGAAAATTTATAAATTGTCCCTTATTTTTGTTGTTTTAGGTTTATGTATAGGGGTAGATAGTGACACAATTAATATTAAGTTTAATTGGTAGTGGAGGAAGAAAGAATAATTATAAATTAGAAAATTATATTTCAAAATTCTTTAGATGTAAATTTAAGGAGCGGAGCATCTTAAATTTTATTGATTCAATAATATTTTAATATTATCTTCTTTTTTATAGTTTAAATGAATAATCAATCCCAACCATTGATTTTAATCAACGGTTAATATCCGTTCAACTTCATTATGAGGTTGTTATTCAACTTCAGTGAATTCGGATCCCCAATATAGTATATTTTATAATAGATTTTTTTTTCTTTCTAAATACTATAAATAGTTGTTATACACTTGCACATACTTGATTAATTTCTAACTATATAACAAAGTTTTAATTTTCAGAGGAACGTCATAAAGTAAAATTGCTTCCGATCACGTATAGGTCGAGAGGAGTGTCATAAAACAAACCGTTTCAAGATCTACTATTCAAGTGTAAAGTTGTTGAATTGTCACGTTCTGTTTGAGGAGATTGTTATAACATCAGGTTCCGGAGAGAAAGTTCTTACGGAGATGAATGAGAATCTCTAAGAGCAATTAGATAAATAGATGAACGTATCATGATCAATCCACTAGTATGATAAGTAATAATTGGGTGCACGTTTAGAATATTTACATGATTGCGTATTATGAAATAAGCATAATTTTAGGAATTCATGTTTCCATGAACACGAGTTAGATGCATTTTCGCCCTATCACACAACACATGGTTCAAAAAATAAAAACAAACCAGCGTTGACGGTTGTATTACGTTCTGGTGAGAAACTTGTTTCGAAAATCTGGTAAGTTTAATTTGTTGGCACTCTGTTAAATTTGTCAATGAACGTGTTGTTCATATAAAGGATTTGTAAGTTTATAGAGTATTTGTCTCATGATCATGTTGGCATTAACATAGAAACATAGAAAAATAAACTAAAAACACGACCAATAACCAACTCTACTAATGTGTTCATTGTTATACACGTCTAAAGAATCCAAGACACGGCGAAAATACCAACACCACCAAGTTATATTCATTGACACAAGCAACATAAAACAGCGTCAAGAACCAATGTGCTCATGAACATAGTGTGCATACACAAACATAGAAACATAAAACAAAGACAATCAATTACCAACACCACCGACGCGATCGTTGTTACACACGCCTATTAATTCTTTTCTCTCGTAGTCGCCGGTCGTTAGATTTTAAATATTGGAATTAATGATGAATATTCTTTGATAATTGAACGTAACATTCTACACATGCGTATAAGGTATGATATCTTTTGGGATAGAGAAATAATTATATAGAATAATTCGCACAAACATAGTGGATCTTACCCATTGATATTTTTTAATATGACGAACATTAGAGGTTCTCGTTTCAGTCCGTAAAATTGGCTCTCACACGGACCAATTCCTACACATACATATACATATATATATATACAAAGACATATATGTGTGTAGGCGTTTCAGTTTATTATTTACTTTCTATCGTGTAACTATATAAACAATTCAGGTCAATGTAATAAAATGAGTTTTATGCCTCCTAATCTCTACCCCTGTATCAGAATCGACTCTACTATATTTGAAGTATCAGAGTCGACTTTACATTCGAGTTTAAAGCCTCCTAATCTCTACCCCTGTATCAGAATCGACTCTACTATATTTGAAGTATCAGAGTCGACTTTACATTCGAGTTTTATGCCTCCTAATCTCTATCAATATCAGAACCGACTTTACTATATTTGAAGCATCAGAGTCCACATTACATTCTCCACCCAAATTAATGAGTAAATAGAAGCATCTACCTTGAATTTAACATTTTTAATAAGTGTATGTTAATATGAGAATGTGTTAGATATGACATTATCTGTATTTTTATAGCACAATTTTTTCTTCAAATATTATAAATAGTTGTTACACACCTAGGTAATTGCCTCTAATTTTTTAGTAGCAACCTTTTAATTTTTTTAAAAAGGGACCTATGTTAGAATAAACACATTTGTGTGTTAACACAAGACGTGCAACATGTCGGTTATATTGTTAATAGATGATACATCACACATGTATTGTCATGAACAAGTGTGATCCAAGACGCATGTCTCTTGATAATTCAATCATGAACATATTAAACAAATTATTTAGCAAAACTAGAATATTCTTATACTATCTAAATTATAATAATTTACCCACGTACCATATTAAAATACACATGCACGTACCATTTATTATACATGCTTCGACTTGTTAGTTATATATTAGAAGAAGCAAGATATAGTGTCAGCAAATAGCTACATACTACCTGAATATTGATGACACGTGGATCATATATTGTCGATCATCAAGAGGATACCCCAACACCAAGGAAATCTATGAACTTGGTCTCTTTCTTCCTCGGACTTGCATCGTCTTCTCCCTCTTTTCCTTGTTCTTTGTTTTCAGACTTAGTAGACGAGTCGACATCTTCTTCTAACAGACGAGTTCGATCATGAAACCGAAAATACCCAACGGGATATCTCGGATGAATCACGAGCGAAGAGTTAATCATGAGTTGCAAGCGATTGTGATACTGATATGGATGATTGACGGCGGCGGCTGAATCAAGAGCAGTTGTTTTAGCAGTGTAATGCTTGGATCGCTCTCTTTGCTTTCTGGCCATGACAACATGCCAGTGGTTCTTGACGGCGTTATCTGTCCGTCCAGGGAAGAGACGGGAAATGAGGGCCCACTTGTTGCCGTGGATACGGTGTGCTGCTAGAAGCCGTTCTTCTTCCTCATCCGAAAAGGGTTTTCTGTTTATTCTTGGATCCAGTTGATTGAACCATCTTAGTCTGCAGCTTTTTCCTGAAAATCAAGATATGAATACAATTAAAAAGAGTTGAATTAATCTAATTAAAAGGGTTAATTAAATAATGATTAGAAAACCTGATCTGCCTTGAAGCTTGTCAGCGATGGAGTTCCAGTTCTGAGGTCCATATTGATGAACAAGCTTTGTAAGCTTCTCATCTTCAGCAGGCCTCCAGTGTCCTCTTGGACATGATTTCATGACCTCGTCGCAACTCGAAACTCCTCCTCCGCTCGAATCCTCCATATATAGCAGCTTGGTAGCTAGGTTGAGATGATCGGTTACAGTTAGTGTATGTAGCGGCAGAAGATTAAGGAAGAGGAAGAAATGAGATGATAAGGGGTAGGTTTGAGGATTTTTTAGGGTTGTGGATGGGCAGTCACTTTTGTTGATTCTGCACGGTACTTCAATGTTTTTCCTTCTTTTTTTCTTACTCTATTATATGTACATATACTTGTACGTATTATTTCTTGGTATGCTAATGCAATCACGTATTCATTAATTAAATTCCTCTATGTCACCCTCATCGTAGAGTTGGATTAATTCTAACCTAAGGTACCCAAAAATACGTCATTTTTTTTTTCTTATGAAAAAAGCATCTTACTTAATTAGGCCTCAAATAGTTTTTTTTTTTTTTTATAATTTCCAATTTGTTATTATTATTATTTTTTTAATTTATTATTATTATTACTACTATTACTACTACTATTATTATTATTATTATTATTATTATTATTATTATTTTTATTAAACTAATAAAACATCTGCAAGATGTCGATTTTCCAAGTGATTGAGATTTCATACCATTTTTAATCAGTTAATAATACTCTTTATCTAAATAAAAACCATAAACTTAAAGATTGGGGTGATGAAATGTTCAAAGACTTTAGATATATTTACAAAGAACGGATATCATATTCAAATAATTTGAGGTTAAATGGCTAATTAGGTCTTTTATCACTAATACTCAATTAAGAGTATTCATAACATAAACTCATTTAGTAAATATATCCATATTTAACTCAATTCTTCCATCTAGGGAGAACTATATATACGATAAAAGTTAGAAGGTCTACAAAACAAAAACAAAAAGTTATAAAAAAAAAACTTATTTAACTCAATTCTTTTAATAAGCATGGTATAAATACGAGTCTAATTTCAATAGTAATTTAAAAAAAAATTAACGAAGTTAAATAAAGAAAACATTAGAACCATAAGTTCACAAATCAATTATCTAATGATAACACTTTGAACAAATCCATATAGTTCAATGAAGAAACCAAGTATAACTTCCATAGAGAAGAGTTGTTAGGAGGAAGAAACATAGTGATACAAGTAATTTTTCAGAGGTAAATTTGTTTCTAGAAGTGACCATTTTTCTATTACATGTGAACCGTTTTTTTTCAAGATATGAACCGATTTGTGTCTACATATAAACCGATTTCATATATGCATTGTTTTTTCTTTTCTTTTTTTATTTGTGAATCATTTTGTACGCTGATAAACACAGTTTTTCCCCCCTTAATTTCTCTATAAAATACCCCAATCAACAAAACACTCTTATTTACGTTATTTGATATTAGAGGTTTAAAATTTTAGTTAATAATATATGATATTATAACGATTATTAATACTCGTAAATAGGCTCTTTTTAGAAAATGGGAAGTATTATGTAAACTGAAATATTGTGTTAATAACTATTTTTCTCTGTCCAAAATCATAAGGTGTTAAAAATCTTTACTAGTTTTTAGTTGAGCTTGAAAACAACTGGAGCGAAGGAAGTATAGTCAATGATACGATAGTGCTGTGCGGAAATTCACTTTGGGTCCAACATTTCAAGTTCATAGGTTTCATCGTAAAATTAATCGATTGATAATAAACAAAACAACTCGTGTAATTATATCCGAAAACTATTTGGCACAAGATGCCTTAACCTACACCGTTATGCGGCCTCTTCAATTGAGATCTCCATGCACCGGATTCATCGTGAGATGTCATGACATGTACACTATTGAAACTGACACCGCCATGCAACGGGCAAAGACTAACCCGTCAGATGCGACCATGTAGTCCGTCTCAAAATGCATGGGCAACCAGTACGGTCCAGAACGAGCCTTTGACTCTAATGCCAATTTGTTGTGCATAAATCCACTTTAGGGTCAAATCATCAAACCTACCACACGAGCCGATTCACGGGATTTTATCCTAAAACCAATTGACATATGTGAAGTAACCCATGTACTTATATGCATGCAAGACTTAGAACCTCATATCAATTTGATGTGGAACACAATTATACCCAACAATCACACAAATTTATAGTGGTTCGTCTCATATTAACTACGTCCACATCAAAAGTTTGAATTACTAATGAAATAGATAGCTCAGAGGCATGGCTAATGAGACGATATATATAATACCGAAATCTTAGAAATAATACTTTGTGACCAAGTATTAGGTTAAACGAGTGAGACCCCATACCGGACCGAGGACGTTGCCGCTTTCGGATCCCATGTAAGGAGACTTCGTCCTCTTTGAATATACGTGGCTCATCATCGAGGTTACAGAATTGTAAAGGTGCAGTGCATGCATAAACTCATACACAAAAAGTTTAGAATATAGCTTTCCCTTGCAAAAAACCATTTTCTGTTCGATCTTCAAGATTCAACCAAATCAATTGCCCATTTCCTTCGACATATCCCTTTCATCAGTTCCTCAAGAAACAACGCTGTATACGTACAAGTAACTAACTCCAGTAAACTAATATATATATTTCTCCAATTCTTCATTAACACAGCGAAACCAAATTCTTAAAGTCATCGATCCTGGCACTCTCTATTCACATCGAGCTTCGATCTTATCTCAAATAACTTGGATCGTGTACGTAGCTACCACGACTACTCCGCTGCAATCATCATTTTGCAAGATGCAACAGCTTCTGATTTCAATACTTTCTGTATTGCCAACATTGTAATTAATGTTTCTTGTTACATGATGACAGTTGCCGATGATGCCACCTTCATTTAATTTTACTGTCATTTTTTCAAGAACATTTGCACGTACCTTACATACCCATTCATGAACTCCCCAATTTAAATACTTGTACATATACAGTGATCACTGACGTGTGAGAAATACAAACCTGAGAATTGAAGTGTTCCACAAGAGACATTCATTCATGTCCCAAGCCTTGGTTTTAGAACTAATTAACCCTTATTTTGTAGGTAATTAACGGCGTTGCAATAGAGTGGTATCATTATTAAGAAATGTTTAAAATCATAAATTAAGCGCGGTTTAATTTGGATTAGTTGAATTGAATGGTGTCTTAGTTGATGTTATAGTTATGGGTCGTATTTGGGTTCTAAAGAGGGAGATGTGTCAACTGTCGAATGGTGTTTTGCTTATCTTTATTTTCCCAATTCAATCGTGGAAGAAGACAATGACAGCTTAGCTACCTCCAAATATTTTCTACTCAAAAAGCAACAACTAATGTGGTTATCTTTTAAGATTAGGGTTAGTAATGATAAGAATGTATGACCATTATATTATGTGAAGATATAGGCTAGCCATCAATCACAAATCGTTGAGGTAAAGTACAACACCACAACAATATAGACTGAGACCTATATACATATATATAATTTTATTTTATATAAATTGTATGTTTCATTTGGTGATTAATATGTCAAAATTACCGTTTTCTTGTACTCTACCTCCCATCTACCATCAAATTTGTTTTCTATATTTGTATGGTAAAAATGTGAGAGATTGCTTAGAAATAGTGTTATGGTAACTTGTCATCCATATGCTTATGGTTTTAGTAATTTACAAAAAATATCATTAATAAAGTGTCTTTAGGGTTTTTCACCGTCTAAAACCAAACCAGCATGAACCAACATGACACGGACCCAACCAAAACTGGATCTTTTGCCTTACTAAACTAAATTTGAAAAAAAATTCTCATTTTAGGATTGGAGCAAAATAATTTACCAAAATACACGAGATTCGTGCTTCGGAATAAAAAAACAAATAGAGACGCGGGCGGTCTCTAGTGCAACGTTTTTTTTTTGAAAAAAAAACATAAAAAGAGGCGCGGTCCCATCCCGCGCCTCTAATGTTACGTTTTAAAAAAACGTAACATTAGAAGCGCGGTCTAGGACTGCCCTAAAGAAAAATAAAAAATAAAATTTATTTTTATTATTTATTATTTTTTTTTAAGAATTGTCCTATAGTTCCAGACCTCCAATCTCGTGTATTTTCGTGAAATATTTCAATCCGAGCCTAAAAGTAGATTTTTTTTCAATTTTCGTTTAGTAAGGCAAAAGATCCACCAAAACTTTGGAATATTTTGGACCAAGGACCAAGCTAATGATTACGGTGGATCGGTTTCGGTCTAAATAGGGTCGAGTATGGTTCGTTCTTGACACTATATGGATCGGACTATTTTACTTTTAGGCTTTTAATTTATATATGTTTTCAATTTTGAATATATTGCAAGTTTTAAGTTCATATATTTGTTGTTGACTTTCAAAGTGTTGTTTTATTTATGTGATAGTAAAGTGTTATATCATATTCAAAAAGTATAATCAAAAGCTAGAAAAATGAAAACACATAAATAAATAAAATTTAAAATATACTCTAAAGTTTCAAACCGAAATTCTAGCCCTACCCTTTTAAGTTTTCATGCTAATAAACAAAGTTAAAATTTTAAGATTTGTAGATACTTGAATTGAGTCTAGGATTACCCTGAAATCATAGTCTTTCAGGCAAAAGAGATTAAGGGCTTGTTTGATATTAGATTGTAGGAGATTTATTAGATTGTTTAGGAAGAATTATATTTTGGGTAGGTGTTTGATATTGGTTTGGGTTTAGGAATTGTATTATTTGATGAGATTATTTGTGAGAAATAAACCACTAAAACTCATCAGCCCACAAAATTGTAGGAGATTTTGGTAAACTGTAAGTAAATAGTCTCGTAACAAAAATCCTTACCAAACACCTAAATTTTACATTCTCTAGCAATCCCAAACCATCTCCATCTACCACAATTTTACAAAAATTATATATGTTACCAAACAGGCCAATGTTGTCACAAGTGAACCACCTTATTACATTTTTCGGATGAGAGCTTTTAGCGAGTTTATCCGTCATACCATTCACCTCGTTGAAAATGTGAGAGCACTTTACCTCAACCAACCAATGTAAAAAGAGAAAAATGTCAGAAATAATTTAGTTAATTCTAGAAGGATAATTTTAAATTTTATTAATAGAATCAACAATCACCAGCTTTGCATTTTATTATTCCGCTTCAGGTGGTGGTTGCTTGAACATGGATTGTTGATCTTTTTTTTACCTTGTCAAGATCCAATGGTCAAGGATTCGAGATAGTCTTTCTCAAATTGAATCAATGTGCACGTGCAAAGTTCATTTTAAAAAGTTTCAATCCATCAAAATTCAATATAACCATGCCTTTTTCTAGTTTTGTCCAACATATGTTTTTCCTTTCAATATAACCATGCCTTTTTCTAGTTTTGTCCAACATATGTTTTTCCTTTTCCTCTTTGTTGTGCGGGAGATTTTTTGTTTATTATCTTAGTAAAGCTAGGCTGCTTTCCAAGCAAACAGTTGAGAGCTTCGTATTCTCATCTACAAAGATGTTTTAGTGTGCACTACCTCTAGGAGGTAGTTTAACATAATCGCTTTTGTTATCCAAAAAGAAAAGAAGAAAAAAACCTATTCGGTTGAGGACATACGCCTCAAGTATACTGCCCCCTGTGCAGAAATTCGTGACTGCAAAATAAATTTTGTCAGTTGTATTTGTTTTTCTCGTTGTACCAACAATCTAGTTAAGACAAACCCGGAGGTCATAAGGGACGTATAAAAGGTTCATTGATGGCTTTCAACATCAACCAAGGCACCAAATAAATTATCATACAATCACTTGCCGTGCAATCAGGCAACAAGCTTCCACGAATTGACGATCCAGAGGCTCAATGAAGATTACATTTAACAACAGTGGATTCTAAATAAGAGATCCTCATTTGATATACGTATAGCATAGCACCATAGACTGTCGATCTTCCTCCAAGACCAATAGGGCAGAGGCCGAGATGGGTCCGTCGCTCATTTTCTGGATGTTGCAGCAAGTTGACAGCCTTCATTGACAAGGGTTATGCCATAAATATTTAAGTACGTGAATGGTGTTCTTGCTTACATGCGGATCACTGCTTGATACCCACGAAACACAAGGCCACTTCAGCTTGAGCCTGGAGATCTTCCAACACTTTTACAATCTTCTCTCGGCAAAATGTAGTTTCTGATTGCTGACTTAGCATCTTCCTTAATCTTTAGAAGACATGAATGTTAGCATCAGAAATAGTGTACACTGAGCCGTTGCAAAATTTCAGTTCTTCGAGATGATTTCAAATGGTCAAATTTTCATACAAACACAGTAAAGTACCAAGGTTCATGCATAATAGTCAAACATGGTAACTCTGGGGCAAGTGCTTCAAGTCCCACAATTATCTCTAGCAGACCTTGTATATCGATCAATATATCTTTCACAAAGTAATAGCAGAATAGCATACTGACCAGCTTATCATTCTTAACTGAACAGCTCAATTTAATTTAAGTAGGAGGGATAAAGAAAGCAAGCAATTGACCATATTGTTAAAAGGAACACATACCTGCATGTGGATGAAGTGTCCCCATGACCAGTAAATACAATAAGCATAGAATTCAGTGGCAGGTGATTGTAAAGATCGGCAATTCGGGCATCTAATTGATTCAATATTTCTTTTAGTTCCGACGTTACAGAACACTTCTTTCTGCTAGAACTTTTTGTGCAAGTGATCAACGATATTAACTCTGCTAGTTTTGCATTGAACTTTTCCGTGTCCTCCGCCTGCTTCTTCAAATAGGAGTTCAATTCGGAAAATTGTGTCCAGACAAAATGTACCTTATCATTTTTAACCTGGAAAACTGTAGCATTTTAACCATATTTCTGTGAACAATAACAGCAAAACCCAACAGCATTTAAGAACATATACCTCCTTGTGAAGTTTTAATGAAGCCTGGTCATCAGATAACACGGGGATTGAATTGGATGTTCCGCAAGCAAAGCGCTTGATTATGGTAGGATTGTCAACAAAAGATGATCTTTTTCCAGCCTCGCTTAACACTGTAAGAAGCTTCTTCCGTATAAATTGTGGAGCCTGATAACCATAGTCAGGCCCTGAAATAAACATGTCAGAAAATACATTATATAGCCTTAAACTCTTTACTTTAAAGCTAATGATGATTATCATCCTTGCATATCCTAATTTGAAAACTTATAAGGGAGACAAAACCACACCATTTCTTATCTTTAATAGTGCTAGTTCCATGGCAGTCTTGGCATCCTCTATACTGTCATGTCCATTGTTTGAATCCTGTATCTCTTTAGAAAGGAATTTCCTTGCAAGAACTCTGAGAGCTGATTTAAATGATCCGCCCCGATAATGCTTGTACAAGACTGCAGTGTCAATAACTAGACTATGATTGATATTTAGAGCCAGTAAGTCATTCTCCAATGAGTGTCCGACCAGGACAGTCTCGGTGTAAACCAGCTTCATAAATTCTTCCTGCGCAGGAAGAAAAAAGAGCAAATTAATTTAGAGATACAAAAAAAATATGATAGCAGTGTAGAGGAACATAAGACCATGCAGCAGGTGACCGTGATTCATTTTTAAAACTTGTAGTCCCCTCAGTAATAAAGAAAAATGAAAAAATTAGGGAACCTGAATATCTTCTAGAGTTGTAGTCACACCCTCCAGCATCTCAAACGTGATCC
This sequence comes from Fagopyrum homotropicum, assembly GCA_033239125.1. Classification (NCBI taxonomy): domain Eukaryota; kingdom Viridiplantae; phylum Streptophyta; class Magnoliopsida; order Caryophyllales; family Polygonaceae; genus Fagopyrum; species Fagopyrum homotropicum. The sequence goes on along the minus strand of BSWB01000006.1, from coordinate 7,634,596 downwards.
CACTATATCTGGAAAATAAATCACAAACAATTTGCCGCCAATCAGTTGGACAACTCACAATGCTTAACAATTTCAGCAGAAAACTTTTTCAGGAATCTTACAACGTAATTTTATCATAAAGGATTTCCAAAATAAATAAATAAAACAGACGATGGAATTTAAATGACTGAAATAGATCAATATAAATCACAACAAAAATGAAAGCATCTCTGATCCTTCCTTTTTATTTCAGTGCGCAAAAGTACTATCCAAACTAAGTATTCAGAGGACTTAAATTGCCCAGCATATGAATCTAAAAAATCGTATCAGCATATTATTTCAAGGAATTAAGATCATGCACCTGGTGTTGTAATCAGTGATTGGGTTGGTTGGTTTTACTAGTTTGTCCAGCAAAACCTGAAAATACCAAATCAATCATTCATCACAAATTCACACCACATTTCCTGAATTTTCAAAATAAAGAGTATGCACATTAAAGTCAGGTAGCAATAGATATGATGTAAATTTGTACAGAGGTTCAAAAAATATTAAATACATAGCTTTACTACACGTAAAACCAGAATAATATAAAGGACATATAAACTAAGGACTGGCCAGAACCATCCGGTCAACTAAATACTCCCCTAAGAGCACTAATGTAAGCATCATTTGCCAAGTCAGGACCATAAACCAACAAAAACGAAGGCAATGACTTCAAATTCAAGTATTATGAGGCTAAATTACTGAAGATTTCATGCATAGGCTATTTGGTGATCATATCAGGAACTTATGTAGTGCATTTAATTATCGAAATTGATGATATCTAGTGCAATATGACAGGACGAAATGGAAATAAAAAAACCAAAATACATAGTCTACATTAGATTTGATCCCATCTCTTAATACCATGAAGGTTTCCAATATATACGCAATTTGTAAGGAACAAGCTCCTGAAGCTACACATAAGGTCAGCAATTAAGTACTTTGCTTGTACACTGACGTTTGAAGTGGTCGATTTCTCATTTGATTAACTGGATTCCCTACAAACTGACATTTCTTTCAAACTCATTCACAGTGTGAGCAAACTAACATATAAAACACAGATAACCATCAGTTTCCACCTCAATCCATAGCAACTGTGGGTGGAGGTTGTCAAGGGAAGCAAACAAATTTGTAAAGACATACCTGACCTTCAACGTCTACAATCGTGACACGTGTGAGCTCAAATCCATTGCAGGTAATACACTGTAAGGTAGAGGAAAGATTCACCGGAATAACATCAATGGACAATTGAAACCATGTTACGGAGAAAGAAAAAGATAAACGATCATAGGAAACAAGCATTAAGAAAAGAAATTCATAGAAGCCTTGACATATTAACAAGACATTTTTCATGTCTTCCAAGCTAAAAGAAAAATGCACTTTTTCAATAAATGTCTATAAACTTCAGTATCTTTTAATCCAGTTATATTGTGCAACAACAGTCATGTAGCCAGGATGACACATTTTTAACCCTCAAATGAAAGATCCAGAAAACAGTACTTCAAAAATTCCTCAAGTTGAACACCTAGAGAACTAGAAGTGATATGACATTTTAATTGCATAAGAATAATCCCCAACAACAGAAAGAAGCATTGATGTCGAGAGACTTACCATTTCACAATCAAGAGCCAATAACTCATGTGGGGTAGATCCGGGAGGTGCAGGATGTGTGGAAATAAAACCTTCATTGGTTTATAAGCAAACTTTAAGATCATGTAAAATTATACATCAAGAAGTACAACAAAACAAGATTAGGATGAGGCATGTTTCAACCTGGTTGGTTATGACAGTATCCATTTTCTTCCAATTGCTTGGATGTAAGAGTATAATGTGTGATTGGGAATGGCATATCCTTCTTCATGTCCACCAGAGAACAGGCACCTACAGCAAAAAACTCAATTATACAGAAAGAAGGCAGAAAATCCAGAAAGCAGAAGGAGTGAAAGGAAAATCATGTTCCAGACCTTTTTTAGATGGCTGCTCGTTGTTCTTTGCAACTGAGTCAGTCATATCCCTTTTCCTTTTAAACTTGCATGTCAAGAGTGCATCTATTGTCTGCATTCCATTTGATACACAACTAGCATGAAAGGCACACCGAAGATAATATGATCAAAACATATTAATTTTTTTATTAAAATAACACACTGTTAACAAATTAAATATTAGGCGTGTCTATTACCAACCTAAGTGCCAAAACTGCTCTTGGATTTCCACAATATTCTTTCAAGCTTGTAAACCGTTTCAACTGTGACATATATAAAGCTGCATCAAGGCCAGGGACATAAAGAAGAACAACCTTTGGAATTAGGGGCTTGTTCTGCAAGACATTTGAACAACAGAATTAGTAAATAATTATAGCTATATATTTGCTCTCCAAGTCTCCAACATACCATGCTTAGGAAAATTAAAGAGTCTCATTAAACAAATATAACCAACTAAAAGAACTTTCCAAACTAGAAATTTGTAGTAAAAAAATGGCTGAAGTGTGCTAAGAAGCTCCACAAGCACACACCTTAATGAAAACCCATGATGGCATGTAGCCATCGGCAAGAACCCATGTGACAAGGCCTTGAACATCCTGCAATTGAAAGTTTGAAACAAACGGCAACATTGTCATAATGACCTAATAGCATGTCAATAAATAATCATCCACGTTACACAACGAGCATACTTGCAAATTCAAGGTTGAATTGGATTCTGGGTCCTTCAACTCTGCCTCTGCTCTGGCCTGTGGATTTTTTTTTCTGGTATATCAGTAATTATTGAAGTCATTAACTAAACAATGAAATAACGATACTGTACGAAACGATCTCAACCAACAGAATGCAATGTAAAAAGGCGAAGGCTTGGTCAATTGCGCTTTTGGATACATCAAAAGCGTGAAATTTTACGATTAGCTCAATAGAATTTACAAGTTCGTACTTTCGTTAGCAGCTTAAAACAAGAAAAAAGAAAGGAATTGAAAGAAAACCTCGGGGCCATAAATGTCAAAGTAGGGTTTAGTGTTCTCGTCGGCAGAATTCTGTTCGCCGGCACCTACAGCTTCCATATCGTCTTCTGCAAAACCTCCGTTATGTTATGATTTGTCAGATTAGGGTTTATGATTGAGAGCGTTAGCGCGGAAGATAAAAAAGCGTTTCTGCTGAATACTGAGGAGAGTTTATAATAGGGTGCAGGAGAATAGAAATGCCAAATTACATTAAATTCAATTTTGCTTGATTTTGCATTACAGCGATGCCTTTTAAAACCTTGTAATAATGCATTAAATGCACGTTTAAAACTCTCAAAATATAATGCATTTCTTGAACAAAAAAATCCCGTTGACATTGAACTCTTTGCAAATTGCAATACAACAATTACACCCGGTTACACCGTTCGTAACTAGAAATGACAATTTCATCCGTATCCGACTGATATCCGTCTAAACGATCAAACGAAAAAGGTGAAAATCTGTAAAAAGAAGGGTGAAAGCAGGTGGTGGGTGGGTAGAATCCGAGTGAACGTTTCCTGCACTCATCAGCCGAATTCATCAAACTTGTTTTCACCCGCTTAAAATTATATATATTTTTATTATTTGTAATTTTTATATCATAAAATTTTTACTTTTATTTCCTTATTATGTAATTTATATTAAGTAAACTAGGGGTGGGCAACGGATCGATCCGATCCGATCCGATCCGAATACCCGGATATCCGAATAGAAATTTTCATAAAACTCCCGATCCGGATCCGATCCGTATCCGGCCGGATATCCGGCACTTTTTCCCGGATCGGATCGGATAATTATCCGCGGATATCCGGCCGATCCGATTGATCCGAATTTCAAAATATAGTATCCGAAAATCATTTTAGCCGGATCGGATCGGATTATAATCCGCGGATATCCGGATGATCCGTTTGATCCGAATGACTTATGTTTGACCCGGTTGATCCGAAAAATGACTTTAGCCGGATCCGGATATCCGATTGACCCGAATATCCGCTTGACCCGAATATCCGCTTGATCCGAATATCCGTTTGATCCGGATATGTATTTGCTACTTTATTTATTACCAATTGCAATAAAAATAATTCAAAGACACGAAAAAAAAATCAAAATAAAATTGATAATCATATAGATAATAAAAAGAAATGAAAGTATTAATATACATTATAATATGAAAATAAAAGATGGTTTTAAAACAATAAATATCTTTATCTTTAAACTTTAAACTTTATAAATACTTCATACAATACCAAATAAAAAAAAATTTGAGAATGTTAAAGTAAGTAAATTATTTAACTTGGATAAATATTAATTTTTTATTCTTGAAAATATTAATATATAGAAACTATTATTATTAAATATTATCAAAGTCAATTAACTTATTTTATTTTTAACAAAAGCTAATTGAATGTATTTCATTATAAATATTATGAATAATAATTACCCAAGAAAACGATATTTATAAAATTATAATATAATATAAAACTTTGTATATATTCTAAAACGATCTTGTATTTATATAAACACATACATATATATATATATATATGCATATTTAGGCGGTTTCATTAAATGAGACGATCTTCTAATAAAAGGTTGAGTTGCTAAGAAAAAAATGATTAAAGCTATAATTGTCATAATCGTCATTACTTATATTATTCATAAACTTATTTTTTAAAACTTTAACACAAATCTTATTACTAACATGGTTAAAATAGTTAGACTTATAAAAAATCATTATATAAACTTATAGTATGTAATTTTGTACTTGTAATCTTGTATAGTGAACTAGAAGTTAAAACCAAAAGTTATATTTAATATCTTTAAAAAAATAATTTGTAGAACTAAAGTAGAAAAGTAAATTTTATTTGGATCTAAATTTATTTATATTATTTTCTAAGAAGCCTTTTCGAAAAATTGTTGTGCCAACTTTTTTTTTACTCAGATTACAATTTTCATTATCATCATTATTTATTTAATGAGAACTTATATTAAGACTTTACCACATAACTTATCTTTAATAGGATGATAAGAATTGAAATTAAAAAACTCGTTACAGACCTATAGTATTTAATATGCATAATAAATTTCCTAATATATAAAAATGACTTTTTAGAATTATAGTGGAATTCTTATTTGAATCAAAATTTATTATATGTATGTTTAACTCTTTTAACCATGTTAGAATATAATAATGTTTTTACAACCTTATGATAAAAAGATTATTATGGACATTTACCACATATGTTATCTTTAATAGGGTGATAATAATTGAAATTAAAATGCTCGTTATAGACCATTATTATTTAATAATGTTTTTACGACCTTATGATAAAATTTATTATATGTATGTTTTTACAATTATCATTATTATCATTATTTGTTCATTTAAATGAAACAAATCTAATAAAAGATTATTATTGAGACCATCTTATAAAAATATATATTTTACAAAGAGATCAACTGATGATAAAAGATTATTATGGACAATTGGACATTTGTTCATTCAAATGAGATCAACTTTTAACAAACGATTATTATTGAGACCATCTTATAAAATATATATCTTACAATGAGATCAAATAATAATAAAAGATCATTATGAACATTTGTTTTTTTAAATGAGACAAGTTTCTACGAAAAGATTATTGTTGATATCAACTTATAAAAACATATACCTTACAATGAGATCAACTTATAATAAAAGATTATTATGAATATTTGTTCATTTGAATGAGATCAAATTCTAATAAAAGATTATTATTGAGAGCAACTTATAAAAATAGATATCTTACAATGAGATCAACTTATAATAAAATATTATTATGAATATTTGTTCATTTGAATGAGATCATATTCTAATAAAAGATTATTATTGAGATCAACTTATAAAAATACATATCTTACAATGAGATCAACTTATAATAAAATATTATTATGGACATTTGTTCATATAAATGAGATCAACTTCTAATAAAAGATTATTATTGAGATAATCTTATAAAACTTATATCTTACAATGAGATCAACTTATAATTAACAAAATTATTATTAACATTTGTTCGTTGAAATGAGACTAACTTATAATAATAGATTATTATGAAACCAACTTATAATCATATATATATAAATCTATATATGAAAATAACACTAACTTATAATCAAAGATTATTATGAACATTTGTTCATTTAAATAAGATCAATTTCTGATAAAATATTATTATTAAGACCAACTTATAATCATATTTATAATAATCAACATCTTAAAAATGAGACCAACCAATAATAAAAGATTATTATGAACATTTGTTCATTCAAATGAGACAAACTTTTAATAAATTATTATTATTGAGACCAACTTATAATCGTATTTATAAAAAGATATATCTTACAATTAGATCAATTTATAATACAAAAATATTATGAGTATTTATTCCGAAAGGTATGAATATGTGAGTATGTACAAAGTTGTATATATTATAGATGTATATATGTTTAATTAAATTAAATGAGATCAATGTGACTATGTGAGTAGGTATAAAGTTACACAAAAAATATTATCAATTCATTACTTTGATTAACTAAAATAATTTACCATGTATATTGTAAAATATGTCAACTACAAATATTAATACAAAATTACATAATGATATAGAGTAACTAAGTATGCACATTATTAATTCATCACTTTGCCTAACTCAAATATTTTCCCATTTAATATTATTTTAAATATAAATATTAGTACATAATTGTAATACACAATCTTTATTTATCCTTAACAAATACATTTAAAATTATAATAAAATTTTTTAATAGCCGGATATCCGGGAATATATAGTGATCCGGGACTATCCGGATATCCGGCGATCCGGAGCTATCCGGATATCCGGCGATCCGGAACTATCCGGATATCCGGTGACCCGAGACGATCCGATGATCCGCGGATATCCGGTGATCCGTGAGTATCCGGATATCCGCAGATATCCGTTTTTATCCGGGTATCCGCGGATATCCGGATGCCTAAAACCCCGATCCGTATCCGATCCGATGATTCGGGAAAATCTCCCGGATCGGATCGGATTCGGACCGGATCAAAACGGGTAGTAAAATATCGGGTTTTTCCGGATCGGGTCGACGGATTTTTCGGACCGGACCGGCGGATCGGATTGGTTTTGCCCACCCCTAAAGTAAACCCATATATTCTTTCCTAATATATTTTCGTTCGATTCCTAATATATTTCAGTTCTTATTATTAATTTATTATAATTTATAATTTATTTATTTTGAATCTTAATCGGTTATAGTTTTGTACTTAATATTATGTACATTCTTATGTAATTTTTTTTGGATGGTTTTAGCTGTGCTATTGATTTTCATAAAATATTTGAATTCTGTTAAATTAATAAATAAACGTATCTACCTTCATCCATTGAAGGCTGGAGAATTGGATACGGGTGAGACATTAGCGGGTGTGAGTGGGATGGGTTCGAAATTTCGAGTGACGGTAAAGGTCATTCACCCGAACCATTGTGATCCCTAATCGTCGCCCCTTTGATATCGATAGAATTTGCAAAAACCCATCTTCACAAGTCACAACCACAACCACCAAGGTGCCGCTAACTCGACCCTAAACATCGCCTTCATCACGACCCGCCACTTTCATCTTCCTCTTGCTCCTACACCAACGAGACATACACTTTGCTTTTGAAAGTACAAATACACAAGCGAAATTCAAAGTTGAACAATAATTAACATAAATTGAGTATGCATCTCTGTCATCCATTCTCCAACTCTCTCGTCCATTCTTCTGTCAGCAAGTACCACGACGCGTCGACGGCAACAAGACGAAGACACAGTGCAACATGATGACATCATGACGGAGAAGAGAACTTGTAGCATGACACTAACTTTAGGAATTTAGTTTGTGTTCTCTGATGCCTATAAGTATGAGGATTGTGTAATTAGAGGCCTTGTTATCGTAGTTTGACTGTAATTGCTCGGAATGCTCGCTTAGACTGCAATTTGGGATTTACTTGTGTCTTTTCAAACCAAATTTGCTTGTTTTTGCTGCAAGTACGTTTGAAGAAGCTATGTCATGACATTATAAGCTGGTGTTTTCACAACTTTCTTGCTGATTTGCTATCACGACGTTCCGAATTTTTATGCTATTTTGTCGCCATTAAAGTTTATTTCAGATATTTCACACTCCTGCAAGAGTTGTTTTACTGTCATGAAGTTTTTTATGTCAAGAAGAGTATCACAGTTCAGCTAGCATATATTATGAACAAAATCAAAAGCTCTACCAATCCATCAACTTGATTAAAGTGAAAGGCAGACATCCTCCAAATTTAGTTCTTATTTGGTTTGTTGTTCTACAGATTATTGTATTTTTGTATTACAATTTTTTTTACTGATTTTCTGTTTTCTTCTCATGATCCTTCACTGACTGAATTCAGTTTGGAATGAAAAACTCTTTTGCTCTCTCAGTTCTCGCTTTCTTCAACTGATCACTCTAAACCAGAATCCTCGGAAACAGGCTTTTTAAAAAATCTAGTTTGTATAAGCGATACAAAAAAGCCTTATTAGACCAATCTTCTCTTTCGACTCTCATGATTATTTCCCTCGTTTGCATTTTGGCCCCAACCAGACCATGAATTCATTCTCGAATTAAACGTGTCCCAGCTTTCTGCAATCAACAAAACCAACACACATGAATCATAAATCGCTAATACTACATTCTAAAGATCAAGTCCACAAACTACCAATTTTTGCTGCTAAAGCTTACCCATTGGTCCAGCCCCTGTGGCAATGGTTATATCCATCAGATCTTTCATACTATTGACCACGTCGGCTAACTGCAAGAGAATTTGATGAACAAATGTGCAAAAACCATGTAAGATGACAGAATACGCAACATAACACGTTGATTCATCAAACTTAACACTGGTGTTGTACCTGAAGGCATTTGACAAAACTCTTGGTATAACCGAACTCATTCAGTAAGGGACCTTCCATTTCTTTGGCTATTGCTTTAGTTGATTCCACTAACCTGATAGATCATGGCATTGTTATCAGCAAATCATTAATTCTATGGAAGATCCCCAATAAGTAGGTAATGAAATGAAACAACTCAAACAAGTAAGAATTATTACTGTGCAGATTTGCTCTGGAGTTCTGAAATAGACAGATTTGTGTTTTGAGTTAAAGCTTCGCACTCTCCAGTAATATCTGCAACCTGTTTCGACACCATAAATAAGGAAGATTGTGGGATCAACATATTTTTTAATAAAAGCTTATAAAACCTCAACAATTTCATTTGATATCACTATGGCTGATTATACTAAAGAGAAAAAAGTGAAGCAGCATATTACCGGTCGTACCAGTAGACTTCGAGGAACGACTTCTTCGTGACTTGCAGAACAAAACTCCCAAGAACTTATCTATCAAACATTATGGAGTAAAAACCAATCATCAAAACCGAATGAAGAATCAAAAAGTTCTCCAAGACAAGACAGTTTACAACTACAATACCTTGAAGCCACGAGAGAACACTACCCGGAGTTGGCCATATCGAGTAACATGAAATTGCTTAAAAACAGTGCGCTGAACAACTTTTGAATAGATGAGGACAGTCTGTCCGCCGGAAGGATAATAATGTTCAGGCCAGTCAAGGTAAAGATGTTCATCAAGAATCCCGCTATCATACTTAACCTTGAAGAGCCTTGGTAAAATTTCATAAGTTGCCTCTGAAGGTGAAAACAAGAGACTTTAGAAACAAAGAGAAAATTAAGTTGAGTGGATCAATAAAAAGACATCAACAATTCAACATACCGAAACTCCATGATGATTTGTGATTACATAAATTACAGACACATTCATCCTGAATAATTTAGGAAAGAGTATTAGAATATGCAGCAATGTGAATGTGAAAATGAAGCCACATTGATTATAAAGTGAACTTGCCTGAGAACTCAATCCATCTGTTTGCTGTCCCTTCCCATACAGCGCTACACACCATTTCTTCTTCGCATTTGGAGTGAAATTTTCAGCGACAACCTTCCTCCAATGCTCAATGTTGTTGTCCTAGAATAAATTACAAATTATAAACAGTTTCGAAGCATAACCTAAGAATGAGTAACTTGAGTGAACAAGTAGTAGATAAAAACTAACTTTAGGTCTACAATTCCGGTCATGAATATATTTAGTGACCAGCTTCAGACATATATCAAATTTAGACACTAGCTTGACAAGGGGTCTCCTGTTCATGTTCCGCGCCCTTAAATGTTGATCATGCTGCAATGTATTGGCGTGGGCTTGTGCAGCAACAAACGGAGACCGTAGCGAGCTTTTGTGCACTTGCTGTTGGAAAAGCATTGAGGCCTCTGGATGTGGATGCCCATTGTTAACAGAACCAACATTACCTAAACCTTCAAATTGCTGATTACTCAAATTAGCAGAGGATTGCTGAATTGGCTGTTGAGGATTGTTGAATTGCTGCCTATTCGATAGGCGTTGTTCATTCATCATCTGGTTATACATTGGCTGGTTGCAAGCTTGACCAACATCAAGGTTAGATCTCGTTCCTACACCAAACCCTAATTGCTCTTCATAATCGTTTATGAGCAATTTCTGTTGGAAAAACGTTGAGGCCTCTGGATGTGGACGCCCATTGTTAACTGAACCAACACCACCTAAACCTTGAAATTGCTGATTACTCACATTAGCAGAGCATTGCTGAATTGGCTGTTGAGGATTGTTGAATTGCTGCATATTCGATAGGCTTTGTTCATTCACCAGCTGGTTATATATTGGCTGGTTGCAAGCTTGACCAACATCATGGTTAAATCTCGTTCCTACACCAAACCCTAATTGCGCTTCATAATCGTTTATGCGCAATTTCTGTTGGAAAAACGTTGAGGCCTCTGGATGTGGACGCTCATTGTTAACTGAACCAACACCACCTAAACCTTGAAACTGCTGATTACTCAAATTAGCAGAGCATTGCTGAATTGGCTGTTGAGGATTGTTGAATTGCTGCCTATTCGATAGGCTTTGTTCATTCACCAGCTGGTTATACATTGGCTGGTTGCAAGCTTGACCAACATCAAGGTTAAATCTCGTTCCTACGCCAAACCCTAATTGCGCTTCATAATCGTTTTGTGGTATCATCTTATCAAGATCTCAAACTTGTTCTGCTACTACTGCAAATCAGTAAAGAGAAATATTTATAAGATTCAAGAACGAATATCACAAACACAAGATTAAAAAGCATTAAAAAGCCTGCCTTGAAACTATTTTTCTCTGCAAGAAACGCAAGAAACGAATTCAATGTCATAAATCCTTCTACTTGGCCAACACGAAACCACGAACTACACACCGGAACATAAATCGAAGGACATGGGACTGCTTCCATTGTAAACGAAACCTTTGATGTAAGGACGTAACCATGAATTAACACAAAAAAGATTCGATTTTGAAGCAAACCAAAGCATTGAGAAAACTATCCGACGGAGACTTCAAGTGTCTCCACGCGGGAACGAAATTCTTATATGACCGGAATTTTTGGATTAGTATGAATATCTTAACAAATTCTACAGAATCGCATCAAACAATAAAAACAAAAAGGTTGGAAGGAGAAATCAGTTGGAGAGTAAGAGAGAGTATCAACTCTTTGTTTTCCGTACCAGATACCAATGGAAGAGAGAATATCAAGTTTCTTGTTCTTGCGTACCTGATTTCTTTTTTTTCTTCCTTGATTGCCGCGATATATATAGATATGGAGAGAGAAGGCCGTTGGAGGCTGGAGCTTTGGAGGGAGCACACTACACAGGATGGCATTTGAGTTGATTGGATAGTAGCTTTTCATAATAAAAGTATTACTCTTCTCAACTTTAAATTTTGGTTAATGCTTAAATTTTATAAATATAATTTTATCTACTTTTCAACTTTTATTTATCCGGTATTACTATTTACATAGAAGTAGAAGGTAAGCGGGCAACAAGTTGCGCCGCTACCCCTTTTTGGATGGCAAAACCTAACCTTTTAAAAACAACATCTACAAATCTAGAGGACATAATATTACTATGCATAACTCTTTGCACCCTCTTGAGAATATCAACAGCATCGGGTGCAAAAAATCCAAACGTGTCAAAAGCAAATGGAAGAAAAACGTGTTGGTTTTCAACACATGCCCTTCCATGCTTGGCCACCTTAGCTGATGCCGCTCTACAAGCTGCCTGACCCACAACAAAAGGTCCGTTCCCTAATCCCACAAGCGGTGAGACCCCCGTCAAATCAATACATGCATGCTTTCCTCCACTCCAACCAAACACCAAAACATCCGCCGGCCGCAATGTCGACCTTCCATCCCGCGGATCAGTCAAGAAGTTCACAGGTGCTTCTTTCTTTACAGAAATTCCGGCCCGTCTAAAGGTATCACAAAGAACATCACGAACCAGATCATGCCTATACTTGAAGCCAGGAAGTTCCTTACAATATACAGCATGCTCCCCAAAAGCATCCAACACCCTCCGACAATTAGGAATGGGGCAAACCTCACCAGCTGAGAAAAGCGGAATCATAAGTCGGTACTTGAGAATGGAGCGGTACTCTACAGGGGACATGCATTGACCAAGTCCATCGATGGGAATGACAAGAAGAAAATCTTGGCTATGCGGCGCTTGCAGACATCCAAAAACTGCTTGTTGTCTATTAGTCATATCAAACCTCTCAACCATCTCCTGAACAATTTTACCAAAAAGAGCATCCGCCAAAATATGTTGGGACTTAGGGGGGACGGTGTCCTTACTAGTAAAGTTGGAAAGGTCGAACTCTGGGATAGCCACATGCAGGTCATCTAAAGCTTTGTAAAAATCTGAATCCATACCGGATAACCCACTGTCACGCAAGATATGGTCTTGGAGCACCCAAGACTGAGCTCTGGAGGCAACAAAAGCGTAAGAAGACGCCTCCATAGCAGAGTACAAACCGAGCCCTCCACGACGAATAGGCAAGGAAGCCAACCGCCATTGAAGATCCCCGAAAAAAGGACCCCCACAAACCACCATATCCTCAATCGACTCACGAAGTCCCGCGTCAAAACAAGATGCCGCATCCTTCACATGCTCTGGCTGACAAGTCCTCAGGCCAAAAAACATCTTCGCTACACCCAAACATGAACGAAGTAAAAGAAGCTCACTCTGCGGGTTCCTAAGCTGAGGGAGAAGACGCATCAACTCCAATGCCTTATCAGCTCTCTTCATAACCAATTCTTTAATGAACCCACTATCTCTACTCACAGCCCCTCCCAACAACTTCAACCCCAAAGATGGTCTCGCAATGTCTCTAGGGAATAACCCGTCTTGAAGCTTCGAACCATCACATGAAGGCCAAAATAACTCAGTTTTTTTAACATTCAACTCAAGTCCAAAATTCGGACCAACCTCCAAAATAATACCAAGTGCCTTAGCCACATCCTCCGATCGACCAATGATTGTCCCATCATCTAAATACCAAGCATGAAGAAGAGGCTTACAGTTGTCACGGATAGTGTGCACAAGTGGATGCAAGACAAGCGCAAAAAGAAGTGGCCCTAAGGGGTCACCTTGCTGAACTCCTGTGGATGACCAGATAAATCTATCTCCCAGATACAATCGAGCAGGCTGACCATACAAAAACTCAACCCATAAAGAAATAGATGGACATCTTCTCCTCACCTCACGAAGCAATACTGTCCTATCAACAAGATTAAAAGCATTCGAGAAATCCACGGCAAGCATAGCAAGCGAACCATCATCATGCAGCTCGCTCAAAACTCTGTTGACACTATGCAAAATAGCTTCTGCGCCACCAGACACGCCTACTCCAAACTGAAAATCCGCTAGATAGGTTGACATATCTTTACTCACCCCTTTCATGGCAACCTTAGAAACCAACCGCCTCCAAATAGTGCCAACTGCAATGGGTCGAATCCCATTGTCAGGCTTCAATAATGGCGTAAGAGGAGCAGAAGCCACAAACTCCGCCAAACTCCCCGGACATCTACCTCCCAACCACAGATTAACAACAGATGAGATCACTCGTAGAAGATCAACAGCAATAGCGGAACCATCCCCACACATAGCATCTAACACGTGTTGTGCCCTCAGACCATCCCTGCCGCAAGAAGTACCTTTGGGAAAGGACTTAATACACCTAAGAACCAAATCAACATCAGCAACAAAGGGAGATTCCAAAACCTCACATACCCGAGAAGGTGGAGACTTGAAGGGGTGCTTAGCCTCCAAAACCTTCACAGTCTCATCATCAAACGAAGCCACACCAGAAGAGGACAAAATCTTAACAGCCGCCGTGAAATGTCCATCAGAGACCTTGCGAAGACACTGCTTGATATTAGGTCTCACTCTCTGTCTATCACCATCCGTTGAGGCGACCCTAGTAGTTGCCGAAAACCCATGCTCAGAATGGTCTAACAAACCCCGCACTAGCTTGTCGATACCGCCGTCCTCACCCCACAAAGCCAGAGACTGCATGATCCGCTGCTGTTGAATAGACTTTCTACTCCCTGATCTACTATCTCTCCTATTCGAAGGCCTGAACACTTGCAAAGTGCACCGAGGAAGAAGAAGCAACGCAACCCAAGCATCCACAGAACATGGCTCAGCGACCACTCTTTGAAGAGCACCCTTTAGAGCTTGAGAGAAAGCAAGACGACAGTTATGCGGGATACTCTTCACAGTAGTGATAGGAATGCGAAAAACTCTATCGAGCAAACCCGCATCAAAAACCAACCCTTCCTCAATAACCGCAACAGACAACTCTCCTACGACCGGCTTCGAGATACCCAAAATGTAGCTTCTAATCATTCCGTCCTCATAAGCAACACGAACGGAACCATCAGAGTGATGACATGCACGACTCAAAGCATGCATACTCATACAACGCCCACATAACCACAACCCAAGATATGCCAAGGACTCCTCAAAAGCCACAAATACATCAAGGTTATTCTCAATAGTGTTGCGAATCACATTTTTGTTATCTTCGGAACAAAAATGTTGTTTTTTAAGATGAGAAACCAAACAAGAGAAACCTTTGCTTCCCTCTACTCCATCCCGACAACCTTGAAATGCCCTAAGAGGACAATGAAGGAAACCTCTACCATCCGTTGTCATATCAGAACCGGCAATTCCTAGAGACATTTCATCAAACACGTGACGGACGACAATCCATAGGGTAAGAAATCTATCTTCATGCCAAACTAGATCAAAAAAACCTCAAAAACATTTCATCGAACACTTGGCGGGCGTAGATCAACTACCATTAACACTTGCATTGCACTTCAGAAACAAACCTCCCAATTACGCCTGGGAATTAGTCGAATGATGGAAGGGGGTGACGGTGGACTTGGCTTTTGAAATTGAGAACGAATAATACTACTCCAATCATTGTGCCTAATGTTTACGCACTCCAAATAGTACTCTACATAAGAAATCTACTTTTTATATTTTATTTGTATTTTTTAAACACTATTTTATCTCTTCTCGGATAACCGTTTATATTCTAGTTTCCATATAAATTTTCCAAATTATGGTGCATCAATAAATATTATACCTTATAGTTTTTTAATGTGTTATTATTTGTAAAATGAACGAGAAGGAGTATTGTTAACGAGTGTCATCACAATGATTGATTACAATTATTGTGTGGGTAGAAATTTATGTTTGAATAATCACTTTACCTTCAAAAATCTTATTATTTACAAATCATAATTGATTGAAAATCTGGGAGTGGTACTTACCAATAAATTTTACCAATCACTTATTGGTTACACGATCTCATTAATTATTGTAATTACGAAAGTATATGTTATTGCATATGTACAAATCTTATATATATTAAACTAGAAGTCTCTTTTGTCACGTCTCAACGCTACATTTCTCGGAGTCCAAAAAATTTATTTTAAAAAGTGATTTTTAAATATTAATATGAATTGTAAATTGATTTATAAATTTGTATAAACATATTTAAATAAATGTTTTTAAAATAATATATTTTAAACTTTTACGAATTTTTTGCCATTGATTTTATCAACAATCATATCTTAACAATCCTTTTACGGTGTAATTTATTTTATTTTTGTCAAATAATTTTACCTTTGTTATTTTATCCTAATCCATTTCCTTTGTATTTTGTTTTTCCAAGATAACTTAATCTAAAAATAAATATTGTTAATATATAATTAGTTAGAAGAGAAAATAATTAGAATAGAATTAAAAGTCATAGTAATAATTATAATTCATTCTTTTTTTATCTTTTATAAATATATGAATTTCTAAATATTGAGTATATATTAAAACTCAACCAGCACAAGGATGCGGGTAATATACTAGTTTTATGTTGTTAAAAGCTTGATTGAAACATATAATTAAATGAAAGAAGGACCGTCTCATTGTTATATTGTGTTCTTATGGCTGTTTGTTGTTTCAGGGGTACGAGGCTGAGAAGCTAATGCAGCCATATGTTAGCTTAATAAGTCATAGGTATGTTCCCGAACAACTCGTCTAAAATAATGTTCAAATAGTGTTATTTTAGATGAACGAGCCGAGCTTAGCTTTTGACGAGCCGAAACCAAGAATCTTGTCTCGTATATCAGCACTAGTTCCCAAAGAATGATGAAAGACAAGACCTCAGCTTCAGATTTCATTAAGAGCACACAAGTTAAAAAAAACGAAAAAACTAAATGCACGAGGTTTATTTTACTAGCGTAAAAAGCAAACGCATTCCGATGGCGCTCAACAAGTAAAAAAAAAAAACAAAGAATTTGAGCGTCAGCGCCTTCCGAAGGCGCTCAAATCTTTAATAAAAAAGGGCAAAAAGTTGGAAGGCGCTCGAATCTTTAATATAAATAAGGGCAACAGTAAGAGAAAAAAAAAAAAGTTTTGGGCGCCGGCGCTCAAAACCTAATTTTCCCGAATTTTTGCACACTTTATTTTTATTTTAAGATTTGAGCGCCGTCGCAAAGCGCTCAAATCCATTTGAGCGTCACCGTAAAGCGTTCATATTCGATACCAAGTAAATTTAAAATTGTGTATATAACACGTCCCAAAAAAAACAGTGATTAAATTGATATCAAACATGGAATTACAAAATACATTCAATAGTAATAAATTCTGTATAGCCACTTATAATTGCGTGTGAAGATGAGTTACATAATGTACATATATCTCATACAAAAACTGGTAAATCATCTGCATAAATGTCAATATAACAACCTCTTTGCAGAATCAAGGCAAGGGAAGAGGAAACTTCCAGTCAAGAAAAGGGACCATATTTCTATTTACAATGG
This sequence comes from Fagopyrum homotropicum, assembly GCA_033239125.1. Classification (NCBI taxonomy): domain Eukaryota; kingdom Viridiplantae; phylum Streptophyta; class Magnoliopsida; order Caryophyllales; family Polygonaceae; genus Fagopyrum; species Fagopyrum homotropicum. The sequence continues at coordinate 7,617,242 of BSWB01000006.1, read as the reverse complement.
TTCTGTTATGCAACCAGAATGTTTCTGCTGACTGGTGGAAGTGTCTTACCTTCCTCTGAAGCTCCCACAAGATTCCATGGATTGCTGAACATGGCATCGATTCATTGGCATATACGAATAAGCACCTTACCTGTCGACCCTGCACTATCATCCTCTCCACCTCTTCATCTGAATAGATAAATAATAAGTATATGATTCACTCAATGCATATGTATAAGCAGCCGACTCCGAGTTGCATTAACTAAATGTAACCTGGGATGGATTCTAAGTAGTCCAAGAGCTGAGGACCAATCCACGAGGACGGTAACTTGATTGAGACTTGGAAATAATCGATCACGTCTTGGAAAGGGAGTTCTACTTCATCTGATAACAAAACTGGGACGCATTCCTGTTCAAAAACCAGTTAAGTCATCTATGATACTATTAGGTGCAACAAGGATAGAGGAAGAAAGAGACCGCGAAGAAAGCCTCATAAAAACGAAGGGTCCATGATGATAATCCTCTAGGGGCAAGACAGAACTTGGCATCGCGCAAATGCTCAAAGTACTCTTGCTTCTCCAGTTTGTCAGTACGGAAGTTAAAATCCGGAGCTTCCAGCTGTTCATAAACATATGATTGACAAAAATCTCTCAAGTAGATAGTGATAAATGGTTGATATGAAATGTTCATACTTTACTAGGATACTGCTTGCCGAGCTGAACTAGTTGAAGGCGACCGGCTTTTCCTTGTGCTCGCCCCAAGTAATTTGCCAAGTACTTACGCTTTGATATCGGTAAAGGGTGAACAAAAGTAGTGTCTCCAGTCATTCCATCAGCGACATTGCCAGGGATAATGATATCTTTCCATGTGTTGAAGGCGCTTGTCCCTTGGTTATCAGTGCGATCCCCCTGGTAAGCCATGATTATATATGACTCGAATATTCCTCAATTTTGCATGTCTGAGATACTAAGATCTGTTCTTTTGCCAAGTACCTCTGGTGTGAGAAATATTGAGCGGTTTAAGTATGTTGCCCAGGATTTGAAGAAGTGAGCCCCATTTCCACTGCAAAAATTAAGCACAGACGAACAATTGAAGACGACTATGATTGACAAGGAGCAATAATCAGGTAATACATACATGAATTCAAAGACTGAACTTGCTTAGCACCTTGGAAAGACGAAGACATGGTCACGACCCCCCGAACGTCTGAAATACGGCATTTGACTCAGCACCTGAAAAAATAAGACACCAATTTTGTATTGCAAACTATTGACTTCAATCATGGAATAAGCAGAACATCATAACAATATCAGTACAGGAAAATTTGAAATCAGCATACCATTTATCTTACCTTGACAAATGTTTGATTAATCTCGTAATCAGTCAAACCGCCTTTCATATGAACACACTTTACGTATGTTGGGACGAAGAAGAGATCTGCCTCCTCCTTGTTCATTGTTCTGAACTTGGATTCCAGGAACAGTCTGTGGATTTTGACCTACATTTAGCATCAAAGAAACATCAAGTGCAGACCTGATGTAGTTTGCAGGGAACAAAGCATTCTATGATGTAGTCTGAAATCATTTTCCATAATTTTTCTTCATGAAATCCAGTTATCAATGGCAAGGTCTGAGTTAGGGTTTGAGATCATACTCGCAAGCATTTATCATTGACAATACTATACTCTCAGATTGGTGATCAGTGATCGACTAATCATGATCAAGATCAGTTAAATTGCAGTTTGGATACACAATTCTCAAAGTTCAATTACATAAGAATATTAAAATTCACCTGAGTGCCCCATTGACCCAGAATACAATCATCGGCTGAGATGAAACCATTACCGCCATGCATCAACGCCTTCAAGCCGTCGATCTCGTCCTCTTCGTATACATAAATCTTCAAATTCAAGCGGGAGCCGAACCCTCTTTCCGGCCAGGAAGTCAAACCGCCGCAGTGAAATCCAACAGTGACATCGTTCGATAAGCTACCGTACGAAGGCTGCGAAGTGCTACTCGGAGAGAAGGTCTGGTAGAAGAACTGAGAGAGGAAGAAAGTGGTGACAACTAGGACTAGGGCTCCGCTTTGGTGTGCGCGGGTGCAGATAACTTGTTGGTGAGGAAATACAAACGGTTTGATTTTGTGACCTGTTCCTCCCATCGGACGGCGGCGCATTAGCGGCGGTTCCCACAGTATATGATCCACCACAGTAGACACTAGAGAGTTTATCGTCGGTGCTGACGAACGAACCGCGGAGTTTCGGGATGAAACGGCGTCGCTTTGGATCAAAGGCAGTGCCTGTGAATCCTGTGATACGTAATCGAAGCGTGGGACTTCCGCAGCGGTCGAAACGGTGGCGTTTTAATAAGGTATGGTGTCACTCTTCGAATTGAATTGGTTATATTTACTTGGTTGATAACGGTGATGCAGACGTGACCTTCTACGTCAACGTAATTAAGCTTGATTAAGGTACGAAAGGGATACAAGTTTACAATCAAGCATTCATGATTTGCAATTTACATGGTGACAATGTTGTTTCCAGAAATATGTTTTATCAATTTCTGGTATTGGACGAAATCAGAACGCAATTTACATTCAATTGTGATGCTAGTTTTACAAAAGCATTAACCATATACACATCATAAAATTTACACATCGCCTAAATACATGTGTCTATTGAGGTCATCTTCAATAAGGGGTTATATGCCCCTTTAGCCCTACTCTATTAGAAAATGATCGCTAATAAAAATAAAATTATGGTGTTAAACCGTTAAAGGGTTAAGCAAAGTGCTAAATATAACTCTTAAGGTAACCCTTTAAATCTTTAAGTATGACCATCATATTAAACTCACTTGCTCCCTCTTTTTTAAATAATGCAACATTCCCCATTCAATAAATATCCAACGGAAGCTACTTTTATATGTTGCTCTTTTTGACAACGTTCACCAAAACCTCCGGTATATATCTAGCATTTGATTTCCAAAGTACACACCTCCACTATTCAACGTCACTTTTATGCATCTTTCATTTGTTTTCCATAGTACACTTTCTTTTTTTTCTTCATTCTACCCATTTTTCTACTGTAATATTTTTCTTCTTTGAGCATGAACAATCATTTTCAAAAAGGTTCTGGTCAGGTCAACAAAAGAAAATCAAGTTCTTTGTGTAGCATATGTGAAGGTCTCGAAAAATTGTACGAAGGGTACTAGTCAAAAAGGAGACGGAGTTTGGAAACAAGTGGACCGAAAATACATCGAACTTTTCAATGGCCACCCTCCGAATGTAAGATCGTCTGATAGCTGTAAGTCTCGATGGCAAAGATTTCTCTTTTCATACATGAATAAGTGGCATTCATGTGTCCACACGTGCGGAAAGAAAACTTCAAAGTGGAGAGAATCACGTCGATAAAGTAAGATTATTTTTCATATATTATTTGTGTATGTTTTATATTTCTCATGTTATTATCCTTGTTTATTGTTCCAAGTTTTTTTCATAGCAACACCTCGCCGAAGATGTGTTTAGGGAAGATACGACGGGAAAATCGTTTAATTTTCATAGTTGTTATGATTTGTGCAAAGGTTGGGTGGCAGTTGAGCAACCCCCACAAGAAACTTTTGGTCGACCACCGATGCAAAAAACCTCCCGGTGTCCTTGGAGGACGATGACGATCCTATCGATTACAACTCGACACCAACTTCAAGTAGAGATCTGATTCCTAGGCCGATGGGAAGAAATGCTGCGAAAAGAAAACAAATCAAGGGCAGAGATAAGGATAAGAGAGCATTTGAAGATAAATTACTAGCCCGTATTGATCGGTTAGCGGAAGATAATGTGAAGGCGGAAGAGGCAAGAGTAATAAGGGATCAAATGAAGGAGGATCGTCGAGAGAGATAGAGATAAAGCAACTTTAATTTTGCAACTCGGTAATTAAATTATTTACTAATCAACTAATTTTTTAATTAAAAAATAAAATCTATTATATTATATTTTTACTATAATTATCATTAAAATAAACAAAAATAGCTTCTATTTAATTAAATATATTTTTATAATTAGAAATTTTTTATTTAAAAAATATTTTACTTCCATTTTAATCACAATGTTTATCTAAATTACATTTTAGTTTTGTTGTAACTACAAATTTTATTTAAATTAGATATTATGTCTCACTAATATGTTTGAGTATTTTCAAAATTAAAATACACAAACTTCAACTTTAAAATTTTTTAAAATAAAATAAATTATTTATATCAAATTAATCCGTACAAATTACGTGAATTAAATTAGTTAATAATTATTATTATGAGGCATCACGATGGTTTTTTTCATTTTCATAATGAAAGGAAATAATTTATTCTAATTTTATTTATTCCAAGGTGTCAGATATGTTTGTCAGAATTTTATTTCCAATTGCTTATTTTATTTTGGAATAAAAAAAAAAAATTTTAATAATTATTGAAGGGGAGTTGACTTCTGGTTAATTGCTTCTAATCAAGACTCAAGAGTCATTAGGCCCTGAAAAATATGACATCCGGCCCAATACCTCTTAGGCCCAGAAAAGGCCCAATAAAAATGGAAGAGAAAACTCCGACTATTTGAACTAGTGTATTACCCGTACCCTGTACGAGATATGATTTAATAATTATTATAGATATATAAGTATAAAATTATTTTATTAGAGTTTAATATAATTTATGCACTATAAATTTAACAAAAAGTTTTAATACACATAATGTGTTAAAATCAATATAAAAAACTTATAATACACTCTTTGAATAAAACTGACAAAAGATTTTAGATACGTTTTTTTTAAACTGTCAATTTATATCAGCAATTAAAAAATATCCATTTAAATTACAAAATGAAAAGATTTAAAAAAGTTTGTGGGTTGAGGAGAAATTTGAGTCAAATTTTTAGTAATTCTTTTTGAATCTTAACAATTTTATTAAAATTACTGAATTTAAAGATTTAAGATAAGATTTGAGATTTAAGAAACTTAATTATTTTTTTTTGATATGTTATCAATATATATACTACTAAAGTAGAGGTTTAACCTGCTGATATAACACTCCTAGAATCAAGATTTTTAAAATACAGCTCCCTCTTTAAAGTTATAAAAACCTTTTTTAGTTAAATTAGTAATCTATTAAAATTATAATTTGGATCTATAAAATCTCATTCCAATATCTTATTCTGATTTATCTTTTTACTTTTTAAATTACGTGGAACTGATAAATATAATTATATTGTTATTCATTATTCTAATTTTGTTTTACAGTTCCTTTTGTCAAACGATTTGTTTCATGATTTGTTAAAAGATATTTTTGTTTAACGATTTTATGTTAATCAAACAGAATTAAACATCCAGTAGTGGAATTAATTTTTAGTTTTATTTTTTATAGTTGTGTTTACGTTAATAAATCCTAATCAACAATAATATATACTTCTCATATTTTTAAAAATCGAATCTTTTTAGTGAGTTATAACAAACTCAAGTTGACGTCCACTAGAAGTTTAATTTTTAGTTTTTTTTAATGTTGTGATTCAGCCAAAAAAAACCATCAATTCTTATCCAATATCTATACATAATTTGAGTCGGTTTAACTTAATTTGTTTCCCTTTTTCACAATTTATTTATGTAAAACGTATCCAGCCCTACGTCGGTTTAACTTAACCCGATAATAGAAGCGACCCGACCCGAAATAGACCGTGAACCCGAATTGCAATTGTACAAATGAACTCAACTCAATCTGAGCCCGACCGGAATTAGCCCGATAACCGATTGAAACAACCCAAGATTGTCCGAGAACCCGATTATCAATGGTGCATGGGCACCCGACTTAACCCGACCCGACCCGAATAAACCCTACATGACATTATAGACAAATTTGACCCGGCTCAAAGTGACCCGAAACAAAATTGACCCGACCCGAACTCGACCGACCCGCCCGTTTGACACCTCTACCTACGTATAGAACTTATTCATTATCCGTATCTTTTTACGTTGATCTTTTACTAACACATTTGTATGTTCCATCCTTATATAGTTCAACGTTGAATAATCCCTTCATTATTTGTTCTCGTCTGGGATTCAACCATTGCGTATTCTACAACCTGCAATCAAGGTTCATAAATATTTACTGGTAGATGGTCTTCTGTTTCATTGTTTGTTGTTTATACATGTTCAATTCGATCGTGTATATTTTCCGGTAAGTAGAACCGTTCGGCATTGGCTGTTTGTACATGTTCAATTCGATCGTGTATATTTTCCGGTAAGTAGAACTGTTCGGCATTGGCCGTTTGTACATGCTCGTATTTCAGCGTGGCTTTCATTTTATGGATATGCAGCATCTGACAGCAAAACATTGAACGAAAGTTATTCACTAGGCGATCTAACCGTTAACTATCATTATAGTTGATTCTTATATATAGGGTCGAAATTCGAGGTCATGTTTACTACTATTTGACGCAACGTTTACTTAACAAACGTGAATCCTATCTCTCCCAAACTTCCATTGCTTTCGACATCATGTATGCTAATCGTCGGCCATATTCTACATCATACCCGGCAAAGGTGATTTTTTTTATTTATTTATACATCTTTATGATTATTTAGAATCATCAAAAAATTGTTATATATATATATATATATATATATATATATTTTGTTCCATTATCTAATTGAATTTATAATAAAAAATTTTTTTTAGGGGAACAAGATATATGCCGTTGCTTTAGCTCCATTTGTATCTAACAAGTTTTCTAGCCGATTGAAAGAAGGTTTCATATTTACAATATCACATTTTATTTCTCTCCCAGACTCCCAGCAAGATCATTTGAAAGAGTTGGATCACACTCTTTCAGAATTGAATTTGTTTACTCTTCGAATATCTCTCTAATGAATGATTTCATCAAAATCCCAATATATGGTTTTGAGTTTATTCCATTTAGTGATGTACTTGTAACACCCCAAATTCTCAGAACTCGAGACATTATTGGTTAGGACCTCACAATGGGTCCCGACCTCAATTTGACAACAATATTACTAGGATCTTGCAACAAGACACAAATAAGGAAAACCGAAATTCATAAAATAGTATTTTAAGGTAATGAATGCAACACGGTTTAGCAGCCTAAAGTACTTAAACAAGGGAGAACGAACAACGGTCTTAACAAAAGAAGGAATGACAAACACAACCCCAACCCCCACTCTAAGGAGTACGGAGACCCGGCTGACCACTACTTCCGGATCACTCAGTTGAACACAACAAGAGAAACCATTAGCTAGTTATCTAAATATTAGAAGAACAATAATAGCACACATACACACATAAAATAATAAACACCCATCATGCTTTCAAACAAGTCCTTTTATTATCTTAAGTTAAGTTACTCGTTCACGCTAATGATACTTATTTTGTGACACGGGGGATTCCCAAACCTCGCATCCGCCCCGTGTAACCATCAGGAATGGATCCGATGCATCTCACCTTGTACCTGCCTGGTTTGGGTATAGAGAACCTCTCAGTCTCCTGTCAGAGCTGGGCAGTGATGTCACGGCCCGTTATACATACACTTGCGCCTTACACATAATAATAATGGTCGTCCTAGCAAGTTATTATTATTAAAATCACGCACATAGCACACCCAACCACTATCACTCAACTAATATCCAGAAACTGGCTAAGTAAGTCACAAGGACTTACATGAGTCAAGATTCACTCTAACACGTCTCAAAACAGTCCGTAATCGTGGTAACTCAAACGCCTGTCAAATAAGGCATGTGGATCAAAATCACATCTAGATGTCCAACCTCATGCGAAGGAATTACGGAAAAGCTCTCTTACGGTAAAAGACCGTTTTACCCTTAGTGTCAACATTCTCGAAGTTTAATCTTGAAATCTACCAATTTCCTTTAGAACTTGTTTTCCATAATTTGTTTCCTTTGATAGTTCCAATAATTTATAAGTTACACTCGAAATCACTCCTCAAAGAACAAAACCCCTCCTCACTTTCCGATTACTACTTTACTCTTCTATATGTATGTACACGTAGGTACATACTCTAACTTTTCCTTCCATTCGTATAAATCTGTAACTAAACGGTATTATGTATAGCTACATAATTTCTTATTCTCAAACTCGCCCTTATAAAAACTCTCGGCACCTTAAACTCCTCTACCTAAGTACACTTCCATACCCACACCGTACTAACCATTCCTACTCAACTTGTCCATCTCTACCAATTCATTATATGTTTACTGTAATTCTAACTTTATTACCTCCCCATCAAAAGTATAAAATTATCTCTTTTATACTTATAAATCTATATATATATATATACATACTGCAGGGATGAGGAACTCACACTTCAGCACTCAACCTACCCACCATTAATCCGTAACAAACCTACTGCAACTCCAAAAACAACAGGAAATCAGCACAGGAGCGGACAGTACCGGAATCACCTCGGTGTGCTTCGATCCGGTTCGGTGGCAACCCTTCCGACGAGACAGGTGCAGCGATGGTTGGTGCTCGGAAGGACCTCTCCGCCCGCCTGGTTTATGGGTCTGCAGCCTCGGTGTGACACCACCTATTTCATTTCTAGTTGATTACCAATTAATTAACCCTGTTTAAAACAATAAGCGGAAAAGCGGAAAAGCGGAAAACGTAAATTTTTAAAACTTTATCTTACAACCATATTCACAACATATATCCATACTAACATACGTCATAAGCTCGGTTTAACAAAACACAACTGTTTAAAACCACACAAAACATCCTAGGCGGTAGCATCCCATAACAGCCCACCTGATATGATCTCAAATCCAGGTGTTGGGTCCAACGTCCTTGCCTTGGTCAGGCCGAGTCTGAGTAGCTGAAAAATATGTGGATATAACAACAATGAGCCACACGCTCAGTAAGGGTATACAAATCGCACTCTCCCAATATATATAAGTATCTAATATCCCGTCCCCAAAGGACACTCTATACCCTTCCTCACATTCCAGAGCACGCATACATATCCACATTCACATATAATTCCACCACCATTCATATCACATTTCACATAAACATTCAAGCATGTTATCACACATCACATATAAACATATCATCTCATATAAGCATCTCATATCATCTCATCACATATAAATAATCATAACATAACATATAACATGCTAGACTCGATCGCATCGATGCATAGATGATAATTAACCAACTAGCTCCAACTGATCGTACGATATATTTTCTCATTGCTTTCGTATTTCTTTTCTTTCTTTCTTTCTTTTTTTTTTCTTTCGGTTGGCCAACCCGATAGCGTCATAGGCCCCCTGTAGATCAGGTAGCGACCTCGGCCATCTTGTCCTAAGACCCCCTGTAGATCAGGTCGCGATCTTGGACTATTTTTCTTATCTTGAGGCCCCCTGTAGATCAGGTAGCGACCCCTGGCTGTTTTTCTTATCTCGAGGCCCCCTGTAGATCAGGTAGCGACCTTTGAGGCCCCCTGTAGATCAGGTAGCGACCTCGTCCCCCGGAAACCCGTGCGGGACCCAGTTGGGCTAATTAATCAATTACCATCCTATATTATCATTTCCATATCATAACTCAGTTTCATGCTTTTATCATATTCTTCCATCATATTCTTTCCATTATCGTCTCATGTACCTCATGCATGCATTCATAAATCATATCAAGTCATCATCATCATTCCACTCATATACATATAAGCATGCATACAATCATAACAAACATATATATATATACACTCAAGCATGCATAAAATCATAGCATATTAAATACATAACATATATTAAGCAAGTGTAATTCATATACACTTACCTCGCAGGTAAGAACAATAAAACCTCGCAAACCAACTATTGAGTCCGTTTCCCACTCGGACTATCCTCCTTTCTCGTATTTGGATACGCTCAGAAAGAAGTAAGCTATAATTAAACCGAACCCTTCAACAACACCTGTTGAGAATATCATATTCCTCGTATTAAACTTCTCGCTTCAACCACCAGTTAAATTCGTTCCTTTGAATTTAATTAGCTTATAGCATTTTCTAGAATCCCAATTTAATTAATTAACCTTTAATTAATTAATTAAATTTCGCCAGAACAACGTTTTGCCCGCAGGCAATTTCTGAACCCACCTGTCATCGAATCTCATGAAACAAACAGCCCATAATCACCAGAATAAAGTAACGAGCATAATGGAATTTCCAATTATCCATTTTGACAAGCCTAAGGTCAATTTAGGCAAAATCGCAATACGGAAAACGAATAAATTCATAACTTATTCGTTACTAACCCGATTGACGATCCGAAAGAAGATTCGGAATCACAACGACGCAGGCTACACTCGGACACCATCAAATTCACCGGAATCTGAGCGACGGAACCTCCCTAGTATCATATATGCTCGACCAGACCTTCCCTTGCTCGGAAATGCAGAAACTCGGTACCAAAATGAAGAGAATGAAGAGAGGAATCCAAAAACTCAAACGGATTTGAAATCGGATTAGAAACGAAGAGTAGATCTGAGTTTGAAGGTTGAGAGAAATCAGAGCTTTTACGAGGAAACGTGAAAGAAAATGAATTAATAAACGATATTTCAGCTATTTATAGCGAAGACGATAATTATCCTTTAGCGGAGTCGATAATTATCCTTTTACCGATCCGGAAGCGGTTTAAGCCCCCTTCTCCAAACTTCTCGAAATTGGAATAATAAATCTGGAATATTGTATGGATAATTATTCCGCAATTGTTTCGAAAAACGCGTATTCCTAAGCCGTCTTTCTTAGCCGCTAAGAAACGAAATAGCGACTCTTTTAGCCATTTTGCCTTTTCATGTTTTTTCATATCTAGGACATGTCCGATGTCCTGATCATTTCTCTCAACTGCATTTTTATTAATTGAAGCTCCCAAATGCTCCAAATAATACCGGGGTGTAATATCATCTAGGAGCTGGTTACCTCGAGAGGTATCTCGTGTTAAAACGGATTTAATTTCCTAAATTACTCGAGTAGGTCATCTTCGATTTTTGACTGTTACACTCGGTTTAACTCGATCTCGTTGGGGTCTGTATTTGCGGGGTTAGCAACGGCGCGCAGAAGGACGGAAGTTCGACGGGGAAGGAAAGCTTACCAGTGTAACGGTCCAGCGAGACGAGGCGGCTCCTGCGGCTGCCCTGGCTTCGGCGTCGGGGAAGACGGTGGTCCGGTTGCAGCCTCGGCGTGGCTCGGCGATGCGCGTTGCTGCTGCTGTGTGACGGCGTCGCTGGTGTATAACGTTTAGCAGGTGAGAGTGAGGAGTTACGCAGAAGAGAGACGGAATAGAGACTGGTGGCTCACCTGGTGGTCGACGGAAGGCGGCGCAGTGGCTCGGTTTCCGGCGCGCGGCGTAGCTGCTCTTCTCCCAGGCAGCGGCGTAGCGGCTCTTCTCCCAGGCAAGCGGCGTATCATCTGAAGGTAAGGGATGGTTACGGTTTAGCTTAGAGTGTAAATTATGGTTAGGTTAATTAGATTTTAATTAAAAAATTAAGGATGGGCTGGATTAAAAAGGCAGATGGGCTCAGTGGGGGCCAAATCCGGCCCGTTACCTCTCTTGCAACAAGGTTACCAAAAACTCGTTAAACGCCCGGACCGAAAGATCACTTGCGGGAAGCACTACGGAATTAATTCTAGTTACAAAATTTTTTTATTTTATGTGAATTAGTCACATAAAATAATAGAATTTAAATCCCGTTTCATTTTTATCTTAGGAAGAAAAATTTTACGGGTCGGAATCCGGTTAAATTCAGGTTTAACGGGATTTAAAATTTTCGGTTATTACAGTACTTGACAAGCCGATGCTCAAGTTTTATAATAGGTAAATATGCTTCCTTTATTAAAATTTTATATTGTTTTTATCATACTTATTGATTAATCGACCTATATAATTGTTTTTTTAGATGTGGTTGGTCAGATCGATAGGGTAGAAGACATAAAAGTAACATATATTAATATATGAATTCTAGTATTAGTAATTTCGTACGTATATTTATATGCTTTAAAATTAACAAATTAGATCGTACCTTCTTACACTTTGATTAGTCACGTGTGTATAATTTATAACTTTCCAGCCATGATTCATTGAAGTGTACAATTTCCAGTTCAAATTGCGTCAATAAGTTGGTAACATACCACAAGAATTTGAAGATGGTCAATGCAGATACATTATTCTACAGTTAGCTAAATTATGGACGTCCCCGGATGTTGGTGTTTTTATGAAAATCATATATTCATTATCCTGTATGTATAACCCTTTTATTTTGTTATAGCGAAAATCTATGTAACCAATACAATTTTTGAAACAAAAGAATGTTTCTTGGCCTTGATGATCCTATCATAAAAAACCTGTAATCGGGTATGTATATATCTATTGTTGTTTATAATATAGTTTTTAAAGGATATAAATTATCTATATTTATCTTTGTAGGTATTTTCCTGAGAAATTGGATGACAAAAAAGTCAGTGATCTTCAAGATGAAGAATAATGATTCTATAGATTTACATTCAATTTTTTTTATATTGCTACTAGAAGTCTAAATATTTAGAGTACTTTTTTTAACATTTTTTGGATGCATTTATTCAATAAAAAGTTTTTAATTATCCAGTACATCATAATTACTTCACATTCGATCATAAGACACACAATGAAAAGATGGTGTACTCATAAAGAAAAGTTATCTAAGTTTCATCTTATATATCTCTCAACTGAATTACTATACACATAAATAATATCTAAATTTATTCCTATTATTATTATTATTATTATTATTATTATTATATTTAAACACTAAAAAAAACGAAATTAATCTATATTTGTTTAAGTGCAAAACAATTCACTAAATAAGTGATTTACACATAACACATAATTTCTTTATATTTAAATGAGTTATTTACGTGATAAACGTACCTTTTTTTTGAGAAACTGATTTATAACTACCGGTTCACCTTCCTATGCAAATTCCTTATTAGTTAACCTCAACAAATCTGAATATTTAAAAGCGGAAGTCGTATTCGCACGGTTCAAGATTTCGTTATCGCACCACGCATACGGATCTCGTAACCGTCATAAGGTCACGGTTACGGAATCCGTAACCGTGACCAAAAAAAGTTCACGGTTACGGAACCCGTAACCGTCATGATTACGGGGTCCGGATCTGTGTTAATTATATACATGAATTCTAACCCGAAAAAAAAATAAAAAATTCTAACACCATCACGGTCACGCATTGCGTAACCGTGATGTCAATTTTTTTTACGCACCACTCATACGCAATGCGTGCCGTCACGGTCACGCATTGCGTATTAGTGGTGCGTTCACGAAATCGTGAACCATGCGAATAATATCCCTCTTTAAAAAATACATATTATACTTAACACATGTTATTAATCTATTAAATACAACATTTTCATTAAAAGATATGGTATCTAGAGTTTTAATAAATTTGACTTATCTTCTGCTGAAGTCAAGGTTATCTAAACTATATATTAAAATTAAATTTATTGAATTTAAACTTATATACTTCATATATGTTCATAAAGTAAAATATCAGTGCAATAAAACTTAAATATATTAATGAACTATAATTCGAAATCTTAACGTATATGAACAATAAAAAAACCATAAATATTTTAATAACAAAATTTCTTTTGACAATTACATTTAAAAAAATAAATTAAGTCTAATAGATAGAAGATTCGGTATAAAGTTCTAATCTTTTTTGAAAATTTGGTGTGTGTTTTTATACAAAGAAAAGAGAATTAAGTGGATCAGTTTTTAGAAACCGATCGTATTGATTTCCTTGTAAAAATATTATGTCCATCCATGACAATCTTGTCCGCAACCGTATTGATTTCGTTGTAAAAATATATTTTTTTAAAAAAAATATTTTTTTTCGGTTACAAAAATCTATCATGCTTATCATAATAGGTCAAACTCTTCTATATAGTGTACATATATCAGTATCTTCCTCCATTCACAAAAAATTCACTCATCATTCACAAGGGTTACAAGTAGATATGTCGGGGAGATAAATTTAGCAGGTTCACAACAGTTTCTTCTTTAATAAGGTCAATATATATATCTACAATGTTTTACCCATGAAATTTCTTCAATATTTTTATTAGTTTTGTATTGTTAGATTGTAGACAACTATTGATGAGCGAAGTACTGAACACTAATGTTTTTCTAAAGAGATTATTGAGCCTTAACTGTTTTCATTCTTTCCTTTTCCTTTATAAGATCATGTTGTGCATTCCATCATATGTTTATTCAAAATAAAAAATACTTAAGCAAATACTAATTAAAGAGTATAGCAGAATATTGTATATTGGAGACACATTAAACCATACATGTTCCTTTTTTCAAACCTTCTCCACCCCCTCCAGATTACAAGATGAATTTCAATGCTGCATATCCTACAAAACACATATATATCATCCTTCATTCAAGTTCATTTACTGTCTGATTCAATTAGTGTTTTGGTGTCAAAATATAAAAAAAAATATACCATATTGAAATACTATGTGTACCACTTACTTGTAGGACTGCTTTTTGTGCATCCGATTTGAAATATCTTTTCTGATTCTAATATCCACTTTACAATTTTTCCCTCATATTGTAACATGCAATACAAAGAAGATACTAATTAAAATCGCAACCATTAAAAAATTATACATTTATTAATTGATAAAGTAAAGGTATAACATATAAATAGTGTGAACGAATTTAACTTACAATCGAAGGTAGGATTAACTATTATCAATTTGGGGAGAAATGTTTTCAAAGGAGGATTTGAGTTGGATAACAGGAGTGTGGTTCCCCAGTCCCCACAACCCCTTTCTCATGTTGAGGTACAATGCACATACAAATGTTGAATGGTGCAACCAGACAGGTTCAATCAAGTCTTTGTTCAAGTATGTGAACAAGGTAATGATCGTATCCTTGTCAAAATCGCGAACGATAGTGTGGCTGTTGGACAGTCAAGAGCCAGTGATGAAATAAAATACCACACGGATGCTAGGTACGTATCTACCCATGAGGCAATCTGGCGTATGTTTAAATTCCCCATCCATTATAGGTTTCCTTCAATAATGAGGCTAAGTTTTCACCTCTTAGATGACAGACCATTGTTTATGACGATGATGATGATGATCTGGTTGAGGATGTATTGGTTAAGGATGAGTCTCATAACTCGATGTTTTTAGCCTGAATGGAAACCAATAAGAGATCTGAGGTAGCTAGGACACTTACCTACTCTGATTTTCCGTCCATGTTTGTGTGGAATAGACCAAATAAGAAGTGGTTAGAAAGAAAGGTTTGTAGAACATCAGCTGGTCCTACAACTGTTGTAGTAGCAAGAATATGTCACGTTGCACATGGGGCTGGAGAGAGGTATTACTTGAGGGTTTTGTTGAATCATATTAAGGGTCCTACGTCACTCCCACATGCTATGAGAAACTTAGGAAATACTTTTATATTGGTTTCTAGTTTCACCGACGAGTAAAGGGGAGTGTGATTAGATTATGTGTGTTGTGTCCGCTGATAAAGGGGAGTATTTTTTCTTTATGGATACAGTGGAACAGGAAAGACTTTTATATGGATATCCCTTTCGGTAGGTTTGAAGAGTAAATGTGAGATCGTTCTGACAGTTTCTTCCAGTGATAATGCAACACTCTTGCTTCCAGTGATAATGCAACTCTCTTGCTTCCAGTGATAATGCAACTCTCTTGCTTCTAGGCGGTAGAACCGCTCATTCGAGGTTTAACATCCCAATAAATGTTGACGAAACTTCAACATGCAACATTCATGCAGGCATGAAACCTTATTATTCAATTATTTAAACGTCATTTGTAATATACTGTTCATATTACACCGGACATTTTCATATTTTAATCTTATAGGTTTAGGTACGGATCTTGTTGAGTTAGTGTCAAAGAAAAAGCTCATAATATGGGATGAAACACCTATGGTTAAGAAATGTTGTTTGGAAGCGCTTGATAGAAGTTTAAGGGACGTTATGCATTCTTATAATCCAAACAGCTCGCGTCTCCCGTTTGGTGGTAAGGTTATTGTTTTTGGCGGTAATTTTAGATAAATATTGCATGTTGTTAGTCATGGAAGTAGACATGATATTGTCTTCGCTGCAATCAATGCGTCATATTTGTGGTATCACTGTACGGTGCTTAGATTAACCCAAAACATGAGGGTTATACGTGGAGTTACTGAATTAGAAGCTCGAAAGGCTAAGTAGTTTCAGATTGGATATTGGACATTGAAGATGGCACAGAAGGTGAAAGTGTTAATGTAGAAGCTCAGATTACCATCCCTGAAGATATGCTACTTACATCTAAAGGTGACCCGATTACAACTATTGTTAACCATGTATATCCTTTGACTTACAATATTCAGGATCCACCGAGCTACTTTCAAGAAAGAGCTATTCTCGCCCCCTACCAATGAGATTGTTGAGAAGGTTAATGACTATATTCAATCACCGATACTTGGAGACGTGACCGATTGCTTGATTTCTGATAGTATATGTTCAAGCGAAGGTTTTGTTGATGATGGTGTCTACTCCAACGAGTTCTTGAACAACATCAAGTGTTATGGGTTTTCGAACCATGTTTTGAGACTGAAATATCAATTATGTCGATGAGAAACATTGATTAGTCTGCAAGTTTGTGTAACGGTATCAGATTGATAGTGAGGAGACTTGGAAAACATATCACCTAGACAGAAATTATATCTAGGAACAATGTAGGTCACAAGGTCTTCATTCCACAAGTAGGTATTACACCCACAAACTTGAAAAATTCCTGTTAATTTTCAAAGGAGACAGTTCCCAGTTGTGGTATGTTTTGTTATGACTACAAACAAAAGTTAAGGACACTCACTTGTAGAGGTTGGAATATATTTGCCTAGACCGGTCTTCAGTCACGGCTAATTATGTGTTGCTATCTCAAGAGTTACGAGCAGAGATGAATTAAAGATTATGATATGTGACTCTAAGGGCAAGGTTCAAGATACGACAACTAATGTTGTATTTGACAAAGTTTTTCGCAACATAATTTAAGATACGTTATATTTTCTACTTCATTTTATTTCATTCTCAATCAATGATATCAAGCGAGCATAACTTTTGAGATTACACTTATATCAAGTTTATCATCTTCTTTTTTCAGAATCGGATTATCGCAAGTGTGCTCGAGGCTTCACGGAAAAGGTTATCATTGAAATATGTATTATATTATATGTGCACAATTTTATTTGTTTTTTAAATTAGTTATTTTGAATATATTTTTTTTAATTGCATATGTATCGTTTATTTTTTTACATTTATTAATATTGTGTTTTTTATAATACAGATATAGTGAACACCCTGACTTGGTATGCCCCTGATGTAGTCATATCTATATGACGAACTAGGTCAACAATTATGTTGTTATTTTTTCTCCTATAAGTGTATACTTTTTAAAATAAAAATTCGTAACTAAATCAACAAAATATAATAAGAAAAATACATCTATAAAAGAAATACTCTTATAAAAAAACAAAAAATATATTTTAAAATACCCGTGCAAGACACGAGCACTAAACTAGTTAATTCCTAAAATGACACGTGTCATTAGAGTTTTCATGATGAGACACGTGAATTTAGACGATACTCTTAATATATATATATATAAGATAGATAATAGAAAATAAAATTATTAAAAATTGGTATTCCATGTTGGGCTTTTAATGGGCCTTGTTGGGCTTTCTTACACGGGCTTAATATTTTTAAAAATCTGGCCCGAATAAGTATATAAAAAAGGTTGAGATCTAATTTAAAAACCCTATTAACTTTCTTCATCAATGGCGCCGTGTTTCCACCACGGCAACATGAATGAAGATTTGTGGGTCGATATCCTGAAGAGAGTACCCATCCGAACCCTAGGGCAATTCCGATGCGTTTGCAAGTCATGGAACTCTATGATCTCATCCTCCTACTTTATCACTACTCACCACTCATTTACTCCTCCTTCCCATGAAACCTACATATTCATCGGTTACTTCACCATACACTACCGTATATTCGAACATCCCCTGTTCTACGCTTTCTGTAATATCAATGAACAACCCAGACCCAGGTTTTTCGACGTTCCTATTGAACAACCCCCGGGAGCTTCTTTCTTGTACAGAACCATCGGTGTCATCCATGGCGTTGTTTGCTTAGAACGAGAATGCCAATATAACAAGTGCGCCATTCTTTGGAACCCAAGTATCTCTAAGTACGTTGAAATCCATCCCTCGACTCAACACCAACAATGGCGCCGTGTTATAGGGTTTGGCTTCAACTCTCGCATGAATGAGTTCAAGGTCATAATAGAGGCGAATAAGGCCTTCGAGGTGTTCTCAACCCGACAAGGTAACTGGAAGAGCATCAATTCCGACAATATCGCCTCTTTTAAAATTCGTATGGGTGGATTTGGTACCATCTACAGTTGTTTTACTGACAACAATATCCACTGGATCGTAGAAAGACGAGTTAACCGGGAGAAGTCGATGTTAGTCTTCGATTGCGAATCCGACGAGTTTAAAATATTAGATTTTCCTAAAGAAATCATCAATGGTTTAGGATCTTGGAGGCTTGATGTTAAGCCTAGTTCCGGCAAGTTATCAGTGGTGCAAGTAACGAAACCGGGGTTGAGATGGCGCGGATCGGACGAGTAGGTGATGGAGAATTCTACGTGGAAGAAGCTTTCGGCCCGGGATAAGCTCGATGATGGTTACTTGAATAATAATGTTCTCCAACTTGGACTCTATGGTTGTGATTTTGAAGAATGGAGTCGCCGGCCGGGGAATTCCCACCTTTTCCGGCCAAGCTTGTTTTTTATGGACTGGAAAGCCGAGGGCAATTTCATCTGCCCTACCGAGACCCTACCATCCTAACTATCGGCATTACTTAGTGGATCTATCCTTCTAAATGATGAAGAAATTTTGTTTACTAAATCATAATTATTCTGATATATAATGTTGAATTTTTATTTACGACTCGTACGTGGATCTTCCAACCAATTTAACAATTATTCTGATAAAATTTTACTTCCTTTTATTTACTCGAGAGGAATTCTGAAGCTTTGTACTGAATGTATGCTACAATGGAGTTACTGCAAACTAGTAAGAACTTCTGTTTTGCCTTGTCTCGTAAAACAAACATCATTCTTGATGTCTAACAACCTTAAATACAGTATCTCTAAACCATGCGATCTCGTAGCCAGCAGGCTGTTATGTCTAACAATGTTACTAGTTTTGCTAAGTTTAACTCTCTCAAAGTTGTTACCTTATATCGGTTTTGCTTCTATCTCTATCTATGTTTGTTTTACGGAAACTTTCAAAATGTACAAACAAATTCAAGCAGACATTCCGTGATCCGGATATCATTGTCAAGTGGTATATACCAACTCATTAAGGCGTGTGTTCGCTACCTTGCTGATGAACCCTTCAATCTCTCTAAAATCCGACCACCAATATTGGCCCTTATTGGTGATTGATATGATAAGCTATGATAATCTCATACAATTTGATTTTCATAACCAACTTTTATGGCAAAAGACTAACATGTGTGTTATTCACCTTGTTAATCATTAAAGTTGCCCCATACAAACTTACTAGTGATCTCTCGCCTTCACTTACGCCATCTGACGAGTTCTTCCCTAGTCACGATCTAATGTGGTCGATGATTTCATCAACAATACTTAAGGAAATGTGTTATAACCTAGCAGTATCTCCTGGTTTCCTCTGGCCTAACAACTTTTGCTCGTTTTGTCTATGACCATTTAATTTTGTGTCGTTCATGGGCGGAATGGTTGATTTGTCTACACATCTAACAAAGAGTTGATTACCAAATGTATATGCGGATTTCATAATCTGTTATTAAAACTCAATTACAAATCAATTGATTTATTTATAGATGTTGTTGAAAAGCTCTAATTAGAGGTCACAAAGTCTAGCAAAGACTATTATCACAATATTATCTTAGCCACGACCTATGATACAATAAATACAAAATTAATATTAACAATCCAAATAAAATTAACGCTTACCAAATAATTCTAAAAGTGATAACCTTTCATTTGAAAAAAAAAGAAGTATAACCAAGGTTCTCGTGTTCTCGAAATTAAATCAAAACGTTAAAATGACCAATTCTCCTACTTTAATAGGAAGGTTTGAAATTATAAAAAAAAAACGGATTTACAAAATATTCAGTCTAATTTCTTAAACAAAGATACAATATTGTTCTCAAAAAACGAATATGAGTGAAGTTTTTTTTAACAATAACGAAAAGTTTTGCAACTGAATATGAATAAAAAACGAGTAAAAGTTTGTGCCATTTTTTAAAATGAATCTATATATACTACTTAAATAGAATCCTCTTATTCCACATGTCAACACCTTAGTCATGTCACTTAAAACTTTTTGGTCAATATTTACAATTTTACCATGTTAATTACAATTATATCATTATTCAATAACAATTTTAGGTCAAAATTAAAATATTTTTCATCTCATCGTGTCAATTCAACAAAAATAGTGTAAACCCGATTCAATCATTAATTAATGATTAACCCAACTCATACCAATAGGGCTCTTGGACGGTTGGACTCATTACAAGCCCAACTGACCCATCTTGCAAGCTATCTGTCACCATGTTATATGCAGGTTAATCCTTAAGAGTTGAAGTCTGTAGTTAACTAGTTATGGTTTTAAAAGAGCCTAGTTTAACCTTTAGTATCGTAAACGATTAACATAATATTAATATTTCGAGTATCGATTGTTGGTCTTCATGTAAGTGTTATTTCATTTATTTGAGTAAAATAAAATTAAGGTTTTTCATATTGGGTTTTCCTTGAATTCTCCACTTTTTGGGTCAATTCGTAATGCCGTGAATGATAGTATCGATTAGGGCTGAGCAACTTCGGTTCGGTTTACCTGAACTGAACCGAGCAATTTCGGTCCAGTCCGAACCTAAACCGACAATTTAGGTTCGGTCTTCGGTCCGTGTTTTTTAGTGTTTCGGTTTCGGTCTGAAACCGACAAAACCGATTAAAACCGAAAAACCGAAACCGAGATTTTATTATTGCTTAGCTGTGGCAATTTTAATTAGTATTGATGCGTAAATGAGATTGTTATGTTTCTAGGTTTTAACTCTTTATACTAAAATTGTTATATAATTGAAAATTTTATACGGGGTTGCTATTCGATCAGTCAAAGGAGACAACACGGGCGAATTCTGCATTTGGGGCGCCTCCATAGTGCGCCTCTGGGGCGCAGCCAGAGTATGTATCGGGGGCGCATCCAGAATGCGCCTCTGGGGCGGATTCAGGATGTGCCCCAGAAACACACTCTGGCTGCGCCCAGTTGACAGGTTTTCTTTGCGCCCGATAAAAGGGTCGAGCGTCGAGTTTAACCTAGCCCGGTGCGACTCTATATATTTTACGTGAAATCCAAATCAAAGTTCACGTCTCAATAAAAAATGGACATTAATATCTTAACATAATTTCAAATTGAGACCGTTAAAAGTTGGACATTAATTCAACAAGAGTTTAGCAAAATAATTGAGACCGTGCAAAATAATTGAGACCGTTAAAAGTTTAGCAAAATAATTCAGCAAGAAAGCAGAAGAAGAAAAAAAGCTAAAGTAATTACAAACTCTTTTATCACCTTCAAACTATACAAGTATAATCCTTGATGCTCAAAATCACAAAACCGGCAGCAATGGAACATGCTATATATGTTATAATCTATTGTCATCTGGTACGTACTCCTTCATCAACTCTTTGCTTCACAAACTAAATATGCTACATAGTTCCGAAGAACTAAAGATTCAAGTCATCACCAACATGAAATTTATAGAGTTGATTCTCAATTTTATCCAACTACAACCCGGCATCTTAGCTATCCCTTTTGCTTCAGTAACATTCTCAATCTTACAACATCATCTCAACCTTCATTTTGACAAACACCTTTGATCAAACAATGTAAGTTTTGAGAGTCTGAATGTGCAATCTCCAACAACTATTATCTGCTCACCAATATCTACATTATGAACTTTATGGCATGCACCAAGCAACATCCCGAGAACTAATTCATCTGAATTTCCGGGCATTCAGTTAATGAAGTCCCCAAGCTTCACTTACAACTTCATCTGCTATTATTTCTTGGATGAACTATGAATTAACACAACACAACAAAAAAAAATAATGAATCAACTTGGCATTTTATCAAACAATTGGTGTACATACCAAGTTACAACAATCTCTGCAATAAAAAAAATCAAGCGAGGAGTATAATCACATAAGATAGACGATTAAGAAGAAGAGACTCATGGGGTGAAGGATAACTGGGTTACAAATTCAAAAGTACAGCTTCAAAGAAGATATGAGGGGAGATGAATGTATGGAAAAACAAATTACTCAAATTACTCAAACAAGCTTCGTTAGAGATGTCACGGGTGATGATTCCTCGGAAGGTGCGTATACCGATATTTGACTTGCTTCGAGACTATGTCACCAATGAGTGTTTCAAGCTCTTGTGTGATAACTTCACCAAATCTAGGAGGACAAGAGATGATATTGTATGTCGGGATAGTTATTGTAGGGAAGCTCATGGAGTGCCATGTGTGCATGACTTTACCATAGCGATCCGGACAAGGAGAGCTATAACATTGAATCAGATCCACCTATTTTGGAAGCAAGTTCATTGTATTCCAATTATATTTTCCAATGATGACATGGATGATGATGGTGGTGGTGGTGGTGGTGATCCCATCAATCCGAGCCTAGTGTCGTTGAACAGATTCAAAGAAAGAATGGACTCTAACACGCTCACCCCTGATGAGATGGAGAAGATGACATTTTGCCTCGAGGACATCGAGAATCCGGGAAGTACCACGATGAAAAAGCCAACACAAAAGGTTTGGGCCAAAGGAAGACCACCAACCGTGAGATCAACAAGAAGAGAGTAAAGTTCATTTGAACATTCGACAAGGCGTGGTCTTGGACGTCCCCGTTCCGAGAGAGTGGTGGATCCGGATGACGGAGAGGCTACACCTAGACGTAGCCCTGGCCGTCCCCGAGGTTCAAAGGGGAAAAAAAGTAAAGAATGCAAGGCTACACTTGAAGAGTTAGTTTTCTTTACTCCTGTTTTTATGCATTACATATTTATCCCTATTAGCTCATTGTTCATTCTATTGTTTACCGTGTTCTTCATCTTTTATCTTGATTTTCTTGAATTTTTTTCTCCACTCCATCTAGTCAGCTACGTTGTAAAGGAAAGGAACCAATTGATGTAGATGCTACACCTGAGGTTACACATGATGATGGAAAATATACTTGGAAAGAAGGGGAATTCCGAAAATTCATGGAACCATATGTGAATGGAGCCATGAATGTGTTAGGTGAAGGTAATTGCAGATACAAATCTATTGCTTTGGTTTTGGGCTTTCCAAATGAAGATTTCTTAGTAAGAAGGAAAAAGATACTTATGAAGTTGAACTTGAAAAGAACAATATATTCAAAGATGAGTATTTAATTTTATAAAATTTAATAAAATGATGATAATATATATATATAACATGATTATACATGTGAATCTATACAGTGCACCGTATTCACCACATTTATAAATGTGCTTAAGAATGTTAACTGGACTAAAAGTGCTCCATGCCCACGTAGATATTGGATGGAATTGCCTATGATTGGGTGTGCTGCAGACACATACTATAAGATAGCCCTAGTTATCCTTAATAATAGCGCGTCAACATTCCTTCCTATGATAGCCAGCACACCTAATCAAGGCCCACCGTATTCACCACATTTATAAATGTGCTTAAGAATATTAACTGGACTAAAAATGTTCCATGCCCACGTAGATATTGGATGGAGTTGCCTATGATTGGGTGTGTTGCTGACACATACTATAAGATAGCCCTAGTTATCCTTGATAATAGCGCGTCAACATTCCTTCCTATGATAGCCAGCACACCTAATCAAGGCCCGCCTACGGTGATCCGTACGATAACGTGTGTCTTAGACAACACACACTTTGTAGAGGTTAGTCGAAGTTTTACATTATCTCATTTTAATATAACTTATAACGGGGTTGTTATTCGATTAGACACGAGAGGCAACACGGGCGTATTCTAGATGTGCCTCTGGGGCGCATCCAGAGTGTGCCTCTGGGGCGGATTCTGGATGTGCCCCAGAGGCGCACTCTAGATGTGCCCCAGAGGCGCACTCTAGATGTGCCCCAGAGGCGCACTCTGGATGTGCCCCAGAGGCATACTCTGGATGCGCCTCGTACTCGAAATTCGATTCCCATGACTCATTTGTATTTTTTTGACTGACCGAATAAAATCGCTCGTTTAATAATATTGTTATTTTATCGAGATTTGTTAATTTTATTTTTAAGTTCATTTCTGTCCAAAACCTAAACCGATATAATCCGTTCGGTTTTAGACTCGCATAATTCAAGTTTTCGGTTTTCGGTCCAAACCGAAACCGAACCTAATTTTATAGGTTTGATTTTCGTGCCATGTTTTTGGGAAATTCGATTTTCGGTTCGGTTCGATTTTTGTCTGTTCAGTACTATTTTGGGCATATGCTCAGCCCCAGTACCCATGGGTTGTTTTGCACTCATAGTTGGATCACAATGTAAATCGATAGAAAATCCAAAAGAGAGGAAATTAAGCACTAGATACGCAAGCCCTTATTAAAAATCCAGCTAAACTTAGCCTCGTGCGGCTTCAACTTCTTAGCTCTCTCATCAGCTCTCTCCTGAAGCCGCCTAATCCTCGGCGCCAACCCGCAAACAAACTCCTGAGCCGCCCTCCCTTCACTACTAAGCCCCACAACCTCCTCAAGCCGCCACCTCGCCACCAAATACTCCAAAATATCAGCGTAGTCCGAAGCCGTGTACACCCCAAGCCGCTGCGCCACCGCCGCGTAATGCTCGAACAATTGTGGGTCCTGCCCGTCGTACATTAGGTGAGCTGGCATCGTTATCTTTTTCCTCATCATGTCTGCTATTGCCACCATCGCCCCCGTCGGGTCCACCTCCAGTACTTTCCCAACGATTCGTTGATACGCGTGTTCATGGCGCTTCTCGTCCGCTGCTATCGTGCCGCATATCCGGGCGAGGACGTCGTCACCGCGAACCTTGGCAAGACGAGCTGTGTTGCCGTGGGAGACGGCGGTGGCGCGTTCTTGGAACGACGTGTAGATGAACCCTAGATATGGGTCCTTGTCTGTCCCTGGCTCCTGCGCACGTCCTCCATATTAACCAACAAAAAAAACAAACATATTGTTTACACGGTTTAAGATTTCGTTAACGCAAGGTGTCATATTTTTTTTTTTTCGGGTTAAAATTAATGTAGAAAATTATCAGGATCCGAAACCCGTAAAGTTCACGGTTACGGTATCTGTAACTGTGACATTATGACGATTGCGGGATCCGTATGCGTGGTGCAATAACGAAATCTTGAACCGTGCAAATACGACTTCCGTAATTTTAATAAATAGTGAAAATAGATGGTAAATTAGTAAATTACCATGCCGGAACCGATCAAATACTGAACGGTGCGCTCAACCATGCGCATATCAACCCGACCCGACAAATACAAAAAGGAACGGAGCAAATCCCCATGGCGGTTCTCCTCAGCAGTCCAGCTACGGATCCAAGTAGCCCAAGGACCCGGATCCGTACCCGATTGAGCCTCCAAACCATCTAAAGTAGTCAACATGGATTGGTAAGTAGGCAAAGCATCCTCAGTAATCATATCCCCTACAAGCACCACAAAGTAATCATCAGAGAGCTCGTCCGTACGCTCACGTAGGGCCCGCACTTCCTCATTGAACTCATCCAACGGCCGAGATGGTTCCGGAAGGAAATCTTGCGGCTGCCAGCACTCTTCTACCGGTTTCAAAAGCGGAAGAACGTGATCCTTGGCCCACCCCTCTATTGACTTCATCACCTCTCGCTGTACAGGTGGCATTATGGGCATTGCCTGAGGACGTGCCGGAGTCGCCACGGCGGAGATCGGTGATCGGCGGTGGATGGGGGCGGCGCGTGATGGATTGAGGAAGGCATTTGAGGGAGATGCGAGAGAGAGTGAGTGGGAAGCCATGGTCTTTCCTTCTGGTTATGTATGGAGAGTGGAGAGCGTGATAGAGATTATTTAAAGGGGGAGAAGAAGAAGTTTGATTTGCTAGTGTCATGGTTGGGAAAATTGGGTTGATTTACTACTGTAGAATGCATGGAAAACAGGGGCACATGTGGAAACCAGGGTGCTTGCAGTGGTTTTGGGATTTCTAGGGGTGAAAACGAAGGCTATTCATATTATTACTTAATTCAATTTAAAAAACGTACTATGAGCTGATTTCGAAATTTAAATTGTTAAACGACTTAAGCTTTAATTCTAGTTTTAAAGAGGAAGGGTGAATTTTACAATTACACCAATGTTGAAATGTGTAGAGTAGTGATACTAAGCGGCCCAATACTTGACCCATATATCGCCATCATAATTAGACTTGTACAAAAACGGGTCGAGTCGTCTTGTGAAAAATGGACGATGGTTGATTAGGTGGTGGTCCGATTACAACTTAGATGGAAAAAGTAAAAATCATCATCCGACTTACCAACCGACTTACCAACCGACTTGAGGTTCACCTAAGTTTCAACTATGGTTCATCCGAAATTTGTCTTTTACCTAAGTTTCAACCGAGGTGGTATATTGTTTTATAATTTGCAAGTTCATTTGATTAAATGTTGTTATGGCGAGTCTAATATAAATTACAAGGTAATGTATCGATGATTCTAAAGCATGTGATTCTTTTTTCTACGGTAATAAAAAAACTCGCCCAATTATCTACTTCATGGTTTAGGGTGAACGGGTTCTCGGGTGGGTGATGCTTTGTGAACAATTTCTTAGTATGAGTCGGGTGATGGAAGAGATAAATACACCCATCACTTGACGCAATATCATTCCTAGTTACGAGAGTGTATCTTGGTCTAATCTAGATTGAGCATTCTTACATACTTGAAAGATTGAATATATTTATAGATTATAGAATTTGTACAACATTTCTGGTGCATACAAAGAGAGCATAAGAGAAATCATGGCAGCAGACAGAATATCAGAATACATTAAGCTTCGACTCCTATAAGAAACTTGATCATAAATAGCCATAAACTTGGTTGATGCAGATAAGCGTTGACACTTGAAATATTCAATCCGAAATCAAACATGGCTAAAAGAAGAAGTAGCAGCTCCAGCTGCAGCTTCAACAGCAGCACGACGAACAATATCTGAAGCAATAGGCTCAGATTCAAGATTAGATCCCTTATAACCACTGTGGATGTCCTCCTTCTTGATGTGTTCATGCACATTGACATCACCCTCCACGTCAAGGGCCTTGATCTTGGTCCCGTGTGGTCCCGGGATCACGACCTCATGCACCTTCACACGCCCCTCCACGTCAACCTCCTCGCTTTCTCTCCCAACCTCTCTCTTCTTCCTCTTCTTGATCAGACACCGCCATAGGAAGGCTGCTCCTAGAAGCAGCAGACTTCCAAGTGACACCGCCACTATCACTATCACCACTTTGTGGTGGTGGTGGTGGTGGTGCGGTGCTGGTGGGTAGATGCCATTGTTATCAGGAGAAGCCATATATATTGACTCTTTGATTATTTGATGGATATATTGATTGAATGCAATTGAGTGAACTGGGTTCCATATTTGTAGCACCAAGGTTGATTGTGTATCTGTAATATCAATTTACAATTGCTTTCAAGTTACTGCGAAGCCAGGAGATTTGATTGCAGTACAATACACCCTCCCAAACCTTGTTTGTTAATTTGCTTCTCCTTCCTAAACAGAAGGTAAGAACATAAAGACTTAGGCCCGTTTGTTTTAAACTCCGGAAACGAATCCGGAAACGAAAACGGAATGAAAATGAATCTAGTCTACATATGCACCCTGTTCATGAATTTTTTTTTGAAATCATTCGTTGTGGTCTCATGCAAAATGCAGTTTCTCTTATTTTGTTTCCTATAGGGTATCAAAATAATCAAATTATACCTCAATTAGTTCAAACCACAAGAAATGATTCCAAAAAATTTCATGAATAAGGATATATGTATGGACTAGATCCGTTTCCATTTCGTTTCCGTTTCAAGAGTTTAAAGCAAACGGGCCCTTAGAAAATAAGAAAAGGATACACACATGAAATGAAAGGGAGTAGACATATTTTTAGTTGATCAACCTATAGATACATCTGATCCTTCTGGAGAAGGTAAGAGAAAAGGATTTCATTCCAAACGTCAGGTACACCGGGTAGACACCAGTGAGAGCAGTCGGGAACGGAAGGATTGTCACTCCATGTGCCAACATGTGCGTCGCTCCGGTATGCTGTCATGGGAGTCACATGAAGAGCTGTTGTGGGTAATGTCATGTTTTTTACCACCTTCAGAATCATGTCTGACAACGGGTTTCGTTCCAAGCCTCTTGTTCTTGACATTGGCTTTCGACTTACCTTACAGATATGATTACGTGCACTGCAGTAGATTACAATGGTTATTCTCAGTTTATGACAGAAGAAAGGATGCTGTCATTGGAATGCACAGAGTTGCCAATCTACCTCCAGTGAGAAGACTCGAGAGTCCGAAAGAACACATGGGTCCGTTTAGGATTGATTGAAGAATCAACCCAGGAGGACCAGGTACGTAGTGCGTACTTCAACGCAGTTTTTGTCGACATCCCAAGCTTCAATGATCCTCCCATTTGAAAATAAACACCCCTGTCAAGAAAATTTTATAATTACTCAAAATAACAAGAAGCACAATCAGATATATGGACGTTTCCGGGTCAAATTATCCACTTCAGGAATTCAGATGAGGAAATGAACATCAACTTTCAAGCATTCTCCTAGAATTGATCAAGAGAAACTCAAATTAGAGGCATGTTCACAAAGCAGAGAATAAACAGTAAAGTAAGTGACCATAAAAAAGTTTGAAATCTTTGAAAATGATTTGCATCAGATTATTGTAAGGATTTTCAGCATTTATTGTACACAGATAACTACACTACCATAAAAGGAAGAACAAACATAACGAAAAAGACTGATGCATCTTCAGCATCAGTCTTTTTCCAATCAAACAAAACACATAAGCATCTCCAGCATGAAATATGCAAACTTACAGATCAAAAAGCTTTGTCTTTGTCCACCAGTGGCCAGTATTAAATATCAAGACATCTGAATCAACCCACTTCTGGCTAATATCATCCAGCTTATCAAGGTTAAGCGTCGACTTCACCCTTTTTGGTGCGCGTCTAGGAGCTGGACCAGGCAAAACCAAGAACACAGAGCGATAGAATTCAACTGTGAAATTGTAAGAACTAAATCTAACACTCAAAAACCTAATTTCCTTGGTAATTTGGTTGCCATTTACTTCATACACGCTCTTCTTGTCCTCAATTCCATTCATAAGTATACAGATAAAAGATTCCCACTGGGTTCTGCTCAATGAATCCCCAACGAAAACAATCCGCTTCCCGCGAAGATAATCAAGAAGTAGAGGCACATTCAACCTAGGAATCTCACAGTTCTTGGGCTTCCACCTCCATTTCATGTAATCTTTATCTTTCCTTCCATTTGCCAAGCAATTAAACCCTCTTTCAGCAAATGGACAGTCAGATGCATTATACAAAGGGAGAGTTTCATCAGGAATCCATTTTCCATCAAACAAATTGCATTTTCCAATTGAAGTTTGTACAGGTCGTGAGCTAGGAACATGATAGGTACCGATTGTAATCAATAACGTGCAGCACACAGCTCCGAGGAAATAATATGAAATTCGAGCATTGCCCGGATGAAAACTTTGAATCTTAGTGATTAATTTGTTCAAAACCGCAAATGAACTCCAATCTAAGTAACCCAACATGCTTGAATCTCTAGGTTCAACCAGAAATCGTATCAGCTTAAAAAATCCATATGCAAATCTAAGGGATAAGTAAACAGTAAATAAGCAAGCATTTGAGAGTACAATGAGATCTCAAAATAGGAAGAGTAATCAGAACTCAGAAGACAAACCCAATAATCTGGAGTCTCCAAAGGGTTGGCTGAGTTGAAAGAAAGGAATATGGAGAGAACATTCGAGTGAAATAGTTGAAGATTGTGATGAACTGCTTCTATATTTAAGGGTCAACGTGGTAGAGCAAGATCTCAAAGCTTGTATTCTTCATTTTTTGATTTGGACGTAGCAACTGTAATTGAATGGCAGTGGAGGTGTCTTAATAGCGTGTCGGTGACTCGCCATAGAAATGCAATTTGGGTGATTTTTTATATTTATTTTTGGACTGATTTGTTTTGTTTGGTTTGGAAGTACAATTGTACACATGAATAGTTGGAGATGGATACTGAACTAGATTCTGCTTTATCAAACTTTTAGCAGTTTAACCCGAAAATAAGCTTAACTCTCAGTTATCAGTAGTCGGCCATAACATTTGTAATCAAAAGTTTACCATTTCTGATCAATGTTTAAGATTAATGTAAACCTGGATGGTCGGAAAAAAAAAGAAACGAACTCAAATGATGATTATAAAGATAGGACTTTTTCCAGAATAATAATAAATATTTTTCAGAAAATTTTCAGATGGTATCCTTGTGTTTTAGATTTTTTCGTATTTTGGTCAAGTGTTTTTCACTTTTGGGATGGTGACCTTTAACTTTAGCCTTTTTCCGCATTATACCCTTCGACCCAAATTAATATTTTAAGGGAATAAAAAGACGAGTTATTCATTCAACAATATTACAAATACCTTTAAAATAACTGTTAATAATGACTAGCAAATAATAATTATATTTTTTCCCCTCAAAATGTTTGAGTTAACATACGGATGTTATAAGGGTATATTCCGAAAAATTATAAAGTTCAAGGGTACCATCCGGAAACTGAAAAACTTATAGGCATAATCCGCAAAAGTTTAAACACAGGGACACAATGGACACTGTCCGCAATTTTCCTATTTTTAAATAAACTCAAATAATAACTAAGGTCTTATAAGGGTGAGTTGGTTAAGTAGGTACATAACGTATTTTTGTGTATATAGTAGATATGTTTTGTAATGTGTAGATAAAGTAGGCACTTAAAATTATGTAGAAAAAGATTAATTAGAAAAAAATAACAGATATTACCTAATTTGGAGATATTCTCTCTCCTATATTTAATAAAAGATTCCTAATTAAACTTTTGAATATACACAATATTAATACACAATTTCAATTACACAACAGTGATACATAATTTCAAATACATAATGTTAATAAATGAAAGACTTGTGTAACAAAAAAACCTTGTGTACGAAATACTCGAGCATACACAAATTCAATTACACAATAGTGATACATAATTTCAAATACATAATGTTAATAAATAAAAGACTTGTGTAACAAAAAACCTTGTGTACGAAATACTCGAGCATACACAATTTCAATTACACAATAGTGATACATAATTTCAAATACATAATGTTAATAAATAAAAGACTTGTGTAACCAAAAACCTTGTGTACGAAATACTCGAGCGATATAAAATGACTCGAGTATACATAATGTACCTACATATTAATCAGGAAAGAAATTCAGTGAAAGGTATTTCGTACACAAGGTTTTGGTTACACAAGTCTTTTATTTATTAATATTGTGTATTTGAAATTATGTATAAATATTGTGTAATTGAAATTGTGTATTATTAATATTGTGTATCTTCAAAATAATACACAAAGTTTAATTAGTCCAACTGGTATAAGGGTGGGAGGAAGGGGCAACTCGTCCAAAGTTCGAATCCTACCTTTTACAAAATATTTTACTTATTATAATTAATAGGATAAATAAGAATGTTTAGTTACCCGATATAACAGAAAATAAAATTTAATTGATTATTAATAAGAGAGAGAAGAATCTTTAAATTCTTCCTCTTTTAGTGATTATCCAACTCATTTATCTTTATTTTTTTTTGTTAAAATTAGGGTGCCTAGTTTGTATCTGATATACAAAAAATACCTTCTTTCACCAATCTTCTCGTCTTATAATGCAGCATTGGGCCTCCTTTTAACCCCCGGAGATCTAATTGAACATTCACTACATCAGCATGTAGCTGACGACAAGAGTTCCACTTCGTTCTATTGGGGATTGATCATTCTCTACAAAGGGACAAAATCTCAGCTATTACAAAGTCCTTTATCCGGGCAGTACACCAGCGGAGTTCAAAACTAGTTATCGCCTACAAACAAGCCAACACAAATAATGATAAAAGGTGCAGCAAGGTCAGCTTAATACACTAGCAGAAGAATGGCATCAAAGAAAACAATTACACAATTCAGCTTAATGCCTCCATAACCTTACTACAAAAGGACAAACAATCTCAGCTATTCCAAAGGACCAAAGTCCACACTTTCAAGCGTGGAAAGTGGAACCTAATTCATGGGTAATTAGGCACACAACAACCTCTTATTTCGAACATTTAGCTAACCTCTAAATTTATGAGCCAGCATTAAAGATGCTTAAACCAATTAGCTAACCTGGCAGGTTCAACAATTTATCCCTTCTCACAAGTGTTTTTCATTTCTGAGTTTGCAAAGTTCAGCAACACTTCCTAATGAGACTGCAAAGCCAACATTGTGGGTTGAAAGATGCTTGAGGATTGCGCAATACACTTATTGGAAGAGAAAAAAAAAAGAGGTAGAACAACAGTTCCAAACTACAATCCATAAACAAACTTGGACAGGCAGATCAGTCTCCACACAAATCAAGTTTCATGACAGGTCTCCCCTCCTCCTTCATCCGGGCTTGGGACCGGTTGTGCGCAATACACAAGCGGAGTTAAAAACTTGTATCATCAACCAAACAAAACAACATACAGATAATGATAAAAACACTTCCCATCTTGCACAAGCAGAGTTAAACAATTCAGCATCATACACGAGCCTATAGACCTTACAACAACAATCGGGCAAACAAACCTCGGCTTTTCCAAGTCACCTAAGCAGTTACACTTCTCAAAAGCCAAGCAGCAAATGAGATAAACTAAGGACCACATTTGCAGGAGCAACCTTAATCACCTCAGAATTACAAGATGCTAGCCAATTTGAGATATACTACCATCACACCATGTTAGATTCACTGAATCTAGCGAGCAGATATATTTAATCACTGACAACAAATCAGATGCAGCATAAGGAGAAGTGAATCAGGCCATAGCAGAATCTTTATCAAGCAACACCACAATCATTACAAAGGTCATCATAGGTGTAGTCTTGTCGACTGAAAAGCAGAACTAAAATTATCACATCAATCTCCAAGTGCTGATAACATGCGTGCAGCATATATAGAGATGCAGATCAGTGTAACTCACAGGAGACACGAGCGCTAATACAAAACCGACAAGGAAACTTCTTTCTCTGCACTTCCATCATAATCAAATGCTACCTCCACTACAAGTTATTTGAGACCCTAGTAGATCCATCAGAATATAATCGTAATCTATGATTAGAACCCAACAATAAATTGATGAAGAAAGTAATTTGCAAAGTAAAATAATTAATTCATCTGGCAAGGTGGCCTTGAAATTGATGCTTGCAAAACATTTGCTTTGGAGCAATTCCAAAACCTACCAGAAAACACGATACTGTAGGTGAAAAATCGGCAACTGGAAACCAACTAGGGAAAGCTTAGCCATTTGAGATTAGTCCAAGGAAGGGATGAGCTCAAACATCCACTCTCACATAACTATCAAGTCCAAAACTTACCGGAAAACACAACATTGTCAACAAGAAAGAAGTATTAAGGCCTTAAAATGAGCAACTGTAAACTAATTAGGGAAAGCTTAGCCATATGAGATTAGTCTAAGGAAGAGATGACCTCCGAATGCCACGTTTGTAAGCTTGTCCCCTTGAATATAAACAATGATGCAGAATCCTACCAAAATCAAATCAGGGTCGTCCACAGTCAGTGCTATAGCTTTGCAACTTCTACTAGTCAACAGTAAGATCTCTCGTTCCACAATTATTCCATAATGAATTGAACCTACAAAGTAATTTTCCATGTACACTCATTTGGTAAGGTGGCCTTGAACTTATGCTTGCAAAAGCATGTGTGCTCTCACATCACTATCCATCATAATCCTACCAGGAAAAACACAATGTTGTTTCTCGATTACAACATGAAGAACAGAAAAAACGATCTATACAGGGAATTCTTAGCCATAGCTAATGTCAGAAGGTTCTTGAAGTTGAAACACAAAATATCTAACAAGATCAAATCCCAAAAGCAAAAAGATGAAGACATATTAGCTTGGAAATGAAATGAGCTTAGCTATTGTCAGTGAAGACGTCATCAAATAAAGAAAATAAATCTGACATTACAGTCATTTCGAATCTACATAGTCAAGGGTAATAGACGCTGAAAATAATCTATCAAAACACTGACGCAGATAACAATATCAAGAGTCCAATTTCATAACATATATGGCCTTGCACTTCACCAGTAATCCAAAACCTAACAAAAAGGGAGATCAAAGACTGCAGAATAAGAAATAACTGATGAGAATAAACAAGGAAGTGATAGGCATTTCCAAATATCAGAATTCTCGGGTGAACAATGATTTCTGAAGCTAACGAAAACATATCAGGATCATGAGAAAGAAGCTTTGACATTACAAACCCATAATAGAAAAATCAAATGAAAACAACACTTCTCTTGGAACTTGGATGCCCAAGCACAAAATTTTCCACTTCTGCT
Source organism: Fagopyrum homotropicum (assembly GCA_033239125.1). NCBI lineage: Eukaryota > Viridiplantae > Streptophyta > Magnoliopsida > Caryophyllales > Polygonaceae > Fagopyrum > Fagopyrum homotropicum. Next base: position 7,582,373 of record BSWB01000006.1, on the reverse strand, counting down.
CCTGCTACAAGCTATTACAACCCTAGAAAAACCATTTAATAGAACTATAATAAACAACTAGGCTTCTCAAACCAAATTTAGAACCCAATAATGAATTGAAAAGAATAAAATTTTCCATGTTCGCTCATTTGTCAGGGTGGCTATCAAACTTGATGAATGCAAAGCATATGTGCGTCCCAACATGACCAGTCGCCCCAACTCCTACCAAGATACAAAATATTGTCACCGAGAACAAAGTACTAAGGCCTACAGGAATCAGTAATTGAAAACTAAACAGGGAGCTTAGCTATTAAAAAGAGGAAGAAGAGGAGGAGATCACGGCCCTCCTATGTTCACTTCGTTTGGCATGGTGGCCTTCAAACTTAAGGCATCCATGAAAATCATATGTGTGCTCCAACATGACTTGTCTACCACGAAAACAAAACATTGACAACAAGAAAGAAGTAATAAGACTTAAAAGAATCAGAGTCACCAAGAAAGTGGATTTACATTGCAAATTCAAAAATAATAAATGAGTGAAAAAACACACTTCTCATGTCAAATTATCTCATGTGAGAGAACTAGATGTCCATGTGCAAAATCTTCCATTTTAATCATCCACCCCGTCCACTAAAAGTTATTTATGACCATAGCAGAACCAACCATAAAAATATAATCAATAATTAGATATCTCAATCCATAATCAGAACCCAAAAAATGAATTGATGAAGAAAGCAAAATTTGAATTTCACTCATTTGGCAATGACACCTTGAACTTAATTGCTCGCAAAATATCTGCTATGACATGGCTAGCCCTTAACCCTACCAGAAAACACAATAGTGTCAACAAGAAAGAAGTCTCAAGGCTTAAAATGGGCAACTGAAAACAAATTAGGGAAAGCTTAGCTATATGAGATTAGTCTAAGGAAGAGATGGCCTCCAGATGCCACGTTTGTAAGCTTGTCCCCCCCTTGCATATAAACAATGATTTAGAATCCTACCAAAACCAAATCAGGGTAGTCGAATCAGTGTTATAACTTTGCAACTTCTACTAGTTATTTAAAACCTAAGAATCAGTGTTATAACTTTGCAACTTCTACTAGTTATTTAAAACCTAAAAAACCCATCTGACTGTAGTCGACAATAAGATCTCTCATTCCAAATTTAAATCCAATAATGAATTGAATCTACAAAGTAATTTTCAATGTACACTCATTTGGTAAGGAGGCCTTGAACTTATGCTTGCAAAAGCATGTGTGCTCCCACATCACAATCCATCATAAACCCTACCAGGAAAACACAATGTTTTCATCGAGAAAGAAGTCTAAATACTTGAACAACAGCAAAAAAAGATCCAAACAGGGAATTCCTAGCCATAGCTATTGTCAGAAGGTTCTTGATGCTGTTGCACAAAATATCTAACAAGATCAAACCCCATGAGCAAAAAAGTGAAGACATTAGCATGGAATGAAATGAGCTTAGCCATTGTCAGTGAAGAAGTCATTAAGTATATATGACATTATAGTCATTTCGAATCTGCACAGTCAAGGGTGGTGACAGGCGCTGAAAATAATCGATCAAAAAACTGATGCAGATAAACAATATCAAGTGTCCAATTTCATGACATATACGGCCTCGCATTCACCAGTAATCCAAACCTAACAAAAAAGATAGTAGCCACAATAAGGAAGATCAAAGACTGCAGAATAAGAAATTACTGATGAGAATTAACAAGATATACGGCATTTCCAAATATCAGAACTCTCGGAACTTGGATGCCCAGAATAAATAGTTAACAAGATTAAAATCCAAGAGCAGATTAGCCCGGAATAAATAAGCCTAGCCATTGTTAGTGAAGAAATCATCAAATCAAGAAAATAAATCTGACATTATAATCATTTCGAATTTGCATAATCAAGGGTGAGAAATACTAAAAATAATCGATGAAAAAAAATTGATGCAGATAACAATATTAAGTGTCCAATTTCACAACTTATACAGCCTCACACACTTCTCCAGTCATTCAACCCTAACAGAAGAGATAGTAGTCACAAAAAGGGAGATCTAAAACTGCAGAATGCAGAATAAAAACATCCTGTTGAGAATAAACAAGGAAGAGATACATGCCATTTCCAAATATCAGAAGTCTCGGGTGAAAAATAATTTCAGAACCTAACAAAATATATCAGGATCGTGAGAAAGAAGCTTTGACATTACAAATACAGAACAGGAAAATCAAATGAAAAAGACACTTCTCATGGAACTTTGATGTCGAAGCACGAATCTTCCACTAACTGATCCCGCTATAAGCTATTACAACCCTAGCAAAACCATTGAATCGAACTACAATCAATAACAAGGCTTCACAAACCAGAATTTTCCATGTCCACTCATTTGGTAGGGTGGCATTCAAACTTGATGCATGCAAAGCACATGTGCGGCCCAACATAACTAAGTCGCTCCAAACCCTACCAGGACACAAAATATTGTGACCAAGAATGAAGAATCAAGGTTAAAAAGATATTCAATTGAAAACTAAACAGGGAGCTTAGTAATTAATAAGAGGAAGAAAAGGATGAGATCATGGCCTCCTATGTTCACTTGTTTGGCTGGTGGCCTTGAAACTAAAGGCATGCAAAAGCATATGTGTGCTCCAACATAACTTGTCGTTCCAAACCCTACCACGTAACAAAATATTGTCATCAAGAAAAAAGTATTAAGGCTTTAAAGAATTAGCAATTGAAAACTAAACATGGAGCTTAAGGAAGAGATGGCATCACATGCCACATTTCAAAGTAAGATCCCTTGTACATAAACAGTTATTTAGAAACCTACCAAAAACAAATCAGGGTCACCGAGAAAGTGGATTGACATTGCCAATTCATAAATAATAGATCAATTGAAAAAAGCACTTCTCATGTCAAGTTATCTGATGTGAGAGATTTAGATGTCCATGTGCAAAATCTTCCATTATAATCAACCGCCCCGTCCACTACAAGTTATTTATGACCATAGCAGAACCATCCATCAAAATATAACCAATAACTAGATATGTCAATCCGTAATCAGAACCCAAAAATTATTTGACGAAGAAAGCAAATTTTGAATTTCACCCATTTGGCAAGGTAGGTGGTCTTGAACTTAATGCTTGCAAAATATCCTCTGTGATACAGATAGTCATTCAAACCCTACCAAAAAACACAATATTGTAAACAAGAAGAAGACAGTATGCTTAAAACCGGAAGATGGAAACTAGTTAGTGAAGCTTAGCCATTTGAGATTAGTTTAAGGTAGAGATGGTCCCAAACATCAGCTCTGACATAACTAGCCATTCTATACCCTACCAGAAAACAGAATATTGTCAACGAGAAAGAAGTCTTAAGCCTTGAAATGGACGAAAACTAATTAGGGAAAGCTTAGCCATTTGAGATTAGTCTAAAAAAGAGTTGGCCTCCAAATGCCCCGTTTGTAAGCATGTTCCCTTGAGTATAAACAATGATTAAGAATCCTACCAAAAACAAATCAGGGTCATCAAGTCAGTGTTGTAACTTTGCAACTATTACAAATTATTTAAGACCTAACAAAACCATCGGACTATAGTCAACAATAAGATCTCTCAATCAAAATTTAATATCCAATGATAAATTGACTAAAGTAATTTTCAATGTTCACTCATTTGGCAAGGTGGCCTTGAACTTGCAAAAGCATGTGTGCGTGTGCGCGCTCCCACATCACTATATCCACCATAAACCCTACCAGGGGAAAAAACAATGTTGTCATCAAGAAAGAAAATATATACCTGAAGAACAGCAAAAACAATCCAAACACATCACTATGTCCATCATAAACCCTACCAGGAAAAAAAAATAATGTTGTCATCAAGAAAGAAGTCTATATACTTCAAGAACAGCAAAAACAATCCAAACAGAAAAATCTAAGACATAGCCATTGTGAGAAGGTTTTTGAAGCTGTAACACAAAATATCTAACAAGATCAAATCCCAAGAGCAAAAACGGTGAAGAGATTAGCAAGAAATAAAATGAGCTTAACCATTGTCAATGAAGATGTCATTGAATCAAGAAAATAAATTTGACACTAATCATTTTGAATACTACCAGAAGAAGTATGACACTGTAAGTCTAGGAATAAGCAATAGTAAAGTGAACATGTGAAAGATTAACCCTAATAAGATAGACTGTCTGCTGCCATATTTTAACTAAATTATAATCAATTCACACTCCAAAAACTAATTTCAAACACAAAATATACGTGAAAGAGATTGGACATTTCACATATCAATTGATACAAATACCTAGCATATAAGATGTGTTCAGATAATCAGTCAAAAGAAATGGAAGTTTATTAAACCTGCACGGTCAAGGGTGATAAATGCTGAAAATAATCAATCTAAAAACTGATGCACATAATAATCTCTAGAATCCAATTTCTCATAACCCACCAGCCAAACCCTAACAGAAAAGATAGTAAGCCCCAAAAAGAAGGGTGACTGCAAAGTGCAGAGTAAGAAATATACTAATGAGAATTAACAGGGAAGAGATATGCCATTTCCAAATACCAGAACTCTCTAGTGCCACAACACTTAGCAAGATCAGTTGTCCATTGTCACGTGAGAACCTAGCAAAATCCACCAGCAATAACCAATGAAAGGTATTGACACTAAGAAAACAAGAACACAAGGGAGTAATGGAGAAAGAGATTAATCTAAGGAAGAGACAGCCCTCACACGTTATATTAGAAGACATGTTCGCTTGCGCATGAACAGTTATTTCTAAACCTAACAAAATCATCAGGATCACGAGAAAGAAACTTTGACATTGCAAATCCAGAACAGGAAAATCAACAGCAAAAGACACTTCTATGCAACTTTGATGCTCAAGAACGAAATCTTCCATCAAAATCCTTTATGCTTCCGCTACAAGCTATAACGACCCTAGCAAAACCACTGAATCCAACTATAATCAATAAGAAGGCCTCTTCAGGACTCAAACCAAATTTAGAACCCAATAATGAATTGAAAGTAAGGACAAAATTTTCCATTTTCACTGATCAGGCAGGGTGAACTTGAAACTTAACACATGTGCGCCCCAACATAACTAGTTGTTCCAAACCCTACCAGAATACAACATATTGTCACCAAGAAAGAAGTATTAAGGCTTAAAAAAAATCGGAAATTGTATTAGGCATTAATAGGAAGAAGAGGAAGAGGTCATATTCTAAGGAAGAAATGACCTCCCATGTTCATTCATTTGGCATGGTGGCCTTGAAACGTAACGCATGCAAAGCATATATCTGCTCCAACTCCAACATAACCGGTCGTTCCAAACCCTAGCAGGAAATAAAACATTGTAACCGAGATACAAGTATTAAGCCTTAAAAGAATTGGAGATTAAAAACTAAACAGGGAGCTTAGCCACTAATATGATGAAGAAGAGGAAGAAAACATATTTCAAGGAAGAGATGGCCTCCCATGCCACATTTGTAAGAATGCTCCCTTGTGCATAATTGTTTGGAAACCTACCATTCATCAAAATATTATCGATGATAAGATCTCTCAATCCATAATCAGAACCCAGAAATGGATTGACGAAGAAAGTAAATTTTGAAGTTCACTCATTTGGAAAGGTGGTCTTGAACATAATATGCTTGCAAAATATCTGCTCTCACATAGCTAGCACGTTCAAAATCCTACAAGAAGACACAGTATTGTCAACAAGAAAGAGGTCTTTAGGCTTAAAATCAGAAGATGAAAATTAATTAGGGAAGCTTAGCTATTTGAGATTAGTTAAGGAAGAGATGGCCTCAAACATCTGCTCTGGCATAACTAGTCCTTCCATACCCTACCAGAAAACAGAATATTGTCAACAAGAAACTAGTCATAAGGCTTTAAATGGGCGACTGGAAACTAATTAGGGAAAGCTTAGCCATTTGAGATTAGTCTAAGACTCTTAAGGAAGAGATGGCCTCCAAATGCCACTTTTGGAAGCTTGTCCCCTTGCGTATATACAATGATCTAGTATCCTACCAAAAACAAATCGGTGTTATGAATTTGAAACTCATGAAGTAACATAGACAAATGAAAAGGACAAGTCCTCATGTCAAATTATCTGTTGTGAGAGCTTTGCTCGCCCAAGTGCAAAATCTTCCACCAAACTTGAATGCTCTTCCATCTTCAAGTTATTTAAGACCTATCAGTAATAACAGTCTACAATCAATAGTAAGATCTCTAGAACCAAATTTGAAACCTGATAATGAATTGAATGAAGAAAACAATTTTCAATGTTCACTCATTTGGCAAGATGGCTTGAACTTGTGCTTTCAGAAACATGTGTGTTGCTCCCACGTCACTACCTATTCTAAACCCTACTAGAAAAACACAATGTTGTCATCAAGAAAAAGCCTAAACACTTCAAAGAATTAGCAACAGAAAACTGAATAGGGAAATCTTAGTCATAGCCATTGTCAAAAGCTTCCTGATGTCGTGGCTCTTAAAACATCTAGCAAGATCACATTCCAACAGGGCAAAAGGAGAATAGATTATAGCATGGAATGATTCGAATGAAATGATAAAAAATCCAAGAGCGATTGGTCAATTCAAATATCAATTGGTACAAGATTCTACAGATTGATTGTGAATACATTCCCCCGCATTTAAGAGGAGTGCTTTTAAATTAGTCAAAAGAAAGGAAAATTTCTCAATCGGCACAGTCAAGGTGACAAACGTTCAACGAGTCAATTAATCAAAGAACTGACGACGGTCTCCAATAATCTTCAAGAATTCAATATGTCGCCATCTAAATAACACAACTCCCAGACTCTGCAGCAAATAGAGATCAAAATTTAGCATAGCAAAGGCAATCTGCAAGGAAAGATCTGACGACGCTATAAAAGTACGTTTCCAACTGAGCAAACCAACGATCAACCATCAGGAATAATATGCCATGTCAAGATATCTAATCCGTCGAACAACAACACAATAATACAGATCGTTGTTGAAGAGAATCGCAATCAAAGAACATCCACAAAGTTCGCGACGACATCAGCAAACCTAGACGAACAGGGATTGCAAACACATAACTTCAATGACGGAGAAATTGAACACGTCGGTCATCAGAAAACCTAATACTGAAAACATCAGCCATCAGAACCTCATCATCTCCCCCTATTTACGCAGGTCGGGAAAAGAGATCTACCACCGGAATATAATAGAGGTTTCAACGGAGAAATCGAACGATCAAGAACAATATGTCATGCTAAGTAATTAAAGCAGCCTAATTGCCTAAATAACCATGATACGAAGAATATAGAGGATCGGTGATGAAGAGAGGTGAAAGCAAAGAACGGAAAGTACTCGAATACTAGGGAGGTGAGCCACAATCGGGATATATAGGGACCAAAGAAACGTATCCGCAAGGATCGATTTGACGCGGTCCAAAAGGATCGATTTGACGCGGTTGCGTGGAATGAAAGCTTTCCAATTTGTTTGTTTTAAATTTGCAATTAGTATAATTTTTGTGTTTTGACCTGGTATGTTTTAAAAAGAATTAGCGTAAAATATGCTTTTATAATTATACTTTTTTAATAATTATAATTAAAATTATATTTTTTAATATTATAATTAAAATTATATTTTTTGATTTATTAAAAGCGTATTATATTATAATTTTTGATAATTTAAAAATTAAGTTTAAAAAAAAATCTACTATATTAAAAAATAAATACATGGAAATAATTTATTCATCAAAATTAAATTGTATTTAGCAGGTAAAATATCAATTAAGTATATATTGTATTTTTAGATTAGATATATTTTATTTCATCTTAATTTATATGATAAAAATATCTAGAATTTAGTTAATAAAAAATATGATAAAAATAAATAAATAATAAAAATTAAATTGTGATAAAGTGACATGTCATCCTATATAAATAAATAACATGTGGCTTTCTAACTGTTTTTGTTTTTATATAGTATACTAGTGTAATTCTCGTGCTTTGCACGAGTATTTTTTTTAAAACAAATTTTACATGAAATACATTTTATAAATATATTATCTAACAATTATAATTAAATGTATATTTTTTTAGTTTATTATAATGTAATATATTGTAACTTTTAAGTAATTAAAAAAAATCTACGCAATCGAGTAAATTAGAAATGAATAAATGAAAATTAATTTGTTTATCAAAATTAAAATGAATTTAGAAGTTAAAAAATAGGTAAATATTATCTTCTTAGATTATGAATATTTTATTTTATCTTTATTTATATGGTAAAAATAGCTAGATTTTAGTTAATAAAAAATTAATTAGATAAACAAAATTAAATAGTAAAAAGTAAATTGTAAAAAATGACACGTGACATCCGATGTATAAAAGAATGAGACTTGATTTAAGGACTTCTACTTTTATATAGTACATAGATATGTAGATAGATATAGATATAGATATATAAATTGTAAGAAGATTTCCGGCCAAGTTTATGATCTCTCCAAAGAACGGAAAGTACTTATAAATTGTTCCAATTTAGTCAAATTCTAAGTACTAGAAAAAAAAATCAGATAATCTTATATTTATATTAAATTTATCATTTTTCTATATCTTTTTCACTTTCAATTATTTTTCTTGAATTTTATTTTATCGATAAGATATTTCGAACTTCACCTAAAGTAATTTTAGGGCAACAAGACCCAAGATTTCTGGCCGCGTATGAAGTATTGTCAATGCGGGCATTATACTATTATTTACAATGAGTTTTTTTTATAAGTTTATATTACGTGACAATAGAATAAGTTGATTTGGTAATAATCTATACATCAAGCAGAGGTAATAAAGTTTGTGTCGAGTTCATGTTCGTTTCACCTACTTATCACACTGAGAATTAAAGTCGCCGAATCTATTATATAATATAACATACTATAACCGAGTGCACTTTGTCCGCGTGTCACGTGCTAAAGCTAGTCACCTCAACTCTTTTTTCAATTTATTTGCAATATTGTCACAAGATTTTTACGGATTTGATATTTTGTCTTTATAGAAAAATCTTCATTAAAAATAATAAATAGTCACCCGTGCCACATCAACTTTACTTTAAAACAAACTAGAGGAGTAGGCCCGTGCTACGCACGAGTTAAACCTACATTTTATAATTTTTATTTTAAATATAAATACAGGTCCTATATTATATTAATGTTAATCAAAATTATACTTAATGATACATGAATTTATGTCATAGGAGATTAGACAAATTTATTTATAAATGAAAAATGTCATACAGTGTACTTGTAAAAAATAAGTCATAAATACTTTATCAAATTTCACAACTAATAAAGTAAACTTGTAAAACCTATATTTTAATAAGCTTTATTCTACAAATAAGGTCAAATAGGGGCTATTTTTGTATTTTGCCCAATTATACCTTACAAACAATTGATGTTAATTGAGTTTGCTCCTTCTTCCTTTTCAATCTAAGTCCTAATTTATCAAATCACAAATCATCTTCACAATATTGATTGCCACACATCGTTAAGATCCATACTCTCCATACTCGATATTGCCGGAAAGAATCCTCAAAATTGACACATGGAATCAAGAAGCGTTGTAGAGAAGTTGCCCATGGTAATTTCCAGCTCTCAAAATGGAAGATATACATACTTTTTGTGTTCATTTTGATAATTTAACACATAATTTATCTCATTTTTTCTCAATTTAAACGTACATAAAAAAAAATAATTCGTTTCATTCCTCTAAGTTTCATCCACATTTTTCAGTTCCATTAAGTTTCAGTATACCAAACAAGTCCTTAGTGGACCCCAACCGAAAAAACCAATACCTCAAGGGCACCAAACATAATTTATCATAACGTATAAACATATTTTAAACCCGGGCTGCCCGTGCATAGCACGGGTATGTTCATCCAGGATTAATAGTGATAACGACAACAAGCGCATTCAAAAAAACAAACCACAAATTAGTCCCTTCAATTCCTATACTACTTTTTTATTATCAATTTTACCACTTACCAATTTATCATCTACCAGCCATAAGAGTTTACATTCAAAAAAAAAAAAAAAAAAAAGACAGATTAGCTGCTAAAAGCAAGAACTTATTCCTCATCATTGTCTTCTACGGGCAACAGTTGACCAGTAGATTTTAAACCTTAGCCATCGGGTTTCCCTAAAACTTCATCCTCCTCAGAAGAAAGTAAGCTAGTAACCGATACCCAATAACCATGGCTGCCAGAGCCGTGACTTCATATACACCCGAGTCTAGTGTCAATCCTCGAATGATGGGTGGATGACAGGAATCCGAACCCGAGCAGCTATATTGGATTTTGACTAGCAGCTTATAAGTGTGATAGTTGAAAGACAAATAACGAACCCATGACATGAACAATGGAACTTTCTGCATTGCCCACAGCGTAATCAGTCAGTGATCGGTAGAGACCAAATCTACATTGAATTTATAAAAATCAACTTTGTATGTAGTCTAAGATCTGTTGACTCACCTGTATGAAAAATCCACCAGACAACATGAAAGTCATAAGAATAACTGAAGCGAGTGTCATAGCTTTCTTCACATCCATAAATGCTGCACCTATACTTAGTCCCAGGCCCTGCAAATCAAATTTGTACACAAATCGAAACTCAGGTCTCCCTTAGCTGTCTTTATTGTCTATGTGGTCCAACAATCCGAAGACGGAATTTTTACCTGGGCAGCTACAATGCTAAAGAATACAGTGAGCATTGTAAGAGAAAATGCAGACAAACTCGGCTTCAAGCCAACCATGAAGTGGACTATCAACATGAAAAGCATTGGCAGGACGAGGTCCAAAGGAAGGTCAGATACGTTTCTAGCAGCAAAGTATGCACTCAGCTTATACAGGCCTACTGATCTCTCCTTAGCAAGCATAGCTCTTTCTTGTGGGAACGTAAACACCGCAGTGAACAATGGGAAAAAACCCCAGAATACAGAGATGAAAAACAATAATCCTGCCTGCAATAATGCATATAGGTACAATTAGTCATCATCAGTGAAAATAAGTTCTCAAAGTAGTACACATTCCTTACTTGGTCTTGCAATCTTCTGGTTGATGAAGAGTTAGAACGCCACCAAAGTGATCCTATTATCAAGGCGGTTGCAACAACTTGCATTACACGCATCATACTGAAATACTCGTGTCGCCTTTCCTTGAATCCCCTGCTAGAAAGAACTGAGAACTGTTCCCACCATGTTGCTCCCCACTCCCTTGAATTTGATGTCCCTTGCTTTACAAGCTGACTGCATAAAATTGCAGGCTTCAGGAGTTCTTCGGTTCTCATCTTTGCACCTCTTATTTCACAGGCCCCTACAAGATACTGTTTTGCAAGCAATTTATTTAGTACTCGGTGATAAAGTCTCCAATAATATTTGTAAATGTTACCAGAAGTTCAAATTTACCTCATGCACTAATACTGGTGATGGTCTTTTATCTGTGAGTTCCAGCTTTGAAAGTCCAGGTGAGAGCTTGCTCTCTAATTCTAACGGTATTGATTTGTCATTTATGTTTCCATTTGCCAAATCAATCAGAAACTCTGCAGGATTCATGGCTATTAGGGGAGAACAACCGATTGAATTGAAGTATACCATGGCTTCAGAAGCTTTTCCAAAGTACAAGGAACTTCCTTTCCCAAGAAGAATTAACTTATCAAACTTGCTAAATAGTCTACTAGATGGCTGATGGATTGTGGTCACCACCGTCTTTCCAGTCTATGAAGAAATAGGTACTTATATCAGATCAAAGATCAAGTTTAGAGTGTTTTTCAATCAAGCTTTTGATCTATGTATACCTTGGCAATAGCATGCAACATCTGAATGATCCGTAAGGCAGTTGATGAATCAAGGCCAGAGGTGGGTTCATCTAAAAATAGAAGTGATGGATTAAGTAGGATTTCATTGCCAATACAGACCCTTTTTCTTTCTCCTCCAGAAATCCCTCGCGGATAACCACCACCAACTAGTGTATTCTGGCATCTGCATTATCCACTCTACACGTTAAGTATGCTCAATGACCATGTACGATAATGGGTATTTTTTCAAGCATGAATACCTGGTTTGTACTAACATACAACAATTTCACCAATAAAAATAAGTCTTCACTGATAAGAAAAGAAAATTAGTAGTTTGGGAAGTCATGTCAAGAGCCATACCTTTCCAGACCAAGCTCACATATAATGTTCATGGCTCTCTCTCTTTTCTGCTCCCTGGTCAATGTGTTGGGAAGTCGGAGAAGAGCAGCATAAGTTAAAGTCTCTTTGACAGTCAAGTGAGGTAAGACCACGTCATCTTGTAGCACATATCCAATTCTGCACATTTATCATGGCAAGGCCTCTTAGCCACAAATGTATTATATTGATACACAAATGATAAGACCAATTACCTTCGCTTTAACGACTTGGTGTAAGGTTGATTGTTGTAAGTGATATTACCACTACTGAGCTTGACCCTTCCACTAAGAAGATTAAGAAGACTTGTTTTACCGCCACCAGATGGTCCAATAAGAGCGAGAACCTCACCAGGCTGTACTGAACCACTTACTCCTTGCAGTATGTATGGTTCTTCTTCCAAGCTCTGTGTTGATCCCTTCATCGCTACCTTATATTTCACATCTTGGAACTGAAGCATGATGGTCAAAAGTTAGCACACATCTAAAGAGTATTTTCAAAAGCCAACTAGTGGGATTTTTAAACAATGTTCATGCCAGGAAAATAAAAGGAAGGAATTTTAGGCATCATAGAATCCAAAAACAAATAAAATGTTTACTGTAGTAGGCTGTCCATCCAAAACTCAGTCATTTTGGTCAAGTACCTTCAGAGAAATGGGGAAATTCAGCTCCAATGGTATACTTTTCCCGCTGCATGAATCTTCACGCTCCTGATTTACTGTAGTAGGTTGACCTGTACAAGGATATACATTAGGAGTAATTCCAGTGCATGTAAGGGACATTGGCATTGTGCCAAGGAAAGCTCCATGCAGCAGAAAACATAACTTTAGAAATCCAGGATGGTAAGTTATTTATTTGACAACACGCCTCGATAAGTAATTACCTAAATCAGGACAGTGTTGCCTCAAAATAACAGAGTTAACAAGTTCATCCATGTTAAGTATGAGGTGGGTACTCAGTGACTTTGTCCTGCGACTAAATCTCTCCTTTGCTGAATTTTTCAGCAGTTGATCATGGCTCCGAATTCGCTTAAGATTTGTAACTGTCAAGTCTTTGACATAAGCAGGATGCGTTAGGCTCAAAATTTTACTCCTGTTTGGCTCTCTTGAATGAGCACAAGCCATTTCCATCAGTGCTAAAGCTTAAAAGACAAATATAATACAGATATAAGATGGCAAGAAATAACAAGAATAAGAGTAACAATAAAGTTGATGTAACTTCAAATTTCAGTTTCATTAAGAAAAACATCTCATGAAAAAACTAAAAAGAGGAAGTACAGTTATATTAATTCAGGGCCATATATCATATACAGAATAATTATTTGCAAAATGACATGCAAGAAGAATGTAAGAGGTAGAAGAATGTACGAGGCAGAAAGATGTGACGAACAAGAAATGTACAATAGAAAAGAAAACAAGAGATGATTACTGGAAGGTAATCCTAAGAGAGAAGCCCAGAATCAAATTTGTACAGAAAACTGTTCTGTTTGGACTTTGGAGCCAGTTGAAAGGAGGAAAGAAGTGTAGCTCAAACTTAAATAGATTTTTAGAAACAATGTGTTGTGGTGGATCTGCATAGTAGCTAACAATATTGGCCTTAAATGCTGCTTGTGCATCTGAAAATAACGTATCATCTATTCCGTACAATTTAAATTATACTGAAAGGTCAAATTTCGCCTTTTTCTTTCCATTTTAATTTACCCCCCTCTTCAGCTACTCACAATTGTCCTTTAGAGTTACTGTCACTGGGCGGTATGTGATAAATACATGATCAACTCACTAAAGATAGAATATATGAAACTTTGAGATGTACGTCTAGGCCGTGTGTGAAATCAAGCAAGTTTAAATAAGGAGATGCCCTCAATCCGAGGGAAAGATAAAAATGATATATGATGGGTCCATATACATGCAAGATGAGGTCCAAGAATGCCTGTCTCACCACATATTGTAAGGTAACACCATGTGAAATACTGTACAAATGCAGAAATGACAGAAGAGCATCCCCTCTCTAGGATCTTGTGGTTTCCAGCATCAGTGTCCTTTCGTCTCTACAGAACTCTACTTGCACGGTTTTAAAGCCTGCACAGACGAAACAGGCTTCTGTAGTTTCTCAACATTTTGTGAAGAGAGAGGAGTTTGCAGTCTTTGGCGGTAAGACAACCTGCTAAGGCCTGAAAATAGGTGACTGGGGAGAGCCTATTGATACACTTTCTAGAGGAAAAACGACGCCTTTGATGTGCATCAATTCATTAAAATTTGAGTGTTACACATGAGAGATGGTGACATGCTCAAAAGGATCAACCCTTCATTTACAATTCATTATCAACAATTCTGTATTAGAAGATAGATTAATGGATTTGATATGGGTCTCAGCTAACCGTAAAACATAATCTTAATCTGCACTTGAGTTCAGCCATGCTGTGTCCTTATCTGAACAGGACATGACTAAGGTACTATCTTTTGCTTCTACTACAAAATCAAAGCCAGCCAAAACATGCAATCTCATCCGCATACTTGAGTTCGGCACAAACAATGATGTTGATAATTCATGGGAGGCTCCACACTTCTATGAATCAGTGACTTTTCCTACAAAAGATGGCCACATTTTTTTCAAGGTCACATTCAAAAGGTTATTCAATTAGGCAACCTATAATTTATGGAAGGCTACAGCTACACTGTTCTACAAATCAAAGAGTTCACGTAAGCACAAATGATGTTGATAATTCAGAGAGGCTACGGTACTTTCGTATGAATCAATGACTTGCCTACAAAGTTGGCCACAGTTCTCAATCAAGACCATATGCAAAAGCTATTTGATCAGCATGAGGCAAAGTGATAAGTTAGAAGACCCTGGATAACCACTTATGGTTGTTACAGTCCTGTCATGGTACAAGTCCGCATGGAAAAGGATCAGTTACGGAGAGAGATAAAAACGTACCCCCTTTAGGCTTGATGCTTGTAAAGTAGGACACACATATTGGGAAAATGGGCCTCCATAAACCTGTTCAGTTCCATGAAATTCTGGCAACCCGGGCAAGTTGTCGAAGAACCCTCACCACAAAGTGGATAAACAAAAAGACAATAGACAAAGCCTCGTTTATGATATTGAATGAGCTGATACACAGGTGACAAAGACTTCAACTGTTGGGACTGTTCAATACTTGAACTAAATCCACATAAACGACTTGTATATGGTCAGTAACTATCCTTCTCCTTCCACTGCTCTATACTCCTTTCAATTCGCTGATTTCTTCCAAGATTTTGAACAAATTGATATTGACCATATACCTGATAATTAGTACAGCGCGCATACTAACACTTGTAGGAGTTGTAGGGCTGCAGAAATTTGAAATATGAGTTTTTTTTTAGTGTTTGTAAAATTCAACATATCCATGTAACTACTACATATGCTTGGGAAGATCAACAACAAATTGAAAATGCTGAAGTTTGAAGAACTATAAGTTCACTGGTGACTTCATGATTTATGATTAATGAAAGCCCAGAAATATATTATGATAAAGGTGCACATACCTATCTTGTTCAAGTCTACAAAACAGATGCTGAAGACACAAGATCAGCTTACATAGTTCATGCATTGTCGTTGTTCTAATGTCCATAAATTCAAATCATTGGACCACAGATTCGAGTCACCACTGCGATTAAACTATAATCCATACCACCCAATGGTTCACCCCTTCTATAAGGTTTTGTGGATCTGCTGTCCAGGACCACCAGCACTCGTGGGAAACCATCATTGGAAAGACCAATCCAGAAGTAACTTCAGTCAGATGAAGCCCCGATATCCCGTGGATCGAAAAAAGGAACGGCGTGGGGATCCAAGATCAGTTTACTTCAAGTCCTGGCGGCTCTGTGGCTGTGCAACAAGGCGAGGGGTTTGGACGGCGAAGTGGTTTATGAATAATGATCCACATTCGATTATCAATTTCCCCAATTTGCATACACTGCGGCATTGCAATGAGGTTTTGACAGGCATACATCTCAGATTCAGACACAATAAATCTTGACTAATGTAATCCGCCATGGAGATTGGAACTGAGCAGGAAAGAATTTAGATGAGATAGCAATAATGGAGGCTCACTAAGAAAACGAGAGGAAAAAATTCAATTCATCTGGTTGCGAGTTGCAACGCGAAGTCGGATAACGGAAGCGAGGTTTCAGTTTCACGTAAACGAAATTGGGGTTTCTCAGTATCACGATTGCATGGTCTCAACAATTTGGGTTTAGAAACGCAGACGAACAGATGTTGCGCAATAAATTTGAACTCAACAAATAACTCTATGAAATATCAAAGGATCACGGAATTGCCATCGGAGGGGCATGCAATTGCTCGCGGAAGATTGAAACGATAACTTCAGACGTTCTTCAATAACTTAAAAAACATTTATTTTATTTGGTTTTTTCGCCCGGCTCGACCGATCAAAGCCGCTCTACATCTAGGACTGTTTATCTGGTCCGGTTCGGACCAGATAAGTATTAGTAATAACTTAAAAAAAATTTAAATCGGTTTATATGGAACACATTTTTATTATATTGTGGATCGCAAGTTGCGATAGTTGTTCATATACATTCTTTGGTTCTATCTAGTCAACTTTGTGTGTTTTTATGATTGTTATTGTCATGCTTTAATTATACTCGATTCACCTATTTATTGCCTCAATCGAGTTGACCTTTCTTTTGGATCGAATTGATCCCTCGTCTCTTTGTTTATGTTGTGTGTTTTTTTATAGGTTTTGCTTTTAATCATTTGAATCATTACACAATTCTCATGTGTTCGGATTTGACCATATACGACGACCGAGTCTTGTATTAATGTGTTAGATTTGAGGGTCGCGTTTCAACCCTCATCTAGTACGCTTGTCTTTTAAATTCTGGTTTTATATATGAATATATAGGGACAAAATGTCATTGTTGGATATTATTAGAATTACTAGCACACATATTATTTGTGCAATTGCATTTGTATCATGGCATTGGAGATAAGTGATCATTACGAGTGGACTTTATCAAAACTTCGGTATCTATGCAACAACAAAATACAAAAGGTGATTGTAATTGGTCGAACGTTGGGTCTAATCGAAGCCTCGAGCGTTGTGTTTCCGGATTTGAAGTATATCTTGTGCAAAATTCATATAACGCGCAACATTCAACATCGATTGTGTTATACGAATTGTTTGACAAAGACGGAGATTTGTTAGCAACGGTATCCAATATTGATAACCAACATCGAGGAACCGTAACTGACCATACACAATGAGGCAATTGTTCGAGTTTGGTAGACTTGTATCTCACTTCACAACAAATGCATCAAGTATATAAATATCGATTTGAACTTAAAGTTAAAAAAAAATTGTAAAAAGGAGAAAAATACCCAAAATTATTTAGTCAATTGTAATTTTCAATTGGTAGCAACTTGTGTGTGATCCTTTAACATTCTTTAGATTAAAAATTAAAACGAACATGATTAAAAGATTACGGTAAGAGTTTATAGGGGAGTTTCAATATACCAGACTTAAAATATACACGAGAAATAAATATAATGATATTTTACATAATATATTTTATTTATGGTTTTATATGAACAAAAATTAAATGGTCTTTTTTATAACAAACTAATGATTTTTACTTGTGTAACGGTCTTTTTTTACATGTAATGATAGTTAGCTATATTAACGATCGTTAACCTATGTTACAGAACAAAGAAAATAGAAAAAAAATTAAATGGTAACGATCGTTAACATTGGTTAACTATAAATTTATTTTTTTGTAACGATTGTTAATCTATGTTAACGATCGTACCGGTGATGAAAAAAAAAATTTCTTAACAATGTTATTAATAGCTAACGATCGTTAACTTGTTTTTTATTCCACAGGTAACGATTTGTTAGCTTAGGCTAACGATCGTTAGTTACATGTAAACGCTCGTTATAATATGCAAAACAAGACCGTTACACAACCACACCGGTTTTTGCAAAAATTTTTTACTTTTAGATTACTAAAGAGTTATAACCAGTCAAATTGGTAATAGAGTGAGAAGGTCTATGAGTCAAAGTTCATATAACGTTGATTTTTTTGTTTAGAACAATGAACGTGTTATATAAAATTTGACACAATAAAATATATTGTTCAATCATATAAATGTAAGTGTCTGTTAGATGTTCTTACTCCCTCTTGTAATTTATGTTTCTACATACACATACACATACATATATATATATAGAGATAAAGAGAGAGATTTGGATCATATAGGAAGGGACCTTAGTATCAACTACGATGTCTGAGTGAAGATCGAAGTATACAAGGAACGGAGGGCGGCACATGTGTAAAGGAGCGCATATGGTGGTTTTCTGGATTGTAACGAAGAATATGAGAGAGCGTGTATTTGAGATAACTTAGAGATATGTGTTTTCTCTCTCCTATTTAAATTAAACAAATATAAATAATTTAATTTAATAGGAGTCTAGTTTGTATATCAAATTAAAAAAAAGACCCAAGGATGTCGGGAAAGTAGTAAACCTTTATATCTGAAAAAATAACTTCAACTCGGTTTAAAAACTGAAGTTTTTGCCTTAAAATCAGGCATTCACGAGGTAATTAGACTATAAATCAAAAAAATTGAAATTAAAGGGGATAACATCTGTGTTATCAAGGCACTTCAAGGATGTTAGAGTTGCCCCTGAAAGATCGAGATGATTATTTCAGACTCCAAACTAGACCTCCGGTTTTTTTACGAAGTTCAGATTAGACATGTTTTTATAAAATAAACCGTGTTGCAGACTGACTAACCCATCTGGAAATTTCGACACCCAACACCAATTTTTTTTTGATGATCTTAAACTTTGTATTCTCGTCCGTAAAAAAGCTTTATGATGGACTACCTCGAAAAGATAGTTTAACATAACCACTTTTCGTTATAAAAAAAATACTCCATTACACCCATCTTTCCATCATATCTTTAATGAGACAATAGTACACAAGACTAAAATTAGCAAACAAATGCAGGTGTCCTCATAATTTTAGCACAAAAATTTCTTCGTCTTGCAATAATTATTTGTTTTTAGAAAATTATTGATTGAAATTTGAATATAATCTCCTACTTAACAATAACTGTTATTTGTTAGGGTAATGTGAATGCGGTAATTTCTTTTGGTCATATGTGAATCCGATACTTGTGAATCTATGTAATTGAGATGCATGAAGTGATTCCGGTGGACTTGACTTTTACTTAGCATGAACAAATGAATAAGAAGCATGAAGAAAGAAGTTTGAAACGGTCAACTTATCAAAATCCGACCTGGATTTTCATAAATTTGCTTTTAAAAATGAGTAAAAACTTGTGAATATACTAGTAAAAATTTTCTAATGAGTAGGAGGGTAAAAATTGAAAGATTTTATCAAAAAAACCTTTCTATTTGTTCACCGGTCGTATATGGATGACAAAGTTAGTATATTAATAAAACTTTATATATAAAAGATTTCATAGACAGAGCGAATAGTGAAAGCGGACTGTCCACGGTCCACATATAACTCGACTTAATGTCAAGTCAAACTGGACTCCGAGTCTTTCACGAGCCACTTCACCTCTCAAAATAATTAGATGCTCTTATAGAGGTTGATTTAGACATGGGACCCAAACCTAAACCGTAGAAATTCAAACCGCCGATTTAGATTACCTAAACCGGCGGTTTGATGGCGGTTTAGCCGGTTTACTAAAAAAAAAAAGGAAAATTGGACCAAACCGGTGGTTAACCGCCGGTTTGGGCCAAAAAAATAAAAAAAATACCCCAAACTGGCGGTTTAACCGCCGGTTTAGGTTTGACTTTCGGCCAAACCTAAACCTAAATCTAAACCGGTAACCCACGCTTTGGCTAAACCAGCAAACCTAAACTGCTGGTTTGGGCCGGTTCACAAACCGCCGGTTTGACGGTTTGGTTCAAACCATACCCATGTCTAAGTTGATTGATTTGACTCTTGTTTTTAGGTATCATTTGGTGAGGAAAATGCACGAGACCAAAAATAATTTATGTGTATATACATTAAGTAAATTATGACTTTTCTTTCATCAAATAAACGACTACTTTTCCTTCCTAATCAAAGAAAAGTAAATTCTATCAACTATAGTTTATTGAAATATCATAATTTTACTTTTAAAAAAAGCTATCATATTTTAATTTAATTACTGTACATAAAAATATGAATTTTGGAGTTATCCTTCTAGAGAACGGACATAAAAGAAAATGTGAAAACCAACCCCAATGGTTTCATGGTAAATGATCTATGACATCCTGCAAGTCTGTCTAAAAAGCATACCTAAAAGATAATGCATTCATTCTAATTTAGATTAATAACTAAATTACTTTTTTTAAAAAGATTAATAACTAAATTAGTTACTAGAATATGATAAAATAAAATTGAAAATAAAATAAACTCCTAACGTAAAAAAAATTAAGATGGTATTCTAATAGAAAATTATAATAAAGTAAAATGTTTGTTTATTTTATTAATTAAATATTATTTATATAAACAAATATACAGAGATAAAGTGGTAAACTAACATATAAAGCATAAATTCAACAACTCTAAATTTGAACAATAGACACTTTAATGTTTTTTTAATTATTATTTTTGACGTTGCTCCTTAGTTGCACTTGAGTCTTGAGCGCGAAAATTGTTGTTGGAGCGAAGAGATGCAAGAAGGACTTGATGAACTCCCTTCACTAGTCTTTGTTTTGTTGGCGTCAATATGACGCTATGACACAAGTTAGCATGCTAGGAAGTTTTGGGTCCTAGGTTACAGATTGATTTGCATTTCCGGGTAGGTTTTGGGTCCTAAGACACAAGTTGATTACATAGGTACAGGTTGATTAGCGGTTAGGTAATCTTTTGACCCTATTATGTAGGTTGATTAACGTCATAAGATAGGTTTTTGCCCTAGTACACATGTAGATTAGCATCATAGGGTAGGTTTGGGCCCTAGGACCCAGACAAATTAGCGTCTTAGAGAGATTTACGAAGGGATGAAATGAGGTAAATCATCATTATTTTCTATTTTATCTGAATATAATAAAATAATTAAATATTTACACTCAATATGAAAATTATTTACAACCAACATCAATTTTTAATAATTTTGAACTTCGTATTCTCATGCACAAAGATATTTTATATTTTATCACCTCTAGGAAGCAGTTCAATCTAACCATTTGTTATTAAAAAAATAGAAAAGAATTGAACACTATTTAATTAAACATACATTTCTCAATCTAAATATTTTAGCCGTATTTAAACTCTAAACTAATTTATTTTATCAAAACAAACAACGTTTTATAATATTTTTAAAGATAATGTGTATGGATAAACAAACCTTAAATCGTTTTGTACTAGTAGCAAGTCAAGCCTAAACCTAGTTTATTTTATCCATTAACTTAGATTTTATACATGGAATAATTTGGTTGAATTTCAATATTGTACGTTTTATGATTAACAATCGTTGTCTCGTTGATGCCTCAATTTCACCATCCATCATATAATCAAATGACTTTAGGGTATTTTAGTTGTAGCTTATTAGATGTTATTTTATCTTATTTCTCTTATAAGGTTATAATTTATTGGTGTTTAATTATAAATTTTTAAAATAATCTGGATAATTTATTTAACCTTATAAATCTTTAAATATATATAAATTTTTTTAATAATATATGAAATTATATTTTATAGTTAATATTTTTACAAAAAATAAATCCCAAAAATATACAACTAAACACCAAATAATAATTTCAAATAACCCCATTTAGATTAAAATCTCTATAATCTCAAATAACCTTTTTTAATTAAAAACAAAAAATAAAATCATCTACAACTAACTACACCCTTAACTATCCAATAATTCCCCTTAACTTCACAGTTTTGGCATCTATCACCGCTGACTTTTTGTTATTTTCATAACTTAATTCATATATTTAAAAAATCTTGAGTAATACAACAAGAATGGGCGTCTATATACACAATTTTAAATTTACTTGCTACCGAATATGAACGCTTTGCGGTGGCGCTCAAATAAATCTGAGTGCTTTGCGACGGCGCTCAAATCTTAAAATAAATAAAAAAGGCAAAAATAAGAAAAATAAAGAGTTTTGAGCGCCGGCGCATGGTGCTGGCGCCCAAAACCCTATTTTTTCTTATTTTTACCTTTTTTTTTTATTAAAGATTTGAGCGCCTTCCTACTTTTACCTTTTTTTTTTATTAAAGATTTGAGCGCCTTCGGAAGGCGCTGGCGCTCAAATTCTTTGTTATTTTTTTACTTGTTGAGCGACATTGGAATGCGTTTGTTTTTTACACTAGTAATACCAGCGTCGTGCATTTAGCTTTTTCAATCAATAATATATCTAAAAGAAATGCCCATAAAATGGTTGAAAAATGTCTCCTAAATTTGTTGTTAGACTTTTATTCAATGAAAATTAATTGATCTATATTATTTATGATTGGTTGATCGGTGAAGAAGTAATTTACTCGGATTACGGAAGATAAGATTCATTATCTACCTTGCTCATGTCAAATGACTTCTTCTTACGTACATACAATTAGACAAATTTTAATTAAACTCTCGAGGAATGACCATTACTTTCTCTTCCTTCCTAATCATTCACCTAAACCCTTTATTTTTATAATCATATAATGCATAAACAATAAGCTTTATCAATCACCTCCCACTTCAATTCTACATATTCTACCTTGCATGCATTGACTTTCACATTTATATGTGATTTCTTGTCTGCCCTTCATTATCTGTCCTCATCCAAATTCCCACTTCACATTATATATATACAACGATATCCTCTCTATCACATAGATTTCTTCTCCGGCGATCCAATAACAATATAACATGGAGCTGCCGCACGATCAATCTTCCGGCAGACGGCTACCAAATCGGAAAGAGCTTCAGGGACCAAGACCGACGCCGCTTAAAGTAAGAAAAAACTCTCTAAAAACAAGAAAACCACCGGCGGCAGCTCCAGTTCCACCTACGGGACGGCTGCAGGCGCCAACGCCTCGGCCACCGCTCATCACGTACGACATCTCCCCGAAGGTCATCCATACAAACCCTAGCGATTTCATGACCCTCGTCCAACGGCTTACTGGACCGGGTTCTGGGCGGACCGATGACGGTTCTTCCATGGCTCTGGGCGAACCCGAACCCGGACCCGGACCGCAAACGTTGTCTTCGGATCTAAGCCCACTTGTAAACTTGTACAATCAACATAATGATGATCGTAGTTTTAACGCTGTTTGGTATGATCAGCAGCTACTTCAACACCAACACGATGATGGCGATGGTGGCAGTGCTGCTGCATTTCTCTTTCCGAATCCAATGCTTTCTCCTGCTTCTCTTGAATTCTTAAGCAAATTGCTCGATCAGTAGCAATATTGATGAAGTAGATCGATCTTTACTTATTTCGGATTAATTTGTAGTTTTTCTCGATTGTGTTAGCTGGAATATTAATCAGGATGATTGTAGAATTATATCATGGGCTTGTTGCCATACAAGGGAGAAGATGTCAAGCTTGTTATGAATGAAGGTAAGATTTTATGTTTTGATACTGAAATGTCAAGACTCAAATGTAGCAACGTGGGATGAATTGAACATTCATTATTTCTCCATCTCATCATTTAACTTCCCTTTATTGATGAACATAGAATTTTGGTTGGTGGGACTTTTATTAAGTTGAATATATAGTTTCAAGTTTTTAAGGTAAAATTGTGTCTTGCAATATTTTTAAGGAAAACGGTTTCAAGTTTATAGGTTTGTTATGTAGTCTAATGTATAGGTCGATCGAACAGCATTGGGGCAGAAATCGTCTGGTTTCCTAACTTAGATCGGCTGATCTCTCGTGATGATATAGATAGTTAACTAGTTAAGGGAGAGAGAAATATATTCATAGGTTGATCTATATACGAACGATCATAAAAATAAAATTGTTCACATGATCAATAAGGGCCTAACAAAATGTGAATCACCACGATAATACATAATAAAATTTTAAATGAATAATTGTATCCCAACTATATAGTCATGTTACAAAGGAGAAGGTTATTCGTAACTTTTGTATCTTGAAGAATATTAAAAACATCAATCATAAAGTTCTTGCATCTTGTGATTAACATTTAGAAGCACAAATAGGATATAAACAATTTTATATGCAACTCTCGCACATTGCATAAAAAATCTCTAAACTAGCATATATGAATTAAGACATATAATCAAATGATAATAACAATCACAAATGTCATGTAATACCCGGAAATTTAATTTCCTGTAAATCCCGAGTCAACACAAACCGTGTCATCTTATGTGAAGAGTTTAAGCACATAAAATGCTTTTATCAACTTTTATAATTTTATCTGAAGCTTCAATCTTCTTACATAATCCTTAGTTTTATAAACCAATACATTTTATTATTTTATGTGTAATATTTTTCACACATAAAATATATCTATCTTCCTTAGAGTTTAATTCTTAGAAGACTAATTTAAATAACATTCTTAACAAGCATGACAAGCCATTGGACAAGGCTAAGACAAGGCCTTGACGAGGCCCAGACAAGACATTGACGAGGTCCAGACAAGGCCCGAGCCAATGGGGTTGGCCAGCCATTCTTCTCCTGTATAGGGTTGTTGTGCTGCTTGCATTCTGGGCCAGCTGTGAAGAAGCCCATCCTCACTAGCCTCCTTTGGACTGCTCCTTAACACGTACGACAGTTTCACCTGGCCTCCTTCACGTCTATCTTCAGGGTTTCGTTCCTTCTACACACAGCAGATCGTGGACAGCCGCTAGTAACAACCGACGCCAATACCGCTGCCCTAGTCTCGTCGTCCACACTCAACATCGTTCCGCCTTCTCACCCTCGAGCCCAGCAAGCTTCCATGGGTCTGGTACGGCTAGGCCATCGGTTGAGCCTCGCAGACAGCCACACAACCAGCCGGAGATTTTAGCCTTACTGTCGCGCGACTGCAAGCGCAACACAAGTCTACAGAGGCGCCTGACCCTAGCCGCTGGAGTGGCCGTGAACCCAGACTGCGGGAGAGCCTTGGCGTGGACGCTGGGGTGTGTTCTCCTTGCAGCAGAAGCACCCATCGACAACAAGAAGCAACAACCTTCGGGTTCTCGTCTTTCATACCTTCGAGTCTCGGCAAAAGGGTAAGCTTATACCCCCTTGATCCATTGCACTTCCGTCCACATATTACATGCCTAAAGAGTACCTTTTATGTCTCCTAAAGCTACCCAGAACAGCCATAGATGAGCAGTGAAGAGTCATGCTGTTTCCGAGTTTTCATGAAGTGACAAGCAGGCATTTTCGAGTCCAAATTTGGGTATGTTAGACACCTCCTTTCTTGCTGATTTTCGGGTATGTTGTAGTCAGTGTTGCATAGTATATCATACTAAAATTTGGGAACAATCGGAGTTACGGTGTGAGAGTTATAGTATCCCGAAGTTGGCTATTCATGCAGTTTTTTTTTAGTGTGCTGAGTTTGAGGAAATTTGCTTGAGATGCTGTTTTATGGAATAAATTTGGAGGGGTTATTGACTTCTGTTAGACTTGAATTTCTGACAAGTTATAGTTGATATAGTATAGTAGATCATACTAAAATTTTAGAGGAATCCATGCTACGGTTTGAGAGTTATGGTGTCTCAAAGTTGACTCCTCAGACAGTTTTTATAACTGTGCTGAGTGTTGGGAAAAACAGCATGTGATGCTGTTTTGAGAGATAGTTTTGAATAAGAGTTTGATCTCTGTTTGACTTGAATTTTGGATATGATATAGTTGGCATATTGTGGTGGAACATATTAAAACTTGGGATGAATCCAACAAGTGGTTTAGGAGTTATGAATTTTTGAAGTTGAGACCTTAAACAGTTTTCTGATGTTGCTGAAATTGTTGAGTGCTGGAATTATCTGGGTTGTGCAGTCATGTTTGAGCTTAAGTTTGGATACCTTAGAAACATAATCCACCGTTCAGTTTTTAATATGTTATAGAGTGTCATGCATAGTGTGGTGTGTCAAAAGTTGGGGTTGATCCAACGGTTGGATTTAGATCTATGAAGGTCCAAAGTGGACTGGCTGAGCAGTTAAGAAATACTCAGTTTTTGGCTAAGTCTGAATTTCGGGTTTAGGAACTGACTTTGAGAATTTGTGTAGAAGTGATTATTATGTATTTTTGGGAAATTCTGACTACTATGGATAGAGTGCATAGCATAAAGACTTAGAGATTTTTGTTAGACTTTTAATATTTTTATTCGGTTCTCATATCTTAAGCCAAAGTCGGACCTTGACGACTTTTTTATGAAAGTCAAGAATGTAGTTAACTCTTCTAAATCTTTAGCAAATTTTTCTTTGAGAATTTGAGTGTGGTTTTGAGTTCCAAAGAATAGGTTGGAACTTTGTTATGGAATTTTATAAAATTTCGGGACCAGGGGTAAAACAGTCATTTATCCATATAAGGGTATTTTAGTAATTTAGCTGATGATAGAGTTAAATATCTTAGAAGTCAGAGACTTCTAATTAAGAGGGATATATTATTGATCCACTTGCCTTTTATAACAGGCGGTTGAGTTCCTGCGGTTACAGACCGAGTCGAGATAACGAGATTATGTTTGAATTCAGGTAAGTCCTTTGGGCTTACTTAGCTGACTTCTAGATATGAGTATGAATAATGGTAGTGGTGTGTGAATGAGATGCTTATAGTTATATTTTAGTAATATTTATATACCGACCTATACCTTGGCCTAAGAGTAACGGGCGGTGGCATTCTGCTCAGTTAGCTTGAGGGCGCTGGGGGTTTCTTTAGGGACTAGTCCACACTCGGTTTGTAGTGATGCTACCGGCGGAGGTAAGCTAGACCTACACCCAGTTGGATAAGGCACGGAGGCGAGAACTCTTAAGATTTCTCGTGCCACAACTGTAAAATGGAATAAGGTGACTCACTTAATGAACAGATAATAACCGGTTTGTGTGCCAGCATGATGATTGTTTTATGTTATCTTGAGTGTGTTTGTGCTATCCTTATTCTGCTTATATTTGGATTGTTAGCTAACGGTTTATCCGTGTTGTAGATTTGTAGAGATAGACAGTTGCAGAGTGATCCGGAACGGATGATCAGCCGGGTCCACGTACTCATTAGATGTGGACGGGGGAGTCTCCCTTACAGCATGCATGTTATGTATATGTAGATGTTTTGTAAGGCTGTCACATGTATACATTCATACAGTAAAAATATTATGTTTTGAAATTGTTTTAAGTACATTGTGTCTTGTTGTAAGATCCAAGTAATGTTGTTGTTAAACCAAGGTCGGAACCCATTGTGAGGTCCTAACCAGTAGCTCCCCGAGTTTTGAAACTTGGGGTGTTACATGTCATATAACTATCAATGCAAGACGGGCTTTCGAGACCCTTAAAGTAACGAGAATTTGGAAAGACAAACTTATAAAACATCTTCCTTTATTGAATCAGGGAAATAAGACGGGTCGGAACAAATTATAGACAAATTGGACGATCACTCATGACCAATCGGCTGATCTTCTATAGAGGTCAAACATATCAATCAAGTTTTCTTTTATGCTACTTGCAAAGCTCTAGTGATGAAACGTAAAAATTGGATAAAAGAAAATAATGGTTGAATAATCTTGTTTATTAGGGAGGATAAAATTATGATAGTTTTGGATTGTTAGAGCATCTTCAACCCATATACTGAGAGTTTCTTTAGCTATTTCTTAGAATAAAAATAAAAATTAATGTCAGAATGGGTTAAAGAATCTATGTTATGAGTGGAAAGAAGTTTCTCTAGGAAGAAATGAATCCTGACAAGTTCTTGCCTGATTCACACAAATCAAGGAAATTATGGATTTTTAATTTTGTTTTTGCCCAATTGTAGGGGAGTAGGATGTGTTCTATTGGAGTTACGTAATTTAAACAAATTTTAAAAACTTTTTTAGATTTTGGGATGGAAGATAGAGGATCTTTAAATAATTTTAAGGATAAAAAATAATTAAAAAAACAGATAAGAAATACTTTGAAGAGTTCTGGGATGAAGATGCTCTTAATGCAAAATACGAGAGTCGAGGGTGGAGCCTTCCATTAGTATTTGTTCTTCAAGTTGTTGATGGCGAAATGTAAGAGCCGCGTAACTCATACCTTTCATACTCCCCAAAATTGAATGCGAGAGCCACGTGAAATTGTCCTCTGCAATTCTGCATAACATGATTTACATTCTACATTGAATTTATGAGTTGATATTTATATGTGTATCTTGATGTGATTTTGATATTAAAACTCTTTTATTAATTGTTAATACATCTTATAAGTTGTTTAATAATTAGGAGATTTACCATTATTTGTTGAAGATATCTCCCTTTAAAATAGCAAAAATATTGAGTGAATCAGAATTTTCTATATTAATTTGTAAGCTGTTTAGATATACATTAAAAATAATTAATAAAAATCTCTTTAAATTAGAAGATATTTCCCTTTAAAATAGAAATTTTTTATAAATAAATGAATAAATTATAATCGATGAGTTTCAATCTCCATATTCAATATGTTTTTTTCGGTTTTTAAATCTGATTTTAGTTAAACTTATTGTTATTAAATTTTTAATTTATTTTAATTGCATTGGTTGGTTTAACAAAAGTTCAATTTGTTTGTTTTGTAAAATCTATAATTAATACTTCCTATGAAAGCTACGGATCTCAAATGACATCATATCAAATTAACAAATATATTTTTTAACGAATCTTCCATCATACACTAACCCACTATAAATATTTGGTACTCTCATCGTCACAAACATACACAAATGCCTTTGCTCCCTTTTAAATGTGTGCTCACAAGGTGCCAAGGTAGATGATAATCTCTCATTCACGTTTAAGGTCACTGTTATATTTTTTTTAATGTCATTACATTGACCATCTAACTTTCTTTATGTTTACATTGGTGATACGAAATCTGCTTGCTTATTCTTTTCGATCTCCGATCAAACAATTTTTTTTCTTCAGGATATCAAACGATGGAACGAACAAACTTCGATTCTCCGATCAAACGAACAAACTCTTGTCGATTCGATGAACTGATACGTTTTGATTATTCGTTAAATATTTCCAATCGCTGGCAATCTTTTCTCTTTTTACCAAAAATCCAAAATTTACTTTTTACGTTTTATAGAAATTTAGTTAATAAGTATCAAGTTATCAATTATAATTCCACTCAAATTGAGATTTCCTTTACTGTTAATATAAATGAATATGGTTTAGTTTTCCTTTTATTTTTAATATGAAAATTTTATTGTTATATAGATTTGAATTAGTCTTTCTTTTCTTTTTAAAATATAATTATTCTACAATTATCTAACTTAAAAAACCCTTATAAAAACACATTTTCTAATCATCTCACCATTTCAATTCTTTTTTCCTTTTTTATTGTTTTGAATCAATCTCTAAATCAGATTTTTTTAAACTACCTTAGCAAATTTAATTATTCTACAATTATCTAACCTAAAAAACCCACAAATTTCTATATTTAAAAATTCGTTTGATTTATGCTTTAATTTTTATCAGTCAATGAAAGTTATAAATAAAAAAATAAATATATTCTGCTAAACCCTTACGGTGGTTTACCTAACAAGCCTTTATTATTATTATTATTATTATTATTATTATTATTATTATTATTATTATTATTGTAAAATTTCAAATCAAATTAGTTTGTTACGTTCACAATTTTTCGGTTCATTAATCAATTTAAAAAAATTATTTAAACAAGTGACAATACTAAATTTACCGTCAATTTTTAAATCACATCAAACGTTAATAAAACACATTTTCTAATTTTCTTTTTTTTTTTGCTACGGAGGCTAATGAAAACATGTTTTTAGATTTTACACTTTCAATTATTAGATTGCACTAGAAGTACCACAAGTTAAAGGTATAATATACTATTTTAAAAAGTGTTTAGTAACTCCGTATTATAGTTGAATACATATTTTGAGGATCGGTTATTTAATATATTGGCCAAAATTATGAATAAGGCCATTATATGAATGAAATTGCTGCATATAAAATCTTCCGTGTAATATTAAGTTTTTAGGCCCAATTGGAATATATATTTTATTGATTGAGATGAAATTAAATGGGTAAGTTGTTATTGAACGTCACAATTAACTTTAAATTATTATTTTATTGCTGTTAATTTTTAATTATTTAGAACAAATCTCATCGAGATAAAAATTAATATTGAAAATATCTCATTGAGACAAAAAAAAAAAACTACATTTAAATTATTTTTTATCAAATATCTGTGCAAGACACGAGAACTAAACTAGTTATAAGTGAAAAAAGTAGATGTAGATCTCTACTAGGATTGTCGTCGACCATTACTAGTGTTACAACCTGGACCGAATTGGAAAGGTAAGGGCAATTCCTTTCTTATAAATGACAACAATTTGATATCTTGTCCAAATCCAAAACTGTTACCAACCTTCTAAATAAAACATACAATTTTTTTTTATAATACCCAACTCTTAATTTTTTTTATAAAATCACAACGCTAATAGGATGCCACAACAACATATCTAAATTTTAACTTTACTAAACAACCCTTAACATCCCTTGAACACATATACCCACACCAACAATCTTAGCACGATTTTGGATTCATGTAATGTTCCGAAATACTACGTTTAAGTAAACTGACGTCTAACGGTGCAAAAAAAAGTGAGATGCGTAAGCATTAGGGCGAGCAATAAAATCCGATCCGCCTAATCCGAAGATCAGATCCGGAAAATTTCGAATACGAAAATATTTGGTAACTAGTGATCTGAGTCTGATCTAGAAGTATTTTTCGGATCATTGGATTGGATACAGATCGAGGTTTGGAGGAAAAAAAAAGTCGGATCGGATATATCCGACTAGTCTAGTAATAAACTTTTAGATCGGATATCCGAATCGCATTTCGAATTGGATATCCTATTCGAATATAAGTGTCGGATATCCGGATACTCTCCGATTGAATTCGGATCGACCTTTTATAGAATTGTCGGATCAAATATCCGAAAATGGTGACCCCTAATCAGTATCAAAGGTGACATTTCGGGCCGTGAAGCCCGACCCATTCAACGAATAAAATGGACTGGTACGGACAAGATGAAAAGCCCGACCAAGCTGTGTGAGACGGCCCGGGTGTACAAACGGGCCGGATCCGGACACGGAACAAAGCCCGGTCGGGCTGCCGCAAGAATAAATATTCGCGCAAACTTTTTCCACTAACCCTAAACTCCCTCAGCATACAATCGTATCTTCATTGTGCAGCCGCAAGCTAAAATCTTTCTTCTCGGCATTCTAGGGCTTCCAAAGGCGATTCTGTTTGTTGTAAGCATCTCTCTCGTTCCTCAAATATTTCTCTCGATCCATAACTATTGTTGTGTAAGCGAATTAGGCTTCTACCATCAGATCTTCAGCATGCCTAAAGCTGCGATTCTTATTTTTTTGGCACGTTCTGTTTGATTTCTTCTCAAAATTGAGTGATTTCATAGTGACCTGATTCCTATATTGTAAGTTCTTGTGGCGTTTGTTACAATTTTGTGTTGTACTTCTTCTTAGGCTTCTTAGGGTTTGTATGAAACGTTTTATGAATTTCTCGGAAACAAGTGATTGATTTCTCTATCAGTGTTTCTACGTTCCGCCAATTATTGAGAATGGGAAACAAATGAACCGTTTTTATTCTTTTTCTTAGGTCAGAAGGTCATACAAGCTCATCATGATTCTGCTAGGTTTTCTTTTTGATTTTTGATTGACTTGTGTTTTAGGTTTCGCGGAAGATATGGGGGAGGTAGACGAATACCGCTGCTTTGTTGGCAGCCTGTCATGGTCAACTACTGACAGAGGATTGAAGGATGCATTTGAGAAATTTGGCCATCTTGTTGAGGCAAAGGTGATATATTTGCTTTTGTTCAATTGGTTTTCTTATTTTGTTATAACTTTCTGTTACGTGGATGTGATGATTGATATTTTTGTACTAAAGGTGGTTCTTGACAAGATGTCTGGGCGCTCTCGTGGCTTTGGATTTGTTTCATTTGATGAAAAGAGGGCCATGGAAGAAGCTATTGAGGCAATGAATGGTATGGACTTGGATGGCCGTTCTATTACAGTAGAGAAAGCTCAACCGAGTCAGGGTGGATCAGGCAGGAGCCGTGATGATGACTATGATCGTGGGCGTGATAGGGACCGCAGCCGTGGTTATGGAGGCTCCAAGGGTGGTGGAGGTGGCGGCGGTGATTGTTTCAAATGCGGTAAGCCTGGTCATTTTGCCCGTGAGTGTCCATCTGGGGATGATGGAGGAAGGGGAGGAAGGTATGGTGGGAGAGATGACAGAAGGAGTGGTGGAGATCGTCATGGACATGACCGTGGTGGAGATCGTGGTGGAGATCGTTATGGAGGAGGAGGTGGACGTGACCGAGACCGTGGCAGTCGGGGGAGTTCTGGAAATGATAGGCGTGACCGTGGTGGTCCTTATGACCGTCCTTCATCAGGGTCTTACCGCTAAGATTGTGAGTCTTGGTTACTTATAATGTTACATACTCTAGTACTTGGAGAAATATTACTAACACTACTACTTTTTTATGTTAGCTATGCTTGGAGAGTTGACTGTGCAAATTAAGCATTGGATGTTTCAACTGTTTGCTGTTTCAACTCTCAAGATTTATCAATGTTCCCGATGGGTGCAGCCGTGGTCATGTTACGACTTGGATTGCGTATTTGTTCAACCGTTTCTTGTTTGAGATGCTCAATGATGTTTTGATGCAATCTTATGCTTGAGTGACTCGCACAACTGGTTTGGATTTATGGAAATATGAATGATGTTTTAAGTGCTCGTTTCTGGATGCTTCTTCACATGCATATGCACCACACATGTTTGGCTCTCGTCTAGTTGCTATGTGCATAAGTTGGAAGTTTGGATGGGTTCAAAATTCTTTGCCAAAGTGACACTAGTACGTGGGGAATCTCTGCCAACACACAGTAGGATTATCGTTCCTTTGCTTTATCATTTTCTGATCGTTCTTATAATCCAATATGAGAATAAACCTGAGCAGGTTAACTTTCCTATTCCTCATCTTTCAACTTAAACATATCCTGAGTCTCATTCTTTGTTATTCCTGTAAATCTTTGGCAGGCTGTTGGGCCATTCATGGTCTGGTACCCTATTGGTCTAACACTGTTATCATGGATTTAAAAATATGAGCATAATGAGCTCTTTGGGGTGCATCAACTAAGACCAATGTATGAGTTGCAGTAATGGAAAATGTTGCTTCATGAACTGCAGTTGAGATGGTTGCTTGCTGCAGCTTTATGTTGTTCTTTGCTCCTCTGTAGATTTGCAAGCTTTTGTGTTCTGTTGCACTTGTGTGGAATGCTCTTTGGTTACCTGTCACGATCTCATGGTTTTGTTGGGTCCGTGATTTGGAGTTGTCTTTGGTTACCTGTGACGATCTCATGGTTTTGTTGGGTCCGTGGTTTGGAGTTGTCTTTGGGTAAGAAATGCTCAATTGGACAAGCATTGCTCAGTTTTTCAGAGGTTTGCGTCACTTTTTCCCATCCTCAACCCCTCAGTAAACCTGTATATTGTTTTCTTCATTAACGGCAATCAGATTTATCATAATCTTGATACTTGATAGAACTTTGTTGATAGGCTTTGACTCCCTTGCTCTTGTTGTTAGATCTTTGATAGAATCAGCCTTTGCGTTCTTTCCCTGTTTCCTAAGTCTTAAATTCAGTGTATGTGTATTTGTTTGGTTAGTCAAAACTCTTTGCATCTTCATTAATGGCAATCAATCGTTTGATACTTGGGAAAACTTTGTTGACATAGGTTAAGGCTTGATTATGTTTGAATTGAATCAGCCTGTGCGTCCTTTCCTGTTTCTTAAGTCTTAAATTCAGTGTGTGTATTTGTTTGGTTAGTCAAGTCTCTGTGGATCTTCATTAATGGCAATCAATCATTTGATAAAATTTGTTGACATAGGTTAAGGCTTGATTCCCTTGCTCTCGTTGTTAGATGTTTGAATTGAATCAGCCTGTGCGTTCTTTCCTGTTTCTTAAGTCGTAAATTCAGTGTATATGTGCATTTGTTTAGTTAGTCAAAACTCTGTCGAACTTGGTTGATTGCAGATTTGCAGGTTAAGCAAATGCTTATTTAAGTTCCTCTTGACGTACTTGTATATTTTTTATTTTTCTTGACTTCTCAGTTCTCATGAGCTGTTAAATGATATTGCGTGCTTATTTCCCCCTTCTTTCCTTTAAAAATGGTTACCATTACCACCACCTCTAATTCTCTGTCCTTCCCCTAATTGGTTTCTTGCTTCTACTAATCCTAACCTTCTTTTGTCTTACATTTGCTCTTAATGGGAAACCCGCATTGAAATCAAATGGTGCACACATTGAAATCCAATGAGAACACACACCCTATTAATGATTAAATGGTACACTATTTAAATCGAATAAAAAATGTCCTATTAACAAGGTATTAACTTTGACACCATATTACCATTTGACATTAATCTTATTAACTGTTTAGAATAATTATAATTATTTTTAGTATTAATTTATCAATGTTCATTAAACACAACTGGTAGTAATGTGTTGTTCATTGTATCAAGACAAATCCTTGGCTTAGCACTAAAGAAAAATGTAGTCCTCCTTTGCCAAGGGAAGACAAGCAAATGTAATACAACACAACAATTTTTTGAAAATCAACACCGGCTGTACTTAAACTCTTCTAGACACCAATTCTCGGCCCCCTCGAGATGTTGAAGACCACATCTTTAGTACGGTTATACACCTCTTTCTCAAAAAAAACATTCAACAGTAGAAGAAGGTAACAGTTCACCAAGTAACATAGTTGTTTGGTGTGTATTTCCCCTTTCTATATTCAATGTACAAATGCTCCAAAACAAAAGTTTAGCATTCAAATTGTATCTTTCTGTAATTTGTTCTTGTCTCTAATCCTCCTAAAAATGTGTAAAGAAACAAAAGTCTGTTAACAATGCATAATATGAGTCGTGTTGGTAACATAACTCGTCATCCCATTAGCAATTGAGTCAACTCGGAGCACCTTCAGTAGATCACGGCACATCTGCTTAACAATCGCCGAGCAGTTGCTCTGCATCACCAACAAGCACTTCGTCATCCCGTTGCTTCCAGTGACACAATCCACCGCCTTCTTATTGCGGAACAGATAGCATACGCTCCACAACACTGTGATCCCGTGCTCCGTCGCTTTCTCTGATACCTTCATCAGCCTCTTAACAATCTCATCCACGCACTTCCCATCGTCGCAGATGGCAGATCTTCCAACCGAACACGTTGCTAGCAACTCCGCCATCTCCATAGCCTTTAAGATTACCGGAGCTTTATGATCAGAATCGGACATAATGCTTCCCAGAGTTTTAACGATTCCCAGCCGGACCAGGTCCGACTTGAACGGCCTCGTTGTCGTAAGGGAGATCAAGGTGGATAAGCCAGCCTCAATAGACGGATCGTCGTCGGAGGTGACGAGGCTGTAGAGATCGCTAACAAAAGTATCGGCGATTTTGCGCTTTGTTTCGGTGTCGACTGCGATCGCCTCCAGAAATTTGGCAGCAGCGATCCTCGATTCCGTGTTTCCAGCACGCAAGACATGAACAATCGGAGCTAGGCATCTGAGGTCACTCTTGAAGAATAATTTGTGAATCTGTTGTCTTGATTTGTCAGATTCGCGAGAAACTAATTCCAAAGCCATCACTGCCAATTTCAAAAGCTCAACCTCAACGGAACTCAGATCTAATTTAGACATCAACTCAACAAGGAAGGCAACGAATCTATCAGAATTAGCTAAAGTGGCTCGGTTTTCCGCTGAATTCTGTGCCAAATTGAGAATACTCGACAGATTACGAGACAATTCCTTGAAGCTAGAGGCGGTGGTAATACGATTGATGAGTAGAAAAAGGTTGTAACGAGGAGAGCGAGGGGAAGAAGAACGAGAAGAGAGGGACCAGAGGTGGATAAGGCGGTGGAGGGAGAGGTTAGGAATGAAGTCAGAAGAGGATAGAGGCTGCATGGTGGCGGGACAGGTAAGGTTTCCGGCGTCAATCCAGGTCTGGATGCTGGATCTGTCGTAGGTGATGCCGGTGCATAACGCCACCGGAGATTTCATTACCTCTAGAGAGATCGGGCATCGGAAGTAGGCCGGAACTGATACATGGAGTTCGTTCTTCGCCATTAGAGGTCAGGAAGAGAAATGGAACGAAGATGATGGAGGAGGGAGAGTGGGAAAGGAGAAGGCGGTTTTAAATGGGAAACGTTTTTGGTCAAAGCTTGAGAGTCAAAGTCGGGTAGGAATCGTTGAATTTAAAAATGGCGTGGGCCCCACTTTGACGGTGGTGGTGGACTGGTGCTAGTGGGTGTGAGCGTGTGACTCTTTACGCGCCCCACAGCTCACACTTTCCCTCCAGATTTATTTACTTCTCTTTAAATATCTGATATATTGAATTTATTTATTTTTATTAAAAAAAGGTTTCTTAACTAATACGGCAGGAAGGAAAGAGTGGAATTAATGGTTCTTGAAGCTATCCCAGCTACAGCTCCTACGGGAATAGAAAGACACGAAGGATAAGGATAAAATAACGAAAGTTGCGAAAAAAAAAAAGAATATTAAATGGTCGGCTCTCAAGTCAGGAACGATTAAACTCAACTTCGACAGCTCAAAAAAAAAAACAATGGTCAAAGCACCTTTGGATTCATCTTAAGGGATCATAATACCTCAGTGGTTGGCTTTGATTACGGCAAATGTGGTCACGTCTCTATCCTTCAAACGGAAGCTTAAGCATTGAAAACGTGTCTTATAAAATTGAAGGGGACTACCTTATGATTATTAATTCAGTTAAAACTATTTGGAAACTACCGTGGGAATTGGTTATATGCATTACAAATCTCTCTCTTTTGCAGAGTTTTCCCAAGTTCAAATTAATCACATCTACAGAGTGATCAATGGCGTGGCTCACAAGCTTGCCAACTTTGGTCATGACGGTACTGCAACTAATTCTTCGGATGTTTCTCTTGATAGCTTTTGTATTCCGACATCTATTGATGCTATCATCCGAAAGAATGTCATAAGATGATTAAGTGATAAACGCTGACCTTTCTAAGCGGCTTACCTTCTTAGTCAAAAAATAAAAAAGGGGTTCTTGAAGCTATGTTGGTAATGAATACATTAGGTAAGGAATATTTTTACTTTCACATGTTTTGTATTGTAATAAAACTAAGTTAGTCAAAGAAAGAAGGCAGACAAATAGGACACATTAAAATATTAGTTAGTCAAATAAAGAAAATTCATTTATTAAATTCAATAAAAAAAATGGAAGGCGACGCTAAATTTGTTGGAAGCCAACGCAGGGTCCAAACTTTGAATGAGTGTTTGGTGACTTGGAACTGTATTTATAAATGATTTCTTTTCGTACAATTTTATATTTTTCTACTTTAATGACTATATTTTTATTTTAGTGTTATTCATAGGTTAAAAAAATATTTAGATAGCGTATTTTACAAACGAGGCCCATGAGGGATGGGTTGTGCACTAATTGTATTCACACTAGCTTTGGGTATTAGGCCCAAAATTGGGCCCAAAGGCCCACCTAATAAAAGGAATCGATTTTTTTTTATATAAAATTGATCAAATGCATTTAGGGCTGTTATACTAGAACTAAATATGTTATAAAAATATGAAAATTAATTATAGTAAAATATAATTCAATATTCATAAAATAATTTATGTATCATGTTACATATATTAATAAGTATAACTTTATTTATTATTATAATATTATGGATAGTATCAACAATCTTAAATATAAGTTAACACAATTAGTGAAATCATTAAAAAGTAGGCAAAATGGATTTTAAATTCATTTCATTTTTTTATAATCCTAATCAAACACCTCATAAATATAGGCCTAACATCATATTTTACTCACAACGCTGGAGTACTATAAAATTAGAAAAAAACAGAGTTTCAAAGTGAGTGATCGAAAACTCATTTTTAAAATAGGTCTTAAAATATAGGGATTAATAGACATGCCGGCGAAAATCTATAATTGTCACTCCAATTAAGCTATTCGCGTGCGTAGTTTTAGGGTCCCCAACTACGTTTTTGGAGAGCGTAGTTGGAGTTTCAAAAATAATAAAAATATCAACTAACACTTGTGGTGAGCGTTGTTGGAGTACCCAAAAAAAATTAAAAAATTTTTTTAGGAAACTCCAACTAAGCTCCCTAAAGGAGTAGTTGATATTTTTATTCTTTTTGAAACTTCAACTACGCTTCCCAAAAACGTAGTTGAAGATGTTATCAACTACGCACGCGAAGTGCGTATTTATGATTACTAATAAAGATTTTCATCGGTACATTTAAAAATCACCTGAGCAACGAATGAGCTGTATGAAATTAACGTCATATTGGTTGAGGAAGTTGAGATAGTAAAACATGGAAAATGTAATAAATGCTGCCTCTGCACATGTTCAGCTTAAGAATATAACTCATGTTCACATGAAACAACATATCATACTAATTTAACTCCAATCTCCCTTACTTTTATGACAACGAGAGACCTTTTTTCAGTGTGGGAGTAAGTGCATGTCTCACATCAATTTAAACAAATACGTAATATATAAAATTACTAGGAAATATTTTTGTGCTGACTTTTAAATTTCTCTGACTTATATACGGATGGTTATTCGGTCATACGGGAGCAGGCAAAACGTGCACATTGGGTGTTGCATGGCCGGGACACTCGCAATGTGCATCCGCATGGAGTCTCTCTTCTCTCTTTGTCGATATGAGAGGATGGATGAGTGATCCGGTGCTAGGGCAAAGTCTATATATAAAGAGAGAAAGCGAAGGAGGGAGGGATAAGAGGTTTTACGGTCAAAAGTAGGAAAAAGTTCCCGACCAATTGATCAATTACAACAGTATCATATGTATTTATTTAACTACATAACCAATTTATATGTCTAATAATTTTTAGTTGAACAAATACATGATATATTCGAACCATTTATAGTTGAACAAATACAGGGTGTGGTTCCCATGAGAACACCCCTAACGTGAGAATATGAGAACAATCATACCCCGTTGGATGGTGAGTATTAAGGGTTGAGATTTAGAGTAGATATCATAATTAATAATAACAATTAGGAATCCAACAATAACTACAAATAATCCACTCAACCAACAATAACTACGAATAATACATTAAACGATATGACACCTTTGTAACAAAACTAATAATAATTACGAATTTGTTCTTATGCTCTCACGTTAGGGGTGTTCTCATAACATCTATAATATATATATATATATATATATATATATATATATATATATATATATATATATATATATATATATATATATCAAAAGAATCTGAACGCACTCGTAATACGAGTTTACTGTCTGATTTTTATATTTTCGTCTGACCAAATAACATCAGTAGATTATATTAAGCTTTAGGCATATCATATATACATATGATATGACCTTATAAAATGCATTATTATAAAAATACTATGTGCAGGTTAAGAGGTACTAGCATGACGAATAACACATTGTATAAGGTTTGTTTGGAAGCAAAATACTTATTTATAAAACAAGTGTTAATATTTTAGTATTAGGCAAAGCAAAGGGCAAATTATGTAAAGTTGTTATGTTGCCTATAATGGATACTTAAAATTGTAGTAAATGGTACTTGAGAACATTAAATAAAGTTGAACCATAAAAGCAAACCACAAGATCTCGAAGAAGAAAGGTAGTAACGAAAGGAGGAGCAAATAGCAATAATAAATTGTGAGTAAAAATTGCAAAGTGGGCCCTGAAAACCACGTCCTTCACATTCACATACACAGCTGTTGTTACAATTTACATTTATCGCCCATTCACCCCTTTGCCGTGACTCACTACAATTCCCCTTCTGTTTCAAGCTTTCAATACAATTCTGCTCTACATTTACTGAATGTATATTTGCAGGTGTACCTCAACATCAAATTGTCACGTCTTTTGCAATTTACAAATAATTTGATAGAGGACAAGTTACTGTAAAGGTGTAAACTTAGGGTTTACAAGGCATTTCAAGAATGCATGACAAGGCAGCCACTAATGCTTTCGGGTTTTCCACTATTTGTCAGTTCATCAATGGTGTAACCGCCTACGTGTACGGACTGATATGTTCTCGCTGCTCTTTCGAGCGGCATGTCACGCTTCTGATGAAGATAATAAGTTCTCATATCTAAAGTTTGAGACATTTTGAGTCTAATTTATAAGGTTGGTGGATCACCCCTCCTATTGCCAAATGGTTTTAGGATGAAATCTCATCGGGTTTCTGTGTTGCGCTTAGGCTTAATGCGCATGCGCTCTCGTATGCACACGACTCCACTCTACCGGTCCGTCTGTATCGGACTTTGACAACTTCCTCTCGTATTTTTTGCAATTCAAGTCCTCGTTTTTTCCTAATAGTTTCTCCTCTGTCATTTCTTATGACCTATCGATATACTAGGTTTGTACGTGTAGAATGCCAAAATCATTTTCGAGAGGTATCACAATGTTTTCGTGATTCATCCGTAAAAAGTCAAGAACATATGTCCGCTAGAGGGAGGGGTTGTGCATCCCGAGTTGACCACAGTCACACGTTAGGATTTATCCGGTTTTTTGTTTAACATTATAATCTTAGTACACCGACGTCTCATTTTTGATAAGTAATGTAAATATCATCACCGAAAAGCAACCGTTATAATAACAAAAAACCATAATATATATACAAATCTTTTTAGATATTCAATAAATGTGATCACTCTCTTTCCACCAAACATGAAGTAGCAACATATTTTCCAATCAAGAGACAAACCTTCATTTATTGTGATGGGGAGGAGGACTTTGAATGATATATCTTCCTATTGTTTTCATAGTCGGCCATTTATTACACAAAAGAATAGAGGACCCACTTACATAGCAAACCCAACCACTCAATCCCATCTTTGGCTCCCATGGCCATAGCAAGCAAGCCAACCATTTATAACATTACCATTTTCACCTCATTGCCCTTCACACTTTGCATTCAAACCATTGCTTCCATTTTTGCAAACCAACCGCCAATCATCCAAAACCATACTATACACATATATACTAATCTTTGCATTGCTTCTCAATAGCCTTTGCTTTCATACTACCCATCTAGCTTCACATTAGCCACCTTAGATTTAGATACACATAAGTTCATACATTATACCAATGGCTTACAAGAGAAGCACTCCTCCAATTTATGGCTTTGAAGAGCTTCCAAAGGTTTTGCTTCTAGTTTTGGCTTTAATTCTTAGCTTCACCGCGCATTCTCATGGCTTAAGGCAACCAAAGGCTTTCAACTTGATCAAGAACACCAAGACGGGGTTTGCTAGCTTGCCGTTTTCAAGTCGCGGTTTTGAGAGCTCCTTGCCCAAGGGAGTTCATCCTCATCCTTCGGGCCCTTCTCCTCGGCATAATGGGTTCGAGTTCGATGACTCCATGGTTCGATCATCATCATCGTCACCGCGGCCTTGAAGGAGGATATATATATATATCATGGGTTAGGAAAGAGTTTGTACGTAGATGTTATGTGGGCTTATAGTATTGTTTTATTATTGTGGTTTGTGCATGTTCATATGATTAGGTATAACAAATGACATATCATCAATGTCTAATTGAGTCATCATTATACCAATGGCTCCTTAACTCAACCTACAGGCTACATCCTATATATACATATAAATATATGTGCTTTTCGGTCATGTTGTTTTCAATAATGAAATTGGATGACTAATTATATCCTTGTTCAAGTGTCATATTATGTTGTCGAATTCGTCTTAATCTTTTTTAATCTTTGTTCAAGTGTTACAAGTACCGTCCGATCCACAATCCGAAAATCTGATAAAAAAAATCCAAATCTGAAAATATCGGGTAATTAGTGATTCGAGTCCGATTTGACCTAAACATATTTTTCGGATCCTTGAATTGGATACGGATAAAAGTTTGAGAAAAAAATTTGATCGTATCGGATATATCCTACTGGTTTAGTAATAAATAGTCGGATTGCATTTCGGATCTCGGATTGGATATCAGGATACTCTAAGATCAAATTCGGATCAGACTTCTATAAAATTATCGGATCATATATCATGAAATGCCCACCTCTAATTGTAACCAACAATTCTCCCTTCAATTGTGCCTTCTTTACAAAATTTGGATCCCTAGCACATCAATTCTAGGCAACACTCTTGACTCGTACGACCACCGTGTGGTGTATATATGCCCTCTCGGGAGCAAGGCATACATGCAATGCACTAAAAAACGCTCAGTTGACATGCTCGATCACTCTTGACACCGAGATCACCGTGCAAGATCAAAGACTAACCTTTTTTTATTTATTTATAAAACAATGTTTTATTCATTCAAATTATCCAATACCAAGTCCAGTATAAACATTGGAAGTTCAACACACTTATACGATTTCATCCAAAATCAATTGACAATGTATGTTGGTATCGTGATTCAACCCAAATTTTCGATGTGAAACACAATTATACCTAACAAACTATGAATTATTTAATGGTTACCGATAAAAATGAGAGGACATCATACTATCTCGTGTATATATGAAAGATCAACGTGGATCCATGCATGCACAGTGTACACTAATCATTCTAGCTAAATCAAACATATATGAATTAGTAGATCCATGCATGCACAGTGTACCCATGCATCAATCCATCGTCTCGAATTCATTGCATATATAAGAGCCCCTCAATGACACATCCTGGGCCTGCAAGCCTGCAAATTGCTGACAAAACCAAGTAAAAGGAAAAGCTCAAATTATACACGTGAATTGTACTTATTTTCTCTCTTCCTTCTCTTCTCTACCCTCAATGTTTCGTAACATAATTACTCTTACCAATTCATTTTGAAGTTCAACTTACTCTTACCAATTCATTTTCAACTTCAACCTCCTCCGACCAACCAAACGGGACCAAAAGGATAAGGATACGATAATGGTTCAGGAATATTTGTGAGTCTTGGATATCACTCGAGGTTTGGCAAACCCTAATATACCGGGCTTGGGAATACTGCAGTTTACCTGCATTGAGATTTTGGTTCTCAAAGTATTATTTCTATTGGAATGAGTTTTTGGTTCAAAGACGTGTAATTAAATCATATTTGCAAGATCGAGATTGCTATTCGTACCACCTGAAACATGTTATTCATACCCCGACTACGCGTACGCAATACGCAGCCGTAGCAACAAGCTCATTTCGTTCAAAAATAAAGGAAAATGGCAAAGCGTAGCCATACTAGGCATACGTCATGCGTAGTCGTAGAGCGTATATGTAGTAGCCATAACATACATTTGGTTTGAAAAATTAAGAAAAACTTACTACGCCTACGCATTGCACAGGCGTAGAACGGGTACATATAGCATGGCTAAAGTGGTACGAATAGCATGAACCTTCCAAGATGTATGATAAGAATAAAAACTGCAAAAGCAGAAAAAAAAGCAGCCAACATTCTTACCTCAGATATAATCAAATTGGTTTTCTTTTCTATATACACTACAATGCAGCAAAAGGCTATATGGTTGAAATGCTACACAAGAAACCACAACTGAACCATTGGAACATGTTTAGAAGAGCCCCAAAAACGAGGAAAATGTATCTTGTCAATACTGCACTTTACCTGCATTGCTTACCAATGATTTACATGCTCTCCGGCAAAAACAAGTGACTTTGTTACCACG
The DNA here is from genome assembly GCA_033239125.1 of Fagopyrum homotropicum. Taxonomy (NCBI): domain Eukaryota; kingdom Viridiplantae; phylum Streptophyta; class Magnoliopsida; order Caryophyllales; family Polygonaceae; genus Fagopyrum; species Fagopyrum homotropicum. Next base: position 7,538,277 of record BSWB01000006.1, on the reverse strand, counting down.
GATCATCCATCATTGTCATTGATGCAGGGAATGCAGGGACGAGGGCGAGCTAGCTTCTCCCGGTCTCCTACCAGTTTGCCCAGAAACTGAGGATTTATCGGACCCACGAACATTGTACTTCTCATACACCTTTCCACGATTCTCTGACCACCATGTCTCAGCTTGGTGCTCACCAAATCTTCTTCGGCTGCAAACCATGAGGAATGTCCGGTCAGCAACACAAATATGAGGAGCATATTGTTTTTTTGAAGTTGAAATTGTGAAGAACTAACAACTAAATACAATCCATATACAAAGAATAGTGGGTGCCTTGTCTGATTTGTGTAAGAGATACAATTTAGAGATTAGAGTAAAAGTAAACCAAATGTTACCTGAACCGCACTCGCTTGAGATCTCGTGTCCCATCTCGAAGAGCCACAAGAGTTATGTAAACGCCGGGCTCATATTGTTCAATCCACTCAGCTTCAACTTGGTTGTCGTTACCCGGCAATACTGGGTTTCTCGACCATGTAGCAGAATCCCCATCTTGGGCATCCCTGCTTCCAGCTAAAGCCTCCGCCACATCACTGGAAGTAGATCGGAGAACTCCGGTTGCAATTGGAAGCCTGGCCTCTGACTGATCATCTCTACAGTTAGAGTATGCAGTCTCCAAATTCCTGACTGATTGCATTGGGCCTGGAGTCCCATTTGATAGGACAGAGTCAACTCCATCTGAAGAGGCCAGGTGTAAGCCGTTTGTGACATCAGATCCCTGGTTCTGCTCGTCGAGTAAATGAACACCATTTGACTCCAAACCATTAGGCAGATATGCTAGTTTCAAACTCTCAGCATCATAGGTGCCAGGCGGCAACCTCTCAGCCAAATCTTTCAGCTGGAAAATCAATTGTATCATTACAAGCAGAGTACTGGTAGACATTTGGTACATCAAACACATCCTCAATGAAGCAACACTAAGTTCACAACTTAAAATGGTACAGAGCAGCAGCATCTCAGACTCTAAACTAAGGAGTTGAATGCTGTTACAGATCAAAGTTTATTGTGGGAAAAATATTAGGATTTTCTTTCCATTAGACTCGTCCTTCGATCTTCCAAACGAAGAATTGTATTGATTCATTGCCTCCTTCCTCGAACCGACACATCAACAAAAATAAACTACTTGTAAGTTTGTGTGTTTTATGGCATACTAGCATGAACACAAACTTCCTGTGCTGTAAAACATTGAATAGAACACAAAATATCCAACTTAATATGTTGAAAGAGCAAGATTCTATGCACCATAAGATGCCAGCTGGAAAATGGTGGTACACTACCTCGGTCAGAAGAGATATTTATATTGCAGAGACTGTTATTGTCCAAGTTCAATATGGAACTAACCTGTGATGTGAGTGACTTTATAACTTCTTTTGCAGCTTCAGTTTTGGCAGATTCCTCGGCAGCCAATGACATTGCCTCTTGAGTTTTTTTCATTGACTTTCGAAGCTCTATTTCTTGAACTGCACATCTCTGCTTCAGGCTATCAACCTAAACAAACACAAAATTAGAACGAGGTAAGGTATTTTTAATAATGCTTATCATAGGTAAAATGCTTAGAAGCTCTAAACTGGCATACCTGGGCGTGCAATTTGAGTATTTCTTGATTCAAAAGTTCATTTGTCTTTTTCAAACTTTCAGCTATACTTCTGGAGAAAGACAGGCCAGATGTTGGAGCTGGTGTTGCAGAACGTGGAGGACTAGGTTTTCTTGAGAAAGGTGAGACGGGCCTAGAGCTAACCCCAGGTTGTGTAGGAGTTGAACGGGTGACCACCCGTTTTGGATCTATACTTAAGACAACATCTTTCAACTGTAACAAAGAAGGTGCTTGAGACAATGTCTCAGCCTTCTTTCCTTGTTTGAGAGCTTTTGTATCTAATTGCTTAATTAAATCCATACTCGAAGGATTTGTTGTTTTGGCTAATGTTATCTCAGCCTTGTCTAACCTATCTTTGTTTTCACCTGAAAGTCGGGGTCCACTATTTCTCCGGCTGTTACCACCAGCTTCTGAAACTTTACTCAATTTGGCAAAACAAGAATCACACACGCGATATGCTTTGTGTGGATTTGGTGCCATGGCTGCTCTAAATGCTTTTCTAGAAGTACACGAATGGCAGTGCACAAGTCCACAGTTATGACAATTGTGCCTCTTCCGCGTAAAACCAAAAGTCTGCCTGCAAGCAACACACTGGGACTGCTCAGAACCAAAAACCCACTTGTGAAGACATATAGCTGCTGTAAAAGTGGAGCCACAAGCAATATATTTAACGTGGCGATCTCTCAAAGCTTCAACCACGGCTGGTGCTTTACGATCTTCAATATCTCCATGGCCTAACCTACCATTTGCTCCCTTCCCCCAAGTATAAACCTCATTTCTGGAAGTCAAAACTGCAACATGATATGCCCCACACGCAATCTCTTCTACTGTTCCATTAATAAGCTTATCTTCCAGTGAACAAGGAACCTTGCCATCAGAAAGAGGGTTACCCAGTTGACCATAAACAGTACTGCCCATGGTGAAAACACGTCCAGCCGTTGTCAAGCCAACAGTTAAGCTATGCCCACAAGCAACCTTCTGAAAATTGTACTCGATGAGGGAAGGTACACATGTTGGCTTTAGTCGGGGCTCCTTGTCTCCTTGACCAAGACGGTTTTTATCTCCATCACCCCAAGTGAACAACTTTCCTGATGACATACCAGTACTGAGGTGGGTCACAATGACCTCGACCACAGCTGCAGTATGCCATACTCCACATGCAACAGCAACAGTTCTCAATCCCGATAGAGACTCAACTTCTCTCGGGTATGAAACAGTTTCTCTATCCCCATGTCCCAAGACACCGAAAGTTCCGTCGCCAAATGTGAAGAGCTGCCCTGAGGAAGTTATCAGAGCAGTGTGCCATGGCCCACAAGTTACAAAAGAAACATGAAGTCCTTCTAGAGGGCCCGCAATTCTTTTAGGTATCCAGTGACTCACATCTGTACCATTACCTAAGAGCCCAGCATTATGAGTGCCATCACCCCATGAGTATAGTTCCCCGGAGGCGGTGACAGCACAACTATGGAATTCTCCACATGCAACAAAATCAACATTGTGCACCGCTAACTCTTCAACTAGACTAGGTTGAAGAACATCTTTTCCCACTCCGTGGCCAAGCCGTCCTCCTGATTCCTCGCCCCAAGTGAAAACCTCCCCTTGTTTCGTCACAAGAGCAGCATGCCTAACTCCACAGGCTATCCTATGAACATCCAAAACAACATTTGACTCCAAAAGCCTTGGAAGAAGTACATCTGCTCGAGTACTAATAATACTAACATTTTTATCAGCCCCTACTTTTGCATAATTATCACATATAATCTCACCCCAAACGTACACATCGCTTAATGCATCATAGTCATCTCCTCCTGACCCCTGACTAGAAGTGCTCACTGCACTGGAGACACTTACTCGAAGAACGTCTGAATTGGATCCTTTCATCTGCATGTTTGTATCATCTACACGCTAAATGTGGATCTCTCTAATAAGCTAAGTTGTCAAAACACCAATCCTCTCACTTGGAGTATAAATAATGAAATCTCTAGGTCTCTACTGTTCCTGAAATCAATCAGCAATCGTATACAAGGATTAACAAAAGGATCTTCCGACATTTTTATATCAGACATCCTCAACCATTTTAAATATCCCCAAAGTTAGCGATAGAAATGCTGCAAGGTCAAATGTGTTATAAGGTAAATCCAATACAGACCTACAAAATCTCCGCTTAATTCTCAGAATATTCAGTGAATCCTTTAGAATGTCAATCCCCCAACCAAAAACAAAGAAATAAAAAAAGAATCAGAAGAAGAAATTGCACAACAAAATGATAAAAGAGCGAGAAATTCGTCTACCTGCTCAATACGAAGTGCCAGCATTCCCTAGAGCTCACAAGATCTGCCGTAAAATGAACGAGAGAGATTAACAAATTCGCGTTCTTCTCCGATCTCTCAAATGACTCCCTCTCGTCTTCTCCGACTGCTCAAGCTCTCTTCTCCAGCCTTTTCTCCCGAATAATACGATCGTGAATCCCAACGTGTCATGAACATTAGATCTACCATCAAAATTCCTCTACTCAGGTCAAAGAACAGCAACTCCGAAACTCCACATCCTAAGAATCAGCGGAAACTTCGCACTTTCTAGAGCCAGATTTCTGGTCACTCCTAAGCTATGGAGATGGCGGCGCTGGCGACGGAGAAACGGGGAGACGGCGGACGAAACGACTGATGAGCGATAGAAACTTTGCGTTGTGGTGCCGTGGTATCGGAGCTGGAGCTCGCGTTCAACGAAGGAGGAGTCAAAGACTAAAGGACGGGAAACCGTCTCGACTGACGAAGGACGACGTGTCGGAAATGCCCCGATATTGATGAATCGAAAAGAGGAACTCCGGAGAGTGTGTGTTTTAGGGGGGGAAATAGAGGGGTATTTTGGATAATACGGTGTGGACGACTAGGCAGGTGCTGCTGGAGTGCTGGGGGTATTTTTGGGAATTCAACACCGATGCACGTTGTTGTATGGTGGGACCAGCGAAGCTTGAATGTTTCCAAAACATCGACCCCAGGGAGAATGTGGAGGTATTTTTGCCTTGCTTTTACTTTATGGGAAATAACTAGGTTTTTATTTGGATCCTTCTTTATATATCTTATATAGATTATGGGTGCGTTCGGTGAGTTCCGGATTATCGAAATTATTGAGATTATAATTTCGGGAGATTATTTGGGAAGATTATTCTGACCATTTTTTTTCATCCACCTCAACATAGATTATTGAGATTATTGAAGATTATTATGAAATTTTAATCTTTCAATAATCTACTATGTTCACCAAACGGACCCTATGTATACGTAAAATAATAAGTGAGGTGAAAACTTAGAAATTTGTTTTTACTTCTTGTTTGAAAACTTAAAGTACTAATATGAACCAAACTAGAAAATATAAAATAAATTATTTGACAAAATAAGTATCATTCGAAATTTTGTCTAACTTTTCGTTATTTGTTTAGTTGGATATGTGTTGGGCTGAATTGAATTTCGTTGAATATGGATTGAACTAGTGGTACTATGATTTTTTGTGCGCACTCCTTTGATTGACATGTTATCGCTTTCTCGTATTTGTATAGTGTGTTGATCAGGACTTCTCATAAATTGGTGTTTTGTAATTCAATTTTCTCGTATATTGATATATTTTGTTTGTTTACTTTTTTTCTCTTATATTGACAAAAATTTATCAATATTTTTTATACACTAACGTATCAAATTTATTTCAAATAAAAAGAAAATTATAAGTAAACATGTCCACATATTCAAACAGTATAGTTTTTTTTTTCTTTTTTACATATTTGTTGATGTAAATCAAACTTACATATGAACATTTTCAATCTAAATCGAATTTATATAGCGTCTTGATCGGGACTTCCCATGAATTGGTGTTTTGTGATTTAATTTCCTCGTATATTAATGTATTTTGTTTGTCTATTTTCTCTTACATTGACAAAAATAATTTATATACTATTTTTGTTGTACACTAATTTTCTTTCAATGTATCAAATTTATTTCCACTTTTATAAGTAAACATGTCCACATATTTAAATAATATAGTTTTTTTTTTTACATATTTGTTGATCTAAATCAAACTTATATACGAACATTTTCAATCTAAAATTTTTACATATCATCCCTACTAATCACTAACTATATTTTTATAAGTAATAAAATGCCAATACAGTAACAAATTTCGAATGGTTGAAAAATTTACTAAATTTTATCCTTAATGTTATCATATCATATCATTTTCACTTTTTAATTATCAAATACAGCTAGTAAATTATAAGGATTAGGGTTAGGCCATCCACTGAAGAACGGAGGCTTGTTAAGAATAAGGTTGAATGAGATAAAAAGTATCAAAAAGAGATATTTTGGTATTTGAAATCCCTTAGAATAAATTTTGAAATAATTTTTTCAAGTAATGTTTATATTACATATTTTAAAAAAAATTCATTTTATTTTATTTCTATTTTTAAATAAAAAGTAAGATGAGAGGGGCCGAAGAGGTTAGAATAAAGATGGACCGGTGTGCAATTGATGTTGCTAATCAGTGTTGACTGCTTGGAAGGTGCAGCTAATGGGGCCGTGAAAGTGATGATTATTTGCAAATGAGGCCCGCCTTTTTCTTTTGCGTTAATGGCATTTAAAATCCCTAGGAAGTATCAAAAGAGATATTTTGGTATTTGGAATCCCTTAGATGAGGCGGTAGGTCAGCAACCTTGTCCGCTGCTTTTGCCCCAAGGCCCAATAGTAAGGATCATTACTGATATTAGGCCATTTCTTCTGTTTTTATAAAAAAACAAATCTCATTTTTAACAAAATATTTATCATTTAAATAATTAATTTAATTTAACAAAATGTTTGGCACTTTTTTAGATAGATTTTTTTTTATTTCAACTTAAATTTTTGTTCGACTATTAATGAAGTACATCTACTTTTGGTTATATAGATGCATGTAATATAGATGTACTAATTCTCACGGATTTTTTACATATCTATCGTCAGATTGCATTATTTTATTTTTATTTTTTTAATAAAAGTAGTTAAGTTGACTCTCCTCTAAATCACCCTAAAACATCAATACTCAGTTGGTCTAGTGGGATGTGGTGCTAGACTTCTTAAATAAGCATGTATGGAAAAACTGATATTGGGAGGGTATTCCCCAGCAATGGGCCACGATTTAGTACCCGATTCGGACGTAGATCGGCAAAGCCGATCGAACCGGGTGTTCTAATTAACTCTTCAAAAAAAAAAAAAAACACCCTAAAACATCTTTACAGATGAGCCACAAAATTCAACTATTAACTTATCGAAGTTGATATAAACATGATATTACGGAAATGGATATTATCCATATTTATTTTATTTGTTTTGCTATAAGTTTTATCATAAAATAATTATTTTATTAGTGTAATTTGAAGTATGTTTATATATATATATATAGAGAGAGAGAGAGAGGGTGTGGTTTCCATGAGAACACCCCTAACGTGAGAACATGAGAACAATCGTACACCGTTGGATCTGAGTATTAAGGGTTGAAATTTAAAGTAGATATCAAAAATAATAATAATTACGAATAATAATAATTAGGAATCCAACAATAACTACGAATAATCCACTCAACCAACAATAACTACGAATAATACATTAAACGATATGACACATTCGTAACAAAACTAATAATAATTATGAATCTGTTCTCATGTTCTCACGTTAGAGGGTGTTCTCATGGGATCTATACTCTCTCTCTATATATATATATATATATAAATAAATAAATAACATGTTTGATAAGTAGATAAATATAAGTTTTACAATCAAGTACAATGAAGTACAATGAAGTAAATAATTTGACCTTAATATAATAATATATATAGATAGTGTGGAAAATAAACAATAGAATTTACAAGCTGTTCGTGAAGGCCCATAAAAAAATTGTTAGTGGGCCCAAAATAAAAGTCCAGCCCGACTTGACTGAGAGTGAGAAAAGAGTCCAGTTTATGAGAGTCGATTATAGGTGCTAGGTACCTGCTTTTTGGTAACGATTGCCTGCCTGCCTGCTGTCATTTGGTCTTACGACATTTAGCTACATACAAATCCAAAACATCGTCTCCTCCGACTAGGGCACGGTGGCATAGAAGGAGATCAATCAGTGAACCGGTTAGGGCGCTGTGATTTTTGTTAAGCTCTCGAATTACCGCTTTGGGATTCAATCTCTCTACTGGCTATGGCGGACGGGGTTTGGAGTCGCCAGGGAGTTCCTTTGTATTCTTCCTCTTCTTCGGCTCCCTTGCTCAAGCGACCTCGCACTGAATACGGTTCTCTTTCTAAATCTTTCTCTCTCTCTCAGAGCTGAATTCATACATTGATCCTGATGCTTTTCTTAGATGTAGCCGAGGTTTCTATTATAAGTGAATTATGACGCGCTGGGTGAAATTTCATCATTTCTTGGAAATCGTGTTAATACTTGGCGCTTAGAGTATTGTAATTGTCTGTTTTGAAGCATGAATCGATCTGCATTAGATTTATTTTCTAGTAACGGAGAATACAAGTTCTCACAGATTCACTTCCACTTGAACATTGAAGCAATACCTTATAAATTTTTGTTCGTTCTTTATCGCAATTGTTGGATCTTGTGACCTAATTGAAGGAATTTCTTCATTTTTGATGATCTAATGGCAATATGGAGGGTGGATTGATTGAGTAATTTGTTACTCAAACTTTTTGACATGCAGAACCACTCCCATCCGGCCAAGAGTCACGTAACTATTTGATGCAAGATGATAATCGAGGTGCACTTAGAGTAGTGAGAGATACAGATGCAATTGGATCAGCGTACGACCGCTATCTTCAAGCTACAGTAATTCCCTTAAGCCTGTTATTTCTGCTTCGTACTTGAGTTGTATTGGTCCCTGATCTAATCATGCAATAAAAGTTAAAAACCAATTTTTTTTTTTTCATTTGAAGCAAGCTTCTTCTTATGCTTCTGGGGACGCTACCAATTTGGCTGCAAGTGGCGTAGGAAGATCTATGGGGGGTCCAGTATCTGGGATGCAACTGGCAGAATCTTTGGCAAGAAATCTTTCTCGTCCAGTCGGCTCTGACTTATTGCAAAATACTCAAGGTGTGGGAGGGCAGCATCCAGCTGATATGGTGAACAGGCAAGGACATGGAACTTTTACTCTTCCACCTAATGCTTCAAATACTCTGTACGTTGAGGGTCTTCCTTCTGACATTACAAGGAGGGAAGTAGCTCGTATCCTTGATATGATATGAGCTGGATTATTGCTGATGCAACTCTTAATTTTTGCATTATCGTTATGCCTAATGTGCTCCTTAAATGCACGTCTAGATATTTTCCGCCCATTTGTAGGTTATAAGGAAGTACGATTGGTGTTTAAAGAATCAAAACATGTAAGTCTCGCCAACTTTTTTTTCTCCATATTATACTGTTTCTCTGTTTGTTTAGTTTCTGTTGCTTGATCAGTTGTCTCTGCGATACTGTCTCTACTAGTGATGTTACCGAAGAAGTATTTGACTTTGCATTCTCCATTATGCTCTAAGAAACCTAGCAGCTTGTGTGAGAAGTCTTGTGATTTCATAAATGTCATAGATTCCTGGTCACTATAGGTGGGAATGTATACACTAATTGTATATATTTGTTTTTTGGTTCCTCAAAAGTATCTCCCCTTCTTAGTGTCCGTTCGGATAGTATTGCATTGATTTGAATTATGGTATGAGGAGTAGTTTGGACCATTCAACAATTATTCAACTTAATTCCTGGTCTTAAATGTCCTGAAGCTGAGTTAGTGAATCGGTGGTTCTTGATAGATTCGTTTGGCCCGTCGACCAAACTTGCTTCATCCTGCCTAATTTAATTTTTGTGCCATTGCTAGGAATCCTAGGATCCTAGAAATAGGGTTTGGTTTGAAGGCGAGCTTGCAGGGCTATTATATGAGCCACGAGCTCGGACACGGCCTGATCTCGTTAACTTTCTACACAAACTGAGAATATAATTTTCGACTTAATTTCTGGTCTCAAATCTCCTGAAGCTGACTTAATGAATTGGTGGTTCATGATAGATTTGTTTGGCTCGTTGCTTCATCCTGTCTAATTTAGTTTTTGTGCCATTGCTAGGAATCCTACGATCCTAGAATTGGGGTTTGGCTTGAAGGCGAGCTTGTAGGGCTGTTATATGAGCCAAACTACACGGCTTGAGCTCTTTAACTTTCTACACAAACTGAGAATTAATTCTTTGACTTAATTCCTGGTCTAAAATATCCTGAAGCTGAGTTAATAAATTGGTGGATCTTGATAGAATTCTTTGGCCCGTTGACCAAACTTGCTTCATCCTGCCTACTTTAGTTTTTGTGCCATTGCTAGGAATCCTAGGTTTCCTAGAAATGGGATTTGGCTTAAGGGTGAGCTTGTTGGGCTGTTATATGTGCCAAACTACACGAGCTCGGACTGAGTTGAGCTCGTTAAGTTTCTACACAAACTGAGAATTGTTAAATTTCAGCGAGCTACTATAATGTGGGGTTTCGCAAGTTCGAACATGCGTGCTAGGCCCAAGGCCAACACATAAACCTAGTGAGGTTCCGTACTAAAACTAATTGACAATAGGAGTCCACAAAGGTTATATACTAGGTTCATTATCACTTTACCATCGATGCGGGATATTTTCCACAAGTATAAGCACATTTTTGGCTTTTGGTTGTAGACTTTGCTCGTTTGGCTCGAATAATAGGCCCAAAGGTGATTAGATGAGTTAATCTTCATCAAATTTAAGTATAAGCTTGTTTAAAATTTAGGTTCGGCTTGAGCTCGTTTGGCTCGAATAATGGGCCCAAAGATGACTAGATGAGTCAATCTTCAGCAAATTTAAATATAAGCTTGTTCAAAATTTAGGTTCAGCTTATGCTCTACTCATTTGTGGTCTCGAATAAACTGAACATGAACATATTAAAGTTCGTCTTGTTCATCTTCAGTAACAACCCTACGAGTTTGGCTTCAATTTCTAGGTTCGATTTATGAGTGACACTGCGATTCCACTGCTGAGCTGTCCTCTCACCTCATTTGATCTGGCTTGCATTCTCAGTTCTTAATTTCTATGGTTCATGAGTTCAGACGTTGAGGCTTGATCTAGATTGTGATTTTGCTGAAAGTTTGTCGAGGTTATTGATTCCTCTTGTTTCTGGGATTACTTGGGAGTGATGTCTGTTCGATTTTGGTATCTGTGTTGTTGATTAGATCTAGGATTCTTTCAATTTGAGGTCTTAAATTCCAAAGAATTTGGGTTGTTGACTAGCCAAACAGCCCTTAATGTATAAACCATGACATTGACCATAATGCAATATAACGCAGTACATGGGTCTATCAAATGGGCTCTAAGAAGTTGATGACTTGCTGCTATGCTTTTGTGGTAGAATTTCTTCTCCGGTTGAAAGTATGTTATGTGAATTGAGTAGAAGCTTTATGCAGTATGCCTGAAGCATGTTCATGGACAAAGCCATGTTAAATAGCTGCAATTCTATCCTTTAGCGTTGAATGTCTTGTTACTCTGACAATTTAAACCACATATGACGGTCCTGGTAGTTTGAAGATCTATATGGAGACGAGTTTGCATATACTTTTAGGAGGTGTTAAGCCTTTGTATGTGCTGACCTAAGATGCAAATATTGGAAATCTTAAATTTGCAGTTTCACACGTCACCCCTAGCCAAATTTCAAAAATAGACTATTGATAATAGCTTCAGTTTACCGTTACTTTATCATCAATATTGATTGTTATCAGTGTGAATGAGTGATCCATTGGTCCTTTTTAACCTCCTCGTCATGGTTTTGGATGGCTGCATCTCATTTGTTTATTTGACAAAAATGCAGCGTGGAGACCCTATGATCTTGTGCTTTGTAGATTTTGCTGACCCAGCTTGTGCTGCAACTGCTATGACTGCATTACAAGGTAATGTTGGTTCCTTCTGTTCTCCAGTAATTGTTTACTACTTCTGCAACTTTCCTCCCTTTCCATGCCCCTTAGATATGATTACCAGTCCAACAGATCAAACTTTGTAACTAAGACCTGAAAAACAAAGAGTTTAACTGTTTCCACTATTGAAGGATATTATTATTGATAGGCGAAGTCAAAATCACACATATTTCTCTTTTCGTTTGTGGAGAATAACACTCTGCTAAGCACGTTGATTCAGTTTCGTTCGTTGCATAAGTGCCTAAGTGGTAGTTAGATTCACTAAAGAAACTCATTAAAAAATATTGCCAGGGTAATCCTTTCTCTTAGATTAGCTTCAGGTTCTTTCGTTTCCTTGGATATACTCATGAGCTGTTGTTGATTCGTTCATCATGTTCATGATGATCAAATGTTAACAGGGTACGAAATGGATGAACACAGTCCAGATTCTGCTGTTTTGCGCATTCAGTTTTCTCGATCTCCAGGCCCTCGGTCTTCTGGTGGGCCTCGTGGCAGGCGATAGACGGTTATATGTTGGCAGGCTTTTTCTTCTATTTTTTTGGTTTATTTTTCAGTTTGGTAAAAGCTGTCTACGGCTTTTACACGGCTAAATGAATTATCGGACATGCTTGTTATTATTAGCCTCCCCGAAGTAGCATCCTGCATTGTACTACTACCAATTGGAAAACGTGGGATGTGAGGGAGGTCGAATTCTAACATCAGCTCTATTTGGTGGGTTGTAATGTTGTACGAGGTTTACACCTGTTTACGCTGTTTGTTGATTTTATTAGAGGTTAAGTTGACATTTTAAATATGAATATTTGATATAAACTCTTTAGTCTTGACCCTACTGTTTGGATATTTGTTGGGAGTAGCTGAAAGAGGTAAATATTTTGCGCTTCACATAGGTAGGGTATATTTTTGCCTTTGTAAACTGTGATCTTTGTATGAGCTTTCTATGACCCACGAGCAGAAGACTGTGGGAACCAACAGTACGTCTTTTTGAGCTTACTGTCGTGGGCTGTTAAGAGGTCTTCACTGTGTCCGCACGGACGATACGGACAAGGAAACCGCCTCAGTGATAACACACTGGGTTATGCACATGGACGAATGTCTTTTCTTTTTTTCAATTTATTAACTTTACTTTTCGGCTATGATACACGGATGCGGCGAAAAAACGGGAAGTGAACGAGGATAACATATATAAATAATATTTTGAACGAGGATAACATATATAAATAATATATCATTTTAGAGGATAACATATATAAATAATATATCATTTGAAGTGTAGAATTTATATATCAAGATACATATATATGAAAAACCCAATGATATATAAGCGGATTAAAAATATTAAAATGATAATAAAATAACAAAAACAAAAGCTTAGTAATGAACATTTTCAGTCTTACAAAACATAGAATTAAAAATATTTAGTCTTACAACAAATAAACTTACTTAGTTTCAAAATTGAAAAGATGACCATCCATTTGCAAATTAATAACAACATAATTAACAAAGAAATACAATAAAATAAATTTGTAAATTGGTACAACACACTCAACATTTAAGAAAGAATGATTACATAGTAAATTAGTAATCAAAGGTTCAAAATCAGTTTATGAAATTATAAGTCGAAGGAATGAAAATGGAGAGAAGAGTAAGTTGGCTTAACAATATTAGAAGAAGAAGAAGAAGAAGAAGAAGAAGAAATGCTTCCGGCAACCACAATTCGCAGGTGACCATATGGTGATTAGGTGTAGTCGAAAAAAAGAATGCGAGAGAAGAAGTTATATTACATTAAATCAATTTTTTCTTTAATATTTTAAAAATTTTTGGTTTTCTTTTTTTTAGTCCTAAAAATAAGGGAACTTTCGTTGACCGTGTCTTGACTGGACACAATCTATTTCCTTGTCGTGTCCTACCTCCAAATCGTGTCTTGACCGTGTTGGATCATATTTGACTGTGCCCGAGCTGTGCCCTGTCATGTCCCCGTGTCCAACACGGCAGGACACGAGACACTTTGTCTTCCAAAGGTGTCCGTGCATCATAACTTTTTGCATGACATCCAATTTACAAACTACACAGCCCAACGCAGACCGACTACGTTGTAAAAAATACAACTTTTGCACAAACCCTTTGTATTGAAAAAAAAATCAATTTTAGCGGTTTGAGTCTGTGTTGAATTAAAATATTAAGCTCATTGAAGTCAATGGTGGAGCCATGGGAAAAAAAAATTAGGGTGAGGGGAAAAAAAAACATTTGTATAAGACATTTCACATATTAAGTTAAAAATTAAAATTTATAAATTAAATAAAAAAGTATATTAAAACTTCCGTATTATAAATTAGAGATTTTGTTGTATATGTTGTATTTTTAATTAGAGAATAGTTAAATTAATTTGATGTATTTAGTATGTTTTATAAATAAATTGTCAAATAAATTAGGTTGTAGTTGATGAATTATTGTATTTGAATGATATCGTATTGATTACATTAGATTTACTAAAATAAGTTTAATAATAAACTTCACTAAATCTTCATCCGAATATATGTACACTTTCTTATGATGAAAATATACAACATGATACTTTGTTTTGTATAAATTTCACTTAATCTCTCCATCCATTTATATTGTATTTGCTTCATATAAAATCCATATAAAAACAAAAAGATTTTTTTTCTACTCGCGAAACTCAAATCATGCACTTCAGGTACCTCCTTCCCTCCTTCTACCCGACAATCTAGCAGAGATGTATGTATTATATCCACATAAGAGAAAATGATCTCGACGGTTACCCCCATAATATCCGCCCCTGATTGAAATTGTTTTGGGCACACTCGGTCTACACTAAGCTGAAGTTTTATTTATTTATTTTTTTTAACTCAACGCAGGTTGATTGTATTTAAGATTACTTTTTTATTTCAAACATAGACGGTTTGAGTTGAACCCTTAATCTAAATGTTTGGATAATTTTTTCTTGCAAGTCCATATGCACTATAATTTTGAAGTACCAAAACTTTTTAGAAGATGAAGATTATGAATGGCATATCACCTTAATCTATATGGCTCACAAAACGGACAATAACAGTTCATTTTCACCTTGGAGATATGGTAGAGGCAGGTCGACTTATTCTGAGTTAAAATGAGGGTTAAGTCCCGTATAGTTAAAGCTTCTCTGCGTCCATGAGCAATGAGATTATAAGTACGTTTTGAGTAATAGGATATTTACTCTAGACGTGTTAGTCTAATTTCACTTAGACATTGTGATCTCCGGTGTAGGGATGAATACACTTAGAAGGAAATCTCGTAAACTAAGCAATTTGAACTTAATCAAACAAGGATGTTCACCTACGTACATCTTTTCAGTAATTACAACTATTCGGGTTAACTATGGACTTTGAATTAAACGAAACAAAAGTTATTATGAATTGCTTACAAAGTTGTTTGTCGACTCCTTTTTACGCTCTTGTCCTAAAAGTAATTAACCGAAACCTTTATCCGCTCAATTTTCCTTTATTTAGTTCGTATAAGTTTGAGTTTGTCTTATTTAACGGCATCACGAAACCACCCACAGGGCTCAAAACCGAAGAAGTAGATAAATAAATATTTTTTTAGTAGATATCAATTCTTCCTTGTGCTTTTTTTTTTAACAAAATAAAATTAATTTACTCAGTATTCAATTATTATAATTCAGTTATTAGATTTATTGTTATTCAAATTCAGACAATTTTTTTTTTAAATAGAATAATTTATAAAAACTAATCCGGTTGGTAAGTGGGTGGTGATCGGATGAAAGGATCTCCTAAATTTTATTATTTTATATCCGAAATAACACACTTCAAACTAAAAATTCTAATTTGTTCATTTAAAATTATGAATCATAATCACAGCCCCTATAATTCGGGATTTTGTATTTATATATTTCGTTGTCAATACATCTAACTAAAGATTCTGCAGAAACAATATTTAGTATGTGTATCGCTGACCTATTGGTATGTGATAAAGCTCGACAAATCGTAATATATGTGTTTCAATTCAATGAAATATTTTTTCGAATGAAAATCAAACAAGAATTTAAATCATGTAATAATAGTCGTGAAAAAAAAATATAGTTGAAAACAATATATGTGTTTCAATTTAATGAAATATTTTTTATAAGGTGGCTTAATTTATAAAAAAAAAAAAGTTGGATTGCTAAAAAAGTATAATAAAATGTGTTATTTTTTTCTAATATAAAATAATCACATCATCAAACAAAATATGACTAAATAGTTATATCCGAAAAATTACCTATAAATTTGAAAACTTAGCTGTTTGATTGTTATTTTATGTATTAAAAATATATTTAATAAGTGAAGTTCAGGAAGATAAAAGATAATAATATATTTCTATCTTAAAAATGATGATAAATTATTATTATATTACTCTTTTTGTTCTATTTATAAATATTTGGACATGGTGATGATAATTATTTTTTTCTTTTTGTAAGATATTTTCAATTAAAATTATCGTAATAGTCGTGATTGTGAGAATATTTCAAGCGTAATAAAATATATTTGAGACCTTAACAAAATAAAAAGTATTCAGAATATATCGTTAGATAAATATAACTTGGTAACAAAAAATAATTTATATATAAAATTGATCAATTATATTAAATAGAATCTTTATAGTATACAATAATAATATAAATAAATTGGTTAAAATGATAATTAAATTAAATATTAATTGATTTTAATTATATAATAAACCAGCATCCAAATTAAACGGACCCCTTGGACCGCAAGAATAGATATAGATTATTATTTATGTTAAATTTTATCTGTTTTTGCGTTTAAGATTACTCTTGCCTCTTGGTCCGCAAGAATACTAACAAGATTGAGACAAATATAACTTAACAAAAAAAATAATTTATATATAAACTTGATTAATATATTATAGTTTTATATAATAAATCATGTTCATAGTATACAATAGTAATATAAATAAATTGGTTAAAATAATAGTTAAATTAAATACTAATTAATTTTAATTATATAATAAAAAAATTATTGTTGTATATATTTAAAGAACAAATTAAAATTATAGTTTATTAGGATCAATTCACGTGTAAGATAGTTATAGATTATTATCTATGTTAAATTTTATCTGTTATTGCGTTTAAGATTATTCTTGGTCCGCAAGAATACTAAACAAGATTGAGATTCTAGGCGGTGTAGGATTACTGTATAACTATAAATAGGGACGCCTTGTTCCGATTGATTATCAATACTTCCGCCTAGTCCTTTGCTTAATTCTCTAGTTTCTGCAACAATGGCTTCTTTTGTTCAATCTTGTGTCCTGGTTTTCATGAGCGTGCTTCTCCTCCTACCCACCAACTTGGCAGCGTTGCCAAGATTTGATTCAATCTATCAGTTCGGAGACTCTATCTCCGATACTGGTAATCTTATGAGGGAGTCCCCGCTGTCTTTCTGTTCCTTTAGTCCTTACGGTGAATCCTTGCCGGAAGGCAAACCCACCGGACGTTGTTCTAACGGCCTTCTCATGATCGACTTTTTTGGTTAGTTGTTATGTCTTCATCAATCTATTCTCTTCTTTGTTGTTGTTTAAACACTGTATTGACATATGGTTGCTTATGATGCAGCGAGAGCCTTCAATCTCCCACTTCTTAACCCTTATCTCGAAAAAGACGCCGACTTCACCCACGGCATTAACTTTGCCGTTGCCGGAGCCACCTCACTCAACGCCACTAGGTATGCCGGTGTCGCACCCACTAATAGTTCCCTTCCCGTCCAACTCGGCTGGTTCCGAAACCATCTCAAGTCGGTTTGCCCATCAACAACATCATCATCTGGTACGGTATAATATACATATCTATTTGTTCTTTGTTAACATGACACTAATTGTAAGTCTATTTTGACTAATGGTGTGTGATTTGCATGCAGATTGCAAGAAGAAGTTTGAGAAGACTTTGTTTATGGTAGGAGAAGTAGGAGGGAATGACTACAACTACGCTCTTTTGACCAACCAATCTATGCCTGATGTCCTCAATATGGTACCTCAAGTCATTCAAAACATAGTCGCTGCAGTAGAGGAGGTGATCAGCCATGGTGCTCTTCAAGTTGTGGTTCCAGGAAACTTCCCCATCGGTTGCATGCCTATCTATCTTCACAACTTCGGATCCAACGACACGAGTTTGTACGACAACCTCGGATGCCTGAAGCCACTAAACGAGTTCGCTAGAGTCCACAATCAGTACCTTCAACAAACTGTAAAGCATCTACAGAAACAATACCCAGGAGTAGCAATTCACTACGGAGACTACTACTCGGCCATGACATGGGTCCTCAAGAACGCAGCTTCTCTCGGATTCGACAAGGATAGAGTCTTCCACGAGTGTTGCGGTAACGCGACTCATGCATGCGGTTCAGGCAAGGGAGCTCCTCTTTGTCAAGACCCTACAAAGAGGATAAGCTGGGATGGAGTTCATCTAACTCAACAAGCATACAAGAACATGGCTCAATGGTTGCTGTCTGATATGTTTCCTCAAGCCTCGTCATCTCCATCGTCGTCCCCGTCTCCTTCACCATATCCGTCTCACTCT
Organism: Fagopyrum homotropicum; assembly: GCA_033239125.1. NCBI lineage: Eukaryota > Viridiplantae > Streptophyta > Magnoliopsida > Caryophyllales > Polygonaceae > Fagopyrum > Fagopyrum homotropicum. The sequence goes on along the minus strand of BSWB01000006.1, from coordinate 7,520,096 downwards.
AAGGCGTCTGGACCTAACGTGATTTCAAGTGTGCCTTTTGGAGCTATTATGGCTTCAATTTTGGGTTTTGCTGCAGTTGTATCCAAGCTGATCTGATCAAACAGTGTCCAATGGAGCTAGTACATACTTATTATAATTAGGTTAAGAGTTTGTTTACTCTTTTTAGTTTTTGGATAGGCCCAATTTGGCTCATTGTTGTTACTCTTTTTTAATGTAATTGATGTTGATTTCAAGTGTGCCTTTTTGAATCCGTATAATATATATGTTTGATTATCATAAAAACACAAACCTTAGCTTTATACCAAAGTTAATCTTCATTCTAAAACCAAGAGACGTTGAAATTCTCTTAGCTGCATAAAAACAGGGGCAAAATTGACCAAAAAATAAGGAGCAGGGTTCAAATGTAAGAAGCTTCGAGAATACCAATATTTGTTTAACAGCGTTCAACTTCCACCGCCGCCCTTCTCGTTTTCTATCATGCACAGTAGTAGCTTCATGGAAGTCAATTTCCCTAAAAAAAACTAGTTTAGGACCCGTGCCTTGCGCGGGTATTTAAAAAATATATATAAATGTTAAGTACATTGATAGTATACGTCAATATACGTCGAGTATTAATTACTATACAATATAAAGACAACAATTAAGTGGTTGACTCGTATCCAATTATATACACAATGTTCATAATCACCCGGAGAGATTTGAGAAGATTAAAATTAATTTGATTACATTCTTATCTTCTACCGATACGGTTTCGGGAAAAAAATTACCAATTTAATTTTCATAAAAATAGTACTCATCAATTTAGATTAAAAACTTTTATTATTTTCCATAAAAAAAAAAGAACATACGACTTTATAAGAAATATATAGAGAGAGAAAGAGATTTATTTTTAACCGAGTTTAAAATTTAAAAATAAACAAAATTCATTCAGCAATTGATAAAAATTGAAACCGTTAGTTAAAATAGAAAGGATATATTGAAAAAATTATGATCGGGTTGATTTCAAAAGAAACACGGAACCTAATTCATCAAACTAAACATTATATTTCAACTTAGCCAAAAGACTAAAAAAATATATGATTTGTTTAATTTTCAAACCCTCTATCTATATAAGTTATCAAACTATCATTCATACTTAATAATCGATGTAGATTAAAAATATTTAGCAACCCACAAACCATAAGGTCAATAACCCACCAAGCAGTAGTCAATGACCCACAAAGCAAAAAAAAAAATAGTTATGAATAAATATTATACTTCAACTTAGTCAAAAGACCAATAAAAGTTGAATTGATTAATCTTCAAATCCTCTATTTATACAAGTTATCAAACTATCAGTCTTACTTGATAATCGATGTGGATTGAAAATAAGGCCAAGAAATGTATTTTTTTTTCAATCTTCAAACCCTCTATTTATACAATTTATCAAACTATCAGTCTTACTTGATAATCGAAGTGAGATCGAAAATATTTAACAACCCACAAAACATTAAGTCAACAACCAATAAACCCACAAAACATTTGGTCAACGACCCATATAGCAGTAGGTCAATAACCAACAAAGTAGATATTAATCAATTATGAATAAAAATTATATTTCAACTTAACCAAAAGAGCAAGAAATGTTATCAAACTATCAGTTTTACTTGATAACCGACGTGAGATTGAAAATATTTAACAAAGCACAAAACATTAGGTCAACGACCCACAAAGTTGATATTAATCCGTTATGAATAAAAATTATACTTCAACTTAGCGAAAAAGCTAATAAATATTTGATTTGTTTAATCTTCAAACCCTTTATTTATACAAGTTATCAAACTATCCGTCTTACTTGATAATCGATATGGGATTGAAAATATTTAGCAACCCTCAAAACATTAGGTCAACGACCAACAAAGTAGTAGTACAACGACCCACAAAGCTGATATTAATTCGTTATGAGTAAAAATTGTACTTCAACTTACGTAGAAGGTCAAGAAATATTTGATTTGTTTAATATTTATCAACCTACAAAATATTAGGTCAACGGCTCACAAAGTTGTAAGTCAACGACCCACAAATACATATTATAAATAAAAATTATACTTCAAGTTAGCCAAAAGGCCAAGAAATGTATGGTTTGTTTAATCTTCAAACCCTCTATTTATAAAAGTTATCAAACTATCAACCTTACTTGATAATCGATGTGGGATTCAAAATATCTAGCAACCCACAAAACATTAGGTCAACGGTCCACAAAACAAATATTAATCCGTTATAAATAAAAATTATACTTCAACTTAGTCAAAAGGTTAAAAAATGTATGATTTGTATAATCTTCAAACCCTTTATTTATATAAGTTATCAAACTATCAACATTACTTGATAATCGATGTGAGATTGAAAATATTTAGCAACCTAAAAACATTAGGTTAACGACCCACAAAACAATAGGTCCACGATCAACAAAATAGATATTAATCCGTTATGAATAAAATTTTTACTTCAACTTAACTATAAGGTCAAAAAATTTTGATTTTTTAATCTTCAAACCTTATATTTATACAAGTTATAAAACTAACAGTCTTACTTGATAATCAATGTGGGATTGAAAATATTTAGCAACCCACAAGACATTAGGTCAAAGATTCACAAAACAGTTGATCAGCGACCGCACAACAGTTGGTCAACGACCCACAAAGTATATATTAATCCGAAATTATACTTTAACTTAGCGAGAAGGTCAAAATGTTTGATTTGTTTAATCTTCAAACCCTATATTTGTGCAAGTTATCAAACTATCAGTCCTACTTGATAATCGACTTGAGATTAAAAAAATTTAACAACCACAAAACATTAGGTTAACGACCAACAAAGTGGTAGGTCAACGATCAACAAAGTAGATTTTAATCCATTATGAATAAAAATTTTACGTCAGCTTAGCCAAAAAGGCCAAGAAATGTGTGATTTGTTTAATCTTCAAACCCTATATTTGTACAAGTATCAAACTATCAGTTCTACTTGATAATCGACGTGAAATTAAAAATATTTAGCAACCACAAAACATTAGGTTAACGACCAACAAAGTGGTAGGTCAACGATCAACAAAGTAGATTTTAATCCATTATGAATAAAAATTATATTTCAACTCGGCCAAAAAGGCCAAGAAATGTGTGATTTGTTCAATTTTCAAACCCTCGATTTATATAAGTGACCAAACTATCAATCTTACTTGATAATCGATGTGGGATAGCAAAATTGTGAAAATATTTAACGTAAATAGATTGAGCTTATAATCATTCAAAAATAAATTAAGAAAAAAAATAAAAAAAACTTTCTTAAAAAAATACTTTGATTTGTTATACTTGTAAAAGAAAAAAAAAGGATGAATTTGGTTTAAATTCGGTTGAGATTATTATAGTTGTTATAAATAATCGGAATAAGTTAAAAAAAGTTATAAGTGTGAAATAGTATAAAACATGATATATTATGATGCTTATTTTTTATACAATAAAAATCGAAATAAGATTAAAAAAAATCACAATTTTTAAATCAAAATTCGTAAAAAATTTATATTCGAAATATGAAAATATAATGAAATAAAATATATAAAAAATGTAAAACATAAAATATGATATATTAAGATGATTAAATTTATAAAATAAATAAATAAGATAAGATAAGATAAGTAATTACATTTTTAATATCGAAATAAGTTACAAAATTTTTATTCGAAATAGGAAACTTATATAATGCAAATAAAAAATATAAAAAATTATTTTAAAAAATTTTATTTTGATGTAAAATAGTTAACAAAGTTGTGAAAATAGTTATAATTTATTTCGAGATATTTTTTAAATTTTTTATTTAATTGAAAATAATTATATTTTTATTTTGATTTATATTTATATTTATGATTTTTTTTTCTATATTTTTGTTTTTTAAATTGAAAATATTTATAACTAGTATAATACCCGCACCTTGTGCGGGTTTTGAAAAAAATGAGAAAGAATATTGTGAAATAGGTTTTTTTTACGTGCTTTTGTTTTGTATACTTCTCTAATCTAATCCTGCGTCCACAGCGCGCCACGTCATCAACTCGGGCTCTGTTTTAGTAAGTATAATAGATTTGGTTTCTATAAAATTATTATTTTAATAATAAAAGATTTTAAATAGTGTACAAAATAAAGATTTATTGGCTTTAATTGTGGGAGCTCAATTTCAAAAATTCTGCGTCCACAGCGCGCCACGTCATCAACCCGTGCTCTGTTTTAGTAAGTATAATAGATTTTATTCGAAATACATTGAATATATAAAAATTATAGATACTTCAAAAAAAAAGAAGAGATTTGTTAAAGAGATATTGTAGGTGATTAGTTTTAAAAAATTTATATAGGTAATTTAAAAAAAGATTTTTTGTGAATTTTAATGAGAGAGTTCGATTTTAAAATACTCAGACCAGGGAACGCCACATCAGCAGGTTAGAACTCTACTTTAGTAATATATATTGATTATGGTCTATTTGATTTTAAAAAAAAAAAGGCTTCTAGATTAACATCTAATAGGACCAAAGATTGACAAAACTAGAACTTCTTCATCTCCCGATGTATTACAAGCTCTCTTCCATGGCGACATAGGCCTCCAGCCTCGCCTTCCCAACCGCCGCAGCACAACCCGGCCAACCCCCTAAGCCTTTCTTCCCCCCCCCCCCCCCGATTCCATGGGGGGAACAAAACGTTCAAAGAAAGGTTCCATGAAGATCTCTGATCTCACCCGTAGCCCTAACCGCTCATCATCCTCCAACGCATCTCCCAAGCAAAACGGCCCGTTCGAACCCATCCCGGAGGAACTAATCTGCTCCAACAACCACCGGCTTGTCACTTCCACCAAAGGTAACATGCCCTCCACTCCACCTCCCATCTCTTCGGAGATTGCTTTTCCTCCGCTCTCTCAATCACCCACAAAAGAACCCACTGCTGCAACCCCTTCATTAACTGCTCCATGTTCAAACCCACCTGTTCCACTTCCCTCTATCCTCACCGCCCTGGAGGAAGCTGACCCGACTCCTTCCCTAGATCCCAGCTCTGACCCACAAACGGCTGACTCTTCGATTACCCTCCCCACCCAAAGACTCAATCAATGCCTCGAGGCGGTTGACCTCCCTAAAGGAACCTATAAAGATATACTTTCCAAAATATCCTCATGGGACCATGTGCCCTTAAACTTTTCCCCAGGCCTTGAAAATGGTGTAATTCACTTCTCTAGTGATGATGTGTCTGGTAATATATCCAAATATGGATGGTAGCTAAGTAAGTCCTACGGACTTACCTCAACCTTGTACAAACTCAACCACGATCACCTCTACACTGAAGGAACAACACGGCCTATAAACAAGGCATACAGAGATATATCAACCTCTATTCATCAAAGGGGTCACACCTAGACCCAAAGGGATCCATAGGGATCATATACATCCTATAACCTCGAATAACATGCTAAACCTAAAAGCCACATCAGGGCATAAATTCAACTCATGATATCATCACCAACTAAAATCCCATAATTACCAGAATAATGTAACGAGCATAATGGAAATTCCAATTATCCATTTTAACCAACTCAAGGTCAATTTATACTAACCCGCAATACGGAAAACGAATAAATTCATAACTTATTCGTTACTAACCCGATATACGAACCGGAAGAAGATACGGACTCCTGGCGATACGCGGAGTAAGAGCGCGGTATAAAACCTTATGTTTGATGACTTGCGGTGGTCCGTCGGTGTTCCGATAACGATAAACGGAGACTTAACCAAAAAGCTAGCAAACGGGAAATAAATTTGTACCACGTTGAAGAGAGCAAGATAAGGGACTCGCTGGTACAAACGGATTTGAAAATGGATCAAAGATGAGAAGTGTGTAGGTGAATGAAATTTGAGCGGCGGAGGTCTTGACTTCGCTTTTCTTCCTCTGCAAATTTCAATTGCAAATTTGCAATTGAAATGGTAAGTGTAAGATGATCAGCCGCCTTCTTCCTTTATATATATATATATATATATAAGACTCTCTGTAACTTTCAATTGAAACTCAAATTGAAATTGAAGATGTTAGCTGTACATTAGCCGACTTCTTTGAATATATATATATTTTAATGTTTATCCAAAACATTTAATTAAAACGCGGTTATATTTTTCGATCTCCAAACTTTATGAAACTGGAATATAAAATCCGGAATATTATCGGGATAATTAATTCATAACTATCTTGTAAAATGGGCATTCCTAAGCCACCTTTCTTAGCCGTTAAGAAACGAAATAGCGACTCTTTTTGCCGTTTTGCCTCTCCATGTTATTTCATATCTAGGACATATCCGATGTCCTGATCATTTCTCTCAACTGTATTTTTATTAATTGGAGCTCCCAAATGCTCCAAATAACACCAGAGGGTAAAAATAATTACCCGGGGGAAAAACTAAAAATTTCCCCAAACGTCCAAAATTACGCGAGGAACATAACGGTGGGACTCATACTCATCACTTGCGAAATCTTCGCGAGTTATATATCAATTACTATCAATGATTAAGTTAATCAACATTAATTAGAATTCGGAAATCCTAGCTATTACAAAAGCCCCTTCTTCGCGAACTCACATTCAAAGGTCCAAATGATGAGGTTATTATCCAGAAGATTTCCTACGATTGGCTGCCGGAGCACTGTCCCTCTTGCCTTGTCTTTGGACACAGATGCAATAGGCCAAAGGGCTTGGATGGTACCACCAAGGCACGTCGAAATCACCCTACCCCATCCAAAAACCAAGAGCCTCTTCTACCAACCCCTAATGACTCTCAACGTATCAACAATACCCTGGCCCCTCGCCATCCCACACAAGAACCTACAACCACTCTCAACCCTTCTACCGGAACTCGCACTATCTCTCCAGGCTCCTCTACAGATACAAATCCCAAACCCTCTCCCAGTCTACCACCACCTCCCCCACACCTCCAAACCCCTTCTGATACATCCCAAGCTGCTCAAATTATCTCTTCTTCTTCCCCTACTTCTATCCAAGTAGTCGTAACAAACATTATGCCTCTCAAGCCCCCCACTGATCTAACCCTGAAATGCATCAAGGATGCTACCTCCTCTCCAAAAGTGCCTCATGTCGATTAAGATTGGCGCTTGGAATGTTCGTGGCCTAAACCACCCCAACAAACAAAAGGCCATTCGAGACTTGATAAAACGATACAACCTTGACCTCATCGCTATCTTAGAGACTAAGCTAGCTGAAGATATCATGACTAGACTATCCTCTCTCATTCCAAGTTGGAACCAAACCTCACTCCTGGGAACAAATGCCGTATATGGATCTGGCGGGATCCGGCTTCCATCCACGTTTCCCCAATACTCTCCAATGACCAAATCATACACTGTAAAATTACCCTTCCCCCTCCTCATACCCTTCCTGTCTTCGAATGCTCTTTCATTTACGCGCACAACAGCCCAGAGAAACGCATCACTCTCTGGGATAGTATTGCCACCATTTCTCTCCTCATCCAAAGGTCTCCTTGGGCTCTTCTCGGAGATTTCAACACTACGCTTTGCCTTGATGAGAAACTTTCCTTCGGGCAAGTTACCCTAATTGTGCCTTCACTTGAGCTCTCCAACTGTTTCTCAAGCAATCACCTCTCTGACCATGCGTATTCGGGGCACAAACTGACATGGAATAACAAACAGAAGGCCGCCAGGATATGGCGCAAATTGGACATAATTGTGATTAATGATCACTGGGGCTCTCACTTTCCGATCTCTTCGGCCTTCTTCGACAATCCGTTCATCTCCGACCACTCCCCAGCTATCCTTGCCCTGAACCCTAAAGACCCAATTCCCAATAAGCAGTTTTGTTTCAACAATAATTGGGTCTCCCACGATGACTTTCATCGCACGGTTGCTTTTGTTTGGTCTAGCAATGTTTCCAGGGCTGGTGGTTCGGTGAGCATCTTTGGGAAGCTCAATCCTCTTAAACGATTGCTCAAGAAGTTCCCAAGTACGTCTTTGGAGAACCTTCACACCACCATTGAGGGCCTCAAAGCAAAACTGTATGACACGCAGACCTCCCTCCAAACGAACCCTAGCGATGCGAACCTTCTAGAGACGGAGTCTGAGACCTTAAAACTTCTCAACTCTTCGCTTGGTAGCCTCCACACTACCCTTGCTCAACTCTTGAAGGTTTCCTAAATCAAATACGGTGATCAATGCGATGGTTTTTTCTTCAAGAGTATCACCTCGCGTAGGGCATCAAACGCTATCAAGAGCATGATCAATCCCGATAATCCCGGAAATGGCCCCACGCTTAATATGGAGGAGATCTCTGGCATCCTTATTAATCATTTTTCTAGGATCCTTAATCCAATCAGCCCTAACAACCCTCAGAATCTTTTCCCTGATTGCCCGCTTCCTTCCTTATCTTCGGATGATGCCAATCGGCTCTGTGATAGTGTATCCTACGAAGATATTAAGCTAGCCTTATTCAATATCGGAGACTCCAAAGCTCCAGGTCCGGATGGGTTCAATTCACTCTTCTTCAAATCGACTTGGGCTACCACTGATAAGGATTTCTCCGATGCAATCCTGGATTTCTTTAGCTCGGGCAGGCTCCCTAGCAGTGTTAACCACACGGCTATTTTCTTGATTGCAAAAAAACACAACCCGACCCTTCCCTCAGACTATAGACCTATCTCTTGTTGCGACACCATGTACAAAGTAATTGCCAAAATCCTTGCTGCTAGACTCAACTCAACCCTTTCGTCACTGATTGGGAACTACCAGGGAGCCTTTGTTAAGGGTAGAACCATAAAAACATAACATCCTTCTATGCCAGGAGATCTTCAAAAGATATAACCAGCGCCACATTTCCCCAAGGTGTGCCATGAAAATTGATATCTCCAAAGCATTTGACATGATTGATCACCAATTTATTCTAAATTGCCTTGCCAGGATGGGTTTCCCTCACAAATTCATCCGCCTTATTGAAGCCTGCATCACTTCAGTTTACCGTTACTTTATCATCAATATTGATTGTTATCAGTGTGAATGAGTGATCCATTGGTCCTTTTTAACATCCTTGTCACGGTTTTGGATGTCTGCATCTCATTTGTTTATTTGACAAAAATGCAGCGTGGAGACCCTATGATCTTGTGCTTTGTAGATTTTGCTGACCCAGCTTGTGCTGCAACTGCTATGACTGCATTACAAGGTAATGTTGGTTCCTTCTGTTCTCCAGTAATTGTTTACTACTTCTGCAACTTTCCTCCCTTTCCATGCCCCTTAGATATGATTACCAGTCCAACAGATCAAACTTTGTAACTAAGACCTGAAAAACAAAGAGTTTAACTGTTTCCACTATTGAAGGATATTATTATTGATAGGCGAAGTCAAAATCACACATATTTCTCTTTTCGTTTGTGGAGAATAACACTCTGCTAAGCACGTTGATTCAGTTTCGTTCGTTGCATAAGTGCCTAAGTGGTAGTTAGATTCACTAAAGAAACTCATTAAAAAATATTGCCAGGGTAATCCTTTCTCTTAGATTAGCTTCAGGTTCTTTCGTTTCCTTGGATATACTCATGAGCTGTTGTTGATTCGTTCATCATGTTCATGATGATCAAATGTTAACAGGGTACGAAATGGATGAACACAGTCCAGATTCTGCTGTTTTGCGCATTCAGTTTTCTCGATCTCCAGGCCCTCGGTCTTCTGGTGGGCCTCGTGGCAGGCGATAGACGGTTATATGTTGGCAGGCTTTTTCTTCTATTTTTTTGGTTTATTTTTCAGTTTGGTAAAAGCTGTCTACGGCTTTTACACGGCTAAATGAATTATCGGACATGCTTGTTATTATTAGCCTCCCCGAAGTAGCATCCTGCATTGTACTACTACCAATTGGAAAACGTGGGATGTGAGGGAGGTCGAATTCTAACATCAGCTCTATTTGGTGGGTTGTAATGTTGTACGAGGTTTACACCTGTTTACGCTGTTTGTTGATTTTATTAGAGGTTAAGTTGACATTTTAAATATGAATATTTGATATAAACTCTTTAGTCTTTACCCTACTGTTTGGATATTTGTTGGGAGTAGCTGAAAGAGGTAAAATATTTTGCGCTTCACATACGTAGGGTATTTTTCTCCCCTTGTAAACAGTGATCTTTGTATGAGCTTTATATGACCCACGAGCAGAAGAGTGTGTTGGGAACCAACAGTACATCTGTTTTGAGCTTACTGTCCTCGTCTGTTAAGAGTCTTCATTGTGTCCGCATGGATGATACGGACAAGGAAACCACCTCAGTAGTAACACACTAGGTTTATAGGTTATGCTTATGGACGAATGTCTTTTCTTTTTTTCAATTTATGAACTTTACTTTTCGGCTATGATACACGGGCGCGGCGAAAAACGGGAAAGTGACAATCTTCAAAAGCGAACGAGACCCAGTGAGAAAAATAAATAATATATAAATAATATGTAAATAATATATTATTTTAAATCTATTGAAGTGTAGAATTCGTATATCGAGAGTCATATATATATATATATATATATATATATATATATATATATATATATATATGAAAAAACTCAATGATACATAAGCAGATAAAAAATATTAAAATGATAATAAAATAACAGAAACAAAAGTTTGGAAGCGAACATTTTCATTCTTAAAAAATAAACTTAGTTTCACAATTGAAAAATGAACCATCCATTTTGTAAATTAATAACGACACAACAACATAATCAACAAAGAAAAACAATAAAATAAATTTGTAAATTGGATCAACACACTTAACATTCAAGATAGAATGACATAGTAAATTTGTAATCAAATGTTCAAAATCAATTTATGAAATGATCAGAAGGAATGAAAATGGAGAGAGGAGTAACATCTTTTATATATATATATATATATATATATATATATATATATATATATATATATATATATTAAAGTAGAAGCCTCTATTGTCACGTGTCAACACCAGGTTTCTCAAAGCCTAAAAAAATATTTAAAAAAGTGATTTCTAAATGTTAATATAAATTAAAAATTGATTTCTAAATATTTTTATAAAAATAGTTTTTAAACTTTTACGATTTTTTTTTACTAACAAGCATATCTTATCAAAATAATTTATAAATATAATTAAATAAAAGAGATAAATAATTAAAAGAGAATTAAAAATCATAATGATTATGATTTCATTATTCGAATTTTTATTTTACAAAAATATACATATAATGTCTAAGTATTAAATATTTATTAAAACTGAACCGCACGAAGTGCGGGTAATACACTAGTTTGAACATTAGAACCGGAGAAGAACATTTCAACATTAGAAGAAGAAGAAGAACTGCTTCCGACAACCACAATTTCGCAGGTGACCATATGGTGATTAGGTCTAGTCGGAAAAAAAATGCGAGAGAAGAAGTTATATTACATTAAATCAAGTTTTCTTTAATATTTTAAAATTTTTGGTTTTATTTTTTTTGGCCTTAAAAATAGGGGAACTTTCGTTGACCGTGTCTTGACCGGACACAATCCGTTTACTTGTGGTGTCCTACCTCCGAACTGTGTTTTGACCGTGTTGGATCATATTTGACTGTGTCCGAGTTGTGCCCTGTAATATCCCTGATCCAACACGGCAGGACACGAGACACTTTGCCTTCCAAAGTTTCCGTGCATCATAGCTTTTGGCATGACCTCCAATTTACAAACTACTCAACTCAACACAAACCGACTGCGTTGTAAAAAAATACAACTTTTGCAGAAACCATTTGTGTTGAAAAAAAAAATCAATTTTAGGGGAGTGAGTTTGCGTTGAATTAAAATATTAAACTCATTAAAGTCAATGGCGGAGCCATGAAAAAATATTAGGGGGCACAAAAAACATTCGTATAAGACATTTCAAATATTAAGTTAAAAATTAAAATCTATAAATTAAATAAAAAAAAGTATATTAAAATTTCCGTATTATAAATTAGAGCTTTTGTTGTACTCCCTCCGTAACAAAATGTTTGTCATTTGAGCAATGAATTTAGTTTAACAAAATGTTTGACGCTTCTATAATATTAATGCATAGATAGAATGATTACACTACTATCAATGAATTAATTATTCTCAATTTAACTCCTTGTACTTTATTTTAATGTTTAAAATCATTAACTATTTATTAATTCATGTGTCAACTCTTAAATGACAAACATTGTGTCACGGAGGGAGTATATGTTTTTTTATTTAGAGAATAGTTAAATTAATTTGATGTATTTAGTATGTTTTATAAATAATTTGTCAAATAAATTAGGTAGTAGTTGATAAATTGTTGTATTTGAATTATATCGTATTGATTACATTAGATTAACTAAGATAAATTTAATAATAAATTTCACTTAATCTACATCCGAATATATGTATACTTTCTTAAATGAAAATATACAACAAGATAGTTTGTTTTGTATAAACTTCACTTAATCTCTCCATCCATATATTGTATTTGCTTCATATAAAATCCATATAAAAACAAAAAGATTTCTTTTTCTATTCCCGGAACGCAAATTCTGCGGGCCAAATTAGCTAAGTAAGCCTTTTTGATATTTTTCTCTAGTAAATAGGCTCATGGTATAAATATATTTAGTAAATGTACCCTTAATCCAATCGTTTACCTTCCAACCTCAGTTTAATGAAAGTGGTAAAAATTGAAGAGGTACACAAAACTAATGGAAATAAAAAATAGCCAATTTTGCTAAATTCTTTCAATCCTGCACTTCAGGTACCTCCTTCTCTCTTTCAAGCAGAAGAGCTAGCAGAGTTGTATGTATTATAAACACCTAAGAAAAAATAATCTCGACGGAACTAGGGCACAATCCCTCCCTAACCCCATAATATCCGCCCCTGGTTGAAGTTGTTTTGGGCATAGTCGGTCTACACTAAGTTGAAAATTTTATTTATTTCTTTTTTTTAACTCATTGTACGTTAATTGAATTCAAGATTACTTTTTTTTATTTTAAATATAGATGGTTTGCGTTAAGCCCTTTAGTCTAAATGTTTGGATATTTTTTTCATGAGAAGATTAAGCTACTAAGGTAACTTATTTTTCTAGAAAACAAACAAGGCCCCAAATATTTTACAATTTTTAGAAAAAGATAAATTAGTAATTAAGGGAATCTTTAATAGACAATTACAAACTTAATGGAAGATATTTATTTGGTAAAATATATTAATTAAGCTTAAAATAGGAAACCGGTTAAAAAGATAACCGTGCTTGAGATTTCTCAATATCAAATATCCATCATTTTTGCCATTCAAGCCATTATTCATCCTCAACAATCTCCATATTCAGTACTCTCGATGTCTCGTCTTCAAGTCATTCTTCATCCTCAACATTCTCCTTCAATCGAGTATTAAACAGTCTTCTTCAACACGCTTAAGTTACCAATTGCTTTAAAGGATTATCAAAATCTTGCATGGACTATCTTCAGTCGCCATAGTCCGTATGATATCTTCGACGATTGTACTCAGGTTTTTGAAGAAAACCACTCTTTCGTACCTATACATATTCGAAATTACTCTGTAACCCATCAATCAATTTGAATGCATGTTAAAGACTGATTATGTACATATGTGTTGGGAAAACCTCCCACTTTCGTGTTGGTAGAATGAGAATATGGACTAATTAAGTCAATGACTTAATTGATACAAACTCACTTATATTTATGTGGAGAAGGAATACTACAAGATTGTGTGTGGGCAGTCTCACAACTTGCTTAGCTTGTTTGAGCTCTCAAATTTGTGGATGATGGAAATTTACAACTTCTCCACCTATTTATAATGGGAGGAGATCATCTTCCTACACACTAATCTAGAAATATATTTTACAAGAGAATTCTAGAATTACACAAATTTCTAGGAGATATTTTAGAAGAAAATTCTAGATTAGTTCTAGACTAATCTTCTCTATACCATTCTCTTCTTATCTTCTATTCTCTAGATTATTCTCCACAATGGACTCTTCATAATTGGATTTTAGCCCATTGGACTCATATCCAATTAGTTGGATAACCCGTTTATTGAATGGGCCTAATTAAAGAGGGACCAACAATTCTCCCCCTCCCGACTTAATCATGTGATACGATGCCGGTACCTTGACAACAATCTTGAAACTTCTTGGTCGGTATTACCTTGGTCATAATGTCTTACCAGTTCTCAACCGTGTGCACCTTGCCAAGTTGCAGAAGCTTTTCTTCAAGAACATCTCGGATCCAGTGATGTCGTATATCGATGTGCTTCGAGCGGGAGTGAAGAGTTGAATTCTTTACCAGGTAAATTGTGCTTTGATTGTCACATTGCAACATATATCGATCTTGCTCTACTCCCATCTCCATCAAGAAGTTCTTCATCCATAACATCTCCTTGCATGTCTCAGTAGCTGCAATATATTCTGCTTCAGTGGTGGACAAGGCAACACTCTTTTGTAACTTTGATTGCCAGGAAGCAGCTCCCCCTGCGAATGTAATCACATATCCTCACGTTGATTTCCTAAAATCATTATCACCGGCCCAATCGGCATCTGTGTATCCTTGTAGTATAGGCTTCTCTTTTCCGAAGTATAAGCACCTATTAGTAATGCCTCGTAGATATCGGAGGATCCATTTCACTACAGCCCAATGTTCCTTTCCAGGATTTGCTAGGAAGCGACTCACTACTCCAACTGCATAGGCAATGTCGGGCCTAGTGCACACCATGGCGTACATGAGGCTGTCTACTGCCGAGGCATAGGGGATCTTCTCCATATCCTGCTTCTCTTGCTCACTAGTTGGGCATTGCTTTGAACTTAACTTAAAGTGCCCAGCAAGTGGTGTGCTTACTGGCTTAGCTTGGTTCATGTTGAATCTATCTAGCACATTTTCGATGTATCTTTCTTGGGATAACCACAACATCTTCTTTGATCGATCACGAGTGATTATGTACATATTTTGTTGCGGAAATATTACTGACTAACTATATATGTACATACGTTTGCAGTCTCTGGCAATTATGTACATATGTTGCTGCGAAAATCTTACCAGAATTGATTCAATATCGTCGTCATGGATGAACGCAAGTTGTATTAACAACCGTCTCTTACAAAAGTTCCGGGAAGGACGAACAAAAGGAAGATATTTTGATTTCCTTAATAAATGGAGAGAGAAAGATATTTAATTTTCCATTTTATAACAATTAGTTGCTTAATAAATGGAGAGAGAAAGATTTTCTAATTTAATTAATATCCTCTTTCTATTTTAATAAATATTTTTTATGTAATATGGAAGAGCCTATTTTGTACCCGTTTTTAACTTAGAACCTTTTGTATGCTCATGGTTACAAAACCTAACAACCCCAATTTTATTTTTTCATCTCTTGCACGTCCATATGCACTATAAATTTAAAGTACCAAAACTTTTAGAAGATGAAGATTATGAATGGCATATCACCTTAATATATATGGCTCACAAAACGGACCATAACAGTTCAACTAAGCAATTTGAACTTAATCAAACAAGGATGTTCAGCTACACCTTTCGGTACTTACAACCATTT
Organism: Fagopyrum homotropicum; assembly: GCA_033239125.1. Classification (NCBI taxonomy): domain Eukaryota; kingdom Viridiplantae; phylum Streptophyta; class Magnoliopsida; order Caryophyllales; family Polygonaceae; genus Fagopyrum; species Fagopyrum homotropicum. The sequence continues at coordinate 7,504,493 of BSWB01000006.1, read as the reverse complement.
GGGTTAACTATGGACTTTGAATTAAAAGAAACAAAATTTATTATGAATTGCTTACAAAGTTGTTTGTCTGCTCGATTTTACGCCCTTGTCCTAAATACGAATAACCGAAACTTTTAACCGCTCAATTTCCCTTTATTTAGTTCGTATTAGTTAGAGTTTGTCTTATTTAACAGTATCACGACAATGCGGATAGGGTTCAAACCGAAAAAGTAAATAAATAAATATTTTTTTTTTAGTAGATATCAATTCTTCCTTGTGCTTCTTTTTTAACAAAAGAAAATTAATGTACTCTGTATTCAATTATTATAATTCAGTTATTAGATTTATTGTTATTCAAATTCAGACAAATTTTAATTTTTAAAAATATAATAATTTATAAAAACTAATCCAGTTGGTAAGTGGGTGGTGATCGGATGAAAGGATCTCCTAAATTTTATTATTTTTATGTCCGAAATAACATACTTCAAACTAAAATTTTTAATTTATTTATTTAAAATTATGAATCATAATCACAACCCCTAAAATTCAGGATTTTGTATTTATATTTGGCTGTCAGTACAATACTGTAAATATTCTGCAGAAACAATATTTGGATAGATATCGACAAATCGCAATATATGTCTCAATTCAATAAAATATTTTTTTATTCTATGAATGAAAATCAACCAAAAATTCAAATCCTGCAATAATAGCGTCGTGAACAAAATATAGTTAAAAACAATATATGTGTTTCAATTCAATGAAAGTGATTTAATTTATAGAAAAAAAGTCGGTTTGCTAAAAAAAATTATAATAAAATGTGGTTTTTTTCCTAATATGAAATAATCACATCATCAAATAAAATATGATTAAATAGTTATATCCAAAAAATTACCTATAAATTTTAAAACTTAGTTGTTTGATTGTTATTTTTATGTATTAAAAATATGTTTACTAAGTGAGGTTCAGATGATAAAAAAATTATAATATATTTTTATGTTAGAAATGATGATAAATTGCTATTATATAACTCTTTTTTGCTCTTTATAAATATATGGACATGGTGATAATAAATATATTTTTTTATTGTAAGGTATATTCAGTTAATATTATCGAAATAGTCGTAATTATAAAAATATCGATCAAGCGTAACAAAATATATTTGAGGCCTCAACAAAATAAAAAAAATATTCAAAATATATCGTTAAAAAATATAACTTAGTAACAAAAACTAATTTATATATAAATTTGACAATAATATTGTAGTTTTATTAAATATAATTTTTATATTATACAATAATAATATAAATAAATTGGTTAAACTAATAATAAAATTAAATATTAATTGATTTTAATAGTATTATATAAAAAATTATTGTTGTATATATTTAAAGAAGAAATTAAAATTATAGTTTATTAGGAACAATTCACGAGTAATTAGATAGATAAGATAGATATAGATTATTATTTATGGTAAATTTTATCTGTTTTTGCGTTTAAGATTACTCTTGGTCCGCAAGAATACTAAACAAGATTGAGATAAAAAAATTATCGTGTGTATAACTCTTGGTCCGCAAGAATAGTAAAAAAGATTGAGAAAAAAATTATAGTGTATAACTATAAATAGGGACGCCTTGTTCCGATTGATTATCAATACTTCCGCCTAGTCCTTTGCTTAATTCTCTAGTTTCTGCAACAATGGCTTCTTTTGTTCAATCTTGTGTCCTGGTTTTCATGAGCGTGCTTCTCCTCCTACCCACCAACTTGGCAGCGTTGCCAAGATTTGATTCAATCTATCAGTTCGGAGACTCTATCTCCGATACTGGTAATCTTATGAGGGAGTCCCCGCTGTCTTTCTGTTCCTTTAGTCCTTACGGTGAATCCTTGCCGGAAGGCAAACCCACCGGACGTTGTTCTAACGGCCTTCTCATGATCGACTTTTTTGGTTAGTTGTTATGTCTTCATCAATCTATTCTCTTCTTTGTTGTTGTTTAAACACTGTATTGACATATGGTTGCTTATGATGCAGCGAGAGCCTTCAATCTCCCACTTCTTAACCCTTATCTCGAAAAAGACGCCGACTTCACCCACGGCATTAACTTTGCCGTTGCCGGAGCCACCTCACTCAACGCCACTAGGTATGCCGGTGTCGCACCCACTAATAGTTCCCTTCCCGTCCAACTCGGCTGGTTCCGAAACCATCTCAAGTCGGTTTGCCCATCAACAACATCATCATCTGGTACGGTATAATATACATATCTATTTGTTCTTTGTTAACATGACACTAATTGTAAGTCTATTTTGACTAATGGTGTGTGATTTGCATGCAGATTGCAAGAAGAAGTTTGAGAAGACTTTGTTTATGGTAGGAGAAGTAGGAGGGAATGACTACAACTACGCTCTTTTGACCAACCAATCTATGCCTGATGTCCTCAATATGGTACCTCAAGTCATTCAAAACATAGTCGCTGCAGTAGAGGAGGTGATCAGCCATGGTGCTCTTCAAGTTGTGGTTCCAGGAAACTTCCCCATCGGTTGCATGCCTATCTATCTTCACAACTTCGGATCCAACGACACGAGTTTGTACGACAACCTCGGATGCCTGAAGCCACTAAACGAGTTCGCTAGAGTCCACAATTAGTACCTTCAACAAACTGTAAAGCATCTATAGAAACAATACCCAGGAGTAGCAATTCACTACGGAGACTACTACTCGGCCATGACATGGGTCCTCAAGAACGCAGCTTCTCTCGGATTCGACAAGGATAGAGTCTTCCACGAGTGTTGCGGTAACGCGACTCATGCATGCGGTTCAGGCAAGGGAGCTCCTCTTTGTCAAGACCCTACAAAGAGGATAAGCTGGGATGGAGTTCATCTAACTCAACAAGCATACAAGAACATGGCTCAATGGTTGCTGTCTGATATGTTTCCTCAAGCCTCGTCATCTCCATCGTCGTCCCCGTCTCCTTCACCATATCCGTCTCACTCTAAGGCGTCTGGACCTAACGTGATTTCAAGTGTGCCTTTTGGAGCTATTATGGCTTCAATTTTGGGTTTTGCTGCAGTTGTATCCAAGCTGATCTGATCAAACAGTGTCCAATGGAGCTAGTACATACTTATTATAATTAGGTTAAGAGTTTGTTTACTCTTTTTAGTTTTTGGATAGGCCCAATTTGGCTCATTGTTGTTACTCTTTTTGAATGTAATTGATGTTGATTTCAAGTGTGCCTTTTTGAATCCGTATAATATATATGTTTGATTATCATAAAAACACAAACCTTAGCTTTATACCAAAGTTAATCTTCATTCTAAAACCAAGAGACGTTGAAATTCTCTGAGCTGCATAAAAACAGGGGCAAAATTGACCAAAAAATAAGGAGCAGGGTTCAAATGTAAGAAGCTTCGAGAATACCAAACAGCGTTCAACTTCCACCGCCGCCCTTCTAGTTTTCTATTATGCACAGTACGTAGTATACTAGTATTCTCATGGAAGTCAATTTTCTTATAAAATTATGGTCTATTTGATAAGAAGGCTTCTAGATTAACAACTAATAGAACCAAAGATTGACAAAACTGCCCTTTGATTACCTCTGAATTACACAAACACGCCCCTTTATATTTGAACGATACGATCATGGCATGCGTCAATTGTGACTTTATATAATTTATTTCTTTTTAGTCACGTTTAGGGTCAATTTAAAAAGAAAATTTATAACCAGAATTAGGGGATTCTTAACCTACTTTAATACATAAATTAAAATTAACGGAGAAGGGTAAACTTGTCCATCCAGATAATATGGTATCCAGGCAAGCACCGGTGTCAAATTTGCAAACGTATATTCTTTTCTTGACCAGAAAAACATTTCACATTCAAACGCGCACGAAAGGCACATCACATCCATGGCTTCCTTTCATACATACATACATGGGCGTGGAACTTTCCCTACCAAAAGCACCTTGTATATATACACACAAACCCAACCAAACAAATGATATCTGCTTAGTGAACCAACAAAACAAACCCTCTTCCAATCAATCACCAACGATCATACGTGATGAACGGCAAGAACAGCTATGAAACCTCATGGGCAGACCAGTGGGACCCAGAACCCATGGTTTACAGCAAACAACAACAATCCGGCAAGAGAAACGGTGGCAACAGTGGTGCCGGAGACGGTGGCGCTAAGAAGAAGGTGGAAGAAGGCCTCGTCAAGACTAAGGAAGTGGCTACTGCTGGGATGAAGAAAGTTAAACATGGTGCAACCCTTGGATTTCATTGGGTTAAAGACAAGTATCAGAAGACCACCCAAAAACATTAACTGCCTCTTTGCTGCATTTTTTTTGGATTTTCTCATCTTTGTAATTTATTTGGAGCTTAAAATTTTAGTGATTCTTTGTTGTTGACGATGGTCTTATATATAGGTATATCACGTCTTATATTAACACTTTAAGGGTCTTGATGTTTGTAAATTTGTATACATGTAGCATAACAAGTGTTTTCTTGTTTTTTATGC